>OX621207.1:2059218-3445502 GCA_951640565.1 Petrophora chlorosata
GTATAGACTGACTAAAACGAATAAGTCCAATATGCGTAAGTTTTTATAATAAAATTCCAAAATGTATAACGGAGCTCACAGAAAGTAAATTCAAATTACGCGTTAAGAATGTTCTAATGAGAAAAGCATACTACACTGTTCGTAATTACATAGAAGACAAAGATGCTTGGAACATTCCACTTCTGCAAAGTAACCAACTGGTACATAAGAAACATAACATTGTAAAATCCCAAAAAATTGTAACAAAATCTCTAAAAAAAAATGCCCCTCAGTTTCTTGCCGTATCTTCTGAGTAGTGGTTCTTTTTCCGATACGGTGGTAGAGTCATTGTGATAATTTGACGTTCATAAGTGCGTCTGTGATGCCAAAATGATTAAAGAGATTTTGATTTTGATTTTTTTGATTTTGATTTGTTTAGCTAACGTTTTTAGCTGTTGATTAATGCTAATAAGTGTTTATACGGTTTATGCGTTTAGTACGGATTTCTTTAAGGAAAAATGCAATATGAGCAAAATAAGGAATAAACTAGTTAACGTTACCTATTATATTAAATATTTGGCGCACGAAATCAGAGAACGCTAATATAGCACGCACTTTCGTTGAGGATTGATTAAGGGGTGTAATCCTTCGAGTTTATCTGAGGTGTAATCCAAAGATAAAGAATGTGTAATCTGTGCCATGGACAAAGTTTAGTGAGTGAATCTCAGAGTAATGTATTGGGTACTTTTTAATAATTTGTCTTTGTTAGGTACTCTGAGTGAATTGAATTTTTGTTGTCTATGATTAGTGATTTATGGCGTGAAATTTCAAGAGATAAGATTTTGATATTTTACAAAATAACAAAAACATGGATATTTACAAGGATTTTATACAACGTTTAAGAAGAAAAGAGTGTGAAGAAGTGTACTTTTTACTTGCTGAGGATGTGACACAAAAATTTAAGGAATTCGTGTCGTTATTGATAGGTGTTCCATTTTTAGATAATAACTATCACACATTCTATGGAGAAGTGAAGACAATCGTCTCAAGTTTCGTAATTTTCTTTAGTGCCACAATAGATGCAGTGATACAAGAGGCTGATAGATACATACATGTGGGTGATAGAGATGATATGTTATGGTTATTGGACCGAACTTTAGCAATTCATGAAGCGAATCAAGATGAATTTAACAAAGATTTTCTCCCAGCAACAACACCACTGGAAAAGCAGGCTTATCAAGAAATACAGGAAAAACATAACGCGTTCAATCTGAGAGCGGGCGAATTGAATAAAAAGATATGTCAACTCGACAAGCAGTTTAAAGTAGAAGATTTTGCGAAGGAGCACTTCAAAATTGTTTTAAAAAAAACGAGCGATATGTTTATTTTTGTACATACATATATAGGAATGATATTGGCTGATGCTGTGAGTACTAACGTCAAAATACATACTTCTATATCCTACCTACCTACCTACCTAGGATAGTAGGTATACTTATCTATATGTATATCTATCTGATGAGGTATCTGATTAAGATGAATTTCCAGCTTCTGCTGATTCGACAATATATGCTCAGTCTGCTCTTCAGCTGGTACGTTTATAACAAACATTTCCATTTTCCACCTGCAGATGGACCAAACCCGCATCAGTCTCGAAGAGATCCGACTCCGCATGAACAATAACTTGAAGAAGACTCTGAAGGAACTCGAGATAAATCGCGAAACTAGCATTCAACAGTTGTACGAAAAGAACAAGGAAGGTCTATATGTTGCCAGGAGTGAGTGCAGATCGACCATCGAGATGGCTGAAGTGAGGATGATGTGGTTACCTCTGATTATCTGTAAAAGTCCAAAGAATCCCACTACTATCTTCAATTGGAATTATTCCTATTCCCTTAGCAGAGATAAAAAAGTTCCCTCCCTCATCCTTTTTAGTAATGGAAGAAAAAAAAAATCGCTATATATAAATATTAGGTAGGTACCTAATATTTATATGTAGCGCCTATGTATAACCTACCCACTTCACCATTCCGAGCTAGCTCGCCCGGGAGTGCTACAACTGTGTCAGTCACTTCAGGTAACTGCTATCAAGAAGAACCTACCTACTTAGTATATATTTATGTAATGTAGGTGCGTACTACGTAAGTACAGCGTCGCTGCTGTTGCCGTTTAACCCCAAAGCGATTATTTATGTCGTTATCACATCAGCTGGCCAATTCAGAACCCCACGACAACATACCGAATCGATTCGATTGGATAACGATCTCGTGTCGTAGGTTTCTTTTCGAGCTATTCAGAACATCCGCCCCGAGGATTCGACACGGTTTCGGTTACGATATCGAAATCGATACGACAACGTGTTGCATTTACGGAGTTCGTTTAGTGTGCAATACTCGCAGAAAATTGTATTATTATCAAGACGATATAAAAATGTTTTCAAGTTATCAAAATTTATTATAACAACGTTTATCACGAATTAAATTATAATCAACAATTATAAGCGCCAGATATTGGTAGAAATATAAAAAAACAAGAGCTTCGTAAACACCCACCTGCTGATATCCACTTAACATTAATGTTTAATCTATGCTTTTGACATTGACAAACCGCCAAATTTAAATGTCTATCGCAAATTGTTTTCTTTATCATGTTTTGAAATTATTAAAAGAAGATCGAGCGAGAAGACGAGCCTCATCAAGATTCGTTAGAAATGTTAAGTAAATACCAAAATTACTATTACATAGTATCACAGAGTACTTTATAATAATTATATAGGTACAGTGATTTTATCTCGGTAGATTTATGCATCTTATTAAGTAGTCTTATAGTAGTAAGTAAATAGTCCTAAAACAATCAAAGCGAACTTAACCTACAAATAAATACTAGACTTGGTAGGTACTTTATTACATAGAATTAGTTTATGTTGAATCTTACTGTGAGTTTTATTTTATTTGTAGTAGAAAATGTAGTTTATTTAACAACACACGGAATATACTCGGTATTGACGGTCAAATCTAATGCTTTCGAGTGATATGTTGCACTCGATAAGTTGTCGTGGAAATTAATCGGACGTTCGAAAACTTTGCTTCGATATCTGCATTGTGAATAACGTTCTCGGTCGATAAATACGCGTTTATCGTACGGTTACGATTGGTTATCGACTACGACAATTTGAACGTCGATTCGACTATTGTGAATTTAAAATATTTTGAATCGTACGATATCAAACCGAATCGATCGACAAATGAGTTGTCGTGAGCTTCTGAATCGGCCAGCTGGTATCCTCTTCCTGCTGGCCGATTCAGAACCCTACGACAACATACCGAATCGATTCGATTGGATAACGATCTCGTGTCGTAGGTTTCTTTTCGAGCTATTCAGAACATCCACCCCGAGGATTCGACACGGTTTCGGTTACGATATCGAAATCGATACGACAACGTGTTGCATTTACGGAGATCGTTTTGTGTGCAATACTCGCAGAAAATTGTATTATTATCTAGACGATATAAAAATGTTTTCAAGTTATCAAAATTTATTATAACAACGTTTATCACGAATTAAAATATAATCAACAATTATAAGCGCCAGATATTGGTAGAAATATAAAAAAACAAGAGCTTCGTAAACACCCACCTGCTGATATCCACTTGACATTAATGTTTAATCTATGCTTTAGACATTGACAAACCGCCAAATTTAAATGTCTATCGCAAATTGTTTTCTTTATCATGTTTTGAAATTATTAAAAGAAGATCGAGCGAGAAGACGAGCCTCATCAAGATTCGTTAGAAATGTTAAGTAAATACCAAAATTACAATTACATAGTATCACAGAGTACTTTATAATAATTGTATAGGTACAGTGATTTCATTTCGGTAGATTTATGCATCTTATTAAGTAATCTTATAGTAGTAGGTAAATAGTTCTAAAACAATCAAAGCGAACTTAACCTATAAATAAATACTAGACTTGGTAGGTACTTTATTACATAGAATTAGTTTATGTTGAATCTTACTGTGAGTTTTATTTTATTTGTAGTAGAAAATGTAGTTTATTTAACAACACACGGAATATACTCGGTATTGACGGTCAAATCTAATGCTTTCGAGTGATATGTTGCACTCGATAAGTTGTCGTGGAAATTAATCGGACGTTCGAAAACTTTGCTTCGATATCTGCATTGTGAATAACGTTCTCGGTCGATAAATACGCGTTTATCGTACGGTTACGATTGGTTATCGACTACGACAATTTGAACGTCGATTCGACTATTGTGAATTTAAAATATTTTGAATTGTACGATATCAAACCGAATCGATCGACAAATGAGTTGTCGTGAGGTTCTGAATCGGCCAGCTGATTTTTTTGATGATGTGAAATAGTGTTATATAGTAGCGAAATAGTGTCTCTCGTATGCGGGACGCGCGCCGTCTGGGTACTGGGTACACAGCTTTGCCAGTTATTCTGCCGCCAAGCAGTAGTGCGCAAGCATTACTGTGTTCCGGTTTGAAGGGCATTGTAGCCAGCGAAATTACTGGGCATATGAGACTTAATATCCGATGTCTCGGGGTGATGAGCGCAATGCAGTGCTACGCAGTGCTTTTAATGGTGTTAAAAGTTCTGGGTGGCACTGCAATTGTTATGGACATGCGTGGCGCTTACCATCAGGCGAACGACTTGTTCGTATAATCACTCAGTTCCATAAAAAAAGAGGTCCGAAAAAAGCATGTCGCGTCAAAAGTTGCACGTGGTACGTCTCGAGTTCTCGAAAAACTGCATGCGTGCTCTGTTAATCGTCTCCTAATAAATATAATGTAAGTAGGTACCTACGCGTCTAACATACAAAGTTATCCTACAAACTACTTACTTATCTACTCTTTAAGATTGACCGTGGCATAGAAACTTTAAGAGACAAGATAGAAAATGTCGGCACAGATTTGCACATAGCTCGTTTACAAGAAGAAATTGAGTACTGGACTAATAGGATCAACGAGTTTAATGAGATCGCTGACAACCTGAAGATGCTAAAAGCTGAGCAAGATAATGTCATTCAATCAGAGAAGACGTATCATGACTTGAAGTACGTACGTTAAAATTTACATAGCATATACATACATGTACAAAACGTTATCGTTATATATAATGTAAAATATATCTATCGGTAAGAACCGTACTTGCGCTGCAGGTTAGACTTTACTACGCGTACGAAGTCGCGGGCAACAGCTAGTACATGTATATAGGTAGTTAAGTATTCTATAAGTATGATCACAGAATACAAAAGCATGATCATCTTTTCCGTTCCCACTGCTAGAAATAGGTACCTACAGCATTGACTAGGCGCATTCTTCTCAGAGAATGTGTAGAGGGATGAGCTCCACACACAGGCTCGGTGCAGAAAGGATTTTTCAGTGACACAGACTTAGTAAGCCTGACATTAATATTATGAAATATTCATGCCCAGGTGCAACGAGCTACCCGGAAGCAAAAGAGAATGTTGGAAAAACATAAGCGAAAGCTTTGCTGAGAGAAAGGAATACCTCAATCAGATGATTATAAGAGAATCCAAAGCCTTGATAAGCTTTTTTGCTGTCAGAGGTAATGAAATGAACGTTTGGTCTAAGTAACCCTCATGAAAGTTAAAGTATTTGCAGAAAGTGATTCTATCCATCACAATCATAACTTAACGAATCCAATGACTGTGGCAGCTCGAGCTCTAGCTACCATCTAAACCGACCTTTTGACAACAAATTATTTCATTTCAAAACCATTACAGGTATATATAGCTTATATATCGACAGGCAAATGTTTATTCTGCGAAGAATTCATTAAAGTTCAACGGATGAGACTGAAAATTAATATACTACTTAGGTATAATAACATGATGTTACTTCATACTTTATGTTTACTTAGTAGGTGTACCTATTTAGATTTCCGGCCAGGTCAGCCTTGGTTTTGGTAGGTATGTAGTTATCCAAGGCTATGGTTTCCGAATCACATGTAAATTTTTCCAGGCACTGATCGTATCTTCTACACGGATAACGTGGGACCGTATTACGTAGATGAATTCAATCACCAAGTGTATGTTTTTGACTTCGGCCTGGCGATATACCATATCAATTGTGAAGGCGAATTTAAAGAGGTGAGATAATTTGTAGATTTAGGGTAATCCTGGGAGAAATGCCTATATGGGAGAGATGCCTATAAAAATAAATTAACAAAAAAAGTATTAGACGACTTCTGAACGCATCGTTGATAGGTCAGTCTATCGTCTAACATTCCGCGGGAAAATTACTAGACGTGTTTTGGCAAAAAATATTGTCGACTTTAAAGATATTTCATTCAAAAAGGTAAGTGTTGTCATTTTGAGCCCTGGAATGATCCTAGGAACATTTTGTCGTACATTTTTCGATATTTACTGATAACGATTCATACTTTTTTCGTCAATAACCTTTGACACGGTCATCAGATCAGCTGTTACCAAAAAGACGCAATTTTTAAAGTGCGTCCCGTTTCACTTATTCAAAACATATTAGGCGTTTGGAAGAGCTGCCTATGAAATTTTTGGGGTAAGGTGCCCATCAATTTTTTTTATTATTAGTATTCACTCGAGCTGTTTCTAAAAGAAAATAGCATGCTGAGCTCTTGACAACTCCTAAAAACTTAAAAATAAAGATTAAGACTGAAAAGAAAATGAAAATTAAGCGTGCGAATTTTTTTAAGTTAGATTCAAAAAAGAAAGTACACAGAAAAACAGCATTTACAAGAAATTATACTAGAACGACAAATATGGTGAAAAAAGAAACATCTGGCGTTTACAGATGATTTAGAATACAGCATTTTAGAAGATATCTGCATTGTATGCGGAGAATACTACCACGCAACTAAGAAAACATGTGACTGGTTGGAGCGTATTCAATGCAAAGAATGGTTTCACGAGGACTGCAGTGAAGATCTAGCAAAATGTTCGACTTGCAACAAATAAAACTGCTCTTTTATTGTCTAATACTGGTATGGGCGTCTCTCCCTAATACCCTTAGGCATCTCCCCCATATGTATGGGACAGATGCCCAATCGACTGTATAAACATAAATGGCTGTAGTTCCTAGAAATAAGACTGTATAATTATGATTTTTCATTTCAATTTACGCAAAAATATATGTGATTAAAGTATTTTAATTGTTTTTTTTTCTATATCCATTTCAAATGTATTTTTATACATATTTTTTTCAAAACTATAGGCATCTCTCCCAAGTTTACCCTACTAGTTTACTCGATGTGTCGAAATCACTTGTGCTTGATAGATCTTGTCTTTTATGAGGTAAACCTATAGGTATATTTTTCCTCTAATCTTAAACCTTTACCTATCAGTTTCCGGAAAACGCGTACTATTTCGACAAATACGGGCGTTATATCCAAGAAGGCGATAAAAAGGTGTATCAGTGCGCACCTTGCACAAGTCAATACAGTTTAGGTGATGACCATCTCCTAAAGAAAACCACTAAGGACTGCGGACATTCCGAGTGGTTAAACCCTTCGTGCAGAATGGAGATCGTTGACCCCACTGATGTGGAGGTATTGCCGGATCCTGATCCCATTGATATTAAGAGTAAGTTGAAGATGCAGATTCGGGGCTACGGTCCAACTCCTCCCGTTGGACGACGAAACCGCGGGTTTGTGGGCCAGTGAAAAAAAGTGAACCGACCCTACACCCGGCGTCCAATTGGTTGAACAGAGGGGTTGGACCACTGCCTAACCCAGTATACTAAACGCACAAAACAGCCATTTCTTAATTATAAGGGCATTGTAGCCAGCGAAATTACTGGGCATATGAGACTTAATATCTGATGTCTCGGGGCGATGAGCGCAAAGCAGTGCTACGCAGAGCTTTTTATGGTATTAAAAGTTCTGGGTGGCATGGCACTGCAATTGTTATGGGCAGGCGTGGCGATTACCTTCGGGCGAACGACTGGCCCCTCTCATCACACAGTTACATAAAAAAAAGCTTAATATTGCTGATAGTCATTTCATTCATTTTCATAGTGAGTACCACCATCTTCATCGATCACTTGTCCTACCATGTTGACAACATTATCACCCTTAAGTCAGTGTTCTTTGATTGGAATTGTTTCGATGCATTTCCGCAATATAAGAAGAGTAGAATTTATGGCCTTAAGCTTATGGGTACTTGCAGCTAGTTCAATGTTACAGGGACTATGGATTCCGAAACTGTAAAGTATCTCTGGGACAGCTTCGGTGGTTTGCTACCCGAAGCGCTGTACGATGTGGGTACAGAACGTCCAAAGAATCCGATACACTTTCTTGCCCATAGATTAATTTACCACAAGTGAGTATTATAGTCAGAGATCTTTCGGATATAATCTTATCTAGGACTTGAGTATAAACCTTGGTCAGAGATCTTTCGGATATAATCTTATCTAGGACTTGAGTATAAACCTTGGTCAGAGATCTTTCGGATATAATCTTATCTAGGACTTGAGTATAAGTACCTTGGTCAGAGATCTTTCGGATATAATCTTATCTAGGACTTGAGTATAAACCTTGGTCAGAGATCTTTCGGATATAATCTTATCTAGGACTTAAGTATAAACCTTGGTCAGAGATCTTTCGGATATAATCTTATCTAGGACTTGAGTATAAACCTAGATAAGGTTTATTATAGCGAGTCCTGATGATTATCGATACTTTTAGATACCGCAGAACTAAAGACGAGGTTAGTCAGAAGAAGAAAGAAGCAGGCCAATACAGAGCTGATATTTTCAAGGAGCGTAAAGATGTGAGCTGTTTAACATACCTACGTTAAATATAGTCAGGCACACTTCATTTCACATAGTCACTGAATCAACAGAAATGATACCAACATCACATGTCAGCCCTCTATAGTTTTCAGCAATAAAGCACCAGAGATGAATAATATATAGATTCATTCAATCATTAGAAGATTGCATCACAATTGCATTCTTGCAGTGCGTCTGAAGAATGTAGGCCTGCTCCAAGTAATATACATAATTATTCTTTGTTGTAGTCAGTTTTCTCTAAATTATACCTCTGCACACCTTACTGAACTGGCTGAGTGCCACGGCGTGTACAACTTCAGAAGATCTGCAATTTTGTATCTTGATCTGCCAGGTTGCATCTATCATGCCCTCAGATAAAATATTTGGCTGTCTACTCGAATATTTGGATATCTGTAGATTAAAGACTTCATTTATTGTTCTTCAGCAAACAGTAGCAGCCAACAAAAAATGGAAGTCAAAGCAAGTGAAGCGGCAGATGCCTGATGGTTATGAAGACGCCGAGGTTCGGGCTTATTTCGATGCTCACATCGCGGAGCAAATGTTCATCAACTCTTTGAATTTCTTCAATTAACTGGAAACGTTATTATAGTATTTCTTTTCTAAAGCAGTTTTTTGTTTTTGATTTTTGGCACATCTACTTGGTCAGTAAAAAGTCAAGATAGAGCCACGGAGTTTGAGATTTCTCTTTTGAATATTTTTCTATAATATGGGCGGCAACGGTAATATTTAACCACGTTTTTATTAAGTCACCTTCTTGTTTGTCTGTCTGTCCCTCGTTGCGGGTGAAATCTTGCAACTCAAACGACCAATTCCCGATTAGGTGAAACTTTCAGGGTAACTCACAACTCGATGACAATGCATAAAAACGTGGTTTCTAGATTATTTTTTTAATCTACCTACATTATTTTTTTTATAATATTGCGCCATACGATGGGGAAAATTTGAACGACGTCTACTTGTTTGATAAATAATTTAAGACATTTTCATAACTACTGAGCGAATTTTGATGAATTTTGGTATGTTGGTGTAGTAATTTGTTTGTACTTTGGGCCTTGGAATAGGACATATAATTTATTACTATGGATCAAGGATCAGATGACTCAGATGCTAAAGTCCGTACCTTATCACGATACGTATTTTAGGAGGTTCCTTCCTCACTCTGTAACCTTATCCATCTAAAATTCTAAATAATGTGAAAAGCTTAGTCATGATTTGATGATGGATGTTATTGTGATGTACGTTAATGTAACCAAAGAATTAATGCGTTAGGAAAACGCAGATGGGGCATCCCCATAAAAATTGTGGACTAAACTGTTGCCCACATTTGCATTAACGTTTGATTAGGCACATACAGAGTCAAGTATAGATTTAGACACTTAACCTCAGAGGCTGAGCACTAAACCTTTTGGAAAGCAATCTCAGAGTAATGACACTATAGAGGGATAATTATGAAGTTTTCCGACTTAAAAAAGGATAGCTCTATACAACAGGCTCGTATAAAGAAAAAGATACAACTATTATCATATTGTCTCTATCGCGTAACCCATTTTCGTAAACTGGGTCATGACGTGTTAAGTCAAAGTTTGTGTCGGACAGGGTCGGCTAGTGGTTTTTTAATTTGTGTTGTGGTAGGGTACTTCTTATTATTTTTAAGTAAATCTTTGCGAATGTGTACTAGAAACAATATTCAATTAAATGTGAAAAAATGTATATAGAGACGAGCAGGTCACTCGCCTGATGGTAAGCGCCGCGCCTGCTCATAACAGATGCAATGCCGCCCAGGATCCTAACCAAATCGCATTCAAATTGGTCAGGTGGTAACAAACATAATTAGTTATTATAAACAATCTTACATGAATGAAAATTACCAAAATACTATTATTTTTTTAAATAAAACTGACACTGGAGTTGGAAAGGGACCAGCTCTAGTTTCAGACCTTTATGGACCACACATCTATTTAACTTACAGTTTTACCCTTACTTCTAGGTAAATTAATTTCAATGTAGGCTAGCCACACTGATTATCTGATTCTCGTTGAGGTTTTGTATTTCTATTCTAAACATACTATACGGAAAAATAAAATCAAAGTATTAATCAGTATATTTAAACTTACTTGTGAAACGATATCCCATGTTTTCGTCTCGGTTTCTGGGAGCAGTTTTTACAATGTTTGAACACGCAATACGGCATGTTTTTGGAACTAAAATTCACGCGTCGCGCACTCGATGTAATATCCGCTTTGTGTAGTGGTATCCGCTTCGTGCGCCTAAATCCCGTGTTCCGTGCGGAGTATCTGACTTTTTTATAGGATCAGTGAGCGCAAGCATTTGTATCGTGTTTGGGTGTTGTAGGACGTATATACTAATGTACTTTGTGTGTAGGACCACGGTCTTTGTAGTTCCTGGATCCCTAGTTACTGGTTTTCCTAGTTAAGGGCCAGGATCTATGTATGTGATCGTTGGGCGTTTTTATTTATTTATTATTTATTAAAGATAAGGAATTAAAAA
Source organism: Petrophora chlorosata (assembly GCA_951640565.1). Taxonomy (NCBI): domain Eukaryota; kingdom Metazoa; phylum Arthropoda; class Insecta; order Lepidoptera; family Geometridae; genus Petrophora; species Petrophora chlorosata. Next base: position 2,070,525 of record OX621207.1, read on the forward strand.
AATATTATGTAATTATTTATCTTTGGATTTTCATGATGTGACGCAAAGATAAAATGCTTTGAGATGTGAGGCCATCCATAGAGTAAATTGAACAGGGGGACGCGTGTCAAAATCAATGGGGTACTGAGACCTCAATGGGGTACGCCTTTTATCTTTGGGTACGCCATCTAACATTAATGGCGTCAAAGTTCAAAATATAAGTTTTGATAATTTTATAATTTTTGATAACATGGATATTTACAAGGATTTTATACAACGTTTAAGAAGAAAAGAGTGTGAGGAAGTGTACGTTTTACTTTGTGAGGATGTGACACAAAAATTTAAGGAGTACGTGTCGTTATTGATAGGTGTTCAATTTACCGATGGTAACTATCACAAATTCTATGGAGACGTGAAGAAAATCGTCACAAGTTTTATAATTTTCTTTAGTGCCACAATAGATGCAGTGATACAAGAGGCTGATAGATACATACACGTGATTGATAAAGATGATATGTTATGGTTAATCGACCGAACTATAGCAATTCAAGAAGCGAATCAAGACGAATTTGACGATGACTTTCTCCCAGCAAAAACAGAACTGGAAAAGCAGACTTATGAAGAAGTACAGGAACAATATGAGGCGTTCATTCAGAGAGCGGTCGAATTGAGGGAAAAGATATATAAATTCGACAAGCATTGTAAAGTAGTAGATTTTGCTCAAGAACACTTAAAAATGGTTGTTAATAAAACGAGCGATATGTTTAACTTCGTAAATACATACATAGGAATGATGTTGGCTGATGGTGTGAGTACTAATGGTTACCTAAGTCATGATAACGGTCTCTCGTATGCGAGAAGCCATGTGGGTAGGTACCACCGCTTTGCCCGTTATTTTGCCACCAAGCAGTAATGCTTGCGCATACTGCTTGGCGGCATAATTATGGACATTTATCTTGCATAATATGGGCCATGCCTGAAATAAATGAAGTTTGAATTTGAAAGGCATTGTAGCCGTCTGCATTACTGGGTATTATGAGACGAGCTATTCTCTCGGCGTGACGAGCGCAGTGCAGTGCATCGAAGGATTTTGCATAGCGTGAGTAATGCTGCAATGGTTATGGGCAGGCGTGTTGCTCACTATCAGGTGAACGACTTGCTTGTCTCGTCAGTCAATAACATGAAACAATTAAAATATTATATCAAAATACTAGGTACAATATCTACCTACCCACCTAGGTTAGTAGTAGCACAGAATACAAAAGGAACAGAAGCAGCACTCCGCAAAGAAATTTAAACAAATAGCGACTCTTGCTGTGACGCAATAAAATTCAATTCAGCTCGCGTAGCGCTGCATACCTACCAGTCATATTAACCTACAGACAGTGGCGTAGCTAGGTAACCAAAGGCCCTGGGGCAAAAAATAAACAAGAGCCCTAACTAAACTATTTAAAATCGTTTGTTCTACTCCAGTTCGTACTCCAGATTCGTCATCAGAAACTTGCGGGGAACTCCCCGCAAATTTCAAACAAAAATGTTCGAGACTTGTTTGGAATACCCCTGTATTTTTTTCAAATAAGTTGCCATTATTAAAATCGAGTTCCTGGAACTTGTTTTGGTTTTATTCCGAATGTGGGAGAAACTTTCACTAGTTAAATTTATAGTTTGTAAGTCTAGAGTCCGTGTGGCCCCCTGAGCTTGGGGGCACTGCCCCGTCTAGCCCTCCGGTAGCTACGCCACTGCCTACAGCGCGCACGCGGCACGTGTAACGTTAGGGTTGATTCTTGTGTTGTGATGAAATATCAATTTGAATAGTTCAATTAATGTATATCTCTACTATCTATGAGGTACTATTATTCTCATTCTATCTAGTAATTATAGTTGTAGTTAATACCTAATAATACAAGTAGTATTAGGTATTAACTACAACTATTCTACAAGTGTGCATATTTTTATTTTCTAAGTAGATAACTAGGCAAACACTATGTACACTTATATAAGTACTGTCTAAGAACCTGAATAGAACTATTAACACGCGACAAGAAACAGCCAGGGCTACCTAGTCTGGGAGCCGTCACCCGAAAATCATGTTAATAGTTCATAATCGAATCTAACGCTCACTAACACGCGTTAGATTCGATTTAGCTTGCAAGCTTAATAGAGCGCCTTATTTGTGGTGCTGACTACCGCACCGCGTTGCCCGCGGTATGTAGAAGTGACTGGTAGCAGAAATTAAAATATTTTGTGATGGTAGCTCTTTAGTCGTATAGTGTAAGCTAGCCGGGTGTTCTGTTTACGTGAAATTTGGAATAAGCTTACTTTTTATCTCGGAAAAACATTTCCAGGCGTGTGAAACCGCGTGACGCTGCCAGTCCACTATATTAATATTACTAGCTGCATCCCGTGGTTTCACTTGCAGATGAAAAGTATCCTATGTGTTATTCCAAGGCATAGAGTATTACTATACTAAACTTCATCAGAATCTGTTCAGCCGCTGCGGCGTGAAGATCACGTTACTTGTTTAAACAGATCTTGACATTACCTACACAGGCAAATACGATACGAGAGACATTGATAATGATAATAAATAGCACAGACTATATATAGTATTTGCTTGTTTTCATATTTGTGTTAGACAGTAATACTAGTCGTAAAGCGGCGCGGGCGGCGGAGGCGGACGCATAATGTACGTGCGTCACGGGCGGCGCGCGACAACCCACTGAACTCCGCACGACCCGTTGCTGGTGTATGTACTTGTAGCTTCGTACCTACAGCGCGGAGTGCTATAGGCCTGGTAGTAGTGATGTGCCGGATCGTCAAAAATGTATATCCGCGGACACGGATATTTAGTGTCATGATCCGCGGATACGAGATCTATCTTTATTTTCTCACTCAATCTGTGTCGACGCGTGACCTTGTAACGATAGTTGACGTCACGCCCGCCGCAACGACGGGCAGGAGAGGTTTCGACTTGCATTGCTTAGTATCTTTGAGTTAATTACTATTGGTATGGTAGCTTACTAGAATATGTGTTTGCAATTAAAGGTGCCAAATATTTGATTTAAAGAAAAAAAAGTACTGAATGATTTTTTTTTAATTATACTACTTAATCGAATAATCTAAGTTATAATGCAGCATTATAATATATCCTGTCAAGTCATTTGAAAATTAATAAAAGATCCGTTATAGATCCGCGAGAAAAGTGACGGATACGGATACGGACCTTATTTATCCCGCGGATATCCGCGGATACGGAAATCCGGAACATCACTAGTTAGTAGATATACAAGTGTTTGAAATGGGACATGAAAGGTAGCTACTTAAACCTGTTAGAGTACACCAAAAACGGCCTTGGGAGACTATCCGAGATGGAAGTTATTTTTAGCTGCCTCCAGATTTAGAAAAAAATTACAATTATCAAGAAAATGGTCAGTCCTCATGTACTTACCTATTCTTTTATGATGCCAATCGATTCGATTTCTTATAAAAATCAGTACTCATTTAGACCATCAGTTGGTCTATGTACTAGAAAAGTCAGAAATAGCAAGAAACTTTTGTACTGGTACGTTTATAACATTTTCGCCTCCAGATAGACCAAACCCGCGTTAGTCTCGCAGAGATCCAGCTCCGCATGATCAATAACCTGAAGAAGACTGTGGAGGAAGTCGAGAAAAATCGCGAAACTGATATTCGAAAGCTGTACGAAAAGAACAAGCAAGGTCTATATGTTGCCAGGAGTGAGAGCAGATTATCCGAGGAGTTGGCTGAAGTGAGGATAGTGTGGTTATTTGAATTATTCCTATCTCTTTGACAGGATAAAAGTGCAACCTGTTCCCCTTTAAGTGATGGGAGACAGGTCGCAATTTTATATAAATTCTCTAAGTATATATAAATAGATACTAGGTAAGTCATCATAGGCAGCAACGGAGTCAATTCCTATCAACTTCTACTTTCTGAAATGTATCAGTACAAATTAACAAGCACCTCGAGCTTCTTGGCGTTACACTCACGTCTTTGCTAAACTTTGGCACCTATATCGAGCCAAAGGCTCTGTTTGCTGCCAAAAAGCTGGATATCCAAGAAAGATGAAGAGTTATTTCACACGCTTAATCTGTACCAAGCACAAGTCCGGTCGTGTGTAGTAGGTACTGCTCTCGCCTTTGGGAAGGATCAGCTAAGCACCAGTTAGAAGCACCTGATTCTTCGAAAGGCGAGCCAAGCGACTTGAAGGTGGTGTAGCGGCGAGGGAACAGATAAACTATTGATTTGGTGTCCAGATACAAAGTGTCGTATTATTGCCAACATACGTATTTATACATGAGGATGATTCATACCATACAATGACTTACCCCAACAGACTCATTAGCAACGACGCTTTATTCGAGTCAAGACTCCACAGTCTTGACATCGACGCAAAGTTGCCAGTCTATCGGTATTTTATCGGATACATTTCGGAGAGTCTGCGTCTGAATTACACCAACTTATTCCCCCGTCTCCGTATCATCATCGGACTACAAGACGTACGTAGGCATCGCACCACCGCACCGTTACAATGGTGGACATTCTTCGTGCCTTAATCCTGCCTTTAATCGCCTCTTACTAAATGTACGTAGTGTCTAACATAAAAATAAAAAGTTATCGTACAAACTACCTAGGTACCTACTTATCTACTTTTTAAGATTGATCGCAGCATAGAAACCTTAATAGACAAGATAGAACGCGTCAGCTCGGATTCGCACGTAACTCGCATACAAGAAGAAATTGGTTACTGGACTAAACGAATTAACGACTTTAATGAGATCGCTGACAACCTAAAGAAGTTAAAAGCTGAACAGGATAATGTTTTAGTATGAAAGTTTTCGTGAGTTTGATTCATTATAAATATTTAATAAAACGGCTAGGACTCACGTAGTTTGTCGAATTAGTCGACCTAGGTTTCGAGCATGTCCGATGCTCTTCATCAGGGGCGAGTTTACGCTGCGAGATCGCGGCGACCACTGGCGGTGTCGAGGCGAGATGCGCGGGCGGCCGCCCGCTCCGCACGACGCGAGGGAGGAGGTGGCGTCGGCGGCGCCTGCGGGGAGCGCCACGCGCCTCTCGCGCGCTGTCGTGTTGCCGACGACGACCGCACTAATGTCGGCACGAGTTCTTCATCATCGCTGACAACGTCGTCGCCGAAAGTTCCGTCACACACTGTGCTGACTGTGTCACACTCTAGACTACCTACCACATTCTGTGTCGAGGTAGCATTAAGAAGTGGTTTCCACGCTGCAGACAACAACCATCCACGGTCCCGGTTGAAGTTAGGACATCGAGAGATCTCTATAGCCTCACGCACTTTTCGAGGTACGAAGAACTTCTCTCTGGACAGTACGGAGGCTTTGTCAAACCTGATGTAATGTTTGACGTCTGCGAGATGTGCATGCTCTGCCAGAGCCGATTTTGTTGTGTCCACATTCTTAATGCTCCTTATGTGTTCGGTAAGTCTAGTTGCAATATTGCGTCGCGTTTCGCCTATGTAACACTTGCCACAGGATAATGTTATTCAATCAGAGAAGATTTATAATGAACTGAAGTACGTACGTAAAGATTGACTTAGGATATACATATAGGTAGTTTAGTGTTCTATGAGTATGATCATCATTCTTTTACATTCCCACTGCTAGCACACAGCATTGTCTAGGCGCATTCCTCTCAGAGAATGTGTAGGGGGATTAGCTCCCCACGCAGTGAGGATTTTTCAGTAACACAGGCTTAGCAGGCCAGTCAGTAATTATGTGCAATATTCATGCACAGGTGCAACGAGCTACCCGGAAGTAAAAGAGAATGTTGGAAAAACATAAGCGAAAACTTTGCTGAGAGAAGGGAAGACCTCAAGCAGATGATTGTGGAAGAGTCCAAGGCCTTGATAAGCTTTTTTGCTATCAGAGGTAATAAAGTTTGGCACTTGTACTATTAATTATTCTGTGGTTTGGTCTAGTCTAGATACCTGCGGTAGCCCTCATGAAAGCTGCCCTAAGCGGTAGCTCAAGCTCTAGCTACCATCGACTGTCCCTTTCACGACCACAATAGTTATTTCAGGACCATTGTGCAGCTTATTCATCACAAAAAACCAATCAATTTCATTAAAGTTCAACGCATATCTGAAAATTACTAGATTGAGTGTTTTAAGTTCACCTACTTACATTTCCAACCAGGTCAGCCTTGATTAGTAGGTAGGTAGTTTCCTAACTTCAAGTATTCAGGCTATGGTTCAGGCGAATCACATGTAAATTTTTCCAGGCACTGATCGTGTCTTCTACACAGATAACGTGGGACCGTATTACGTAGATGAATTCAATCACCAGGTGTATGTTTTTGACTTCGGCCTGGCGATATACCATATCGATTGTGAAGGCGAATTTAAAGAGGTGAGACAGTTTGTAGATTTACTAATTCACTTGATATATCGAAATCACATGTGCTTGATAGATTTTGTCCTTTGATGAGGTCTTTGAAATAAAGATATGCCCTCTAACCTTAGTTTCCGGAAAACCCGTATTATTTCGACAAATTCGGCCGATATATCAAAGAAGGCGATGAAAAGGTGTATCAGTGTGCACCTTGCACAAGTCAATACAAATTAGTCGATGACCATCTCCTGAAGAAAATTACTAAGGATTGCGGACATTCTGAGCGGATAAACCCTTTCTGCAGAATGGAAATCGGTGACCCCACTGATGTGGAGGTATTGCCCGATCCTGGACCCATGGATATTAAGGGTAAGTCGAAGAGGCAGTTTCGGAGGTATAGTCTAACACCTCCCATTGGACGACAACTACGGGTTTGAAGCCCAACGAAACGGCTTGAGAGAAGAGTAGGTATTCCTGATAGTGAGCACTTGCATCATCTTCATTGGTCACTGTTCCTACCATGTTGACAACATTATCATGTGATAATTATTCTTAAGTCAATGCTCCTTGATTGGACTTGTTTCGCTGCATTTCCTTTCATAAGTAGAGTGTGGATGTGGATATGTGGTCTTATGCCTATGGCTACTTGCAGCTAGTTCAATGTTACAGGGACTATGGATACCGAAACTATAAGGTATCTCTGGGACAGCTTCGGTGGTTTGCTACCCGAAGCGCTGTACGATGTGGGTACAGAACGTCCAAATAATCCGATACACTTTCTTGCCCATAGATTACTTTTCCACAAGTGAGTATTACACACTTATACAGTCGAGAAATCTTTCGGATGTATGACTTGAGTAAGTTTATTATAGCGAGTACTGATGATTAACATTCGATACTTTTAGATACCGCAGAACTAAAGACGAACTTAATCAGAAAAAGAAGGAAGCAGACCAATACAGAGCTGATATTTTCGAGAAGCGTAAGGATGTAAGCTGTTTAAAAACATACGTTAAAATATAGTCCGACACACTTCACTTCACACAGATCACTGAATCAGCAGAGTTATATACATGAAACTGTTATACCAACATCACATTTTGGCCCTCCATAGTTTTCAGCAGTTAAGCACAAGAGGTGAATAATTATATAGAACCATCTGGTTCTATATAGAACCATCTGGTTCTATATATTTATTCACCTCATAAAGTGGTTGAATGAATCTTCATTCAACCACTTTAAGATTCCATCACACATACATTCTGGCAGTTAGTTTGAAGGGTGTAGGATGTAGTGTAGGCCTCATCCAAGTAATGTATTCTTTGTGTCAGTTTTCTTCAGGTTGTAACGCAATTTTGTATCTTGATCTGCCAGGTTGCATCTATTGTACCTTTTGGATAACTATAGATTAAAGACTTATTTTATCATTCTTCAGCAAGCAGTAGCAGCCAGCAAACAATGGAAGTCCAAGCAAGTGAAGCGACACCTGCTTGATGAAAATGATGAGGCCGAGGTTCGTGCTTTTTACGACGTTCACATCGCGGAGCAAATGTTCATCAACTCTTTGAATTCGTTCAGTTGACTGGAAACTTAAATATAGTGTCGGTTATTTATAGCGGGTTTTTTGTTGTACCTATCTTGGAGTTGTATTTTTTGGCATACCTATTTGTTCAGTAAACACACTTCTCATGGAGTAATACCTACAGTAACACCGTGCTATTGTTCTTGCATTACTAAAATGAACTGTATTACAATAGAGATTAATCCGAAATAACTAAACAGGTTCATGATATTATTTTTTCGTAGTGCTAGCAAACACAAAACCACATAATATAAATATTTATTTCAAGTATACCTATACATTTTTCTACGCTACTTTGAATCTGTGGAGGTGTAGATAATTCTGAATCTTTAAAAATATTTTTCTTTTAGACTATGAATATAGGCTGATTTACATTAAAGCAGATTTACATTAAGCCAGTGACTGACAACAGTGTCACTGGCACGGTAGTGGTTCCGTATAAACACTGACTTGTGTGCCATAACAATATTCGTTATAGTTTGACCGAAACTGCTGTACCGCGTCTTAGGTAGGTGTGCGCGCGGCGAGACGGGGGGAGCATCGGCCGTTCCGTTCCGTCAGCCTGCCGCATGCCGCCGTCGACGCTCACGGCGGCCTCGGCCCCCACCTCGCTACGCATACCTCTAAGGCGCGGTACAGCGGTTTCGGTCAAACTATAGCGTAAGGGACGACAAAGTGTTTACCATAATGTCAGTATCATGCCCGCGCTGGCGTGCCAACGTTGCTGGCGCCAGTCATTGGCTTAATGTAAGTTAACTTTACACGGGGCTACTACCGTGGCATCGTCACTGTCGCCAGTCACTGGCTCATTGTAAATCTGCCTTAACTTTAATATAATACAAATTACACATTATGCGAGATACCAACTGTACATACATTGCAGATACAAGCTTTATAATATTGTCTAAATGAAATAAATATCAATACATACAAAAGTGTAATAAATAACATAAGTGTCTACACAATATTTAAGTCCACAAAAGCAAGTATTCAATTGAACACGGAAGTAATAAAAATAAACATTTTTTTATAAAGGTACAGGTATTTATTGTTCAAGCGTCTACTAGATAATAACCGAGACACACTTTTCAAGACGACTTTCACTCGAAAGCAAAATATCATAAAAAGAAAACAACCAGACAAACTACATACTTGATTCGGAAGGACATAAGAAAATCAAAACCCACTGCCGGTTATAATATTTGGTCTAATTATATCAAAACAAAAAAACTAAATTAATTAACCTATATAGCACTATTATAAAACAACCAAAAATTAAATTATTGTACTGTATTGTCTGGATAACAAATGAAATAAAAATGTGACAATGGATAGAAAGGGGTAAAGTGGTCTCACCAAACTATTCGACATTGTAACTTGAATAATCGTCCAGAAAAAGTTGCACTCTCTCCATTTAACTTCGGTCGTCTTCAATAATTTTATTTTAAGGTACCCATTTTCACAGGATATTCTTAAAAGCTCATTTGCTCGTTCGCACGTTTATGAAAACAATATTAGCACAACGTATTAGCGCAATGGTATTACCTGCGAACGAAACGCTCAGAGGTATGGATGCTCGGTCCTGCTCGTTCAGAACATTTGGCAATTTTACGATCATTGAATCTTATTCATTAGGCATCGATAAATCTGGGGAGACCATAAATCCGCTAGCCCATAGCGGCGCATATTTTACGATAACTGTTTTCAGCGCAGCAATGGTCTAGAGACAGACAAAATTCATTATTTAAAAAATTACTGAAGGTAAAACAAAAAATATAATTTCAAACGCAAGAGCAAGCCATACACCATTGATCCCATATAGTAAGGATGACGGGTCCGGAAATCGGATTAAATGCCTAAATTGCAAAAATAAAAAAACAAGTTTTAAACATGGAATATATATCTCCTTGTCATCCATGCGCTGAAATGCCTCAAAAGTTTGGTTTAAATTGTTAAGTGTGTGCACCAGAGGTAAATACCGGTTTCTGAAAATCTGAAAACACGGTATTTTATGTATGGTTTCATTAATATCACATAACTGACAAATTACGCATAATGCGTTTAGATAAAGGACATAATCAGCACGTGTTTCGGCGCCATTTCACCGTAGCCTTGACGTCGACAAATATCTTGACCAATGACAACGCTGGAAACGTTTAGTTCCAACTTTGGCAGTGTTCCTCAATATCCTTGTGGCGTACGTCATCCTTACTATGTCACATCAATGCTATGCATAATTTTCTTTCACGAGTAAAATCATTTTAGTACAAACCAACTTTATTTAAACCATTTAGGCTACAACATAAAACATACTCCTGAACTTGCTATCGCAGTTGCGTAGACTAAAACGTTTTAAGCTCCAATCGAGCGCAACCAACAAAACAATGGATTTATGAGTTTATGCACATATAGTGCGTAACACATTTTGGGGATAATTTGAATAGGAAATACTTTTTTATCCCTCGTGCTCGGAAAGTGGGTAATTATTATAGCCATATTACTATTTTCAAGAAAAAGCGGGATGCTAGAAACATTCCCGCCCTACAAATGTAAGTAAAGAAACAAACAAACATTAACTACTCGTGCGAGATTTTTGTTTCATAATCCGAACTGGCCAGCACATCCTCACAGATAATGTGATAACCATATTGTTAGTGGTGCGACAAAAAATAATGAAAGAAATCTTGAAAATTAAAGACAGGTAAGTCAGTTGTAAACTAGGGTGAAACAGGAAACCCTTTTCAACCCTTGGTGAACAATCTGCTACTTTATAGATTTTTATAGAAAATTGAGGGTATTTCCAAATTCACTCGATATTTTTAGATAAGACTTGAAAATTCCCAATCGTTATTTATTAGTATTAAATAATGATGAACCTCAAATACAGGTACAAAAGTATTTTCGCTCTTTCTATCCTTTTTTATTTACAAGATATGAAATGATACTTGTCACTCAAATACAAACGTTATTCCCAAACAATAAAGAATCATATAGATTTACTCGATATTTTGTACGATCAAGTATAAACTACCTACGCCAAAAATTCATGTATTTTATTAGTGTTCATTTTCTAAGTACGAAGCAATTTAAAAGCATACAAAAATTAACTAATTTCGAAAGATATTTTTAAAAGCATTTATTATTAACTAATACAATGATTTTAAGAAACACAAACGCATGAATTTAGAAATGACATACTATGAATAACTAAATATAACCTCAAAGGTTCCAACTTCCCAATTAATTTTATAATTCTAGTTTATAAAAAATCAATACAATATACTTTGATATTTTGGATAATGACTATGTAGTTGTAATTTATTGAAAATTATGTACAAAAAGAAACTAAGCATTATTTTATTATAAATCGAGAACTCTATTAATTACCAATATGTTATTTCTAGGCTTTCGCATTAGACGAAATTAAAGAAAAATAATAATATATAAATCGAAACATGGAACTATTACTACTGGCCATCTTGAACCATAGACTACAGAATTCTGACGTCACAAAACAAAGATGTATGCAGATTGCATTTGTATATATTTTAAATTTTACATTTAGTCGAATCTCTATATTACACATCTAATATATTATGACATTCATGAATGGCCAATGTTAACACGAAAGTGAACTAAAAATAAAAACGCTAAGATGATCAAATAAAAACACGTGTATTCTATACAGTTTGTAAAAATCATGGTAAATCTAGTATGGGAATTTGTGCCACATTAACATTTTTAATTTTGACAAATATCTCTCGTAGAAAAACATCGCGGGGAAAAGGAAGGTAGGTATAACACTGGACCTATGCTACAGGAAGCATTATGAAACATCGTAACACTATTTTCCCCACCACAATGAAAACTTTATAATTTTACCAGCCATAAGAGGACTTTGTCGCCAGATGTTACGTAAATTAATTTATTTTTAAAATTTGATAGATATGTAGATTAAACTTACTTGTTTTTTTGGAGCTAGCGATAAAGTCCTCCTAGACATCCTTTTGCCGACTTACAAGACAGAGTGTACGCTTCCTTGACTTACCATAGACAATGGTGGCTTTTTAAAATGTTATGGCCACACTACTTTTCACAAAGCTCTAAACATAGACAGGGTGCTGTTAGCATTCTGAATCAAACAAAATTACCATTACATTCGCTGGTCGTTCCGAGACTGTATGTACAAAAAAATATAAAGTAAAACAGTGTTGCCAACATTCACAATTTACACGTAATGTAACTGCAATTCCATTCGATTTGTACTAGTTATTCTGGATATGCGGGCAGAGACTTGCACTGCTGAGTTTCTTTTTAATGACAATACCAAGTATTTTAAACAGGTGAGTGACACAAACATAGGGTTGTACATCTTTGGTAATTAGGGTTGTCTTTTATAATACTAAATGATTCTGTGTTACACGATTAATTGACGGGACAAGGTCATCCGCGTGATGATAATCGCGACATACAATTGCAGTGCCAGTGCCAATCCTTGAATGAATGTGGCTCCGCACTGCAATGCGCTTGTCACCCCGAGACGCTAGTTGTAAAGCTATTGAACATATTTAGCTTTTTGATTCTTCTTTTTTGATTTTTATCAATGTTTTGACGATAATCTGCGAGTGTCAAGTTGTCCAGTGTATGGTATGGAAGTTCAGCCGAGAATAAGAGTTAAAGCGGTGGTTTGACAATCTTAGCTTCCGTAAGAGATTGTTTATTTCAATTGCAATTTTTTTATCTATGGGCCATCTTCATTACGCCTGACTTTAGACCATCTTGCAACGCGTTCCCATCTCAAGATGGAATATAAATGCAGATTTTTTAATGTATCCAAGTTTCGAGACGAGCTATCCGTTCATCTGATGATGAAGCAGCACGCCTGCCCATAACAATTACAGCGGCACCCAGAATTTTACAAAGTTTTGAGCGGCGCTGCGCTCGCAAGCCTGAGGTTCACATATTAAGACAGCCTCTGTGGAGTACTTTGGCAGGTGAGCTCAAATCTCATACCGCGGTGATGAGCGTTATTTATTTTTTAAATAAATTAAAAAATATCTTAATTTTTATAAGGTTGACTGGAATAGATCGCTTTTAAAAGACCGCCCATTGTTCTTTAGTTTGTTAGTAGTTTACCAACTGATTATTTTTGTTTGGTGTACAATAAATCATATTGTATTGTGTTGTATCTTGCGTGTGGGTGTGTGGCCAAACCGTTAGTATGACGATGGCCAAACGATTAGAAATGTATTACAAAAGACAACCCCTCAGCTAAGCGCAGTGCAGTCCCCGCGCGGCGCACTCAGTTGCTGAGCGCCTCGGCCATCTCCGCCTGGCAGTCGAACGTCTCCGAACTGTCGGCGTGTTCCGGATAGAACTCCCTGTATATTTTGTCCAGTAGTGCTTGCCTGGAAATGAGAAAACAATTAATTTTTAGAAAAAAACAAAAACCGACTTCAATGTATCTTCGAAGTCTAAGGTCAAATATCGATGAAATTTATATGGGACCACTTCGTAGCCATACTGAACCCAACGCAAAAAGAATTTTCCAAATCGGTTCATAAATGACGGAGTTCTGAGGTAACAAAGATAAAAAATGATAAAAAAAAATACAATCGAACAGAGAACCTTCTCCTTTTTTGAACTCGGTTAAAAATGTTGTACTATATTGCTATTACGATCTCGGTATCTTCTGTCAACATTAACCTAGCCTTTCTCTGTAAAAGTGCCCTCCCTTCGAAGTGTGTGAATCAAGATCTCATTGAAAAACCCCAGTCGTAAACTATTGTTTTACGATTTATTATGACAAGATTTACTTACATAATAAGGAAATCCCAAACGCTAAGTTTAAGTATTGAAACTGCTTCAGCTTTATGAAGCAGCTAACGCTTAGCCTCGCATTAGTTCTATCGAATATGACCAATATGGCCGCCGTTGTTTCATTGTATAGCCTTAACCGTCTAACATCGGCATTTGGATAACCAGTAATTCTTATCATCATCATCATCATCAGCCCATCACGTTCCCACTGCTGGGACTCGGGCCTTCCCTCATAGAGAGAGTATGGGCCATAATCCACCACGCTGGCCCAGTGCGGGTTAGTGGATATCACATGTCCTTGAATTTTTGTGATAAATTCTTGGACATGCCGGTTTCCTCACGATGTTTTCCTTTACCGTTTTTAGAGCGAGTGTTAAATCCGCACATACCTAAGGAAAGTTGGTGGTGCGGGGCCAACGGGATTCGAACTAGGGTGCGTTGGATTGAAAGTCGCACGTGCTCCCACAGAGCCACACTCGCTTTTCGTAATTCTAATTTTAAATTAATAATTATAAATTACTTTTTTTGTTAATGCTACAATTTGCACAGACGGAACGAATGGCGCATAAGAGAGGGCCTACCTAATAGTATGTGAATACAGGTGGATTAGCTAAACGGAGGCACTCGCTGAGGCAGTATGCCCAACAGTTGGTGGATATACCTGCTTACAACCTGGGCCCCAATTCACTATGACATCTTGGCGATTCCTTGCTTCGAAATAACGTCGATTCTTTCATTAATAAACGACATCTCTATGACGCATTCATAATAATATATTCATAAATATGACGCGTCATAGAGAATACAAATTTCGGAGATGTCGTTTATTAATGATGGAATCTACGTTTCCTCGAAGCAAGGAATCAACAAGTTGTCATAGTGAATTGAGGCCCTGATAAGCTAGATCAGATTTCTCGCCGCGATTGTAATAATATCCACCGAACAAAGTCAAGATTTTGTTTGGTAGGAGAGGGGGGTCTCAGCAATAACTTAACTGCCGTCTTCCTCTAGATCTATGCGCTCCATTTTGTACCATTTCGTCGCTTAACATGATTGAATGGACACTATGATTGCCGAAAAATAAAATAGGTATTCTTTTTATGTTAGACGGTTTTATTGAAACTAAGGATAATGATGATGTAGATAATGTACTAAAACATAATTACGCAGGTCCTAGGCACCAGTCATCACACCACTCTCCTCATCAATCTAGAGCATTGATCAGACGCAAAAATAAAATCGTTGTGAGAAGGTGTGGCGGCGATTTTAGATTTACTGCGCTCCAAAACTCAAATTACAGACGTCACCCAAAAAGCTGCCAGCTTGAAGTGGGACTGGGCTGGACACGTCTGCCGCATGCCGAACGAACTTTGGGCCAAAATAACAACTGAGTGGCATCCTAACAACGGCCGACGGCCCCGCGGCGGACCTCGACGGAGATGGCGGGACGACTTGGACTCGTATAAAGTAGACTGGATTACAATGGCGATCAATCGTGAAATGTGGAAAAATGGAATGGCCTTTGCTCTGCAGTGGGACGAGTCAGGCTCCATATAATAATAATAATAATAATGATACTGAACATACATAATTGAATTGTCATTAGAACTAAAGGTGTGTACCGAATTCGATATCAATCGGTCAACAGGAAGGAGGTAAAATTTTAATTACTAAATTTGACCCAAACAGAGCAAGCTAAATATAGCCGTTTCAAAAAAGGTATAATATGAGGCTACGACAGTAGTGGATATCGGATAGTGGTACTCACTTGGCAGCCAGGCCGCCGCCGGGCGGCAGGCCGGGGATGTTCTCCTGCACGAGCTCCTTCAGCACGCGGGAGAAGTGGCACGCAGACTCCTCGCGCTCGTCGCTTCCGGCGCTCTTTTCGATCAGGGCTGGAAATGGACGCTAGGGTTACTATTTGTTCGCTTCCTCCATAGAGGGTCTGCAACTCATCGACAATGTTCCTGGTGTTGCAGAAGGCGACGGTAAAAGGTTTCAATAATACGGGCCGTATGTTTGCTTACCACTCTTTTAGCTAAAAATAACAAATTTTCTATTCTATTCTATAAATTTTATTTCGTCTTAATTTACAAATCGATATTAAATTATACTAAAAATCTATTACGAAGAAAAACTAAAAACTATACTAAAGTGAACATTTATATAGAAGTGGTGTCCATGAGGCAAAGTGCCAAGAACTCTGGCTGCATTCCCGCGTTGATTGGCTAGCGCTAATCTTTGAACAGGGATGAGCCAGCCCGCCAGAGTTGGGTAGGTGAGCTAATATTCATCACCACGGAGGTTTCGGTGATTTAATTTTACGCGACAATACAGAACAAAAAAGCGCATGCATTTGTTTCGTGTCTGGTTGTGGCATAGACTAGAGAACCCTAATTAGGGGCCAGGATCTATGTATGTATGTGATCATATATATAGGCTGCGAGGTTTCATTCTTTGCAGGCCGCTAGCCGCATGTTATGCACTCTTTGCTGATACCATTTGAACGCGTATGCAGTGAAAGCAGTTGAACATCTACTATTTTTGAGCCAAACTGATACCGCCTGCTCAGCGAAACTCATGCATTATAAGATACGCTGAACAAAACTCCATTTCATTAGGCTATATGGGTCATAAGTTCGAAATCCGCCCGAAATCAAATATTGCTTATCTTAAAATATAGGTCGATCGAATTTTCAAAAATGCATCAGCGCCTCTGGTCGACGCGTGGCCAAAGTGCTGGGACCTATTTGTTTTGTGCCAATACCTTGTATTAATGTTTAGTTAAGTATTTGTTCATGTGTTTGCAAGAATAAACTTATTTCATTTCATATTTCACTCAACATATCAGTATTGCAAAGCAACGGGATAATTCTGCCAGAATCTTGGGTACGCTGACAACTGGTAGGGGGCTCGAGCATTTGGGCTATCTATAGGCCTTTAATGGCCAATAGGTTGTCCTACTGCTTCATCGCTGAAGTAGTTAAGTTAGTTTTAATAAGATCATTTTGTATCTAACTGTATCACGCGAACAAACCAAAGCTGAAGTGCAAAACAAATCATCCTTCAGTTTGGAACCCATTCTTTTAAAGTTTTCTTTGTGGTTAAGTTATCGCCTAAATCTAGACAACATTCTAACTCCCCGTGTAGAATACCCGAGTATTCAACTTCGCCCGTGCCCATGAAGAACCAACATAAATATCTCGAAAGAGCGGATAAAGTATCACGCCATTTTTATATAACAACGGAGGAATACCGTCTACATTTTATTTGCCCTCAGTACGGGACGGTGATAGGTGCCACTCACGCAACTTAACCGTGTAGCGTGACATTGACACGTGACCTTGACCTAGGAAAGGACAAGTAAGGGCTTCAAACTAAATCCTTAAGTCCTAATACGGACGGCCACAAGGTCGAAACGCTAGGCTATATAGGAATGTCACATTACACTGATATTTGCAAAGATGAGTTAAATGAAGACAAATTAATATAATTGAAAAGGTATACATATTTTTTGTTTGTATGTCTGGATGTATTTTCCAGGCTCCGAAAAGGCCGAGTAGTTTTTAATACTTTCCAAGAACATAATTTATTTTTCTATTACAATCTGCTCTTTGTTTCATTTGGATAATATAATCATATTAATTAAAAAAAACTATTTCGACATTCTTCGCGGACGATGTCGCGGGCGGTCGCTAGTAGTTACTATGGCATGCTGATTTGTTAAGTTTTTACTGGCCTCGTTTGTGACTGATTTGCCGCAGTCATTGCAAAACAATATTATGATTAAAGTAGTGTTTATTCTTACAAAAACTTGGGAAGGGTCAGCAAGAAATATATAAATAAGTAATTTAAAAATATCAGAATGCAATGTCAGAGAATATTTTAGACTTTGACCTATGAATCGTAAACAATTATTACTTGTTATTAGTATGTACCTATCGAAAATCAGAGATTAGCAAATAATGCTTATTTTGTCATTCCCTGTATTTCAATAATTTTTATTCAGACGCGGGTCTCGAACACGCGACATTCTCAATGTCATTGCACTACCCAACCACCAAACCACGGAGGTTGTCTAGTCCTTTCAAACTTCATGCGTAAATGTATGTAAGTATGTACACCTATACATATTAGCGTACATCTTGCCCTGAATACCTATATGTATATTTTAATAGACTAAAATATAGAGCTTCACTGTTCATAGACACTATGGAATTATACTGTGATTGCACGAAGCTCAATGTCACAGACCTACATACGAGTAGTTATTACATAACCATATTAGAACTCATAGACGCGACATAAGCCAACAAGATTATGCCAACATTTCATATGGCTTCAGGTATTTTAATGCCAACGACATCAACCATCAGGCATTAACAGTTCGCACGCGGTCCTGTATGCACGCTTCCATTGCTTTAACCCTTTCCATAGACAATCATAAACTTTTTAAAACAAAATGTTAACTTTTTAAATTAGAGGGCCAGGATTAAAGCAATGAAAATACGTTATACAGTTCAAAAGTACTTTAATTCAAGCAAACAGTAACAAATTATGGTAAAATCGTTGGTATTATAGTAGAAATAGAATTTGATAATTTATAGAGAGGTAAAATCTTAATTTCCTTTACGTTAATATCACAAATTGGTAGTTTCCATTTAAATGTAAGAAGGTGTTTAACAATTATAAAACATTACATTTATTATTTGTATAAATATCTACAATTATGTAGCTAATATGAGACTCATGTAGTCTTTATTAAAATGAGAATATATCAAATTGATAACATTATAAAAATATTGCTTTAAATCGGAATTAGCTAATGCCTTTTATAAGACACACTATAAAATATTTTGTACATATTATTCTACAATAAATACATACAAAGTACATTTACACTTAAAAATATATCAACAAAACACTAAATTAGGTGTAACTAAAAATTTATACTAAAAAATACCAGTTACACTCTATTATCTAGTGTCTATACGTAATAAAATATTGCTTTTTATATGTACCAATAAATATTAATGATTTTGTACTAAATAATTTAATTATGCTAGAAGTCATTATAGTATAAAAGATGTGTCTAATTAGGGCTGGGCAAAATGTTGTTAGTAGGTTATAAAAACGTTAAGAACATTATTAATACAAAAGTATGTTACCCTAAGATACCACTAGAAATATCTAAAGAACACATTGGGATATATTCATTTTGGCTAAGATTAAAAGTAGCTAGAAACAGGATTACAAAATTGAAAAAGAAAATGGGTACAAAATCTATTTTTTTTGTTATTATTTTATTTATATGTTCAGTCAACTACGAACGTCATGCAAGTTGAAAGTTTGCTTCTTGTACTACAGCACGACTCTTTCGGTACATCTAATAAAAAAATCAGAAGTATTCCCCTAAAGTTGTAGCACGTTGTAGCTAATTGAGTACAAGTTTAGTACGAACTGAGGTTTTGCGATTGGTATCGGATGGTACAGATTAGTTAAGTAAGTTTGTTTGTAAGCGGAGTTGCCTATATTTGGAGTTCGGTAAAGTTTTCAATTGATGAAAGATGCTAAAACTATGCAATACGACATTCGAGGCCACGTTACAAACTCCAGAAACGAATTGATTAATATTTGAAGTTATATTAAAAACCAGGCATAAGCCATGTCATAATAGCCGAGTAATCATTCCAAAGATTTGGTCCCCGCCGAGATATTATATTTAACCGAGTATTATATTTGTTGCAACTCTATTATCGATTAACATCGATGATTTATTGATCATTTTCGTCATTCCGAGCACCTTGCATTCGTCATGACGCCTAGACTCGTACGAGAACATGCCAACACATGCCTACAACTGTCACAGAATAATTAACAGTATGCCAGGCTAACTGTATCTACTTATAGGGCAGTGCTATGTATGGGAGTGAAAGGGTGTCACTATACGTTTTCGGTCAAAACTAAACTTGTGTCGGTTCTATTATGTAAACTGCGACTGTTTTAGCAATTTTTATATGTAGTTTTCGTGCTCAAAATATGTGCTAGTTTTAAACTCAAATCAATTGTTCTCTAAAGACTATAAATCCACAGTAAATTAATGAAATCATTCGATGAAATCATTCGACGACATCATTTTAGGTTGAATAAATATCGAATGAATCGTGTTTCCCGCTTTGCCCGTATATTATACCTACCTATAAATATCAATGCATAAATATAATATACAACACAATTAAAAAAAAAATAGTAGAGTTACCCATTGGTAAGTATTTACTACTTATCGATTATTGTGTTGTTATTATAGATTCATTACTATTCCAGTCGTGACTTTAAACATAATAACGTGGAAGTGATAACATACAGAAATACTGATTTATTCATCTGTAACTCATAATGTATAGTTTCTATGAATGTTGATTAGTATAAATCTATTTAATTTCAAACGTACAAGAGTAACAATTTTATTGTCTTTTTATATCAAGTGATATAATAAAGATGGCAAGGTTCTTCCATCTGATAGTAAGCGTCACGTGCCCTTAACAGTATAATAACTGAACCCAAAAAATTGTAACAAAATGTCTAAAAAAATATGCCCCTCAGTTTTCTGCCGTATCTTCTGCGTAGTGGTTATTTTTCCGATACGGTGGTAGAGTCATTGTGATAATTTGACGTTCATAAGTGCGTCTGTGATGCCAAAAATTAATAAAGAGATTTTGACTTTGAATTCTATCAAAAGCTATGACTTTAAAATTTCTGGGTGGTATTGCCCAGCGAAATTAATCATTGGAATCAGGATTCAAACAGGTGGATTAGGGAGGCAGCTTATACTCTGCAATGTGATACATATTATCATATGAACTGACTTCATATATATTTCGTAATTTAAAACGCATTGAAGTTTCTGTTAAACAAAATTGAAACAGGACTAAGTAATTAGTGCACATCCATGTCCATTTAAGTAATAATTAAGATAAATAAGGTTAAGGCAGAGATTATTGCATAGAGATAAGACTACGTATTTTTAGCATTGATAAATATATATATTTCGATTATGGAATTTCTCTATCGATTTATGATATGCAGTAGTGATGCTGTATTGAATTTATTATGATTTTATACTATTACTCGTATTTTTAATTTTCTACATCCAAGATCTGATCTAATATATGACCTTTTATTGACTGAACTCTTTACTTATCATTTATTTATCGTGCATAACTTTCGATTCACCCGAGAAGTATTTGTGATAAGTATATAACATCGAGTAATTCTACTCATAGATATATTTTGGATGAAAATTTCTCCGTATTTTTTTACAAAGTTACCCTTGAACGCAGTATACACAAGTGTGAACTGTGCACATATTAAACGAATGTTTGAATTCTTTCCCGCTGTGTGTACCGGCAATCAGTGTATTGAGGCAAAAACTGAATAAATAATTATATAAGTAGTATGCTGCGCTTTCTTTCCGGTGGGTATTTAATTGGCATTTCAATTAGACGTAACATAATGTTATGTTATGACTTAGTTTATCAAGAACAGGTACAATAGAATCAGATCACTTGCTTCTCTAGACCTTTTTATATAATAAGCGTGTTTTCTGATCTCCCTGTATGTGTGGGATCGGTGTACGTTCCTAATGTCTCTGCATCGTCCTATCAAGACTAATCTTGGGAATTGGAGAAGCTGAATTTTCGACAGGAATAGAAGAAAATTATATGCGCTCTTTACGCTATATTCTGCGCTTCATAGTATTTATAATTATTCTGTATTGATGCTGCCGTCCATACCATGTTATTTTGAGCAAAACTCAGTAGGTGTGTCCTTTTTAGTGACCAAATTTGCGTGACTAGATGCTTATTTAGAACACTTTTATAGCTTTTAAACCTATAGATAGTGATTCGATAAATCTGTACCATGATCTTTCATGTATTGTACATATTAAACAAACAAACAGTGTCTTTGAGACATAATTAATTATTAAATTGATTAATTCATAGTAGAATTAAAGCTCAAAATAAATATAATAATACTTGTTGCTTCCTTTCTTGACCTTCATGTCTTTATAGCAAAGGTCCAAGGCACCAGACCATATCACATTCATTTATGTCTTATGATTCATTTAAGTACAACTTTAAGTCCATCATTTATATCTACATACAACTATCATTTTGCTATAGATTTTATAGTATGTATATGTTGGTTAAATTAATAATACATTAATAACTAATAGACTAGTAATATTGCTATGACTGTATGCTGATTCAGCTTGGCAAGAGTTTCAGCTATTTTAGCTACTTTAGCTAATAGTCAGAAAATTATCAGTTTGTGATGGGAAAGGGGTTGCGAGATGATTCAATAATTTATGCAACACCATCTGTTTGCCTGTCTCTATCAGCCACAACCCTCGACAAAGTCTGACTCTCCGAGTTATAGGCTACATCAGTCTGCTGTTCTCTAGATTTGTGTGAGCATGCATGCAGTAATGAATAATAGCAACCTGTGAGCCTCTGTCGCAGGGTCTCCTCAAGGTCTCGGTCGGCCTTCTGCGCGTCAGGGCTTGGCTTAGGGGCTGCGGGGAAAGTCACCAGGACGATGCTCATGTTGTCTTTGCTTCCCTGGAAATAATAGACTCATGTAAGTTGTGGAATTTTGTGAGGAAAATTAATTAATAAGGTCATGATATTTAAGAGTATCTACTACCTACTCTATGAAATATTTTGAGTATTATTGCATTATTTTTGGTAGAAGTTTTGGTTGTTTATACTTTTATGTCCTATTCTTATATCAATGCTATACTTATAGATTAGAGCATAAGAATCTGATGCCAAAATATTGAATTTTATTAGTTATCTTTTAGTTCATCGAAAATTTAAGTAGCTAGTAAAACTTTAACCGAAGAAATGAAATTAACAATAAAATCAGCATACTTTTCTACCTTATTACCAAAACAAATCACTTGTTGATCTCAATTGACGAATTGATCCATTTTCACAAACAGCATAGTAATACCACTGTAATGTGGTTGACTGATGAATGCTCAACAAGTTTACCCCGAATTAGGTTACTTTCTGAGTAATGTTGACGTTTTGTTGGTTATGTAAACAAAACCATGGGCATTTTATATTAGTGTGGCCTAAATCTTAACTCTTTGGTGACTTGATTGTAATGGATTCCATTTGATACATTGATTACAGATACAGAATTCGCAGTAACTGGGACTGAATAATTCCATAATAATTTGACAGATGTCCTGTTGGATCAAATCCATAAACATTTAGGGTTATTTCTGTGTATTGCAATGTATACATTTAGTCATCCACTGCTGGACATAGACCTCTCCTAATTAGCACATCAAAATAAATATTTTGACCATTAGAAATTAAATAATCTTGAAGAAGACTTATTTAGAACAAATATAGATTTGTTTTGAACTATTATAGACTACACTAGAATTACTGTGACTTATCTGAGATAATACAAACAAACAGATGCACCATACTTACTTTGTACAAACAGGTGTCAATGACCTGGTTAGCAATGGCCACTAGGTCGTCCGTAAGCTGCAGAAGGGAGTGGATGTACGCACACAGGGCCTCGTTACTCATGACGTCCCACACTCCATCGCAAGCCAGCACCAGGAACTCATCCTCAACCTCAGACCTCTCATGAGTCGATACCTCTGGTTCGGGGGAAACCAGTTGCTCACATGGACCCCGATCCAGCACCTTCTTATATTCATAGTCTCCTAGAGCCCTAGACACAGCCAGGCTTCCGTTCACACGCTGGATCATTACAGAGCCGCCGGCCTGAACGATGCGAGATTTCTCCGAGGGGAGCTCGGGTTTGTGGTCTCTCGTCGCGAAGATGGGAACACCGTTCCGGGCGAGCACAGCGCGCGAATCGCCGCAGTTCGCGA
Source organism: Petrophora chlorosata (assembly GCA_951640565.1). Classification (NCBI taxonomy): domain Eukaryota; kingdom Metazoa; phylum Arthropoda; class Insecta; order Lepidoptera; family Geometridae; genus Petrophora; species Petrophora chlorosata. Next base: position 2,094,220 of record OX621207.1, read on the forward strand.
TGTATATCTGTTTGGGCGACACGAAAGCGCACACAGCGGTCGAACCCGATTTCTCTTCACCGTTCGACAGCTCCGGTAGCTCGCGCATCTTCTTGTCCAGATCCAGGAAGCCGACGCGTATAGCCTCGGCTATGTCATCCCGCCTAAACTCTTCCGTCTGAAGGATGCAGTCGAGCAAGTTCTTAGCGCAGTGGGCAGACACCCGCGCTCCCGCATGCCCGTCGAACACCGCGAAGTACGACCAGTCCGACAGAGTCCCGTTGAGAGTCAACTGCGCGCGATGGGCATCTTCCATCTCCACGCGCCAACCCTGCATCGACGCCACGCCATAGCGAAGACCGTTTCCTTCTCCGTTCTCGTTGTATTTCTTAGTTTCGGGCTTATTCAAAAACGCCCCCATGCTGAGTCCTCTCTTATTATAACGTTAATCGCACATAGTTCCCACACCATCAGGCACTCGAAGGCACGTCGCAGCCGATAACGTAAAAGGCGACCGAGAGCATCACTGGAAGATACAATCTTACGGGCACGATCACGTCAGACGGCGCGGCGGTTACAAGGAGCTGAAGGCGGCGAAGCTTCGACGCGTGGACTTTGCTGTTTCGGAAGCCCCAACGTAGGTTATTTAATTACCCGATTGTGTTGCGTAGATCTCGATGACAAATCGTGCTCTTGGGCACAGAGTGGGAATAAAACGAAAAAGCAACTCAAAAAGAATGAATGGCGGACATAAATAGTAATTGTCTATGGTATTGGCTTAGTGAAGCGAAAACTAAAAAAACTATGTGAATGTGTTCCGATTACGATGAAGTAAAGTAGTTCGAGTAGAACTAATGTTTATTGTATATGCTCATTAACCGTTTTCTGAACGATGTCCAAAATGCTGAAGGTACATACTGACCCCATTTGTTGCATTTCTAAATGTCTTTTATTTTATTTAAGTGTGTGGTATGACAATGTGAACGCTTTGGGTTAGCCTATAAGTTTTACAATTACTGTTACTGTTGGCCTGTGTCGTTCCAGTTTTGGGCAAAGGCCTCCCCCCATGACTTCCAGGCATCGCGATCTTGCGCTATTGTTGACCAATAGTCGCTAAAGACGTCGAGTTCGTCCCGCCATCTCCTTTTAGTTATTTAGTTTTTATAGTTATAGATTTACAATAGACCAATATTTTGTTAATGTAATCGAATGATCTAAAAAAACATTCGATACTAAAAAGCAGTAATTGCCCTCTCTATCCTGAGGCTTTTTTTTATTGCCATGGGAAATCTCTATGGTCCACCATCAATGAAACGTGGTAATCGTGACTTTGATTGTATTGATTATTATATAGATCAGGTCAGAATGGTTTCTTTAACAAATTTATTATATGTTATCAGCAAACAATACTTATGATTATATTATTAAGACTTTTTACATAAAACTTAGAACGTTTTCCAAGTAGTGCGTTCCGAAAGACGCTCACTGATCGTCTCCGACCCCGCGCGGTCGTCTGCGATGAAAGTAGTGTCAAATATCGCTGAAAAAATCGCCCCAACTGTGTTGGTTTTACAAAATGTCTGACGTGGGTGCTTATTTGTCACATGTCGATAATATAGTGCTCGCTCGGAATGGAAAGGTATTAATGGTCGACGCGGCATTTTTAGTTACGGAACGTGACCAAACTTTTAGTATGTCAATGTCATTGTCTTCTTCTTCCTAATGTCATTGTCATTAAGTCAGACATATTTCAAATGTCAGAATCAAAATGTCAAAATAATTCTTGAGCTTTGAGGTTATGTTATGTATAAGTTTTCTAGAAATTAACGCAAAATTAAATCTCAATAAACGGCAAACTACGAATAGACTCATAAAAACACTTTTACATTAAGGATAGAAGTACCTACGATTCATCACTTGTCCTTAAATATTGTTATTGAACATAACCTATCTCATCCAAAATAATTAAATTTATTCAGCTGTTATTATTTTAATGGTTTGAATTGTTTTAAAATTCACTGTAAAATATGTACAGAAGCGTTTCTTTTCGGCGGTAAGATGAGTTTAATACATCATATTAGTTTACCACTCAATTACCTAAACTGCGAAACTCATCTGAACTTCTCTGCTAATACAGACAATAATAACAACGTTGCATTTCCAGGTTACCATTACGTATAGTAAAGAAGGTAGGTTGTATCACCCAAGTCTCTAGGACACCTGCACAGGCCTCCAATCAATGGGCCAGACATTTGTCCGTATCATTTGTGTACTGTAAGAAGAGAAGAACAGAAGAGGAAAAAGTGAGTCCAAATCTAAATATCTATGTAGTTTCTTCTTCACCAATATGTTTGAACAACAATAACAATTTGTAATAATGTATGATCTTATGTTGATTCAAATAAATGAAATTGAATTGATAATTTAATATAGACAGAGATAATAGTAATTCTTATAAGTAATGGCATCATTCTCTAGGATTTAGAAAACACTTAATTCACCATTTTGATTTATAACATGCTTTATTTTTTGTTTATACATTTATTTAGACCGCCCATTGTAACACTTTAGCTTTAAGTATTGTTTTGTAATTATTTCTTGTTGTTGTGTGACATTAAAGCATTATCTAATCTATATGAAATGAATATAATACAGGCAGCAGAGACCCGTGGTCGACCAGCAATCAAATATTCACCGAAAGCAGCATCTGAGGTGGTTGGAATTTGGAGGAACATGACTGTTCGAGATATTGCTGATGTACTTAGCAAAGATGTAGGTGTGTAAAAGACATTTTATATATAGGTATTGAAATATGTGCTATTTAGTTAAATAGAATCAAAGTAAAGTTTGATGTAATGTCCTAACTAAACCCTACATACAATTTTCTTCTTTCATTTTTCTTTTACAGACCATGTTTTCAAGTCATTAGAATTCGCAGACAAAAACTCAGACACAGTGTACAAAGAGAACACAGTGATACACAATCCACAAATCATTCGGGACATAGTAAAGATATGTGGATTCCGGTTCAAACTGGTGCCAAGGCCCGACCAAATAGCTGTGGAGGAAGTGGTATGTATGCAACCAGATACATGCTAATAAACTTTGAATATATAACAATGTATGCAAACTCTGAGAAAAATTTATAATCAGATACCTACATAGAATGTATTCCATATAACTCTAGCAGCTCTATTGGGGTGAGCACAAACAGTTTGCGAGACCATGATCATATATAAACTACAAGCTGCGCCCTGCGGTTTCACCCGCGGTTTCCAGGGATAAATGTAGCCTATGTGTTAATCCAGGGTATAAGCTATATCCTTACCAAATTTCATCAAAATCCATTCAGTAGTTTTTGCGTGAAAGAGTAACAAAGGTACATCTATACATCCATTCTTACAAACTTTCGCGTTTTTAATATTAGTAGGATAGCAATTTTCCAAGTTAAAATATTCACTACATATCAGTGCGCCATCAGTGAACAGTTTTAAAAACAGACTTGACAAACATTTAAAAATAAATCACAAGTGCAACGATATGCACAAGCTGCTGCATCACCTCAACAAGCTGCTGGTGCATCATAAAATAATAACAATAATATTAAGATATGGCACTTCTATGGCCACAAGAGAGTCTCAGATCTTAAAACGTTATGAACATTCATCTTTGTTATTTATTTATTCTAGGAAAACAAACAGCTTATATGTACAGTATCATAGCTAAAATAAATTTTGAGAACAAGTTTGCCTTAAATTGTTTTCACATGTGGAATTTGTATTTTTAGTTTACAGTCTATCATTTTGGTTGAAAATGGTTATAACAAGAATGAAAATCATATTATAAAATTAGATTTTGTATAAATCTCGATATGCTTACGTTATGCGCTATCGAAATGATCGCGCTCACCCCACTGCACAGTGTATGGGTTTGTATTGATTATTACTACTTGCCCGGTAAAGTTTGGCGCGAGTTATACACAGTAATTTAATAAATGCAAAAATAACTGACTGTCAGTCTGTTTGTTACCTTATCACGATTAAACCAATCTTGATGAAATTTGACACAGGTAGGTCAGGGAAGGTCTAGGATAATTTACATCTTAATTTAGCATGTGGTTCCTGAAGGATCGCGATATAATCAAATCCCACGCGAACGAAGTCGTGGGCAGCAGCTAGCTTTATAAAACCTTCAAAATACTTGTAGAATAAAGACGCAGTGCCAGCGCCGCCCGCGCCTGCCGAAGCCCTAAAGCCGCGGCCGCCGGTCGTCTGCGTGATGGGTCACGTGGACCACGGGAAGACGACGCTGCTGGACTCGTTGAGAGACACGTCCGTGGTGGATCAAGAGTTTGGCGGGATCACGCAGCATATCGGTGCTTTTGAAGGTAAGATGTAGATATGTAAGATGTAGATATGTAAGATGAAGATATGTAAGATGTAGATATGTAAGATGTAGATATGTGAGATGTAGATATGTAAGATGTAGATATGTAAGATGTAGATATGTAAGATGTAGATATGTAAGATGAAGAACTCAAACAAGGTTTTTCAGAAAGAAAAAATACGACCACCGGCTGGGACTTGAACCCGGATCTCAATCTTCTCTCAGCGCGGTCACTTGAGCTACGGTGGTCACCAAGTCGAGTGTCGATTTATTTCATCTATTATTTAACCGTCTTAAAGTGTTTGAGTTTTTCGCTTAGCATTCTTTAATGCTTCAAAAATAATAAGAATGTAAGATGAAGGTAAGATACTTGGCTAAACCTTCCAGCTCCATGTTAATCAGGTCTTACCATAACTTTTAGCCAGATCTTAACTATCAGTTTAGAGCGAGTGTGGCTCAGCGGGCACTCGTGCGCCTTTCGATCCGACGCACCTGGGTTCGAATCCCGACTCGGCCCTGCACCAATGACTTATAGTTAAGTGCAGATTTTGCACGCTCGCTCTAAAACGGTGAAGGAAAACATCGTGATGAAACCCGCTTACGCGCTTTGGAGTGGTAGGCTCTGGCCGTGGTTGTAATACCACCCACCGAACAAAGCCATGACGTCAAGCGACCTAGTCGTGTTTCGGAATGATGTTCGGTGAACCATCGGGGAGACGGGTCTGAGCAGCCGCTCAACTGCCGTCTCTCTCTAGATCTATGTGCTCCATCTTAGGCCACATCATCGCTTCACATCAGGCGAGATAGTGGCCAAACATAGATCTATAAAGTGTAAAAAAAAAACAGTCCCGCAAAGACCTACATAAGCATGAATTGTACTATAATTAATTAATAGTCATTGTGTTATAACTACTCAACGAGCCATATTCACATGCATAATATGCTAGACGTAGCCTCCTTACGAACGCCACGCCGCCGTTAGGTTCATTCGTTTTTTGTTCATTTGTACAATATCGTACAACAATATCTATATCGATGCGATAATTATTGCTGTCGTACCTAATGAAGAAGCGACCGAAGTTCAACGCCATCTATCAAGAACTATTACGAACTTTAGTTTCCCATTTCCAGTGAAACTCCCGTCGGGCGAGAAGGTTACTTTTCTGGACACGCCGGGTCACGCCGCCTTCACGGCGATGCGGTCACGTGGCGCGCACGCGACGGACATCGTCGTACTTGTCGTGGCGGCGGACGACGGAGTCATGGAGCAGACAGTGGAGTCGATCCGCATGGCTAGAGAGGCTGATGGTAAGTGCGAGAAGCAACAATAACTGAGTGTATCTAGGATCTATTTAGTTTTATGAAGCAGACAGTGGAGTCGATCCGCATGGCTAGAGAGGCTGATGGTAAGTGCGAGAAGCAACAATAACTGAGTGTATCTAGGATCTATTTAGTTTTATGAAGCAGACAGTGGAGTCGATCCGCATGGCTAGAGAGGCTGATGGTAAGTGCGAGAAGCAACAATAACTGAGTGTATCTAGGATCTATTTAGTTTTATGGAGCAGACAGTGGAGTCGATCCGCATGGCTAGAGAGGCTGATGGTAAGTGCGAGAAGCAACAATAACTGAGTGTATCTAGGATCTATTTAGTTTTATGAAGCAGACAGTGGAGTCGATCCGCATGGCTAGAGAGGCTGATGGTAAGTGCGAGAAGCAACAATAACTGAGTGTATCTAGGATCTATTTAGTTTTATGAAGCAGACAGTGGAGTCGATCCGCATGGCTAGAGAGGCTGATGGTAAGTGCGAGAAGCAACAATAACTGAGTGTATCTAGTATCTATTTAGTTTTATGGAGCAGACAGTGGAGTCGATCCGCATGGCTAGAGAGGCTGATGGTAAGTGCGAGAAGCAACAATAACTGAGTGTATCTAGTATCTATTTAGTTTTATGGAGCAGACAGTGGAGTCGATCCGCATGGCTAGAGAGGCTGATGGTAAGTGCGAGAAGCAACAATAACTGAGTGTATCTAGTATCTATTTAGTTTTATGGAGCAGACAGTGGAGTCGATCCGCATGGCTAGAGAGGCTGATGGTAAGTGCGAGAAGCAACAATAACTGAGTGTATCTAGGATCTATTTTGTGTTATGGAGCACATTTTGTATGGCTAGAGAAGCTAACTTTAGGCAGGAAGCAACCTTAATGCATGCGGTTTAAGTCTATTTTCGTACCTGGCTTTCGCATGCCAAGACCCCGACATGGGTAAACAAGTTATAATAATAATAATTTATTATTTCCTTTCAGTTCCAATACTGGTGGCGATCAACAAAATGGACAAACCAGGTGTGAACATTGTAGGTATGCCTCAATTTTATATGTTTGTTTTAGTTATACTGCTTACTTAGTCCTAACCTTTGCGTGTAATGTTGTGAATGTGTGTGCTTGCATGTAAATATAATTAAAAAATGTGTTGGGAAATAGGCAAAAAGCTAATTGACATAAAACGGTTAAGACTCACGGTAAACGTCAAAAGCCGTTTTTTTTATGTATCTGGATGACGAGACGAGCTGGTCGTTTGCCTGATGGTAAGCAATACGCCAGCCCATAACAATAACAGCACCATCCAGAACTTTGTCTTGCAAAATCATGCGCGGCGCTGCACTGCGCTCGTCACCCTGAGACAATTGGCTTTTGAGTCTCATAATGCCCAGTAATTTCGCTAACTACAATACCCTTCAAACCGGAACACAGTAATGTTCGCGCACTACTGCTTGGCGGCTGAATAACTGGCAAAGCGGTGGTACCTACCCAGACGGCCTATCGCATACTAGAAACCTACCACCAGTAAAGTAGAACTAGATTAACTAGATGAACTAACGTATGGACACGCGGCACCGAGGCGGCGGAGCATCTGCGCACACAAGGCTCATTCCGCAAAATCAGCAAAATTGCGCCCGCACATAGCCAGTGTGTCCCTACAGTTACCGTGATAGTTAAAAATGTAATAGGGAATATGCATGTAATTTTTTTAATGCATGAATCGATTCATTATTGAATACTATTAATGAAAAAAAATATTAAAAATTTTACGGCATCATTCGTCTATAAAATAATCAAATGAAAATGCAAATCAATATAAACGCGCCATTTGCGTGTGACGTCATAATGCTACACGTGTGTGTCAATAATTTACCATTAGGGCGGGCTCTATGTTAAAAATGGATCAATAAGCAGCGAGGCGCGTGACGTCAAAACGTGGTTGCACGTACTCAAGCGTTTTGCGATTACGTTCCGAATCTCCAAAAATAAGAAAAAGAAACATTGAAATACAGAAAAACTACGCAATTAATAATAATAGTAATATCACTACTTAATTTTTACGGGAGTAATCTATCGTAAAAAGTAATTTCCAAATTTTTCGTCTACAGGGTCCATAGTGAGCTTTATTTATTGACAACAACAGTGTAATAAAATTTTTAAATTTTTAATCTTAATGTTTTATTTGTAAAAATATGGACTTGTATATTGTCCGAAATAAAGAATTTTTATTTTTATTTTATTTTATTTATTTATTTAATAATATTTTGGAACGCAATAAATGATCGAATTTGAAATTGGCTATCCCATTGTCCCAGGACCGAACAATGCGCTCGCTCGCCCAACACGGCGTGGTATGCGAGGCTTTAGGCGGTGACGTGCAAGCCATACCGGTCTCAGCGTTAAAGAAACAGAACCTGGACACATTGGTGGAGGCGCTCACCCTCCAAGCACAACTTATGGAGCTGAAAGCGGACCCGGGGGGGTATGTCGAGGGGGTCGTCATTGAAGCACTACTGGATCCGAAGACTGGGTAAGTTGTGTAGCTAAGGGCTGGGGTTTGAATCCTCGAACAAGTAGATATATCACGCTTTATTGTAAACATTGAATTACAAGATATTGCAGACAACCAAATTTCATTAAACTGAAATTTAAAAATCCCCGTCATAAAAAACATATAAAAAGTAAAAAACGGCTGTACAGTCTAAGAACCACCGCTAGAAAAACTGCTTTTAAATTAAAAAAAAACTGCATCAAAATCGGTTCACCCGTTTAAGAGCTACGGTGCAACAGACAGACACACATAGTGGTCAAACTTATAACACCCCTCCTTTTTGCGTCGGGGGTTAAAAAGTGATAAGAAGAAAGTGTTACAATGGGCGGCCTTATTGCTAAAAACGATCTCTTCCAGGCAACCGTTGGAATTGTCTAATTAATGTACGGGGAATCAATGGAAAACGTATTTTTGAATTATTGGAAAATCTTATGATTTGATTGGTCATTTGAAATGTTACTGGTGAGAAATAGGGTCGATTAAGACCATGTTGTTTTTTTTAAATGTCATTTTTCTGTTTCAAAAATCAAAATATGCAGTTGTTTTATCAAAAATGTACCCGAAGTTTTCTTAGAACAAAACTTCCTCACTGTAAAGGAAAAGGTACCTGAAGGACTGACTCTTAAGGTCAAATTCCCACACCCAACCAGGGCCCTAACTCACTATGACCACTTAGTCATAGTGAATTAGGGCCCTATTCTCTCTCGATTTGAAGACTCCCGGCTGTAGTCCGGAAACACAGGCCTTGGTAAAGTTGGCAAAGTGTAGCCGTTATTGAAATGGTTGAAACTATTAATTGATTCGATGTTTGTTTCCACAGCAAACAAGCAACAGTGCTGGTACAAAGAGGAACCTTACGGCGCGGCTCCATCATCGTGGCTGGCAATGGATGGGGGAAGGTATACATTTCTAATTGTAGGTAGATAGATAAACACTTCATCATCATCATCAGCCCATCATGTTCCCACTGCTGGGAAACGGGCCTGCTCTCATAGAGAGTATGGGCCATATTCCACCACGCTAGCCCAGTGTGGGTTGGTGGATGTCACATATCCTTGAATTTTTGTGATAAATTCTGGGACATGCCGGTTTCCTTATGTTTTCCTAATGTTTTCTTTCACCGTTTTTAGAGTGAGTTTTAAATCCGCTCATAACTTAAGAAAGTCAGTGGTGCGTGGCCAGCGGAATTCGAACTCGGGTGCATCGGATCGAAAGCTGCACGTTCTCCCACTGAGCCATATTCGCTCTTGATATAAAATTGGGAAATACTTAATTGTTAAAAACCTTAACAATAGATACATGACAAACAAGTAGGTACATTTCACAGTAATCAGCATAACAATAGGTGGTCTATTCGCTCAAAGCGATCTCTTCCAGACAACCTTTGAACAAAAAGTACTAACATAATGTGGAGGGACCTAGTTATAACCTCATTAGTCTTATCGAAAATATATTCTTTTATATATTAATATATTCTTTCTTGTTAGCAAGAAAGTGAAATTTAAAAAAAAACCTTGTGCTGAGACGAGCAGGTCTTTCGCCTGATTGTAAGCAACACGGTTGTTCATAACAGTTGCAGCCTCACCCGAAAGTTTCCGAACATTTCCGAAGCACTGGTAGAGTCAGTTTTCGCATTTTTTTTCTCGGACTTCAATTTGAATGTGGGAAAGAAGTGAGTAGACATGCTTACTTATTTTTTTCAAAGTCATGATAATTTAAATTACAATGTTATTTTGGGCATTGTGAGACTCAACAGCTAATTGTCTCAGGGTGACGAGCGCCGTGCAGCGCCGCGCAGGATTTTGCAAAGCAAAGTTCTGGGTGGTGCTGTTATTGTTATGGCCTTATGGGCTACTGCTTACCATCAGGCAAACGACCAGCTCGTCTCGTCATACATACACATAAAAAATCTTAAAAAGAAGACTCACTTCTTCTCGTGACTGTCTTTTGACTAACAGACTGTTTTCTCGTGACCACGGCCAATGCAACTCGGTCGCAAATAAAACAATTTCATTTTATTTCATTTCAACGTCGAGGAAACAGAAGTTTTTAGCGCGATTAAGTACCGTTTACGTTACCGTTTAAACGATGCAAAAAGTTCAAAACCCCTATAATAGTAGGGGAGCCCACGAGGCTAAATGGGGATTTACTCGAGCGTCGTAGAGACCTATTGGGATGCAAAGCTTAGATGATAAGAAGAAAAAAATGTTATATGATATATACCTTTACATCGGTGGGGGAAGCGGCTATAGATTTTTAAATATGTAAAAAAAAACTGTTGCATGGACATCCTCGAGCGCATCAGATATTGATAGCATCAATGCCCTACGTATTTTTAATAATGTACGTATGTTAATCTGATCGTTTGCATGATGCGGGTGGTTGTATTTAAGGGTTGAAAAGAAAAAAAAAAATTTAATCGAGCGCGTCAGATTTTCTAAAGGAGTGTTAAGTACACCAAAAAAAAGCTCTCATTCACTAATCTGACGATTTCGATGGGACGCAAACTCGCGGCGATTTTCATAATGTGCAAAAAAAAATCCCAATTTTGAAATACTCAAGCGCGTCAGATTAAGATATATATGGTTCATCTTTATGTTCTAAACGTACTGTCTCATAATCTGACGATTATCTAGAGGGATTCGCCTGATCTGACAAAAAAAAATTTGAAAAACGGTTCACTTTCCCATCCCATCCCTGCAACTTCCCGCTAATTCCATTCCTGGGCGCTTGAAATTGTACTTATGACATTTTTGAGCTCAAAAAATAATTTATGTGATATTTTGAGCTCGCTGAGTTCAAAGAAATAATATTTCTATGCATTTGAGCTCTCCCAGCTCGAAAGTCTGATAGAAGTTTCATAGAACACTATTTTTGTAATTTTCAAACCGCAATAACTTTTGAATGGATCAACCAATTTTCACGCGGTTGGCACCATTCGACGCAGTTTTATCATCCTCATAAGTAATTTTGCAATTTTAATTGATCGAACCACAAATTTCGGAGTAATCCTGAAAAAACACTTTTTCGGGTTTCTTTCGTTCACGATATCTCTCGAACGAATCAACCGATTTTGACCAGCTTGGTGGAGATCGACGTGGTTTTTCAAGCTCAAAGGCGGATTAGTTTTTGAAGTTAATCGATAAAGCCGGTTAAAAGTTATTCCAAAAAAACCACTTTAAAAATTTTTTTTCTTATTTTTTTAAATCATTGAACTTAATTAATTAAAAAGCTCAGGAAATAGCATGCAAATAAATAAGTGTAAGTATGCTTTTTTAGTAGATTACATGTATTTATAAAAAAATTACGCAGCTGCACGCATTTAACTTTATCGACGAATTTTTGTTATTTCGGCTTGCGGAAATCGTCAGATTATATATTTTTCATTATTCTTGAATTATTTCCTTCAAAATAAAAAAAAATTTAGCTACGCTCGAGAATGTCGAGATGACGTTTTTTTTTACAACTTTGTTGCCCTCCCCTTTTTTTACGTCATTCTCAAATTGTCAGATTAGTGGAATATACACTTTTTAGGATGTAATTAACTCACCCTACCTTAATCTGACGCGCTCGAGAATTTCTGATGGTCAATTTTTTTTTACTAATCTGATCCTGTATCCTTCACGGGCGGCCTTATATATGGGCCTCATGTTTTGTGGAGGTACTTAACCGGGTACAAGGTATCCCCCTGTATATTAATCTGCCGCGCTTTAGTAAATCCCGAAATCCCCGCTTGGGCTCCCCTACTATAAGTTAATGCATACTATAATTGTATATATTTTTATTTTACAATTTATACATGTGACATCTTATTATTTACTTTTTAATTAATGTGTAGATATTATAATTAATAATTTTATTTATTTATTTATTTATTTATACTTTAGCACAAAACAGTTTGTACATGGAGGACTTAATGCTAGATAGCATTTTCTACCAGTCATCCAGGACGTGCAAGAAAAAATGGTAGCGGTGCAGTAAAGTGTGTTATAGGAAATATCAAACCACATAAACTTAATATATACATAATAGGTATAGGCATATTATGCAAGCCTAATTTTAAAATATATACTTAAACTAGTATTTCGCCGCGTGCGCGAGCTGCTAAAGCAGCTCGCGTGGGGGGGTGGCTGCTGTTTTTTTTTAAAGCTTCATATCGATTACGGTTCTAAAGTTTTGTTTACCCTTTTTGTTCTGAAAACAAACTTTTGTATGGCGGCCATCATGAAAAAAAGCTGGATTTCAAGTGATTGTGAGGCGTGCGCGAGCTGCTAAAGCAGCTCGCGTGGGGGTGTGTTTTGCTTTTTTATAAAAGCTCCCTATCGATTACGGTTCTTAAGTTATTTAAGTTCAGTTGTTCTGAAAAAATGACTTTTGTATGGCGGCCATCTTGAAAAATGGCGGAATCCAAGTAATTTTGTGGCGTGCGCGAGCTGCTAAAGCAGCTCGCGTGGAAAGGTGTTGCTTTTTTTTTATAGACGCTTCCTATCGACTACGGTTCAAAAGTTTTGTTTGGCTTATTTTTCCGGAAAAAAAACTTTTGTATGGCAGCCATCTTGAAAAATGGTGGAATCCAAAATTTTTTTTTATAATCGTTATCTACGACCCAGAAAACCCCCCGATGCAAAATTTCAGTCGGATCGGAGCAACTTTCAAAATGGCCGCCATTTTTTTTTCTTTTTTTTAAATTTTTCCAACTTTTTCAAATTTCCCCCATTGCCCTTTATGACATTTGGTCGAGCACCCTATTCCTATCTCTGACCATTCTAAAGTTATTTACATTTTCATTTTGTATGGCGGCCATGTTTTTTTGTATGGCGGCCATCTTTTTTTTCAAATTTTCAAAAATGGCCCAGGTTTTGGGGCATATTTAGTTCAAGAGGTACCCCCATCCGATTTATAGTTTCTGAGATCCCCTGAGCAGTTCCATCATGGAAACCACTTTCTGGTGATTTCGGATTTTTCTGGTTGGTTTCAAAACACCCTCTATCCAACGGTATCAAACACTCCCCCCCACCATATCGGCAAGTACCACTTCTATTTCTGTCAATTGTCAGTTATGGTCTTTAAGTTTTATATAATATAACTAGTATTTCGCCGCGTGCGCGAGCTGCTAAAGCAGCTCGCGTGGGGGGGTGGCTGCTGTTTTTTTTTAAAAGCTTCCTATCGATTACGGTTCTAAAGTTTTGTTTACCCTTTTTGTTTTGAAATCAAACTTTTGTATGGCGGCCATATTGAAAAAAAGCTGGATTTCAAGTGATTGTGTGGCGTGCGCGAGCTGCTAAAGCAGCTCGCGTGGGGGGGGTTTTGCTTTTTTTTATAAAAGCTCCCTATCGATTACGGTTCTAAAGTTATTTAAGTTCAGTTGTTCTGAAAAAAAGACTTTTGTATGGCGGCCATCTTGAAAAATGGCGGAATCCAAGTGATTTTGTGGCGTGCGTGAGCTGCTAAAGCAGCTCGCGTGGGGGGGTGTTGCTCTTTTTTTATAGACTCTTCCTATCGACTACGGTTCAAAAGTTTTGCTTGGCTTATTTTTCCAGAAAAATAACTCTTGTATGGCGGCCATCTTGAAAAATGGCGGAATCCAAAATTTTTTTTCATAATCGTATTCTACGACCCAGAAAACCCCCCGATGCAAAATTTCAGTCGGATCGGAGCAACTTTCAAAATGGCCGCCATTTTTTTTTCTTTTTTTTTTAATTTTTCCAACTTTTCCAAATTTCCCTCATCGCCTTCTATGACATTTGGTCGAGCACCCTATACCTATCTCTAATAATTCAAAAGTTATTTACATTTTTATTTTGTATGGCGGCCATGTTTTTTTGTTTGGCGGCCATCTTTTTTTTCAAATTTTCAAAAATGGCCCAGGTTTTGGGGCATATTTAGTTCAAGCGGTACCCCCATCCGATTTATAGTTTCCGAGATCCCTTGAGCAGTTCCATCTCGGAGACACCTTTCCATGGATTTCGGATTTTTCTGGTTGGTTTCAAAACATCCTCTATCCAACGGTACCAAACACTACCCCCCACCATAACGGCAAGTCGGAGATCAATTCTGTCAATATGTCAGTCAGTCAGTCAGTCAGTGAGTGGTCTTTCAGTTTTATATTATATTAACTAGTATTTCGCCGCGTGCGCGAGCTGCTAAAGCAGCTCGCGTGGTGGTGGTGTTATTTTTTTTTATAGAAACTTCCTATCGATTACGGTTCTAAAGTTTTGTTTACCCTTTTTGTTTTGAAATCAAACTTTTGTATGGCGGCCATATTGAAAAAAAGCTGGATTTCAAGTGATTGTGTGGCGTGCGCGAGCTGCTAAAGCAGCTCGCGTGGGGGGGGTGTTGCTTTTTTTATAAAAGCTCCCTATCGATTACGGTTCTAAAGTTATTTAAGTTCAGTTGTTCTGAAAAAAAGACTTTTGTATGGCGGCCATCTTGAAAAATGGCGGAATCCAAGTGATTTTGTGGCGTGCGCGAGCTGCTAAAGCAGCTCGCGTGGGGGGGTGTTGCTTTTTTTTTATAGACGCTTCCTATCGACTACGGTTCAAAAGTTTTGTTTGGCTTATTTTTCCGGAAAAAAAACTTTTGTATGGCAGCCATCTTGAAAAATGGCGGAATCCAAAATTTTTTTTCATAATCGTAATCTACGACCCAGAAAACCCCCGAATGCAAAATTTCAGTCGGATCGGAGCAACTTTCAAAATGGCCGCCATTTTTTTTTCTTTTTTTTTAATTTTTCCAATTTTTCCAAATTTCCCTCATCGCCCTCTATGACATTTGGTCGAGCACCCTATACCTATCTCTAACCATTCAAAAGTTATTTGCATTTTTATTTTGTATGGCGGCCATGTTTTTTTGTATGGCGGCCATCTTTTTTTTCAAATTTTCAAAAATGGCCCAGGTTTTGGGGCACATTTAGTTCAAGCGGTACCCCCATCCGATTTATAGTTTCCGAGATCCCTTGAGCAGTTCCATCTCGGAGACACCTTTCCATGGATTTCGGATTTTTCTGGTTGGTTTCAAAACACCCTCTATCCAACGGTATCAAACACTACCCCCCACCATATCGGCAAGTACCACTTCTATTTCTGTCAATTGTCAGTGAGTGGTCTTTCAGTTTTATATAATATAACTAGTATTTCGCCGCGTGCGCGAGCTGCTAAAGCAGCTCGCGTGGGGGGGTGGCTGCTGTTTTTTTTTAAAAGCTTCCTATCGATTACGGTTCTAAAGTTTTGTTTACCCTTTTTGTTTTGAAATCAAACTTTTGTATGGCGCCCATCTTGAAAAAAAGCTGGATTTCAAGTGATTGTATGGCGTGCGCGAGCTGCTAAAGCAGCTCGCGTGGGGGGGTGTTTTGCTTTTTAATAAAAGCTCCCTATCGATTACGGTTCTAAAGTTATTTAAGTTCAGTTGTTCTGTAAAAATGACTTTAGTATGGCGGCCATCTTGAAAAATGGCGGAATCCAAGTAATTTTGTGGCGTGCGCGAGCTGCTAAAGCAGCTCGCGTGGAGGAGTGTTGCTTTTTTTAAATAGACGCTTCCTATCGACTACGGTTCAAAAGTTTTGTTTGGCTTATTTTTCCGGAAAAAAAACTTTTGTATGGCGGCCATCTTGAAAAATGGCGGAATCCAAAATTTTTTTTCATAATAATAATCTTCGACCCAGAAAACCCCCCGATGCAAAATTTCAGTCGGATCGGAACAACTTTCAAAATGGCCGCCATTTTTTTTTTCTTTTTTTTTAATTTTTCTAACTTTTCTAAATTTCCCCCTTCGTCCTCTATGACATTTGGTCGAGCACCCTATATCTATCTCTAACCATTCAAAAGTTATTTACATTTTTATTTTGTATGGCGGCCATGTTTTTTTGTATGGCGGCCATCTTTTTTTTCAAATTTTCAAAAATGGCCCAGGGTTTTGAGCATATGTAGTTCGAGCGGTACCCCCATCCGATTTATAGTTTCCGAGATCCCCTGAGCAGTTCCATCAAGGAAACCACTTTCTGGTGATTTCGGATTTTTCTGGTTGGTTTCAAAACACCCTCTATACAACCGTACCAAACACTCTCCCCCACCATAACGGCAAGTCGGAGATCAATTCTGTCAATATGTCAGTCAGTCAGTCAGTCAGTCAGTCAGTCAGTGAGTGGTCTTCCAGTTTTATATTATATTAACTAGTATTTCGCCGCGTGCGCGAGCTGCTAAAGCAGCTCGCGTGGGGGGGTGGCTGCTGTTTTTTTTAAAAGCTTCCTATCGATTACGGTTCTAAAGTTTTGTTTACCCTTTTTGTTCTGAAAACAAACTTTTGTATGGCGGCCATCTTGAAAAAAAAGCTGGATTTCAAGTGATTGTGTGGCGTGCGCGAGCTGCTAAAGCAGTTCGCGTGGGGGGGTGTTTTGCTTTTTAATAAAAGCTCCCCATCGATTACGGTTCTAAAGTTATTTAAGTTCAGTTGTTCTGAAAAAATTACTTTTGTATGGCGGCCATCTTGAAAAATGGCGGAATCCAAGTGATTTTGTGGCGTGCGTGAGCTGCTAAAGCAGCTCGCGTGGGGGGGTGTTGCTTTTTTTTTATAGACGCTTCCTATCGACTACGGTTCAAAAGTTTTGTTTGGCTTATTTTTCCGGAAAAAAAACTTTTGTATGGCAGCCATCTTGAAAACTGGCGGAATCCAAAATTTTTTTTTAAAATCGTAATGTACGACCCAGAAAACCCCCCGATGCAAAATTTCAGTCGGATCGGAGCAACTTTCAAAATGGCCGCCATTTTTTTTTCTTTTTTTTTAATTTTTCCAACTGTTTCAAATTTTCCCCGTCGTCCTCTATGACATTTGGTCGAGCACTCTATACCTATCTCTAACCATTCAAAAGCTATTTGCATTTTTATTTTGTATGGCGGCCATGTTTTTTTGTATGGCGGCCATCTTTTTTTTCAAATTTTCAAAAATGGCCCAGGTTTTGGGGCATATTTAGTTCAAGCGGTACCCCCATACGATTTATAGTTTCCGAGATCCCCTGAGCAGTTCCATCTCGGAGACACCTTTCCATGGATTTCGGATTTTTCTGGTTGGTTTCAAAACATCCTCTATACAACCGTACCAAACACTACCCCCCACCATAACGGCAAGTGGGAGATCAATTCTGTCAATATGTCAGTCAGTCAGTCAGTCAGTCAGTCAGTGAGTGGTCTTCCAGTTTTATATAATATAACTAGTATTTCGCCGCGTGCGCGAGCTGCTAAAGCAGCTCGCGTGGTGGTGGTGTTATTTTTTTGTATAGAAACTTCCTATCGATTACGGTTCTAAAGTTATCTAAGCCTTTATGTTCTAAAAACAAACTTTTGTATGGCGGCCATATTGGAAAATGGCGCAATCCAAGTGATTTTGTGGCGTGCGCGAGCTGCTAAAGCAGCTCGCGTGGGGTGGTGTTGTTTTTGTTTTATAGAAGCTCCCTATCGATTACGGTTTTAAAGTTATTCTCTTTAATCGGAAAAAAATCTTTTGTATGGCGGCCATCTTGAAAAATGGCGGAATCCAAATTATTTTTTATAATCGTAATCTACGACCCCAAAAACCCCCCAATGCAAAATTTCAGTCGGATCGGAGCAACTTTGAAAATTGCCGCCTTTTTTTTTCTTTTTTTTTAATTTTTCCAACTTTTCCAAATTTCCCCTATGGTCCTCTATGACATTTGGTCGAACACCCTGTACCTATCTCTAACCGTTTAAAAGTTATTTGCATATTATTTTCACCTATTTTGTCATGAAAAAAAACGTTTGTATGGCAGCCATCTTGAAAAATGGCGGAATCCGAATTATTTTTTCATAATCGTAATCTACGACCCAGAAAACCCCCCTATGCAAAATTTCAGTCGGATCGGAGCAACTTTCAAAATGGCCGCCATTTTTTTTTCTTTTTTTTAATTTTTCCAACTTTTTCGAATTTCCCCCATCGCCTTCTATGACATTTGGTCGAGCACCCTATACCTATCTCTAACCGTTTAAAAGTTATTAACATTTTTATTTTGTATGGCGGCCATGTTTTTTTGTATGGCGGCCATCTTTTTTTTCAAATTTTCAAAATTGGCCCAAGGTTTGGGGCATATTTAGTTCAAGTGGTACCCCCATCCGATTTATAGTTTCCGAGATCCCCTGAGCAGTTCCATCTTGGAAACCACTTTCTGGTGATTTCGGATTTTTCTGGTTGGTTTCAAAACATCCTCTATCCAACCATACCAAACACTCCCCCCCACCATAACGGCAAGTGGGAGATCAATTCTGTCAATATGTCAGTCAGTCAGTCAGTCAGTCAGTCAGTCAGTGAGTGGTCTTCCAGTTTTATATTATATTAACTAGTATTTCGCCGCGTGCGCGAGCTGCTAAAGCAGCTCGCGTGGGGGGGTGGCTGCTGTTTTTTTTTTAAAAGCTTCCTATCGATTACGGTTTTAAGTTTTGTTTACCCTTTTTGTTCTGAAAACAAACTTTTGTATGGCGGCCATATTGAAAAATGGCGGAATCCAAAATTTTTTTTCGTAATAATAATCTTTGACCCAGAAAACCCCCCGATGCAAAATTTCAGTCGGATCGGAGCAACTTTCAAAATGGCCGCCATTTTTTTTTCTTTTTTTTTAATTTTTCCAACTTTTCCAAATTTCCCCCATCGCCCTCTATGACATTTGGTCGAGCACCCTATACCTATCTCTAACCGTTCAAAAGTTATAAACATTTTTATTTTGTATGGCGGCCATGTTTTTTTGTATGGCGGCCATCTTTTTTTTCAAATTTTCAAAATTGGCCCAAGGTTTGGGGCATATTTAGTTCAAGCGGTACCCCCATCCGATTAATAGTTTCCGAGATCCCTTGAGCAGTTCCATCGAGGAAACCATTTTCTGGTGATTTCGGATTTTTCTGGTTGGTTTCAAAACACCCTCTATACAACCGTACCAAACACTCCCCCCCACCATATCGGCAAGTACCACTTCTATTTCTGTCAATTGTCAGTCAGTGACCTTTCAGTTTTATATAATAACTAGTATTTCGCCGCGTGCGCGAGCTGCTAAAGCAGCTCGCGTGGGGGGGTGGCTGCTGTTTTTTTTTAAAAGCTTCCTATCGATTACTGTTTTAAAGTTTTGTTTACCCTTTTTGTTTTGAAATCAAACTTTTGTATGGCGGCCATATTGAAAAAAAACTGGATTTCAAGTGATTGTGTGGCGTGCGCGAGCTGCTAAAGCAGCTCGCGTGGTGGGGTTTTGCTTTTTTTTATAAAAGCTCCCTATCGATTACGGTTCTAAAGTTATTTAAGTTCAGTTTTCGAAAAAAAGACTTTTGTATGGCGGCCATCTTGAAAAATGGCGGAATCCAAGTGATTTTGTGGCGTGCGCGAGCTGCTAAAGCAGCTCGCGTGGGGGGGTGTTGCTTTTTTTTTATAGACGCTTCCTATCGACTACGGTTCAAAAGTTTTGTTTGGCTTATTTTTCCGGAAAAAAAACTTTTGTATGGCAGCCATCTTGAAAAATGGCGGAATCCAAAATTTTTTTTCATAATTGTAATCTTCGACCCAGAAAACCTTCCGATGCAAAATTTCAGTCGGTTCGGAGCAACTTTCAAAATGGCCGCCATTTTTTTTTCTTTTTTTTTAATTTTTCCAACTTTTCCAAATTTCCGCCATCGTCCTCTATGACATTTGGTCGAGCACTCTATATCTATCTCTTACCGTTTAAAAGTTATTTGCATTTTTATTTTGTATGGCGGCCATGTTTTTTTGTATGGCGGCCATCTTTTTTTTCAAATTTTCAAAAATGGCCCAGGTTTTGGGGCATATTTAGTTCAAGCGGTACCCCCATCCGATTTATAGTTTCCGAGATCCCTTGAGCAGTTCCATCTCGGAGACACCTTTCCATGGATTTCGGATTTTTCTGGTTGGTTTCAAAACATCCTCTATCCAACGGTACCAAACACTCCCCCCCACCATAACGGCAAGTCGGAGATCAATTCTGTCAATATGTCAGTCAGTCAGTCAGTGAGTGGTCTTCCAGTTTTATATTATATTAACTAGTATTTCGCCGCGTGCGCGAGCTGCTAAAGCAGCTCGCGTGGTGGTGGTTTTATTTTTTTTTTATAGAAACTTCCTTTCTATTATGGTTCTAAAGTTATCTAAGCCTTTATGTTCTAAAAACAAACTTTTGTATGGCGGCCATATTGGAAAATGGCGCAATCCAAGTGATTTTGTGGCGTGCGCGAGATGCTAAAGCAGCTCGCGTGGGGTGGTGTTGTTTTTTTTTATAGAAGCTCCCTATCGATTACGGTTTTAAAGTTATTCTCATTGTTCGGAAAAAAATCTTTTGTATGGCGGCCATCTTGAAAAATGGCGGAAACCAAATTATTTTTCATAATCGTAATCTACGACCCAAAAAACCCCCCAATGCAAAATTTCAGTCGAATCGGAGCATTTTTCAAAATGGCCGCCATATTTCTCTCTTTTTTTTTAATTTTTCCAACTTTTCCAAATTGCCCCTATGGTCCTCTATGATATTTGGTCGAGCACCCTATACCTATCTGTAATCGTTTAAAAGTTATTTGCATATTATTTTCACCTGTTTTGTCATAAAAAAAAACATTTGTATGGCAGCCATCTTGAAAAATGGCGGAATCCAAAATTTTTTTTCATAATAGTAATCTACGACCCAGAAAACCCCCCTATGCAAAATTTCAGTCGGATCGGAGCAACTTTCAAAATGGCCGCCATTTTTTTTTCTTTTTTTTTAATTTTTCCCACTTTTCCAAATTTCCCCCGTCGTCCTCTATGACATTTGGTCGAGCACCCTATATCTATCTCTAACCATTCAAAAGTTATTTACATTTTTATTTTGTATGGCGGCCATGTTTTTTTGTATGGCGGCCATCTTTTTTTTCAAATTTTCAAAATTGGCCCAAGGTTTGGGGCATATTTAGTTCAAGCGGTACCCCCATCCGATTTATAGTTTCCGAGATCCCCTGAGCAGTTCCATCATGGAAACTACTTTCTGGTGATTTCGGATTTTTCTGGTTGGTTTCAAAACATCCTCTATCCAACCATACCAAACACAACCCCCTACCATAACGGCAAGTGGGAGATCAATTCTGTCAATATGTCAGTCAGTCAGTCAGTCAGTCAGTCAGTCAGTCAGTCAGTGAGTGGTCTTTCACTTTTATATAATATAACTAGTATTTCGCCGCGTGCGCGAGCTGCTAAAGCAGCTCGCGTGGGGGGGTGGCTGCTGTTTTTTTTTAAAAGCTTCCCATCGATTACGGTTCTAAAGTTTTGTTTACCCTTTTTGTTCTGAAAACAAACTTTTGTATGGCGGCCATCATGAAAAAAAGCTGGATTTCAAGTGATTGTGTGGCGTGCGCGAGCTGCTAAAGCAGCTCGCGTGGGGGGGTGTTTTGCTTTTTAATAAAAGCTCCCTATCGATTACGGTTCTAAAGTTATTTAAGTTCAGTTGTTCTGAAAAAAATACTTTTGTATGGCGGCCATCTTGAAAAATGGCGGAATCCAAGTGATTTTGTGGCGTGCGCGAGCTGCTAAAGCAGCTGCTAAAGCAGCTCGCGTGGAGGGGTGTTGCTTTTTTTTTATAGACGCTTCCTATCGACTACGGTTCAAAAGTTTTGTTTGGCTTATTGTTCCGGAAAAAAATCTTTTGTATGGCAGCCATCTTGAAAAATGGCGGTATCCAAAATATTTTTTCATAATCGTAATCTACGATCCAGAAAACCCCCCGATGCAAAATTTCAGTCGGATCGGAGAAACTTTCAAAATGGCCGCCATTTTTTTTTCTTTTTTTTTAATTTTTCCAACTTTTCCAAATTTCCCCCATCGTCCTCTATGACATTTGGTCGAGCACCCTATACCTATCTCTAACCATTCAAAAGTTATTAACATTTTAATTTTGTATGGCGGCCATGTTTTTTTGTATGGCGGCCATCTTTTTTTTCAAATTTTCAAAAATGGCCCAGGTTTTGGGGCATATTTAGTTCAAGCGGTACCCCCATCCGATTTATAGTTTTCGAGATCCCCTGAGCAGTTCCATCAAGGAAACCACTTTCTGGTGATATCGGATTTTTCTGGTTGGTTTCA
The DNA here is from genome assembly GCA_951640565.1 of Petrophora chlorosata. Lineage (NCBI taxonomy): Eukaryota > Metazoa > Arthropoda > Insecta > Lepidoptera > Geometridae > Petrophora > Petrophora chlorosata. The sequence goes on from OX621207.1 coordinate 2,116,556, forward strand.
AAACACCCTCTATCCAACGGTACCAAACACTCCCCCCCACCATATCGGCAAGTACCACTTCTATTTCTGTCAATTATATGTCAGTCAGTCAGTCAGTCAGTCAGTCAGTGGTCTTTCAGTTTTATATTATATTAACTAGTATTTCGCCGCGTGCGCGAGCTGCTAAAGCAGCTCGCGTGGTGGTGGTGTTATTTTTTTTTTTATAGAAACTTCCTATCGATTACGGTTCTAAAGTTATCTAAGCCTTTATGTTCTAAAAACAAACTTTTGTATGGCGGCCATATTGGAAAATGGCGCAATCCAAGTGATTTTGTGGCGTGCGCGAGCTGCTAAAGCAGCTCGCGTGGGGTGGTGTTGTTTTTTTTTATAGAAGCTCCCTATCGATTACGGTTTTAAAGTTATTCTCTTTGTTCGGAAAAAAATCTTTTGTATGGCGGCCATCTTGAAAAATGGCGGAATCCAAATTATTTTTTCATAATCGTAATCTACGACCTAAAAAACCCCCCGATGCAAAATTTCAGTCGAATCGGAGCATTTTTCAAAATGGCCGCCATTTTTCTTTCTTTTTTTTTAATTTTTCCAACTTTTCCAAATTTCCCCTATGGTCCTCTATGATATATGGTCGAGCACCCTATACCTATCTGTAACCGTTTAAAAGTTATTTCCATATTATTTTCCCCAATTTTGTCCTGAAAAAAAACCTTTGTATGGCAGCCATCTTGAAAAATGGCGGAATCCAAATTTTTTTTTAATAATCGTAATCTACGACCGAGAAAACCCCCCTATGCAAAATTTCAGTCGGATCGGAGCAACTTTCAAAATGGCCGCCATTTTTTTTTCTTTTTTTTTAAATTTTTCCAACTTTTTCAAATTTCCCTCATCGCCCTCTATGACATTTGGTCGAGCACCCTATACCTATCTCTAACCGTTCAAAAGTTATTTACATTTTTATTTTGTATGGCGGCCATGTTTTTTTGTATGGCGGCCATCTTTTTTTTCAAATTTTCAAAATTGGCCCAAGGTTTGGGGCATATTTAGTTCAAGCGGTACCCCCATCCGATTTATAGTTTCCGAGATCCCCTGAGCAGTTCCATCACGGAAACCACTTTCTGGTGATTTCGGATTTTTCTGGTTGGTTTCAAAACATCCTCTATCCAACCATACCAAACACTTCCACCCACCATAACGGCATCTGGGAGAACAATTCTGTCAATATGTCAGTCAGTCAGTCAGTCAGTCAGTCAGTCAGTCAGTGATGGTCTTCCAGTTTTATATTATATTAACTAGTATTTCGCCGCGTGCGCGAGCTGCTAAAGCAGCTCGCGTGGTGGTGGTGTTATTTTTTTTTATAGAAACTTCCTATCGATTACGGTTCTAAAGTTATCTAAGCCTTTACGTTCTAAAAACAAACTTTTGTATGGCGGCCATATTGGAAAATGGCGCAATCCAAGTGATTTTGTGGCGTGCGCGAGCTGCTAAAGCAGCTCGCGTGGGGTGGTGTTGTTTTTTTTTATAGAAGCTCCCTATCGATTTCGGTTTTAAAGTTATTCTCTTTGTTTGGAAAAAAATCTTTTGTATGGCGGCCATCTTGAAAAATGGCGGAATCCAAATTATTTTTTCATAATCGTAATCTACGACCCAGAAAACCCCCCGATGCAAAATTTCAGTCGGATCGGAGCAACTTTCAAAATGGCCGCCATTTTATTTTTATTTTTTTTAATTTTTTCAACTTTTCTAAATTTTCCTCATGGTCCTCTATGATATTTGGTCGAGCACCCTATACCTATCTCTAACCGTTTAAAAGTAATTTGCATATTATTTTCACCTATTTTGTCATTAAAAAAAACGTTTGTATGGCAGCCATCTTGAAAAATGGCGGAATCCAATTTTTTTTTTCATAATCGTAATCTACGACCCAGAAAACTCCCCTATGCAAAATTTCAGTCGGATCGGAGCAACTTTCAAAATGGCCGCCATTTTTTTTTCTTTTTTTTTTAATTTTTCCAACTTTTTCAAATTTCCCCCATCGCCCTCTATGACATTTGGTCGAGCACCCTATACCTATCTCTAACCATTCAAAAGTTATTTACATTTTTATTTTGTATGGCGGCCATGTTTTTTTGTATGGCGGCCATCTTTTTTTGCAAATTTTCAAAATCGGCCCAAGGTTTGGGGCATATTTAGTTCAAGCGGTACCCCCATCCGATTTATAGTTTCCGAGATCCCCTGAGCAGTTCCATCACGGAAACCACTTTCTGGTGATTTCGGATTTTTCTGGTTGGTTTCAAAACATCCTCTATCCAACCATACCAAAAACTTCCACCCACCATAACGGCATCTGGGAGAACAATTCTGTCAATATGTCAGTCAGTCAGTCAGTCAGTCAGTCAGTCAGTCAGTCAGTCAGTCAGTGATGGTCTTTCACTTTTATATAATATAACTAGTATTTCGCCGCGTGCGCGAGCTGCTAAAGCAGCTCGCGTGGTGGTGGTGTTTTTTTTTTTATAGAAACTTCCTATCGATTACGGTTCTAAAGTTATCTAAGCCTTTATGTTCAAAAAACAAACTTTTGTATGGCGGCCATATTGGAAAATGGCGCAATCCAAGTGATTTTGTGGCGTGCGCGAGCTGCTAAAGCAGCTCGCGTGGGGTGGTGTTGTTTTTTTTTTATAGAAGCTCCCTATCGATTACGGGTTTAAAGTTATTCTCTTTGTTCGGAAAAAAATCTTTTGTATGGCGGCCATCTTGAAAAATGGCGGAATCCAAATTATTTTTTCATAATCGTAATCTACGACCTAAAAAACCCCCCGATGCAAATTTTCAGTCGGATCGGAGCAACTTTCAAAATGGCCGCCATTTTTTTTTCTTTTTTTTTTAAATTTTCCAACTTTTTCAAATTTCCCTCATGGTTTTCTATGATATTTGGTCGAGCACCCTATACCTATCTCTAACCGTTTAAAAGTTATTTGCATATAATTTTCACCTATTTTGTCATGAAAAAAAACGTTTGTATGGCAGCCATCTTGAAAAATAGCGAAATCTTATTTTTTTTTTCATAATCTTAATCTACGACCCAGAAAACCCCCCGATGCAAAATTTCAGTCGGATCGGAGCAACTTTCAAAATGGCAACCATTTTTTTTTCTTTTTTTTTAATTTTTCCAACTTTTTCAAATTTCCCCCATCGCCCTCTATGACATTTGGTCGAGCACCCTATACCTATCTCTTACCATTCAAAAGTTATTAACATTTTCATTTTGTATGGCGGCCATGTTTTTTTGTATGGCGGCCATCTTTTTTTTTAAATTTTCAAAATTGGCCCAAGGTTTGGGGCATATTTAGTTCAAGCGGTACCCCCATCCGATTTATAGTTTTCGAGATCCCTTGAGCAGTTCCATCGAGGAAACCAGTTTTTGGTGATATCGGATTTTTCTGGTTGGTTTCAAAACACCCTCTATACAACCGTACCAAACACTCCCCCCCACCATAACGGCAAGTGGGAGATCAATTCTGTCAATATGTCAGTCAGTCAGTCAGTCAGTCAGTCAGTCAGTCAGTGATGGTCTTTCACTTTTATATAATATAACTAGTATTTCGCCGCGTGCGCGAGCTGCTAAAGCAGCTCGCGTGGGGGGGTGGTTGCTGTTTTTTTTTTTAAAGCTTCCTATCGATTACGGTTCTAAAGTTTTGTTTACCCTTTTTGGTCTGAAAACAAACTTTTGTATGGCGGCCATCATGAAAAAAAGCTGGATTTCAAGTGATTTTGTGGCGTGCGCGAGCTGCTAAAGCAGCTCGCGTGGGGGGGTGTTTTGCTTATTAATAAAAGCTCCCTATCAATTACGGTTCTAAAGTTATTTAAGTTCAGTTGTTCTAAAAAAAAGACTTTTGTATGGCGGCCATCTTGGAAAATGGCGGAATCCAAGTGATTTTGTGGCGTGCGCGAGCTGCTAAAGCAGCTCGCGTGGGGGGGTGTTGCTTTTTTTTTATAGACGCTTCCTATCGACTACGGTTCAAAAGTTTTGTTTGACTTATTTTTCCGGAAAAAAAACTTTTGTATGGCGGCCATCTTGAAAAATGGCGGAATCCAAATTTTCTTTTCATAATCGTAATCTACGACCCAGAAAACCCCCCGATGCAAAATTTCAGTCGGATCGGAGCAACTTTCAAAATTGCCGCCATTTTTTTTTCTTTTTTTTTAATTTTTCCAACTTTTACAAATTTCCCCCATCGCCCTCTATGACATTTGGTCGAGCACCCTATACCTATCTCTAACCATTCAAAATTTATTTACATTTTTATTTTGTATGGCGGCCATGTTTTTTTGTATGGCGGCCATCTTTTTTTTCAAATTTTCAAAAATGGCCCAGGTTTTGGGGCATATTTAGTTCAAGCGGTACCCCCATCCGATTTATAGTTTCCGAGATCCCCTGAGCAGTTCCATCAAGGAAACCACTTTCTGGTGATTTCGGATTTTTCTGGTTGGTTTCAAAACACCCTCTATCCAACGGTACCAAACACTCCCCCCCACCATATCGGCAAGTACCACTTCTATTTCTGTCAATTATATGTCAGTCAGTCAGTCAGTCAGTCAGTCAGTGGTCTTTCAGTTTTATATTATATTAATATATACATAATAAATAAATACTTAAGTCATTACATAAATAAAAAGACATATACCAGCAATAATAAATGACTATGTCAATGGGTTAGGATAGGATTATAGATCTAGTAGCAGGGAGGAGAAGAGGAACTGAAAGAACGAAACGTTTTAAGGGTTGCAATCTATCTGGTACACCTTTTTGATGAAATGTTCACGAGTTTGTCGCTTGAATGCTTCTTTAGAGAATTTAGAGAAAATTCTTTAGAGAATAATCTAAATATTGACATGTAAATTGGCCTTATGAAATAAAATTATGATTATGATTAAGTTTGATCACTATGTGTGTCTGTCTGTGGCACCGTAGCTCGGGTGAACCGATTTGGATGCGGTTTTTTTATTTTGAAGCAGGTCTTCTAGCGGTGGTTTTTAGGCAATTTCTCGACGACGTTCTCTTTTTATCAAAATCGGTTCAGCCGTTTTTAGTTTTGCTTTGTGTCGGGGTTTTTTTTTATTTTTTTTTACGCTTAATAGTTCTAATCTATGTTTGGCCACTATCTGGCCTGATATGAAGCGATGATGTGGCCTAAGATGGAGCACATAGATCTAGAGAGAGACGGCAGTTGAGCGGCTGCTCAGACCCGTCTCCCCGATGGTTCAACGAATATCATCCCGAAACACGACTAGGTCACTTGACGTCATGGCTTTGTTCGGTGGGTGGTATTACAACCACGGCCAGAGCCTACCACTCCAAAGCGCGTAAGCGGGTTTCATCACGATGTTTTCCTTCACCGTTTTAGAGCGAGCGTGCAAAATCTGCACTTAACTATAAGTCATTGGTGCAGGGCCGAGTCGGGATTCGAACCCAGGTGCTACGGATCGAAAGGCGCACGAGTTCCCGCTGAGCCACACTCGCTCGCTTGTTTACTGAAATGTGCTAGTTGTGCGTGTTTAATGAATATTTATTGACTTGTAGGTGCGAGTGTTAAACTCTGCGGACGGGAGGCCGGTGCGGGAGGCGCCGCCCTCCGCGCCGGTCTCCGTGCTCGGGTGGCGCGAGCTGCCGGCCGCGGGGGACCAAGTGTTGGAGGTCAACTCGGAGGTAAACTGAAAGAAAGAAAACACATTTATTCATGACACACATCACATTAAACTATAACCACAGAATACTAAGGGATTTTAAAAAGTTGGTTGGTGTCCGGCTATGTAGCTTCATACATTACAAATAACAAGAGAAAATATACACACACATATATATATATATATATATATATATATATATATATATATATATATATATATATATATATATATGTGTATGTATATATATATATATATATATAACACACAATAAATACATAATATAATTATAGTCAGGAAAAGGTTCCGACTCAGCAAAAAAACTGAGGTAAAAAATACCTTAGCACTGATGGGACTGATGAACTGTTGCGGGTATTACTTGTAAGTTTAGTACGAAAGCTGAAATGATTTACTCGCGGTAGGTCTCTCGTTTGCGGGAGGCCGTCTGGGTAGGTACAGCTTTACCAGTTATTCTGCCGCCAAGCAGTAGTGCGTTAGCATTACTGTTTTTTGGTTGCAAGTATTACTGTATTTTGGTCAATCAATCAATCAAATCAAAATCTCTTTAATCATTTTGGCATCACAGACGCACTTATGAACGTCAAATTATTACAATGACTACCACCGTATCGGGAAAAGAACCACTACTCAGAAGATACGACAAGAAACTGAGGGGCATTTTTTTTGGTTTGAAAAGCATTGCATTATAGCCAGTAAAATTACCGGGCATATTTATATATTCTTTTAGGAAAACTACAGCCAAACCTAGTACAATGTAGGTATAAATGTAGGTATAAACGGACAGGTTGGTAGCTTATAAAAGTTTCCACAGATGGATACACTAGAATTTGAGAAGACACTGATTCGCTCAAGACTTGAAGACACCCAGATTATAAGAATCAGGGAACAAAGTGTTCCATGCTTTACCTGTTTGCATCATACAAACTGCACAGTGCTCCTCACCCCCGTAATTTTTTTGGTTGGAATCGAGTGATGAGACGAGCAAGTCGTTTGCCTGATGGTAAGCGCCACGTCTGCCCATAACAACTAGCAAAATAAATAAATTGAGCGTATTTATTTACAAACTAGCTGCGCGGTTCCACCCGCGGTTTCCCGGGATAAAAAGTAGCCTATGTAATATTCCAAGTCTTAAAGTACCTACACACCATATTTCATCAGAATCGGTTCAGTAGTTTTTGCGTGAAAGAGTAAACATCTACATAAAACTTTCGCGTTTATAATATTAGTAAGGATACATACTTTAGTACATACTTTAGTGCTACCCGTAAAGAACAAAAACAAAGTGTTTTCGCCTAAATAGAGACAGTAAGAAAAGTGTTAATGGACACATTCTTAGTTATACTATACTTAGCAATTTAAGTCAAAGTAAAATGACTTATTAGTCATATTAGCTCCGGATTCCAGCAGCACTTCAGAAGATGTTCCTTAGTCCGGACTTTTGGCCGGACTTAGGGCGTGGTCTGTCGACGCTTTAGGGAAGCGAAGCCGCCGAAAAATTATCATTTGAATTGTATGTTCTTCTCTAAGGAATTTATAATATGGTCCTCTGATAATTTTAATTCGATATACCTTTATTATTGCCTGAAATAAAATTATTATTATAATTGTTATTATCATCATTTATTTATTTAACTTCTTAGATTTCAAATTTTTACAATATTTCTATAAAAATATATTTACAAAAACACTATTAAAATCCTAAACCTAGAGCGCCGCGGCAGCGGGGCAGGGCCCGAACTACCGGTGGTTAGGGCTGCAGGAGGAACCTCCTGACTATATGTGTTGTGTCAAGGAGTACTGCCGCATGCATCTGACCCTTAATCCAACCGTCTAGCGAGAGCCTCTTGAGATGTTCGCGAGGCTTTTCGCTATTGTTATTATTATTATTGGGGTAGATTGTAATGTTAATGAAATCACTGGTGGTAGGTTTCTCGTATGCGAGAGGCCGTCTGGGTAGGTACCACAGCTTTGCCAGTTATTCAGCCGCCAAGCAGTAGTGCGCAAGCATTACTGTGTTCCGGTTTGAAGGGCATTGAAGCCAGCAAAATTACTAGGCATTATGAGACTCAACAGCTAATTGTATCAGGGTGACGAGCGCAGTGCAGCGCCGCGCAGGATTTTGCAAAACAAAGTTCTGGGTGGTGCTGTTATTGTTATGGGCTGGTGTATTGCTTACCATCAGGCAAACGACCAGCTCGTCTCGTCACTGTTACATAAAAAAAAATGTCTTCCAAAGACAGAAAGTAAGGATAAGGATGTTGTTGATAGAAACGCGCGAGCGAAGTAATGAAGTGGCGTCACAACCAGCGCATGAAGGAGAAGCAGGCGGCCGACCTCGAAGTGATATCGGTGAAGGAAGCCGCGCACCGCGCGCAGTACCGCGCCGCGCTCGCCCGCAAGCGCGCGCTCGGCCGCTACCGGCTGCGCGCCGACGGGCCGCGCCAGAAGATGGTACAGGAGGACACGCATCCCGCCCTTAACGTGCTCGTCAAAGGTAAACTTTACTTAATATTTACTCACTGTTACTATAACTTATTTATATCCATTTAACAGCTGTTGGTCTTCCATAAAAATAAATAAATAAATTAATAGTAAGTACCCTATTCCAGCTATTTCGTGCGCGTGGACAATAGACATGATTAACCGACTGCCGATTGAAAGGAAATGTTTCTTTTATTGCTAATTGGCTTGCGTTTGACCACTTTGTCACCTGATGATAAGCGACGATGCGGTCGACGATCTAGCACGCTTACCAAGAGAGTATCTGTTCACTCGGGACTTGAAAATTCCCAGTTTGTAGGTTTGAAGGTTCTCTATTCGATTGTATGTTTTTTTAATGTTTGTTACCTCAGAACTCCGTCATTCCTGAACCGATTTGGAAAATTCTTTTTGAGTTGGGTTCAGTATATAATAGCTACGAAGTGGTCCCATATAAATTTCATCGATATTTGACTTTGGACTTCGAAGATACATTGAAGTCGTTTTTTTTTGTTTGATTAAACGTGTACTTGTTTGTTTTTTGCGTCTGATCAATGCCCTAGGTTGTCGAGGAGAGTGGTGTGTGATGACTGGTGCCTAGGACCGACCTAATTATTTTTTAGCTTTTATTACATTCTCTACATCATTATTATCTTTCTTTACAATAAAAACAAAAAACTTAAAAAAAAAATTTTGTTATCGCAGAATTCTGTCATTTATAAACTAATTTTGAAAATTCTGCGTTGGGTTCAGTATAGCTTCAACATGGTTCCATATAAATTTCATCGATATTCGAGCTTGGACTTAGATAAATTATTTTTCAAAAAAAACTAAACCGACTTCAAAACCACAAATGGCACTCAAAAGTAAAAAATAAATTAATATAATTATCATAAGCGCTACCCACTCATATATTTGAAGTCGGTGCCAGCCAAGTCTAAAAGGTAGTAGATAAATACTACCTAGAAGTAGTACTTACTATATACATAGTATTTATCTACTACCTATTAGACTTGGCTGGCACCGACTTCAAATATATGAGTGGGTAGCGCTTATGATAATTATATTAATTTATTTTTTACTTTTGAGTGCCATTTGTGGTTTTGAAGTCGGTTTAGTTTTTTTTGAAAAATAATTTATTTATTTCAGATATTTTACTTTCATATGACATCCATATTTCAGACATCCATATATTCAACTATGTGTTGCAGCTTTCACTTTTAGTATGTATGTAGAGGTTTAAGTTATTGAAGGTAATAAACCTTATAGGACTTTGACAAATTAAATTGTGGAAAGTCCTAATGCAAATGACCTGTTAAAAATTCATCTCATTTGCATCTCATCTGTAATGTTATAGCCGTAAGGTTAAGGTTGGAGCAAACCTGATCCAGTGTTTCCAAAAGGTTAATAATTTATGAGCTATGTTATGCCAAGGTAAGTAATGCCAACTTAATTATACCTGCACTTTTCTCTCAAGATTGAATGTAATGTACACGATATACAGCGAAATCACTGGGCATTATGGGACTCAACAGCTAATTGTCTCAGAGTGACGAGCACAGTGCAGAGCCGCGCAGGATTTTGCAAAACAAAAGTTTAGGGTGGTGCTGTTATTGTTAAGGGCTGGCGTATTGCTTACCATCAGGCAAATGACCAGCTCGTCTCGTTAGTCTAACAACAACCTACATAATATTCAGTGGAATTACACTACATATTTTCATTGTGTTTCAGTTTTGAGATGAATTTCCGCAACGTCACGCCTGATTACATTACATTATTTATTTGCCTTTATTATTTTCTATATCAGTATTATTATCAAGATCCTAATTTTATACCTACTAAGTTTTCAAAGTAACAGTATAATCAGTAGTTATCCTTGGCATTATTGGGTGACATACAAATAATATGTACACTACGACCAAAATAACTTGGCGAGTCTGAACATCGCGCAGACGGTTGCGCAGTAACACATTTTAGGAACCAAATGGTGGCATGAGGCAAAGTGCGCGGGGAGGTGCTCTAGGCTACTTATGTACCTTACGTAAACACAATCAATCCCTTAATCGATTAATTATCGCAATCAATTTTTTTTATTTAGAAATCATGCATTTTGTTTATTATAATACATTAAACGAAATAGATTTACTAATTTAGTGAATTCTGTCGTTAATAAAAAAGATTTTGTTAATAAAAGAAAACTGATTCTAATATAAATTATTTTTCAAAAAAAACTAAACCGACTTCAAAACCACAAATGGCACTCAAAAGTAAAAAATAATTTAATATAATTATCATAAGCGCTACCCACTCATATATTTGAAGTCGGTGCCAGCCAAGTCTAATAGGTAGTAGATAAATACTATGTATATAGTGATAGGCATGGTGTTTGTATATGAATCTATTGGTATAATAAGATGTGTTGTCTCTGTCACACCAGCTGTCATCTGTCAGTTGTCATTATTCATTCTAAACGTCAAACGTATAGATGTCACCTAGTGGCGCCATCTATGAGCTTTACAACACAACTCTTGATTTTTCAATATGGCAGGACAGATATTTTTATGCGAAGGTGGGTGGTGACGGTGATAGCACGGTCTTCTTGTGCGTTCGAATTTGATCGAATAAACAACTAAAATGGCTTTTGAGTTTTAATTATATCCGCCTCTAACATATCAGCGCGTGGGATAGAAGGGCAATTTTTCTCTTGTGCTCTTTGAAAAGTGCTCAAAACGATCCACAATAAGCCATCGGCGCCTGCGACATCCTGTAACGGAATCATCTGAAAATGTTGAGCCGCCCGCTACTCTAGAAGCCTAGAAAAGGACAGGGCTCATGATTGAACAATATGGAACGACTTTGTGGATTGGAAAATATGCTAGAACATTTTATAAAGCAGAAAACACCACGAACACAATCTGAAACCGGACGAGGATCATCTGCGAGGAGTTTGAAGAATCGGCGACATTACAAGACGATCCACAATGTGTTACAGACTCTCAAGGTATGACTAACCACTTCAAATGTTTCTAACATTCCTCTAACGCCCCAATAACGATTGTAATCTGACGATAACGATTGTTTCTGTAAGAAATTGTGCATAGCGATAAGGCCGCCCATTGTACCCACTGTTTATTAACTTTGTCAACTATTGTTTTTCCCGTGTTTCGTATTCAATAAAGCTTTATTGTATTGTATTGTATTGTAATCGCACCACCACAAAATTTTGAACCGGATTTCAAGTATTAAGTTTCAGAAAGGAGACTTGGTACGTGTTCAAAGACGTGTTATTAAGAAAGGATTAACTATTGGAAAAGCCGTTGATAAAATATACATTGATAAAATACGTTAAACTTATAAAATTATAAAAATATTTGATAACGATCGATACAGGGTTATATTATTTAATAAAAGAGGTAGAATATACAACAATGAGCTGCTGACAGACTGAAAAAGTTTATAGTACAAGCAATGAACGATTCTGAAGATGGCAAAGATGATAACGACAAATTAGGTTACACGGTAGTACCTATACCTACTCGAGTAGTTTAATAATTAATGATTATTATAATAAAGGAAGACGTTGATGAGATAATAAATAATAGTTATAGTAATAATTAATAACAATAAGTGAATCAGTGTATAAACATAATAAATAATAATATGATGTATAAACATGAATGATGTAAAAAAAAAATGGCTATCATGTTGGATTGCGCCTTACGCTGGAGTTCCAACTTCTCGTAGTGTTCTTTCGATCATGGTACAGAAAAAAAGGGTGTGTCCCATTACATAATCATTGCTTAACAGGGTGTGTCCCGTGATGGTTATGTATAAATCAAAAGGGTGTGTCCCATTACACAGTCATTGCTTAACAGGGTGTGTCCCGTAATGAATGTGTAAAAATCAAAAGGGTGTGTCCCATTACATAATCATTGCTTAACAGGGTGTGTCCCGTAATGGTTATGTATAAATCAAAAGGGTGTGTCCCATTACACAGTCATTGCTTAACAGGGTGTGTCCCGCAATGAAGGTGTAAAAATCAAAAGGGTGTGTCCCATTACATAATCATTGCTCAACAGGGTGTGTCCCGTAATGGTTATGTATAAATCAGAAGGGTGTGTCCCATTACACAATCACTGCTCAACAGGGTGTGTCCCGTAGTGATCGTGTAAAAATCAAAAGGGTGTGTCCCATTATACAATCATTGCTCAACCGGGTGTGTCCCGCAATGAATGTATAAAAATCGAAAGGGTATGTCCCAATAAAGATTTATAAAATATAATAAAACACAATCATATGTATAGTTGATATTCTGAGAAACTTTAATTTAACATTGTAATGTAATTTTTTTTTTCTTCTCTCTCGTCGTAACGTGTAATAAAACATACTATATCATAATCATAAGAATCGTAGTCATAAAAATTAAGTAATATTTTGTTATTTTAAAGACTATTTTATTGTATAATTACGAGGTCGCAATTATTTGTCAGGAAAGGCCGAGTGATAGGCATGGTGTTTGTATATGAATCTATTGGTATAATAAGATGTGTTGTCTCTGTCACACCAGCTGTCATCTGTCAGTTGTCATTATTCATTCTAAACGTCAAACGTATAGATGTCACCTAGTGGCGCCATCTATGAGCTTTACAACACAACTCTTGATTTTTCAATATGGCAGGACAGATATTTTTATGCGAAGGTGGGTGGTGACGGTGATAGCACGGTCTTCTTGTGCGTTCGAATTTGATCGAATAAACAACTAAAATGGCTTTTGAGTTTTAATTATATCCGCCTCTAACAATAGTAAGTACTACTTGTAGGTAGTATTTATGTACTACCTTTTAGACTTGGCTGGCACCGACTTCAAATATATGAGTGGGTAGCGCTTATGATAATTATATTAAATTATTTTTTACTTTTGAGTGCCATTTGTGGTTTTGAAGTCGGTTTAGTTTTTTTTGAAAAATAATTTATTTTAACCTTTTTAGTGAAAAACAAGTTTTAATTAAATTAATTCAAAAAGTTTTTAAACACAAGCTTTTATGATCTAGAAGCCACATCATGACGAAGTTTAAAACGGGCTATCACAATTAAATGCATGTGCAAAAAAAATTCATGTCTGTCCTATTCTCTGTTGAGGAGTTCCCTCGCCGGAAGTCAATCCTGGGTGTATCTGCCATGTCATGATGGAATTTAGAACAGGCTATTATGGTTAAATCCATTTACGAAATGTTGTGTCTGTACTATTCACCGTTGAGGAGTTCCCTCACCGGAAGTCAACCCTGGGTGAAGCAGGTGAAGCAGTCGAATACAAACCTCCACCTTTAGAAAGTTGGTTACGAAAAAAACAAGAACCGACTTGAAGATTAAACTTATATTTTTTTGTTTTTGCTATTTTTTTCAAAAACTACTGAATGAATTTCGATAAAATTTATATGGGACCACCTTTGAAGTATTACCTACCAATCAAAAAAAGAATCATCGAAATCAATGCATAATTGGCGGAGTAATCGCGTAACAAACACACAAAAAAAAAATAAAAAAAAAAAAAAAAACATACCGTCGAATTGTAAACCTCCTCCTTTTTGAAGTCGGTTAAAAATACATCAGCAGGGCGATCACGTAAGTCTGTTGCAAACGTTGCATGTTGCGAATCTACGTGCAACAGAAATTTATTTCAATCCATACAATGCGATCACGTAACTTTTTATGTCTCGATTTCAATGTGCTCCTATCGATAACTTCGAAGGTAACCCGACACATTTTCAATGCGAGTGTATGTATACGCCCTATCAATTCAATTTTACTGTGTAATACGGCTCTTTTGTCTATAGTTTATATATCGATATAACCTTTGTTTGTAAAACTTATTTTTATTTCAATTGAGCTTTCGTTGACGTTTGATTGCAACAAACGGGTTACATGATCGTAAAACCATCATCGAAACTGGTTTCTTATTGAAATTGACTGTAATAAAAGATACATGATCGCCCTGCAGGATTGAAGTTGTTTTTTTTGTTATAAAGTGACAATGAAAATGATTAACGAAACGTCTTTTGATGTTCTGATACTGCTTTTACGTTAGTTTATGTCTATTTTTTTTATTAAAAGCACTTGATTTTTGATTCTTGTCAATTGTCTTATTGCCTACTAGCGGCCCGCCCCGGCTTCGCACGGGTATTTAACAAAAAATTCAAAATTACCTATATCACATATATTACATACATTACATAAATACAAACACACACATCTCCCCTCCCGTACGGCCCGTACATTGCTGCCTAGCTAGCCGAGCAGGGTGAGCGGCTACCACGCAACTTTTTTCTAATACTTACATTTTTAAACTCGTGGTATCTTTCGAATGGAATGTCCGAATTGAATAATTCAAAAAGTTATATAAAGGTATTAAAGCAGTCTTGAATATGGAGTTACAGTAATTTTGTTTTGATAAGGATTAATACCAAGATACAAATAAAGAGCCTTTTATAGCGGCGGCAATTCAATTACACTTTTAAAATAAAAGAACACTTATTGTGGCATAACTATAATAGTTAGACATATGTTGTCGCGACACTTTTTGTAAATAATGATGTGTTCTGCAAAGTCGTAGTACATTATTTCATTCTATCATCAATAGTTTTCGCAGCGCACGCGATGTAAAGAATATTTTAGGTAATTTTTTTACACCTTGCGTTACATTATTGGAGTTTTAGTAAGAATCCCTCTTTTTTTTTTAAATATAATATAGCCTTTGTCACCCGGGGATAGTGTAGCTTCCCAACAGTGAAAGAATATTTCAACTCGGTTCAGTAGTTTCGGAGCCTATTCGAAGAAAATAAACAAACAATCAAATCTTTCCTCTTTAAAATATTAGTTTAGATGAGTTTTGTTTATAATTCAATGATACACATTGTACCTCCCGCCAGGCGACGTGGACGGCTCAGTGGAAGCGATCCTGGACATCCTGGAGACGTACGACGAGCACCAACGTGTAAGGCTCGACCTTGTGCACTTCGGGGTGGGGCCCGTCACGCCTAACGATTTGGAAGTTAGTACTAAATGAGTTTTTAATGGTACTGAGACGAGTAAGTCGTATGCCTGTTGGTAAACGCCACGCCTGCCCATAACAATTGCAGTGCTACACAAATCCCGAGCCGGTACTATCACCCCGAGTCATCAGATATTAAGTCTCATATGCGCAGTAATTTCTCTGCTGCTGTAATGCTTTTCAAGCCGGAACACATTCGGAATTCTTTATTTATAATTAATAATTCGTAATTTTAACAAATTCGTAATCAGAATCGCGAGCAGATTAAAATGACCCCAAACACTAGTAGTTTACGATTATCCGTCAAAGAGTTCCATTGCCCACCTTCCGGCTCCATCATCAGATCAGCTGGCTGTCACCATAATGTTGGATTGTCATCGGACTTTGACATGCAAAATTTCGACTTCGTAAGATAAGAGGAAATGGTTCTGATTCAACTTGCAAGCTTTTAAAAACCAACTGTTCCCAGATAGCGGAAACGTTCAACGCAGTGGTATACGCTTTCAACGTGGAGTGCGCGTCGCCGCTCGCCGCCGAAGCTAAGAAGAAGGGTATTCCTGTGAAGGAACACAACGTCATCTACCGACTGGTCGACGACGTGAAGGAAGAGATCAGCGCCAGGATACCGAAGAGACAGGAGGAGGAACTACTCGGTGAGATTTACCTTATCAACCGATCCCTTAGCACGTCCACGGTGTATGGCCCATCGATGGTGCGTTTTGATTCTGTCATCGTACGTGCATGTCCCATGTGTAAAACTCACGTATGGGTCTCTCTTCAAATCTAATGAACTTTTGTTACAATATGTTATGTTTGTTTTTAACCGACTTGAAGTCGGTTCGAAAGGTGGAGGTTCTCTGTTCGAATGTTTTTTTTTTAATGTTTGTTACCGTCAGAACTCCGTCATTTATGAACCGATTTGAAAAATTATTTTTGCGTCGGGTTCAGTATAGCTACGAAGTGGTCCCATATAAATTTCATCGATATGTGACCTTGGACTTCAAAGATACATTGAGGTCGGTTTTTGCTTTTTTCTAAAAATTAATTATTGACAATATTTTAGGTATTTCTTTTGTGTCAGTTAGCAACTTGGCATAAGCGGAATGTTCCATGCATCTTTGCCTTCTATGTAATTACTAACTGTATAGTATATGCTTTATTCATTAGAATATGTTTCACATGCTATTTGAATCTACTCTCTATGAGGTCCTTTATACATATCGAAGTTTTATTGTAAAAACGTACACAATTGCCCATGAAGGACTTATTCGTTTTACTCAGTCTAAACACAGATACTGCAATTATATCCTTATTTCTAGTGTTTATGTTATAATGGTCATTATTCACCTTGATTTTGTGCAGATTTTTACGAACATACATTATATAATAATAATAATAATTGTTTATTGTAAAAAAGTTACAACAAGTGGTAGGTACACAAGTAGTACAAAGAAGGGTCAGCTGAGTGTTTTAGATTACGACTAAGCGGCGAGTCCCAAACTAGGCGAAAGCCTGTGTCGTGGGATATGATGGGATACGATTTATTAAGTTTACATTAGGTCAGAGATGATACCACAGTTTGTGACAATATCAGAACCATGAGTCAGAGAAGAGTGTGGGTATATATGTGCATCTCTGCGTAGAAGTTATGATTGTGGGAGCTGCAGTTGTATATGATCGAACATCGTCTGGTCAGGTGAAGCGAACGTGCTGCAGCAGTTCGTGGTGTCGGAGGGCAAGAAGCGCGTGCCGGTCGCCGGCTGCCGCTGCGTGCGGGGCGCGCTCGCCAGGCACGCGCTCTACCGCCTCCTCAGGGGCTCAGAGGTCATTTACGAAGGTTTGTACGAAAAAAGTTTGAGGTTTGGAAACTGCCGTGAGTCGAAATATTCATTATAAAAATTAAAATGCATTTTTTTCGGGTATCTTACGACCCATACATACAATTATCAATTTACAGAGCAAAATACACTCTGGTGCAATGAAATCGCACATAGCAACATTTTTTGCAAAATTTCATTTATTTTTGCGCTAGCTGCAGCAGCGCTGGTACACACGACGAACGGAATAGCGGCTGATATTCAGTTGTCGAGCTACAGCACTCTGGTTCTGGCCTGCTTCAATTAAAGCAACGACTTGAGCGGCTTTTTCTGGAGTAGTATCCATTTTCTTCTGATGAATGCAGCTGTAGTCACTAGACGTCCTTTCAGGTTGAGCGTTGAAGTGCAAGTGACGACATTTCACTCAAAACATGCCTTTTTATACATGCAATTGGTCTCGCAAACTGCGGTGAGCTAAGCGAGTAATTTTGGGGTATTTTGTTGTCATTTCTTTTCGAGAGTACGCTAAACTCATCACCGCTTATATGGTTTCATTAGATAGGTCTTGATATAACCTTTAATTTCATATTAAAAAGAAATATTTTTTTTTATTTAAAGAAAAATAAATGAAATTTTGCAAAAAATGTTGCTATGTGCGATTTCATTGCACCAGTGTAGTTGTTTGTGCAACAAGAGAGCAAAGTCGTTTTTTGCTGCGAGTGCTGATTTTGAATCCTGAGTGTGGCGAGGGATTCAAAGGCACGAGATGCAAAAAACTTTGCTCTCGTGTAACACACATAACTTTTCACTTCAGCAGCGAGAACACTTTAGGAGATAAAATATATTATGTAACATTAATGAAACTAGAAATAAATATTTACGGTAATATATCAGTTTTATTTGCAGTAAATACATTTTCGTTTAAATACAACAATAAGTTAAAAATTCAATAAATTACATTAAAAGACATAATTATCTTTTTGCAAAATTTCTTTAGTTGTACGTAATTCCGAACGTGTTTGTCTTTGAGGTCGAATTCAAAATCGGAACAGTCGGAACTTCGAAAGGGCTGGTCTTTGTCTCTCTCTGTTTCTAATGGCGGGAAAGAGATAGAGTGTGAATGTTTCGAATTGCATGATTAACCCAAGGCTGAATAAGATATTCGCGGCTTTCTGAAAACAAAAATTAAAAAGTTACTTTGTCTCACTCACCAGTGAGCAAAATGCGATTTTGCTCACTGGTCTCAGGCAGCAAAACCTACATGTTTGAGCTACTGAAGTGAAAAATTAATTATCAATTAAATACACTAAAAAAAATATTCATTATAAATATTAACGGCTACACTCACGTTATGATTGTGTCGCCACGCTCGTGGCGACATGAACGAGCGGAGGCGCGCAGTCTGCGCCGCGAATCCAAAGCGTAAACTCCCGGAAGAAGGACATCCTATTTGTCCGAAACCTGGTCGGAGTTATCCGACACAATCATAACATGACTGTAGCCGTTTATATTTATAATGAAAAAACGTTTGTTCTAAAAAAAGGACATCACCGCAGAGTTTCTTGGTACTATTTTCTCTAGCGGGCGAATTTGCGAAGCACTGCTAGTCAGTTCGCATTTCTTTTCTAAGTCCTGTCTCAATTTGAGTATCTCCCATACTCATGTCAAATGGGACATGCTTACCTTTTTTGTCAGTCATGATATTTTTAGTTACAATTTTCAACGTATTTTAATTGATTTATGTTGTGTGTGTCGTTTAACCCTTAATCGGGGCACAGGGAACTATTTTCCCACCTTGTCAATCTTTCATTCGCACACTATCCCTCCATTTCACTTCTATGTAAATAAATCTGTACACATTTATTTGAGGATCGAGGTACATAAATTCAAAAGTAGTCAGAGTAAGTTATTAGTCTATTAAAATTTATAGACGTGATCGGACAAAGGGAAATAATTTCCCACGTGCAATTTTTGTGCCTATTTAATAATTTTGACTTTTTGACATACCTACAACTAACTTTCAAATATAACGACAGCCTCTGTGGTGTAGTGGTTGGGCAGGTTGGCTCAAATCTCATAAACCACTGAGGTTGCGGCGAGATTCACGCGATGGGACAAATGTTTGTGCACAGAAAAAAAAGCGCAAGCATTTGTTTCGTGTCTGGGTGTTGTGGGACCATGGTCCTCATAAGGAACTATGAGGACCATGGTTCCCTAGGAATCCTAGTTAGGGGTCAGGATCTATGTATGTAAGCGTTGGGCGTTATTTATTTATTATAATGTATCAAGTACGTCCTCCGGCAGGTAAACTAGCCTCAATGAAGCATCTTAAAGAGGAAGTGAACAGCATCAAACGCGACATGGAGTGCGGGCTGCGACTCGACGAGCCGGCTGTGGAAGTGAAGCCGGGGGACACTATAGTGTGCTACAGGATGGTGGACGCCAGCGAGCGCACCGCGTGGGACCCCGGCTTCTAGGCGCCAATACATGTTGGACATAATTATGAGTTGTTTTATTCCTGGGGCTATCTGCATCAGCTGATTCCTTCATCCCCATTCCATCTTAGGACCACCAGGCGAGGAGAGTCACTTCACCCTTACGTTGTACACATACCACCAGTCCACACAACACGCTTCGCTGACTCTTTCATTATACGTACTGCTAAAGAGTGGAATTCTCTACCTGAATCCTTATTTCCTTCCAATAGTAATTGGAAGGAAATAAGGATAAGAACCTGGGCCCTAATTCACTATAGTGCATCTATCATGCACTATAGGGCATCTGCGAAATTTGTAAACTCTATGACGCGTCGTATATATGAATATATGAATGTGTCATCGTGATGTCGTTTATTAATGAAGGAATCGACGTGATTTTGAAGCAAGGAATCGACGTGATTTCGAAGCAAGGAATCGACGTGATTTCGCCAAGTTGTCATAGTGAATTAGGGCCCTGTGTCTCTTTGACAAGAGTGAAGGCACCTCATTGACAAACGTGCTCCACCTTAGACCGCAACTACGCTTACCATCGGTGAGTTGTTGTCAAACGTAAGCCCATTTCATCATAAAAAAAAACCTCTAGGCTTTCTGTGCGATTTGCTAGTTCTTTTAGGGTAAGAGTGAGTTTGAAGTATTGGGAGATCAATGCCAAAGATATGAACTAACGCAATGGGTAAAATTTTGTATATGGTTAAGTGGAAAGAATCATAAAAACCCAAACAAGGTTTTTCGGAAAGAAAAATACGACCACCGGCTAGGACTTGAACCCGGATCTGTGTTCTCTCAGCGCGGAAAGTGCTCTGCCTAATTGAGCTACGGTGGTCACCAAGTAGAGTCGATTTTTTTCTTATGTTATTTGATAGTCATAAGAGTGGGTTTTTCATTTGTTATCCCTTTATTTTTCATATAAATATAATAAGAAACAGAAGTTACGTTTTGCAGAGCTAGGTTCTAAAAAAAATTGCTTGCTCAAATTTTAATGAGCTGTTCCAAACATTATTTAGTTCAGAAGAAAAATGCAAAACGCATTTAAAATCCAGCGCCAGCGCTTGGATTGTAAAAAGTCGATCCTAATAGAACTTTGCGTTCAAGGATAAGTAGGTACAAAAGTGATAAAATAAAATGCACAAATTTATAAAGAGAATCCTCTATTTAAATATTTATTAACTTGATAGGCTTGTAATCGTGTCTCACTAGTTTTGAACAAAGAACTCCAATAAATTAATATTAAAACATTACTTAGCGTAATTATTCGGTGTCTTATTTACTTTACATTACATGGACTAATTTTACTGGCATTGCGAGACAGTACAAATATTATATTACATTTAAATTTAGTGAATTAGTTATACCTAGTATTTAACTCAGTCGCCTCCTTCCTGCTTGGTCTTTAGTGGTTCCGCACTGCATCCGATGCGAATCCGAAAAAATGATGTCCGAAGTAACACAGTGCTATTTCTAAGACAGGTTACGCACTAGATCGATTTCTTCTATCACTAGATTAATCATTGATGGCGGATTCGTCGGTTTCGTAGAACGAATTCGGATCGGATGCAGTGCGGAACCGCCTAAGGCATTTGCGTCGCTGCGAGCTGATAGTGCCCCAGAATGTGACGATGAAACGGAAACAGAGAAGATGCCGGTAATGCCGGCTCAGCAAAAACAAAAGGTCTATGTGACCATTTCAGTGAAACGTCAAAATACACTAGTCTGGATAATACGTTACCAAAGTATCACTCGTTCAGTGTCGCGACTTTCAGGACGCTGTTTTATTTTCCACTGTTTCGCCAGTAGCAGACTTAACTAAGACACCCTGTATAAAGATGGATGACGAAAAAAACGATTTTGAACCTCGTAATCATCTCGCGTCACTATACCACACCGATCCCGAAAAGTGCGGCTACTAAAGCCCCGTCTACACTCCGTCTTGCATAGGCGCATACCTGTAAAAACCAGTCTACACAGGTAAGCGCGTGCGTGAGGAAGGCATCACGGTACAAAAGCGCGGTTTGTACAATCGTTGACTTGCTGAAGACTGAACTGCACGTTTCTCGGTTTGCAAGGTTTTACTAGAGAGTATGGACAAGTGTACAACAAAGTGTTATCAATCAATCAATGAGGTATGCAAAAATGTGTACGCGAGCTTTTATAAGTAAAAGTTAGCATTCTTTGCTTGTACCGTGTGGCAGGAGATCCGGGTTCCGTCTTTTTTATTGAACAAAAGACTGATCCAATGCAAGACGTAGCGTGAAGACGGTGCCTAAAGAGCCAACTCAGTTAAACATTAGACCTACAGTCAAGAACACAGTGTTCAATAATAACCAATTACTCATTAGTTATTAATACAGAAGTATGTACAATTAACTCGTTAGTAATGAGTTAATGACACATTTCGGATGTACAAAAGTTGCTGTTATTACATCCGCCCTTGTAACATTAAGGACACTGATTTCTGACAATGTATAAGTAGGACAGTTAAAATTACAGTGAAGTCTTTTCATTTTAATATTATTGCATGCATTTCGACGGACCGTGTCGCAATTCGACCAACAGTTTGATGGTTTTGATTTAATACAATATTTTAATAGTGAGAAAACTGCAAAAGCAATGTTTACACCAGTAATAATTTAGTCTCTTACACAAATGACATTGTATAAGGATGTGGCAGAGTAACAATGTTAAGAAAATGTGTATTAGTCGCGTCAAACTTGATGGTGGCTGACTGGCGCATCACGTGATCTGCGCAGATACAATTTTGTATGCGATTTTGTTACTGCGCAGGTCACGTGATGCGTCTGTCAGCCGCCATTAAGTTTGACGCGACCAATACACGTGATGCCGAAGGGTTATTCAGAAAACAACCATGTACATTATATCGTTAATGTCACCATTTTATTACTTAAGAGAAAAATCCTAATAACCACGTTTTAATTAAGTCACTTTCTTGTTTGTCTGTCTGTCGTTCCGGGTCGAATCTTGCAACTAAAATTTCGAGCACTTCCCGATTAGCTAACCTTCTAAAACTTTCAGGGTAGCTTGCAACTCAATGACATTCTAAATCCATAAAAACGTGGTTATTAGATTACTTTTTAACCTATTACGGTACCTTGAGTTATATTTCTTTACATTCTTACTGTGACATCGCATGATTCGAGATACATTGCGAAAAACTGTCGTACGATTACAGTTTAGCGACTCGCAAATATTTCTATCTAAGCATGCCGAAATCGCCCGACTTTTTTTCGTATGGCTGAAAGTTAAATATCCAAGAAAATAAAACATTCAATTGGTCGGCTAGAGCTTTTTCTTTGCTATAACTATATTTTCTAGTTTTCCAAGTATTGCCCGTCAACAAGGCTTCAGTGTTTGTTCGTAGGCTAACATTACATCTATGGGCACAACCTATCATTAAGTATTTAATTAATTTACAGGCTTTTAGGAAGTTTCAGTATATTTAGTAGTGTAGCTGCCGATTGAATATTGCTAATTTACAGTTACTGGCAAGAACAATCGCACTTTTATTTGTAGAAAATAAATCGCACGACATTTTGTCCATTTAAAATATGTAAGGTAGACGGTAGTTATTTTTAAGCAATGCAGAACACAAATTATACACAATAACCCGTTCCATTATGGTTTTTATATCTGGGCCCCAATTCACTATGACCACTTAGCGATTCCTTGCTTCGAAATCACGTAGATTCCTTCTCGACTTTTCGATTCGATTTTTCGTTCATCCTATTAATATTATAAACGCGACAGTTTGTAAGTATGGATGTACCTTTGTTACTCTTTCACGCAAAAACTACTTAATGGATTTTGATGAAATTTGGTATGGAGATAGCTTATACCCTGGATTAACACATAGGCTACTTTTTATTTCGGGAAACCGCGGGTGAAACCGCAGGGCGCAGCTAGTAGAGAATACAAATTTCGCAGATGTTGTTTATTAATTAAAGAATCGACGTGATATCGAAGCAAGGAATCGCTAAATGGTCATAGTGAATTAGGGCCCTAATATGCCATTTTTCTTACCAGCATTGTGTGTTGTGAAAAAAGTTAAGTCGTTTTAGTTACAGTACTGAAAACATAGACAAGAAATGTGCAGTGAATACTTTCATCTACAGCGATATAATGGAAATCATGTTACATGTCTTCAAAATATATGGTCATGAACTGAAAATAACATATGTAGGTATTTATTTACTCAGCTGATTTAATATTAAAGTACTTCAATAATTTTCTCAATTCACTAAATACTTTTGTCGATCACCTTACATAATTAAAGGTACAGTCAGCGACATAAGTAGCTGAAATTTTACAATATTTCAATTGTGAATAACACCAAAAATATACAAATTAAGTGCATTTTATTGCAATTTCCCTATTAGCAGTATATAATTAATTTTCAGAAAAAAAAACCGACTTCGATGGATCTTCGAAGTCCAAGGTCAAATATCGATGAAATTTATATGGGACCACTTCGTAGCTATACTGAACCCAACGCAAAAAGAATTTTCCAAACCGGTTCATAAATGACTGAGTACTTAGGTAACAAACATAAAAAAAAAATACAATCGAACAGAGAACCTCCTCCTTTTTTAAAGTCGGTTAATTACAGACTTTTTAAATGCAACATTCAGAGATATAAGACAAATATTGAAGGTGTATTCAATCAAAGATCCACAAACGTTCAGCAACTTCTGTCGTTGACCGCACGTCTTAAATTGAACTCTTACACCTGGGCAACACGAATCACTTTAGTCTGATCATAATTTTACTGTACAACAACGATTGCAGCCGCGAGAAATTGAACATTTTTAAGAGTAAGTAACATTCATAAGGCCACGAAAAATGAAATAATGTACACGTTAGAAAGTTATTATACATAAAAACGCGTCCGAAACATTTATCATAATCATATGAAACATCATAACCATATCATAATCATATGTTACAAATCACATCATATGAAAACGTTAATAACATGGAGTTATTTGACAACACCGAAAGGTAAGTAAATTCGGTAGAAACACGCGTTCACAATCCAAATAAACGTTATACGCTATGCACATAAATAATAATGACTATAAAAGATTTATTATTAACAAATAATTTAGGCGAATATAGGAAATACCGTGGGTTTCGTTTCATTCCCCATTTATATGTACATACATATGTATTGCATTGTAACAAACTTTAATAACAATGTATTTTTCCACTTGCCAAAGTCACAGCGTAAAATAGTATTCCGCGAAAATAACTCAAATATTTAGGAATATTAAAATCGATTATTTTACACTAAGAAAAAAACGTAGAACCGAGTTATATAGGTGTCCCTCAGAACTTCGACAACACAAACATCCATCTGGCGCTTCCCCGGCCGCTGCCGCGACACGCTCGCTGTTCTGTCGAAGTAATACTTGTCGAAAGAATAACTTGTCGAACTACA
Organism: Petrophora chlorosata; assembly: GCA_951640565.1. Taxonomy (NCBI): domain Eukaryota; kingdom Metazoa; phylum Arthropoda; class Insecta; order Lepidoptera; family Geometridae; genus Petrophora; species Petrophora chlorosata. The sequence continues at coordinate 2,141,546 of OX621207.1, forward strand.
TTTTTTCGAAGTGTAATGTCGAAATAAAGAACTGTCGAAGTTCAGAGGGACACCGGTTATATTGATCTATTATACAATAATTGTTAAATTGACTAAATTAAGCGCTAAACTGACAGCTTATTAACAACTTACACGAAGTCTCACGCAAAATTTATCTTGTGTAACTCAGGTCTTAGAGACTCGGTCATGTCAACAATAAAAACGTACATGATAATAAAAAATAATAAATAATTTACTTTTAAACATAAAGCGCACGGTTGCGTTTTTACCACGAAGCGATCAAATCGCTTAGCTCTACAACTATTTATTTACAGGGTGAGCGAGAGATAGGGATGTTCCTTAGATTACAATGTACAATTGTCTATAGGTACATAATCTCGTATCTATTGCTATCTTAAAGTTCATCGTATATCGTATTACAACACTAGAAATGCTTATCGGAACATTACCGACTACTGGAGCTTTACTGTCTTTGAGATTGCAAAGATTTAACTTAATTTGTGAATGAAAATGTATTAGATTTTAGCCCAAAAGTAATTTTTTAAGCACTGTTTGGATATTCAACTATGTCTATGTAGTACGTATCGGACAATCTTCTATGAGAAACTCATTTATATGGATAGTCATTTATACACTAATCCTCATTTGGAAAATCAATCACAACATATGATCAGTACGGACATTTTTCTTTTACAAATATACAACAAACGAAATCTAAGGACAGCATAGTATTTAAAGTTTATCGTTTGAGTTAGGACCGATTGCGGTCCTATTTTAAATTTAATAACTTTACACTGAGCCGGTGCACAGGAAAAAATATCCATAATATTTACAGGTCCTCATAGTTCCTGGTTTCTTAGAAACGAGGTCTATGTTCTCGATTATCGGACATTATTCAAATTTGAAATCACTTCGACTGTATATTCCTTTACTGTTCACATATTGACATATCATACTGTAGTTACTGTATCTACTGAAAAATACAATTTTTCCGTAGATCAGTATAACAACTCGCCTGAAATGTAAAGCTCCAGCACACTCACACGTCACTTCACTTGCCTAACATTGGAATAACTTACACTCACACAAGTTCAAACAATTTAGCTAATGTCCAACAAACGGCACGACTGTGTGACGCGTGTGGTTCGCTGTCGGGTTTTTATCACGTCTTCTGAGAAATGTTTCGATGTGAAGCGCAAATAATAGAAGCTGATCTACTGTTACTATGATTATACTGTAGCAAATATTTGAACCAGCATTGAAATTGTATGTCCCTAATAGTTTTTTTTTTACACTTAATAGATCTATGATTGGCCATTATGTCGCCTGGTGTGAAGCGATGATGTGGCCTAAGATGGAGCACATAGATCAAGTTTAAGTTGGAATGGGCTTTAAGTAATTAAAATTTCTAGAAATATTGTTACTACCTAAAATATATTAGAGGTCGCTCTTTGCGTTAGGACCGTCTAATTTTCAAGAAGTTTCTTCTCGTATTTGTTAAATAAAGTCGATAGTCACTTAGAAAATATTATATTCTTAGCGAAACTACTGAGCATATTTTCAATAGAATACTCTCTGCAACTTTCGACATTAGATCCATACAAAAACTGTAAAAAATGAAGGTTTGTAAATCTATCCACTCTAAGCTTCGACCGGGCGATCTCGTTGTATAACGGCCGAAACAAGAATTTGTCATACGACATCAAAAGAAGAATAAGACATGAGACGCGAAACTCGCAAGTCGAGCTAAACAATTCCCCACCGACAGAAGAAGCGATTCAAACCGCGACGGACCACTCGCGCGCCACACAGTCGTACCGCAAGCGCACCGCGGACTAGTCCACCAGGTCGATGCGGTCGAGCCGCCGGTGCGCGCGCGCCTCGCCGTGCCTCGCCTCGCCGTGCCTCGCCTCGCCGTGGCGCGCGTCGGGCGCCGCGGGCCGCGCCGGCCGCGCCCACGTGCTGACGCAGCCGTCCGCGCACGCCGTCACCACGTACTCGGCGCGGAACAGCAGCGCCGTCAGCCGCTCGTGCGCCAGCTTCTTGCAGACGAGCGGCTCCAGCACCGGACACTCGTCGAAGCGCGGGCACGCTGCGGTGCCGATCAACTTCAGGGGGTCGTAGGAGTCGTTCGCCGGCGCGCCGGCCGACTTCCCCCGCAGCGCGACGCTGTTGGACGCCGAAGACTTGGTCTCGGCGGGTTTGGTCAGGCTGAAGTTTCTTCGATGCTCCGACCGGCGCTCGCCGAAGGAGAACCCGGCCAGCCGCTGCGTCAGAGAGTTGACCCCGAGCGAGCCCGAGCTCTCGTCCTTAGCTTTCCCGACGCTGATGTTGAGCGTCGAGACGTTGTTCGCTTTAGTCTTCAGTTTGGCGCCGGACGGCTCCCCCGCCGCGCTGTGGCCGCTCAGCTCGGCGTGCTTGTGGCCTATCTTGTTTGTCTTGGCCCCTCTCGCGGCGGGTTTGACGCCGGGGACGCCGTTCGGGGAGAAGGCCTGGCTGTTCGGGGAGAGGTGGGCGGAGGCGCGCGCCCGCACGGGCGGCTTGAGGACGTCCTCCGTGAGGTCCCAGAGGCACAGCTGCGTGTCCTGCGAGACGCTGCCGAGGCGGTAGCACTGCGCGTCGCGCGGCTCGTCCGGCTCGCCCACGCTGACCACGTAGGGGTCGAAGGCCACCACGGACACCCACGACTTGTGCCCCTCGCCGCGCGCCACCACGCGCCGCTCGCCGAGCGCCCACACGGTGACGAGGTCGTCCTCGCCGCCCACCACCACGTACTTGCCGTCGGGCGACCAGCAGGCGCACAGGAAGCCGCCGAAGTAGGAGCGCGCGCGGCCGACCAGCTCCATGGTGTTGTAGTGGAACACGCGCAGGAAGCCGTCCTGCGACGCGACCGCCAGGTTGGTGCCGCACGGCGAGAACGCGAACTCGTTGATGCAGCTGCCCTCGGCGCCCACCACCCAGCGGTACAGCGGGTTGCGCGTGGACTTGGTGCGGCACGTGTGGATGGAGTAGCCGTCGCCCTGGAACGACAACATACGATTTTAGATATTTCACCAGTAAAAATATGAATCGATTATATCTGGACGGTTCCTCACTTTTCTAATTTCCACCCTACAGAGTTCGATTTTTCGCGCTCGCTTCGCTCGCGTCTCCATTGCAGAGAGCGAGCGCGAATCGAGTCGGCAGTTACCTGCTTGAAGAGCTGGTAGTGCGGCTGCGCGGTCCCGCACGTGAGCTCCTCGTTGTACACGTAGAGCTGCCCGGACGCGTGGGACGTTATGAACAGGTTGCTGGAGCCCGGCACCCATCGGATACACGTCACTCGGGTTTTATCGATCAGTCTCTGGAAACACAGACAGACCTGACATTGTAACTTAGTAAGGCGAGGCATAATCAAAGGATCAGCATCTTGGGTACGCTGGCCAACTGGTAGTGGGTTGGAGCATTTGAGCTATCTATAGGCTTTTAATGGTCTATGGGTTGTCCAATTGCTTCTCTTTGTTAGTTAGTTTAGTTTTAGTAAGTAGAGTGTAGAGTTGTTTTCAGTAATAAAGTAATTCACCCATTTAAAAAAAAAGGTATAATCTGATATGAATCATATTTGGACTTTCGCACTGCAGCATGAAAAATGTACATAACTTACCTAATTTGTTATTATAGTTACTGAAGTTATATAGCAAAATAATAGTTTTGTGCCCCCTTAACTCATAATAAGAACAAGAAAGTAAAGTATTTTTTCCTGCAATTTGTCATCCGAAAAAGACCTGAATAATGGGGTCTTATATTTTCCTATAATTGTAAAAAAAACCAATCATGGGATTCCCATACGGCACATGTGTCACACCATAGTAATAACAGTTGATAGGAGGATGCGTCATGTGGGAGTGATAACAGGATACCTATCTGTGTAGTGTGTACTTGAACTCGGTTCATAACACTTACTACTATTATAATATGTATTATTAGGTACTAGACGATTCCTTCCGTGTCGCCCACAAACTTCCTGTGAGACATCCCATTTTATTTCAGATAATTATGATGTGACTGTTTCTGAATTTTGATGTATGTTTTTGTAATACAAAACTTTTGCTTTGATTTTCACTGTGGTGCAACATTTTCCTATGACAACACAGGACTTCAGCAATACATATAAAAAGTTATCTAATAATTGTATGTATATCTAATACACATCTGACTCCTAAGCTCCTAACTAGGATATCCTCTGTTTAGGAGGTCAGTTCAGTTCAATGAGTGTAAAATATTACTGATTTCATCTGGATTCACTGTCATTGGCGAAATTACTTAGCATATAAGACTGATCTTTTCCCTCATTGTTTGATCCCTCATCTCACCATGATTAAAAAATAATTGTAGTAATTACTTACATCTTCATTGTACAATTTACTTAATTCCTTCTTAATAGGGTCTATGAGTTGTATTTGGCCGGTAGAAAATCCTATAACTAATGATACACTCTCCGATGTCATCGTGACCGTGTTGAAGTCATGACACGTCGGGTTGGTGCCTTTGTACATCTTCTTGTCAACTGGTTTCGTGAGATCTGCCGCCTGATAAAATAAGTAGTATTGGATGAAACTGAATGATAAAATAAAAAAAAAGCTTTATTCTTGTTTTAGATACAATGATTAGGAATTATAAAAGTAAATAAGTCATATTCTAGTAAACAATGAAGTAATTTTTATAGTCTGTTACAATTACATTGCCTAGAGGTATTGGTACTCTTACTAGTACTATCACATGCCAGAAAGTGGGTCAAATCATGTCATTGATAAATAGATGAAGCTGATGAAAAACTTTGTTTATAATATTTGTGAATTATTACACAACAAGTTACATATTCAGCAGTAAAAATCTGCAAGCATTAATTGATGACAATGTAATTTTGTAAGGAAACAGAAATGCAATTATTGTAGTTTTTATTACTGAAGATTAGTATAAAATACCAAAGTTAAAACAAACATCAGTGTGTGCACCTAACATTATAAACTACATGTAACAAACAGTTCCTTGTTAGTTTATATTTTGAAAGATAAGAACATATAATGAGAGCCTGAGTACCATCGACTATCAGAACTATCTATGTATTTTGCACATTGATCTAATTGACACACGCCTGGCATGCTAATGTGTTTATGTTAGTAACTTTCTAGGTCATCGAAGCAGTGGTAGAGCCAGTCTTGAAGGCCATAGATGCAGTTATGACTATAACACATACAAAAAAAGGTCAACCAAATAGATAAATATTGCCCAACAATTGCTAACTATAGATAGATCCTGACTCGTAACTAGGATTCCGTGCATCAAATAAACCAGGAAGTATTGGGTCCATATTTTATAGTCCTACAACATTCAGACATGAAAGAAATACAGTACTTTTTGGTAGAAATATTTGGCCCGAAGCAGGAATTAGGTTACAAGTTGATCTATCAAACCACATCACAGGGGTGGTCAAAACACATTGAACATAAAGTAATAAGCAAAATATGCTATTAAAATGGACAGAGGATAAGGTGTAGCATTGGGGGAATTTTAAATTTCATAACTTAGTTGCGTAAAACTAAGGTTTACCTTCTTGATGCCTCTGTAAACATAAACATACAGCTCCTTTCCATGGTTAAAGCATATCCTGTCTTCGGGCGCCAGGGGCTCAGCCCCGGGCTCCACGGGCCCCGGAGGCGGCGGGAGCGTCACCAGCGACACCCGCACCTGCGAGGAACCCGGGCCACTGTTGTATCCAACTCGGTTAGGCCGCGAGTACTCCGAGAGTGTCATCAATCGATACGTGCCTTCCCGCGTCGCAAACTGAGTCTTCACATCATCCTTCCCTCCGGAGTCGGCTTGCACAGCCATGTTAACATATTATCCTGTTATTATTCATGGAGACCGCCGCCAGAGAAGCCCCGATTGGACGTGACAGCTCACTTGAACTTCAACACCGATTTGTAACTATCTTACGCAAAGCCCATTGTTGTATCATACACAGACATAAACCTAATTTAACTGCTTGTCGTTTGATAAGCGTTAAAATGCTAGTTTTTAATTAAAATTCGTCAAATTAGATAAAATTTGTATGCAACCAAAAAGTCAGGTGTCAGACAACATGACGGCTCGTCATTTATGGTACATTTTTTTTATGGGTGTTCGAAGCACAGACCAATAATATTTCTAAACTCCTAACGGAGAAGCGTGGCAACTATGGCAATGAAAATTCGGTAAAAAGAATAGAATAGATAAACTCTTTATTGCAAAAATAAAATTGCTCTATTGTATACCAAATTCAAAGATAAAATAATAGTTTGCCTTTGACCAAATTAAAGAAGTAGACACATTTATTTAATTTAATTAGTTTAGTGTCATTCCTCAATGGTTTTAAGCATTGAGGTCTCATTCCTCAATGGTTTTAAGCAAAGAAAAAGTATTAAAAAAATAGAATTCAAGCAAAAAGATGAACAATTAAACATATATACATTTCTTTTTTCTCAAAAGGCCGTTTGCATGTGTTAAAAAGAGAAAGCATTATGCGCATGGCACCATCTTTAAACCCTGCGGGCCACCAGCCAACGGGTGTGACGTTTGGTGATGTTTGGTCGGTTCGTGGAACTGCTCTGAATCTTGTTGAGTCCTACTTAACCGATAGACAGCAAAAAGTTGGGGTAAATGGCGTAACATCTTCCGGATCCTTAGTCAGAATGGGGGTACCGCAGGGATCAATATTGGGGCCGTTTTTATTCTTGGCATATATAAATGATTTACCCTTTGTAGTTAAAGACCTTGCAGATATTGTTCTATTCGCTGATGATACATCGATAATTTTTAAAGTAGATAGAAAGGACAGTGAATTGGCGCATGTGAACTACGTACTGGATGTTGTTTCGAAATGGTTCTCTGCGAATAATTTGTTACTAAACGCGAAAAAGACGAAATGTTTAAAGTTCTCTTTGCCTAATGTTAGACATGTAGAGCCAAACGTAATGCTCAATAGTAATAAACTCGATACAGACAAAGCGACGGTATTCCTAGGTATAGGCATAGACTCTAAGTTGCAGTGGGGTCCTCATATTGATGCTCTATCTGGAAAACTTAGTTCTGCTGCATATGCGGTTCGTAAAATTAGGCAATTAACGGATATAGCTACGGCTCGGTTAGTTTACTTTGCATACTTCCACAGCATAATGTCATATGGCATTTTGCTGTGGGGTTCTGCTGCGGATATAGATACTATTTTTATATTACAAAAGCGTGCGGTTCGCGCGATTTACGAGTTGGGTCCACGTGACTCGTTAAGGGATTTTTTTAATCAAGTTAATATATTAACTTTACCTTCTTTATATATTTATGAAAATATAATGCATGTTCGCAAAAACTTCCAAAAATTCAAAGTAAATAGTGACCATCATAACATTAACACTAGAAATAAGGATAGGATTGTTGTACCTAGGTATAGACTAACTAAAACGAATAAGTCCTTTATGGGCAACTGCGTACGTTTTTATAATAAAATTCCAAAGTGTATAACGGAGCTCACAGAAAGTAAATTCAAATTACGCGTTAAGAATGTTCTAATGAGAAAAGCATACTACACTGTTCGTAATTACATAGAAGACAAAGATGCTTGGAACATTCCACTTCTGCAAAGTAACCAACTGGTACATAAGAAACATAACATTGTAAAAGCCCAAAAAATTGTAACAAAATCTCTAAAAAAAAATGCCCCTCAGTTTCTTGCCGTATCTTCTGAGTAGTGGTTCTTTTTCCGATACGGTGGTAGAGTCATTGTGATAATTTGACGTTCATAATAGACATGCGCAAAACAGTGCATTGAAAAGTAATGTGATATGGCATCACATTTCGTACCGAGTAATATTTCATTACTTCATCACCCCAAACATCACCTGAGATGGTCGCGTCGGACGCACTATCTATCACTTGTGTGATATTGTAATGGAATGCTCGAATGCAATAGCAAGTGATAGTTATAGCGCATATAAATGAGATAGCGAGTTACTTATTTTTTAGTGATTGGAGCGAGTACATCAAATCAAAATAACAATATCGTTTTGAGCGAGAGGTTCAAAACATTCAAATATTACGGGCGGGAGCGGTGCCAAAATAACCTATTGTCGCCTTAATTTTCTAGTAATATGGTTTTAAATGGAAGTTCAATCAAGTGGCAGGCAGGGCGCACGTGCGATGAAGCTCGCTTCGTCTCTCTCAGACGCGCGCGCGAATAGTGTCAGTGAGGCATAGACTCGATAGACATAATGCAACGAACAGTACAGTGCACTGTGTGATGCTATGGTGTGATGTGTAATGTTTAATTTAGTCGAGTAATATGTAATGCTACAGTACTCGATCGGGTAATATTACGCGTAATGCATCAATCGCATTACTTACACATGTCTAGTTCATAAGTGCGTCTGTGATGCCAAAATGATTAAAGAGATTTTGATTTGATTTGATTACCAGCTGGTATTTTATTGTGTGTAGTGGTTTTGGTGTTTTCCAAGAAATTTTGCGGGAAAAACATTATATCAAGCAATAAACAACAAGTAAATGAACCATGGCGTGTGTTGTGATAGGCTGCAAGAGCCACGTCAGGGATTTAAAGCAAAAACCAAGGGCTATAACATTTCACCGGTAAGTCTGATTTGTGTATTTCACCTCCTAATGCGAATATTTGTATGTGCTAGCCTTCTCGTACGTTTGAAAAGTATGTAAGTTACACTAGGTGCTATTTTAGCTTCACATGACGAGCAGAAGAATTCCCATATCTAAATAAACACGGATTTTTGCATACCGATCGACGTGTTTGGCATTTCATGTACTCGTCTAGTGATGTGGTAAAATTCACAACCATAGTATGAATATAGATATGATAATAGAACATAATTTATTCAAGTGGCACACTTTAATATGTTCTAGTTAATTTCACAGTCTATATTATTCTTAAAAAAAAAATTTTTTTTAAAAAAGTTGGTGGTTATCTATTTGATTGTTTTTTTTTATAATATGTTTGTTACCTCGGAACTCCGTCATATATAAAGTGATTTGGAACTTTCTTTTTGCGTTGTGTTTAGTGTGGATTAGTATAGCGATGAAGTGGTTCCATATAAATTTCATCGATATGTATATGACCTTGGACTTCGAAGATACATTGAAGTCGTTTTTTTTTATAAAATGTATACTTGTAGCTAATTAATTATATTAAATATATTTAGAATACTTAGGTTCTTGTTCTTGTTTTAGGTTCCCGGTGTTAGCAGAATTGCGAAACACATGGATAAAAAACATGCAGAGGTCAAAAAGAACAAGAGCGGGGCTCCTCCTCTACTAACTTCTAACATTAAATATCTTTGGACTTAAGTATTGGAAAATGTAATTTAGCTCAATTTCAGTATGTTAAGCTGGGTTGCTTGACATAATAAATAAAATTCAATCAATTGTAAGAAATTATTTGAACATTTATTTAGTGTATTCTTTTGTATATTCTTTTTTATAAGTATATTCTTTTGTTTGCAGGAAATACCTGTGAAGCGGAGACTTATAAGATGAGCTTCGCAACCTATACCTAGTTAATACTGATAGTAGTGCTCGCTGTAATTAATAATTAAAATAATCATAAATAATAATGAAATTATTCTTTATTGTATTGTATGTCATGCAATCTTAAAAGCATATTTAGCGTTCTTATTGGTTAGATGTTAGATGTCGCCACTAGCGTATACAGTAAATAAATAAATTCAACGTATTTTGAAAGAGTGTGCGTTATTAATTTATTCCGTTCCAGCAGTCTAAAAGTCAATAGCCGGGTCCACACCGGCCCATCCAGAACCGCTTGAACTTGCGCGGTGCACAGTTGTAGTCGGTGTGGACGCGTCTTGCCTGATGCACCGCTATGTGATACCTACTGGGTGTATCACATTATATATCTCGTCCGACGCGTGCATGATACAATGCGTTTGTATCATGCACGCGTCGGACGAGAAATCAAAAGGAAACCACGAACTAAACACCCGATCAACTAAACAAACTTTTGATCGTGGACCGGAATGTAGGTCGGCTGGTGTGAAATAGCTAAAGTATGCTTTATCAGCGCGAACGAAAAACGAGATAGTCTAAAGTGTTAATAAAGCATACACTACTTCCAAGCATACAATCAGTTCATCGTAACAAGTCCCTTCCTTCAAAACTTTACACGAGAACGTTTCACCTCCGGTCTTACAAAAAAAATTTTGAACATTTTCTTATAAGACCGGAGGTCGAAACGTTTTATCGGTATGAAAATAGGACATCGCTAATGTACAATATATGTATAATCATTTGACAAGTAAGTAAATATAGACAAAGTGGAGACAATTGGGTATTTTTTGGGTATTGAGCAACTATAGTGGTCTCCTTTATTTCAAGTAACTTTTGTGATAAGTAGAAAAGGATGCTTTCTGTTTTGAAAGTACAACTTTTTTCGGTAAATCTATACTATACTAAATCTTAGGTTTTAAGATACTAAATCTTAGGTTTTAAGCATTGAGGAATGACACGTTTTAAGCTTCGAGTAGACAGCCAAACTTTATCTGAGGTTTTTATTATACAATTATTATTTTAAATACATTTTATAGTAATTAGAGAATTGACATAATATTTGCACGCTTGCTTGCAGGCTGAATACCTAGATAAAAATTGTATATACGGAAAGCTGAATACTTGACTGTTGTAATTAGTTTTAAGACCTTTATTGTATGTATTCTTGCAAATAAACAATTGATTTTATTTGATTTGATTTTAAGTAAAACAATAATAATAATAATACGTAATATTTTTTTTATATTTTTATTATAATTCATTCACGCCTACTCGAAGTTTGGTACATACCATTGAACATTTAATTTCTTAAAAACAGAGTAATGACACTATTTAAACACAACTTAGCTGCCGTTAGAAATTGAGATAATGAAATTCGTTTTTCTGAATATATAGAAACCGATTTTGATTCATTGTTCAATGTTTTGATTATAGTATTATATTTTAATGGCTTGAGGTGATGTACTTCGGTAGAAGCTAAAAAGAAATCATCAACTACCTGAAACTTTTATGGTTTACATTTTATCCCGGTTAATGGTAAAAATCCACGATATAAATCTTTTTGTGTGGTCCACGTAACAATAGGCGGTCTTATCGCTTAAAGCGATCTCTTCCAGGCTACCTTTGAATATAAAAAAAGGACTAACATAAAATAAATATGGCCAACGATCACTCACACAGATCCTGGCCTCTAACTAGGATTCCCTGTATTTAGGGAGCCAGGAACTATGAGGACCATCATGGTCCCACGTCGTCGCGGAATTCGAACCTGCAAACTCTATGGTGTATGTGATTTGAGCCAATCTGCCAAACCACTACACCTCAGAGGCTGTCTAATGACTAAAAAAACTATAAATAAGATAGGTAATCATGGGTACCGTGCCACCGTGGGAAGAACCTATGCAGCTTATTAAATTTATTGTTTAAATTTTAATAAAACCAGTCTTTGTTTAACATTGTACCTTTTTATTTTTATTGGTAACCTACTGCAGTTTTCCTTAAATTAAATAAATAAATAAATCAAGTTAATTTCTGAATGGGATAAAGCATTTGTGAGGAGAGTTGAGGATAGGGCAACATATAAAAATACTTTGGAAACCCACCAAAAATAATAGATTTTTAATTTATTAGTACAACAAGTACCTTCACTTATCCCTTAGCATGTGAAATATAATTATTTTAGTCGCTGATTACTTTACTTGATTCTTCAGTCTCTACAACCATGGTAGTAGAATCTTTATCTGTAAGTATAGTATCAACAGCTGTTTCAATATATGAAGTTTTTTCTGTAGATCCTTCATCAAGAGGTATACTTTCATTAGAAATTACAATATCCATAGAGTTTGAGGTAGACTCTTCGGTGGCTGGCTTATTTGGATCCAGATCCTTTTTGTCCTCCTCCTTTTCTTCCAAAAACTTCTCCCATTTGTCTATTCTTTTACCAATATCAGCATCAGTTTCAGCAATCCTGTATTTAGTTCTTCCATCCCATATCTCAGCAGTGATCTGTCGTTTGCCAAACCATCTTCCATTCATAAGTTCAACAACGGCATCGGCCATTTCCGGCTCCTTCATTGTGATTTGGGCTACACCTTCTGGATGTCTATCATATAGAACCACTTTCCTACATTCACCGCATTTTGAGGCTTCCTCCCTCAAATCTTGTTGATAATCTAAAATTAGCTGTACTTCTTTGTCAAAATCTGTAGGATGGAAGAGATTTTTCAAAATAACAATTCTCTCATGCTTCGATCGCTCTCCAATAAACTTCTCTGGTCTCCAATCAAATAACTTCTGTTGCATTTTTTTTATCTTTTCTAATTCTTTCTTTTTCTTCTTTTTAGGCTTGAGGGCAGGATTGTATGCACCTTTCAACTCAAATTGAGCTTTTTCTACCTTTACTTTGTGGCCTTTCAAATCACTGCTGTCAAGCAACTTCAGTGCTAAATCTACTGACTCGATTTTGATGTAAGTACACAAGGCATCACCTTTGAAGCAGTTTTGTTCCTTATCCATGTACAGTTTGACTTTCATTTTCTGTGTATGAGGGTCTCGCTCAACAAGCCCACATTTTTGCATGAAATTTACAAACTCTTCCTCTGTCAAATCTAAAGGTAAGTTAGATACATAAACTTTAGTATTATTTTCTTCAGAGGGCTGAAACCACTGGGGATCATTTTTTCGTTTTACTCCAGCTGCTGCATTTTCTGCTTTCTTTTTTTCTTCTTTCAGTTTATCTTCATCTTTTTTCTCTGGTGCTTTATTATCAACAAATCCATAAGACATCTGGTAGAATGCTAAGAAGTCATCATCTACTTTGGGTATCCAGGCTTTTTTCTCATCATCCCAGAAAAATTTTGATCCATCTGCTTCCGTGTAAACATGGGTGTCATCTTCATAACTGTATATCCTGCTTGAATCAGTCTCTTTTGTAACCCAGGAATTGGTTTCTGGGCTCCATGTATACTTCTGCTTACTTGAAGGATCTGTGTAGATAGCTTCTTCGCCTTCGTAAGTGACGTATAGAGCGTAGTCGCCCCATGATGCATTTGTGGAGTCACTGTTAGATTTTTCATCAGCATCTGCCGATTTTTCGGAGTCCTTACTAGAATCGTGGGAAACATTGGGGTTCGTTTCATGATCTTTAGGAACTACACTGACCTTTTCATCAGTTTCAATAGCTTTGCTAACCTCTAAAACCGTGTCTGGTTTAGTATCAGTTTGTTCACCAGCATTATTCTTATTTTGCTCTTGAGTTGCTTTGATAAGTGCTTGCTCAGCCTTGTTTTTCGCCTGCTGCTCTTCTTCGGCCAATTTCTGAGCAGTTTCGTTAGATAGTTTGATCACAAACCCCGACCTTGAATTTTTGTCTTGTTTAGCCATTGTCAGAGTGTTTCATGCTGTAATACTCGATGGAGAAAGACTTAATTTCATTTTAACGCCTCTAAAAATGCTTTGTGTATTTCAATCAGTAAGAGTAAGTAAAGTATAAAAACAGCAATTTTCGAGTTCATAAACTTGATAAACTGCGATACACAATAGTGTTGAGTAGGACTTACATGAACCAGTACATTTGTCCCGTACGCGACAGAAAATTGTAAGAGCGGCTCAAAATGAAAAAATGTAAGACTTCAATACGAATGTCCCGCTCATGCTCATTGGTCCCGCTATCTATCTACTCTTCACTCAATGAGGCGACGAGCCGGAGAGTCGCGACAGTACATTTTCGTTCGATGGAGATGACAAAGAGGGTGAATGTGATGTTGTTCTTCTCTCTGTCACTGCCTCACGCGATGTTGTTTGAATGAACGTCGAATATGACCGTGTTCACCCGAAACTCCGAACAAAATACGAACTGTTTTTTTTTTTTTTTCTTCTCCCCTTTGTGGGGTTTGGCTTTGCACGTCTTGTGCATCTGCCAGAGTCAAGTTTCGGTTGATGGAGTTCAGTATGACGTTGTATAACTATCCAAAATATGTAGACAAGTTTTACTTTCACATCAGTAAGTGGGTTTGGGTATACTTAAATGAGTCGTATTATATATATATAGAATACAGCAAAGATAATATTAGGATTTTCCTAATAGTAGGTAAATATAGTATGGATAAAAAGAATAAATGTTCACATTTTTATATATAAATATATTTTTAAATATTATTTTTATATTTTTATATATTTATTATATTTTTCTTATTTAGATAACCACAACTTTATTACGCTTCAACATGTATGAATGTATGATCATGTCTTACTATAAGTATGAATACCTACTTGCATAAGCGACTCATAATAATTGTCACGTGTGAGTGTGATAAAAAGACTATATATGTTACTACAGAATCTAAACTATCCATATTCCAAATTTCATTAAAATTACTTTAGTAGTTACGGGGATACGTGGTAACAAACATTCACACACACACACACACAAACTTTCGCATTTATAATAATAGTAGGTAGGATATTTTAGGTAATTGTAATATCGCATGTAGTTCCTAATTCATTATCTAGTGGAAAAGTGTGACACCAGTACAAAAGCCGGATATCGCTTCATTTGAACCGTAGGAGCTCAATAGACCTCGAACGCCTCGCCTCATTTGAAGCGGTACACAGTACTGGCTCAGTACAAAAAAGAGGCACCTCTTACAAACTCATTTTAAAACCGTGTCCTACCCAAGACTAATACACAATGTTGTCAGTCTGATTTAGTACGGCTAGGCTTGTACGGCAATCTTTCCGAAATAGTACGGTTTTAGGCAATAAGGTACGGTTTTACTTACTGACTTAAAAAGAAAAGGTTCAATGTTCCACATTATATATTTTTTATGTATGTTCACCGATTTATCCGCCAACTGTTGACCGATTTCAAAAATCAATGTCAGTTCAGCATAGCTACGTAGTGGTCCAATATAAACATCGATATTTGACCTTGGACTTTGAAGATATACATGCATACTTATATAATCAAAAAATAAACAAAATGCTAAATAATGATGTATAAAAATATGATGTCAGTTTGCGCAAACTTTAGTATCTAGCTTAGGAACAGGTATCGAAGTTGTCACTACCATTCAAAAATGGAATTCTCTACTATGATTATCGAAAAATACACGAAAAATAAAATATCATCAAATTGAATGAAGCACACCAAGCGACTGTGGAAAGTGAGTTGCTTACTTACCCTTAGATATAAAAGAAGGTCAAAGTAGATTCAAATTAATTGCAAAGCATTGCAAGAGCGAATTTCTTATGATAACACTATGATGCGGAAATCAATGGGTTAAGAGGTACAAAAGTATCAACTTATAATAGCGAAACTTCTAACGAAATTGAGCATTCATATAAGAGGAGAATAGAGTTAAAAAAATAACAGGTACAACAAGTTTCTTAAACTAATAACGGTAAAGATTTCACACAAAAATAGTAAACGGGGCAATAAAGTACGGTCGGTGATAAATAGTACGCAAATAGTACCGTTTGGTACCACCTGGCAACGTTGGCTATAGGCGTTACAACCATAGAGTAAAAATAGTGTCTGTTCTGTCACTGTCAGCTGTCATGTCTGTCACGTCGCGCTGTCACTGTTTGATTTGTCTAAAAAATCTATAAAAATTCTGTGTATTAAAATAGCTAGCGCGATAAAATTTGGACCAATTAGAGCTCTCGCTTAAATTTTATTTCTTGACGTCATTAAAAGTTCCAAATGTCAAGCTGTCAAGTGTCAAGTAATAAGTCAAACTGTCATGTCAATTAACAACATTTCATTTTCATTCATTTTTCATTCTGAATTTCTGTAGTATCGCTTCTATTCTATGAATTTCTAAACGAATAAGTTGAAGTCGTTCACATCATAGAAATATATTATAATTCTAGAAATTAATTAGTTACGCAAAAAAAAAATTAGAACTAGACTACTACGATGGATGACCTGGAAGACGTGTACTTCAGCCCCCTGCCAGATTCGCCGTATGTGAAACCATTCCGGCTCCACTACACGCAGAATGGAAAGAAGAAGTCTTGGGACCTTTTGGAGGTCCACGACAGCGTTGCAATTGTAGTTTTTAATATTACGAGGAAGGTTATGATATTTGTAAAGCAGTTCAGACCAGGTACTTGCAAATATTCTTAATATTATTACTATGAAATGAGTGTAATTTCCTTTAATGAAATATTAATGTCAGCATCATACCCGCCTCGACTATAACGACTAAAATGTTTGTCATAGTTGTCTTGTGTATGGTCATACATTTTTAAATTAATTTCACTGCTGTACTATTTGCGTCCCGTGGTTTTCGGGATAAAAAGTAGCCTATGTGTTAATGCAGAGTATAACCTATCTCCATTTCAAATTTAATCTAAATCCGTGGAGCCGTTACAGCGTGAAGAATTAACAAACACTAGAAATTTATTGAGTAGAAACACTTAAATACAAACTTTCGCATTTATAATATTACACACACATTTTAATCATATTATGTGCTTTTATTATATTATTTATACCTATCATGCAACGAATATTACTAGCAATTAAATGATAACAATCAGAGATTTATTATTGTGATTGTGTTGTGTGATAAAGGATAAAATAGTAACTTGAAACATTCTTGATCAAAAGATTAGCTTGAACTAATGGTACAGGTAATCAATCCCATAAACCACGGATTTGTCCTTGTAATTTATTCAAGTTTGTGTGGGTAATTATTAATTTATTTAGATTTACCTATTAAACCTCCACAATCGGCTATTCCTGACATAAAAATGTACTCACTGCTCCAAACTCGGCATAGGCCGACTAAAACTACTGGAAGAAAATGCAACATAAGTACAACCTTATACCGTATATAACCGTACGAGCCAAAATTTACAAGTTAGGAAATTCATGCTTTCAATACCTAATAATATTATTAAAATGTCAGTGTTTGCTGTTTTCACCAAAATTTTTAAACTTTCAGGTAATTGACAAATGTGGAAAGCAATTCTCATATCAGCTTCTTCATGTTTTCATGCTAATTCAGTTTCTTCATTTTTCACTACGAGATTATGTTAGAATAAAAATGTCGCAACTGTTCAGTTGAGAACTCTAGCATTCAACTCATGCGCAATGGCTTTAAAGCGTTGTACAGCTGGCAATCGCTATCCTCGTCTGATGAGTGATGTTATGCGCTAGCTCTCTTTCACTCTACCTTAAATATTTACCATCTTTAACAGCCAGCAACCCTTGTTTGCGGCCAGATTTAATTAGGCAACCATATATCATAATAAACAAAAAAAATAGCTTTAATTTGATATTATAAAACATTAATGTACGTTATGAACATATAAATGTATCAAAATCATTCTTGTTTAAACCTGGCTGCGAAGAGGTGCGGCCAAGTGCGCAACGGCAACCGTGATTTTTCAGAGTCTTTATGTATATTGCCGTGAAGTGGACGATATTTTATTTAAAAAACAAGTGAATGAAATTTTTTCACAAAAATCTATTAACAATAATTTAATTAAAAATATTAGCGGCCACATTTTGATAGGCAACCTGATAGAAATAGATTCTCCTAATCATAAATATGCGTAAAAATTTGGATTTTAGCAAATACTCGATGAGCGCAGTAATTCCGCAGCGGGATCTTAGACTATTAGGAACATTTGTGTGTTTAGTTTTGCGTTATAAACAATCTTACACTTTTATAGCTTGGTTTTTTTACAGATTGTTTCTATAGAAACAATCAAAATCAGAAATCTGTTTGTCGGACAAACCCTGAGGCTTCGCTACAGCCTTAATACTAAACCCAACAATAAAGGTTGTCATTCAGTTTTGTGCCAGTCTCAACCAAATTTTCTTCCAGCCATCTACTTCAACTGCATTGCAGAAAAAGACAGGTTCAAGCCAATAGACACCAAGAAGTACCCAGCTTCTCTGGGTTTCGCCTTGGAGATGTGCGCTGGTATCATTGACAAAGATATACCTCTTTTGGACATCGCCCGGGAGGAAGTTTTGGAGGAATGCGGCTATGATGTGCCGTCGGATAGCTTAAAGAAGATTACTTCTTATAGGTAGGGTATAGAGATAACATTTGAAAAGTATGTGATAAAAATAATTATATTGAATGCTTTAACACATGTATATATATTATATCATCATGTCTTTAATATTTGAACATCTAATGTGATAACAAATTTATGAATTTCATTCATTCATTAAAAGCTTTTTTACGTTTGCAGATCTGGAGTGGGCGTACAAGGCGCCATACAAACATTCTTCTATTGTGAAGTGACTGATATGATGAAAACTGCACAAGGTAAGATTATAGGATCCATGCGAAACTCCTATCATTGTTTAGAATACCCATTGCGGTGAATCATGCTCAAAGGTCCCATTATTGTCGAGTTTCTATGACTACCTTCTAGTGTAACCATCTGATTGGCTTAGTAGCACCATGTTGGCATTGGATTAACATATTAAATTAGAAGCTAATGTAAATTTCTACATAGTCCAACAGCAGCAGGGAAGTTTAAGCTAGTAAAACATAAAATATTTGAGATAGCTGATTTACTTAAATCTGTGGTGCTGCTTGAAGTGAATTCTAAGAAAATGCCTTTGTCAAGTGCTTCACGGAATTCACTGACGTCACAGACGACTTAAGCTCAAGTATGTAATTAATTGTACAAAACAAATGCTTAAAGTGGGTACTTTATAAAATAAGATTTTTCTAAGATTCCTAAGATTTTTTCAAAAGTCTAAACTCGAGGTATGCCAGGGAGCGATGGAACGCAGTGTACTCGGAAAAAATAATGAAAAGAATAGACCGAGTTCGTAACACCGAACAGTGCAAAGACAGGCATCGCTGACGTAGTGTAGGTGATAAAAGTGCCAGGCTGAAATGGGATTGGGGCCACGTCTGTCGAATGCATCCCGAAAGGTGGGCCAAAGTGGTTGCACAATGGGTGCCTGACGGGCGTCGATGCCGATGAAGGCCCAGAAAACGCAGGACGATTTGGACGCTTTCCGAAGTGATTGTCCTGAGATCGCAATGGAGAGAGATCCATGAAAGGAGATGGGAAGACCTTTTGCCCAGCTGTGGGATCAAATAGGATTTAAAAAAAAAGATTTTTTCTTCCCATTGTATGTTTATCTGTCCATAACTTGATTTTAACTGGAATTCTTATTGAGAAAAAATAAATACAAAAACCAAAAGTATTTTACATACTTACTCTAATTTATGAAATCCATGCATCCCGTCTTACATCATGTCCCGCATGCTTGTCTGGAGTCTGGAATAGATTGCTCTAAGCTGTAACACCGCATATTGTGACATTTGATAATAACGTCCAACGATCACAGACATAAATCTCGGCCCCTAACAGGATTCCCTGTATCTAGGGTACATAGAACTACGAGGACTATTGTCCGTCACCACCCAGACACAAAACAAATACTTGCGGTTTTTTTCGTGAACAAACATTTGTTCTGTGGATTCGAACCCACAACCTCCTTGATCATGATCAACCTCCGTGACATAACCTCACCTGCCTAACCAATACACCGCCGAGGCTGTCTGATTTACCATTTTCACTTAATTTACTGTAATGTGGTGTTTCAATTAAGACTTTAATTAATGTCTAATCATGTCGGAGGCCTTCGGCGGTCCCTAACTTCCACACCAGGGTCCTAATTCACTATGACAACTTGGCGATTCCTTGCTTCGAGGAAACGTCGATTCCTTCATTAATAAACGACATCTGCGAAATTTGTATTGACGCGTCATATATATGAATATGTTTATGAATGCGTCACAGAGGTGTCGTTTATTAATGAAGGAATCGACGTGATTTCGAAACAAGGAATCGCCAAGTTGTCATAGTGAATTGCGGCCCAGGGTTGGCCACATGCGACACGATAGTGAGAGCGTCAAAATTTACCATTCACTAAAACTACTAAACTATATCTGTCTTGCGAGATAGTTTCTTAACTAGTTTGTAAGACAGAAGTCCATTCCAATTCAAATTCCCTATTTAGATTATTTTTTTCAAAACCTGTTATATTCATTTCTGTACCTCACAAATTCTTACATGTTAATTTTAAATTATGAATCAGGTATACATAGTAAAAACTAAGTTCTTAATATTCTACTATTGTAAAAACACAGGCTGATCTTGGGAAGACGCTGTCTTTTGTAACACAGGTTTAATAACTAAAACAAAAGGCAGAGTTACAACAACCACATGTAACACAAATTTTTGCAATAAAGAAATTTGTCATTTGTAATTGTAAAAACTAGCTTTAGTTAAATTTGCTTCAAATCACAGCAGTGTTTATATATAGGTATTAGCATCAGAAACTGTTAAATAGCACTTAAAGTTTTATGGTAAATAAACTATTGAAAGTGAAATAGTGAAATAACTCTATTGAAATACACACAGATAAAATTAATAATAATAATAACAACTTAACAGAAGTGTAATAGTTAGCGGTCTTATCGCTAAAAGCGATCTCTTCCGTGCAGGGAGAGGAATAACGTAAAAATAATGGACGGTGGTTGTCTATTTACTCCATTTGCACTCTGAGTGTAGGTACATTGCTTATATTGTATAGTTTTAATTAGATACTAAGAACTCGAAAAATCTGTGTATCTTTTGTTTGTAGTTGCAATAAAGAATTTCTATCTTATCTATTATTATATGTCAAAAACGTAATCCAGCTGTAACTTCCAGGTGGTGGCGTAGACGATGAAATCATCGACGTAGTAGAGATGACAATTCCAGAAATTGAGCAGTTCGTGAATTCAGAAGGACCTATCTCCAGCCCTCCGAGCTGCCTGTACGCTCTGATGTGGTTCCTTCATTACAAGGCCGACAATTTCAGAAAGTGAGACTTCATTCCTTAATCATCGCCAAGGAGGCCTATTTTTTCCATTCTAGAATATATAGACCTCTTCCCTCCGTTTCCATTCCCGTGGCCCGCTGCACCTGGCCTGCGTGCCTCCTGATGTTCCTTTCACGTTCTAAGTTATTGTCTGTGCTAGTGGAATTTAAGATATAAACGAAACATTTGTTTCTATTTTTAGGTTAATCAAAAAATATGCTAATTGAAGAGTATGTAACTTACTGGTATTGATAAGGATATTGAGTTGCAGCTTGTAGTCGCAAAATGTAGCCCAGACATAATGTTTTATTTTGACTTGTGATATGGGAATAAAGTGACTACATATTGGGCCTTATGAGACTTAAGAACTATCTCAGGGTGACGAGCGCAGTGCAGTCATCATCATCATCAGCCCATCACGTTTCCACTGCTGGGGCACGGGCCTTCTCTCATTGAGAGTATGGGCCTTTATCCACCACGCTGGCCCAGTGCGGGTTGGTGGATGTCACATGTCCTTGAATTTTTGTAATTAATTCTTGGACATGCCGGTTTCCTCACGATGTTTTCCTTCAACGTTTTTAGAGCGAGTGTTAAATCTGCACATAACTTAAGAAAGTCAGTGGTGCGAGGCCAGTGGGATTCGAACTCGGGTAAGTCGGATCAAAAGTCGCACGTTCTCCCACTGAGCCACACTCGCTCGCAGTGCAGCGCCGCGCTGGATTTTACATAACAAAGTTCTGGGTGGCTCTGCAACTGTTGATGCGCGTTGCTTACCATCAGGTGAACGACTTGCTCGTCACTCACGTAAAATAGTGCGCAGAGGCAAACTATTAAAGCTGATATTTCGGCTATACCAGTCAAAATAATAGAATAATTTAATTTTAATAGAAAAATGCTAGGCGGAGGTGTTACACCATAATTTATTGAACTATGCAATGTTAGATAAAATATTTTTAACTATTTTAAGGGGTGGTACAAGACGTACCTAGTGTCGCAATATTAAAGTGTTTTATTTATTGTCCATATTGTTACTCTGCATTGTCACTTATTATATGCACATAAGCACTTATGGATCGGTTGTAAATCGAATGGATTCTACATTTAATTAAAAGGTACAACCCTAGAAATCGAATCAATTTAAATGAAATCTTCATACTACAGGACCTACGCTAGATACTGCTTCGATTGCAAGGCGGCAAATTTGGACGCATAATCACAAAATAAACGTAAGATTTATGCTCTGTTAAATTGTAATACAAGTATGTAGCATTTGTTTTAGCCTTATTTACAAGATAGGGAAGCCGTCGGGGGCGTCTTCTCTCTTAGCCTTAATAAGTTGCAATATATTTCTTTAAACACTCGACTCGAAGCTTTAATATGCTGTTGTGTTCTTATCTGCAAAGTTAGAACTGCAGAATTTTAATCGAGTTTCAACTAACCTCACGTGATGGTTGTCGCAATGAATATATCGCAAATTGGCTACGTCCTATATATTTTTATCCGTAAAGTCAGTTTGTCGTAGTTACGTAAAAAGTGTTTCACTAATTATTTATGTAACTACCTACTGCCTATACATTGGTTAATTAATTAGCAGTCAGTAGGTTATCGTAGAAGGTCGCTTCGTATCAATCCGTAGCTAATTTGTTGTTTCTAGACCCGCATTCAATACTAGAAATATTTTTAAAACACGTTCATTATCATGTTTTGGAATAACTTCCCACCCGCCTTATGGCTGTCCCTTAACATCGACAATAGGGGATCGGACAACTTTTCAGAAAGTGTTTTATATTAACTACAATTAATATAATATATATAGCCATGAAAAATACCATTTTAATTAAATAACGCTCTAAAAGTACCTAAAACTATGTTTAAATATTATGTTTCAAATATTGCCGCGCAAAAGGTCACCTCAAAATTTGTGACGTCATATGTAGGTAGAAAACGATAAACTCTTCGAAATAAAACTTGCAAAGATATTTAAATACGTTTTGTGAAGTTTGGGGACGATATTGTACCAATGGAACGAAAAAATTAGCAAAAATACATTTTATGAAAAGCAAAAACGTAAAATAAACACAAGCTTGACTCACGGCATTTACCTACAAATGATGTCATGCACTGTGATTGTTGTTTCGTTTGAGATGAAGAACAGATTAAAAAGGTCAGAATTATTAGATTTTATTTATTGATTTAAAAATATAAACCATTATTATTTCATAAAAATATTGATTGAATGATCTACTGATTCGACGAACATTCGTTCTAACTACATTTTAGATTTTTTCTCGATTACTTTCCGATCCCCTATTCTTTATTTGGAAACGACACTTCAATAAATATAGTTCGACAAGTAATTGTTTCGAATGAACATAATACAATTTAGTTTCTGGCGCTTCGCCGCCCGCTGCCGCGGCTTGGCTCGCTCGGCTCGCGCGATGTGTTGCCACAGTAACCTATTCTTCGCCGCCCGCTGCCGCGGCTTGGCTCGCTCGGCTCGCGCGATGTGTTGCCACAGTAACCTATTCTTCGCCGCCCGCTGCCGCGGCTTGGCTCGCTCGGCTCGCGCGATGTGTTGCCACAGTAACCTATTCTTCGCCGCCCGCTGCCGCGGCTTGGCTCGCTCGGCTCGCGCGATGTGTTGCCACAGTAACCTATTCTTCGCCGCCCGCTGCCGAGGCTTGGCTCGCTCGGCTCGCGCGATGTGTTGCCACAGTAACCTATTCTTCGCCGCCCGCTGCCGAGGCTTGGCTCGCTCGGCTCGCGCGATGTGTTGCCACAGTAACCTATTCTTTGAGGCCGTTTGTGTTGTCGAACTATTTTTTATCGAACTAATACTTGTCGTAATTATGTTGTCGAAACAAACTATTTTTTCTAAGTAATTAAGTGTCGTGTCGAAATAAAGAACTGTCGAAGTTTAGAGGGTTACCGTCGCCATAAAGTGATAACCATATGTAGGGGAAACGCGTTTAGAATATTTAGAAATGCGGGCTAATGACTTAGAAATACGAAGTCTTAGATAGTATTACTTTCCGTTCCAAAACTTCGGTAAGAATACTTGAAATGTGGTTTTAATTCATGTCGATGTGTTGTAGTTAAGTGTGTCACATGAGTTTAATAAACACAAACGAATCATAAAAGTACACCTTTATGTAGTAACTATTACTATTTTTACGATGTAGTTAATTTGTCGACGTATTTATGAAATCTCTGGTGCCTAGATGTAATGTTGAAGTACCATAAAGTACCCTTGCTAAGGCTGCGTTCACACATTGACGAAGGCAAGTAATATGGGCTAAGATATGTTTTAATTGAAGCTACCAGCCGTTATCAAAATTTATTTATAGACAACATTAATTTCAGTCCTTTAAGTATGAAACATTTACATCGATCAAGCGTGACCGCCGTCTTAGGCAGAGTGGCATACACAATAATATGTATTTTTAAGACAAACTATGTATATTTTAGTCAATTTTATTTATTTTTTCTCTGTCGTACTATTACTTCGCACAGAATGTTTCTCCGGATGTAGTTTTTTATTTCTAATGTATAAAATCGAATAACATTCAACAGGGTTTTCCTTTGGCAACATTATTCTGTCTATCTATTATTGTTATGTTAATGCAAATTAGTCGAGATTTCACTGTATACAAATACAATTTTACATAACGACAACAAAATTTCAATAATTTTATTATATACACAATAAACTGTGATTGTAATGCCTTCTGTGATTAAATCATAGAAATATGCTGGATTCGTTTGTTTTATTTTCCACGACAATATGCAACTTTTGGAGTATCTATTTCTTCTATCATCATGAATTTTAGAACATTTGATGGGAAGACATCAGAATAAGGAGTCAGTCATCCTTTCAAATGGAGAGATAAATGAAGATCGTATTCTGTTATTATATAACAGCGATGCGTGAGTTGAAGCAAAAAATTAAAAAAACAAATTAAAAGAAGACAATATCAAAAGCCTAGGACCTAACCTTAAACACCCCAAGTGTCGTCAATCCTATAAGAGCTTAAACTGGAAAGTAAAACCTTGTCCCTTGTTTATATCCACTTGTTTCTTGAATGTGGATAGACTTAGCGGTGGGTCCACGGGTCGTGACCATATAGAGAAGTGGGGGTAGTGGATAGGTAGGTAATAGGTAACCACTAGAAGCGCCTCCATCCAATAAGGAAGATCTTCCGACCGAGCCAGGTGTTACTGCCCTGATATATGTGGCAGCAGAGGTCGCCACAGGTACAATACAATAACACTATTGCACACCAAATAACATAGACATAATTATGACACAGAGTAGACATAGACACATAATGAAAAATAAAAGTTACAAAATACATCGTAATTCAGGTACCTACAGTTTGAGGGGTTAAATAGTTACAGGTAACTTGGAATGTGAGTACTCTGTGAAAATGAAACAAGGAGTGAAGTACATAGCATTTTACTGAAACAATGTGAACTTAACAACGAGTAAACTAGTGTATTCTCGTGAGGTCCTCCACGATTTTGATGATGTCGTCTACAGTCGCGTCGCGCGTCATGCCGCCGCCGTCGTCGATCTGGTGACAACACGATCGTATACTGTACAGCCGCTCGATGGGATTGATGCAGATCACTAGTGAGAGCGTAGTTGAGCGAGTGTGGCTCAGTGGGAGCTCGTGCGACTTTCGATCCGACGCACCCGAGTTCGAATCCCGCTGGCCCCGCACCACTGACTTTCTAAGTTATGTGCGGATTTAACACTCGCTCTAAAAACGGTGAAGGAAAAACATCGTGAGGAAACCGGCATGTCCAAGAATTTTTCACAATAAGTCGAGGACATGTGACATCCACCAACCCGCACTGGGCCAGCGTGGTGGATTATGGCCCATTCTCTCTCTATGAAGAAGGCCCGTGTCCCAGCAGTGGGAACGTGATGGGCTGATGATGATGATGCCTAGTGAGAAGTCTAAGCTAGCTTGTGTGCGTATGGTGTGAGAGCCACTCTGATTAAAATCTTTGAAAATATACTTAGGATTCAGTGATTATTGGACTATTTACAGGATACCGAACATGAATCCACGGTTTTTAGAATTGTTTAAAATTGTTGTTTTTTAATTACTAACTGTATAGAACAGCTAGTAATGACATAGAAGACAAAGATGCATGGAACATTTCGCTTCTGCCAAGTAGCTAACTGGCACATAACAAACTTAATATTGTCAAACACAAACATAGAATATTGTAACAAAAGTTCTAAAAAATATGCCCCTCAGTTTCTTGCCGTATCTTCTGAGTAGGGGTTATTTTTCCGATACGGTGGTAGAGTCATTGTAATAATTGACGTTCATAAGTGCGTCTGTGACGACAAAATTGAATAAAGAACTTTGAACTGGGGAGGTCTTGCTAAGATGGACTTAAAAAATACGAATATAGGCTCCCTCTGTCGTTCGCGCGGACGAAGTCGAAAAGCTAGTTCTTGAATAAACTAGACAGAGCAGTGTGAAACTTCCAGAAGCGTACCTTTAAGTGCTGGACCGTCTCCTGTTGCACCTCCCGGCTTAGATCTAGGAAGCTCTCGATGAGGTCTCCGTCAATGAACCCCTCGGCCGGCTCCGTCTTGATGTCCGTGTTGAACGAGCGCCAGAACTCGTGCGGGATCTTGCCGACCGACTTGATGGTGTGGTTCAGACGCTCCTCCAGCTGGTGCAGGAACTCGAATAGTTCTTGGGACAGCTGGACTACTAGGCCTGGGGAGATGATAACTAAATAAACGATCTCATATATAATAGATCCTGGCCCCTAACTAGGGTTCCGTGTATCTAGGGAACCACAGGAACTATGAGGACTGAGAAAATCGTTTTCACATGTAGAATTTGTATTTTTTAATTTACAGTCCAACAAGTTACAAAAAAAAAGAGAATACAACAATGTTGCACACGTCAGCGACGCGCGATGTGCGGGTGGGTACGTACAGACGGCGCCGGTGCCGCGCGACGTGCGGGTGGGTACGTACAGATGGCGCCGGTGCCGCGCGACGTGCGGGTGGGTACGTACAGACGGCGCCGGTGCCGCGCGACGTGCGGGTGGGTACGTACAGACGGCGCCGGTGCCGCGCGACGTGCGGGTGGGTACGTACAGACGGCGCCGGTGCCGCGCGACGTGCGGGTGGGTACGTACAGATGGCGCCGGTGCCGCGCGACGTGCGGGTGGGTACGTACAGACGGCGCCGGTGCCGCGCGACGTGCGGGTGGGTACGTACAGACGGCGCCGGTGCCGCGCGACGTGCGGGTGGGTACGTACAGACGGCGCCGGTGCCGCGCGACGTGCGGGTGGGTACGTACAGACGGCGCCGGTGCCGCGCGACGTGCGGGTGGGTACGTACAGACGGCGCCGGTGCCGCGCGACGTGCGGGTGGGTACGTACAGACGGCGCCGGTGCCGCGCGACGTGCGGGTGGGTACGTACAGACGGCGCCGGCGCCGCGCGACGTGCGGGTGGGTACGTACAGACGGCGCCGGCGCCGCGCGACGTGCGGGTGGGTACGTACAGACGGCGCCGGTGCCGCGCGACGTGCGGGTGGGTACGTACAGACGGCGCCGGTGCCGCGCGACGTGCGGGTGGGTACGTACAGACGGCGCCGGTGCCGCGCGACGTGCGGGTGGGTACGTACAGACGGCGCCGGTGCCGCGCGACGTGCGGGTGGGTACGTACAGACGGCGCCGGTGCCGCGCGACGTGCGGGTGGGTACGTACAGACGGCGCCGGTGCCGCGCGACGTGCGGGTGGGTACGTACAGACGGCGCCGGTGCCGCGCGACGTGCGGGTGGGTACGTACAGACGGCGCCGGTGCCGCGCGACGTGCGGGTGGGTACGTACAGACGGCGCCGGTGCCGCGCGACGTGCGGGTGGGTACGTACAGACGGCGCCGGTGCCGCGCGACGTGCGGGTGGGTACGTACAGACGGCGCCGGTGCCGCGCGACGTGCGGGTGGGTACGTACAGACGGCGCCGGTGCCGCGCGACGTGCGGGTGGGTACGTACAGATGGCGCCGGTGACGGTGGCGAGCAGCACGGGGTGCGCGACGGGCGCGGCGGTGTCGGCGTGCTGCGCGACGAGCGAGCCGAGCCGCATCACGTTGCACATGTCCCCGATGTGGAACTGCCCCATGTAGCCCATCTGCTGCCGCTCCTCATCCGTCGTCGCCGCGCTGCAACAGTGTTACACATTCAAAAGAAGTAAAACTACTAACAGCTTTTTGGAAAGAAATCAATACGAAAACAGGGCCGGACGAACCAACAGGGGAATAGTGCAACTGGAACACCGCAGAAAGTAGATTCAAATTGAGTGTGAAAAATATTCTAATGGAAAAATCATACTATACAGTTAGTAATTACATAGAAGACAAAGATGCATGGAACATTCCGCTTCTGCCAAGTAGCCAACTGCCACATAAGAAAAATAATGTTGTCAAAAACAAACATAAAATATTGTAACAAAAGTTCTAAAAAATATGCCCCTCAGTTTCTTGCCGTATCTTCTGAGTAGTGGTTCTTTTTCCGATACGGTGGTAGAGTCATTGTAATAATTGACGTTCATAAGTGCGTCTGTGACGACAAAATTGAAATAAAGAACTTTTGAACTGAATTTGAATTGAATTGACACATTCAATTTTAAATTTGGAAGACGTTAGCATCTTTCAAACTGCAATATTGATGATTTTTTGCGATCGTGATTCGGAAAGGGTTTGGTACGCGGACTTCAAAAGTTGGACAATTCCACAGACAAATACCGATCACAAGCTATGTTTGAAAGTGATTGGGATCGGTGTACGAGTTAGACGATTCCCCTGCAGCATCACAATACATTCTAGACGCGGGAAAGTGTCTCTGAATGAGTTAGGGTGGTCAAGAGCCATCTATTTAAAAGTGATTGAACCAGCAATTCAACCTAATTCAAAGGATTTGCATTTTTCCACTATGGCAAAAACGTGCCTTCTAACTTTTGATTTAAAAACGTGGCAATCACCAGATGAAAAACTATCATAGCCACATAAGGACAAAAATAAATTAAAAGAAAAAAATGTAAAACCAAAGGCACTTAATCGAGTCTGTGAGCGGATTTTTAGTGGGAATGTCTCCACTATGCCACACCTGGTTTTCACTGCATTCGCCTATCTGATAATGAACACTTAAAGAAATTTAAACAAATAGCGACTCTTGCTATGACGCAATAAAATTCAATTCAGCTCGCGTAGCGCTGCATACCTACCAGTCATATTAACCTACAGAGCGCTTCTCTTTCTATCGCGCCGCTCTTATCTCTTCTGCCGCGGCACGTGTAACGACGCGCGACCCGCCG
Source organism: Petrophora chlorosata (assembly GCA_951640565.1). NCBI lineage: Eukaryota > Metazoa > Arthropoda > Insecta > Lepidoptera > Geometridae > Petrophora > Petrophora chlorosata. The sequence goes on from OX621207.1 coordinate 2,170,855, forward strand.
TCGGTGTCCGGCTATGTACGTGTAGCTCCGTACCCACAGTGCGGAGTGCGCTAGGCCTGGAACAGCCCAAGTTTAAACTACACAAACACGTACTGACCTGTCCTTCTGGCAGACGAACAAGTTGAAGCTATTCTCAGCGCCGAGGAAGGTGTCGTCGTCTAGTATTTCGACGGCTGTCATCCAATTGGGGCTGTAGTCGCGCGCGATTTCTTCAAAACTACCCTCCATCTGCACAAACATTAATTTTAGATTAATTTCAAATGGGCCTTTAAAAATAGTTCCTTTCTTTCTTTCCTTGAACACAAAAAATTTTTACATTAGGTAAGATTTTTTTGCCATCTATAGACATAGATTTTAGTTGGAGTGTTTGTATTTTAATTTTTTGAAAGTATAAAGATTTTAACTACATATTATTACTAAATGCAAACTCTTTTGTAATTTTTATCTGATTTTTTTAAATATGTCGGGCGGGGGTATTGTTATGCCAAAACACAGGTCTACTAGTTTGGGTACCAATGTTCTCCAACCAGGAATAAAAACTTGTTACAATCACTTCTGAATGTATATGATATATATAAGTTTGTTAAAAAAAAAAGTTAAAATTTTCTTGTACCTCACCTGTTTATATTGCAGTAGTGACATGGAGCGCATGAGGTCACCGACTAGGATAAAGTCTCCCTTCACTTTCAGGTACAGAGCGACGATGTTGTTGAAATGACTGCATTCTAACCGGAGCTCCTTTTCTGACGTCCATTCGAACAGACGCACCTAGAAGTAAGAATTACTTTAATACACGTGTATGTCCGGGTCTAGTCCGGGCGCCAGCTACTGACTACTAAATGCAAAATCCAAGCTCGTTTCTCTAGCGTTTCGTATGTATTAAATACAAGCTCTATTAGAAAGGTATTATGTAACAACTAGCTTTTTCCCGCATCTTCGTCCGCGTGAACGATAGAGGAAGCCCATTTTCGTATTTATTTCTAAAACCATCTTAGCAAGACCTCCGCAGCGTATGGGAGCGCGTGCTACGAAGAGGTCAAGCTGTATCTTCGTAATCACCCAACCAATTTTGATATAACATACCCTATAATCTAATTTGGAAATAATGCTACCAAACCCTGAAAACCACATTAATATCCGTTCAGCAGTTTCAGTCTATAGACGACAAACACACAAACAAACAAACAAACAGACAAAATTTCTAAAAACCATAGATTCGTGTTCAGTACTCTATAAATAATTGATCCCAGTTAGTTTTGCAAAAATATCTTCAACGTATAGAATTTATTAATTATTTCGCGAGGTTAAGATGGTCAAAAAACATACCGTACTGTTGATAGAAGCGAGCAGCTTCCCATTGAACTCGACGAGCGTGTAGCAGCCGCCTTTGATCTCCTTTTCTGCAACTAACACGAGCTTGCCTTCCGACCAATGGAACAGCAGTATCCGGCCCTGTTGGACAAACTTGTCATCACTATCGGTGAAGTGAGAAGAAATTAAAGTAAATGGGACTTTAGAAAACGGCTCGCCTGATGGATAGCGCTCAATGCCACATATGGACTACTTTCAAAAGCAAAGGTTACTAGTCCCGATGGCGAGGTATAAATGAAATGCGGGGAGGGCAATATAAGGAGGGAGGAAAGAGACGGGGAATAGGGTAAAAGAAGAGGCAGATACGCCTCCTGATCTAGTATCGAGAGACGTCGTTTCATTTTAAAGACAGAGAGTCAACAGATAATTATTAGATAGACACGCATTAAACGTCATACACACAATACAAATCAATTAAAAATGTGTTAAAATTGTAACGTATCATGACTTTGAAAAACAAAAGGTACGCGTGTCTACTCATTTCTCTCCCATACCGATATTACAGTCCGTGCCGGAAAATAAATGCGAAAACTGGCTCTACCAGTGCTTCGGAAATACACCCGCTAGAGAAGATACCAAGACACTCTGCGGGGAACTAGAAGTGCGAGTGGATGTCCCACGCCCATAGATAAAGCGAGCCAGGCGGACTTCAAGATTGAGGCTATTGGTTGCTATTGAGGCTATTGGTTGCTATCTAGACTACTACAGTTGAACTAGAGTTCAGTTACGTTAACCCTACTCATAGTAACCAATAGCGCGACACCAGCGACGCGAACTATACCTGCTTGGGCTCGGATTCCTCCGGGTTGAGCATGGCGGTGCCGACCGCGTAGTAGTGGCTGGGGTCGTCCCCGAGCCGGCACGACACCAGCGACGCGAACTATACCTGCTTGGGCTCGGATTCCTCCGGGTTGAGCATGGCGGTGCCGACCGCGTAGTAGTGGCTGGGGTCGTCCCCGAGCCGGCACGACACCAGCGACGCGAACTATACCTGCTTGGGCTCGGATTCCTCCGGGTTGAGCATGGCGGTGCCGACCGCGTAGTAGTGGCTGGGGTCGTCCCCGAGCCGGCACGACACCAGCGACGCGAACTATACCTGCTTGGGCTCGGATTCCTCCGGGTTGAGCATGGCGGTGCCGACCGCGTAGTAGTGGCTGGGGTCGTCCCCGAGCCGGCACGACACCAGCGACGCGAACTATACCTGCTTGGGCTCAGATTCCTCCGGGTTGAGCATGGCGGTGCCGACCGCGTAGTAGTGGCTGGGGTCGTCCCCGAGCCGGCACGACACCAGCGACGCGAACTATACCTGCTTGGGCTCGGATTCCTCCGGGTTGAGCATGGCGGTGCCGACCGCGTAGTAGTGGCTGGGGTCGTCCCCGAGCCGGCACGACACCAGCGACGCGAACTATACCTGCTTGGGCTCGGATTCCTCCGGGTTGAGCATGGCGGTGCCGACCGCGTAGTAGTGGCTGGGGTCGTCCCCGAGCCGGCACGACACCAGCGACGCGAACTATACCTGCTTGGGCTCGGATTCCTCCGGGTTGAGCATGGCGGTGCCGACCGCGTAGTAGTGGCTGGGGTCGTCCCCGAGCCGGCACGACACCAGCGACGCGAACTATACCTGCTTGGGCTCGGATTCCTCCGGGTTGAGCATGGCGGTGCCGACCGCGTAGTAGTGGCTGGGGTCGTCCCCGAGCCGGCACGACACCAGCGACGCGAACTATACCTGCTTGGGTTCGGATTCCTCCGGGTTGAGCATGGCGGTGCCGACCGCGTAGTAGTGGCTGGGGTCGTCCCCGAGCCGGCACGACACCAGCGACGCGAACTATACCTGCTTGGGCTCGGATTCCTCCGGGTTGAGCATGGCGGTGCCGACCGCGTAGTAGTGGCTGAGGTCGTCCCCGAGCCGGCACGACACCAGCGACGCGAACTATACCTGCTTGGGCTCGGATTCCTCCGGGTTGAGCATGGCGGTGCCGACCGCGTAGTAGTGGCTGGGGTCGTCCCCGAGCCGGCACGACACCAGCGACGCGAACTATACCTGCTTGGGCTCGGATTCCTCCGGGTTGAGCATGGCGGTGCCGACCGCGTAGTAGTGGCTGGGGTCGTCCCCGAGCCGGCACGACACCAGCGACGCGAACTATACCTGCTTGGGTTCGGATTCCTCCGGGTTGAGCATGGCGGTGCCGACCGCGTAGTAGTGGCTGGGGTCGTCCCCGAGCCGGCACGACACCAGCGACGCGAACTATACCTGCTTGGGTTCGGATTCCTCCGGGTTGAGCATGGCGGTGCCGACCGCGTAGTAGTGGCTGGGGTCGTCCCCGAGCCGGCACGACACCAGCGACGCGAACTATACCTGCTTGGGCTCGGATTCCTCCGGGTTGAGCATGGCGGTGCCGACCGCGTAGTAGTGGCTGGGGTCGTCCCCGAGCCGGCACGACACCAGCGACGCGAACTATACCTGCTTGGGTTCGGATTCCTCCGGGTTGAGCATGGCGGTGCCGACCGCGTAGTAGTGGCTGGGGTCGTCCCCGAGCCGGCACGACACCAGCGACGCGAACTATACCTGCTTGGGCTCGGATTCCTCCGGGTTGAGCATGGCGGTGCCGACCGCGTAGTAGTGGCTGAGGTCGTCCCCGAGCCGGCACGACACCAGCGACGCGAACTATACCTGCTTGGGCTCGGATTCCTCCGGGTTGAGCATGGCGGTGCCGACCGCGTAGTAGTGGCTGGGGTCGTCCCCGAGCCGGCACGACACCAGCGACGCGAACTATACCTGCTTGGGCTCGGATTCCTCCGGGTTGAGCATGGCGGTGCCGACCGCGTAGTAGTGGCTGGGGTCGTCCCCGAGCCGGCACGACACCAGCGACGCGAACTATACCTGCTTGGGCTCGGATTCCTCCGGGTTGAGCATGGCGGTGCCGACCGCGTAGTAGTGGCTGGGGTCGTCCCCGAGCCGGCACGACACCAGCGACGCGAACTATACCTGCTTGGGTTCGGATTCCTCCGGGTTGAGCATGGCGGTGCCGACCGCGTAGTAGTGGCTGGGGTCGTCCCCGAGCCGGCACGACACCAGCGACGCGAACTATACCTGCTTGGGCTCGGATTCCTCCGGGTTGAGCATGGCGGTGCCGACCGCGTAGTAGTGGCTGGGGTCGTCCCCGAGCCGGCACGACACCAGCGACGCGAACTATACCTGCTTGGGTTCGGATTCCTCCGGGTTGAGCATGGCGGTGCCGACCGCGTAGTAGTGGCTGGGGTCGTCCCCGAGCCGGCACGACACCAGCGACGCGAACTATACCTGCTTGGGCTCGGATTCCTCCGGGTTGAGCATGGCGGTGCCGACCGCGTAGTAGTGGCTGGGGTCGTCCCCGAGCCGGCACGACACCAGCGACGCGAACTATACCTGCTTGGGCTCGGATTCCTCCGGGTTGAGCATGGCGGTGCCGACCGCGTAGTAGTGGCTGGGGTCGTCCCCGAGCCGGCACGACACCAGCGACGCGAACTATACCTGCTTGGGTTCGGATTCCTCCGGGTTGAGCATGGCGGTGCCGACCGCGTAGTAGTGGCTGGGGTCGTCCCCGAGCCGGCACGACACCAGCGACGCGAACTATACCTGCTTGGGCTCGGATTCCTCCGGGTTGAGCATGGCGGTGCCGACCGCGTAGTAGTGGCTGGGGTCGTCCCCGAGCCGGCACGACACCAGCGACGCGAACTATACCTGCTTGGGCTCGGATTCCTCCGGGTTGAGCATGGCGGTGCCGACCGCGTAGTAGTGGCTGGGGTCGTCCCCGAGCCGGCACGACACCAGCGACGCGAACTATACCTGCTTGGGCTCGGATTCCTCCGGGTTGAGCATGGCGGTGCCGACCGCGTAGTAGTGGCTGGGTTCGTCCCCGAGCCGGCACGACACCAGCGACGCGAACTATACCTGCTTGGGCTCGGATTCCTCCGGGTTGAGCATGGCGGTGCCGACCGCGTAGTAGTGGCTGGGGTCGTCCCCGAGCCGGCACGACACCAGCGACGCGAACTATACCTGCTTGGGTTCGGATTCCTCCGGGTTGAGCATGGCGGTGCCGACCGCGTAGTAGTGGCTGGGGTCGTCCCCGAGCCGGCACGACACCAGCGACGCGAACTATACCTGCTTGGGCTCGGATTCCTCCGGGTTGAGCATGGCGGTGCCGACCGCGTAGTAGTGGCTGGGGTCGTCCCCGAGCCGGCACGACACCAGCGACGCGAACTATACCTGCTTGGGTTCGGATTCCTCCGGGTTGAGCATGGCGGTGCCGACCGCGTAGTAGTGGCTGGGGTCGTCCCCGAGCCGGCACGACACCAGCGACGCGAACTATACCTGCTTGGGCTCGGATTCCTCCGGGTTGAACATGGCGGTGCCGACCGCGTAGTAGTGGCTGGGTTCGTCCCCGAGCCGGCACGACACCAGCGACGCGAACTATACCTGCTTGGGCTCGGATTCCTCCGGGTTGAGCATGGCGGTGCCGACCGCGTAGTAGTGGCTGGGGTCGTCCCCGAGCCGGCACGACACCAGCGACGCGAACTATACCTGCTTGGGTTCGGATTCCTCCGGGTTGAGCATGGCGGTGCCGACCGCGTAGTAGTGGCTGGGGTCGTCCCCGAGCCGGCACGACACCAGCGACGCGAACTATACCTGCTTGGGCTCGGATTCCTCCGGGTTGAGCATGGCGGTGCCGACCGCGTAGTAGTGGCTGGGGTCGTCCCCGAGCCGGCACGACACCAGCGACGCGAACTATACCTGCTTGGGTTCGGATTCCTCCGGGTTGAGCATGGCGGTGCCGACCGCGTAGTAGTGGCTGGGGTCGTCCCCGAGCCGGCACGACACCAGCGACGCGAACTATACCTGCTTGGGCTCGGATTCCTCCGGGTTGAGCATGGCGGTGCCGACCGCGTAGTAGTGGCTGGGGTCGTCCCCGAGCCGGCACGACACCAGCGACGCGAACTATACCTGCTTGGGTTCGGATTCCTCCGGGTTGAGCATGGCGGTGCCGACCGCGTAGTAGTGGCTGGGGTCGTCCCCGAGCCGGCACGACACCAGCGACGCGAACTATACCTGCTTGGGCTCGGATTCCTCCGGGTTGAGCATGGCGGTGCCGACCGCGTAGTAGTGGCTGGGGTCGTCCCCGAGCCGGCACGACACCAGCGACGCGAACTATACCTGCTTGGGCTCGGATTCCTCCGGGTTGAGCATGGCGGTGCCGACCGCGTAGTAGTGGCTGGGGTCGTCCCCGAGCCGGCACGACACCAGCGACGCGAACTATACCTGCTTGGGTTCGGATTCCTCCGGGTTGAGCATGGCGGTGCCGACCGCGTAGTAGTGGCTGGGGTCGTCCCCGAGCCGGCACGACACCAGCGACGCGAACTATACCTGCTTGGGCTCGGATTCCTCCGGGTTGAGCATGGCGGTGCCGACCGCGTAGTAGTGGCTGGGGTCGTCCCCGAGCCGGCACGACACCAGCGACGCGAACTATACCTGCTTGGGCTCGGATTCCTCCGGGTTGAGCATGGAGGTGCCGACCGCGTAGTAGTGGCTGGGGTCGTCCCCGAGCCGGCACGACACCAGCGACGCGAACTATACCTGCTTGGGCTCGGATTCCTCCGGGTTGAGCATGGCGGTGCCGACCGCGTAGTAGTGGCTGGGGTCGTCCCCGAGCCGGCACGACACCAGCGACGCGAACTATACCTGCTTGGGCTCGGATTCCTCCGGGTTGAGCATGGCGGTGCCGACCGCGTAGTAGTGGCTGGGGTCGTCCCCGAGCCGGCACGACACCAGCGACGCGAACTATACCTGCTTGGGTTCGGATTCCTCCGGGTTGAGCATGGCGGTGCCGACCGCGTAGTAGTGGCTGGGGTCGTCCCCGAGCCGGCACGACACCAGCGACGCGAACTATACCTGCTTGGGCTCGGATTCCTCCGGGTTGAGCATGGCGGTGCCGACCGCGTAGTAGTGGCTGGGTTCGTCCCCGAGCCGGCACGACACCAGCGACGCGAACTATACCTGCTTGGGCTCGGATTCCTCCGGGTTGAGCATGGCGGTGCCGACCGCGTAGTAGTGGCTGGGGTCGTCCCCGAGCCGGCACGACACCAGCGACGCGAACTATACCTGCTTGGGTTCGGATTCCTCCGGGTTGAGCATGGCGGTGCCGACCGCGTAGTAGTGGCTGGGGTCGTCCCCGAGCCGGCACGACACCAGCGACGCGAACTATACCTGCTTGGGCTCGGATTCCTCCGGGTTGAGCATGGCGGTGCCGACCGCGTAGTAGTGGCTGGGGTCGTCCCCGAGCCGGCACGACACCAGCGACGCGAACTATACCTGCTTGGGCTCGGATTCCTCCGGGTTGAGCATGGCGGTGCCGACCGCGTAGTAGTGGCTGGGTTCGTCCCCGAGCCGGCACGACACCAGCGACGCGAACTATACCTGCTTGGGCTCGGATTCCTCCGGGTTGAGCATGGCGGTGCCGACCGCGTAGTAGTGGCTGGGGTCGTCCCCGAGCCGGCACGACACCAGCGACGCGAACTATACCTGCTTGGGTTCGGATTCCTCCGGGTTGAGCATGGCGGTGCCGACCGCGTAGTAGTGGCTGGGGTCGTCCCCGAGCCGGCACGACACCAGCGACGCGAACTATACCTGCTTGGGCTCGGATTCCTCCGGGTTGAGCATGGCGGTGCCGACCGCGTAGTAGTGGCTGGGGTCGTCCCCGAGCCGGCACGACACCAGCGACGCGAACTATACCTGCTTGGGCTCGGATTCCTCCGGGTTGAGCATGGCGGTGCCGACCGCGTAGTAGTGGCTGGGTTCGTCCCCGAGCCGGCACGACACCAGCGACGCGAACTATACCTGCTTGGGCTCGGATTCCTCCGGGTTGAGCATGGCGGTGCCGACCGCGTAGTAGTGGCTGGGGTCGTCCCCGAGCCGGCACGACACCAGCGACGCGAACTATACCTGCTTGGGTTCGGATTCCTCCGGGTTGAGCATGGCGGTGCCGACCGCGTAGTAGTGGCTGGGGTCGTCCCCGAGCCGGCACGACACCAGCGACGCGAACTATACCTGCTTGGGCTCGGATTCCTCCGGGTTGAGCATGGCGGTGCCGACCGCGTAGTAGTGGCTGGGGTCGTCCCCGAGCCGGCACGACACCAGCGACGCGAACTATACCTGCTTGGGTTCGGATTCCTCCGGGTTGAGCATGGCGGTGCCGACCGCGTAGTAGTGGCTGGGGTCGTCCCCGAGCCGGCACGACACCAGCGACGCGAACTATACCTGCTTGGGCTCGGATTCCTCCGGGTTGAGCATGGCGGTGCCGACCGCGTAGTAGTGGCTGGGTTCGTCCCCGAGCCGGCACGACACCAGCGACGCGAACTATACCTGCTTGGGCTCGGATTCCTCCGGGTTGAGCATGGCGGTGCCGACCGCGTAGTAGTGGCTGGGGTCGTCCCCGAGCCGGCACGACACCAGCGACGCGAACTATACCTGCTTGGGTTCGGATTCCTCCGGGTTGAGCATGGCGGTGCCGACCGCGTAGTAGTGGCTGGGGTCGTCCCCGAGCCGGCACGACACCAGCGACGCGAACTATACCTGCTTGGGCTCGGATTCCTCCGGGTTGAGCATGGCGGTGCCGACCGCGTAGTAGTGGCTGGGGTCGTCCCCGAGCCGGCACGACACCAGCGACGCGAACTATACCTGCTTGGGTTCGGATTCCTCCGGGTTGAGCATGGCGGTGCCGACCGCGTAGTAGTGGCTGGGGTCGTCCCCGAGCCGGCACGACACCAGCGACGCGAACTATACCTGCTTGGGCTCGGATTCCTCCGGGTTGAGCATGGCGGTGCCGACCGCGTAGTAGTGGCTGGGGTCGTCCCCGAGCCGGCACGACACCAGCGACGCGAACTATACCTGCTTGGGTTCGGATTCCTCCGGGTTGAGCATGGCGGTGCCGACCGCGTAGTAGTGGCTGGGGTCGTCCCCGAGCCGGCACGACACCAGCGAAGCGAACTATACCTGCTTGGGCTCGGATTCCTCCGGGTTGAGCATGGCGGTGCCGACCGCGTAGTAGTGGCTGGGGTCGTCCCCGAGCCGGCACGACACCAGCGACGCGAACTATACCTGCTTGGGTTTGGATTCCTCCGGGTTGAGCATGGCGGTGCCGACCGCGTAGTAGTGGCTGGGGTCGTCCCCGAGCCGGCACGACACCAGCGACGCGAACTATACCTGCTTGGGCTCGGATTCCTCCGGGTTGAGCATGGCGGTGCCGACCGCGTAGTAGTGGCTGGGGTCGTCCCCGAGCCGGCACGACACCAGCGACGCGAACTATACCTGCTTGGGCTCGGATTCCTCCGGGTTGAGCATGGCGGTGCCGACCGCGTAGTAGTGGCTGGGGTCGTCCCCGAGCCGGCACGACACCAGCGACGCGAACTATACCTGCTTGGGTTTGGATTCCTCCGGGTTGAGCATGGCGGTGCCGACCGCGTAGTAGTGGCTGGGGTCGTCCCCGAGCCGGCACGACACCAGCGACGCGAACTATACCTGCTTGGGCTCGGATTCCTCCGGGTTGAGCATGGCGGTGCCGACCGCGTAGTAGTGGCTGGGGTCGTCCCCGAGCCGGCACGACACCAGCGACGCGAACTATACCTGCTTGGGTTCGGATTCCTCCGGGTTGAGCATGGCGGTGCCGACCGCGTAGTAGTGGCTGGGGTCGTCCCCGAGCCGGCACGACACCAGCGACGCGAACTATACCTGCTTGGGCTCGGATTCCTCCGGGTTGAGCATGGCGGTGCCGACCGCGTAGTAGTGGCTGGGGTCGTCCCCGAGCCGGCACGACACCAGCGACGCGAACTATACCTGCTTGGGCTCGGATTCCTCCGGGTTGAGCATGGCGGTGCCGACCGCGTAGTAGTGGCTGGGGTCGTCCCCGAGCCGGCACGACACCAGCGACGCGAACTATACCTGCTTGGGCTCGGATTCCTCCGGGTTGAGCATGGAGGTGCCGACCGCGTAGTAGTGGCTGGGGTCGTCCCCGAGCCGGCACGACACCAGCGACGCGAACTATACCTGCTTGGGCTCGGATTCCTCCGGGTTGAGCATGGAGGTGCCGACCGCGTAGTAGTGGCTGGGGTCGTCCCCGAGCCGGCACGACACCAGCGACGCGAACTATACCTGCTTGGGCTCGGATTCCTCCGGGTTGAGCATGGCGGTGCCGACCGCGTAGTAGTGGCTGGGGTCGTCCCCGAGCCGGCACGACACCAGCGACGCGAACTATACCTGCTTGGGCTCGGATTCCTCCGGGTTGAGCATGGCGGTGCCGACCGCGTAGTAGTGGCTGGGGTCGTCCCCGAGCCGGCACGACACCAGCGACGCGAACTATACCTGCTTGGGCTCGGATTCCTCCGGGTTGAGCATGGCGGTGCCGACCGCGTAGTAGTGGCTGGGGTCGTCCCCGAGCCGGCACGACACCAGCGACGCGAACTATACCTGCTTGGGCTCGGATTCCTCCGGGTTGAGCATGGCGGTGCCGACCGCGTAGTAGTGGCTGGGGTCGTCCCCGAGCCGGCACGACACCAGCGACGCGAACTATACCTGCTTGGGCTCGGATTCCTCCGGGTTGAGCATGGCGGTGCCGACCGCGTAGTAGTGGCTGGGGTCGTCCCCGAGCCGGCACGACACCAGCGACGCGAACTATACCTGCTTGGGCTCGGATTCCTCCGGGTTGAGCATGGCGGTGCCGACCGCGTAGTAGTGGCTGGGGTCGTCCCCGAGCCGGCACGACACCAGCGACATCGCGAACTCGTTCGTTAGCAGCTGGTGCGCGTGCAGAACTGGACATTGAAATAAGATTTGATATTTAATGCAAGGGGTGAACTCGAGAATGGGCCGGCGGGTCCAGTAAACAATTAGAAGAACCACTAAAAGAAGACGATGATTTTAACTTTTCCAGTCACATATATCCATATTCATCATCGGCCCATACGATATTTCAAATAAAAAAAATCTGCCGCTTAGCAGATCAATTTCAATCAACTTATGCAACGTATGTATAAATACGCATTATATTAATTTAGTCCTCGCGCATGTCACATGGACTACATCGCACAACAAGCGAGACATAACTTCACCGCCGTCGCGCCAGTCAGACCGACTAGGCGAGCTACGCTACGAGCGCCAGCTTAGCGCAAGTAGCGTAACTCGCCTAGCCGTTTGTAACAGATTTGCTAGGTAAAGCAACGTTCGCAGCGGTCACAACTCGGGTGGGTGACTGTTTTCGTGCTTCGGAGGGCATGTTAAGCCGTCGGTCCCGGTAGTTGTCTCAGGACAACAATCGTTAGACTACGACTTGCTCTAAAAACTCCGACACCAGGGTCGGCCACACCACCCACACAAGAGAAGAAGACGAAGAGGGCAGAGGCGACAGCGATCCCAATAAAAAGAGGCCCAATACCGCTGAGAGGCGCATCGACTAGCGGAGCAGCCACCAGCGGCCTGCCAGTTCCCTGGGGGTAGAAGCCCCCGCGCGTTTACGCCTGGGTAGAGGGGACCACCCCGAGACCCACCCTTACTACGTGATCTTCCACCTCCCCTGGGGGGCCAGGGGAGGTGGAAGATCACGTCAGAGAGTTTATTTTCTGACAAAAGAACTGACGTAGCCAATAGTTTTGTGTAACTGTCAGTGTCAACTGTGACGTTGACAGATGACAACCCCAAAAAATGCCCCTCAGTTTCTTGCCGTATCTTCTGAGTAGTGGTTCTTTTTCCGATACGGTGGTAGAGTCATTGTGATAATTTGACGTTCATAAGTGCGTCTGTGATGCCAAAATTATTAAAGAGATTTTGATTGATTGATTGACAATGACATATGCGAATGTCTCACACTGACCTTCGAAGGTGTGATGGTCGAGGACGAGCAGGTTGTGCACCTCGATGTCGAGCGCGTTGGGCGCGTGCTTGGGCGGCTGGTGCGGCGCGCCCGACGTGTTGGCGGCGGCCGTGGAGGCGCTGGCGCGCGCCGCGCTCGCCTCCGCCGCCTCCAGCCGGTCCACGCGCATTGTGATCACGCCGAACGACTGTCGCCATACGAATACAATATAGGTGACATCTTTTTCAGTCCTATTCGAAAACGACTCGGTTCTTCAATAAGAGTCAAAGTAATTCTATTAAACATTATTTTTTACAAAATTTTAATATCAATCAATATTTTTTATCTATTTTTTCATATCTATATTCTAATTCAATACTTTTTCGTAGTGTACCATAATCATCAATTTTATTTTAATTAGCATGCTGTGTTGTCTTCAAGAAGGTCGTACACTTACATACTGTATGTAACCTATTCAATGTTATTTTAAGCAAGACCTGTGTACAAGGCCAGTTTAGAGATCCAAATAAAAGTCAATTATCATTTAAGTATCAAAAAACCGGCCATGTGCGAGTCGGACACGCGCACGAAGGGTTCCGTACCCTTATCTATAAAAACGGCAAAAATACATCTGTTTGTTGTATGGGAGCTCCCTTAAATATTTATTTTATTCCGTTTTTTAGTATTTGCTGTTACAGTGGCAGAAATGCATCATCTGTGAAAATTTCAACTGTCTAACTATCACGGATACCGCCTGGTGACAGACAGACAGACGGACGGACAATACTAGTAGTGACCATTGTATATTGAGATAGTTTAAAAACTTATATTAAGTTGACATGACTTTAAAAAAAATTAAACATATCTATTCATTTGTTACTGTACCGTACATCATCAAGAAGAGAAAACTTAGGTATCTAGGCCACGTCTGAAGACATGAAAGATACCAACTACTCCAATTAATCATGATGATCAAAGTAGAGGGAAAGCGACACGTTGGAAGAAGAAAGAAGTCCTGGTTGCGCGACATCCGCGAATGGACGAGCATTACCAGCGTGGAACATCTGTTTCGCTTGGCACAAGATAGGCAAAAGTTCGAGTAGTGGAGAGGCACCATAAGAAGAAGATTCATTTGATTCTCATGCTCAAATTGAAGTGCGAGCGAAATTTATATTTTCTCCAAGAGACTTCAAAATATTGGAGCAAAGTAGAGACTTTCATACATAGCTGTAATGAGTTTGAATTAGGAACATGAATAAAAATAAGTTATATATATAACAGCTGTTGATCTTCCATAATAAATAAATAGATAAAATAATAATGTTGAATAAAATCTTAATATACAATCCTTTTTCTATATAGCAAGTAGATAATTATGAAATTACCTGTGAAGCTTCCTGGTAAGCTATCCTCCTCGGGGTTTCGCCGAGGGGGACGGTCCGTATGTGCAGCTTCTGTATCTCATCTATGGTGCCGATGGTCACGGTGCTGTCTGTCGCTAGCGCTAAACTGTAACAAACGAACAGATGGCCTACCATTACTCGACCATCTGCGCTCTATCGGATGAATCCTTAGCAACAGGTGAGAGAGCGGCCAAAAACCTATAGACAATAAAAAAAAAACTTTTTAGGCAATAATTAAGAATATTTTTAAATTTCCCATCACGCACATTTTTCTTGCACGTCCTGGATGACTGGTAGAAAATGCTATCTAGCATTAAGTCCTCCATGAACAAACTGTTTTGTGCTAAAGTATAAATAAATAAAGAAAAAAGGAAGGTATTTTTCTCGCTTAGATTATTCGGCGATTATCTTTTCTTCTCTGATTCTTATAATCTAGATAGATAGATGAACGCTTTATTGCAAACATTAAATTCAAGACATTACATAGAAACAAAAAAAAAACCAATTTCAATGTATCTTCGAAGTTCAAGGTCAAATATCGATGAAATTAATATGGGCCACTTCGTAGCTATACTGAACCCAACGCAAAAATATTTTTCCAAAACGGTTCATAAATGATGGAGTTCTAAGGTAACTAACACAAAAATAACATACAATCGAATAGAGAACCTCCTTTTTTGAGCCTTTCCTCTTTTTTCTTTTTTTGAAGTCGGTTAAAAATAGGCTCACCTGTCAGGGTAAGCCTGTGCGTTGAGAGAACACATGTGTGTGACTTCCTTTAAGTTGACGTTGGAGAATACCAGCTTGTGATTGGACGAGAAGATAACGGTGGGACGATCTGAGCACGCGAATATGTTGGTTGTTGATAGCGATCTGGAATCAAAGATTTTTGATAATTATTTCTTGGGGTATCGTTTCGCACGTTTTTTTTTTTATGTATCCGAATGACGAGACGAGCTGGTCGTTTGCCTGATGGTAAGTAATACGCCAGCCCGCACATATATATAAATATAATTAATTAAACTTTGATATTTTAAAGAACTAATAAAACAAAATTATATATAGAATCATTAATTTTAATTTTTATTCAAATACTTAATTTTATTATTTTACATTCTTTTGAATGTAAAATAATAAAATTAATACATAAAATTAAACCCTTAAATGGGGTAGATTATAGGGCACATTAATATTGTAACACCTAAATTACCTACCTTTATTCTAGAAAAAAGTGTTTATGATTCGTCTTCGTTACCTAAAACTCCTGAGAACCGTGGGCTGCGTTCCGAGAGTGACTTTCTTCTTGTTATGCAGCTGTCCGGTCTCCTGGTCTACCGTGAAGTAGAACATGGAGCCGTCTCCTAAAGCGCACAGCAGGTAGCAAACACCTTCCAGTACGCAGATGAGCAACGAACGGGGTATTATTTCTGAAAATAAACATATTTTTCAAGTTTTTTTTATGTAACTGAATGACGAGACGAGCTGGTCGTTTGCCTGATGGTAAGCAATACGCCAGCCCATAACAATAACAGCACCACCCAGAACTTTGTTTTGCAAAATCCTGCGCGGCGCTGTACTGCGCTCGTCACCCTGAGACAATTAGCTGTTGAGTCTCATAATGTCTAGTTATTTCTCTGGCTACAATGCCCTTCAAGCCGGAACACAGTAATGCTTGCACATTACTGCTTGGCGGCTGAATAACTGGCAAAGCGGTGGTACCCACCCAGATGGCCTCTCGCATACGAGAAACCTACCACTAGTAGTTATTTAACTTGCAATGTTTCATTCAAATCTTGCAAGTTGATTCAGAACCACTGCTATTTTAATGAGAAAAGCATACTTTACTGTTCGTAATTACATAGAACACAAAGATGCTTGAAACATTCCACTTCTGCAAAGCAGCCAACTGGTACATAAGAAATATAACATTGTAGAAACACAAACAATTGTAACAAAATCTCTAAATAATGCCCCTCAGTTTCTTGCCGTACTTCTGAGTAGTGGTTCTTTTTCCGATACGGAGGTAGAGTCTTGTGATAATTTGACGTTCATAAGTGTGTCTGTGATGCCAAACGTGAATAAAGAGACTTTGAGACAATATACTTTAAATAATGTTGTTTTAACGTCCTCCCTACGGCTAGAAAATCGGCGCGCGAATCGGAATAAAGGAAGTATGCTCACCCCCCGACAGTTTCTCGGTGTGCAGCGGGCGCAGGTCCGGCAGCCGCAGCACGCGCACCGAGATGTCGGTCCACAGCCCCACGCCGAGCAGCGCCGCCTCGCCGCCAGCCGGCGCCGGCGCCACGTCCAGGCACGCCACCTCCTCCTCCATGCACATCTCGCTGCATCACACACGTAAGGATGTTGACAACTATTCAACACATCTCGCTACATCACACACGTAAGGATATTGACAACTATTCAACACATCTCGCTACATCACACACGTAAGGATATTGACAACTATTCAACACATCTCGCTACATCACACACGTAAGGATATTGACAACTATTCAACACATCTCGCTACATCACACACGTAAGGATATTGACAACTATTCAACACACCTCGCTACATCACACACGTAAGGATATTGACAACTATTCAACACACCTCGCTACATCACACACGTAAGGATATTGACAACTATTCAACACACCTCGCTACATCACACACGTAAGGATATTGACAACTATTCAACACACCTCGCTACATCACACACGTAAGGATATTGACAACTATTCAACACATCTCGCTACATCACACACGTAAGGATATTGACAACTATTCAACACACCTCGCTACATCACACACGTAAGGATATTGACAACTATTCAACACACCTCGCTACATCACACACGTAAGGATATTGACAACTATTCAACACACCTCGCTACATCACACACGTAAGGATATTTGACAACTATTCAACAAAACTAGGTTTTCTATGTCTTTCGAAAATAAACATAACAAAATTGTCGACTGCGAAAACGGAATCAAAATTTGTTAAAACTATAATAGTTATATCCGTTTAAAGTGGTACGTTTTTTATACATAATGGTAGTAATGCCTAAATTTATGTGCAAACTTAATAAAATGGTACAATTTATATAAGAAACCTGATATAAAATTTACCATTTTATTAATTTTGCGTCAACAGCCACCCGTAAATAGTTCACCGCGCATTTTAGGCATTTCTACTATTCAATGAACAAGTCAGTAATTGTTGAATTTTGTATGTAAGACGTACCACTTTCTGTGCCCACCAACGTTTTCCGAATCAAAAACAGTAGGTACCTTAAGAAACGCGCAGGATACGCGTAGGCACATAACCTTTGTGTGTCGAAAACGCACAAACACGTTAAAAAAAACAGTAAATTCAGAGAACACAATGCACGCGGCTCGCTGCACGCCACCACCTCCCCCTGGCTAGATACAGTGTAGCTACACTCACGCGATGAGTTCCAGCTCCCGCTCCCGTATAGCGACGAGGTAGATCCGCGGCCCGGCGGCGCACACGGCGCGCGTCTCGCTGCACGCCACCACCTCCCCCTGGCTAGATACAGTGTAGCTACACTCACGCGATGAGTTCCAGCTCCCGCTCCCGTATAGCGACGAGGTAGATCCGCGGCCCGGCGGCGCACACGGCGCGCGTCTCGCTGCACGCCACCACGGACACGCCGCGCGCGCCGCCCACCTTCCACTTGGCAGCCAGCGCCCACCCGTCCGGCGCGCGCGCTATCAGTCGGATTCCTTCGTCTGTTACCTAAGGGAAAGCTTCTGTTCTGTCTGTTCTCATACGCAGGTTGTATTTTTTACCAAATTTTAGAATAGCGAGTCGACCCGCATGGGATTGAGATGATAGCAGTTTCGGGAAGATGGGTAAAAGGTGTATCTTTATTTATTTTTTATACATGGTTACTATTATTTGCCTGTATTTTTGAACTGTAAATGTGCTTTTATGCCCATTTTTATAATAAAACTTTTGATTTCAAAATCCCCGTCCCGACCAGTTTCTGGATACCACATTTGATCTACCACGTGATGCATTTCGTTACATATTTTAACTTCCAAACCCTTTCGCGTCTAGTATACTTATTTTAAGATGAAACGGTGAGTAAATGTTCATTGTTGAAACATTTCAAGAAATTTGAATGTCTAATACTCACTGAAAGAGTGTTTAATAATAAAATGTTCATATATAATTGTAGGCACTCACTTGAACAAGTTGGTCGTGACACACGTTGCCCGTGAAGAATGTTTGCCTGTCAGACACAAACCCTTGGATTTCCGTTTCTTCCACCTCTTCACCATTAAGTTGCAATACCCTGAAAATAATGTTCTATTATAGAATGTAAAGCATATTTTTAACCGACTTCAAAAAGGAGGAGGTTTACAATTCGACGGTATGTTTTTTTTTTTTTTTTTTATTTTTTTTTGTGTGTTTGTTACGCGATTACTCCGCCAATTATGAATGGATTTCGATGATTCTTTTTTTGTTTGGTAGGTCATACTTCAGAGGTGGTCCCATATAAATTTTATCAAAATTCATTCAGCACTTTTTGAAAAAAATAGCGAAAACAATAAAAAATATAAGTTTAATCTTCAAGTCGGTTCTTGTTTTTGTTGTAACCGACTTTCTAAAGGTGGAGGTTTGTATTCGACTGCTTCACATGCTTCACCCAGGGTTGACTTCCGGCGAGGGAACTCCTCAACGGTGAATAGTATAGACACAAAATTTTGTAAATGGATTTAACCATAATAGCCTGTTCTAAATTCCACCATGACATGGCTGATACACCCAGGAATGACTTCCGGCGAGGGAACTCCTCAACAGAGAATAGGAGAGTCATGATTTTTTTTTGTACATAAATTTAATTATGATAGCCCGTTTTAAACTTCGTCATGATGTGGCTGCTAGATCATAAATGCTTGTCTTTAAAAACTTTTTAAATTAATTTAATTAAAACTTGTTTTGCACTAAAAAGGTTAAAATAAATTATTTTTCAAAAAAAACTAAACCGACTTCAAAACCACAAATAGGCACTCAAAAGTGAAAAATAAATTAATATAATTATGATAAGCGCTGCCCACTCATATATTTGAAGTCGGTGCCAGCCAAGTCTAAAAGGTAGTAGATAGATACTACCTACAAGTAGTACAATACAATACAGTACAATACAGTAGTACAATAGTTACTATATACATAGTATTTATCTGCTACCTAATAGACTTGGCTGGCACCGACTTCAAATATATGAGTGGGCAGCGCTTATCATAATTATATTAATTTATTTTTCACTTTTGAGTGCCTATTTGTGGTTTTGAAGTCGGTTTAGTTTTTTTTGAAAAATAATTTATTAAAGAGCAAGATGTTGTTCATAGTTGAACATAACACCATCACACTGTTTGTCCATTCGAGTATAGTCTTAGCTAGTCTGAATGCAGTCCGGTATAGACTAACCTAGTTTGACTGCAGTCCAGTATAGACTTACCTAGTTTGACTGCAGTCCAGTATAGACTTACCTAATTTGACTGCAGTCCAGTATAGACTTACCTAGTCTGACTGCAGACCAGTATAGAGTTACCTAGTCTGACTGCAGACCAGTAGACTTACCTAGTCTGACTGCAGTCCAGTATAGACTTACCTAGTCTGACTGCAATCCAGTATAGACTTACCTAGTCTGACTGCAGTCCAGTATAGACTTACCTAGTCTGACTGCAGACCAGTATAGACTTACCTAGTCTGACTGCAGTCCAGTATAGACTTACCTAGTCTGACTGCTGTCCAGTATAGACTTACCTAGTCTGACTGCAATCCAGTATAGACTTACCTAGTCTGACTGCAGTCCAGTATAGACTTACCTAGTCTGACCGCAGTCCATTATAGACTTCCTAGTCTGACTGCAGTCCGGTATAAACTTACCTAGTCTGACTGCAGTCCGTATAGACTTGCCTAGTCTGACTGCAGTCCAGTATAGACTTACCTAGTCTGACCGCAATCCATTATAGGCTTACCTAGTCTGACTGCAGTCCAGTATAGACTTACCTAGTCTGACTGCAGTTCAGTATAGACTTACCTAGTCTGACCGACGAAGGCGAGCACGAGAGTGTCATGGTGGGCGGGCGATGACAGCTGCAGCGGCCACATGCCTTTGATACCGGGCAGGTCGATTGACGCTTGTTCTTGTATGCCAATGCCATTGCGGATTATACGGAGGGACCCCATTTTGAATGCACCTGACAAAGAACAAGATAAAATGGGTAAAATTATATTTCATGTTCAACTTACTCTAGCTAAGAACTTTTGCAGTTGCTCATCTGTTTGTATCTACATTTCTAACAGACTTTTTAGGGCCAATCAGATGAGCTACAGTTTTCAAGTAATGTATTTAAGATTATACTCGAAGATTAACACATTATCTCCATAGCCTGAAAAATGAAGCCTTACCTGAACAAGTGATCAGCTGATTCTGTCCCTGCTTTTCCAAATCCACAACGCACATGTCTACGATAGGGGCTAGGCTAGTGAAACTCTCCATTGGCTGCACATACTGACTCGCGTCGTCTCTCGACGCCGAAAGCCGAACGAGGGCCGAATCGCCGAGACGCGACCCAATGAAAACAACCCCATTGTCCAGGTATGTCATACATTCTGGGATAGGGATGTCACCTAGAAGAAGAGAAGTGATTACAGCTTGCTTTTCGATAAACAATGACTTTCCCAGTATGATGTAAGAAATAGTTGTCATAAGTGGGAAAAGTATGTATATTGATGGTAAAGGCGCTTTATAAAATCATATAGATTCTCAAGGAGAATCCTGAATGCAGGTTATAGAATCTGCATTCTGCACTAGTAGAGATATATATAATTTTACATTCCATAGTAATATTAGATTAATTAGCATTTGCATCATTAATAAGCTGCTATATGTCTATTAGCATTAATCAAATTAATTGTTAATGCTAAAATTCATCGTTTAGCACGCGACGTACAGCAGCATGTGTGCACCTTTATTCCAAAGGTTGCCTGGAAGAGATCGCTTTTAGCGATAAGGCCGACCATTGTAACACTTTCTTTAATTGTTTTTATGTAATGTCTGTAATTTAATGTTTGCAATAAAACGTTCATCTATCTATCTATCGCGTTTGAATGCGAACTGCGACGGTCTGCTAATGCTATGCTGTTACGATTGGGAATCATATTTAATAATGGAATTCGCATAAAATAGTGAATTCACAACTGCGAATTTCATATCAGCAATTAGCATCGCAATAGCAAGTAGCATGCTAATGACTAATATTTCACCTACTAATGAAATTAATGAAAAATAACAATAAATTCTAATACTGTTCTAAATTAAGGTTTGGGAAAACTGCTCAAACTCCCTGACGAGACGATGTAAATAAATGTTTAATCCCTGGCAGTAATGACCCTTTTCAATGAACTAACTTGGTGACTAACACCAGAAGTTGGAAGAAAAGATTTTCCTATAACAATTTTTTTTTTACGCTTAATAGATCTATGTTTGGCCACTATCTCGCCTGATGTGAAGCGATGATGTAGCCTAAGATAGAGCATATAGATCTAGAGAGAGACGGCGGTTCAGCGGCTGCTCAGACCCGTCTCCCCGATGGTTCACTGAACATCACTAGGTCCCGAAACACGACTAGGTCGTTTAGTGGCATGGCTTTGTTCGGTGGGTGGTATTACAACCACGGCCAGAGCCTACCACTCCAAAGCGCGTAAGTGGGTTTCATCACGATGTTTTCCTTCACCGTTTTAGAGCGAGCGTGCAAAACATAACTGTTTTGTGTGACATACCAAGCAGTTCCACTTTCAAATCCTTGACAGCCTGTGTTCCATCCATTTTCTCTTGTAACTCCAGTAATAGCATAAAGAGTCGTCCAGCAGTGTCGCCTAGCAAGTAACGTAGACCTCTTCCATCAACTCGGCAGTAACAGCATATCGGTGTAAGCTTAAATAATACATACAAATATGAATTTCATCAGTTTCATAGTTTAATAAATTATTTTTCAAAAAAAACTAAACCGACTTCAAAACCACAATTGGCACTCAAAAGTAAAAAATAAATTAATATAATTATCATAAGCGCTACCCACTCATATATTTGAAGTCGGTGCCAGCCAAGTCTAATAGGTAGCAGATAAATATGTATATAGTAAGTACTACTTGTAGGTTGTATCTATCTACTACCTTTTAGACTTGGCTGGCACCGACTTCAAATATATGAGTGGGTAGCGCTTATGGTAATTATATTAATTTATTTTTTACTTTTGAGTGCCATTTGTGGTTTTGAAGTCGGTTTAGTTTTTTTTGAAAAATAATTTATTTTACCCTTTTTAGTGAAAAACAAGTTTTAATTAAATTAATTCAAAAAGTTTTTAAAGACAAGCTTTTATGATCTAGAAGCCACATCATGACGAAGTTTAAAACGGGCTATCACAATTAAATGCATGTACAAAAAAATTTCATGTCTGTCCCATATCTCTGTTGAAGAGTTCCCTCGCCGGAAGTCAATCCTGGGTGTATCTGCCATGTCATGTTGGAATTTAGAACAGGCTATTATGGTTAAATCCATTTACGAAATGTTGTGTCTGTACTATTCACCGTTGAGGAGTTCCCTCACCGGAAGTCAACCCTGGGTGAAGCAGGTGAAGCAGTCGAATACAAACCTCCACCTTTAGAAAGTTGGTTACGAAAAAACAAGAACCGACTTGAAGATTAAACTTATATTTTTTGTTTTTGCTATTTTTTTCAAAAACTACTGAATGAATTTCGATAAAATTTATATGGGACCACCTTTGAAGTATTACCTACCAATCAAAAAAAGAATCATCTAAATCAATGCATAATTGGCGGAGAAATCGCGTAACAAACACACAAAAAAAATTAAAAAAAAAATAAAAAAAAAAACATACCGTCGAATTGTAAACCTCCTCCTTTTTGAAGTCGGTTAAAAATACATAGCCTATGTTGTATAATGGCAGGTTGAGGCTTCAGCTTAAAATCCAAGTAATTTCGCCGGGAACAGCGCCATTTTAGAATAACTGACTGTGGTTGTAATTTTATACTGTAAAGCTGCAGAGCTCTGCCTTGATTTAAAAATATAATTTACTTGTGGTAGGTCTCTCGTATGTGGGAGGCCGTCTGGGTAGGTATCACAGCTTTGCCAGTTATTCTGCGGCCAAGAAGTAGTGCGCAAGCATTATTGTGTTCCGAGCATTGTAGCCTGCGAAATTACTGGGCATAAGAGGCTTAATATCTGATGTCTCGGGGTGATGAGCGCAATGCAGTGCTACGCAGTACTTTTTATGGTACTAAGAGTTTTGGGCTGCACTGCAATTGGTATGGGCAGGCGTGATGCTTACCATCAGGCGAATGACTTGCTTATTTTCGTCATTTCCATAAAAAAATATAAATACAAAACTTACCTTAATTTGTGGCGGAGCAACAGCTACATAACTTTGTCCATCATGATACACAATTGATTCCTGACCTATCACTATTGATCCACCTGCAAAAGACAAATTTTAAGATGTAAGATAATTATAATGTATATATATAACTAGCTGTTGCCTACGACTTCATACACATAGTGAAGTAATCTTACCTGCTCCCAACAATTATGAGACTCAATCGCATTATGAGACTCAACAGCTAATTGTCTCAGGGTGACGAGCGCAGTGCAGTGCCGCGCAGGATTTTGCAAAGAAAGTTCTGGGTGATGCTGTTATTGTTATGGGCTAGCGTATTGCTTACCATTAGGCAAATGACCAGCTTGTCTCATAAATCAGTTACATAAAAAAAAACACAATTTTCCATCCCACTCTAATCCCAGTCCTGCTCCCGCTCTGCTCCTATCCCGATCCCGTCCCTATCATATCCCTTCACTGTCCCACTCCTGCTTTTGTCCCACTAATATCCAGTTCACGACCTTTTCCTATTCCATTACCGTTTCGCTTCCTTTTTATTTAATTTATTTATTTTGATGAAACAACGCCGGACTCCATAAAACATACTTAAAAAACTGCATTTCAATTTGTGCCTTAGTTTCTGAGTTTATTCCGGACAGACAGACAGACAAAAATTTTAAAATCTTATTTTTATGTTCTGTTACTCTTAAAAAAATTGATTTTCAAAAATATTTTTAAATACAGTAGCCGCCGTACATAGTATTATATGAAAGGACTATTCTCATAAAGTGTTTTTTGATTACACTTTAAAATTTCAAAACTTATAAACCCACATCAGGTTTATATTCCAAAAATTACTTTTTAAACATGGTATTAAAATGTTCGAGTGAACTTACCAAGTGGGCTGGGCACTGGGATTAGGATGGATGCCTCTGTTTCCACATTATCTTGTTTCCATGGTATTTTCATGAACTCTTTGTCCCGCAAATTGATTTCATGTGTCTGAAAACAATAAGGTGAAATGCATTAGATTTGCTTTTTAAAGAATACTTTATTGTAAACATCAATTTACAAGATATTACAAAAAATAATGCATTAAAAAATGTGTTACAATGGGCAGCCATATCGCTAAAAGTGATCTCCTCCAGGCAGCCTTACAAATAGATACTTACTTTAATATGTCTTCCGTTGAGATCTTGATGAATTAAAATTAGAGTAGGGTTGGCACAGCCATGTAAGAATTCTACATCATAAACATTTAATTCTTCCAATCTGTAAAAAGATAACAAAAACAAAATACACAAATTAGTAAAAAAAACAGTAGGGGTGCCATTGCCACATTAAAAATTACAATTTAAATTTTAAAGCAATAAATATCAAAAGCCTAAAACCTCACCTTAAACTAGCTGCTTTTAATTCTGTGGAATCTTTATCCAGCGGTATAATCTTAAATAGTCCATCGTAAAGCCTCAATCCAATCACTCTTGCTTGAGGATCAATGACAGCAAGGATGCCATTCTCGGAAGGTTTGCCAATGCGGTCAGACACATTGCCATGTGCTCTGGTGACCACTTCCAAGTCACCACTAGGATTAATGCGCCATTCGAGTATCATGGCATTGTAGCGAGCGGTTAGGATGAATACTAAATCCTTTTTCTCATACTGAAATTAAATTAACAATATTAATGTAAAGTATACATATTTAGAAGCAAATTCTGTGTACAATCCTACTGTTGTTATTGTAATTGGTTGATGGATTAGTAAAGGTTATTCTTTATCAGCGAGGTCATTGTTTTTTTTTATTTTTAGAAGTTTATTTTTTACCTAAATAAAAATATTATGATTTTCTTATTTTTACTATGGATAAGTTCATACTCACTGGAGGCCTAAACAGCTTCATCTTAGCGACTCTTCCATACAGGCCCACTTCTTTCATCGGCCGCAGTCCCTCCGGGGTGACCAGGTACATCTCCAGGCGATTCACCTTCGCCACCAGAAGGTTCAGATCCGTGGGGGATGTAAAGTTGCCTACAAACCATTTTAAATAACTTATTGACAGAATAGTAGTTAGTGGTACACAATAATTCAATACACAGACAAAATGTTATGGCTGTTGAATGAAATCAAGAAAGGTTATCTGCAGTGAACTTAGTCTAATTTGTGCCTTATCAAAGCATAAAATGAGTCGTACCTATTATTTATTTTAAAATATAAAGTATGTGTTCAAAATAAACATTAGTTATCATACTCCAGTTTCATACAAGCATGGATGTCTGTCAAGGTTTAGCTCTATAACACAATTCTGCCATCGTAGAGAAAGTTTACAGGACACTAAAAATGTGTATATTGCAATTATTTTTCAGATTTTCCAACTACACAAGAAGAGAAGTTTATTATAGCAAAGAAATTCAATCGTTTGTAAATAACCTCAACATAGTGAAAACAATATTTAAAATTGTAATTTACCTGTAACACATGCTGTTACGGCCGTTGATTTCTGAGCAGTAACCACGTAGTGGTAAGCCATGATGATATTTCACCAGTTTATCAACAAAAACCACACTAAAACACAACAAAAATAGCTTTCATTTGGCAAACGATACAAAAATTTGCCGACAGGCATTCGCAGTGTTGCCACCCATATGCCATCGCCATTTGCAGGGCTGTCAGGTAAGGCTGCATCGAATCCAGCTTCAAAAAAGTCGTACGCTGTGTCGAGTTGAGGAAAAAATTGTACGCTTATAAAACTGCTTATTACATTTTTAACTCAGTTTATATTGTATGTTCGCCATCGTCGTACGACTGCGTGCGAAATAAGAGAGGCAAAACATTCGGATGAATTGGGTGATTCTGACGCTCTTTGGCGGCGTGACCTTGGTTAAAAAGATCACCAACGATAACCATCATAATAATATATCATATGGCTGTTCCTGTAAAGTAAGGAGTTCGCTTAGCACAGTTAGAATGTCGGTCGATTTAGTCATTTCGATTTCGATTATTTCTATTTTGTTTGTGCCCTTGTGGTCAAAGATATACGTCTTTGCTTGTGGTCATATCGTTGTTATGTCAAATAATGTCATTGTCAACTTCATGAGTGAGACTGACAATTGATTGAGATTTTATGATTTTGTCATTGAGGAATGACACTCCTCCATTGAGGTCTTACACTCAATGCACTCCTCAATAGATTTTGTCATTGAGATTCTTCAATGGATTTTGTAAACCATTGAAGTCTCATTCCTCAATGTTGTAAACCAATCGCTCTGAGCCATAGACTCAGAGTAATGACACCATAGAGTATTAGCCTGTGGGTGCTCTGAACCAATCAGTTCAAAGGAAAATCAGTTTTTTAAGTTTGCAATAATATACTATATTATATACTTCATTTCATTCTGCCGGTCATTTTGAAAAAATAAATTTTGTTAACCCCAATCCTCAGAGGAAGAACACTCCTCTGAGCCCCGTTCAAACCCCAATGTCATGACATGTAGTCACAGAGGAAGGAATTAAATACCATGTAGCTTTGATTGAGCTTTGTCGTATGTTATGGTAGTTCGATTCATTTGTTCGACTGTCGAACAAGTGAGATTTATTTTTTCTCCTCTGTTCGACCGACGACCTTATTTTAAGCAAGAAACAAAACACAATACAATAAAATTTAAAAAACTCTTATTTCGTTAAATAAAGTTCGCTTCATTTGCACATAAATATGACTTTGGCTTATTCTTCTTTTGGCGCATCGCCGGCCGCTGCCGCGCTCAGAGGAGTCTTCCTCTGAGCTGCCGCGGCACGCTCGCTTTGCTCGCTCGGCTCGCGCATATTGGTCAGTATATGTTCCTTGGTAGTGGTGCACCAGTAACCTAACACTCCTCCTAGCTTCGCTCGTCGTCCTACGGTCAGCGACAAAAGTGGCTATAGGCAAATAGTTGTCCAATTTCTCTGAATGTTGCATTTAAATAGTATGTTAATATCCTTTGCGGATAGGGGAATTGCAAATTTTTGCAATTCCCCTATCCGCAAAGGTGTGTAATTGTAATTTGTATATTTTCGGTGTTATTGACAATTGAAAGTTTGTAAAAGTTTAGCTACTTATGTCGCTGACTGTACCTATGTATGACTTTGCCCTGAACTATTCATGTGTGGTACAGATGTACAAACATAATATTATGTACACAAATATAAAACTTATTTAACGAAATAAGCGTTTTTAAATTTTATTATATTGTGTTTTGTTTCTCCATTAAAATAAGTTTGAAGGTCGACAAAATGAGAAACAAAACATTCTAACTAGTTCGGCGGTCGAACAAATGAATCGAACTAATGACAACATGCCACCCTTGTTAGCCCAGCAACAAGCATTTAATAATTTATCAGTTTCCTTTAGTTTGTCGTAGGTATGTTATTACTTTCCAGAATTTGATCCTTATTTAATTTTATATACCGAAGCGATACTATCATCATCGTCATCATCATATGGTGTAATAAATTAATAATACAGGCTGTTTCTTTTTTTTTCAAATACAATGTCATCAATACCATCAGGCGAACGACTTGCTCATCTCATCACTCAGTTTCATAAAAAAAAATACAATGTGTTTGATTCCTGGCTAGGAAAAAAGGTTTTCAATATGTAATCTAATTATGCAGTTTTAGTTTTTATCTAAATCTGGCATCTGGCTCCGAGAATCTGAGTATTTTTCGCTTTAGTTTTGGATTTGGCCCTCCATGCCCACTTGAAAAATTCACCTTGTCAATAAAACACCACAAATTATAATAGACGGTGGCACATTCATAGCAAAATATTTTATTTATTATCTTCACAACTATATTTACATAAAATTATTATTGTGTTAGGTATTAGAGTATAAAATGAAGTTTTTAATAGTATCAGTCTTCACACTTGTTGCTCGGTGGCACGCTCTCGAATAGAACTTGCGTCAGGAATGTAAGTTTTCCTGTAAAGCAAACAAAATAAAATATATTAGCCATTGCGTTGCGCCATATAAATATTTTATCGATAACTTCGTAACGGGTTGTTTGTTCATTTCTATTGTTGTTTCATTATGTGCACTTAATGAGTACACGATGGTTTTGGAAGTCTATGCCTATAACAGGATGACCTAAGAAAAGATCAATTATTTGTATGAGTTACAATAACCATCGTTTTGCCCGTTTTTAAGGCGGGTAATGTATTCCTGGTTTGAAGGGCATTATGAGAATTAAGAGGTATTTTTTCAGGGTGACGAGCGCAGTGCAGTGCCAAGGAGAATTTTGCATAACAATATTCTAAGTGGTGATGCAACTGTTATGTGCAGGCGTATTGCTTCCCAACAGTTGACCAACCTGCCTATCTCGTCATAAAATTATATAAAAAAGCACAACTCAAGCTACAAAAAATATAGTTACTATAGCTATTGATATACTCACTTAATAAAGCAGTCGGCGTCTTCTTATAATAGACGAACACCGTATAAACGACGACGCCCATCAATATAAATCCAATGGCCATTAAATATTTTAAAGACGGGTCGTGTACTATTGGCAACACTGACAGGAATATCGCGACTAGCAACACGAAGCATGGCACGGGAGTGGGTACTCTATACGGCCTGTGTTTGTTGGGCTGAGTTTTGCGAAGGACCAAAAGAGCGACCATGGCAAGACCGTAGAAAAACCAGAGAAACCAGCTGGCGAATTCAATGAGGGTCTGAATGTTGCCCACTGATATGAAGATAGCGGTGAGAAATGCCTGAAAATAAAATAATTTGTTAGTTTTGATTAAGTTTTTTTGGAAAGAAACAATAGAGCAATAGAAATTGACAGCCTCTGTGGGGTGTTGGTGCGGGTTGGGTGAGTCAGCTTATATCTCTCGGAGATTGCGGGTTCTATTTCCGCCGCGGGACTTATGTTCGTACTCGAATAAAGCGCATAATGTATTTATTTCTTATCTGGGTGTTGTGGGACAGTCCTCGTAGTTCCTGGGACTAGATACAGGGAATCCTAGTTAGGGTTACGTAGTACCTATTAAATAATTTGTGGTTGGGGCCAGTATAGCAGGAGCCATGTATGTAATCTTTGGATGTCATTATTATTATTTAATTAGTTTACATTTTAATCAGTACTATAGTCCTATCATATCTCAAGAGTAAATTTTTTTTACAATACTCTATAGTCTAGTGTAGATAACAATCTTTTTTATACATACTTTAATTAATTCTGTGCCTAACTGTGCCAAATTCAGTAATTAACTACTACTCATTACTGATTAGTTGATTAAACAGTATTTAATTTTGTTATCATTAGATTAGATTGTTATGCCGAAAGAAGATAGCATGATTATATATTTTTAACCGACTGAAAGGAGAAGGTTCTCTGTTCGATTGTAATTTTTTATGTTTCTTACCTCAGAACTACGTCAATTATGAACTAATTTGGAAAATTCTTTTTGCGTTGGGTTTAGTATAGCTATGAAGTGGTCCCATATAAATTTCATCGATATTTGACCTTGGACGAGAAGATACATTGAAGTCGGTTTTTGTTTTTTTCTAAAAAATATTATTTAAGACAAAGGAGCTAACTTTTGAATAGAACTAGGCTAGATGGCTCAAATGCTACATAAACTTTTAGAATCGAAATCATCTAAAAAAGGCTAGTTTAAAAAGGGGCTAAAAAGCTCGAGTGTTTTGAACAGTGTCAATCCCTCACAGAGGGCGCCACATGTAGTATATATCTCACCTGGAACGCGACCGCGGGCGCGGGTGTCAGTCTCTTCATGTTGACGTAGGAGAACAGTTCCAGCATGTGGCCGCCTCGCGCCGCCGTGTAGCACACCCTGGAAGTGATGACAAGTGGATGATAGATTAGATTAGATAACGCTTTATTGTTACATAACAACAAGAAATAAATTACAAAACAATACTTAAAGCTGAAGTGTTACAATGGGCGGTCTTATCGTTTATAGCGATCTCTTCCAGACAACCTTTGGATGGAGAGGACCCAAAAAAACTGTAAGGGACGGTGGTGTTGTGCTTAAAGAAACTAACCAGTATGAGCATAAAATAATAATATCATATACAGTCTATATAATCGTAATAATATAATTTTTACGAACAAATGTTTCTAAGTTTGCTTCTGAACTTGATTGTGTAAAAGGCTTACCTGGTAACGCCAAACTGCACACTCATAGCGCAGCCAAACGTCGCAATAGCTACGCCCAGCGGAATCAAGAAGCTGGCCGGTCCCAGCACACGCTGCCCAAAGGCCACGGCCACGGCTGGGACTGACACCATCTCGGAGTAGCTGAGCACGGTCATGTAGGCCACATTCATAAACACGTAGAGCGCTGTGATTAGGGGGACTGCGATTGAGATGCTGAGAGGGACGTTCCTGGAAAAAGATAAATGAGTTAGCGTTAGTAGGTATTTGCGCGCATCATCATCGCTCATGAATGTGTGCGTACACGCACACCACGCACACCACGCAGAGTAACCGAGCAAGTCCCCGCCCTCCGCGCAGCGCCTGCCGTGCCGCGCCCCGCGGCTCCGCGAGCCAGCCATTGCCGCGCCGCCTCGTGGCTTCGGTCTGCGATAACAACGCTAGACATACGTTTATTTATAATTAATATTACTTTCACTATTGTAATGCCAGAATTACCCACCATTGTACAAAACTACAGCCGCAGTCTTCATTTCGCCGTCCCTAGATAGGAATTTTCATCATATTCTTGGACAAACATTTATCTTTTTTTTTTATTTTGACAGCATCTGTGGTGTAGTGGTTGGGCAGGTTGGCTCAAATCTCATACACCACTGCGGTTGCGGGTTCAATTCCCGCGACGGTACAAATGTTTGTGAACAGAAAAAAAAGGCGCAAGCATTTGTTTCGTGTCTGGGTGTTGTGGTCCTCATAGTTCCTGGTTCCCTAGATACAGGGAATCCTAGTTAGAGGCCAGCATCTATGTACCTACGTGATCGTAAGGCGTTAAAAAAAAACTGCATATTATGCACAATACTTATGTATACAACTGGGAAACTTAACTGTCAATTTTAATACTTGAATCTTTCAAGTAAAATCTGCCATTTACAACTTGGGATGTTGCACTTCAAGTCTTCACTGGAGTTTTACGTCCGCTATATTAGGGCCGGCCGAGACACATCACGAATTCGCGACGACCGCCGGCGCCGACCGCGTGAAGCCATAACAATTCAGCAAGGATCGTAAGACGAACTATACTCATTTTATCTTTCTATAGCTACAAATTATCATAAAACGTCCAGCGTCGGCGTCACACTGTATCACTTCGCCGATAAGCAATAAGCTTGGTCTCTATACTTACGTGGACGGGTTGATGATCTCCTCAGTGACAACAGTGACGCTGTTCCAGCCGTCGTAAGCCCACAATCCGGAGTAGAGCGCCAGGGCTATGCCCCCGGGGCTGCTGGTGCTGCCTTCGAAACCTTTGTTCAGGTTGGCTGTGTTTCCTAAGAGAAACAAATAATTATTTGAAAAAAGACAGCCAGACAAAATACTCTAACGTTGCGCGTTGTCTGGAATATTTTTTGATTGGGTAAGCACTTGACTGCAGTCTCACCGATAGGATGTGACGTGGTTGACGATGCATCACGCTTGATTATAGAAGATGCCGCTGATTCACTCTAGACTCTGCGACACCCAGATTATAATAATCGGGAAACAAAGACGATTGCATTTAATTAGGTCCCTAAACTCCCTAGACGATTACGTATTCCTAATTATATAAAGTTAATATGACGAGGCGATCTTTATTTCACTTGAAGTACTTATCTAATCATAATTATGTAGATATAGGATACAATTTGCATAGATATACTTACTTAGCATTGTAGCATTGTATATTGATGGAAACTACTCACACAGAGTGTGACTACCATCAATCACTATTACTTGTAGATATACATACTTACTTAATATCTATTGAGTTAGGTATTTCAACCAAGACAATACATGGTTAAGCAATAGATAGGTACGTAATACGTAATACCTAAGTCTTCTGTGGTAACACTCGTAAAACATATTGTTTTATGCAAATCATCAGTTATTTATTGACATGATGTGGAACCTTTTATTCTAAAACATTTGCTAACGCATTATACAGTGGATTTTTGCAGACATAGGTACATATTAAGCATAATTATTAATTTATAATTTTGACATTGTGAATATTTTATTTTATTATTTCATTTTGACATTTTATTTTGAATATTCATATTGAATTTCGAATTTTTGCTCATTTATTTATTAATTTATATTTTATTGTGTCGTGTGTATACATGCTGGTATACACCTTCCACTCAAATTACTTCATGATTGACTTGTGGGTTCACAAGTTTATGAAATATAAAAATAAATGAGTATTTGAGTATTAATTATTATATTCTAGGCTAATTCATTGCTAAACTATCAGCAGAACAAGAAAAAGCTCTATCTATCAGTGTATAACTGAAAAACGGTCAGACAACAGCTAGGCTGAGATGATAATGAATATAATGATAATGACAGACTCACCTTTACCAATTTCATAAATCCCTCCTCCGATAACAATGAGGCAAGCGAACACTTTACACACTCCGAATATGTTCTGCACCTTTACAAACAGCTTCACGCTTGTTATGTTAATGTATGTCATAATAACTGGAAAATAAAGACACAAATAAAAAAAAAAGTATCTTAAATAAAAATTAAAATACTGTTGAAGTAGATGTCTATCATTCTGCTATAATTATCTATGACTAGAACATAGAATTAAAATGTGAATTCTGTGGTATATGTAGGTAGGTACTTAATAAATAAACAAGAATGTAGAAATAGTAGGTAGAATGAAGTTTTCATCATCAGCCCATCACATTCCCACTGTTGGGACCCGGGCCTTCTCTCATAGAGAGAGTATGGGCCATAATCCAACACGCTGGCCCAGTGCGGGTTGGTGGATCTCACATGTCCTAAAATTTTTGTGATTGATTCTTGGACATACCGGTTTCATCACGATGTTTTCCTTCACCGTTTTTTAGAGCATGTGTTAAATTCGCATATTTGCAGATTCGAACTCAGGTGCGTCGGATCGAAACTCGCATGTGTTCCCACTGAGCCACACTCTCTCTTATGAACTAACTAACGAATGAAGTTAGTTATTATTATTAATATTTATATATAAGGTAGTTGTAGAAGATTGGTGGCTTTGAAATTAGATGAGTTTGTGCTCCCGGAAAGTAATTGTTTAATTATTTCCAAATTCTCGATTCTGTCTGGAATATTACAAATTCTATGGACTAGGAACCTATTAGCAAAAATGGTACTTAACTTTTTTATAGCTTGTGTTTGGGCTAAACTGTGTATCTGTCTAGGTGTGAGTGAGCAACACACAGCAATAGTTATCAATTATTAGAGAAGAAATAAAGACATAAATAAATAAGAAATTACTTTATTAATTCTAAATTAATCTTAATGTATATCATACAAACAATTTACAAATATTTGGTCCATAAAAGGAAAATTCATTATTGCTGACATCTTTTTGTGTCATGTGATCATGTCTCATGCCATAGGCCAATCCCACTTTAGGGTCTATAAGAATAAAATGCACAGAATATAAAGGTACATCTTTGTTTATTTTTTTCTTTTTTTTTAAATTGACCCCTTTTAAACTACAATTAGAAATAAGTGAGTTTAAATTCCATATTATTATAAGGATTTTCTGTGACAATGTTAATATCTTTCAAAAGCTCAACCAGTTTGATGTTTTCCGCTGTGATTGGTATATAGCTGTGTGGATTGTTTTCTAGACTTGCTGCCATTAGATGCTGAAAACAAAGAGATTTGAATTTATAAAGAGCTAACAATGTTAATAAGAGATCGGTTTAAGCTATAATACAGCCCCTTGTGCAGTACAGCCACTTATGTTGTTAACTTAACTGTTTTTTTTACTGTATTGTGGTGTTACCAATAAAAAAAGGGTTTATTCATTCATAAGTTTGGATAGCTGTTTATAAAACTTTTAATAACAATAATAATAATTTTTACATTGTAATTTATTCGTTATTGTTTCCATGATAAATTCTCCTATTTTAAATTTGGTTAGAACCTTTATCATTATTTATAATAATATGTTTGATTTATATTATTAATAACTATTTGAAACAAATTTAAGGTTGTTAGACATTACTTATCATACCACAAAAGCAGCCATATATGTTTAGATAAAAAAAAATGTCTGAGCAATAATATTATTATTTTCTACTCACACTCATTACTTCCCTCATAGCGACATGACAATGCGGAAACAGAGACTGCATCAGGCCATGAACTTCAGTCTTCATAAGTTGGAACTTTTCCTTTGCCCTCATCAAGTGCTCCGGGCGAACCTCTTGCTTGTCTATTTGTGGCTTGGACTGTGCTTCATTTGCTATGTTGATGAGGTTTTTAACACTGTAAGACAGGTGAGTTAGTAATAAATGAATATTCATATGTGAAAACAGTTGTGTTAGCACAACAGTAGTTAGGCTTTTGGGCAGTCTATAATCTGAATTACTTAGCAATACCAACACACCCACAAGAATAATAAAAGTCATTATATTAACTCACCTATTAATTTCGGCATCTACATCATGAATGCATCCTTTAGTGAAAGCCGCGAACTCGTCTACCTGATTAATCTTCTCCTTTATCTCTTTCAAAAACTGACTTGTGAGGAGGTTGTCGTCTATCGAAATAGGTGTGTTCGAATTATGAACTTCTTCGCGGAGTCCTTTGATGTAACAGTTGACTTTTCTATTAACTTCTTCGGCGTCGGCGGAGGGGGTATCGGGAGGCGCGTTTTCGATGATGTGGTAAGTGTTTACGCAGTTAGCTTGTAAAGCTTTAATGTCCCGCTTGAGTGCCTCCTGGGTCTCAATGTTGCGCTCGTTAGACATTCTGAAACATATAAATTAAAATCAGAAATGCGCAAGACAAAATAGCAAATAACTAAGACATCATTATGTTGCATGATACAATAATAATTTCAAAGTGATAGATACTTACTTAGTGATAATTACTTACTGAGAGTGCACAGCGATTAGTTGATAGAAAAATTTATCAATAATCAAGCGTAATCTTTTAAAATAATAAATTAAACTGCGAGCACTTATCCCAAAATCAACCGTTTGTTTTAAAATTCTAAAGATATGTCAGTCGAAATAAACTGTCAATGTCAACTTGACAGCTAACTGTCGTCAATCAAAACATAGTGATGTGAACACCGAGGACCAGTCGAGATTACAACGATTATTTAATATCGATTCCTGTTTCTGACTACTCACTTTTCAGTTTCTTTGAATGCGTTAAAAACAGTGAAACTTACATAAAGCTGCGAGGGATGCTAATTTTATGGCATTCTCTTTATAATCAGGATGCAAATCAGGGGTGAATGGCTGTATTGCATATTCAGCGAAGGTCATTACAACAATGGCAACTTCTGCTGGTCGCAATATCATCACATATATCCATGCACAACTAAATGAGGGTAATGGTCCCCAGAATTTATGTATTTTCCCAAATGCTTCTTCAAAATATGAGTATTCAGCTCCGGATTTTCCAACAACGGTGCCAAGTTCAGCAAAGGATAATGCACCTGAAAGTAAACATATGAGTCATTCACTTAATTTTATCATGAAAATTGTATCTCTTTAAAAGTTCTTGACATACTAGATATACAAATTTATCATTTGGAAATAGGTATCTTACCTACACCCACCTAGTAACGAAATAACTCCTGACAAAGTCCATATCACCAAGCATAGCCCGACTGACCCAGAGTGTTTTAGAGCAGCAGCAGGTGATACGAATATTCCAGATCCAATCATAACACCCAATATTAGATTCACAGCTGAGAACAATCCTAGTTCTCTTTTAAGTTTGATGGTACTTCCGCAAGCACTGATAACGCCATTTTTTGTTTCATTACCGTCATATTTTTCCATACGATCCTCCACTTTTCCAGACATTTTTGATTACTGAAACAAATTTTATAGTTATGTATGTAGATTAAATATTTAAATAAAGGTGTTTTCTGCATTGTTATTAATATTTTATAAGATGTGATTCTTTGATTTCTTTACTCTATACTATTTCGTATTGGAGACGTAAAAGTTGTAGCAATTACGACTGAGTACCTACTAGGTAGTAATAGTTAGTTTTATACTAGTGGACATAGAATTCATAGTATTTTGTATCAAACTGTAACTAAAATTAGGATTTATGATTATAGTGACCAAGAAATACTCTACGTACGTTAATTTGCGTAGAAAAGTGATTCGTGAATGAAATAATGTGTTTAGCACTCCACGTTTCGGCCATGAAAACTGAAAATAGCTTTAACTAGCCATTTCGCATTGGCCAATGAAGTCTAAGAGCTAAATGTCATTAAGCGACTATAAATGGCATAGTAAGTAATCATGTCATAACACTTATAAGCTTATAACGATACAAAAAGCCCTTGGAGTCTCTCGTCTCGTCAACAATGGTTTGGAAGCCGAGTCGAGACATACTAATTCCATCGTAATAAAGACTACCGGTGTAAGACGTAATCGAGTTAACGGTGAATGAACTTGGACGTCCTCACGTGAGTCCATTATGTTGAAAAGGACATCGGAGTCATCGGAGTAAAGGGAATGCTCTTGACCTAACTGACGAATCCAAAAGTAATATTATAAACCAGTTTGACTTATTAAAACTCTTTTTTTTTTGTGTCAGTACGAAATGTACGAATGCAATGCCACAGAAAAGCTAAGTCAGATAAGAGCGTTGGTATAAAAACTTAGTCGAAATGATGAATGGGTGCCTATTATTTCAGTGACAGGCAAGGTTTTTGATTTGTGGTTTGAATATATTGTAAAAATCATAGTTTTGTATAAGAATATAAAATACGCCGGCCAAGGGTTTGTAGGACATTTACAGTCACAGAACATGTTGTTGTTGAGATACCTACCTAAAGTTATTATATCTAACTCTTAATAATATTATTTTGGTTTTTGATAAATGCGTTCGGTTCGCTTGACTTTGGCCTTTTACCATCTAAAAAATTAATCTAATATTAAAACTTGACACTAACCATTCATATTTCTTACAGTTTTTGATTGGTTGGAGTAATAGACATTTATTGGCTTCGTAATCTAGAATAACATTAACTGAGTATGTTGACCTATCTTTTACGATGGAGTAGTAATATCACCAAGATAAACATATACACATATTGAACAGATAATGAAACTCGCCATAAACTACGACACAAGTGTTTTAGCAGTCGATATTCGATACCACAATATTACCAATATTAAATATCATAGTTGATTAACATGCATATTAGTTAGACTGATAAGACTAATAAACTTGTAGAGTTGTCCAATGTCGTACCACTGACATTGACAATAATGCAGGAAAGTTAATAGGAAATGTTTTCAAATCGTTAATTTTAAGTACAAACACGAGTCACACGAGACACTTAACCTATCGAGACTTAATTAAGTACTTGGTTTATTATACCAGTAGACCACCTACTAGTTTTCTCTCGTGATAAGAAATCTAATTACTTAGGTTCTTTATTTAAGTGCATTTGTGAAACTGTATATTTCTTTTCCTTTCAATAGTTGTCCATCCAAGGTATCAGTTCCTGTGAGATCTATTCATATATCATATTATTTTATATTTTTTCTAATATTATTAACTGCATAAATACCTAGTAAAAATGTACTACTGTTATGACAAAATTAGTAGTAAAGTGATTAAAAATGTTAAAGTGGACCTTATGCCTGGTCTAGCTCTAGTAATAGCAAATGCTTAAAAGTACTAATAGACCATTTTGCAAAATATAAGTAATTCTAAAATTCATTTAGCATTTGTTACAAGGTGTCATTGTAAGCCTACCATGAAACTACGATTTTCATGATGATTTCATGTTCATGAATCTCTGATAAAAGAAAAATCTGTAGCAGACACGAGTTCTTACAACGTAGTGCGGTAGTTGTAAGCAAAATAGACGCCCTCATGGTAGCGTCAACTAGAACCAGCTTGAGCTTGTAGTAGTAGAATTTATGTTAAAGAGTAAAATTCAACTAAATAATTGAGCAACTTTACCTTGAAATTATCAGAAAACTTCTAATTGGAATATAGATATTTAAGTCAGCTACTATAGACATACCCAATGTATACAGTAACATAATTGGATAGAAAAAAACTGAGAATAGATGTTATCAATAATTTATTTTGTTACTGGTGCAATTAGAAATAGCTGAAGTTTTAAAGTTGATCGTTGCTGCCTATGCCTATCACACTGCCAACAATTCTATATAGGTACCTACCCAAGTGTAAAGTGCCTTACCTACTATAGAATCATCAAATACTATCAGTTAACTTTACGATTCAATTCTAAGTATAGTAACATAGTGACTTAATATTACTAATTTGTAATTCATTCAAATACCTAATTGTTTATCTCGTGTCAAGAAGGCTCAATCACAAAATATAGACTAGTACAGAAATGAATCAACATAGTAAGTGCGCGCGAGCAACGCACACATAGACATCGCTCACGGACACGATATCTCGAACCAGTTGAGACCAGTGCGAGCGCGAGTGCCATCGGCTTGAGACACGCGACTGTGAACTTTAATGGTACATAAATTATTTTTCAAAAAAAAAATAAACCGACTTCAAAACCACAAATGGCACTCAAAAGTAAAAAATAAATTAATATAATTATCATAAGCGCTACCCACTCATATATTTGATGTCGGTGCCAGCCAAGTGTAATAGGTAGCAGATAAATACTATG
The DNA here is from genome assembly GCA_951640565.1 of Petrophora chlorosata. Lineage (NCBI taxonomy): Eukaryota > Metazoa > Arthropoda > Insecta > Lepidoptera > Geometridae > Petrophora > Petrophora chlorosata. The sequence goes on from OX621207.1 coordinate 2,209,783, forward strand.
TATATAGTAAGTACTACTTGTAGGTAGTATCTATCTACTACCTTATATTATTAAATACTATGTATATAGTAAGTACTACTTGTAGGTAGTATCTATCTACTACCTTTTAGACTTGGCTGGCACCGACTTCAAATATATGAGTGGGTAGCGCTTATGATAATTATATTAATTTATTTTTTACTTTTGAGTGCCATTTGTGGTTTTGAAGTCGGTTTATTTTTTTTTTGAAAAATAATTTATTTTACCTTTTTTAGTGAAAAACAAGTTTTAATTAAATTAATTCCAAAAGTTTTTAAAGACAAGCTTTTATGATCTAGAAGCCACATCATGACAAAGTTTAAAATGGGCTATCACAATTAAATGCATGTACAAAAAAATTTCATGTCTGTCCTATTCTCTGTTGAGGAGTTCCCTCGCCAGAAGTCAATCCTGGGTGTATCTGCCATATCATGATGGAATTTAGAACAGGCTATTATGTTTTAATCTATTTACGAAATGTTGTGTCTGTACTATTCACCGTTGAGGAGTTCCCTCACCGGAAGTCAACCCTGGGTGAAGCAGGTGAAGCAGTCGAATACAAAACCTCCACCTTAAGAAAGTTTGGTTACGAAAAAAACAAGAACCGACTTGAAGATTAAACTTATATTTTTTGTTTTTGCTATTTTTTTCAAAAACTACTGAATGAATTTCGATAAAATTTATATGGGACCACCTTTGAAGTATTACCTACCAATCAAAAAAAGAATCATCGAAATCAATGCATAATTGACGGAGTAATCGCGTAACAAACACACAAAAAAAAAAAAAAAAAAAAAAAACATACCGTCGAATTGTAAACCTCCTCCTTTTTGAAGTCGGTTAAAAAATGGAGCAACAAAGCAAAAGTTACTATAACTGCTCAGTGGACGGTTGTTTAAATTCAACATTAAACGGTGAATTGTCATTTTTTAGGCTACCAGTTGTTTCAGAGAGGTAAGTAGGTATTTGCTTGTATTTCGATGGTTCGTTTTCAAGTAACACAGAACAGTTAGGTAGGTAGGTAAGCGCCCCGGCCCCCGGCCGCCCGCGCCGATCAATCGGACATGATTTTGTGGCCTTGTCATATTTTAACAATTTATATTACATATTTATTGTAGTATAAGCTGTATAAGCTCCTTGTTCAATAATTTAATAAGGAAGATGTTAATGTAAATTATTTGCATTTTTTGTCTTCAAAAAAACTTTATTTAATTATAATAAATCAAATAATTATAATAAATCAAATAACTAGATACGAGTGCCACTACTACGATAGTTTTTTGTGCATAAGCCAAAGTTGACAACCCTAGCGCAACTGCCGAGCGTAGGTATGAAAAGTGAAGTACATACATGAGATTGCCTTCTGTACTAGTCAATATTTTGTGGCTCAATGGCATGGAATTGTTTATGCACGCTTCTGGAACGTGGTAATAGACATTTAAATAACCATAATCGTAGTACATACATGCAAGTCAATACAAAAATAGAACAAAGTAATAGAGCGTTATGTTATAAAGTTCATTTAATATTTTATTTTGAGATTCAAATTTAATATATCAAATTATCTAGTAAAAAACCAATTGTTTTGGTGCTGCGAATGACGTGAATGATTTACAGAATTTTAAAGGTATTATGTTGCAAAATGTTATTTCAAGAAAGATAAACAAAGTTGGCATGGGTGCGGTGCAAACCTATACCAACGGTAATATAAAGCCTATATATTCCCCCTTTAGCACTTATTTGGTTTTTATTCGGTTAATAGGTTAATTGGTTAATATTGAAATGACGAATACGAATGCGCGATGATTCATTGGGGAGGATATAATGGGCGTTTTCAATTACCTACTAGCTAAACGATTCTCTATTACAACTGTATTCTTTTCGTCTTAAGGTAAAGTGACCCTAATCAATGCATCCTTCTCGTCGTAGCGTCGACATCGTTCGATTACCTTAAGAATTATTCAACGTGTGTTTTGTTATTGAATTTAAATCTAGACTAAACATAAACATGAAGCTCGACAACAAGTGCAGACTCCGGAGCATTAGCTCTGAATGTGATACAGCTCAATATTATCTCGGTGCATGACTTGCAAAGAGTTTATAAAACAACCCAACAAAACATTTCTCTCAAAATAAGTCGAAAGTCGCCAATTTGGATCTTTCGACGTAAGATTCCTAAAATGTAGCAGTGACTGTGCAAGAGAGATAAGACTTCTGTATACAAACACGGTGTTAATACTGGAATAGTTATTAGTAATTAATCGGCATCGGCTACAACGATATTGAAAGACATTATAATTATAGTTAGTCAATGCACCCAGGGCATCCTGTGTGAATTTATTGTGTGGTGCATTACGCGAAACAATACGTCATCTATATTGTTAGGTAGGTATATGTTATTTTTAACAATATGCACACGTTCTTTGTTTAGTGCTTTTAGTATGTGAGAGACCGTAAAGATCAATGTGCTGATTTTATCGTGTTTGTTTGGTACTAAATACTGATGTGCATTATTGTGCATGCGGTTTTGCTATGTATCTTTTAATATGACACCGCGCAGCATGCAAGCTTGCAGAATAAAAAGCACTTCTGCGAATGCAATTTCGTGTGCATGTTTGCAATTTCTTATTTGAAATTACTCGAAGTATGTTTTATGGGATGGGTTGCGATTGCTATTCTCCGAAACCGGGTATCAATCATGTTTCCTTATAGGAAAACATTAATTTTGCACTGCAGGTGGCTTTTAAATCACGATCTTCGCCGCTGTTTAATTTTTCCTTTGTATTTAAACTGAAGTTATTAAAGAGATATAGCAATACATTTTTACGGTTGCGTTAGCTGGTAAGAATATTAGCACAAAAGATAAAAGTTTGTCCTTCAGAGTTATATAATGAACAGATTAATTTGGAATTTGAAATACAACATGATGTTGCTAAGTTAAGCCTGTCAGATAAGATAGTAAATAGCGTATAGAGTCTGGTAAAAAGAATCTGGTAAAAAGAATAATTCATATTTGTAATGTGAGAGTCTATGTAATTCTACAAAATCACAAGGATAATAAAGTTATCGTGTTTGATAATGCAGCATACTTATACTATTCTGTGCTTATACACGACGTAGACAACATAAAAATATTTTTGCTAATAACATTTTGGTTACATTATTGCTATGTTTTTTTTAAATGAAGAGCTGGTTAAACTATTTTAATTGTTTTTTAAAGTCAAAGTCAATTCAAAATCTCTTTATTAATTTTTGGCATCACCTTGACTCTACCACCGTATCGGAAAAAGAACCACTACTTATAAGATACGACAAGAAACTAAAGAGATACAAACCACCGCTTATTATACGAATTTAATAATTTTGGTTATCATGATGGCGAAGTTGTAAGAGGAAAGCAACGTGAAATGTTTAATGTTGAGGAATCCAGTCAAGTAAGCCCTAAGGAATGCTCGCACGCACGCATGTCCAAGGCAGTATAATTATAATGGTCCTTGGATAATGTTCAATATGTTTAATAATGCTGAAGAATTCTGAGCACTAAAATCCTATTATTCACTGAACAACATCACATCAAGACTTCGCACCTGAGCTGCTGTTTATAAGGTTAGCAATGGTTTATAATGAATAAATTGACTCTGTTTTAAATATAAAAATACATTTTCGCTCAGCTCTTTTTACTGTCTAGAATACCTCGAAAACTTCAATAGGGCACATTTAGGTATCTGCCTATTTAATTAAATAATTTTATAGAAATAAAAAATAAGTCTACGGGGATCATAATAATGGGAATCCATCAATCACAACCCTCAATAAATGGCAGCCATTTTAATAAAATTCATTTACACGGAAACCAATTAAAAGTTTATTTTAAAGCTTAGGTACTCTAAATGATTATGAAGATAAATATAATATTTATAGCCATAATTTTACTCGCACGTTTAGATTATATAAAATAACTGATAAAATTCTAATCTTGGTAATGCATAAAGTAGGTCAATAATATTTATATGCTTCAGTTCTTTTTATTTTAATGCATTCCATGCTTTTTTGCTCTGCTAGTATTTATATTTGTTTAATATTTATATGTTAATACAAGTATAACTGTGAAAAAACATGATATTATTATGATTAAAATTTAGAGTATATAAAGACATAAAACACAAGACAAAAATCGGGAAATAAGTAAATTCGTAAAAATAGTTTTAGCTGTAGGTATTATTAACATGATTATTATGATTGGGCACACCTCCACCAACTTACATTTTCTAAAAAGTAATTACTTACGAATTTGTTTTACTCTCGTACCTCACTCGATATTCTTGAGTATAAAATAAATAGAAGTATTTACTGTAATACAATTCAAACAAATCATTTATTTACGCGATGGAGCTTCTATCACGATTTTGTCACTATTCACTAAACAAATGATCACCCACGGACACTCCTAAACAAACACTGTCTGTCGTGCATATCGGTTCACGCAGGGGTGTTATGATAAGGAATAAAAATATTGTAATGAACTGATAGTAAAAGACATTTCATTTAATGTTCGTCGTCGAGGTAATCAGTGACACAAACTCTTGTTCGAGTAGTGAAGCTAATCACAGTGATTTATTGATTAGCATTGTTCTTATCTGTATAGAACTTTATTTATTTCACTCTCATTAGCATTTTGTAATAGCATTGAAATTATTTAATAATGATTTTGTTTGGTATACTTAATTCGATACTTAGATACTTTTTATTTTATTTTATTTTATTTGGGGGACTTACAGCTATCAATTACAAAAACATGAGTACAAGTAGCTAACAAAGAGCCAATTACAAGTCTCCACAGATAGTAATAAAGTAAGTCAAAAAAGATAACATAAAAAAATAGTGTCTTAATAGTAAATTTCTTAGTCATTAACATGCATTGCCACTACAACTCGTAGGCGGTGGCATACTTTTAATGAAGCTAAGTGCGCCAGCTAAGTAATCTGAGTTATTTATTTTATTAGACAAGTAAAATAGTAATATTCCTAATTGGGAGTGCATATGGAGCAAATTTGTTAGTAGTATTTTATTTTATTTCGCTAATAGATATATTTAATAGTTAGATACTTTATTGACCTCCTTTCGTTTCGGTGTTGAGTACCTAGCATTGAATATATACTTACATCGGAATGCAAAGGAGTTAATAACGTTAGAACTCGGGAACGTACTTACATTCGTACATTTTTATAACATTACTAACCGATAACCACGGCAATTCGCGTAAAATTCGGTTTATACCTAGTCAAAAATAAAAATAAAAAGATTGATTATGCAAATACGAACAAAATTGCATTTTTAGAGGTCAGAAAACAATTTTTAATAATGGTAATCATTTAATATTAAATTGATGTGTTAAACTAAATCTATTAACACAAATTTCTGAAAAAGTAAGTACTTATGTAAACCGATTTTTTTCATAAACATAATATCCAGATCCAGACCAAATTCTGTAATATACCCGCTAGAGAAGCTAAAATCAAGAGACTCCGCGAAAATGCACTATTTTATTTTTTACATGTAAAATCAAGACGTGAACGACAAGCTCGTCTCGTCACACAAGTCTATGAAAAAATCACATAAATAAATATCACATAAGCAACATGTCAAACTAGAAGTATGAATGAGATGATAGTTAGGTACCTATATCCTATCCCACACATAAACACTTACTTACCAAACATAAAAATCCGTTCACTCATTAATAATTATAAGTTAAATGCAATTAAATGGCAATTGACAACAAGCACATACAAGTACACACACCTTCACATTTATAATAAGGATAGTAGGATTATGCCTTAGAATTATACGATCCTTCATAAAATATTTTAAAAACTGCTTTCCGCTATATTTAATAATTTTACCTACACACCGAGTTTATTTATCACAAAGTTAATGAAATTATTTGATTGGAAAATGTAGTTACTGTAGTATTTTATAAAATTGAAATAAGAGTAAGTGAATATTTAAATAAAACACAGTGGTTGATTTATTATTAAAGTATTACCTAGCTCTTAGCTATATTATAATTAAGTAGTACCTTTAGAATAATGTACTCTTTTTTATTTATTTTAATACACACTACAATAATTGTATGTTCAAGTGTAACGACGCAATCATTAAACTTCGTTACAGCTCGTTTACTGCTGCCTACAACCTATATTATTTGTTTACTTACTTGTATATCTTCAATATACCTATAAATACAGACAGCATTCAGACACGATCGATTCTGGTCAAACACTTTTTCCCGCCAATACAATATTAACACATGCGTGCTGCGACGCCAGTTTTATTTTGTGAACTGACACCAAAGTGAGACTCTTCTGATGAACTCGAGGCTATATCTGCCTGCCTGACACTTTTCTTTTTGTAAATTCTTCCTGCGATTGCATGTAGTTTGGTAGGTTTTTTTTCTATGTGTTAGGTACCTACTGTTCAAATTAACATTATTATATTAGGGCAAGTTTGTCGTAAACAAATAAAGCTACCAATTTAATTTTTATAACTCTATGAGATTTTATTAAATATATGTATACACTATTTTTTTAGATTATAAAAAAAATGGATGTTGCGTAGTAATGTTATAGGTATGTAAAGTACCTAATTAATTTCATACCTCACTTTTTATTGTTTTAATCAACGCATCTTTTTTCAATTAACATTATGTAAAACTTATCTAATCGAAAGTTTTGACTAAGTTACATGACTTATCTCATTTTTATACTAAAAATATTACTTGGCTTTGGTATTGTGACACGATCTAATATTATGATACTTCCTAGTCCGTGAGTACAATACAAAACAGGACAATACAACTTTTTACTTACACCAAAAACAGCCCATAAATAAAATATACAACGAAATTAAGTACAATCTTAAGCGTCGATATCATTATTTGAAGAAGTAAAGAGAAATTATTTCAAAAGTGTGTGATTATTACGAGTATGACGGTTTTTTTTAAGTATTATCTCATGTGAAATGTCTTTTCATACATATATTATATTATCTGAAAATCAGTACAGTTTGTGATTTGATTGCGCTAATAATCGATTTTAGATTATGGACTGAATTTGTAGATTTAAAATCGATCGATTCTAAGGTGCACGTGGCAAGGCGCAAGCTCTACGAGACTCAGTGCTACCATGGAATGACTCTGTGGTGTGATAATTTAATATCCAGCTACTCGAAGTAATTAAATATTCTAGGGAAGAATATTGCAACTATGTCCCGCTAGGGGTGTTGTTGCGCGTTTAAGTTGTTATTTTCGTCGTACAACATAAGCTTGAAACTAGAATTTCCAAGATATTGCTGGATAAACATTAGGGCCAGAGGTAGCCGAACAATGAGACCCGACTAGTTAGAGAGTAGTGTCAAAACAAAGAACATAAGTCGCATTGGTTGGAGTTAGGTTAAGTACCAGCTTTATCTTAGGATATTTAATACCTTAATCTGTGCTAATACCACGGTATACTTAATAGTATCTATAGGTAAAAAAAATCCGTCCGCAAAGACATAAAAATGAATAGCGACTATTGCTACTACGCAATAAAGTGTCATTCAGCTCGCAAAGCGCTGCGTAACTAAAATTATATTATCTTACGAAGCTCTTATCTATTCAGACGTCTTTAGAGTTTTATTTTAATTTATTTTTATTTTTGTTTATTTATGGTTTACCAATCATTATTACATTAGTACATACAAAAATAAATATAATTGCTAAACGCATAATCTCTTATAGGTAAACACTGCATGCATAAGTAAACTAAATTTCTAAATTGAATAACATAAAAAGTACTTATAAAGGTCTATAAAGATTAGGATAGAGTTGTCGTCACTATACTCACGGGATATTGGAACTATTAAAAAAATCTAGTGTTTTTTTACGAAACCCTCGCAATGAGTCCGCGAATACGTCAACTACAGTGCTAATATCGTTGAGAAGTCTGCTGAGCCTCTTATTGTGACGAATATCTTTCTTAAGTACCGGTTATGTAGGTAACTATTAGTATTACCGTTACTATACTTTATTATGTAAATACTTGAAATTGATAATGATCATAAAAGTCAACATTTGGCACCTATTCCATCTGTGTAATAGGTGCTAAATGTTGATAATTAAGAAGAAACAATAGATTTAGGTCCTATTGATAGGTCTCAGATTAAATAAAAAAAGTTGAATCACAAGATACTTAATAGTCCAGGTAATAAATTATATATTTTCATCCGAGCAGTAAGCGTAAATTTCATTACATTTCAATTTCTTTCGGAAGTGAGGAATGTGAGATGTGTGTTGGTTGATAAAGCTGGTACTTAATCTTACCCAAACCAATAACTTGCAAGGTTGATTTATAACTGTAGTCGAGTGTCATGTCACTCATGTCTCATTGTTGGACTATTTGAATCTGGCCGTGATATTTATCCAACATCATATTGTTTCAGGCTAAATTGTACGATGAAAATAGCAGTTTAGACATTAACTTTGTTTAATGATTACGCTAGTAGCGCCCCTAGCGGGGTATAGTTGTTGCAGTAGTATGTGTCTTCCAAATAGGGTCGCGTTCAGAAATCACCCAGTTAATGTCATTATTACCCTAACGCCGTTCAGAAATGACTCAGGTGAACTTTGAAATTTACCCTGAGCCGTTCAGAAAACCAATTGGGGAGAGTAAAAGTTCACCTGACAGGTAAAATATTCACCGATAAAAAAGCGGGTTACGATTCTCACCTGTCAGGTAATAGTTGTCAGTTGTCATTTTACTTTACATATTTGCAATATTTTTGCATTGACTTTTTTGTAAATATAAACAAAATAAGCGATTCGTGTATTTGAAATAAAATATAAGGTAAAATTCCGATATTAGCCAAAATAACGCAGTTAAATCTGATAAACAAAAGCGCGGGTAATCTCAGTCTTGAAAATGTTTGGTTTTGATTGGCTGGCTTATTGTGTTACTCGATGCCCGTTCAGAAAGGCGTTAGTTAATTTTTAACTTGGCATATCACTGAGATCTGACAAGTATTCACTCGTGAACATTTACCCATTTCTGAACGCGGTCTAGATTTCTAAACAACTTATTAGAGGTTTCGGGAAATTACGAATTACGATTTATGAATGTAGGAATTTATATGATAATTTTGATTTATTATTAACAAAAAGCCTTTATCATTAAGTATGTAGATACATTTTAAATTAATAATATATTTATAAATCAATTATTTTATGCAATTTTTTCTATAAAATTCGCAATGTCATATTTTTATTATTGTGTACTGGCTACCCCGTTTGAGTTCTTTCAATTTTGGTGGAAAAAGCTCGTTGTTCATGCTGAACTTTGTCGAGCATTTTTCCCAGAAATATTGTTATAATTTGTGATATTTCCTTTTCTATATAGTTAATTTAGTCGTAGTTTAGGTTTTTTATGTAAAATCATACTTAATTTCAAGTGGAAACAGTATTTTGCGTATAACACCTGACAGATCGATTCGGCGTTCCTAGTTTCAGGTTATATTAAAAAAATAATTAGTTTTGTTCTGTAATTTTTATTTGAAATGGAAAGCATGGATGTCGCACAAGAAGGTACTTCGGCTGCGTCTACACCCGCGACCGAAAATGGTAAGTCTTATGTACTGTGTTACTTGTCTATAAACGCCGGTCCGCAAGATGCTCGAAACGTGTTTTGTGCCAAACGCATTTCTTGGTTTTTTCTCGCTTAATCTTGTTTTTGCCTACTTTATGCCTATAATATCTTCCTAAGCGTTGAATTTTTTGTTAGGGATCACAAAGCCTTTTCGGTGTGGTTACATACCAATACAATAGTCTATTGTTACAAGCACAAACATGGTAGGTATGTACCTTCTTATCTCCATGCTTGGTGCAATTTCACGTGGTTGTTAGAGACACCTCTGGTAACAGAATATGTTAATTCCTGTGACACATCAAAGTGTATGAGAAATGTTCAGAGAACTAAAAATAAAGAGTGCAGACCAAACAGTACATATATGCATGTAATGTTCATTGTGTTTAACTTTAGATAAACCAAACAGACAAGACTTACTGACTAGACAATAATGCCTTGAATTATAAATGGGCCGTCCATCCTAATAAACAATAACAAAACTTGTGTTCCATAACTCCAAAGGCAAGACCTAACTTCACATCTTTACCATGTATTGTAGCAAATATTGTATATAATATCTGTTCAGTTCAAAGTTTAATGAACCTTCACAAGGTTAATCTCCAGAGGGATCTCAATAAATCGAGTTCAATATAAATTGGTTTCTCATACACAAGCATGCATGGTTATAAAACATGAAACCAATATTAGCAGAATTGTGACAATAACAATAAGATAAAAGCCATAAAGCAAGAAGTCAAGTCTTACCTATAAAAGGGCCTTGAGGAACGACATCGACATACCAAATTTCATCAAAATATGTTCATTAGTTTTTGCATGATTTATTTATGAAGAGCCATCCATCCATCCTCACATTTTTTTTATGGAATTGAGTTATCGGACCAGCTGGTCGTTCGCTTGATGGTAAGCGCCACGCCTGCCCATAACAACTGCAGTGCTACCCAGACCTTATAATAATTAATAATAACATTATTGGATTAAGAGGTGCTTAGGCCTCAAAACACATAAAAATCAATATCATACCACCAGGACCTACCGCACCTGAGGGTAATGTGGCTGCGGAGGAGATGACTTCCCGGGATTACTACTTTGACTCGTATGCACACTTCGGTATCCATGAGGAGATGTTAAAAGATGAAGTCCGCACCATCACATACAGGAATGCTATGTACCACAACAAGCATTTGTTCAAGGGAAAGGTTTGTATTACTTCATATTACTTTTAATGGGTAAAAGCGGCATGCAAGCAGTGACTCATCTGATGGACAGAAGTTGTCTATGGACATTTAAAACACTAGTGGAATTCTTGTGAAATTGTTGTTATAAAGTATCAATTATTTTGTTAATTAATTTAGAGGGCTTAAGGCCAATTACACAATTAATACAATAAAAAGATACAAATACGATTAAGTCCCGTTTTAATATCATAAACTATGTGTTCGAATCGCGAAAGTTTAAAAATTACTAAAAAGATACAAGTTCAAGTTCAAAAGTTTTTTATTCATGTTTGGCATCACAGACGCACTTATGAACGTCAATTATTACAATGACTACTACCGTATCGGAAAAAGAATTACTACTCGGAAGATATGGCAAGAAACTGAGGTGCATTTTTTTTAAGAACTTTTGTTACAATATTTTGTTTGTTTTTGACAATATTATTTTTCTTATGTGCCAGTGGGCTACTCGGCAGAAGCGGAATGTTCCATGCATTCCGTCGCGCGTCGTTACACGTGCCGCGTCAGAAGAGATAGAATATAGAAAGAGAGGTGCTCTGTAGGTCTGATAGATAGATAGAAAGAGAGGCTCTCTGTAGGTTAATATATTATGTCTGGTAGGTATGCAGCGCTATGCGAGCTGAATTGAATTTTATAGCATCATAGCAAGAGTCGCTATTTGTTTAAATTTCTTTGTGGAGTTATGCGTCTGTCCCTTAGTATTCTGTGGTATAAGTAAATCAAGATCACTATGAGACTGACACTTTTGTTGGATGACTGAAGTCACTAAATTAAAACAGATTAAAAACAACACTTCTCTACGACTTTTATGCTGACAGACTTTTCCCCTTTGACCTTATTCATCCTTCTAACAGGTTGTCCTGGACATTGGCTGCGGTACCGGCATCCTCTCAATGTTTGCTGCCAAGGCTGGTGCTGCCAAAGTCATAGCTGTGGAGTGCTCCAACATTGTCGACTACGCCCGCAAGATTGTCGAGGCTAACAGGCTGAGTGACGTCATCGAGATTGTCAAGGGCAAGGTAAGCAGTATTGTGCATACATTGACAATGAAATTTGGCAACTTACCATCAGAAAGCGCAAGGCTTGACCTCACTCATCTCATTAGTTTTGAACAATCATCATCACCAATAATTTCACTAAAGAAATGTTTTTTAATGTCTCATTTGTAAATAACTTTACCCCTGCAACTTTGTATTATATTTTAACCTAACAGATAATGATGAAAAAATAGCTCATTTAATTTAATAAACAAGTTTTTTTTTGCATCATGGCAATTTGTGAAAAGAGTGTTAAAACCAAGGATCTGATCTCCCTGTAACCAGTTAATATTTTGGAGTATTTTGAACAAGTTTAAGGAGGCAAACTACTGTGTCATAAAGTCAGAATTCAAAGTGGCTGTCAAATATCTTAGCCACATCTTATAATTTTATGACCAAAATTACAAATAAAATCAGAAAGTACATTATATAACTTCAAAATTCTTATCACCAGGTGGAGGAAGTGGAACTGCCAGTGGAGAAGGTGGACATCATCATCTCGGAGTGGATGGGATACTGCCTCTTCTACGAGAGCATGTTGGACACAGTACTGTACGCTCGCGACAAGTGGCTGCAACCCGATGGCATGCTCTTCCCTGACAGGTCAGTTTTACTTCTTTTTGTGTATACATATGTCAAGTATCTATCGATTTGTCTAATATAAGTTAGGATCCTGAATACTTCATCTAATACATACAAACCTACTTGATACACAAGAGAGTGTTTACTATGAGCTACCAAAATAAACAATTAAGTAATATTAGTACAGTCATTTGGTTCGAAAAATAATCCAACGCGCGTTTGAGTACACTTTGCGGCGCACGTACGCCAAAACTACTGACTTTATGAAAAAAAGGTGGTAACATAAATTGTAGGTAATTGTCTCTAGTTTAATTTTGTATATAACTTTATATCGTAAAATAGGTCGGAAAGAGGGTATTGCCAAAAAACTACTTTTAGGCGCCATTTTTCCAATATGGCGGCGCGAGCGGCAAAAATTTGAGGTGGCAATGTTGAAATTCGGAAAGAGCACACAAAATCTATAAAACTGCCAATTTTCAAAACCTCCGGAAAATTCTCCAGGTAAGACTACCAAATGACTGGACTATATAACCGGGCTAGAGTAAATACAAGTATTTTTTTTCATTGTTATGAAGAAACGTGATTTCGTCACTTTTATGACTTCTCACAAACTTCAGAAACTGTTGCTTACTTCTTTGTGGCCAGTTCACTGAGTGAACTTAGCTGGCTTCGGTTGCACCAGATTTTTTTAAACTTGTTGCCATTGTGTAATTGTTCTTCCATTGTTATAAATAACTCCCCCTAGAGCGTTTAAGGGTAATAGCAAAGTGGATGAAAAGAAAATGGTTCATCATCAGCCCATCACCTTCCTACTGCTGAGACACGGGCCTTCTCTCATAGGGAGAGTATGAGCCATAATCCACTACGTTGCCCCAGTGCGGCTTAGTGGATATCACATGTCCTTGAATTTTTGTAATTAATTTTTGACCGTGCCGGTTTCCTCACGATGTTTTCCTTCACTTAGAGCGAGTTAAATCGTGGTGCGGGGCCAGCGGCAATCGACCTCGGGTGCATCGGATGCAAAGTCGGACATGCTCAAAATTATGAAATTTATATAAACAAAATCTTTTTTACTGTATTCTACTTGCACGTACGAGATTGCACCAATTTGATTAGCACATGAGGAGGCCTATTTTCAAGATAGACAACATAATTGTGTAACTGATACTGGATAACATACATGCAAATTTAAAAAAAATCATTGACGGCGAAATTTAACTGACTTCAAAAAAAGGAGGAGGTTTTCAATTCGATGGTACCTTCTTTATGTTTGATACCTCAGAACTCAGTTATTTATAAACCGATTTGGAAAATTCTTTTTGACTTGGGTATAGCTACAAGATGATACCATATAAATTTCATCAATATTTGACCTTGAACTTTGAAGATACATTAGAATTAAAGTCAGTTTATTTTTGTTATAAAATGAATAATTATTATAATGTAAATTTCAATATTTTAATACAAACAATTCTATTCAAATTAATAATTATGTAATTCAACTTTTTTTTTTATTCCATGTATGTATAATATTAATGACATAAGAAAATATTATTGTAATTGAGACTTGCCTTGAATAACAAACTTTGTTATTATGGTGAATAAATGATTCTATTCTGAATCATGTAACTGATACCATACATGGATACACTGGATAACATACATTGCGACACCTACCTAAGTTTTTTATAAATAAAATAAAAAAATACTCGGTTGTCTCAATTGTTGTTTAATTTAAAATAAAGGTAGGTGGGCACACAAATTTGTAAGGTCGTGGGTGTACGGCCGGTCTGAATTAGCCTCTGCAGATAAAGCACTTCCCTGGTTAATGCGCCGGGTGTGGATGGCGGTGTTCACGCTTGGGGAGCGCCGCGCCAGGGATGATCCTTGGATGTTCTCCGGCTAGTTCGCGAAGAGCGGGAAGGTATGCGAAGGCGTGCGCAAGCAGTGTAGGCAGTGATGAAGGCGGCAAGGTGACACGGTAAAACCCTGGAAGCGATAAAACCAAATGATTATAATTTGGTTTATCCAACTTCCGATCTGGGGTACCACCAACGACATTTTGAGGAAAGCACTTTGTAGCGAGCTTGTCGTGGTGGCGGAAAACCAGAACGGAGTTTACAAACTACCGAAAAAACTAAGCTATGTAGTACAGATAAGAAAAAAAGAATTTACATTAAAGTCTACAAAGTTGAATATTAAATTATGAATTGCAAAGGTAGGTAGATATATATTTAGCTGATCATGGAAACAAAATTAAAGATGTAAATAATATTATGTTTTCACTAGTAATGTAAGTACACAGTTATGATAAAGCTGAAAATGAACACAATTAGGAATTAGCATTTAAATGATTTTGAGCAAGAATGAGTGTAACATCAAGGTTGTTATAACGGTTCGGTGCTATTTAAAACTTACCCTAGTACGGGGTTGAATCCTGCACAAAACTTATTAACTCGTGATTATTCACGTCAAAATTAATTAAACTCCAAGTATTACAGTAATACACTTTCAAAATACAGCGATCGCTTAAACAATCGCGCATGGAAATTGGGCAGAACAGTGTCTTCTAACCACCAGTACAGTCTAGCGGCAACTGGCTCGCGAGACGAGGCTGTCAAAGCTTACGGACCGGCCGGCCGCCGCAATGCGCAAGCGCATAGCGGAATTCTGGCGTCTCGCTCGCACCTATGGTTAACGCGTCATATACGTTATCGATATGCTATGTCCCGTATGTATCAATTATTTATTTAATATTTGCACCGTCATTTCGAAATGGTGAAATATCGTGAACAACCGATATTATTTATATTATCTTTTATTTTTGTTAAGGAAAAAGAACATATAATTTATTATTAATGTTTACGCATGTAACGTTTCCGTTACATTACCCGCCGGCCTCACCAAAGGATTTTACTGCAATAAAATCCGCAATAATAACTAACCACCACAAATTCAATGCAAATAAATTAATATTAATGGATTAAAAAAAATACATGCGTGGCGAATAAAGATTAAAATTTATTGTGTCCTACGATTTTTAAATCTTTAATATGCCATGTGCCTAGATCTTTCCCCGACATGTTTTCGAGAACGTAGACGAGTGGGGACAGTTTTTGAGTCACACGACATTGTATGTATTTTGGTGCCAGCTTTTTGCTGAAATATTTATCCTTATCACTCAATACATAAGCGCGCTTAAAGACAATATCTCCAACATCAAATTCGAAAGCCTTTCTTCGTAAATTATAGTGAGAGGTGTTTTTAGCATGGGCGTGAAACAGGGATTTTTGGACTTGATCAAATATTGCGCTCATGCAGCCAAGGTTTTCTGCGTATACATTCCGTGGCAAGAACAAAACCTCATTCCCTAAATCTGTGTCAATATAATGAGAACCACAAATAACCAGTTCCCTCCCAAATACTAAAAATGACGGGGTAAAACCAGTAGCTTCATTAACAGAATTGTTGATGGCGAATTGTACCTTTGGAATAAACATGTCCCAGGTTCTGTGGTCGTTATCGACGAATGTAGATATACAAGTAATAATCGTTTTATTATAACGTTCAACTGTATTAATTTGGGGCGTATATTTGGGCGTATAGAAAACATTTGGAATTTTATATGTATCGAACAGGGTTTTGGTCTGGCTACTAATAAACTGGCTACCATTATCCATAAAAACAGTCTGTGGGACACCATGGAATAAGAAAATGTGCTCTTCAAGAATCTTGACAATTATGTCAGAAGTTGCCCTCTTGATGGGGAAAATTAAACAAAATTTTGAAAAACAGCATGTGACTACCAAAATGTAGCTGTTTTGTTTACGGGTCACTGGAAAAGGACCCATTAGATCTACTGAGATCATCTGAAATGGACGAGAGCAATGTTTGGGGCGCCCCATTTCTCCGAGCGTGGCATGGTTTTGGGTCTTATATGAGAGGCATGTGGAGCAGGAACTAACAAAATTAGTTACGTCACTGTGCATATTGGGCCAGTAGTACCTGAGCGCAATACGCTTATAGGTCTTAAAAATACCTAAATGACCTGCAGTTGGCTCTCCGTGGTTTTCGGCTAGGACGTTGTCGCGAAGTTCCTTAGGAACAACTTCCTTCCATGAAAACTCATTAGTAAGATGACATTTATTTCTACTAAGCCGAAAAAGGGTGTTGTTTTTTATTTGAAAATTTGGGTAATTTTCGGGTTTGTTAATACAACCATTGTAAATGTTCCTATACCAATCGTCACTAGTAGTCGTAACAGTATTGGCGGTGGAAATAGAGGAAACAGGAACGGCTCTCGATAATGCGTCGGGTATTATGTTGTCTACGCCACGACGATGCTTAATTGTGAAATTAAGTGAGGACAAACGCACACCCCATCGAGCAAGTCTACCTGTGGGATTATCCAGGGAGAGGAACCACTTTAGAGCACTATGGTCCGTATACACCGTGAACGTTATGCCGTTCTCCAGGTAACAACGCCAGTTCTCTAAGGCTACGAGAACTGCTAACGTCTCGCGCTCTGTGATGCTGTAATTCTTTTCTGCCCCAGTCAAGGATCTGCTCATGTAAGCTATGGGGTGCTCTTTTCCATTAATCGTTTGGGTAAGCATAGCACCAACCCCATAGTTGCTTGCATCTGTATGAACTTCAAATGGAAGATCATAATTTGGGCAGGAAAGAACAGGTGCAGAAACTAAGCACTCCTTTAATCTTTTAAATGCGACTTCTGCCTCATCAGTCCACTGAAAGGGCGGTGATGATTTTTTGTTGGAAGTCAACTTATTCAGCGGCCCTGCTATCGTGCTAAAATTTGGGACGAACCTACGATACCAGGTAGCAGTGCCAAGAAAGCGTTTTAAGTCCTTGCGACACGTAGGGGTTGGATAATTAAGAATAGCAGAGACTTTGTCCGGATCAGTTCGAAGCCCATTCGCATCGACCACATAACCTAGATACTTTAGTTGACTTCTAAAAAATTCACATTTTTCGAAATTGACTGTCAAATTGGCTTTACGTAGCTTGTCTAACACACGAAGGAGAAGTGACACGTGTTCTTCGAACGAGCTACTAATGATAATTATGTCATCTAAATATGCAAATGCCTTGTGATCCATATTTCCGAACAAGGCATCGACCAACCGTTGTTGCGTAGAAGGTGCATTTGTTAAGCCAAACGGTGTAGTTTTAAATCTCAGAGTTCCTCGACCTGGGACGTAGAATGCCGTCTTGTCTCTGTCTTCTTCCGCTATTGGAAGTTGCCAAAAAGCTTTTGACAAATCAATGCTACTTAGATAATGTGCGTCACGCAAGTTGTCTAGTATCTCCGATATGTATGGCAAGTTGTAAGCATCACGTTTTGTGACGGAATTGAGTTTTCTGCTGTCTAAACAGAAACGAGGTTGTCCATTCTTTTTAGTTACAATAAGCACAGGAGATTGCCACGCACTTTCACATGGCTCAACCACGTCGAGTTGAAGCATTTCATCTACCTGTTCAGTAAGGATCTTCTGTTTTTCCGGTGAGAGCCTATAGTAGCGCTGTCTCACAGGAGGAGAATCACCAGTGTCAATGTGATGTGTAATTAAGTTTGTCCGACCTAGACCTTTGCGCTCAAAGGAAATCTCTTTAAATTGTTTGATAACGTTATCGGCCTTAGCTTTCTGTGTTTGATCTAAGTTGTCGTACGAGTGAATAAATGAATGTGGTACATGAGCATTTAAATCTGACAAGAAAGCTTCGGACAAATGAAGCGATCCTAAATATCTTGGACATATTTGAAAAGCGTGCCAGAAATCAATCCCTAGGATAAGCGAAGATTGCACTTCTGGAACTACGTATGCTTTGATGATGTGGAACTTGTTCTCAAATTGTATCGGCATATTAATGTAGCCTATGCTCCTTAAACTTTGCCCACCAGCGGCGACAATAGACAAATTATCATCAGCACACAACTTAAGACCGCGACTAGTTAAAGCAGTTTGGGCATTGTTTCCTAAAATGGAGACTGCTGAGCCAGAATCTAGAAGACCTGAAGCTGTTATATCGTTAATTTTAATATTGACATAAGGCCGTTTATCGTTCGTAGGTTTGTTTTGCAGAATTGAAGCAATTTTATACCCGTTAAAAAATAGACGAATGCTTTGTAACCAATCATTCCACTCGTCTTGGTTAAACCGTTCTTTAGTATATTGGGGTGAATTGCGACAATTCCGCAAATTTAGTTTTTTTGAACCTCAGTGCCATTGCATTTTGGGCAGTCGGGTTTTTTCACGCCTTTAAAACCACATTTAAAACACATGATGTCAGTATTGTTACAGTCCGTTAAACTGTGTGTATTGTTGCGACATCTAGGACAATAGGGCAATTTCTTGTTGGCTTCGGCATCGTTTTTATCGATACTGTGTAAATATTTTTCATTTATATTACTGTTAGAATTAGATTTATAACTATACTGAGATTGCTTATTATTAATAGTGTTATGGTTGGATTTCAAATCGTAATTCGTTTTAGACTTGTTTCCATATTTGTACGCAAATTCTGGTGCCAGAGTATCTGAAGTTGCCGCAGATGGCTCCCGAAAATGTATAAGTCGTGACTGAACATTTTCGTAATTCCTACATAATGTTCTTACGTGATTTATATCTTTAATTTCTGTTGCGGAAGCCAAAGTGCTTGCGTAGGAAGGACGTATGTTGTGTAACACAATCTCAAGCTTATCTTCTTCCGATAACGGTTTTGAGAGCCGTGCAAACATACCACACAAAATCGATAAGAAAATCGTTATGTTTTCCGACTCTCCCTGAGTTCTAGACCGAATCTCTGTTAGTAGCCGGTAGTCGTAGTCTGACTTGTCAAAGTCCTGTTTTAAAAGGACGACGAGGTCGTCCCAGGATGATATTTGATCCTTGACACTCCTGAACCAATGCAGTGCGTCATCCGTAAATATCTCTGTAGCGAACGAGACAAGTTTTGTGTCCGGAATATTACGTGCTTCGCTAAATTCGTTAACGCGTTGTATAAAAGATCGAACACATGTTTTGCCATCGAACTTCAGCCTTCCTAGTTCAGAAGTAATATTATTCCTGTCACAAGTTACTGCGATACTTATTGGTACCTGAGCCTGACTGGTAGACGCGGGGGTAGAGTTATCAATATAAAGAGGATCAATAGCATCCATCTTAAGTTTGAGAAAATTCCCGTAACATTCCTTGTAAAATTTACTACACTCTGAGTGCTGCTCTTGAGTGTCTTCCTTTATCACGATTCTGTTAAGCCTGTGATATATGTGATGGAAAACATTTTCTATGCGTGATAGTATATTTTTGTCAGTTGGGTGTGCCTCAAGGGAAGAATTCATTTTATTTAATAATTCTAAAACACCTTGCAGGTCCTCAAACGGTTCGAGATGAGAACAGTGTATGTCCTCTGAAGGATTCAGCTGACATAGCTTGCTGATCTGTTTCCTAAGATCGGCCACAGTATTAGCCGGAGTCTCACCCCTTACCTCGACCTCGTACTCTAGCTCAGCTTTTTGAAGCGATAAAAACTTGATCGGAAAAGCCATTGGAGAATCGGATCAAGGATATTTTTTTTTATAAATATTAAAAAAAATAACACTATAGGTAAATTTTAAATAGCACACCAAAGAAAACGACGTACCTACTCCGTTCTGTTACAATCAACTCTAACAGAACGTTCTGGTTTGATAAAAAAAAATGAAAATTGAAAACATACACATAAAAAAAAAAATGTAACTGGTGTGAAATTAGCCGCAAACATGAACAAAGCAATAATTCAATTTAACGCAACAATTCGTTCAAATTATAATGTATTACTACTTCATATTCATTTAAAAAAAATTAAGAAAACATTTTTGACCACGACTGTACTTTTACAAACAAAATTTTTTTTTTATTAGAATAATTTATCTATCTTCACCCCAGTTACGGCAAACCAATAAAATTAAAACGTTTAACAATATAAGCACACACATACAAACTACAACTACTTACTACAGAGGCAAAATCAGACAAAACCACGTTGAGGGCGCCAGTGCGACACCTACCTAAGTTTTTTATAAATAAAATAAAAAAATACTCGGTTGTCTCAATTGTTGTTTAATTTAAAATAAAGGTAGGTGGGCACACAAATTTGTAAGGTCGTGGGTGTACGGCCGGTCTGAATTAGCCTCTGCAGATAAAGCACTTCCCTGGTTAATGCGCCGGGTGTGGATGGCGGTGTTCACGCTTGGGGAGCGCCGCGCCAGGGATGATCCTTGGATGTTCTCCGGCTAGTTCGCGAAGAGCGGGAAGGTATGCGAAGGCGTGCGCAAGCAGTGTAGGCAGTGATGAAGGCGGCAAGGTGACACGGTAAAACCCTGGAAGCGATAAAACCAAATGATTATAATTTGGTTTATCCAACTTCCGATCTGGGGTACCACCAACGACATTTTGAGGAAAGCACTTTGTAGCGAGCTTGTCGTGGTGGCGGAAAACCAGAACGGAGTTTACAAACTACCGAAAAAACTAAGCTATGTAGTACAGATAAGAAAAAAAGAATTTACATTAAAGTCTACAAAGTTGAATATTAAATTATGAATTGCAAAGGTAGGTAGATATATATTTAGCTGATCATGGAAACAAAATTAAAGATGTAAATAATATTATGTTTTCACTAGTAATGTAAGTACACAGTTATGATAAAGCTGAAAATGAACACAATTAGGAATTAGCATTTAAATGATTTTGAGCAAGAATGAGTGTAACATCAAGGTTGTTATAACGGTTCGGTGCTATTTAAAACTTACCCTAGTACGGGGTTGAATCCTGCACAAAACTTATTAACTCGTGATTATTCACGTCAAAATTAATTAAACTCCAAGTATTACAGTAATACACTTTCAAAATACAGCGATCGCTTAAACAATCGCGCATGGAAATTGGGCAGAACAGTGTCTTCTAACCACCAGTACAGTCTAGCGGCAACTGGCTCGCGAGACGAGGCTGTCAAAGCTTACGGACCGGCCGGCCGCCGCAATGCGCAAGCGCATAGCGGAATTCTGGCGTCTCGCTCGCACCTATGGTTAACGCGTCATATACGTTATCGATATGCTATGTCCCGTATGTATCAATTATTTATTTAATATTTGCACCGTCATTTCGAAATGGTGAAATATCGTGAACAACCGATATTATTTATATTATCTTTTATTTTTGTTAAGGAAAAAGAACATATAATTTATTATTAATGTTTACGCATGTAACGTTTCCGTTACAACATGTCAATTTACAAAATCATTTAAGTCAATTAAAAAGAAAATATGATACAATTCCAGATGCACTCTGTTCATCTGCGGCATCGAAGACCGACAGTACAAGGATGAGAAGATCAACTGGTGGGACGATGTGTATGGTTTCGATATGTCTTCCATCAGGAAGGTGGCCATCTCCGAGCCCCTTGTTGACGTTGTGGATGCTAAGCAGGTACATTATATTTTGAAATAAGAACATTCTTGACTGGTTTCAATATCAGATTGACAGTTTGATGGCAATGTAGACATTTTTATGTATTACAAGCTGTGCCCGCGTTTCCAATCGGCAAACAAGGGCGCGTCCATTATACGTGGGACGATTTTGGCGATTTTTCAGCACCCTGTCTCCCTCTGGTGAGAATATCGTGAGATTTGCCTCAGCCACACCCCCCCCCCCTGCCCTAATCTCACATAAGATTTTTCAAAATACGTATTTTTAGTGTAAGTACATAAAATTAAATTCCGTACGCCGCATTTTGCCATATTTTATTGCAAAAACGTTTTACTTATTTTTACCCAGTTTCTCGCAATTTTTACACTTTCTTGAGGAAACAAAAAATTATGTGATGTTTGCCGAGACCCTCCCTCTCTTCCACATGAGATTGGGTGGGATTCGTTTCGATCCCCTCCTCCCCTCCCCTCCCCCCTAAACGCCTCACGTAATTAAGGACGCCCAACTGCAAAGCTAAAAGTTCTGCACTGCAAGGCACTGCTCCCGTCATCTTAAGACATCCCAAGTGACCCCAGGCTTGTCAGACTATACAATGATGTGAAATTGTATTAAATATTCCAGGTGGTGACGAACTCCTGCCTACTGAAAGAGGTGGATTTGTACACAGTCAAGAAAGAGGATCTCAACTTCGAATCTAAGTTTCACCTTCAGGTAAGTAAACATTCTAATTATGAATGACAGCCTCTATAGTGTAGTGGTTGGGAAGGCTGGCTCAAATCACATACACCGTTGAGGTAGTGGATTCGATTCCCGCAACGACACAAATGTTTAGGCACAGAAAAAAAGTGCAAACATTTGCTTCGTGTCTGGGTGTTGTGGGACCAAGATCCTCGTAGTTCCTGGTTCCCTAGGGAATCCTAGTTAGGGGCCATCTTTGTTTGTGATAGTTTGGTGAATAATTTTATAACAAAAAAGAACCGGCTTTAGTTTTTATGTATTTTCGACGTCCAAGGTCGAATGATGATGCAATTTATATGGGACCACATTGTAGCTATACTGAACCCAACGCAAAAAGAATCTTACAAATCGGTTTATAAATGACGGAGTTCTGGGGTAACAAACACAAAAAAATACAATCGAATTGAGATACTTTTTTTTGACGCCTTTTAAATAAGAAACTGCGGCACGCGCCTATGTAGAACTCTGATTTAAAAATAATTGCCTCGAACAAATTGTACTAATAACATCGTGCAACATTGCGTAGGTGCGCCGCAACGACTTCATCCAGGCGCTGGTGACGTTCTTCAACGTGGAGTTCACGAAGTCGCACAAGCGGCTCGGGTTCAGCACCGCGCCCGAGGCGCCCTACACGCACTGGAAGCAAACTGTCTTCTACTTTGATGACTATATGACGGTAAGCCTAGCAACTCGTTTTCTTAGGCCGTTTATGAGAGTCCATTCTACTCATCTGCTTATCCTCTCCTTCTTTCTACTCATCTCTTCCATTCTACTTATCCATCAACTATTCTACTCATCGCCCACTCCGTTCTACTCATCGCCTACTCCGTTCTACTCATCCCCTCCTCCATTCTACTCATCGTGTACTCTATTCTACTAATCCCCCACTCCATTCTACTCATCCCCTCCTACATTCTACCCTTCCTCTTCTTCATTCTACTCAACGTGTACTCTATTCTACTCATCCCCTACTCCGTTCTACTCACCCGCTACTCCGTTCTACTCATTCCCTCCTCCATTCTACTCATCCCCTCCTCCATTCTACTCATCCCCTCCTCCATTCTACTCATCCCCTCCTCCATTCTACTCATCCCCTCCTTCATTCTACTCATCCCTTCATCTATTCTACGCATACCGTCATCCATTCTACTCATCTCCTCACCCATTCTTTCTCCTGCGCCCATTCCCTCTCGCTTCAATTTTCTTCATTTCCCTCCCTTACCCCCCTCTCTGCCCCCCTCTCTGCCATTTCAGTAACACACAGAAACTTGTATTTATTAAGTAGTTAAACAACTTTGGACATGACATTGACTGTGTTATTTCCCTAACAGGTAAAGAAATTCGAAGAGATGACGGGAACTTTCTCGATGCGTCAGAACGCTCGCAACAACCGGGACCTCGATTTTGAAATCGAACTCGACTTCAAGGGCGAACTCTGCCAGGTCAAGGAGAAAAACCACTACAGGATGCGCTGAGAAGTGTCCCCTTCTGACAGTGTGTACCAGCCTTTACACACACTCTAATTTACTACACCAAGCTAGTTGCTTTGTGATTATTGTTAAATATCCAAACGATTCAGGATTCGAGTTTTATTAAAGGTTTTTTGTATGGTATGTAATTGGGCCCTATGTAGACATAATTGTAGGTACTTTGTGAATATGACATTGATGGTAACAGATATAGAATCAAATATCAATAGTATATTAATTGATAATTAATGAAAATAGGCTCCGAGCAGTCGCTTAACTGCCGCCCTTTACATGTATGTGCTTTCATCTTCGGCCACACCGTCTTAACATCAGGCGAGATAGTGGCCAAACATAGAAATAAACATAAACATGCGGGATAAAAACAATGGTAGCTTCCCTTTATGTGCTATTTACAATTTACTGGGTTTTGCAGTCGAATTAAAACGTCATTTTTATTTTTTACTTACTGTGCGATTTCACCCACAGTTTACTAAAGAACCTACATACCAAATTTCATCAAAATCAGTTTAGTAGTTTTTGCGTGATTGAGCAACAAACATCCATCAATCTGGATAGATTGAGATGGATGGATATCCATCCATCATCACAAACGCATTTATAATATTAGTAGGATAGCATAGGATTTTTTTCTTATTCTGACGAAAAAAATCTAACAAAATGTATACATTGGCATCGGTGATGTATAACAATTTGTAATTGTTGATGATGATGAAGTAAGTTTCAAAGAGTTTAGTAAAAGGCATTCGCAAGTACTTTATATGTGTATAAATCATACAAATGTGTGAAATTTGTCTACAATATGTATACATAGGGCCTTACAGTAATTCACTCATAATCAAGTTAGTCGTAAGATCTGTGCTTTTCCAAATATATGTCGCATTGATTATTTTAACTATTGTAACAGTATTTCTTGTATTTCTTTAAACTGGTAGAGAAATCTCAGTTTCCAACTCTAAAAGTTACCCCATTCCTTATTGTTAAATTCGCTAGGGTTAGGTTTGGTTCCAAGGCTGCTGGCAGCTTTAAATAGCCCCAAGGTTGATTGCGACAAAAAGTCGTGCGATTTTTTCTCATTTTGTTGCTTATGCTCAAATCTGTAGTAACGTAAAAAGCATGTTTGAAATTTCAATTGCTTATACGTAACTTCGTTGCTTTGTTACTGTAGTCGAATGTACTGGATAAAAGAAAAAAGATCGCGCGACTTTTTTCGTACCGTCATTAGCCAAAAATGTCGTAGCACGATTTTTTCTCTACTTTTGTTTTTTTTTGCTATTCTTAGGGCGTTTCTATACTGTGTCTTAAGGCTGGTTATAAAAAATCGAATTTTCGCCATGCACATGGAAAATGGTCATTGTGCTATTTTATTGTACTCTTAGAGAGGGTCTGGGCTCATTTTATTTAATTTTATCAATTAGGCTCTACGCTCGAATTATAAAAAAACAACTAAAAATCACGTTTTGATGGTTTTAAGAATGCATTGTCATCGAGTTGTGAGCTATCCTCAAAATTTCAGCCAGATAGCTACATAATCGGGAAGTGCTTGATGAGTTGAAAGATTCCACCTGGTACGACAGACAGACAGACAAACAAGAAAGTGACTTAATAAAAACGTGATAAAATCTATAATATTTAATTAAAATGAATTATTAATAAGATATTATTAAACTTGATTTTGAGGATTCGGTAAACTTTTAATGCCTTTAAAAGAGATTTCAAGTTAAGAAAGTCAAAACGCGCATTTTTTTAAATTTCATTTCCTTCATTTTCTCTGTGAATTCGGTATAGCATTCTGGCGGCGTCAAAATTTTATAAAATAACGTCCTAAAAGAATGTAGATACGTATAATCAACTAGGGTGTAGAAGTTAAATAAAATGAGTTGGACGTATTTTGACAATGTTTACATTACATTTAAGTCTCATGTTTGTATGTTTGTACCGCCTAAGCGTAGCTCCCTATGGCGCGGGATAAGTATGCGTTATATCGAACTAATGTATTGTCGTACTCAGTATTCAATGGTAATTTTGATGTAGTTCGTTCAGCTAACAGATCTGCTAGGTTAAGCAACATCGCTGCGGTCACCATTTGGATGGGTGACCGTTTTTGTGGGTTACATACAACAATTACTACTGATTGAAGGGATGGTTCTTAATATACACTCTCCCCTAATAATCAAGAAAGGCAACCACATCGATGACAGTGATGAGGATTTCACACTTAGCCGACTCTTGGCCCTGGCAACAACTTCCTGTACGAAAACCGTGACAAGTTCCCTGACCTTTACGGAAGCCTGAAGAAGCCTTCCGCCTTATTGGTAACAAAGGAAATATACCCAATACGATATACTCACATTCGTGTACTCGGATACCAAGGAACTTCGGACTTAACCTCATGGCAACCGGGCTAAATCAGCTCAGATCACCCCCAGGAACACCTGTTCCAAGCGGTTTGCTTTGTCTCAAAAATGCAAGGTCCCCTTAGAAATCGGGACCTAAGATCTGCTAAATTTTGGGATCTTCAAAGTTCTACTTTATGAGAGAAGGCCCGTGTCCCAGAAGTGGGAACGTGATGGGCTGATGATGAAGGTAGTCCCTTTTCCTTTGCAGTGAGAAAGCTTTGTTCTCAGGGAACATCGGGTGCATATTTGATAAACAAAAACGCCATATTTAGAGTTTTGAAAAAAGGTAGACTGAAAAATATAATTTCTCAAAAAACAAAATTAGCGCAGGTTTTATTTTTAACGGACTCATAATTGTTTCCTCCAAAGCATCAAACCAAATCGAAAGAAATCGAAAAAGGTTTTCCACTTCTAGTATATATCTGCAATCGGTAGCGTCTAGGATCTGTAATCTAGCGTAGCATTCGAAATTGCCATTGAATCGTTACATTAATCAGTATGACAATTTTATTTCGATGGCCCCCAATGCCGTTTTTTCAAACATACCGGTACTTATTCTTTGTCGTTTTTCAGTTTGAAATAAAATTGTCCGACTAATTATTAAATAATCACGGGAGATTTAAATCTAAGGCGTCACCCCCACGAGCGTCTCTTAATCCATCCTTTGTTTGGACACAAACCTTTTTGGGGCTGTCCTGGGCTTGCGTGGTGCACCGGGCCCGGGACGTCAATATTCTTTATATTTTGGTTCGGTCATGATGTGATTAATTTTATATTTTTTCTGTACAATATACGTCGATTCATTATTTACTGCTAATTTGGCCACCGTGACACGACCGGTACTCTGAAAAAGTAATTACGATCGTCGTTCTGTCGGATGAAAGGGACAGCGCAATGCAACAGGCATAAGAGTGTCTCTTTTAGTCCCCACGAACGAAAGAAACTCTGAGTTGGCCCCCAGAACACGAACCTGCAATCTTCGGATTGCAAAATGGTCGGGCTTGATCGAGCTTGTTAACAATAAAGGCAGTTTTTTTTTACGGTTAATAGATATATGTTTGGCCACTATCTCGCCTGATGTGAAGCGATGATGTGGCCTAAGATGGAGCACATAGATCTAGAGAGAAAATTGAGTATATAGTGAATCAACGTGTATTGTACAGAAAAAATATAAAATTAAATCAGACCATGATCAAACCAAAAACAAAAGACTATTTGTCAATCAAGCCAACCATCCATCAGTGAGTTACGTGATAGCGGAAATATAGCAGCGATATCGTTGGTGGAGGTGGAGCCTTATACAATAGAATTAACTAGTAACTATAGATGTCCAAATGCCAAGTGATTCAGTTTTGTACGAGTAGTGAGATGCGTGTATGTTGTAACATATTATAAGTATTTTTGTGGTGCATAAATAAGTACCTATAAGCCATTGCGTTGTTTTATTTACTTTAGTTATAAGGCCCCCGCCCGGTTCACACCACGCCACACACCACGGTTTTTTTTAAGTTCGCCCGTTAGGGTAGGCTCAAGTCTCTAGGACCATACCGCCTTATTCCATTTATTATACGTTTGTTGAGAATGAGGGTCAACAGCAACAAGCCGGACCCTCTCCTAGTGCTTCAATAAAGTGGTGGAACTTTATTCAAGCTTTCCATGGACTTTTTGGGAGAACATAAAAAGCAATGTTTTCCCTATTTGGTTTCATTTGCCTACACTCGTGCACGTTTACGAACACATAATGGTTAATATTCCACCAATATAACACATGATCACTCGAAATAACACTTGTTTGGAAAATAAAACAAAATCGAACTGTATCACTTTTCACTTCCCACCAAAAAGTCCCTTCACACCACAGCTTTCTTAGGGGGCGTTCAGAAATCGGTAAATGTTCACCAGTGAATACTTGTCGGTTAATCGCAGTGAAATGTCAAGTTAAATATTAACTAACGCATTTCTGAACGGGCATCGAGTAATACTAGAAGCCAGCCAATCCAAGCCAGTTATTTTCAAGTCAATATTTTCTGAGCTTTTGTTTTTCAGATTTAACTGTTATTTTGGCTAATATGTATTTTAATTTTACCTTCCATTTTGGTTCAAAAACGTATGCGTTTAAAACATCAATGCAAAGTATTGCGAAATGTAATGGAAAATGACAACTGATAGGCTCAGATAAAGTAGTCTACTCGAAGCTGATAGGTAAAAATCGTAACCCGCTTTTTCATCGGTAAACATTTTCAATCCCTCTGTGGCGGCATAAAAGTACTCCGCCACTACACAGGAACGGAACGTTACTGGGCTGTGATTGGCTAAATGTCGAACGACCAATAGCAGCCCGCGGGCACACTGACAGATGTCAGTGACTGCCCAGCCGGTAAAACTTACACACAAAATAATTGTACAGTCTCTCGATTTAAGTAGTGTTAAGTCCCCTTTTCCCTATGTGTATGCTTTATAATTGTGATAATTATGATTACACATTAGTGACGAAGTGACAGTGTTTCATTAGCACCGCCGAGGACCCTAACACCAAATTGGTGACCCCTACAAGTCTACAACACATCGCTACGCGTGGAGACCACAACGGAGACTCGTTCGCACTCTCCAACTCAACGGAGTCGCATTCTTCGGGCGGAAGCTTGATCCGCTCGCTCAAACCGCTCGTAACACGACAAAAGATCGTCGTTCGAGGGGGCAGAGCCCCACATCATTGTCGTCGAGGTTCCTGCGGGTACGCAGCCCGTGTACCCGGCGACGCATCGTGCTACAAGCCACGCTCTCAAAAATATCAGTTCGTTAAGTGCAGTGCGGGAGTGTGGAAATAGTAAACATTCATGTCGGTCGCCATTCTCGTTTCGATTTCGGCCGCCATCATCAGCCATCATTTTCAATGCATCTCGCATTGATGGTGGCGTCACCCAGCGGCGAAAAGCAAAACCAAACTTCCGGTAAATACCAACATTCCGGATTTCGGGTGAGTGACATTGCCAACTTATGAAATCTTAACTGTTCGGAACGTCAACGTCAGTGTCAAATAGTATTGAACGTCAACGTCATTATCAAATAGTTCAGAACGTCAACGTCAGTGTAAAAATAGTGCAAAAGTGTAAAACAACAACATAAAAAAAAGTACGAAAAATTTTAGGAACTATTTTTATTCTTAGTTTTTAAAGTGTGCATCGAAACTTATGTAATATCACAACCTTAAAAGTTAGTTCATTAAATGTTATGATAAGTATGTTCCTTTTTCAGAAAAATAATTTGGAAAGCAAGTACCTACGTATTTAATGAATCAAACATTATTGTGAAGGTTTCTTTACCCCACTTGTTATAATTTCATATACAGTTACTTAGTTTACCTAACTTATTAATCCTGGTGTAGTGGGGATAGTACAGATTGCCATCCGCCAAGTGTTTATTTATAATTTTAATTTTATTCTAGGGTTATTTTTCATATTAATTGAATGTAATTTTTCACTAATCATATAGTTCATTTTTGATCCTTATCCTACACTATGTCTGAGACTGAGGAACAAATCCGGCTTTTAAAAGAACAGATTAAATTATTACAGGCCAACGAAAAAAAAGTGATGGCAGTTTCTGTAAAATTACCACCCTTTTGGACCGATAGGCCTTCCGTTTGGTTTGGGCAAGCCGAAGCCCAATTTGAAATCGCTGGCATTACACAGGACCGCACAAAATACAATTACATTATAGCGATGCTCGACACCAGGGTAGCAGGTGAGGTGGCAGACATTATTGAAAACCCACCTAAAACTGAATGTTATGAACACCTAAAGGCTGAACTGCTGAAGCGCCTCTCCGCCTCCAGGGAAGACAGGATGCGACGTCTCTTGGGTGATGAGGACATTGGGGATAGAAAACCTTCCCAATTCCTGCGCCACCTCCGCAGTTTGGCAGGTACAGTTTTCAAAAATGATGACATCATTCGACAACTATGGATACGCCGCCTGCCAAACAATGCACAGGCCATCCTAGCTGCGCAAGAAGACCTGCCACTTGAAAAAGCAGCCGATATAGCAGACAGGATTGTAGAGGTGGCTGCACCAGTAGCTGTTCACGCCGTACAGGGACCGTCTTCAGAGGTAGCTGAGCTGACTTTACGTGTCGAGGCACTCACGAAATCAGTTGAAGCACTTACTACCGAATCAAGGTCGCGTTCAAGGGCACGAGGTGAAAACAATAGGTCCAGATCGACATCTCAGTCCACTCCCGGCATATGTTGGTACCACCAGAGGTTTGGCAACAAGGCCAACAAATGTACCATCCCGTGCAAATGGAAAAACCCGGAAAACAAAAGCAGCGATCAGTAGAGGCGGCGACTGATCGCGACTCTTCAAGTCGCCGCTTATTTGTTACGGACAAAACTACAGCACAACGATTTTTGATAGACACAGGCAGTGACCTTTGTTGCTACCCACAACGGCTAGCCAAGGGTCGAGCCACAATATCTGGTTATCAGCTGTCTGCTGCAAATGGCAGCACTATTAAGACGTATGGCAGCATCACACTTCACCTTAATCTGGGCCTACGCAGGGATTTTCAGTGGACATTCATCATCGCTGACGTAGAAACACCAATAATAGGATCCGACTTCTTAAGTCACTATAATTTATTACCTGATTTGCGCAATAAACGGCTGATTGACGGTAATACTAATC
Organism: Petrophora chlorosata; assembly: GCA_951640565.1. Taxonomy (NCBI): domain Eukaryota; kingdom Metazoa; phylum Arthropoda; class Insecta; order Lepidoptera; family Geometridae; genus Petrophora; species Petrophora chlorosata. Next base: position 2,241,132 of record OX621207.1, read on the forward strand.
TAACCACACCTGCTTCGATCGCTCAAGTGAGCCAACTCAGCATTAAATCTGTTTCTGTCGAGAATAATTCACCCTTCTCCAGACTCTTATTAGAGTTCCCAGACCTTACTCGCCCACCTGGTTTTCCTCGAAAAATAAAGCATACAACGGTGCATCACATCATAACCACTGATGGTCCGCCAGTCTCCTGCCGCCCACGCCGTCTGGCGCCTCACAAACTAATCGCAGCCAAGAAGGAGTTTGATGATATGATAAAGTGCGGTACGGCAAGACCTTCTGACAGTCCTTGGGCCTCACCATTGCACATGGCTAAGAAAGGAGAGGATGGATGGCGGCCTTGTGGGGACTATCGAGCCTTGAATGCCAGGACAGTCCCAGACCGATATCCAGTGCGGCACATCGCTGATTTCGCTCACAACATCTCAGGGTCCTGCATCTTCAGTACCATAGACCTGGTGAAAGCTTATCAACAAGTGCCAGTCAGCGACGCCGATATTTGTAAGACCGCTATCACGACGCCTTTCGGGTTATTCGAGTTTCCATTCATGACATTCGGCCTCCGAAACGCTGGGCAGACCTTCCAGAGGTTTATTGATGAGGTCGTGAGGGGACTCGAATTCTGCTACCCCTACGTCGATGACGTGCTCGTGTTTTCGCACTCAGCAGAAGAACATCTAGAACACCTTCGAACTCTGTTCCAGCGGCTGACTGCGTACGGCGTAGTGGTTAACGCATCTAAATGCGTCCTTGGTGCTGAAGAGGTAACCTTCTTAGGATACCAAATAAATAAACATGGCACGCGCCCCCCACCAGAGAGGATTGCAGCCCTCCAGAATTTCCCTTTGCCCAAGACAGTGCAAGGTCTCCGGAGGTTCTTGGGCATGATCAATTTTTATCGCCAATTCCTCCCAAACGCTGCGGAGCTGCAAGCCCCTCTGGTCAATGCCCTGGCTGAGTCCAAGCTAAAAGGTGCCAAACCCATGCCATGGACACCAGACCTGGAGATTGCATTTCATAAATGCAAAGAGAGCCTCAGTAGCGCTACGCTGCTGGCCCATCCAGCCTGCAATGCCACTTTGGGTCTATTTACTGACGCCTCAACACTTCAAGTCGGCTCATGCCTCCAGCAGATGGTAAACGGCCGCTGGGAGCCCCTGGCATTCTTCAGCAGGAAGCTAACTCCTAAGCAAGCGCAATGGCCAGCCTATTATCGGGAACTTCTAGCAGTATACGAGAGCGTTCAACAGTTTCGCCACATACTAGAAGCCCAGCATGTAACTATATATACAGATCACAAGCCACTGATATATGCTTTCACCCAGCGCCGCGATAAACTGCCACCCGTACAACTAAATCAGCTATCCTTCATCTCCCAATTTACGACAGATGTGGTTCATATTAAGGGTGAAGACAACGTAGTCGCGGACACTATGTCCAGAATTGAGGCAATCTCGCTTGAAGAAAGCTACACTGAAATGGCGAAAGAACAGGCCACGGACAATGAACTTAGGGACGCAATGACGAATTCTTCACTACAACTTAAGAAGGTTTGCATACCAGGCACCGATTTGTCTATTTTCTGCGACGTATCGACAGGAAAGCCACGCCCTTATGTAACCCCCTCCTTCCGCCGCACATACTTCAACAAACTCCACAATCTCAGTCATCCCGGCGCGCAGGCTTCTGCACGATTGGTGGCTGATCGCTTTGTGTGGCCTTCAATGAACAAAGACTGCCGAAAATGGGCCCGTGAATGCATAGCATGCCAGCGTAGCAAAGTGTCGCGACATACCTGGACGCCATTAGGTAACTTCACGTCCCGCACTAATCGATTCCGCCATGTCCACATTGACATCATTGGCCCCATGCCCTCAAGTAAAGGTAACCAATACTGCCTAACAGCCGTGGACAGATTTACTCGCTGGCCCGAGGCATGGCCGATGGTAGGGATCACGGCAGAAGAAGTGGCTGAAACTTTCACAGCTGGATGGATTGCCCGTTTTGGCGTCCCCTCAGTTGTCACAACTGACCAGGGTCGCCAATTCGAGTCCGCTCTATTCAACGCTATGTTAAAACACTGCTCCGCTCAACGAACCCGCACCACAAGTTACCACCCGTGCGCCAATGGAATGGTGGAGAGGCTCCATCGGCAACTAAAAGCGGCTCTTATGTGCCACGGAGGCACGTGGTGTGCCGCACTGCCCCTGGTACTTCTCGGCATGCGAACGGCTCTCAAAGAAGACCTCCGAGCCTCCTCCGCAGAACTAGTTTATGGGGAACCTCTTCGACTTCCTGGAGAGTTTATAGCTCCGTCACCCAGGAAAGACACGGGGGAAGCTTCGGACTTCGCCGCGGAATTGAGAAGGTACATGGCTGACTTAAACCCAGTACCTGCATCACGTCACACAGAACGTCGTTCTTTTGTGTTCAAAGACCTACCCACCGCTACTCATGTCTTTCTAAGAGATGATACGGTCAAGGCATCATTGAAGCCACCCTACACCGGACCCCATCCAGTAATTAGCAGAAACGAGAAGACAATCACTATTAGTTTAGGAAACAGGAACATTCAAGTAAGTCTCGACAGGGTAAAACCAGCATTTATTGAAGACGCATCATCATCAACATCTGTTCCTATTCCTTTGAATGCCCCATCTGTGGCACCAGCTCTAATCCCTCCCAAACCTTCGGTTGAAACTGATCTTAAACCGTCTTCCAGCGTCCCGGATCCTCAGAAATACATCTCGAGATCTGGACGTCATGTACGCTTTAAGGTGCCCATTGATGTATAATATTTTTCTTCCTAAAGGATCTATAATTCATGTTAATTTTTATGTTATTTAATTTTTTTTTTTTTTTTTTTTACATATCTTATGTTACTAATATAATTATTTTAAGATGGGGTCATTTTACACCGTGGGGGGGTGGTGTGGCGGCATAAAAGTACTCCGCCACTACACAGGAACGGAACGTTACTGGGCTGTGATTGGCTAAATGTCGAACGACCAATAGCAGCCCGCGGGCACACTGACAGATGTCAGTGACTGCCCAGCCGGTAAAACTTACACACAAAATAATTGTACAGTCTCTCGATTTAAGTAGTGTTAAGTCCCCTTTTCCCTATGTGTATGCTTTATAATTGTGATAATTATGATTACACATTAGTGACGAAGTGACAGTGTTTCATTAGCACCGCCGAGGACCCTAACACCAAACCTCCATATTTTCAACTCCCCGATAGGTTTTCTAAACGGCTCAGAGTAAATGTCTAAGTTCACCGAATGATTTCTGAACGGCCTTAGGGTAAAAATTACATTCACTGGGTGATTTCTAAACGCCCCATTAATGTTGATTTCGTATTAGTTTAGCTATCAGAAGAAATAAAAACTCAGATATTTTTTGTACCTACCGCATTTTGGCTTTCTTTTGTAGGCATTATAGTAAACCAAACAAAATAACAGGACTAGACGCTAAAGAGGCAGGTATCAGTGTTATTTGTCGCATGGTCAATTTTTCGGGATAAAAAGTATCCTATGTCCTATTCCAAGATTTCAACCGACTCACACTCATAAAAATCAAATTTGTAGGTTTGTACATCTATGTACATACACACACACATGTACACATACATGTGTTACATCTATGTATTCTCACAAAAGTTTTGCATCACTATCACTTAGCACACACACCAGGCTTAGCGCACTCCGCACTGTAGGTACGAAGCTACAAGTAGGTACATAGCCGGACACCGACAGCGGGTCTCGGGAGCGTCAGAAGAGATAAGAGCTATGCGATAGAAAGAGAGGCGCTCTGTAGGTTAATATGACTGGTACGTATGCAGCGCTACGCGAGCTGAATTGAATTTTATTGCGTCATAGCAAGAGTCGCTATTTGTTTACATTTCTTTGCGAAGTGATGCTTCTGTCCCTTAGTATTATGTGTCACTACTGATATTATAAACGCGAAAGTTTGTAAGAATGTATGGATGTATGTTTGTTACTCTTTCACTCTGCAACGGCTAAGCGGATTGGGATGAAATTTAGTATGGAGATGAATTATACCCTGGTTTAAAACATAGGCTACTTTTTATCCCGGGAAACCGCGGGTGAAACCGCAGCGCGCAGCTAGTTTACCCATAAGTAGAATCGTATAGGTCTAGTTCAATTAATAATAATAATCATCATCAACCTACATCAGTCCACTGATGTCTTTCCCAAAGCACGCCACTGAGCCCGATCGTACTCGTAGTAATGATCTCTATATTATATGGTAGGTCTTCCGTATGTGGGAGACCGTCTGGGTAGGTAGTACCGCTTTGCCAGTTATTCTGCCGCCAAGCAGTAGTGCGTAAGCATTGATAAGCGCAATGCAGTGCTACGCAGTGCTTTTCATGCTATTAAAAATTCTGGTGGCACTATAATTGTTATGGGCTGGCGTGGCGCTTACCATCAGGCGAATGACTTGTTCGTCGTTCCGACAGTTCCATAAAGAGTCTAGTCTTTAGTCGTTGCCAACTACATAAATGTAGATACATGTGTCTCATACGCAGATGAAGCCTCCATCAAGGGCAGGACAATGAAATTAATAAAGCAGTGTCTTTTTTTGGCAACGAGATGGGCAGGGCGTGATGGCAACGTCGCCAGGTACCTACCCAGAATTTCAATTCCTACGCGCTACTGCACTGTGGTCTTCACTCTGGCTTCATCGTCTTTCGTGAATCCTCAGTAATGAAACTACTGGCAAAGAATCCCAGTCCTATGATGGGACGAATTTTTCTTTAGCTATTTTTCTGATAATCAAAGGGGAGACCTTTGCTCAGCAAAGAGATCAAAAAGGTTAACAAAAACAAGCAATGAATTCGCATCTTTGAGCCAACCCAACTATTGCGCCACCGCAGTCGTATTTTTTCTACCTTTTTATTACGTCCTTGACTTTGCAGTAGGTTGTTCTGGTAATGGTTTCAGAATAAAAACAATGTATATTTAAATAAGTTTTTAATACGTATGTACGTAGATACAAAAGTGATTCATATTGTTTTATTCTGTACAGATAGGTACAGAATTAAAGAATATAAACAGTTTTTACAATAAAATTTAACTTCATATTATTTTGAATATTTTACTTAACCTAATTTGAATTATACGCTAGGTATATCAAGAATTGTATTATCTTGCTGCCATTGAAGTGGCTGACAAAACGCAGTTTAATATTATTATTACCACGTTTTTATTAAGTCACTTTCTAGTTTGTTTGTCTGTCTGTCGTTCCGGGTGGAATCTTGCAACTCAAATTTCGAGCACTCCCCGATTAGCTATCCGGCTGAAACTTTCAGGGTAGCTCACAACTAGATGACAATGCATTCTGAATCCATAACGTGGTTTTTAGATTTTTTTTGTTGTAAGATTACAGCCATTGTTATGATATTATCTTCTCAAAGCCAAAATACATTGGCTTTAAGGGTGCTGTCTATTCTTCGTAAACGAGCAAGAATTGAGCCTGGTGGTAAGACCTAGGCCCACCTAATAACATAACCTGGCTGACAACAATGACAGCTGGCCAGTAGCGCAATGGAAGGAAGTCTACATTTCAGCCTGATTTGTCTATAACTAACATTTCTGGCACTTAAAACTACTTTTAAAATGTATCCATTTATTCTAAGAGCTAAAATCCTATACCACTAAGTTCCACGTCCTACGCAATCGGCGCGATGACGGGCGATGCTATAGCATTCTTGTGGAGGTCCACGCAGCAGCAGCTGGAGATCAGGTTGAACTCTTGGCAGGTGTTGGCGTAGAGGAACTTGCAGTCGGCCTTCCGGCAGCCGTAGCCATCTGGAATGAAAAGGAGATTGAGTGCATGTCCTGTTTTGCTGGTGTCCAGGATTGTAAATTGAGTTCGTCCAAATCATTTTTTGTCGAAGTACTCCTTTTGTCGATCGGTAACTAGTCACTGCTTCCTAATCACACGACTGTATAGCATATTTTCATCACCTGCTGGCCGATTCAGAACCCCACGATAACTTGTCGACCAATTCGGATTGATATCTTACGATCCAAAATATTGCACATAAAACAATTCCGTAAATGCATCATGTATTCGATACTGATATTGTAACCGAAATCGTATCGAATTCTCGGGGCGGAATAGCTCGAAAAGGGAGCTATAACAAGAGATCTAATTATAATCAGTCGAATCGATTCGGTATTGGTTTTCGTGAGGTTCTGAATCGGGGGGCTGTAACGTTCTCCAGCAAAGTGAATAACGTCAGAATATGCTCCTTTCGTGTGTTATTGAGCTGGTTGACCCCTCGGATCTCTGCTTCCAAAGTTCTCTAAGTTGTTGAAACGCTTTCGAGAACTGTGTCTGCAAACGCTAAAGGTATAGGAATATAATAAAGATACAGTTACATAAACTTACAAGAACCTCCCGCGGCGCCGCAACAGCACGCGTCATGAGCTTCCTTATGCGAGCAGTAGCTATACACCGAGGAATCGCACAAGGGACAACCAGGGTGCGCCCCGGGAGGCCCAGGGGGTCCGGGGTTGTATCCCCCTCCTGGATAGTACCCGCCGGGCCCGCTCGGGCCGCTGGGGTAGTGGCCCTGACCGCCGGGGTAGCCGGGGTATTGACCAGGGTAGTAGTTCCCGTATCCAGCGCCGCCTAGTACATAGTGCAGTATGTCTTTTATTCCGAAACCTGTTGGTGAGGAATTAGTGATGTAATGAGTATGAGATGAGGGTTAGTTTGATGGATGGGATGATGAACGTTTTATATAATGTTGATGACTGATGCCGATATGACTTTTATTGAAAGGAGAGACCACACAACACACCCACTTTTAGAACCGTAATCGATAGGAAGCCTCTATAAAAATGCTTTAGTAGCTCGCGCCCGCCACGAAATCACTGGTTATAATATAAATACTTAATTAGGAGAGTGAGTGTGGCTCAGTGGGAGCATGTGCGACTTTAGATCCGACGCACCCGAGTTAGAATTCCACTGGCCCCACCCCACTGACTTTCTTAAGTTATGTGCGGATTTAACACGTGCTCTAAAAACGGTGAAGGAAAACATCGTGAGGAAACCGGCATGTCCAAGAATTAATCACAAAATTTCAAGATTATCACCAACCATCCGAGTGCCGAGCGCCGAGTTGTGTAAAACTCTTGGCATTTTATGCTGAGCTGAGCTCATTCGGCACATATGTTTATTATTAACCGACTTCAAAAAGGAGGAGGTTTACAATTCGACGGTATGTTTTTTTTTGTCTGTTTGTTACGCGATTACTCCGCCAATTATGAATGGATTTCGATGATTCTTTTTTTGATTGGTAGGTCATATTTCAGAGGTGGTCCCATATAAATTTTATCGAAATTCATTCAGCACTTTTTGAAAATAATAGCAAAAACAAAAAAAATATAAGTTTAATCTTTAAGTCGGTTCTTGTTTTTGTTGTAACCGACTTTCTAAAGATGGAGGTTTGTATTCGACTGCTTCACTTGCTTCACCCAGGGTTGACTTCCGGCGAGGGAACTCCTCAACGGTGAATAGTACAGACACAACATTTTGTAAATGGATTTAACCATAATAGCCTGTTCTAAATTCCACCATGACATGGCTGATAGACCCAGGATTGACTTCCGGCGAGGGAACTCCTCAACAGAGAATAGGAGAGTCAGAATTTTTTTTTGTATATAAATTTAATTGTGATAGCCCGTTTAAACTTCGTCATGATGTGGCTGCTAGATCATAAATGCTTGTCTTTAAAAACTTTTTAAATTAATTTAATTAAAACTTGTTTTACACTATAAAGGGAAAAATAAATTATTTTTCAAAAAAAAACTAAACCGACTTCAAAACCACAAATAGGCACTCAAAAGTGAAAAATAAATTAATATAATTATCATAAGCGCTACCCACTCATATATTTGAAGTCGGTGCCAGCCAAGTCTAAAAGGTAGTAGATAGATACTACCTACAAGTAGTACTTACTATATACATACATAGTATTTATTTGCTACCTAATAGACTTGGCTGACTTTTGCTACCTAATAAAGAGAAGGCCCGTGTGCCAGTAATGGGAACGTGATGGGCTGATGGTAGGTACTCTCAAGATTCCTATATTTCTTGTCATCATTTCTGTACAATTATTAAACCTTGTGACCTTAGTAGTTAAAGACATAATAATGTAAATAGGTAAGTACCTAGAACTTCTAATTGAAATACGGCTTTGAAATCACTCAGCTAAAAGTAATATGAGAATTAGGGAGCCCGTTTTGCAGACGATAATTATCTAAAATCTACAAGTCTGAGAACTTGATCTTTGTTTGACATAATTAAATTTATTTATGTAGGTACCTAATTTACTGGTCTTATTAGAACAAGTGGCTGAGCGCGTAACATGCTGAGACTTTTGATCTAACTCACTGGACTTCAAATTTTAGCTCCGACATGCACCAATGACTTGCAGGTCAGCTTATAAAATATCTCGTACACCACGTAGATAACGGGTTCGAATTCCTCTAAGGAATACGTTATTATCCGCAGAAAAAAGTAGATACACTTATCTGGACCATGGTCCTCGTAGTTCTGGTTCCGTAGATACAGGGCATTGTTATATCTTCACGAATTATGATCACATACATACCTACGTCACAAGAACCGTAAAAAAACTAAGTAAGGTAAGTGCGGATTTTCTACACAAACTCTTAAATTACTTAAATGAAAATATTGTCAACATTCAAGGGCTCTTTATAAAGGAAATCTATCTGCTACGAGGGTCAAACTGAAAGTTCTTAGAAAATCAAAAACTGATTAAACTAGCTAGTTATTACTATTATTATATCTTTTCAAAATAGTGTCCGTTCACGTCAATACATCGCTGCATCCGATGGAACCACTGAGAAAAGCACTTTGCCCACTCGTCCTTAGCCTTAGGGGTCTCTTTGACGGCCTTTTGAAACGCTGCCACAGCTTCCTCAGCGTCCATAAAACGTTTTCCTTTAAGTTTTTCTTTTATTTTTGGGAATAAATAAAAATCACAAGGTGCGAGGTCGGGACTATACGGCGGATGACCCAGTAATTCCACGTTTGACGTCGCCAAATAGTCGATCGTTCGCCTGGCGGTTCGCGACGAGGCGTTGTCGTGGTGAAGGAGGATTCTACTACGAGGTCGTTTCTCCCGAACTTTTTCCAAGACAAGTGGCAAACAATTGTTAGTGTACCACTCCGCAGAAACTGTTTTTCGATCCTCTAAAGCAATTGTCATAAGTGCGTCTGTGATGCCAAAATGATTAAAGAGATTTTGATTTGATTTGATTTGTCGCGAAATGACCTGTTCTTCCGAAGAACGACGCTACCATCTTTTTTTCCACGCGTCGACCTCTCTTCACTTTAGTTGGCAACTCCTCGGAAGGAAACACCCACTGAGCAGACTGTCTTTTGGTTTCGGGATCATAACAGTAAGTCCAGCTTTCGTCACCCGTAAGTATGTCGAACACAGCATTTGAGTCACCTCCGTTAAATCTTTCAAGCATTTCACGGCACCAATCAACACGACGGAGTTTTTCGGACGGGCCTCGGTCAAAATATGAGATATCCACCGGGCACAAAGCTTCCTGACCGCTAAATGTTCATGGAGTATTTTGTGCACTTGACTCATAACGATGCCTAAGCTTGTCCAAAGCTGCTGATAGGTCACTCTTTTGTCAGTCTCTATCATACGACGCACAGCACAGATGTTATCTTCGGTCGTCGCCGTAGAAGGCCGTCCCTCACGCAGATCATCGGTGAGATTAGTGCGACCACGCTTAAATTCATTAAACCAGTTGTAAACAGTGGCACGAGATGGGGCTTCATCGTAAAAAGCCAATCGTAGTCTATCATAACTTTCTTGTTGATTTAAAAAAATGTAATCGAAAGTAATAAAAAATCATAGCACGAAAATTTTCTCTCGTTAAATTCATGCTGACGTGACACAGACAATTTTCAAGTTGCCGCCAAATCGTAAAACAAATGACAATTGAATGAAATTCATACTCAATAATATTGGCAAAGAGTTCCATTTTTTTTTTACAAGTGGCCAGTTCTAAAAACTTTCAGTTTGACCCTCGTATATCATTTTTAATACCAACTGGCTGGTACTTTCCCCTACATGCTAAGTCCGTAGATTAAAGTAGGTACTATTCTCTCATCTCTGGCAAAGTCGCTCCGCATGTCCTAATGCAATCAGAAGATGAGATCAGAAAGAGGAAGCGAACAATACTAGTTTTGTTAATTTACATAATTTACTTTTTCGTGATAATCCAGTAAGAAACTCAAACAGATACAGATCTGTGAAAACTAGAGATGGGCCGACTATGACGTGTGCCGACTAGCCGATCGACGACTAGTCGATTGCAAAAATACCGACTAGTCGGCTGATTAGTCGGCCAAGTCGATAATTGCTTTCGGTGGAGTTCGGGTAGCATTGTCTATGTCCGTGGTGCTTCTTTTGCAGCTGAGTCGCTTGCACCCGCCGCGCTGTGCATTGATGTTGAAACAGGTTGTTGTTCCCTTTGCATGTGTTCTTGTATTGTTTACGACCAAACCGGCGTTACTATTTTTTTTTTAGTAAACAACAACAAAAGTCAGTGATTAACGTTTGAATCATGTCAATAAAGTTAACGATTTCATTTCAATCATTCTGTTTTTAAGCATATAACCGACTATTATATATTTGTCTACTACACTATGTTTGTTTGTTTGTATATTTGTCGGCGACTGGTTCCCGACTAATTTCAGACTAGTCGCCGACTACAAATATAACCGAATAGTCGAATTTCCCGACTAGTCGGCACATCTCTAGTGGAAACGTTTCAAACGACGCTAAATATTGTTATGTTCGTAATTATCTCGGCTAGTTGGTATTTAGGTGGTAATTAGTGAACAATTTCTGAGAGGCGACCGTTTGCCGTGACCTTGCTATGTTTCCTCTGGGGTAGGTAATTAACAATTGTTTTTAGAATTGGGAATAATGACGACGCCTTCTAGGTATTATACAATACAATACAATAATGCTTTATTGTACACCAAATAAAATAAAAACAAACCATAATAGCTTAGAGCGATTTTTTCCAGACAAACTTTGAACTATTATACTATTTGTATAGAATAGGTATGATAATAATAATAAAAATAACTCTTATCTCTTACGTTCCGTAGCATTTACAAAGCTTGTGAATTAAGTGTGAGCATATACCAATATCAATCTATTCCTGTAAATGGCATTGCATGGTGCCATCTCGCATTTTTTTTGTTTATTTAGCAGTTATATCCCTAATTAACTAGTTGCTGTTAATTTACTGCTATTGGTGGATGCTTATAATTGGTTTTTATATGAAATTGTCAAATTGAAAATTCCATAGAAAAAATAAATAAAAGTAAAATAAAAATAAAATAATTATTACAATGACTCTACCATTGTAGGTACCTATCGGAAAAAGAGCCACTACCACAGCCACTACGTAGAAGATACGGCAAGAAGCTAAGCGGCATTAAAAAAAATACGTTGTGTTCATTTTTGAACTTTAACTTGAACAAGTGAACTAAGATAAAATTCTAGGTAACTGACTGAGCCAAGTTTAGCAAAGGTGCCAAGTCATCTGAACGGACCGCATCAGCGAACTGAGGATCGCGATCGATTCACAGCTGCTGAGCTGCGAATCGATCGCGCATCATAAACTTGAGAACTTTACGAAGTGCAGCTCAGGGCACAGCGCTTCGTAGTTCAAGTTAGTTTACACATCAAGATGTCTCATGAAAGAACTTGAGTTTTGCGTATTCTGTGGTTTTGCACCGGTTTTTTATGTGATTAACGTTCTGTGACTTAATGATAGAGTAAGTATACCATAATAAACTCTTATACTTATACTTACAGCTAATATAGCGGAATATAGTAATATCATATCATGCCGTCAAGCGACCTAGTCGTGTTTCGGAAATTTTTTATCTAGGTTTCGGGATGATGTTCAGTGAAGCGAGATAGTAGTAAAAAGAAATCAAATCAAATCAAATCAAATATCATTTATTGTGAATATAGGTGGTACATTGGTGTTACATATTAAATATTAGGTCGCTATATTCAGCCAGCGGCATGCAATAATTTATAGTGAATCGAATTAATTTATAAAAGAAAATTAACATTAACTATTCAATTACGAAATGTCACATTACACAAATATAATGTCAAGAATTCTAATACGTTAGCTATACAATGATAATGCAATTAAGATAAAAATAATTAATTTGTCAAAATTATATAAATTGATTGGTCAAAATGGATACAAATGTCAAGATATAATAATACAATAATAGAATCGAGATTTTGTTAAAAAATAAATAAATAAAAATTTTCACAATTAAATTCACATACCACCTAAGTTGTCATTTAAAAAGTCACCCACACTGTAGTATGCCTTTTTTAGCAAAAGTTTCCTTCGACTCCATTTAAAAGTACCAGTGTTTGTGCACTCAGTGATGGCTCTAGGTAAGTGGTTGTAGATACGAGGGGCCATACAAAAGATGCTTTTATTAAGTAAGGCCGTTCTGTTGTGAGGAAGACAAATTTTGTCACGGTGACGCTTACTCTTTAGTGACTGAAACAGATTAATATTCGTTCTAACGAAAATTGAAATTTCAGCAATAACAACATTCTACAAATGATTGCAGGAAAATACGATTCTTGCATCATGAGGGCCTTCCTGCGTGTTCTGGTCGGATAGAGCCTCTATCTGAGACGCTATCTGGCAGGACACTCATAGGGATGCCTTCTTTTAAACTATAATTTAAAAAAAAAATGTATTTACTAACATAGCCTAAGAAATTTACTAAATGGATCTTTTATCTGAATAAAAATTTATTATTATTATTATTATTATATAGATATATAGGCATGGTAACGTTAATAAATTAAGATTGACAAAATAAGGTTTACAACTATATATTTGCTTCAGATTGCCCGTATGCACTTCTTTTGAGCTCTAAATGCTCTTTCTTTTTCAGTCGAGTTTCCCCAGAATATTACACCATACCGCAACACAGACTCTACGAAGCCATGATATGAGGTTACTACTACCGACATGTTCACAACCTTTTTCAGCATAAAAAGCGCATAGGAGAACCGGTTAACCTTTGTACATTGTCCACATGGTCCTTCCAATTTAAGAAATGAAACTTGTATGGCTTCTAGGTTCAAAATAGCCACCTGCCGGTTAACGCTTAGAATTATTACGTACCTATATACGAATGTAATTTATTATTCATAATACCTATTTAGACAAGTGAACTATTATTTATACTGTGACTTAACCTATCATTTTGTCATGATAACATCGTACGTGATATTGATTGCGAAAGTTGTTTATTCGTCTGTCCTTTTATGTTGTTTTAAGTAAAGCGACTGAAAAAAATACTTTTTGGCACATAAAACATACTAAGTACGATGTATAAAAAGGATATTTTACATCCTAAGAAAATCATTTAGGTGAGTAAGATTGCTAAAACTATGGTGGTCTTTTCACATGCATAAATCCTGACAATTAAAAAAAACACAAACAAAACAAATTAAAAATACTAATAACTAATCTAATAAACCACTACCAGTGGGCAACGTTCCCAAAATGCTGGCAGCATTGCCACGTTGAATGGCAATGCTTATCCTTTGGCCAAAATATAGGGCAGCATTTTGGTCACGCGTTGCTTCGACAAGAAGTTTTTATATATCTTTGAAAACTGTATGCGCCTCCGTGATTAACGTCCTGTGACTTAATAAGTAAGATACGTATAAGAGTAAGTAGGTATAACATACTAAAATGAAAGTATACCTAATTATTAGATAAGGGGAAAAGGTTATAGTGTAGGTACCTACTATCTAACTAGCTAAATGGGTGTACATTTAATTGTACCTTTATCTATGTAGATAATAATGCAAATTCTTGTTACCTAAATAAACCTGAAGTTATGATGAAGTATAAAATATTTTATAACCAACAAAAAGCCGACTTCAATTCTGACGTATCTTCGAAGTCCCAGGTCGAATATCGATGTAATTTATATGGGACCATGTTCAACCTATACTGAACCCAACGCAGAATTTTCCAAATCAATTTATAAATGACGGAGATTTGGGAATCTTTAAGTCTCGAGTGAACGGGTACTATCTTGGTAAGCGTGCTAGATCGTCGACCATCGTCGCTTACCATCAGGTGACATAGTGGTCAAACGCAAGCCAATTAATAAAAAAAAAAAAAAATGACGGAGACCTGAGGTAACCAACATAAAAATGTATCCTCCTTTTTTGAAGTCGTTTAAAACGGGAATGAACATTTCTATACAACTTGTAACTTATAATAGTGACTGCAGTGTTAATATTGTGTGCAGTATGAATGATTAAAGCTTATGACATTATGTATTGATGACCCATTTGAATGGTGAAGGGTGAACCATTTGAACGATATAGTGGAACTATTAATGAGCCAGAATAGTGAACTGAACCATAAATATTGGACTCACCAGCGCCCAACTGGTTTCTGCTTATTTCGTAGTTTGATACGTCAATACCTAATGATTAAACATTAAAAGTGTACAATTAGGACCTTAGGTTAAACCTTAAATTAATGACGGTTTTTAATTCCTTTCATTTTTGAAATTACTCTAATAAATCCAAGCTTCAATGCTTACAATGTTACAATTACGAGTAAAGATGTCATACAAAATCTATCATCGAAGACCTTTCCATCAACTTAATCAATAAAAAAAAATATAGGTAATTAAGTAAGTAATATTTAAAACTTATTATAAAATTATAAATTATTTGAAAATTAATTAAAAAATAACTTACCACTCGTGACAGCGACGCATGCGCCCAAAACAACAAAAACAAATATTAATTTATCCATATTTAGATAATCACTATAAAAATCACCGAAGTGTGTTTGTTTGTGCGAATATGTGTTGCAATGGCGATGGCTGCGGACTCAATAGTATTATAAATAAAATGCCACTTACAGCTTAGGCAGGTGGACTTACCGGTATCATCGCGAACAAAAGCGCAACTGCGAGTTTTTGTCAAGCTTTTAATGTTAATCGTTGATTAGAAGTATTGCTGACATACAATTAGATAAGACATCAATATTTAATCAACAATATTTCAAAAACACGCCCTTAGATGTGAGGTACTTAGGTATAATATTTGTCAAAAATATGATAATAAAATTAATTGAGAGCTCTTGTGGGTATTTTTCTGTATGTTAGATGTAAGTGTAATCACTAAAAAAATAAAATTTAAAACAAAGGCCGTATTAAATAAAAGTGCCTTATACTTATCTAGAGCCTTTTCCAACTGCCTGTACTTCAAGTGCATTCTGGTTGAAGGGCTAAACGCAGTCGTCCTTAACTTCTAGATATACTAAGCCGTTCTCTAATTAAAGGACAGGTTATAATCTAACTCAGCACTTACCATTTGCGGCCTTCGGTACAACCTGGGTGAACTAGGCAGTCAGCAACTCAGCACCAGGTGCACACTATAGGACCATGCCATACTCACTTGTTTCACATATAGCTTCTTTAAATCACCATGTTTTGAAATTGTTAGTGAGAAATGGTACCTAAATGTATATTTTGTTTTTGTTAGTACTTAGACTTTTCTTAAAACTAGATGTTATCGAATGAACTAATTCGTGGATTTAGTGCTCGGTAATGATTTTACTCGTACTTGGGTATAGTGGTATAGGTTAAATTATTCTGTGCTATAGTTACTAATTGGTTTAACGATTTAGGCTATTTTAATTAATAGCACGGGTCTAGAATTGACAAGAGAGGTTTACTTTGAGTGCCATCAATATAAAGTGGTTCTAGGTATTAGTGCTTTCAAGAAGAAAATGAAAATTGTATGCGATCTATTCTGAGTTCAGTCAGCACTGTAGAAATAATAGAAGGTAGGTACTTACAAGGCCCAGCAGGGGAATCGTGTAACTCGACCATCGATTCCGATTGCTTTTAATTTCAAATTTGGAAGGCGTTAGCATTTCCAAACCGAATTTTGTCCCGACGCGGGAACCACAAACATTTATCTCGTCGCGGGAATTGAACCCGCCAGTGGTGTATGAGATTTGAGCCAACCTGCCCAACCACTACACCACAGAGGCTGACCTCGCTGGCTAGCTGGCTGCAGAAGCTGGCAGGCTTATTTAATTTTATGGATTTTGTTACTCTTGAGGATGTTACGAGTATAAGTACGAAGCTAAAGGGAATGCAAAATATGCGGTCGTTGACGTAAGATCGCCTGGCTGAGTTGGTTAGAGAGCTTGCCGGTTAGAGGCATTATATAGTTAAGAAAGAGAAGTGTGGCATAGGTACTTGTATTAATTATCCTCAGGCATAGGCGAGTGACGGTGACCGCTTTCTATAACATGGATCGTCTGTTTTCAACCCCCGAGGCAAACAGAGGGGTGTTTAAAGTTTAACGTCTGTATTTGTGTAACTTAGCTCGTAGCATCGTAGCTCCCAAACGGTTAAACATATTTTGATTTGGTGTTTTTTGTATGAAAGGTGACTTAATCGAGATTATTTTAAGCTATGATTCAAGAAAATCAGTTCAGCCGTTTGAAGATCATCAGCTCTTTTCTAGTCGATGAAGAGATGTAAGCAACTTCCACAAGTCTAATTGATTCGAAATTTGGTATCCCTACTTCAATGAACATGATATGCTAGCCCTGATGCTGCAGCATCACTTGGAATCCGCAGGATAACAAACTTCTCACCAACTTACAGCACAGGTATCCTGTTTGGTCTCATTTTCTTTTTGACAGGGTGTAGGAAATCCTTCATGGATACCGCGGAGCTTGGAGTCAATGAAAGCATTGATTCCAAGTACCAAGTATGTCTGACTCCGCTGGTTTCCCAGTGACCTACGGGCTAGTACCTCCTCCCTCGGAACTAAACTGTTGCTATATTTCATGGAACATCATTACAATTAATTAATATCAAAATCTCAAATAATTAATATATGTTTGGTCTCATTGGAATGATCTCAATGAATAGGTTATAGATATCTATATCTATAACTTATTCATTGAGACCATATCATATTATATTATATATGTCTATCTAACGTAAAATTTTAGGACCAGTTCAGGCAGAGGATGGCACATGGAGAAGAAGAAAGAACAGAGAAAGAAGAACTGGTGGCTGAGCCGAACATAATCGGCGAGATAAAAGCGCACAAACTCCGTTGGCTCGGCCACCTTGAAAGACCGAGCTGTTAAGCGAGCATACTTGGGACGGCCGACTGGTCGTCGACAAGTATCGCTAGACTAGGTATCGCTGGAAGGATTAGGTCGAAAGGGACTTGTACGAACTCCACGTCGAGGAATGGAAGGTGACGCAAGACAGATCCAAGTGGAGACTCTTATTATCGGATGCCAAGACTCACTTTGGGTCGCTTGCGCCATCTTAGTAAGTATATAAGTATCTAACGTAGGGGGATAATTTTTTTTTTAATTTAGGTTCTTATTTAATCAATATTTTTTTATACCCTCGATAACTATATTATAGTTACCTACTACTTATCACTTTCTTTCGGATAGTTTTTTACAAATCTTCCATTCCCGATCACATCAAAAATAATCGAAATAGCGGTCTCATGAAGCCATTAAAAACAAAAAATCATAACTAGAGCACCAAGCTTAAAACATCTCTAATGAATGTCAGGGTCTAAGGTGACCGACCCGCAGCCAATGAACCTGAGTACCGTTGTGCGAACCGGTCGTGGTGGATCTACGTCAGGTGATAATGTTGCTTATAAGGCTTTTAATTTCTTTTATAATGAAGCCAGTATATATTAGTGAGGCCAGACATATATGTGAAATAAAATGGGTATATTTAGGTATAGGTAGAGGTTGGATGGAGCAGTCCAGAATATAAAAAAAATAATCTAGATACACTATATATACATCTATATACACTAGGAATATATTTATACTGCGAAAAGGAAAGCTTTATAAACAGTTTTTACCCAAAGGGCCAATTTTTCAATTCTTCAATAAATGGTCATATTTACTAATCTAAGTAGCTGAATAACTTCACTCCGAACTGTGCAAGCGAGATGCACTAGATATTAAGATAAAGATGCAACAAAAACATTACTGCCAGCGAAATTACTGGGCATTATGAGACTCAACAGCTAATTGTCGCAGGGTGACGAGCACAGTGCAGCGCCGCGCAGGACTTTGCAAAACAAAGTTCTGGGTGGTGCTATTATTGTTATGGTCTAGCGTATTGCTTACCATCAGGCAAACGACCAGCTCGTCGCGTCAGTCAGTTACAAAAAAAAAAGAAAAAACAGAGAAAATTATATGGAAATGAAATGGAAAAATGTGTTTGTTTTGACATTTATAACCAGCTTAACGAGCAGTTCACCAAAGAGCGAACTATTCTATCAGAGAATTGAGAATTGAAATCAGTTATGAAAATAATAGATGGACTCATATCTGTTGCTTTATCAAAACAATGCAAACGAATTAACAAACGAAGTTCAATAGCAATTTCAATCGTTTATTGCGTTGAAAAAATATCTAAGAGCTCTATACGAAGTCGTTGCATTATATTATTTTATGCAGTTGTTTGTAGGTATAACTTAAGAAAAAGAAATGTGGTACATTCCTATTTCCTATAATCTGGTAAAGGTATATATTTAGTAACGAAATCGAGTTTTGTAACGGTAAGTTGTTGTAACAAGTTCTTACTTTAATAATGCCTTTTTGTGGGCCTGTCATAGTTTTAATGTAGGGAACCAATTTGGTACAGAATTTAGACCTATTATGAAGACTTAATTGATTTGGATGGTTGTCAAGTACAGTTTACCAAAAGTTTTTCTTAAGTGGTATCAAATATAATCAAGTGAACAAAGTTCTGGGTGGTGTTGCAACTGTTATGGGCAGGCGTGTTGCTTACCATCTTTACACGTGGTAGGTCTCTCGTATGCGAGAGGCCGTCTGGATAGGTACCACAGCTTTGCCAATTATTCTGCCGCCAAGCAGTAGTGTGCAAGCATTACTGTGTTCCGGTTTGAAGGGAATTGTAGTCAGCAAAATTACTGGGTATATGAGACGATGAGCGCAATGTTAACGTATTAAAAGTTCTGAATGTCACAGCAAATTTTCTGGGCAGACGTGGCGCTTACCATTAGGCGGACGACTTGTTTGTCTCATCATTCAGTAACATACAAAAAGAAATGCTCGTCTCGTCACCCAGTTGTATAAAAATCAAACAAAAGGTTATACTTAAAATTTATTTAAAGCATATTTAGCTACGGAAGCATGCCTAAAGTACCCACCCAAAGTCATCCGATCGTAACAAAAAACTTATAAAAGTTTTCGTGAGTTTGATTCATTATAAATATTTAATAAAACGGCTAGGACTCACGTAGTTTGTCGAATTAGTCGACCGGTCCGGACCGGGTGGATAGGTCGACTAATTCGACAATCTACGTGAGTCCTAGCCGTTTTATTAAATATTTATAAAAAACTTATAGTCTAAATAATTGGTAACAAATCTATATCTACTTACTTACTTCTATAAGGAAGTACCTACTTAATATTTGAATTCTATCCTAGTTTAACGTTCAGGCCGAATAATTATTAAGAAATTTATCTAACTTCTTAAAACGTAGTACGTACACGTCATCCTTAAGACGGTTAAAAAACGGAAGAAGAAATTCGACACTTGAGTTGGTGTCCACCGTAACTCAATTGGTAGAGCGTCCCGCGCTGAGCGAAGATTGGGTTGCGGGTTCGAGTCCCAGCCACTGGTCGAATTTTTTCTTCCCGAAAAACCTTGTTTGACGTGGTACTTAATTAAGTATATTGGCGTATCCTTACTAGAACTGCACTGCAGCTCTTTTTATCAGAGATCTGTTCTGATCTGTATGTTGTTGACGCTCATGCAGGTTCTTTTGACTATTTAGATATGCAAAGTTGAAGCGTCATTAAATGGTAATCGACCATAAATTGTGTCAGGAGACAGGAAACCTTATCTAGCTTAACATAAGGTTCTAGTTTTATCACCCAGTTATTGACCATCTGCCAGACCCTGGCATCTTCTTTACCAGCGACAAGTTGTCAAAATACTTTCCCGTTAGTTGACGGCAGAATCCCAAGTTACCTATTACTTTTTTAAGCGACATTGGACTCTATTTCTATCCTATTATACGGTTCAAACTTTATCCCTCTCATATCCTGATACTTTGGCATGCACCAGATGTAGAAGCTCGTATTGCATTTTAAACCTAATCTAGCTTAACATAAGGTTCTAGTTTCATAGCCCGCATGATGTCTCCAGTAACAGAGCATCTGCCAGCTTGCATGATTACTCTAGCATCTTCTTTGCCAGAGACGAGTTGTCTAAAGACTTGTTCGTTCAGTGTGACGGTGCAGTCAGGGTCTTCATCTGGCTCGCCTTCGTAGACCTTGACTTTGTTGAGGTCCAGTGCTGGAAAAATAAATAAGATTTATTAAGTATCTCCGGGTTAACAGAGGTCTGGTCGATATTTACGGGACATCACGGATAATGTGCTATAGATAGATAGATAGATAGATGAACGCTTTATTGCAAACATTAAATTATAGACATTACATAAAAACAATTAAAGAAAGTGTTACAATGGGCAGCCTTATCGCTAAAAGCGATCTCTTCCAGGCAATCTTTGGATGGAGAGGAATTATCAATATGTTAAAGACGGGAATGCTATAAAATTACACGAACCGATTACCCATTCTCCCTTCCAATATCGGACACAAGACGTCCGGAATCACGTCCGGGAACTCATGAAAATGATATAAAAGAGTTTTGGCCATGCAATGAACGCTCCTAAAGTGCGCGAGCCTTAAGTTTGTATGATGATTTAACAGTTAGCGAGTGTCTTTCAAATGTCTCAATAGATTACTAATCATAAAATAAAATATCGCTGACCCAAAATAACACTACCAAATTAAGGGCGTAGTGCAAAGCGTATCTTTTGAAATAGCCATTGTATTATTTTATTGCTTTGTCAACTATTGACTAACTATTTATACGCAACTATGTATACATTAGCAAACTTTAGGATGAAATAAGAGTTGGTGGACATGCGACGCTTTAAGCAAAGATTGAATAATATTAGAGCATGTATAACGGACCTCACAGAAAGTAAATTCAAATTACGCGTAAATACTGTTCTAATGAGAAAAGCATACTATACTGTTCGTAATTATATAGAAGACAAAGATCCTTGGAACATTCCACTTCTGCAAAGTAGCCAACTGGTATATAAGAAACATTTGATTTTTTATTGATTTGATAATTTGAAAGACTGTTCGGTGAGCCATCAGGCAGACGGTTCCGAGCAGGCGTCCAACCGTCTTCCTATGTATATGTATATACCTACTATCGATTTGTCTATAGACCTGTTTTTCACACAAGGAAAATATACCGTGACGTGTCGTAAGACTTGTGAAATAGCAAGTATACCTTTTACCAAAAAAAAACCGACTTCAATGTATCTTCGAAGTCCAAGGTCGAATTTCGATGAAATTGATATCGGACCACCACAGATATACCAGTATTCTGTAGCTATACTAAACTCAACGCAAAAACCCAGAATTTTCCAAATCAGTTTATGAATGACGGAGTAATCGCGTCACAAACATACAAAAAAAACATACAGTGGAAACATACGGGTAAAAATAGGATATAATTAATTAATGGGCTGGATCATTAGCGCATGATTGGCGAAAATCTAAGGCAAGGGAGGACGCTTCATAGACGCGCGGTTAGAATCTAGGTCGAGTAGATATTCTTTATGTTATAAAAAAATGTGTTTATGTACTCACTCCAACAATAAACGCTAGCGCCTTTAATGATGTTGAACAGGAAGACTCCCCCCACCTCCCTCGCCTTGGCGGGGTCCTGCGCGGCTAGTTTTGCTTTGATCTTGTAAACAAGGACAGCTTTGTCGCAGCTGCTAAGGTCGCTAGTGTTATTACCCTACGAAGGAATAAAACATTTAAAGCGATGACACTGTTGTGTATAGAGGTACTTATATGTTCTTTGAAAACCTTTACAAATTGTGAAAATGCTCGCCAAGTCTGAAAAGTCTAGAACTGTTTTTTATTTATGGCAATAATAGTAGATTGTATCATAAGGGAGCAAAATAATATTTTTACGGCGAGGGCGCTTTTTTGAATCCAGAGCGAAGTGAGGGATTCTAGAGTAGAATCCCGAGCGTAGCGAGGGATTCTTTAGTAGAATCCTGAACGTAGCGAGGGATTCAAAGTACGTCGCCCGAGCCAAAAATATATTTTGCGCCCGAGTGATACACTCTACTTTTCATCACCCACTATGAGAAAATAAAAGCGCTTCATATTTTATTGTAATATTATTATTTAATAAAACATAGAGTAACAACTAAATTGAAATTAAATAGTATCCTTTATTAAAACAACTAAAAACTTATATTTACATTTGAGACATTTTCGCAATTATGATTTTTTCATTCATCCGGCGGCGTGACTATGGGCCGTCGTACCAGCCAGTCTTTATTCAAACAATATTTGCGTTCGATTTCTTTGGTGCTGAACAATAAGATGTTCCAAATTCAAAAAGTGCGCGGCAAAGATAATTGCGGCGCACTTATAAAGAGGATTAAAAACTCATTACTGCCCGCTAAAAGTTTCTTATAGAAAACACCACCTTTGGGTGCACATAAAGGCGAACCAAGTCGTCCTTTTCGAATAGATGGGATGAAAACGTGCATTTAGTCCCAATTTTAAATTCAGATTCAGATTTCGTATTTTTTCCGTAGGTAGTACAAGATGTAATTTGGTAAACGTATAAAGTCTCATGGACCTCGTCGGGCACAGCAACATTAAAAGAGAGGAGGACTATTTTTACGACTATGCCAGGTCCATCGGAACATTCATTACCTTGCTATTTATTACAATTAAGTAAATACTTTATGCCACAACCCATAAAGTTGCTTAGCTAAGTAAAAATATATACAATAAAATATATAATAAATTGTCACAGCACATTAAAATCCTACCATTTGAAAAATCCAAGTATAAATAAATTAATAGCATGGTTACTGGAACATAGTTTTTACTCGCTAAGTGATTACTTACATGTAAATGAAGTTGATGTACCTATATTAAGATTAATGGTTTATAGATTAGATAATTGTTTTAAGATTAATTAATAACATGTGTTGCATGAGATTGTTTAGTTGATTTAAGTTAAAAAAAAATTGCATGCTGCTCAGTTGGCGAAATGGGTCAGTTTCTTTTCATTTGTCTACATAATTTTACTCACATTTGAAACAAATAAATTATATTCTATTCTATTCTAAAAAATAAATAAATAGAAACATAACTTTCGAATGCTAAGTTTAACTATGACTAAGTTAATAAAACCAAAAATTAGATTTTGAAGTCAGTTGATAAAAATCTGCTGTGCAATTAAATAAAACTTAAAAACATAGATACTTTCTTTTAGTTACACATTTCATAATCTACCGGATTCAAGTAGAATATAAAAAAAATAAGCCTTAAAAAGCTTAAAATAATTATTTTGGTGATTCACAAAGAAAGTATTGAATACAAGCCTTAAAAGAAATGCCCCGACTGATAAATGAATCAATACTAATGTTAGTAATCATCAGTTACAATATCTGCGTTCATAAATCAGTACAATCTAATGGATATTGTATTCCATCAATCCGAATAGCTCGCAGGCAGTAATTTGTTGCTAGATAATGGTTATATCCATCATATAACGACGTGTCGACATTACACTAACTACAGTCGGTATAATCCCAAATACAAATAAGTACGAAAGTTCGTTTGTTTGTGTTGTTCTGGTGACAACTATGGCAAACCAGATAAAACACTTTCTTTTTACGCTTAATAGATCGATGTTTGGCCACTATCTCGCCTGATGTGAAGCGATGATGTGACCTAAGATGGAGCACATAGATCTAGTGAGAGAAGGCAGTTGAGCGGCTGCTCAGACCCGTCTCCCCG
Source organism: Petrophora chlorosata (assembly GCA_951640565.1). Lineage (NCBI taxonomy): Eukaryota > Metazoa > Arthropoda > Insecta > Lepidoptera > Geometridae > Petrophora > Petrophora chlorosata. Next base: position 2,265,224 of record OX621207.1, read on the forward strand.
ATGGTTCACCGAACATCATCCCGAAACACGACTAGGTCGCTTGACGGCATGGCTTTGTTCGGTGGGTGGTATTACAACCACAGCCAGAGCCTACCTACCACTCCAAAGCGCGTAAGCGGGTTTCATCACGACGTTTTCCTTCACCGTTTTAGAGCGAGCGAGCAAAATCTGCACTTAACTATTAGTCATTGGTGCAGGGCCGAGTCGAGATTCGAACCCAGGTGAGTTGGTTCGAAAGGCGTACAAGTTCCCGCTGAGCCACACTCGCTCTGAAACTACTGCACTGACCACTATCACAGAATACTAACGGACAGAAGCATCACTCCGCAAAGAAATTTAATCAAATAGCGACTCTTGCTATCGCTTTACATCAGGCGAGATAGTGGCCAAACATCGATCTGTTAAGCGTAAAAAAAAAGAGAAGTAACGAAGACCGCATTATATCTTACTTTTTCCAGAATTTGACCGGGATGAAAAGTACTCGATATCCTTTTTTAGGACATGAAGTACCTGCAATTTCATTGGTTAAGTCTCGACGTCACAGCGAGGCGACGTTGAGAAGCGCCGTCAATACCCGTCAGCCATGTTCATGCAGATTCTTGTATCACTTTTATTATGAAGGACTACACCCTGCCGTATCACCCGCGTGGACAATTATCCGGGATTAAAAGTATCCTATGTTCATTTCCAGGATCTAAAGCACTTACTTAAATACAATCATCAGCCCATCACGTTCCCACTGCTGGGACATGGGCCTTCTCTCATAGAGAGAGTATGGGCCATAATACACCACGCTGGCCCAGTGCGGATTGGTGGATGTCACATGTTCTTAATGTTTGTGATCTTGAACATGTCGGTTTCCTCACGATGTTTTCCTTTACCGGTTTTATATTATATAATTTAAAGTCAGTGGTACAGGGCCAGCGGGGTACGAACTCGGGTGCATCGGATCGAAAGTCGCACATATTCCACTTAGCCACACTCGCTCTCCACTGAGCCAAGCTCGCGCTCAATTAAATACAATAATTCACAAAAATCCGTCCAGTAGTTTTTGCGTGATTGACTCACAAATATCCATAATCACAAACTTTCGCATTTAACAGTAGGTACGATAATAAAAAATTACTTACCATATTGCCGTGTGACAGACTCCGTTATCCGACGAGCAGTGTGGCGGAGGCTGCACTGTCATTGCGTCGGCTTTCACTCTCGATGATTGCAAAACTGTGTGTTTTGTGTGTGGAGACTGGGGTGACCATGCTGTTGGCTTAAAGCTTTTTAAGACGACTTTTTTGAACACTATTCGAAGTTTGATCGTATTCGAGATAAATTGAGGGACCGATCAAATAATTACGAGCATATCTGGCAAAGATCATTACTGTATAATATCATAATATCTTAAAAAACGTAAGTAAAATACATTTTGACTAAAATAATATGTAATGTCTGGCATGTGCAATTGGCAAGTGTGGCTCAGTGGACGAATGTGCGCCTTTCGATCCGACGCACCCGAGTTCGAATCTCAGTGACCCCGCACTACTGCCTTTCTTAAGTTATGTAAAAACGGTGAAGGAAAACATCGTGAAAAAACCGGCATGTCCAATAAATAATCACAAAAATTCAAGAACATGTGACATCCACCAACCCGCACAGGGCCGGTGTGGTGAATTATGGCCCATAATCTCTCTATGAGAGAAGGCCCGTGTCCCAGCAGTGGGAATGTAATGGGCTGATGATGATGATTATAAACTCTAGTTTAGTAGTCAAAGTAATTTAGAAATTAGTGTGACAGAAATGGCAAACTATTTTGAAAATACAAAACGGTTTGACCTTTATCTGCATATCGCCGTTGAGAGTACGGTTTGACCTTTCGACCTAAGTTTATCCCGGGACTATCAAAACCATGGCGCCTCTAGCACTTTACGTTTATAACTACACAGCACTCGATGCGTTGGTATTTTGGTACTACTTACTACACAACGTCTTTTTTAAGTTCCTTTCACTTTTTAGTGCGTTTATTAACACGCTTTATTATTCTAAGTATTATCAGGACACAGTAAATTACATTTCAATTCTGATTAGGTCGACCGGAAAGGTGTTTGTTTAAAAAAAACTTAATCAAAATTTCACCCACTTCTAGTTGTCGTATCTGTTTGAAAATGTATGGTAGTTTCGATGACAAAATCAGAATACAATAATACGGTACCTACTATTGAGCTGGTGTGATGATGGAGCTGGAAGGTGGGTAACAGAACTCTGTAATGGGTACTAGTAAACCCACCGAGCTTGAGGTCATTAGATTTGCAATGACGAGTGATTATTGATGGAGTTCGAAGGCGGGTAAATGGCTCAAACTAAACCCACCGAGCTCAGGCGAGTGTTGTTTTATCACTTTTCGTTTTTTATGCAACTTAGTTTGCGACATTCAATGTGCTGCATTACAATAATATTCAGTCTATATATACCAATAATATAGCTTTAGCCGTCAGCATCAGCATGTTACCTTCCCATTGCTGGGACTTAGGCCTTCTCTAGAAAGAGAATCAGTATGTAGTACCATTAGGTATTCTGTGGAATCAGATCAAAATCAACAACAATTTTTATGATTTTGATACTTAAAGGCATAAAAATTGCACCTTTAAGTATCAAAATCGTAAAAAATCTTATGTTAACACATTTATTTTCAATACCCAAACGATATAAGAGAGAAAGAAAAGATATAAGAGAAAAAAAAGATATAAGAGAAACTGACACTACCGGCGGCGCCTCAGAAATACACGCACGCTAGAGACGATAGTACCAAGAAATTCCGCGACAGTCGAAAGGAATAGCAACCATAATAATTGACGCAGACCCAGTGCCGATGTTTAATGTCCCAGAATAAGTTGTCTAGTATATGCCTAAAGATAAATAGATAACCTCTAGATGTAGAGATTGTAGAGACCTTTAGCTATGGTCTTATAAAGTGTCTATTAAACCTATAAAAATGTCTTCATGGAAGCAAAGTTCCAAGGTAATCCCGCATTTAAGAATTAAATGAACAATTAAATACAAACTGTTAAATAAATGTCTGTGTTAGATACCTACTTCCTAGAAACTATGTAACTCGAAGTATGACGTAAAAATTGATGTTACTTAACCAGCAGTGGTCATTTTATCTCCAATTATATGGATATGATGACTTTATCTATCTAGTTAATTAATTTAGATTAACTTATATGATTAAATAATGTATATTGCTATCACTTATTACACTCATTACACGATGTATGTTTCGCTTTATAAACGGCTATACCGAATGAAAGAGAATGATGCGCTTCCGATTCCAAACAGGAAAGTACAGACACTAGCTAGTTTCAAAAATCAAGTTAAAATCCTATACCTTTCCCTGCCTACAAGTCACTGACACTGCTGGCAATATATTATATCAATAGTTTCCTTTCGTTTCGTTTCCTTTTCTATATTTATATATATAGTTATATATATTTATATAAGTATAATTATAATATGATCTTAGGTATATATGTAATATAATAATTAGGATTAATATTTTTATTTATTTTTTAGCAATTTCTAATTTGCTTTATTTGCACCGGCGACTTCTCTCACTCCGTTAGTTCTTTCCATCCAAAGGTTGACTGGAAGAGATCGCTTTTAGCGATAAGTCCGCCCATTGTACTGTAGTTTTAAGCCAATTTCTGTAACTTGTTATTCTTTGCTATGGTGTACAATGAAGCATTTTTAACCGGTACATAAGAAACATAAAATTGTAAATACCAAAAAAATTAACAAAAAAAAATGCCCCTTAGTTTCTTGCCGTATCTTCTGCGTAGTGGTTCTTTTTTCGATACGGTGGTAGAGTCATTGTGATAATTTGACGTTCATAAGTGCCAAAATGATTAAAGAGATCATCGGTCATCTGTAAGACTAAATTCGGTTTCTCGAGTCAATTGCGCTCGCCTCCAACTTCACTGTTCATGACATCATCATCACGAAAAAAGGTCGACATTGCTCCACATTATTTCATACTTTTCAGACATTTTAGAAGTACATGGGAGTTATGAAATCAAGCCCTACACGACGTACGTTGACGTCGCGACGTCAACCGTCAGGTCACCAGCGTTCGCAAGAGAGAGAGCCAACCCTACGATGTGTTGCATCGCCGCGTCCACAGCAACGTTGCATTGTGGAACCGGACCGGTGGTGTGGCACACATATAAAGCGGCAAGTGATTGCGGCGTGAAATACTTGCATTTAAATCAGTCTAGCCAAAATAAGTATAAAATGACACAAAGTTAAGCAGTTATTATAAAGATTCAGAAATGCAACCACGTGCCAATTTGGTGCAATAATTACAGCAACAGTAAAAACGGCCAGTAGATAAATATTCGAAAGCCAATAAAGAAGTGGCGAGTAAGCGAAACGTCGCTTTTTAGCGCGATAAATCGCTAATGGTCGCGACGCGCATCGCGCGTACATATTTCTAGGATTATACCTCGTGTGCACTTCATTTATGGTGGGTTTAGTGCACGAGAGCCAGCGTTTTGCTACAACTAACCGCTAATATAAAAAGTGGAGAGAAGTAAGCGAAACGACGGCGCAAGATAGTACGAATAAATTTATTATCATGCGATAAAATGTTCATTTAACACAAATCCACGATTTATAGACTGTGTCTGTTTCTTTGTAGGCTTGTTATCTATAGACTCGGAAACTGCTGATTTTAATGTGGTTATCAGGGTTTGGTAGCATTAGTCCCAATTTATGTTGTGTTACAACAAAATCGGTTGAGTGACTGCGAAGATACAACTTGACCTCTTAGTTGTACGCGCTTTCGTATAGGAACTGGGGAGGTTCGATGGTCTAGCTAAGATGGTCTTGGAAAATATACGAACATGGGCTTTGTCTGACGTTCACGCGGACGAAATCGTGGGAAAAGACTAGTTGTTTGTATAACAAGAACAATGCCAAATGTTCTTGAAACCGAAAAGCCGCTAATTTGTAAAAGTTTACTAGATGAGTTCTTAAAATAAAGTCTTAGAAGAGTTTGTTGCCTCATTTTTCATTAGGTCTATCCTTACTAATATTATAAACGCGAAAGTTTGTGTTTATGGATGGATCTTTGTTACTCTTTCACGCAAAAACTACCGAACCGATTTTGATGAAATTTGGTATGTAGGTACTTTAAGACTTGGAATAGCACATAGACTACTTTTTGTCCCGGGAAACCGCAGGTGGAACCGTGGGGCGCAGCTTGTAATAAATAAACATCAAATAGAGAAAAGATCTCTATTTTTTTCTTAATTCTATTCCTTACTTTTTCGTAGGGCTTTATATTCTTAGTATTATGGGTGTTATTATAATAGTCTTTGGGTGTAAAGTAACTTTATCCGTTCGCTACCCGCTTATAACTTACTCTACGCAAATAATTCATGCATGCAGCGTGCATTTTAATTGTTTTCGATACCCATGTATGCTAATGTGTGAATTTACTGGTGTATAAAAATTAATCGCTTATTGCATGGACACTAAATTAATAGTGCACAAAATTATGTACATTCATAGTTTTAGTGCTTGGGTTGAGCTGCAGATAGGTGGAATGTAGGTTTTGCGTGTTTATCAGTTTTTTGCATTTGTTTTTTAGATTTCCATTTTGATAGATTATGAGATATGCAGAACGACGAAAGAAAAGCTAACGATATACAATAAACTCCTTGAGGTAACCTACTGACAAAAATGTTTGTTGTTTAACCTACTTGCATAGATATTTTTTTTATTGCACAAACTATATTTTTAAAGGCACCGTACTTAATGCCAGAAATAAATATCTTGCTTTTAACATTTAGAACGGTTTTAGACCAGCGATTAATTCGCGCATATATAAGCTCGTTTTTGGAAATGCGTATAGGCGCATATAGACGCGCCTTTTTGACGCGCTACTCGTACGAGGGTTGTCGCGCCTATAAGCTCGTATAAGCGTATAATTCATCAAACGTGCTCAAACACATTTTGAATTAATTTTTGAACCGTGTAGAATCACTTCGCAGTTCTTGGTGAAGTATATTAAACTGACCGGTTGTCAGTCTTGATGCAACTATCGGTGACACCCAGCATCTTTTACGTCTTCTCAGTCGACGGCGAATAAGTAACGTAAACAGCTAAGTTTCTTCGTAAGAATCCATGTTGATACTGACTCACCACTACCGCGTTCGAGCGAACACGCCGCAATAAGCCCGTGTACGCCAGTCTGGTTTTTTGAAGCTCGAAATGTAGCGCACGTAAGCGGGTACGCCGAAACAACCGTATAAGCGCAGAAAAAAACGCTAGTCTGAAGCCGCTCTTAACTTTCGTTGTACCTGCTGTGTTGTTGTTAAGCGGTAGTTTTTCGTGAAAATGTGGCAAATAAGCACATGGAAAAGTGTTACTGTCGTCGTGAATTTCAGAAAGTACTTTAGTATTTCACTGTTCAGAAAAGCATACTCTACCACAGTCTAGTAAATAAATTTACCAGTGACTCTACATTACCTTTTTCACGATAGAGAATTACTATTAGGTATTCTGTGACAGAGGTGTTTCGACAGTTCCACGTTGTTTCACAAGGTGGCGCTATTTTGGATTTTAAAAATTAAATACGTGCTGTCAGATAAATTAAATTGTGTTTTTTTGTGATCCATACCACGCCATATACGAAAGGAGTAACTACTGGCTTTGCTATCGCTTTAGCCTTCAGTTTATTCACAAATTTGGTAGGTACTCAACTCAGTGTCATAGGTACACAAGCGATATTTAGTTAGGGGTCTATCTAGTGCTGATGTTTGCTAGTTACCTGTCCCTGTACATACAAAAACTACACAGTACATCTATATATCTAACAACTCAACGACCAAAAGTCACCGAAATAGTTTACAGGATTAGCCAGCTAAAGAGACAGTGAGCCGGTAGACGACACTTGAGTGGAGACCGGGGATTGGCAAGCGTAGGATGGCCGCAGGAGCGACGATCTTTGCAAGGTGACTAACAGCACTTAGCACTTAGCAGCTGGATGAGAGTATCGTGCTCAGTGGCGTGCATTTGGAGAAGCCTATGTCCAGCAGTAGACGGCAACAGGCTGATGATGATGACAAGAATAACAAGAATATTGCATGAAGTTGGTATCGTGTATCTGTGTTGGCATACCTTCTTATTATGGTAGGTAAAGAGCCTTTGATAATATACGAAAAAAAACATGGTGTTTTTCGTCGACAAACATATCTTCAAGGGAATTGATATTACCTCAGGCTGTAGTCATCGAGCAAAACCTTGTGCAAGATGTTTAAAACACCGCAAAGTAAAGAGTAAGACCAAAGACGAGAAAGAAACACATTCCAGTAGTATATGCGCTGAATATCATTACGATACCTAGGTATACTATTCTCGCATAACATAAATAATTGAGGAGACCGATATGTAGACGAAAGGTGGTAGTAGACTAGGAGCTGTTGATTTGCTAAGGTGAATGAATTTAGAAATCGATACAGTAAATTAATTGTGTAGGGACACACTTCGCGAACAATCCAATGTAAGCAAATGTGTTTGAATGATGAAATGTCATGAACTGTGTGATGGGAAAGAAGTAAAGTTGTCAAAAGAAAAATTACAATAGGTTTTTGTAAAAGTTTCATACTCGTACTTTAGCAGGGATTTCAACCGTTCGAACTTAGAATTTCCGTATGATATGTTTTTTGCTTGGTCAAGTTTTTATTTTTAAGATCTTAATTGATCGCGAACATAATGTAGGCACACACAAAGCCTTATATTAATTTTCACAAATTCTATAGCGTAGTGGCATCACAATTACAGACTGCATGCAAAATGCTGAGTAGTGGTTCTTTTTCCGCTACGGTGGTAGAGTCTTTGAATTGAATAAAGAACTTTTGATTGATTGATAAAAATGTATGAGCAAATGCAATATTTTTAACAGTGGTGAAAGACTTTATAGATCTTTAAAGAAGAAGGTTAGCTCCGCGTCTATTCGCAGACGGCGTTGCAGCCAATTATGCCGCATACTGACATTACCATTTCAAATCAGCTGATTTGGTTGTCCTCCACTGGGTATGGATATTTTGAATTACTTGGCGTCCATATAAGGTGAATTTGATGTCTCGAAGACGTGCTTTCTCTCCATACTTACTCGTATTTTTGCAAGCTATCATTTCTCTGGTGCTTAATAACCAATTCCGGTTCACAATCATTGATATATATATGTATATATGACAATGTTCACAATATTTTATAAAACAAAGATATGAATGGTGCTGTAACTGTTATGGGCAGGCTAAGAGGTGGGCGAATTGCTAGTCTAATATAAAAAAAACTCAGTTGTATTAAAAATACGGCGACAAGAGATGATCGTGACCTCTCAATCGATTATAAATAATAAGAATGACAATTTTCTGCTTCTAGGGATTTAAGAACTACGGGTACCATCATGGTCCCACAACAATCACACACGAATCAAATACTTATCTAATTAGTCTGTGTTATATTTTTACATAAATTTTTGATAATTAATAACTATAGAGTGAGAGTGCGGCTCAGTAGGAGCACGTGCGTCACCCGTGGTTGAATCCCGCTGGCCCCGCACCACTGATTTTCTTAAGTTATTTGCAGATTTAATACTCACCCTAAACATGGTGAAGGAAAACATTGTGAGGAAACCAACATGTCCAAGAATGTGATATCCATCGATCTGCACGGGGCCAGCGCAGCGTGGCGGATTATGACACATACTCTCTCTATGAGAGAAGGCCCGTGTCCCATGCAGCAGTGGAAACGTGATAGGCTGATGATAATGATGATGATGATGATGATGCTGCTTCATTGACCTCAATGTTTTATGATAAGTTTTTGCATTATGCTATCTAAGTGGCATAGAAACACAAAATTCTTCGAAAGCGGACTCACGTAGGTATATTCCTAGCAGGTATTATAAACATTATGCTATAGTTCCTACCTAGTAGGTACCTTCTATTATTATAACACTATTCTGCCAGTTTGTAATACCCCACGTAATGCACGTAGCTTCGTGGTAATATCAATATTATACTGCCTTGATATCCTTTAGGTAGGTCTATAATGTTCTAGAAGCTACAAGGTCGGAAAATTCAGCTGTTGTGTTGTTTCAGAGAAATGTCTATTATATTAATATACCTAGAAAATTCGCTGTAATCTAATAATATATCCTAATTATGTAATTATATTTATACTATTCTTTATACTATTATATTTCATTCGTCTCTCTTTTTATAGATAGATAGAAAGATAGACAATTATTTATTGCACAAACAAATTTTTAGGTACATAGGCGAACTTTATGCTAGTAAGCATTATCTTCCAGTTAACCTCGGTATTCTGTGGAGTTTTATAAGGTAGTGCAAACTAAATATAAAGTAAATTTGGAAATATTAAAAGGTTATACAAAAATAATATAGGTAGGAATCTAGAGACAATACTTAAAAATAATAAAAAAACACAAATCAATCATATATATGAAAAATAATAATCTCTTTCTAAAATATATTTTGTAGATAATTTCGCTCTTAATTCTTAATAGGGAATATGCATTGTGTTGTTGAAAAATTCGAAAATAGCTTTTTTTAATGATAGATTACTCCTGTAAAGATTTAGTAGTAATATAATTACTATTTTTAATTGCGTGGTTTTTTGTATTTCAATGTTTATGTATCGTATTTTTGGAAAAACGGAATGTACCTAATCACAAAACACTTGTGTACGTGCGACCACATGTTGTCGTAACGCGACTAGTTGGTTATTAGCCAGTTTTTAACGTAGAGCCCGCCTTATTGGTAGATTATTGACACACACACACACATCATGTAGCATAGACAGACCCATGAGTAGATCCTAGATTCCCACATTTTGACGTCACACGCAAATGGCGCATTTCGATTAATTTAATTTAATGATTTAAACTAATTCAAAATTTCATCAAGTATTTACACCTAAAAACCGCCACCTTAATTCTACCTAATTACATTTAAATACATTATAAATATTACTTAAATACAGTTTTATTATTTTCACGATTAAATAGAATTTCTAAATAAGCAGTAGCACAGAATACTGAGGGACAGAAGCATCACTCCGTAAAGAAATTTAAACAAATAGCGACTCTTGCTTTGACGCAATAAAATTCAATTCAGCTCGCGTAGCGCTGCATACCTACCAGTCATATTAACCTACAGAGCGCCTCTCTTTCTATCGCGTAGCTCTTATCTCTTCTGACGCGGCACGTGTAACGACGCGCGACCCGCCGTCGGTGTCCGGCTATGTACTTGTAGCTTCGTACATAAAGTGCGGAGTGCGCTAGGCCTGACAGTAGGTAAATTGGTAAATATTATTACATTTTCTTTAATAAAAAAAGTATGCGAGTAAGTACAATAAAATGCTACATATTGAAGAACGTTCACAACAGACGGATGTTGCGCAGACTCCATTAACTCAAAGAATTATATTTTATAAGATCTTAAATAAACCATTTCCGTCGCATAGCACCATCATCGAAAATTACTTTTAAATGAATAGCACACAGTCATAATCATTAATGAAATTCATAAATTCATGAGTATGGTGGCGTGCACACGGCGACACGGGGACGTACCTAGGACTTTATTTCAGGGGTACTCTAATTCAGAACTCTACACCGTTCGGAGTTCGAACCTAAATGAAGACGGTTAACATTGGATTATTGGCTTACTGTAATACCTGCCTAAGCTGTTGTATTTATGGGAGACACTAGATTTTGTACCCCTGATCACGTTAATGGGTATTACTACAACATATTGAGGATAACCAATATATTTTTTTTCTAAAATTACCCATGCATGTTAAGGCTTGCTAACGCGAATTATAGTTCATGAAGAAGTGTTGCCAATTTTTTCAAAAAAAAAAAAAAGAAAAAGAAAAAATCTGTTAGGTCTGAGCGCCCCCTTCAAGCACCTGTCGGGTAAGCGTAGCCTGTATTTATTTTGATTGCGCTGCTTTCAATTAAGCATTATTTGTAACAACGAGTAGCCTTAGTAAATCCATTGTTTATCGGACACTAAGGTATATGTTGTGACATAGTTTTCATTTAATGTTTTTCAATCTAATTAAAAAAAAAACTTCTCCATCTGCCGTCTTATTCGTGAAAATCTTTCTATTTTACCAACGTTGCATTATTAACTAGAATATAGCCCCCCACCCCCACTGTGTCCGTCCACCGTCATCAAACATTCAACGCTAGCACATGTATAATCACAAAATTGGAAAATGTTTTCTTATAACATGTGACGTACCACGTGTATTATGTCGATTGTCGATTTTGTTCTCGTATTACGTTCTACGTGTCTCACGTGAATTAAGTTACGGTCCAATTTATTTGTGCCACTGAATCGAAATGAGAGAATGGTGTCGCAATAATTCGGGATCATCCGTACGTGCGGAGTGTATTGAGTTACATAATATATGACCTAAATTGCTTAATGATTGTTAACGTGCTATTTGTTTTGGGTGTAACTTTAGGATTGTAAGTGTGTGGATGTGTGTAAATGATCTTAAAAATACAATACAATACAATACAAAACTCTTTATTGTATACCAATAACATAAAAACTATTACAGATAAACCTTATAACTTACCCTAGTTTTAAGGTTTATCACAAGTCCAATGGGCGGTCTTATCGCTTAGAGCTCTCTTTCAGACAACATTTGCATGGACAGTATCGGAAGAAAAGGAGTAGCGGGTAAATTCTTTTTTATCTAATGTCAAATCAAATATTACCTTCCTCTACAGATCTAACTTAATGATTTGCTAAACGGTTTGATTTCTTTTGAGAAAATATCTTAATATGGGCAAATATTTTTGTGTACCTCCTAATACATACATTACACTCAACTTTTTTAGATGATAATTGTTTCTCCTTATAAGTAGTTAGGTTAGTTTTTGTAAGTAAAGAATTGTTTTTAGTAATAACGATAAAATAAAAAAAAAATACTGAAAACCTCACAATTTTTCGATACATAGTTTATGATAATAAAACGGGACTTAATCGCGCTAAAAAACATTAATTTTATTTACCTCGACGTTTCTTGTTCGTTGTTTTTTAGCGCGATTAAATCTCGTTTTATTATCATAAACTATGTGTTCGAATCGCGAAAGTTTAAAAATTACTAATTTTTCGATAGTTTAATGACCATGCTAAATAAACAAAAAGCTATAATTTTTTTTCTACCCACTTGTGTGATTTGGCTTTGCACGTCTTGTGCATCTACCAAAGTCAAGTTTCGTTCGATCGAGTTAACTATAAGAAATAAGACTTATGTTGCGGTGGTTATTTGCTCAAAATAGGTCCTCACGATTCAAAACACTGTATAATTAGTTACAAGTAGGTAAACACAAAGGATAACATGTGAAAACAATAATAATAGCCGGCGCGTGTATAGCGTGAGGCGCACGGGCGAAGGTCTCTCGATACGCTCTTGTTGGCGGGCGGAGGTGCGAGGGGTGAATGGGTATGGCTGCGACTCTTGGGTGCTTTCAAATGCAACAATATAAAACCTCGCATTACACTTATTATTTAATTATTCATCTGTTCGAAACTTTCAATCAAAGCTTCAATTATAACCGACGTTTTGTCAGGGTCGTAATTAAAAACATCATTTCTTCATTCAAAATTCAAAATAAAAGCTGCAGCCAGACCCACATAACACACTCGGTAGTGGCGCAAAAGACTTAATAGTAGTGGCCAGTATTATTCTGTGGTACCTCATGATATAAATAATATATCTACTTGTGGTAATGAATTTTAATTCAATAAAGATTCAATGCAATGGAATCAGGCGTGACGTTGCGGAAATTCATCTCAAAACTGAAACGCAATGAAAATATATAGTGTAATCCCGCTGTTAGTTCCTAACAACAACCTACATAATATTCACACTTGTTAGTTGCTAACAACAACACTCTTTGTACGACACGTGTTTCGCCGTCTGCACGAGGCATCATCAGGTGTCGACTCGCCGAACACTCACACTCACTCACACACTCACTCTCGTTCCAGCGTTCGGCGAGTCGACACCTGATGATGCCTCGTGCAGACGGCGAAACACGTGTCGTACAAAGAGTGTTGTTGTTAGGAACTAACAACAACCTACATAATATTCAGCGGGATTACACTATATATTTTCATTGCGTTTCAGTTTCAATAAAGATTTATAAGACTTGAAAGGGACAATCACTGAGTCCGTGTAAAATGGTCTCTACATTATTCTAGACATCGCACAGGGAATCCCAGCATGCACAAACAACTAGCTGTATCACTATAGCACATACACGGACTTGTAAATATGAGTTGGCCGGTATCTCAAGAAGGAGCCACGTAATCGTTCAAAAGAAAACCCCGAAAGGAAAACAAGAAAACCATTACGCATTCCAAACAACTTTTTTTATTGGCTACATGTTAAATACGCCCCAGGAAGTGGCAAGGAGGTTTGCTTAGGACTGGTCAAATAAACCTACACGCCTAGCAAACTTTCTTCCCGCGTGCAATATGCCGAAATCCAGCAAAGTTGATCTTTGGTCCTTCGATATTAAGGTTAGAATTTTATGGGAGGATTGTTTTAGTAAGTTTGTGCGGTAATTCAACTACAGATAGAATTAAAACATAAGAAAGCGTAGCCTGTATTTATTTTATTTTTGCTGCTTTCAATGAAGCATCTCTTTTGTGACTACGAGTAGCCTTAGTAAAAAAATGAACATGTTTGAAAAGATGTTCATCCGTTACCATGCAATAGTAGATTCTTGAGCAGCAACCTTACAGAGGTAAGAAGTATGTAGTTAGCCGCAGGAGCAAAGCGAGGGTTTGGCTTCGAGTAGACAGCCGTTTTGGTTCGAGTGTTACATGGGGTTTACACTCTAGTTTTCACTTTGAATAGCGAAGAAATAAAAATTTATGCCATTTTAATTTGCTTTTTCTTTTTTATGCGAGGTCGTGCATACTTCGAACAAACGCTGTGGTTAATTGTTCTGCTGCTATAAATGGAGATTTTGTTTGCGGCCACTTTTTTTTTCTTGTTGCGATGTATGGCCATTTTGAGTGCGGCCATTTTTTTTCTCGTTCTGCATTATGGCCGTTCTGTGTAGCTATTTTTTCTTGTTTCAATGTATGGCTATTTTGTGTTTGGCCATTTATTTGTTCTTGTTGCGATTTATGGTCTATTACTTTTAAAATTCCTGTCCATCCAAAGGTTGCCTGTAAGAAATTGCTCATAGCGATAAGGCCGCACATTGTACCCACTGTTTATTAACTTTGTTAACTATTGTTTTTCCTGTGTTTGGTATTCAATAAAGCATTATTGTATTGTATTGTAATGTATGGTCATTTTGTTTGGTCATTTTTTTCTCGTTGCGATGTATGGTCATTTTATATGTTAAATTTTTTTTAGGTTCCGATGTATGGCTATTTTGTGCGCGGCCATTTAATGGCGCAATTAATTCAACTTAAGACCTGGAGCTTCATTGTGCTGCTGTTACTGGCGTTACAGGTTTTTACGAAAGAAAAAATACGACCACCAGCTGGGACTTGAACCCGTATCACAATCTTCCCTAGGCGCGAGAAGGGCTCTGCCCAATTGACCTATGGAGGACTAGTCTTCTTTCACAAGGATGATAGTCTATAAACCCATCACGGGGTCCCAGTGGAGCTTGCATTGTAATTATGTTTTTATAATCCGTTTGCGCATTTGAAGCGGTATTTTCTTTACCAACTTCTGTTTACAAAAGTCACAGATTAAGGCCAGCTACAAACTTGTTAAATTAATTTCAACAACTGTAATCTTAGAGCTAAACAAAATTAGTTCGACAAATAAGTAAGATTTTAGAATTGGTTAGTTTTAATTAAGTTTTAAGCTTGTTTGTGCAATTGAAAAGGTTTAAGTTTCTATTTTGATTGCTAGTTTAACATTTTAACCTGCGACTTAATCTTTAGTCCAATTTATGTTTAATAGTTAGTCTCCATTTAATTTTTAATTCGTGAAATACGAGTAACGAACTTTACTAAATTGAATTATAACAAATCATATCATATTTATGTTGGCTACAGTCATGTTTTTCTACAAGCTTTTATATAACTTGCAATGTTTATTTGTTTGTTTGGGTCAAATCTTGCAAGTTGAATGAGAACCACTTCCTCTTATCTTACAAAGTTGCATACTTGTCAAAGTCCGATGACAATGCAATATTATGGTGACAGCGATTCGAACTCGGGTGCGTTGGATCGGAAGTCGCACGTTCTCCCACTGAGCCACACTCACTCTGAATTCCATTCTCTACTTTAAAATTATATAACAATATGTAAATAAAATAATGCCATAACGCTGCCCCATTTTTTCTCTCAATAGCAGATAATGAATGGAGTAATGCATAAAAATAATGCCATAACGTTGCCCCATTTTTTCTCTCAAAAGCAGATAATGAATGGAGTAGTGCATAAAAATAATGCCATAACGTTGCCCCATTTTTTCTCTCAAAAGCAGATAATGAATGGAGTAATGCATAAAAATAATGCCATAACGTTGCCCCATTTTTTCTCTCAAAAGCAGATAATGAATGGAGTAATGCATAAAAATAATGCCATAACGTTGCCCCATTTTTTCTCTCAAAAGCAGATAATGAATGGAGTAATGCATAAAAATAATGCCATAACGTTGCCCCATTTTTTCTCTCAAAAGCAGATAATGAATGGAGTAGTGCATAAAAATAATGCCATAACGTTGCCCCATTTTTTCTCTCAAAAGCAGATAATGAATGGAGTAATGCATAAAAATAATGCCATAACGTTGCCCCATTTTTTCTCTCAAAAGCAGATAATGAATGGAGTAGTGCATAAAAATAATGCCATAACGTTGCCCCATTTTTTCTCTCAAAAGCAGATAATGAATGGAGTAATGCATAAAAATACATGCATACTCCCTATTCCGATGACAATATTTCTACTAGTATTGCAATACATTCTATTCAATTGTCTTTGATCGCATTATTATTTTACATTAACAACAAAGCAAGAATGCTACCATTTCTTTAAAACTCAGAGCCTCCATTTCTAAGCATTCCATATGTGTTCAGAATTCAAATCTTCGCGAAAAATTATAATACCTACATTATATTTTTCGTTCAATCTTGTATCTTTTTTATGGAGTACACGTCTCAGTCGAATTATTAATATTTTTATTTAAAACTACACCTGGCCCCCCTACAATATGTATCACTAGTAGCGTCTCTCGGTTTCACCCGCGGTAACAATTTTCTAGGATTATCATATGTGTTAATATAGCGTATAAACTATATCTCTATTCCAAATTCCATCCAAATCCGTTCACCTGTTACGGCGTGAAGAGGGAACGGAGAGAACAAACACACTTACTTAATATTAGTGTTATTCTTTTTCTCTAAATCAAGGAATTAGGTATTAGAAATATCTATTTTATTACCAAGTTTTTATTAAGTCACTTGTTTGTCTTTCTGTCTGTCGTTCCGGGTGGAATCTTGCAACTCTTTCAACAGATTAGTTATCCGGCTGAAACTTTAAGGGTAGCTAACAACTCGATGACAATGCATTCTAAATCCATTTATTAGAATGCAATGCCTAACCTCAAAGGGCGCATAAAAACGTGGTTTTTAGATTTTTTTTTAATCTGTTACTTTCTTGTTTCCAAGTTGTAGTCTGAGAATACAAGGTATCAGAACGCAGTACAAAATCCAGTCTAAACGAGCAAAAAGGAATCAGCCACAAGGGAAATTACAACGTGCGATGGCGAGCAGTGGGCCGCAACGCTGTCCACGTCCACGTCCACGGACCACGGTCCACGGATAATATGTCCTTGTCCACGGCCGTCGCAGGCAGGCTTACGTGTGACGCGACACGCTGCAGGAGAGCATGCGGGAAGGAAATGTCGGGATATCAAAAACGTAACTACTTGTACCTAATCGTACAGTATACCACAGAGCTCTACTTTGCATAGTATAGTCGGTTTTTATTGTTTTTGATGTACAGTATATTCGAATTATTTTTACTTTATTTGGAAAACATACAGTGATACATTTCTAAGTTACTAATGTTAAAATACATTTAGATACCAATTAAATATTGTTTGTTTTCAAAAGAAACTGAAAATAGTGACAGTTCCGGGATGTATCTTTTTTATTATATATATATTTTTAACCGACTTCAAAAAGGAGGAGGTTTACAATTCGACGGTATGTTTTTTTTTTTTTTTTTTTGTGTGTTTGTTACGCGATTTCTCCGCCAATTATGCATTGATTTCGATGATTCTTTTTTTGATTGGTAGGTAATACTTCAAAGGTGGTCCTATATAAATTTTATTGAAATTCATTTAGTAGTTTTTGAAAAAAATAGCAAAAACAAAATATATAAGTTTAATCTTCAAGTCGGTTCTTGTTTTTTTCGTAACCAACTTTCTAAAGGTGGAGGTTTGTATTCGACTGCTTCACCTGCTTCACCCAGGGTTGACTTCCGGTGAGGGAACTCCTCAACGGTGAATAGTACAGACACAACATTTCGCAAATGGATTTAACCATAATAGCCTGTTCTAAATTCCATCATGACATGGCAGATACACCCAGGATTGACTTCCGGCGAGGGAACTCTTCAACAGAGATATAGGACAGACATGAAATTTTTTTGTACATGCATTTAATTGTGATAGCCCGTTTTAAACTTCGTCATGATGTGGCTTCTAGATCATAAAAGCTTGTCTTTAAAAACTTTTTGAATTAATTTAATTAAAACTTGTTTTTCACTAAAAAGAGTAAAATAAATTATTTTTCAAAAAAAACTAAACAGACTTCAAAACCACAAATGGCACTCAAAAGTAAAAAATAAATTAATATAATTATCATAAGCGCTACCCACTCATATATTTGAAGTCGGTGCCAGCCAAGTCTGATAGGTAGCAGATAAATATGTATATAGTAAGTACTACTTGTAGGTAGTATCTATCTACTACCTTTTAGACTTGGCTGGCACCGACTTCAAATATATGAGTGGGTAGCGCTTATGATAATTATATTAATTTATTTTTTACTTTTGAGTGCCATTTGTGGTTTTGAAGTCGGTTTAGTTTTTTTTGAAAAATAATTTTTATATAAATAAAAGTAAATACTGTTCGTTGGTAAGCGCATCACTTGAGAACGGTTAGACCAAGTTGGCAATTTTTTTGTTAAGCGACGGTGTGGCCGAAGATTGAGCACATAGAACTAGTTGTAGAGCACGACTGCTCAGACCCGATTCCCTGATGGTTTAAGGAACATCATTATACGACTAGGTGGCTTGACAGCATGGTTCTGTTCGGTGGGTGATATTACATCGATATAGCAGTAAGTATCTGAAAAATATATTCGAGCAACACACTGCAGTGAATAATTTCATTAGGCGTTCACACATATCAGGCACTTTGTACAATATTATATTCCCTAAGTTCATAAACAATTTAGTGCGTTGAATAGCCTGAATAAAGTTAATAAAGCCACCATTACTAGATATACCTTTACGACCTAAACAAATTAGTCCAAACATAACCGTACAACAATTTGTTATTAAAATTAACCGTAAGCGTTCGCCGTAAAATTTACGTGATAATGATTATAGCGTCCAAATAACCACGTATGAAAAGTTATATTTTAGGGTTATGCCCTCTGGGCTAGTCCCAAATCGGCGCGTAACGGATAGCCAGAGGTCGTGGATTCGATTCCCAGGGGGACGTAAAATACTGAGTCTGAACCCTGATGTCCCATTTGGGAGTAAGGGATTTTTATTGGATAAATATAATTATTGTAGACGGGCGTACAGAGGCGTATGTTTCAACTTTAACCACGAGACAGGGAAAGGATGCTTCGTGACTTAAATACTGCACAATTTTTTTTTAATGTTTTGCTAATGGGACGATCATGTTTTGCGCTTGATTGTAAGCGCCGCGCCTGCCCGTAACAGTAGCATTATTCAAAGTTCATGGTAGCAGCACTCTGAACTTTGAGCAATGGTAAAGTCATGGGCAGTTTTTTATGGAAATGAGTGATGATACGAGCATGTCGTTTGCCTGATGGTAAGCGCCACACCTGCCCATAACAATTGCAGTGTCACCCAGAACTTTGAATACCATAAAAAGCACAGGGTAGCACTGCATTAGCTATGGTACTGCACTACGTTATTTTATTTACACCGCCGACCTCTCTCACTCAGCTATTTAACTCCATCCAAAGGTTGACTGGAAGAGATCGCTTTTAGCGATAAGTCCGCCCATTGTACTTTAGTTTTTAAGTTGTTTTCATGTACCTACTGATTATTTTTGTTTGGTGTACAATAAAGTATCGTGTATTGTATTGTAAGTTCTTCATCCCAAATACCAATAATTTTCTGGTATATAATAATAATAATATATTTATTTCCAAAAAAATTTAACATTTCATAGTATCGTATTTACTCCTGACACTAACTTAATGTGCAGTAGCTCGAAATAAAACTATGTTCTTGACGCGCAGAACCTACACTAAGAGTAATAGTTATTCTTGTGTATATTCCAATCGGACTCATATCGATATCGTATCATCTCGATATACAAGAAATACATATCGAAATAATTTTATTTAGAGTATCACCCCTACCCACCCAGAACTGTAAATACCATAAAAAATCACTGCGTAAAACTGCATTGGGTCATCAACTTCAGACATTAGATATTAAGTCTCATATGCCCAGTAATTTCGCTAGCTACAATGCTCTTCAAACCGGAACACAGTAATGCTTGCGCACTACTGCTTGGCGGCAGAATAACTGGCAAAGAGGTGGTACCTACCTAGACGGCCTCCCGCATACGAGAGACCTACCACGAGTGATTATTATCCTAAAACCATTGTTACACTTAACTCCAGCACACAAGCGGTTGTAGGTATTCAAGGTAGCAGTGTTTGAGGTTAATCAAGGTCTTACTTCTAATAAAGATCTAACGCTAACGCCTCGAAACCCAATAAAGCCATATAATATATAAGCCCACCCGTAATAATAACCAAACATTTTATTACAAAGCAATTCATAACAAATGACAATAAAATCACAAAGGTTTCCACGTCACTGGAAGATTCCAATAAATTCAATATCTCGTCAAGCTTATTCCTTTAGCCCTTATTCATTCAACCTTCATTCTTTAGCCTTCATTGGTATTAAGGCCCTAGTTCGCCCCTGTTGCTGCGAAGGTCGGGTGGGTGAGACAAGGTGAGTTGACTGATTTATTTACCTAAATACTTAAAACAATATATTGCCACAGAATACGTTATAGTACCACAATAAGCGAATGCGATGTGATTAGCTCTAATTTAGTTTTTGTTTAGTTTTTTTTATGAAACTGAGTAATGAGACGAGCAAGTCGTTCGCCTGATGGTAAGCAACACGCCTGCTCACAGCATTTATTTTGGTAAATCTTGCGCGGTAGTGCACTGCGCTCATCACTCCGAGACAATCTTAAGTCTGATAATATAATCTATATAAATAAAAATGAATCGCCGAAATGTTTGTACGCGCATAACTTCCGAACGACTCACTCACAAAATTAGATAATTCTTTTTTTTGTGTTCGTTATTGTCGGGACAAGGATAGTATAATAAAAGATTTTTTTTAAAAATTCGATTAAAAAAATTATGGCGGTACAACGTTCGCCGGATCAGCTTGTGTCTAATAATTTCGATGGATACAATGCCCTTTAAAAGGTAAATAATTTTGCTTGCGTAATACTGCTTGGTGGCCGAAAAAATAGCCTTAATTTGTATTGGCATTTTCCATCTGATGTTTTGGCGTTGCTTTTTGAAAAGATCGCTCATTCCACACTTTAATGTTAGAATTGTTTTATTAGGACTAAAGCCAATACAAGTATACATTTTAAATAACAAAAAAACGGACTTCAATTCTGATGTATCTCCAAGGTCGAATATTGATGACATTTATATGGGAGATAGCTCCTTTTCAGTATAGACTGAACCCAACACAAAAGTTTTCCAAATCGGACAATAAATGATGGAATTCGAAAGTAACAAATATAAAAAAATATACAATAGAATTGAGGACCTCATCCTGTTTTTAAGGCGGTTAAAATGTGAATGTGAATTAAATAACGAGAAACGAAGCAAATGTTCATCGAGAAACCAAATCACTTAATAAAAGCGCTCTGTCTGCCTACATCGTAATAATCTTCAATTTAACGCGAGACAATAACTCAAACTCTTGTATATTCTAAAAGCAATTTAGGCAAAATGTTTTTAATCAAATATTATTATAAACGTTAGACAAATTGTTTGTTAGCTAAAAGGTTGTCTGTGCTTCGTCTACGCCTGTACTTACTATAATTATAATGAAAAGGTACTTCGGGGACTCTTCTAACAGATGTTTTATACTAACAAATAATTTTGTGATTCTCTAAGCATATCATTTTGTTTCAATAAAGTTAATTATTAATTAATATATATTATCAAAACTTCACCTTGTTCTCAAGGTATGCCTTTTATGAATTTAATTTAATTTTTGGCTCAAGCTCTTTGAACTTTAGAGATTAAATTGTCTTTGAACTCAACTTGATCGTGTTTATTTTCTTGAAACTTTACAGTTAATGGTTCGAATAGCACAAGATCGATTTAGTTAAAAATTTCTTGGTTTCAGCTCAGTTTTCAAGAACAGTTGTTTTTGTTATTCTTTCAAGTTAGGTTCTATTAAAATTCCACTCTTTTTTATTTTCTATCAAATTTTGGAAGCACTTTTGGTATTTCGCATATACGCTTCTCGAATGTACAAAAGGTGAAAGGAAATCGTAGTGTTATAGCAGAAGAGCGAGTGTGGCTTAGTAAGAACTCGTACAACTTTCGATCCGACGCACCAGAGTTCTTATCCCGCTGACTGATCAACTGTTTTCTTTAGTTATGTGAGAATTTAGTGCGCTCTACAAACTGTCAATGAAAACATTGTAAGGAAACCGGCATATTTAGGAAACACATAAATTTAAGACGTGTGATACCCGCCAAACCGCACTGGGCCAGCGTGGTTGATTAAAGCCCAAACTGTCTCTATGAGGGAAAACCCGTGTCCCAGCATTGGAACGTAATTGGCTGATGATGAACGAAAATCAAGAAATTTCTTTGTATAGTTCTTAGGTTTATTTATGTTTTTATAAATATTTGTAAATGTACTTTAACTAGCACAAAGTATGCCGATGTGAAAATTCTCTTATATTTCATCTGACATCTTACCCAGTTATAGGTTACGTCCAAGAACTACCCCCACTCTACTTTAATCAATGATTCCGTGGGTACGAAACACTGTTTTGTTCATGAATTGTAATTGACTTCAAAGTTCTGTGCGCTTCGATAACACGACGACTTAACGCTATGGATGCTCTTCCGCGAGACAGTCCTGCAAGGTGTTGGTGCGGGAGTAGGAGGTACTTCAGTATAACAGATCCCTGATGGCAGTTCCATACAAGATGTCCCCGATGTCACTTTGACATATTTCGTAGGCGGGTCCCAACCGGGGCCTGTTTTTACATCAGCGCAAGACTGTGGTGGTGATTGTTTATCAGAAGTGACAGTGCTTTCATCAGTACAGTCGGTTAGTTCGTCGTACATCGTCGCTGTTTGTAGTTGCTGTTGGTCAAGTTGTGCTTGTTGTAATAACAGGGTGCGACGGCGTTCCACTGAAAAGAAAGAATCTTTTAATTATATTGATCAGTAGAGTTGAGTAAAGTATCTTCTTAATAACTAGAGCTCTAATATCCAAAAGAGCTACAGAGGGGTGCACCACCCCAAAAAGCAGCTTTGGTCTCTAATGTTGAGTATACCGTATTTTTAACCGACTTTAACAATAGGAAGAGGTTCTCAATTTGATTGTATTTTTGTTTTTTGTGTTTGTTTTATGTTTTTTATTTATTGCAATAATTTAAGGACATGTGACATTCACCAACCCGCACTGGGCCAGCGTGGTTGATTAGGGCCTATACTCTCTCTACGAGGGAAGCCCCGAGTCCCAGCAGTGGGAACGCAATGGGCTGATGATGATGATGATGTTTGTTACCTCAGAACTCCGTCATTTATAAACCGATTTTAAGAATTATTTTTGCGACCTTGAACTTACGAATATACTCGTACATCAGAATTGAAGTCGGTTTTTTTGTTACAAAATGAATTACTATATATCAGGTAGGTAACCACGGTGGTACATTGCATTGAAAGGTTACATCCATATTAAACAATTGGTAAAATTGTAACCTTGGGAATTACTTTTGCCAGATATTCAACCTCCAAGCAATAGAGTGCAAACATTACTGTTTCGGTATGAAGGGCACAAAGGGTCTTATAACTTTAAGATCTATTGTCTCAGGGTGACGATCGCAGTGGGCAGAGTTCTGGGTTCTGGGTGCTGTTGCGACTGTTGCATTATATACACGCGTGTTGACCGAACTGCACATCTCGTCAGTAATAACATAAAAAAAAATTAAATGAAAAACGTTAATGTATCTCACTTTAGAGAACACACAAATGACATACTTACTAAAACTCCGCATTGCCACCTCGATTCTCCTTTCGAAAATTGTTCCGACCAGCAGGAACATCACCACAGCCAGGATTACGGGCCCGAAGTACCACCATTCCATGGAATCTCCTGGTCACCTGGTGACCTGGTGAGTGGTGACAACTTACTAAAAGGATCGGAGAAAAACGGGCGGCATTTTCTGTTGGTTGTTACATTATATATTATAAACATAGGTTTATTATAATTAAGGTTATTGAGGCCATCGTGTTTTTGTAAGGTTTTTGACAGCGTTGAATGATAAACTGATAGTTACATAAAATGAGGTTGTATTGTGGTTGTTAAATCAGTTTTCGAACGAAACTACTTTAGAAAATTATTGGTCAATGGGAGACCAACATCAATTTACTAATGAAATATGAGAAATACTTATTATAATTTTTCCTTTTCTGCATTGTCTGAAAGGATATAATTAAAACAGTTATTCGTGAGTAGAACTGCCAATTCTCTACGCGTCCAGAATAACAACATCTACATGATGACTGCCTCGCTATTGCAGTGCATCTGGAATGTTTGCAGAAGCGGGTGTGGATGGTTTTCATGAAATAACCCGCAATAAAGTTGCATCCATACTCCAGCGTGCGCGAGGCAATGCCAACAATATCCTACAGATGATTGTCTCACGTCCAGATTGTCCTATCCAAAACAAATGGATGAAAATTTTGATGGGTCAAGTTTGACTGATTTCATTTTATTTTATTGTGTATTTTGACATGGTTATTTTATTTTTTATTATTTCAATATTGTTCCAATATGTGAATAATTCATTCTGATAATTCAATGTATATTTATTAATGTGTGATATGGTTGTTTTTATAACTGGAATAAATGAATTGAATTGAATTAGTTGGTGGGTCAGTGTCAGTCCGAGCCAGCCTATGTGGTATTAGTGGTTATGCAGGTCAGCATAACACGATATGTTCCCGCTACAAGACAGATATATCTACGTGTGAAAGAAAAAAATGCTGGTTAAGGTGGACCATGATCGTTATGTCTTGGTATATGAGATACAGGAAGCCAAATATTAGCTAGAAGCATTGGAGGCTGTAGATCGACGTGCAAAGCGACTAATTGGTGACGAACAATTGGTATACTGGTAAACGCTTCGATAATATATATGATCGAAGGGTAAACGCTATAAAGCTGCATAGTCTTGAGCATCGACGTAAGGTAGCATATCTGATAATATTTTAAAGTATACGTTTCGGTGAATGTGCACAGGAGCTTCACGACCTAATTCCACCCTCCCCCTTCCATCACAAGACGAGTACAAGATCGGCCAAATATCACCCGTCAATTCGTACTGCTAAGGAATGGAACTCCTTGCCGTCTTCTTTGTTTCCTGATAACTACAATCTGGGTATCTTCAAGACCAGAGTGAATGGGTATCTTCTAGATCTACGTGCTCCATCTTCAGCCACATCGTCGCTTAACATCAGGCGAGATGGTGGTCAAAAGTAGATTTATCTTATGTAAAAAAGGGAAATTGTAATACGTAACACATCAGGATCTCTCCGCATCGGCAATAATCTGTATGTATGTACATAATGTAATTGTTTTATAAAATGTTGATGATTGGCTAAAGCGTTTGATATCCTCGCAAGTCAGTTTGCTTAAAATCCAGAACAACCATTGGTAGCCATAACTAATACTTCTTTTAATAATCCAAGTCATAATCTTATAGGTACCTACCATTACAAATTATAATTCTTTAAGAATAATAATCGCCCCATGAAAAGGTATCCGTACCTCAGCAACTCTATAAAAATCGAGTGGTGCTCCCTCATTTTATTTTTACCCGTTGTTGTATAAGACCGTGTTGACCTGGTTACCGAAGGCGGGTAAAAACCGGATTAGAACCGGATGAAATGCAAAACCATAAGGATTTAACGGACATCTGCTGCATCGGGGAGGCGTTGAGGTTATTCTCGATAATGTGAAGTAAGTTATTGAATTGATACGGGTGTTTTCTACTTAAAATTTTGAGGGTGGCACAGCAATTCAGGTGGCTGATTTTGAACGAGGTGTGCTGCATGCACAATTTATCCACTCTAATACTATAAATGCGAAAGTACCTCAGTTTGTTTGTTAACTTTTCACGGATAAACGGCATAGCCGATCTTAATGAAATTTGGCATACAGCTTGTAGCTTGGAGAAGGACATAGGATAATTTGTAACCCAATTGAAATCATTCAATCATTCAATTGAAATTATTTGTCTAATAAATGTCAAATTAGTGATCACACTAATTTGACATTTATTAGACAAATAATATTTTAACATTTTTATTTTTTAATGTATTAATTTGTATGACATTTAAAGCTTTTTGACATTCATCATCATCAGCCCATCACGTTCCCACTGCTGGGATACGGGCCTTCTCTCATAGAGAGAGAACATTTTTATGAGAGAAGGCCCGTCATAGATAGAGAACGAGAAAAATTTAATAATAATATTAATTTAATAATAATTATAATTTGTTTGTATATGAGATCTAATGTAATTTAAATAATTAGTAAGACATGTTTTTGCACACCATTGTCATGGTAGAATGTAAGGACTTATTTTTTAGAATTGTATTACCTTTATGTACTATATTCTCGCAATAAATGATTTGATTGATTGATTGATTGATTAATGTGTAATTCCCGACAGATCGCGATATAACCAAAACCGACGCGCACGAAGTTACCGGCAGCAGCTAGTAGATAATAAATACGACAGTATGTAGGTGGACTTTGTGCTCAGTGAGGCTAAAATGAAGACCATTGACTATGTGGTATCGGAAAATGCCGACTCACACATAATATACTCCACTCTGCCATCTGCTCCTTCTTTTTTTAACTGATTTCAATAAAATAAGAGGTTCTATGTTTCACTGTATATATTTTTAATGCATTCACCGATTTCTCCGCCAACTGTTAACATATTTAAAAAATTCTTTTAAAATCGGTTTTGCGTTCATTTCAGTATAGCTGCGAAGTCGTCCCATATAAATTTCATCGATGTTTGACCTTGGACTTTGAAGATACATTGAAGTCGGTTTTTTTGTAAAATGTCATGAGACAGGATAACAATATCGACAATTTCAGTGTTTCTGTATTACACAGGTTCATAGGCGACAGTTAAATCAGCGAATTTAACATTCGGCTAAGTGCAAGACATGCGCATATAGGCCAACTTACACAATATATAACTTACGTAAAGTGTGAAACATCCATCACCCAAATCTCTCAATAAACTGACATTTATCTTATATTTTCCCTCATATTTATGGCACGTCTCCTTCAATCATCATTGCGTATTTTACCGCTATAACTCAATCGGCATTCCTTGCACGTAGCAATTAGTAGCCGTTAGTATAATCCGGATACTCGGCTATAACCGGGTATAACCGGTTTTCGGGTTCCGTCCGGATTTGTTCGAGTCGATTGTTTTTGTTTGGAGTTGCGCGCATCGAATCCTAACTAGGAAGGTTAATAAATGGGATATTTCCGTGTTGCTTTTGGTGTGATAATTTGCTCTCGAAACTTATAAGTTGACGCACCGCTAGGTCTTGATAGGATAGGGAGTGAGATTTTTTACAGAAGTTAAGACTGGCTTATTGATTTCCAAAAGAGAATTTTCCGGATTAAATTGTAGGTACACTTCGACTGTTATGGACAGGCTGATGCTTATAATCTGGCGCATAATCTTACTCGTCTCGTTACCTGATTACATGAACATATTTAAGAATTGTTAATAATGTATTCAAGATTATTACAACAAAATATGGAATGAAGAACCTTGGAAAACTGCCAATTTTTTTTTTTTTGTACAACTTTAACATAAAACTACGTATTGACTCCAGAGCTGATGCCAATTGCATCTATATCATTAAATATCTCAGATAATTGGCTGTCTACTCGAAGTTAAGTATATTACGTTAAATACTGTCACTGAAAATATTTGCAAAACCGGTTATAATCGGAATGATCCGGATTATACAAACAGCTGTTAATTGCGGCGTGAAAGCATTAAGTTAAAGCAGACGATAGCAATGAAATGCCAAGCGTTGATTTAACGGAATCCCTCGTAAAAATATTAGGAGCTCTAAAATTGTTGTAAAATCAAAGGAAACAAAATTAAATTAAATTTATTCATTCACTGACTCTAAAATCTGAATCGCCGGCGTCGATTGTCAATAAATATTTTCATTGTGATCATAAATCAGTTGACGGCAGTTTGTTACAAAAATTGGATATCGGAGAACTTTTGAACATCATATACACAGATTTTAAATAAGTAGGAAGAAGAAAAATTACATTGCTTGGCAGGGATCGCATCTGCGTCTTCGGAATACCGTCCCAACGCCACTTAACAGCTCGACACTGGGCCACCGAGCCCGAGCAACAAAATTTCTTCTATCCTTCTCATATCGTCTTACGGGGACGATTATTATTAAACTCTTTATTTCAGGCAATATTAAAGTACAACAAAGTAAAATTAACAGAGGCTATTAGAATATATACCTTACAGACACTACTTCACAGGGTTCAAAAATTTCGCTCCTTCCCTGTATCTCCGCGCGCTGTATACATTATAAGAACCTATATTTAAATTATGTTAGGACCTAAACATACATTAGGATCATATAGATGTCTAATTACGTTAAGGCGCTCAATCGTTTCCCTACTAAAAAATACGACTGTGGGTGAGATTCGGGTACGATGACTATACCAGACTACCGGTTAATTTGGCTCTCTTTTCTTCTATAGCCGATATTGTCTTCTATTTGTATCTAGGTGTATTATGTACAGATATATTTATGTGTATTTGTGTACCTGAAAAGGAAAATGAAATGAAATTTTTTTTTATTACAGCAATAAGGTAGTTAAGGTAGGTTACATTGCTAGGTACATTTTAAACTAGGAATTACTTATTATATAATTACATACTACAAATTGCAGACACTTTTTATCTAACTAATAAATATCTTTTAGTCTCCTCACTAGGCAATTTACTGAATGTGATGTTCGAAGGAGCGTGCTGTCTATCACCTCAAATGCTGTAGGTGGTGACAGTATTAGTCGAAATATGTTAGTGCCTATCCTAGATATCATCCTTCCCGTTCTCTGTCTCCTCTTTAATAATTCCATCTCCAGCGGTGTCTTCCCTAGCACTTGGAAAGACGCACAAATCATACCTTTACCTAAAAAATCCAATCCCAAATCATTTTCCGAATATCGCCCCATCTCCATTCTACCCTTTCTATCTAAAGTCCTTGAGCGTCTAGTCCACAGGCAACTAAACTATTTCCTCTCCCGCCAAAATCTTTTAATCACTTCCAGTCTGGCTTCCGCCCGGGGCACAGCACGGTTACTGCGCTTGTTAAAATTACCGATGACATACGTTTAGGTATGGAGAACGGCCAGGTAACCGTGCTTACATTATTAGACTTTAGTAATGCCTTCAATACGGTGGACTTCGAAATTCTCCTTGCACTACTTCGCTCCATCAACATATCTCCATCAGTTATCGAATGGTTTCATAGTTATCTCTACGGACGTCGTCAGCGGGTTCGCCTCGAAGAATCCTTTTCTTCATGGTGTAACTTGTCAGCCGGTGTTCCGCAAGGCGGCGTCTTATCTCCTCTGTTATTTGCAATATTTATTAATACAATCTCTCATCATCTCACTTCTTCCTACCACCTATACGCAGACGATCTTCAAATTTATTCCCAGACCCCTCTTGCTGAATTAAATAAAACGATTGAAAGCACAAACACTGACCTGCGCCGTATTATTGAATGGAGTAAATGTTTTGGACTGAAAGTTAATCCTATCAAGACACAGACCATTATTATAGGTAGCTCCAGAATGATTTCAAAAATTAACTGGTTGACACTTCCACAAATTGTTTTTGACGGAATTGCCATCCCTTACAGCGATACTGTTAAGAATTTAGGTCTCATAATGGATCGATGTCTAAGCTGGGGACCTCATTTGGAAGCAACTAGCCGTAAAATGTATGCCGCGGCAGCCTCCCTAAAGAGGCTACGCAATTTCTTACCCACTGCCACTAAAGTCGCGCTCGCACAGTCTCTCTTGCTCCCCATATTAGATTACGCTGACGCCTGCTACCTCGATATTACGGAGGACCAGCTAAATAAGCTTGAGCGTTTACAAAACTTCTCTATTAGGTTCATATTTGGCTTGCGTAAATATGACCATATCTCCCAATTTCGTGTAAAGCTCAAGTGGCTGCCCATTCGCCTTCGTCGGAATGCTCACATCTTATCCTTGCTGTTCAATATATTGTTTAATCCCTCCACCCCGCGCTATCTTAAAGAACGCTTTGAATTCTTACATACTCCCAACTCCCACTCTCTTAGGTCATCGGAAAATTGTGCTCTTAAGACACCCTCGAACGGTAGCACTTTCTACGATCGCTCTTTTACCGTTCAAGCTGTTCGCCTTTGGAACGCACTGCCCGTGCCCATACGACGTGCGCCTTCATTGCAGGTGTTCAAAGAGAAAGTGAAGAAGTTCTACTTGGAAGGTTGCTGATGTTTCTTTGGTTATTTTGTTGCTATGATATGTTGTATTATGTATATTATATATGTATATATTTATATTTTGAGTCATTATTTATATATGTTTACAATATAATATGTATTTATGTGTACCTAATATATATGTATGTTTATATGTAGGCATTTAGAATGTTGCTATTGTATTGTAGTTTATTTTATTGACATTTTATGTTGTTATTATTATTGTAGACCTTACATCCCCGTCTTTAACGTTTTGATAATTCCTCTCCATCCAAAGGTTGCCTGGAAGAGATCGCTTTTAGCGATAAGGCCGCCCATTGTAACACTTTTATTAAATAATACATTTGATGAAAATAATTTGTTTGTTTATTTTCTAAATATGTCAATGAATCAAAACGTCACAATTCTCTACATCTACCAAGTAGGTATATATCAGGTCTCTCCCCTTAATGTAGTGCCCAGCATCTGGTCCAGATGTCTTTTCCAGACCTGGCCAGAATCAGTCATGACCTCATAGTGTAGCTGGCCCAGACGTCTTACGACTGTCCCGAACTCCCACTTTTTATTTGGACAGTTATAGTTCCGTATCTGGACTCTCTGCCCCGCTTGGAACGTTCTTATATTAGAGTGACTCACGTGCGTACGGATCTGTAGCGAATTATCCTTGAACATTGCGTGTAGTAGTGTCCTGACTGTCCTGCCACCGAACATCAGTTCATATGGACTTTTCCCGGTGCTTATATTTGGCGTTCGCCGAATCTGTGTTTTAATTTTTAGAATTTTGTCATGTATTGTCCCGGTGTCGTTATCCATACCGTGAAGGGCTTTCTTTACGGTTTGGACAAACCGCTCGGCTTGGCCATTTGTAGCAGGATGATATGGTGCCGACGTTCTATGCACTACACCATTTTGTTGTAAGAAGGATGTAAACTCTTGCGATGTAAACTGACGTCCATCGTCTGAAACTATTATGGATGGAATGCCAAAATCTACAAACATGCCTTTCAGTTTCGAAATGCACCAGGCACTAGTAATCGTCTTCGTTGGAATTATCTCCACCCATTTAGACATCGCATCAACTAAAATCAACAGATAATATCCGTGTACTGGTCCTGCAAAGTCGATGTGAATCCGTTGCCAAGGTTCAGCTGGTACTTCCCAGTGATGTAATGGAGCCTTGTTTGGCTCATTTTGTTTCAGACGGCATTCACGGCATTTACTTACTAATTCTTCGATGTCCTTATCGATATTTTTCCAATATACGTAACTGCGGGCTAGTAATTTCATTTTCAGTATACCTAGGTGACCTAGATGTAGTTCTTGTAATATTTGACATCGTAAGCTGTTGGGAATCATGATTCTTGTTCCTTTAATAAGACAATTGTCTTCTAATGTAATTTCATTGTCGTTGTAACCAAGTGCTTTTAGAGTTCGGCCTTCCTTTAAAGATTGTACTAAAGTTACATATTCGGGGTCTTTAGCTGTTTCTTCTGCTATTTTGTGACGGTTGATAGGAAGTGTATGAATTTGATGTTGTTGAAATCTGGTATGTTGGTCTATTTTGTGTTCGGGAGTCTGTTCTAAAGGGAATCTTGATAGATAATCCGCGTTACAATTATCTATTGATTTTCTATATTCAATATTGTAATTGAAGCCAGAAAGAAAATGCGCGTAGTGAAATAGTCGCATTGTGCTCATCGCTGGTAAAGTTTTGCTGGGATGGAATATCGTTGTTAATTAAAAAAAAAAATTAAAAAATTAAAATGCATTTATTTCGGGTTTCTGACGACCCATACATACAATTACAATTATCAATTCAAAGAGCGAACAATTAATTATCAATTAAATACAAATGCAAATACAAATACAAATGATAATGGTAATGTTAATGGTTTATGATCCGTAATTAGTGTAAATTTCCTTCCGTAACAATAGTGAAAGAATTTTTTTAAACCCCAGTATATAGCTGTAGCTTCTTTATCAATTTGACTGTACTTCTTCTCACACGCTGCCAAGGATCGCGAAGCGAAAGCGATAGGCCTGTCGGTACCGTCTGACATCCGATGCGAGAGTACTGCCCCGAGGCCAGTTGGTGAGGCGTCTGTCGCAAGAATAAGGGGTTTGTTAATGTCAAAGTGGATTAGAATTCTATCACTCATGATTTCTTGCTTAATTTTCTTGAAACTCTGTTCACATTTGTCTGACCATATGAATTTTGTATTCTTTTTAAGTAATTTGTTAAGAGGATAGGTAATAGTAGCTAGGTTATCGATAAACTTATTGTAGTAATTACTCATTCCTAAGAAGGTCCGTAATTCATTTATGTTCTTAGGTCTTTCAGCTTCTAAAATAGCTCGAACCTTTTCTCTAGTTTTATGAAGGCCGTGCTTATCAATAGTGTGTCCCAAATAACTTATACTCCTTTTGAAGAAACTGCATTTGTCTTTGTTCAGTTTCACATTATTTTCTAGTAATCTTTCAAGTACCTGATCTAGTCTTTTCTGTACTTGTTCTCCTGTTGCTCCCTGCACTATTATGTCATCGAAGAAGCATTTCACTCCTTGTATATCTTGGAGAATTCTGTCCATAAATTTTTGCCATAAATTTGGTGCTACCTTAACGCCGAACATTAGTCTGTTTACTTTAAATGTGCCTTTGTGTGTACTGATCGCTTGCATCATAGCACTTTCCTCATCCATTTGCATATTTAGGTAGGCTTGTCCAATATCTAACGTGCAAAAAATCTCACCGCCGTTCATCTCAGCGAATATGTCTTCTATTATAGGGATCGGATATTTTTCGTCTTTTAATACCTTATTCAGCGTTACCTTGTAATCAGCGCATAAACGAATGCTTCCATTAGGTTTTACGATGGGTACTACTGGCGTTCCCCATTCAGCATTGTCGACCTTTGTAATAACTCCTTCTTGGCATAGGCGGTCGATTTCCTGATCTACCTTTTCCTTTAATGCATATGGAATACGTCGAGGTTTAATGTAGATAGGGGTGGCATTTTCTGTCAATGTTAAATGCCCCTTGAAATTAGGAATACATCCGGGTTTTCCATCGAACACTGGAGAAAATTTTGTAAGAATCTTGTCCATTAAGGGTTGATTTTGATTATCCACACCTACAGATTTCATATCTGCAATGTTCAGTTTAATTTCTCGAATCCAAGCTCTACCGAAAATAGCGTCCACATCTTGCCTGATAATGTAAAGTTTGCCATGGAAAACTTGATCTCGGTAGTTACATTTCACGTAGGTGACTTCAACTGGCATGATGAGTTCACCTGTGTAAGTTTTCATACGTATTCCAGTTTTGAATATTCGATTTTCCAATTTCAAGTTTCTGTAGTCTCTGAGTGACATGGATGTTAATGCAGCTCCTGTA
The DNA here is from genome assembly GCA_951640565.1 of Petrophora chlorosata. Classification (NCBI taxonomy): domain Eukaryota; kingdom Metazoa; phylum Arthropoda; class Insecta; order Lepidoptera; family Geometridae; genus Petrophora; species Petrophora chlorosata. The sequence continues at coordinate 2,298,831 of OX621207.1, forward strand.
TCCAGTTCCATTTGCATTTTCTTGTTTTCAATACTAACATTAATCATAAATTTGTCCGTAGAACTGGTGTTAATAATGTTAATGTCGCATATACTATCGGTATCGTCTGAATCAGGTTCATCAACTTGGTTGTTACGATTATGTCTTAGAGCTTGTAGACAGACGCGGGCTAGATGTCCCGTTTTCTGGCACTTCGAGCAATTGACGTTAATGTGACTACATTTGTTAGCTCTGTGGTCATTTTCACCACAGCGGAAACACTTCCCTTGTAAATCCTTTATTGATGTTATTCGAAATGACTGCCTCTGTTTCAAGTTTGAATAATTCTTGTTCTTGACTGAATGTATGGGTACATCAATGTTAGTGTGAGGTTTACGAATTATGAACTCATTATCAGCTCTAGCTATTTCATTTGTCGTAGCGATGTGTACTATTTCCTTGAATGTAGAAGTTTGGTCGTCTTGTAATATTTTAGTACGAGTTTTGCTGTCTCGAACTCCTCTAATGAATTGTAAAGTCAAGAAATTGTCAGTTATGGGTTTCTTGCAGGATTGGCATGCAAAATCGCAGTCGTGGGCAAGTTTATTTAGTTCAGTACTAAATGTCAAAACACTTTCGTTCTCACCCTGAGTTCGTGTAATGAATTTATGCCGGCGTGCCCACACACTCGGTTTTGGATCTATAAATTGTTCAAGTAATTCAACTAAGGCTTTAAATTCCATATTTGTAGGATCTTCTGGTGCGCATAAGTTACATGCTCTCTCGTGTAATTCTGGGCTTAAAGAACTCAGAAGTATGTGTGTCATCATCTTAGAATCTTGACAGTTTAATATATGTAAATATGTAACTAACCGCTTTATGAAGTTTTTAAAACTTTCTTTCTGTTGGAATGGTTGGAAATTTATTTTAGGGACCTGTGTAGCGCTTGCTTGCGTACAGTCCTGAGACCTATGTGTAGCTGACGTTGAAGCGCTAGGTGACCTCCGGCTGTGTAACATCAGTTTCAGTTGTGTAACGTCTTCTTTGAATTCGAAGTGTAAATCGATTTCCTCTTGTGTACTAGGGTTTATTCGATCTATTTGTTCCTGTATTATGTCGAACTTCTCCTCATATTTTTGAATAGTCGTAAGTCTTGTAGTGTACTCGTATTCGGAAAGGTTTTTTACATTTTTCAGGAAGTTGTAAATTTTTGTAAATTGTCCCTTGATTGTGCTTCTCACTCGTTTTAAACTAATTAATTCTTCTTCCATCGTCGCCAATTATTAAATAATACATTTGATGAAAATAATTTGTTTGTTTATTTTCTAAATATGTCAATGAATCAAAACGTCACAATTCTCTACATCTACCAAGTAGGTATATATCAACTTTCTTTAATTGTTTTTATGTAATGTCTTTAATTTAATGTTTGCAATAAAGCGTTTATCTATCTATCTATCAAGCCTGTATCGAGGAGACCACAATTTTGAAACATAAATTGAGCTTAAATTATTCATCGGACAGCATTAGATTGTCAAGATATTTCAGCCCTACCTGAACCTACCGACCTAACGAGCATCTCTATGTATAGCTAGTCGTACTAGAAGATATAATAGATAAATATTAGAAATAAAATAAAATTAAATTGGCAATTCCTAACTCAATCAACATACAATTTTCACGATAATAGATATTTTGTAATAAAATACCTACTCTGTTTCAAAAATAAAGCCTTAGGGTGCGTGCTGACTATAACGAGACTGTACGTGTAATGTAACAGTTTGGACATAAACATTGCATCATTGACTAACGAATAAAAACACCGAAAGCTGTAAATCATTTTTAATAAAATATAAATTGTGAACCTTTGGATCCGGACATACTATAGGTATATTAAACATTTCAAAATTTATAAAAAATACAATATAGTTTTCCAAAAACTTTCTTGACCAGCCGCGGCCTTATACAACAAGATAAATATAAAATGGTTCTACCCAGTTCAAAGTTGAAATACACAGTTCTGGTCCAAATGTGATGGCGGTTAAGATATTTAATAAAACTAAAGTCGGCTAAAAGGAAAATAGAGATAACTTTTATTAAAAAACATTTCTATTAAATAAATGTTATTGTAGCCTTGATGAATTTGGAAAACTGATTATGATTAATGAATTGATTATTACCAATGAATTGATTATACTTTTAATATTATGACATTACTAGCGACCCGCCCCGGCTTCGCACGGTTATTATACATATAAATCTTCCTCTTCAATCACTATATTAAAAAATTAATCTATTTAAAAAAAACGCATCAAAATCCGTTGCGTACTTTTAAAGATTTAAGGATACATAGGGACATAGGGAAATAGGGACAGAGAAAGCGACTTTCTTCTATACTATGTAGTGATTATGAATGAATGAATTAATATTTATTGTATTGACCAATGAATTGTTCCGCTCCACCATTAACATTGCTATACCCGTTGTACTATAGTTTTTAAGAAAATTTCGTGTACCTTGTTTATTTCTTGTTTGGTGTACAATAAAGCATTAATTATTATTATTATTATTACCCTGGCAGAGTCATATGTACTAAAAATAATAATATGTATCTCTAATACTATAACATATAATTGCAATAAATGTTTTTTTATAAGATAAAATTTTGAATATGAATAAGTCAAGAATAATGCCATAAAAAAATGTCAAGGGAAGCATTACAGTTCACAGCAGCGAGTATGATGAGCCACACATGCACCTGTTTAAGCAAATAATGTATCTATCTACTCGAAATCGGATTCCGGATTGTAACATTACACTGTTACACCCTTTTAAAACGCACCTTAATAACCAATTAAAGTCCACAGCTGAGATACTTGATTTAATTTTGTAAATCTTAAAGACGTTGTAGAGATATTACGATCTCAAAGATTAGTTACACAATTTGTTAATCTTGATTAAAAGTCAACATGAGGGCTACGAATTTTGCCTTGAAAATTTAGGTACACGTTTCGTGAATGGTTTTCTATGTTTCAGGACTTTTTATCCATGTTGCTTGGCAAAAGCTTTAAGTATTTTGTATGCAAAATATAACACTTTTATATATATTACTTTTATCTTTTTATAATGAAAACATTCAAATAATGAAATTCTAATGAAAAAAGCATAGTATAAAGTTAGTAATTACATAGAAGACAAAGATGCATGGAACATTCCACTTCTGCCAAGTAGCCAACTGGCACATAAGAAATATGTTTTCCAAAACAAACGTATATAAAAAGTACTAAAACTGCCCCTCAGTTTCTTGCCGTATCTTCTGGTTATTTTTCCGATACGGTGGTAGAGTCATTGTAACAATTGACGTTCATAAGTGCGTCTGTGATGCCAAAACTGAATAAATAACTTTTGAACTTGAACTATATATATATATAATAATATACATTAACCCATCGCCATCGCGAGTGCGAATTCCTTAAGATAACGCGAAAATAAATGGATTAATATATACGAGTATACCTGTAAACAATAGATATATCTTCTAAAGAAAATATAATGTAGTGCTTATTGCAAGGGTGGATTTGCTTGAGTGGAGACCACGAATCGGCAAGCGTAGTGTAGGACGCCCACCGGCCAGGTGGAGCGACGACCTGCGAAAGGCGGCCGGAAGAAACTGGATGAGAAGAGCCGAAGACCGGGCTCAGTGGCGTTCGTTGGGAGAGGCCTATGTCCAGCAGTGGACGACTACATGCTGATGATGATGATGATGATGATTGCAAGGGTAGGTACTTGCTGTTCGAGCATATGTTAAGAGCAAGAGTTGGTTATAGGAAGACATTTCCATTTTTGATGAAATATTAGTTTTCTAATAGCAGCAAGACAGGTAGAAGCAATTAAGGATTCTGTTAGAATTAAGTTTAACATACTATTCTCCAAGTCTACAGTGACTAATAAGCGTTTGTATGTTTGTTAAGGCCTAGCGCACTCCGCACTGTAGGTACGAAGCTACAAGTACATAGCCGGACACCGACGGCGGGTCGCGCGTCGTTACACGTGCCGCGTCAGAAGAAATAAGAGCTATGCGATAGAAAGAGAGGCGCTCTGTAGGTTAATATGGCTGGTAGGTATGCAGCGCTACGCAAGCTGAATCGAATCTTATTGCGTCATAGCAAGAGTCGCTATTTGTTTAAATTTCTGTGCGGAGTGATGCTTCTGTGTGTGTTTATTCGACGATAACTTGCACACCTTTGATTCCACCTACACAAAATTATGTAAGCTAATTGTAGTTCATGTACACGTTCAAGTTTTTTCAAACTCGAATATGACCAAAATCGGTCAAGGAGACAAAGACATACGGTCGCGAGGTCCCCGGGCGTAGGTACTGCTAGTAATATACAAGTAAGCCTCCATTAAAACGCTCCATAAAAGTACGATGCCAAAAATAATTACCACAAAACTTTTAATAACACCACGATAATAATAAGCTAATGGCAACACCGTATGCTTAATTGGTGGAATTTCGTAGCTGACATGAGCTGCAACGTAAGCAATTTGGCTTTCTGCCAGCTAATCGACTGTTTCCGGATTGATTCTTGGCCGGGACAAGTTTGTTTCCGGTCTAGATACCCGGGCTATAACTGGGATGGTTATAACCGGGATTTGGCCTGTCCCGGATAACTGAGCCTGGCGTACTGTGTGACAGGTTCGCCTAATAGACATGTGGGAGAAATGGTAATTTGCTTAAAGTGTCCTATACTAAAAATACTGCTATATTTTTTTTAATAGATACTTTTATGTTTTTGTACCCTAACCTAAGGTCGTTAGAATAGGTAAAGTATCACTTAATTTTATAATAGTCATGTTACTTGTGTCAAAATTCGCAAATGGCCACCATATTGTCCTGAAGTGTTCAAGTGACATTGTTATTATTATTATTAATTCATTTATTTCAAGTAACAAAGACTCACATTGCTTGCGCAATATGTTAACGCAACGGAGGAACAAACATTTTTGAAAAATTCAATGCATACCATTTGAAAAGACAGCTCAAACATCAATTTCGCTGTTCCAAGTTCATCAAGTTATAGCACGCTCTCAAAAAGACCTAGAACCGCAAAAACTTCCAATAACGAACACTCCCGTTTCCCGCCAAAAGTATCCTCCGAAACCACTCCAGTTCCGGGCGAGTCGCAAAAACCGCGCCGAAAAACTGACAATATTGTATAACACCAGCATTCAATGACTGACACAATCGTTTGGGGCCTCCGTAATTTTCCTGCTATGTTTTATCTGCTCGGAACAATGGCAACTCATTTTGGGGCACAATGAATTTCATTTCGGACGCTATCCGCCAAAATACGCGGCCATTAAAATCCTTTCCTTGAAATGGCGGGCTTTGTTGAGCTGCGCGGGGAAACTAGCTATAACCAGCTATAACTAGAATATAACCTAGGTATTGTTAGTGGTAAATACATACATTAGCGGGAATTCGGGAAATTAGCCGCGGGGAGGTAAGGATTTTGTTTCGGGTTGGAATGTTATTCTATGCGGCGTCTGCGCGTAATTTTCGCAAAATATTTCGACAATACCTGCGAAATTGCTAAAATCGAGGCCGTGTTGAATCTACACCAAAACAATAAAGAGGTAAACGTAATGTATATGAATTTGTCAGAGCTTTGGATCTGTCATTTGTTTAAAAACACTTTTAACTGTGTGAACGTATAACGTATGTTATTCCAAAAGGACAGGCTATGCTTTTCCTCTCGGAAAAACACAAAGTTCCCGCCAAATTAAAGGACAATTTATTCGCGGTCAGCGACCGACTACGAAATCCAGACAAGTCAGCGCTGACTTAGTACCGATTGGTCTAAATTGATTTTCAAGTCATACAGCGCTGACTGACTTAAACTGACTCTGTGTGAACTGTAGGTACAAGTCACCTTATGGCGTCGGCACTGACGCCGGTGTCACTGACCCTGCGTGTAAATATGACATCAATATTATAAATGCAAAAGTTTGTGAGCACACCAAAACTACTGAACAGATTTTTATGACATTTTTGACCGACTTCGAAGTCGGTTGAAAATAACATGTATTTAAAGAAAACATCGGAAAAGCGTTGTAAATTATTATTATTTTAATGGCTTCATTAAAATATCAAATTAAATCGCGACATCCAAACTAAATGAAACTCGAAATTTATTACTAGTTTTATCGCAGTAGGTATCAGAAAATCATAATAAATGAATAAAATTTTATCTATAAACTTGTTTTATTGAAATTATAACACAGGTAGGTTATTGTATTATATTATATTTAAGTAGGTAGTTACATAACAGGTGCGTAGGTTAAACAGCACTTTAATAACATTAATAGATTTCAAAAAAATTGAGTTACTTTGATTCAGTAGGAATCTTTTTTAATAATTTAAAAACTAAATAAAACTAAACTAAAAGATATTAAATACTATGTACATGCGGGGTATCGGTTGAGCCAACTGAATGGCTTACAGATAATTCAACCGATACCCGTCGTCCGGCAACGTGCCCAAAATGCTGGCGGCGTTGCCTCGCTGAATTGCGAGGCTGATTCTTTGGGCAAAATACACGCCAGCATTTTGGTCACGTGTGGATTCCACCAGCCGCCCCGACATTCAGTATGTAGTTGAAACTTCATAGATGTGGCGCTTATCATCAGGCGAATATATGCTCGTCTCATAACTCAGTTCCATACAAAAATATATATCGTAGGTATGACAATATATCTTTTTTAAATCAGAATCAGAAACATTTATTGATTAGCTGAACAATAATAATATGTGCTAGGTCTTCATGCAATTTTAAGTTACATCAGCTTACCCTCATTGAGCATTCAATAATAATAAAATGTATATAATTAGTTGTAATTTACATTCAATTTCACATGCTGGTGTTTTTTACTGGTGGTAGGTTTCTCGTATGCGAGAGGCCGTCTGGGTGGGTACCACTGCTTTGCCAGTTACTCAACCGCCAAGCAGTAGTGCGCAATCATTACTGTGTTCCGGTTTGAAGGGCATTGTAGCCAGCGAAATTACTGGGCATTATGAGACTCAATAGCTAATTGTCTCAGGGTGACGAGCGCAGTGTAGTGCCGCGCAGATTTTTGCAAAACAAAGTTCTGGGTGGTGCTGCTATTATTATGGGCTGGCGTTTACCATCAGGCAAACGACCAGCTCGTCTCGTCATTCAGTTACATAAAAAAAATGCAATAAAATAAAGTTGTAATAATGTAATGTCAAGAAATAAACAAAAGATCATAATGTAAAATTATGCACTACATAGCTACAATTACTTTAACATAGTCAATACTAGCTCCGCCCGCGGCTTCACCCGCGGTTTCCTGGGAAAAAAGTAGCATATGTCCTTTTTTTATTTATGATGAAATGGACTCACGATTGACAACAACTCACCTGATGGTAAGCGTAGTTGTGATCTAAGGTGGACCACGCTTGCCCATGAGGTGCCTATTCACTCAGAGACCCAGGTTGTAATTGGAAGGAAATAAGTATTCTGGTAGAGAATTCCACTTCTTAGCAGTACGAGAATTTATGAGAGGCCGTGTCCCAGCAGTGGGACCATGATGGGCTGATGATGACAATATTAAACTCACAGTATAAACTACGATTAAATTAACCAAATAATTTCAATCTGAAAGTTAATTGAAGAGTTCGACTCGCAAACTAATATGAATTAATATCCTGCACTAATATAACCATCTGCAAAGTCACAGTGTACATGTTAGTCAGTAAGTCATGTCCACTAGAGACTTATTTTAATTAGATATTGCTTTTGGATTTTCCCGCCACTTGCCATATAATTTTTATAAATAACTAGTTGCTTCCCGCGGTTTCACCCGAGCTTTTCCGGGATTTAAGTATTCTATTTCCTTTTTAAGTTCTGGGTGGCACTGCAATTGTTATGCGGAGGCGTGGCGCTTACCATCAGGCAAACGACTTGAGTCTCATAAAAAAATTGTAAACCGTCTACCTTTTTCTTATGTAACTGAATGACGAGACGAGCTGGTCGTTTGCCTGATGGTAAGCAATACGCCAGCCCGTAACAATAACAGCACCACCCAGAACTTTGTTTTGTAAAATCCTGCGCGGTGCTGTACTGCGCTCGTCACCTTGAGATAATTAGCTATTGAGTCTCAAAATGCCCAGTAATTTCGCTGGTTACAATGCCCTTCAAGCCGGAACACAGTAATGCTTGCACATTATTGCTTGGTAGCTAAATAACTGGCAAAGCGGTGGTACCCACCTAGACGGGCTCCCACATACGAGACACCTACCACCAGTAAAACAAACAACCGTTCCAAATACTGCAAAAGGTTGAAGTTGAGTCACTGCTTTCCTGCACCGATGCAAAGTTGTTCGCAGTAGAGTCTCAAGTCTTCCAGGCAACTTTCGACTAATTCCGCTCCAAGTTTGAGTGAACTATGCCACTTGGAGTTGTGTGGATATAACTAGTTTGCAATTGACGAGAGAACGTTATGGCCTATTCATGTGGTTTCTACTTTGAACTCGGTGAAGAATGTTTTTAAAGCGAACTATGCTAACTTTGAGAAATCGAGAGCTGTTCCGAATAATTCTCTATAACGTGCTGACATTTGCAGTTTGTGGTTTTTTTTGGCATAAAGTTGTGATAAATTGACTCATATAGACATACATAGGAAGTTCTCTAAATTTTCTGTGGAATAAGAAATGTTTTTTTTTTACACTTAATAGATCTATGTTTGGCCACTATCTCGCCTGATGTGAAGCGATGATGTGGCCTAAGATGGAGCACATACATCTAGAGAGAGACGGCAGTTGAGCGGCTGCTCAGACCCGTCTCCCCCATGGTTATCTTGGTAAAGCTGCGTGAAGCGCTAAGTATTTTAATGTGGCCATTTGCCTAAAAATACTTTTGTTTCATGAGATAGTAAAACGAATAAGTCCTTTATGGGCATCTGCGTACGTTTTTATGATAAAATTCCAAAATGTATAACGGAGCTCACAGAAAGTAAATTCAAATTACGCGTTAAGACTGCAAAAGAGCATAATATATTACACTACACTATTACTATACTGTTCGTAATTACATAGAACACAAAGATGCTTGGAACATTCCACTTCTGCAAAGCAGCCAACTGGTACATAAGAAATATAACATTGTAGAAAAACAAACAATTGTAACAAAATCTCTAAAGAAAAATCACTCCCGCCCCTCATTTTCTTGCCGTATCTTCTGAGTAGTGGTTCTTTTTCCGATACGGTGGTAGAGTCTTGTGATAATTTGACGTTCATAAGTGCGTCTCTGATACCAAACATGAATAAAGAGATTTTGATAGTATGTGTTAGTTAAATTGGATGCGGCTGCTGAGTAGGGACAGTGTAGGTATATTATAATATACGAGTAAGTTATTTCCGATAACATGTAAGCAAAAAACTAAAAAAAGCGTAATTATTGCGTTGCTTGAAGTAGCGGAATAACACTTATGTACTTTCAACTTTAACTCTATCTGTTCCCCGCGATTTTCTCGGGATAAAAAGTATGTCCTTTTCCAGGACCTAAAGTACCTACAACCAAATAGTAATTTTGGCGTGATTGAGTAACAAACATCCATCCATGCATCTATCCACCATCCTCACAAACATTCGCTTTTATAATATTAGTAGGATTATTGGTTGCCAGCAAGACATTTTTTTTTACTTGCTAATTGGCTTGCGTTTGACCACTATGTCACCTGAAGGTAAGCGACGATGCGGTCGACGATCTAGCACGCTTACCAAGATAGTACCTGTACACTCGAGACTTGAAGATTCCCAGATTTTTTTACATTTCACATTATTATAATTTTTACCGAAATCAAAAAATGAGGAGGTTCTATGTTCCACTGTATATATACATACCTATTTATATATTTTAAGTATGTTCAGTGATTTTTCCGCCAACTATTGACCGACTTAAAAAAATATTTTTGCATTTAGGTATAAGAATAAAAAAAAGTCAGTATTTGACCTTGGGCTTTGAAGATACATTGAAGTCGGTGTTTTTTTGGTAAAATGTATACTTGTTTTATTATTGATTATTGATTATTTTATTGATTTGATTTTGTAATTATTATGTAGCTAATTAATTATTTACTATCCTCTCTCTATGAGTAAAGGCCCGTGTCCCAGCAGTGGGAACATGATGGGCTGATGATGATGATGATGATGAATTATTTACTAACATTTTTTGAACTTGTATTTTTACTAACAAATATGGACATTGTCTGAATCATGAATAAATTAATTGAATTGAATTAATAAAATCTCTTTTAATTAAACAAAATTTCATTAAATAGGCGCGTAACCTATTCACGGTTATAATCTGTACGAAATCCTAAATGAATATAGAACAATTAGTTCTAATGAATCTGTACAATACCTAGCGGGATGCGAGTCATTATTACTCATTAGTGCAATGGATCATCAATCTACTGCCTGTACAGGCTTCACGTTACCGTCAGTACACGTTAGTTGCGGCGTGACTTGAAATAAAACGTGTGGTTATTGCATTCATCAGATTACACTGCTGTATTAAGTTTGATCGAATTAGGCACACTTTGTTATCGCACGTAATGGAGCGGATACACTAATTCAGCGTCTGTGGTGTAGTGGTTGGGGAGGTTGGATAAAGTCTCATATACTGAGGATGCGGGTTCGATTCCCGCGACGGGACAAATGTGAAAATGTTATGTAACTTTTAACATCTAAGTTGAATTTTCTAACTTTTATTATGTTTATTATCGACACAGAATACTTAATAGTACTATCGATTACAGAGTGGCTTCTAGGTTCAAGATTACAGATATCACAATAATAATATGAATGCGAAAGTTTGTAAGTGTGTTTGTTACTTCTCCACGGCTATAACGTGAAATTCGCAATGGATATACCTTGTAACCTGGATTACCACTTAGGCTACTTTTTATCCCGGGAAACCGCGGTGAAACCGCGGAGTGCAGCTAGTAGATATGTCGCAGGGACATGATAAAAACAGAGATTTGGTCAATTCCCTAAGTGATTTGACTAACTCACGGAGAATGTTAAAATAACAAAACGATTTTATAATTTCCCTAAACAACATCTAGTGATTTGAACAAATACCAGAACTGGTTCCGTGAAATGACAAAAATACTACGAAATCACGGTATAATCATGTATTAATTAAAGTGTTTGAGTAATGTTTATACCTAGTAACCAACTAAAATATTTGCATGTCAGATTGATGAAATATGTTAGAACGATTTTACTTGACACTAAGAGCTTAATTGTACCATATTTCTTGCAAATAAATTATCATTTATCATTTGGAAGGACCATCGTCTACCTTTAAGTGATTTTATTTGATATACCTAATCTCTGTTTGCATCATTTGCCTGTGACAGATACAATTTGTAGTAATAATAATAAAACTCTACAGACATACCTACGTTGCCACTTTCGTACATGAAAGGAAGTAAAGAAACATACTGTCAGCGTGTCCTCAGCACGCGAGTCACGACCCCCGTGATGTGGGTCTGCGCACTCAGCTATTTGTCACATGACCACTCTACATCGATCAATTACACCAATTTGAGTATAGGTAAGATATGGTTAGACATCCTTACCTTTTTTTACCACGTTTTTATAGAGTCACTTTCTTGTTTGTCTGTCTGTCTGACTCCGGGTGGATCTTCGTTTTTTTTTACACTTTATTGGCTTGCGTTTGACCACTATCTCACCTGATGGTAAGCGACGATGGGGTCGACGATGTAGCACGCTTGCCAAGATAGTTCTGTACCTGTTCACTCGAGATTTGAAGATTCCCAGATTGTAAGTACCTATCGGGAAAGATTGACTCCGGCAGGCTGGTTCGCAACTCAAATTTCGTACACTTCCCTGTTCCGGACCCTGCTGAAACTTTCAAGGTAGCTTACAAGTCGATGACAATGCATTCTCAATGCATTTATTAGCATGCAATGCCGACCTAACCTCAAAAGGTGCATAATAACGTGCTTTTTAGATTAATGTTTTAAACTGTCACTTTCTAGTGACAGTTTAAAACATTAATGTCATGTTAAGTATTTTTTTTTACATATTTTTATTTGTCTGTACAAATATTTGGATTTGTATTATATGTATATGACGTCAAGTAAAGTGCACCTTTGTGCATATTTTAAATTTTTTTTATCTTCTTGAAACTTTCACTTTAACTTTTTTTTGTTTACGGTTAATAGATCCAGGTTTGGCCACTATCTCGCCTGATGTGAAGCGATGATGTGGCCTTAGATGAGGCACATAGATCTAGAGAGAGAGACGGCAGTTGAGCGGCTGCTCAGACCCGTCTCCCCGATGGCTCACCGAACATCATCCCGAAACACGACTAGGTCGTTTGGTGGCATGGCTTTGTTCGGTGGGTGGTATTACAACCACGGCCAGAGCCTACCACTCCAAAGCGCGTAAGCGGGTTTCATCACGATGTTTTCCTTCACCGTTTTAGAGCGAGCGTGCAAAATCTACACTTAAGAGGATATGGCACAGCCGCGGCCAGCGAGCACTAGTTATTTGAATAATGGTTTACGGTCTCGCAGAAAATGCGTTAATTAAATTAAATAAATTAACTAAAAAATAATAATAATATAACTAAATTCGTATCAATTTCAGATTTTTGTTAAAATTAGCGTTTCGGGAGAAAACGTTTCTACCACACTAAATCTCTACCAAATTTGGTAATTTTGGTCTCCATTTCTTAAATTGAGAATAAACTAGGTTTGTAGGTTTTCTTTTTTCTAAGTTTATGTATATTTTTAAAGTTAACAGCTTCCAAACTTCAAAAATATTTTTCGAGTAAATATCGAGTTTTTTGGGTCCATTTATTCAAATACTATAGGAATCATCGAAAAAATCAAAACCTACAAACCTCAATAATGGTAACATCTCTTACATGTCCAAATTTCATCGAATTTGGTTAATGTTTAGGGGTAGAAAAACGTTTTCTCTTTTTGTATGAAAATTTCAGCGTGCCGTTCCCTCTTAACTATAAGTCATTGGTGCAGGGCCAAGTCGGGATTCGCACCCAGGTGCGTCGGATCGAAAAGCGCCCAAGCCCCGCTGAGCCACTCGCACAACTATTGCAAATACTAGGAAATAAGGTACTTAAAAGTTTTTTGAAGGGCATCTGGACTGGATAAATGAAAGAAATTGTATACATCTGTAAAGGTAGTTAAAGTGTTGTCGGAGTAGAGTAATATCGGAGTTCTATTAGGTCATGATATTAGTTTGTCTATTAACAGTGTGTCGAATTAACATGTGTTGAGATTGTAATTCCTTTTTTTCTGTCACGTAACGGGAATTGAATCTGACTTACAAACCTAGAGGTACCTACCACAAAACTCTAAAACATTAGAAAGCCAAAGCCCTTACAAAACAGATTACAACTAAAAACAAAGAACCCGTTTATTCTAACAAGACTTACCTTTGTCAAGATGAAGCAGAATGGCTTTTCACAACCTTTCCGCTGCTTCATTGAAAGCTAACTGACATGATGTTGCACGACATCGGCGTAATGTACCGAAGGAATATATAAATAGCAACAAGACACCGTGCCCGATCCACCTCACGAAATTGATTGATTGATTCATTGATAACACTTTATTGTACACCAAAAACATAACAAGAACAAATAAACATAGAACTTAAAAATTTTATTAGTACAATGGGCGGCCTTATCGCTAATAAGCGATCTCTTCCAGAAGACAACCTTTGGATGGAGAGGATTTGTGAAACGACAAAAGACGGTGGTGTACTTATGTAATAATAACTACTTAGTAAAATCATATAATATTATATGAGTATAATACATACATAGTGTTATAATATATATTACGTTTTTTGCGAAGTATAGCTAGTAGTGAATCATGCTTGGGTTGCTTTTCAATTATAATTTCCTAAATTTTTTGTATAGAATTGAGTACTGAAATGAGCAAGTCGTTCGCCCGATGGTAAGCGCCACGCCTACCCATAACAATTGCTGTGCCACCCAGAACTTTTAACACCGTCAAAAGTGCTTCGTAGCACTGCATTGCGCTCATCTCACCGAGACATCAGATGTTAAGTCTCATATGTCCAGTAATTACGCTACAACAAAAGTACGTAGGGGGCCGTTCAAGTATTACGTAAGCAGTATGGGGTGGTGGGGGGGTCTTTGTTTTGCTTATTTTGGATGACATGGGGGGTAGGGGAGTCTAGATGATCATTACGTTATCGGTAGTTATTTACTTTTTTACACGAATGGCAACCCTCACATTGTCTATGCTTGAAAACGAAACGCATTGTTATGTTCGTAAGATTATAATATTTTTGTCCCTTACTCTATGTTGAATACTGTATCAGTAAAATCTAATCTGTATCCTAAATCTATTTTCTTATTTTAAAAATTATAATTATAATATATAAAAAAAAAATTGAAAAATGTTTACGTAAGCATGGGGGGAGGGGGTAAGAGCTTTGCTTACTTTTGCTGACAAGGGGGATGGGGGGGTAAATAATTGTAATAAATCTGCTTACGTAATATTTGAACGGCCCCTAGGTACTTAGATAGTCCGATGGTAGACTTGCCCTTAACAATAAAACTGACTTCCAGAAATGAACTTGATATTCCGTACGGTGCACTACAATGTTTGAAGGGGCTTAAATGACGTTGTAGCCAGATAAATTGGACTGGACTGGACATTATGAGACTTATGAGCTATTGTCTCAAGGTGACGAGCACAGTGCGGTGATAATCGTTATGAATAACCTGCTTTCAATTCACTCAATTGCAATAATATAGGTCTTCAGATTAATAAGTCTTAGTACAGTCATTTTCACATACATATATAATTACTATTACACAATATAGTTAACAGTAACCTGGAAACCACAAACTACGATAACTATAAGGGCCAGAACAAAGACAAAAACATAAAAACTTTCCAACCCAAATGGAATAGACGACAGCTTCTACGTTATGAGCGGACCTGCCCAACTATGCACCACAAAATCTGTCCTTCTTTTGTGTAAGCAGATTTATAAGTACCAGCTTCTATTTCCGACGAGTTAATAAAACTACCCGCAAAGTAGGCAGTAGAAGCAGCTGGCAACACATTAAATCTCAAAGCGGCAGAGCGCCGGTAAACACAGTTTTATTAAGAAAGTTAAGACTTGCCGATAGTTTTAAATCGACGATATTCCGAAACTTGGGAACTTCCGTCGGCGTTTCTACCTGTTAGTACTCTGAAGTTGCTAAGTTTTTTATTGTTTTAGCCTGTCGCGAAATAAAACTGAACAGTCTACTGCAAACTCGCTGGAGTTGGAGCCAATTGTGATCTTCCGTAGAATACTATAGAAACAGCCTTGCATAATGTCTGACAAAAAAATATAGAATAGAAAAGCGAACAGACTTGCAATGCACAGCACCTTCTTATTCTTATTCTATGTGACGGTGATAAGTCCTGCACTGACATCCAGCATGGGGTGTATTGTGCATTTACACAAGCCGTCCCAGATCCTTAAAGTAACGGAGTGCGGCTTTGGGGCGCTGGCATAGCTGCTCCGGTGTTATTTTATTTAATTTATTTATTTAATCTTTATTTCAGGTTTTTTTTTATGATGAAATGGGCTCACGTTTGACAACAACTCACCTGATGGTAAGCGTAGTTGCGGTCTAAGGTGGAGCACGTTTGCCCATGAGACCTATTCACTCTTGTCTTAAAGAGACCCAGGTTGTAATTGGAAGGAAATAAGTATTCTGGTAAAGAATTCCACTCCTTAGCAGTACGTACAATGAAAGTCAGCGAAGCGCTATGTGCGGACTGGTGGTATGTGCACAACATAAGGGTGAAGTGATTCACCTCGCCTGGTGGTCCTAAGATGGAATGGGGATGAAAGAATCAGCTGATGCAGGTCTTGTGTACACTCCCCGAAATGTAGTCTGTAGACTTGCCACTTCGACAGGCTTGCCACTTGTCTTCTGTGTTTAAGGCTTTGTACCTTGTTCCTTTCAAGAGCCTCATCGCCAATCAATCTAAGAGCACGTCGCTCAAACGAGTCCAGAGCCGCAAGCTGATATTTAGCTGATCCGTCCCATATGTGGCTGCAGTACTCCATACATGCTCTAACTTGTGCATGATACAAGTTAAGCAGTAGGATACATTACAATAAGTTACAGATGTTATTTACTTATTCCACGGCCCATATAAAACCCATACCTTAGGTCTAACATACATAAATAAATTAATGAATTAATGCAGATGGTACAGATGATGATGGTAAGGAAGATGATGGTGGTGATTAAGGTCCGGTCGCCTGATGATAAGCGCCACGACTGCCCATAAAAATTGCAGTGCTACCCAGAACTTTCAATACCATAAAAAGCATTGCGTAGCACTTCGTTGCGCTCATCACCTCGAGACATCAGATATTAAGTCTCATATATCCAGTAATTTCGCTGGCTGCAATGCCATTCAAACCGGAACACAGTAATGCTTGTGCACTACTGCATTTCATACGGTTTTTTTTATAGTCGCATTTCATGGAGATGTTTGCGTCTTACCATCGAAAGACGGGAAGGGCTGGGAAGCCGGTGAAACGAGCCTACTACTATTTACGACGAAATTTTAGAAAACTAAAACGACAAAAATGTAATAACAGATAAAGAAAAATTTTTTATTTGTAGTTCCTACTTAGTTTGTATCGACATCCTGTGTCCTGCATTTGAGATTCACCATACGTAATCATACCTAATCATGATCATAATTTTATTTCGTAAGGCCAATTTACATGTCAATATTTAGATTATTAATGATAATATACATTAATTATAAAGTAAATAATAAGATGTCAAATGAATAAATTGGCAGCCTCTGTGGTGTAGTGGTTCGGCAGGTCGGATCAAATATCATACACTAGTGAGGCTGTGGGTTTGATTCCCGCGGCGGGACAAATGTTTGTGGAGAAGAAAAAAAAAGCGCAAATATTTGTTTCGTGTCTGGGTGTTGTGGGACCATGGTCCTCATAGCTCCTGGTTCCCTAGATACAGGGAATCCTAGTTAGGGGCCAGGATGTATGTATGTGATCGTTGGGCATATTTATTTATTTATTTTTTATTTATTATAAATTGTAAAATGCCATACATAACTCCATAACACCCTATTGGACCTTCGCGCGCGTGAATGCTAAGAGCCAATAAATACAAGAACTCAATCGAAGAAACCCCTGTTATTACTCGCACAATGGCGGCTCGAACCTCTCGAGAGGCCTGCAACGAGTCGTGTATGTCAACACTTGAACAACTTGACGTGAGGGTTGTTGGCGGTGTTATTGTTAAAGTACTGAAATAGAGCTCGCGTCTCAAAATATGGACTGAATGTAGGTTATTGTTATTATTCGTATTGGCGTTGGGAAATCTACTATTTAGACTCAAGACATTAGGCAGACCTTAGACTCAAGATTTTTTTTTTTCACTTTTTAGATCTATGTTTGGCTACTATCTCACCTGATGTGAAGCGATGATGTGGCCTAAGATGGAGCACATAGATCTAGAGAGAGGCGGCAGTTGAGCGGCTGCTCAGACCCGTCTCCCCGACGCTTCACCGAACTTCATCCCGAAACACGACTAGGTCGCTTGACGGCATGGCTTTGTTCGGTGGGTGGTATTACAACCATGGCCAGAGACTACCACTCCAAAGCGCGTAAGCGGGTTTCATTACGATGTTTTCCTTCACCGTTTTAGAGCGAGCGTGCAAAATCTGCACTTAACTATAAGTCATTGGTGCAGGGCCGAGTCGGGATTCGAACCCAGGTGCGTCGGATCGAAAGGCGCACGAGTTCCCGCTGAGCCACACTCGCTCTACCACACTTTGAGCCACACTTTTTTATATCATTGTCTTTTTTATAGAACTGAGGGAGGAGACGAGCAAGTCGTTCGCCTGATGGTAAGCGCCACGGCTGCCCATAACAATTGCAGTGCTACTCAGAACTTTTAATACCATAAAAAGCACTGTATATGACTGCATTGCTTCCGTCACCCCGAGACATTTTCTTATTAGGTCTCATATGCCCAGTAATTTCGCTGGCTCTTAAAACACAGTAATGCTTGCGCACTACTACTTGGCGGCATAACTGTCAAAGTTTTGGTCCCTGCCCAGACTGCCTCCAGCATACGAGAAACCTACCACGCGTAAGTACAAGTCTATTATCTTGAGTGAGATGCAGTCAGTTCTCTGTTTTTATAAAACTCACTCGTTATCTCGAAGGACTAGAACTTTTACTGTGTAGCCTGAATTAAACAATCACTCATCATCAGCCCATTACGTTCCCACTGCTGGGACACGGACCTTCCCTCGTAGAGAGAGTATGGGCCATAATCCACCACGCTGGCCCAGTGCGGGTTGGTGGATTTCACATGTCCTTGAATTTTTTCAATCACTATTATTACTGTTATTTGACCTTTGCTTCTATATTAAGTCCTTCTCCTTAGTAATGTCTATATGCGGCACGTGTAGCCTCTAAAAGATTCATCAACTTTCTAGAATCGCCAACATCTTTTTTATCTCAGCTAAAGCTATAAACTCGTGAAAGGCTAACGGGCGAGCTAGGCCGTGCGTAAAAATATAATCCAATGATATTTCATGCAGAACACGGTCGAACTCGTGATGTTTGCTGATACCCACGGCTCATTGGACAAATAGGAGGTTTCGTCGGTCTGCGGCTTTAAACTTATAGAATTATTTATTTTGATGTCATGTCTGACCTTGCTTGGGTAGTTCAGTTGGCTGGGACAGCTGGAAGATGAAATTGTAAGTGTGGATCGTTCTTTGCTGACTAAAGTCGTGTGAGATTGGTATCTCAGTTATTTTTTTTTGTAAATAGGCCACCCATTGTAATATCATAGTTAAGGACTGTGTTATTGTCTATTTCTGTAAATTGGAATGTCATCATCATCAGCCTATTACGTTCCCACTGCTGGGACTCAGGCCTTCCCTCATAGAGAGAGTGGAGTATTGGCCATAATCTAGCTGGCCCAGTGCGGGTTGGTGGATGTCACATATATGTCTTTGAATTTTTGTGATAAATTCTTGGACATGCCGGTTTCCTCACGATGTTTTCCTTCACCGATTTTAGAGCGAGTGTTAAATCCGCACATAACTTAAGAAAGTCAGTGGTGCGGGGCCAGTGGGATTCGAACTCGAGTGCGTCGGATCGAAAGTCGCACATGCTGCCACTGAGCCACACTTGCTTGCACTTGCAATTGGAATAAAATAAAGAGTTTTTGTATTATATTGTCTAGGCAACTGTTTATTTTTAACCGACTTCAAAAAGTACTACACTTGGCTGGCACCGACTTCAAATATATGAGTGGGTAGCCCTTATGATAATTATATTAATTTATTATTTACTTTTGAGTGCCATTTGTGGTTTTGAAGTCGGTTAAGTTTTTTTTGAAAAATAATTTATTATAACTTCGGAGAGTGACACCTGCCTGTAACAGCATCAGTGCTTTCCAAAACTTAGCATTGTAAAGTTTGCGCAGTACTGCTACATAGCAAAAGTCAGTTATCATGTCTCAGTAATTTCAATCATTAAAAGACATGCCTGATTGTCGTGTGCGATCCGCTTGGATGTTTGTTTGCTATAGTACTTCTCTGCTTCGTCCATCGGATAAAAAGGGTGATCGTAAATATATCCACGAAAGATACTGTTCATGACTATGGATGATCATTTTAATGACCCAAGCTTGATTGAGGTAAACTCAGTTGTTTTACAATTTATTTATTAATTTATACTTTAGCACAAAACAGTTTGTACATGGACGACCTAATGCTTAGCATTTCTCGCTAATATATCTCCAAGATTTAATATATACTATAACATTGTAGGTAAGCATATGTAGACAAGTGTAAGTCATTGCCCGCACCCGAAGCATTTAAGCCTTATCCGGGACATAGCTAATCCTCACTTTAGCCCACCCATTGTGACCACAATTTAGGTGCAATTTATTTAATTTAGATATTTAGTAGGACTATTGTTCGTGTTGTTGAGATGGATCGTTTTCTCTTGGGTGGAGATAAGCCGGAGATAAACGACTTTGGACGTTAATTCTATGGAGGTACAAACCTTTGTGTTGTAACTTTTTGTAGTAGAACTGTCATCATTATCAACTCAATGAGAGGTTTGAGCTCTCTCCTACCGCATACTTAATTCATCTCTACTCTGTAATAGCATTGTTCAGGTACAATCAATGTGAGGTTTGGAAACTATCGTATGTCGAAATATTCATTATATATATAAAACATCGCAGTTAATATTCATTTACAAAATATTAAATTATGCTATTAAATTGTATTAATTAAATTATATTATATTAAATGATACAACATACCTAAATTTATTAGGTTACATAATGTAGATTCTTTTTTTGGCTTAAGTACAAATTATATGTAACTAGCTATAAGGTGCTATAAGTGATTAAAAACTGCTGTGAATGTATAGAAATAAATATAAGAAGTAAATATTTATTTATTCATATATGTACACATAATAACTAATTCAAAGTGTTTATTCCTAAAAGAACTACATCCTAATTGTTCGAAACCTGGTCGGAGTTATTATAACATAATTATAACGCGAGTGAAATATTTATAATGTACATTAAATTTATGATTCTTGTTCTTATATTCCCTTCCTCAATTATTTAATGGAAAAATTAGTAGAATTAAAAAAGGTGAACATAAAACAACAGATATTGGAACACGAGACTGTAGGCTAGCTAATAGTTTTGTAAATGTTGTGTACAAAACATAAATTTGTTTTACAGTTTTCAGTAAACAAGCTTTTATAAACAAAAACCCAATAAAAAACTTATTCCTCGAATTAGAAATCCCCGAATAGCTCAGTCATGTAACATCTACCGGTCATCCTTTACGAAAAAAATTATTTTATACACCACAAAAAGCATATTTCGAAAGCCATGAACGGTCGAAGGTTCTGGTCCGTTCACACGAAGCGTGCAACTGGCCAGCAAGACAGTAACTGGATTTGAGCAGTCTTGTACCAAAGATAATATAATCAATGGTTGAGCTTCCACTTGCTTGCGGCATTATCCATCAGTCAAACGTTAGATTTCTAGGCTACGAGGCAAGTGAGTTGATGAAAAATATAACAATCACTCACGGTTGACATGTACGTTAGACTGTACCAGTGCAGTAGCTTGCGAGCTTAGGCCTCCCCCATAGATCGCCACAACGAGCGGTTGCTCACTGTGTGCATCCAGCGGCTCCTCGAGACTCTTACCAGGTCGTCGGTCCACCTTTTGGGGGGCCGTCCTACGCTCCGCCTTCCGGTCCGTGGTCGCCACTCGATTACCTTTATACCCCAACGGTTATCGGTTCTACGAGCTATATGGCCGGCCCATTGCCACTTCAACTTGCTAATTTTGAGAGCTATGTCGTTACCTTTGTTCTTTTGCGGATTTCCACATTCCGGATCTTATTTCGCAAAGAAATCCCAAGCATAGCTCTCTCAATAGCTCTTTGAGCGACTTTGAGCTTATGAATCAGGCCAATAGGCAGTGTCCACGTTTCAGTGCCGTCATCACTGGCAGCACATACTGGTTGTACACCCGCGTCTTGAGGCTCTAGGGAATTTTAGGGGAGAAGATATTACGTAGCTTCCGTACGCTGCCCAGCCGAGTTGGATTCTTCGGTTGACCTCTTTCTTGAAGTTGGACCTACCTAATATAATCTGTCCTAGGTAAACGTATTCGTCAGCAACTTTGAGAGTATCGTCTGCAACAATTACCGGTATAGGTGCGACATGGGCATTTGACAGCTTTGTGTGTTGTTGGCTGTAACTCGCATCACGAATAATACAAAGGCTTCGATTTAAGAATCGAAGGGAGCTAAGGCTCCCTCACTAACTCGCACCATGTAAACCACCTTTGAAAACATAAACGGTACCATTTTCTTTAGAGAAAATATCGTTCGGTACTACCATTAATGAAACGTCCAGTGCACTTGTATACCGAAAGGAGTCTTTTGAAGGATACAATCGGCCCGAGTGTCTTTTAACCCTGAAAGCGATGTTTTAAGGTTGGTGGGAATAAGGTTGCTAAGATGGCGCTCGATGGAGATACCAATAATAATTTAATTATAATTAAACACCTGAGCAAAAGACGTGTAAGATTTTTTGATTTTCTTTAAGTTTTCGCTATTATTTCTTGTTCTTAACTACGATATTTAGGGAGCCAAGACTTGCGAGGACCAGGACCCCACGATAGCCGGACCCGTAATAAATATTTGCGGTTATTTTTCTATACCCAAATATTTGTCCGCAGCGAATCGAACCCGCAACCTCGTTGGTGTATTAGCCAACCCGCCCAGCCCTTGCACCACAGAGGCAGTCAAAATAAATAGTTGCTACTTCTGCCACTACTAAATTTAATATGAAATAAAATGAAAAGGTTATTTCAGATAATTGAAATCCATAGTTTTTTAGTATTAGTAGGTTACTTATGACTATGTTAGTAACTAATTATATAACTTTAAACACTTTTAGAACATTATTATTACTTTTATACGTTTAGACGGTATATTACACGCCTTACTAAATTGTATGATTAATGCTAGCTGACTCTACCTTAGTTAAATAGCACATGAATTCGATTTCAGTTATTTATAAAATAAATAATTTTATTTATATTTTATTTAATTTCTTTATTATAAATTACTTTATTTATTTTAAATTAGCTGCGCTCCGCGGTTTCTGCAATTTGCAGAAGCATTTTCAGTTTTGCACGAATTTCCAAATTTTTCGGGCACCTTTTTAAATATTTTTATAAGTACCTAAATTGGACTACAACGAACATTTAAAAAAAATGCCAAGTTGGTTCGGCCGTTTTCAAATGATGCGCTTAAAAACGAAAATCAATTAATTTTTATATCAATGTTAACATGCTGTAGGTATAACATGTGTAAACCATAAAGCAACATATTACCGCCCACTGGACTGTTCTTGACAAGGTTTTAGATTAATAGTACCTGTTTAGGTGGAAAATGTTTTATCATCGGCCACTCCGGCCAGGTGGGCTGGTGGGCAGGTCGCCTCGTAGAATGGTAGATTTGGCTCTCAGCTTCCCTGCGGGGTAATGGAGCACGAGGCAGTTGAATTTATAAATAGGTTATGGAGGAGTGTTTAGTATTTAATAAAAAAGATCTTCCGCAGGTGTTATTGGCCCGGGGACAGCTGTCCGACGAACTTGGAATACATGGAACTTGTATAGGTCTCATCTGTCGTACGAACTTCGTTTGTGTGATGCAGGATTTATATAGAAATCTGCGACTTTACTGAGGTCGCCACAATTTTATTGATGAAAGTCTTTCAAATCTTCTGCCAGACTCTGTGGTGTAGTGTTTGGCCAGGTTGACTCAAACCACATACACTATTGAGGTTGCGGGTTCGATTCCCGAGACAGAACAAATGTTTGTGCACAGAAAAAAATCGCAAGCATTTGTTTCGTATCTGGGTGTTGTGAGACCATGTTCCTCGTAGTTACTGTTTCCCTAGATACAGGGAATCTTACAATAGAATAGAAAAGAAAAACTTTTTATTGTATACCAATTTAAAGAATTGGAAAAACTTAACTATAGTAGTATAATGGGCGGTCTTATCGCTTGAATCTTAGTTAAGGGCCAGGGTCTATGTATGTGATCGTTGGGCGTATTTTATCCCGGGAAGCCGCGGGTAAAATCGCGGGGCGCAGCTAGTTAATGATATATAGGATTTCAAAGAAACAATATCCTGCATCACTCCAATAACTTAAATTGAAACAAAACAAGGAGACCTACATCAACACCCCAGTCACCCACTCACCCATACATAATGAACATTACCAACATTACGGGCTGTCTGTGCGTACGTCACAGTCGTACATTAGGAGGCGAAACCTGCGAATAATACGTAAAAAGGTTAAGTGAAACGGCTCGAATCATCCCCGAAGACAGGGCAATTTATGGCCACTTTATATACGGGACTGGTTTACACCGAATGGAGCGTCTTAATTTCGTAAATGGAAAGACGTGTTGGACTGTTAGTTTGACGGAATAGAGCTCACCTTGAACGGAACACAAACGTGTGCGTCGACCACTCAAAATTAGCTAACAGTTACGGAAGCAAAAAATGTGAAAATTCGCTTTTCCTGCATGACTTCGTACGCTTATGTAAAGATATCTCAGCATTACGATGTCACAGCGCAATGAAATATATACCAGATTTTAAGTTAAGATGTAGGTTATCTACTGAAAACCGCCGTTTGGTAGTTTTCGAGTCTATTATAGATAACAAACACACAAACAAACAAACAAACAGGTAATATTCTTGATCATGTTAAGTACCCTCTAAATAGTCGATCCCGGTTGATTTATCAAAAATATCTTCAATGTACAGAATTGGTTTAGTTCCATTTTTATAATAGTATTAATAAATAAATAAATAGATAGATTGTAAATGCGAAAGTTTATGAGGATGGATCGATGGATGTTTGTTACTCAATCACGTAAAAACTACTGAACGGATTTAGATGAATGGTCTTGGAAATGGACCCATGATACTTTATCCTGGAAAGCCGCGGGGTGCAGATAGTCCTACGATTCTTTCACTGTTTTTTTTATTGTCGATCGTCGTCGAATAGTGTCTTGGCATTAGCATCGAATAAAAAGACTCCGTCTTTTAATTGGAAAAGCGTACGGTACGGTGTAACACCTCTCCCTACCCCCAGGTAAAACGAACAAGGTTTCACCGCTCCCAATATTATTATTAATGTCGAAGTCGGAATGTCTTAACGAATATTTAATATCTCCTCGGGCCGATTTATGGCCGTCGCCAAATGTATTGTGTCGTCTGGTTTATGGACGGTTTTTTATCTCGTTGCTTAAACGCCGGGCTTATTTATAGAGTGGGATTCGGTAGCCTCTTGAAGAATTAGGGGTTTCGGTGCGCACGCCATTGTATGTAAGAATTTAGGCTCGGGTATATTGTGGTTTTGGCACTCTCTTGCATACCAAACCACATTTAGTGACTAGAAAACAATAATCGAGGATGTTTTTTACAAACTTTTATTTAACTTGCAATGTTTTTGGTCAAATCTTGCAATTTGAATCAGAACCACTTCCTCTTATCCTACGGAATTGAAATTTAGCATACCTGTTATGGTCTAATATCCGGTCATACTTGTTATTACTTAATATTTGTCAACAAAAATCTTATTTGATTTCCACAATCATACTCCTCTGTGGTGTAGTAGTTCGGCAGATCAGCTCCTAACTAATACTCCACGTAGGTTGTGGGTTCGATTCCCGCTACGCGATCAATGTTTACAAAATGCAAGTATTTGTTCCGTGTCTCTCTGTCTGTTCCCTATCTAGGAAGGAAATCCTATGGAGAAAGGTCTATGTCTGATTGTTGGTGGTTAATATTATTCATGTCTATTTAGGTTCACACTTTTGGGTCTCGAGCCTTTTGTCAGACATGGGTCCAGAGAAACGGAAAATGTAGGTATAGGCCCAACCAAGCGGACCCAGTGCAGCTCGATCATTATCAGCCTATAGTCGTCCACTGCTGGACATAGACTTCTCATAATGAACGCCATTGAGCCTGGTCTTCGGCTCTTCTCATTTAGTTTCTTCCGGCAGCCTTTCGCACGTCGTCGCTCCATCTAGCCCAGCTAGATCTACTAGTCACGAATTAATGATACTGGTACTGCTAAGAAGCACTTTCGATAATTATTTTTTTGTAACTATGGTGTTAAATAAAGAACTTTATTTAACACAATACCCAGTAGCCTCGAGTATATCTCTATTGTTTGTGTTCATAATTTGAAACAAAAGTTCGGCTCTGACCTTTACTTGTTTGTGTTGAGCGCGGACTATCGATTGGACCCTGAACCTGATGATGTTTGTGCTTTAGATTTATTGCCGGATATTTACAAGTCGGATGTTACAAATGAGCTCGCAATACAATGTTTCGAATAAGCTTTTTAATGGTGAACTAACTTCTCTTGTCTATTTATTATATCTATATCTATGTATGTATACCTACTATTATAAAAATTGAACCAAGCCAATTCTGTTCATGGAAGATATTTTTGAAAAACTCGACTCAAGCTCGACTATTTAGATGATACTGAATACGAATCCACGGTTTTGGTTTTTAGAATTTTGTCTGTTTGTTTGATTGTATGTTATATAGATTTGAAAACTGCTGAACGGATTTTAATGCTGTTTTCAAGGTTTGGTAGCATTAGTCCCAAATTCGATACGTATACATAGACAAAATCTTAATTTTCAACTGAAAAAATATTTACCTATTTAAAAGTTGAAATCGTCAGGTACTGATATTTTAAACTGTTGATCTAGTAAACTGTTTAGCTTGTAAACTATTGATATAGTAATTTGTTGTCATAAGAAGGTGTCGATCTCGTGAACCATTGACATAGCAAGCTGCTGCTATAAGAAACTTTGATATAGTTGATGTTGATATTATGAACTGTTGATCTGTCGTTCGCCGTAGGGTTAGGACTTTTTTTTTTAACATTTTTGTATTTTTGTTTTTAAAGAAATATTGTAAAAATCTAAGACGTAAGAATATAAATAAATAATTTTTATTATTTCAATTCAATTCAAATTGTTTATTGCTAGAATGTTGTATACAAAGATGACAAATAAAAATAATTCCTAACATTCTACCATAACAATGGTGTGCAATATTAACATAATTTCAAATAACATAATCAAATTAAATTCAAATTGTTAGATTATTATAAGTTGATTTTAATAAATGTCAAAATGTCGTCAATGTAACTGTCAGTATTCAAAAATATTATGATAAAAAGTAATAAAAATTAGATGTATATAAATTAAATAGTTATATTAATATTTCAACATTAATTAATTACAAAATTTATTCAATTAATTAATAATAATGCAATACAATGAGCAATAATAATAACCAATTAATTAATAATTTGTCGTCGAAAAATTCTTGAAGGCTGTAATAACATTTAGAAATTAGGAAATTCTTTAATTTTTTTATAAAAGTTGTCTCCATACTTTCCTTTTTTATTATATCAGGTATTTTATTAAAAAATTTAACGGCCATTGCGTTTGGACCAGAACTGTGTATTTTATAATAATTATTAATAATAATTGTAATTTGCATAATAATTACTAATAATAATAATCAATTGTAACTGTTATTTTCTGATCTGTGTTTCGTAGGTTCAATTTTTGGCAACCGGGCCAGATAAGTTTGTTGCATGCTCTCTACGTTTAGCAAGTCATTTCCAAGTCAGTAGTTGTGTACATAATGCAGTGTATTACAGTACGTAATACAGTGCAGGCCAGCCGGTGCAGGTCTTGTCACGCCGGTGGTCACGTCGTCATGCACGTGACTGCACGCGCATGTCACGCTGTGAAACAGCGACGAAGCTTAAACAAAATGCGGTTCGTCTGAGTTAATTTATGCAACCGAATAATGAGATGAGAAGTTGTTAGCCTGATGATTAGCGCTTGCCCGTAACAATTGTGATGCCACCAAGAGTATTTAATATCGTGCAAAGTTATGCGTAGCACTGCATTGCGCCCATCACCCACAGACATCAATCTTAAGTCTCATATGCCCAGAAATATTGCAGGCTACAATGCGATTACTATGCGGCTATAATAATAAGAATCAAGAGGTAATTATTTCCGGGGTGACGAGCGCAAGGCCGGGGTGACAAGCGCAAGGCCGAGGTGGTGCTTCAACTGTTATGGGCTGAAACTGTTGCGTTGCTTACCATCAGGTCAACGGCCCACTCGTCTCGTCAAAAAGACGAATAGGTAAATAATGTGACTCTTAGACATGGCAATCATCGTTTACGCGAAGTGTTTAACATCGCTACTGAACGAATATTAATGAAATTTTGTAAGTACTTTCGATTCTGGAATAGTATATAGTTATAATTGTATCCCGGACTTTTTCCACGCAGGTGACACCGCCGGGCGAAGATAGTCAGTTTAGAACTACCTACATAATGATCACCATTTAAAAACCTTTGATACTGTCTTTAAATATACGACATGTGGTCACGTGACCCTCGATCGTGTTGTGAATTGACTGCAAGACTCTTTGACATGTATTTATGGTCAAATGGCCGTAGTACGTATGATTTTCATGTGCAGCAGTGAACAGGGTTTTCTACTATTAATTTTACCACGCTTTTATTAAGTCACTTTCTTGTTTGTCTGTCTGTCGTTCCGTGTGGAATCTTGCAACTCAAATATCGAGCAATTCCCGTTTAACTATCCGGTTGAAACTTTCAGGGTAGCTCACAACTCGATGATATTCTGATAAAAAAGTGATTTTGAGATTATTTTTTTATCTGTCACTTTTTTGTTTAGCATTCGTGATTGGAATAGGGATTGGGGCGCGGTCTTTGTGTAAAAAAATTCGAGTCAGTCGGTATTGCATGCAGATGGATTAAAATATATTGTATTATATTTTTATTACTTATCAAATGGATTTAGAATGCATTTAGAATGGACTTAGAAGCCATGCCGTCAAGCGACCTAGTCGTGTTACGTGATGTTTCGTGAACCATCGGGGAGACGGGTCTGAGCAGCCGCTCAACTGCTGTCTCTCTTTAGATCTATGTGCTTCATCTTAGGCCACATCAACGCTTCACATCAGGCCAAATAGTGGCCAAACACAGATCTATTAAGCGTAAAAAAAATAAATTGTCACCGAGTTGTCAGCTCCCTAAAGGTTTCAGCCGGATAGCTAATCGGGAAGTGCTCGAAACCTGAATTCCACCCTGAACGACAGACAAACAAGAAAGTAACATATTAAAACTACTACTACCTTTTGATGCGCGCTTTGTAACTTTCTTTTACCGTCACTGGATAACTGGTAGAAAATGCTTTAGCATTAAGTTCTAGCATTAAGTGTAATAGTGCAATAAAGAATTAAATAAAATAAATAAATAAAAACGTGGTAATAAAATGATCGATATTGCATTTTGAAAGATGTTGACGCTATTCAAATTTGAAATTGAAAGCGATCGGGATCGGTTTGAATCGGGGTTTGAATAACACGATTTCCCTGCTGGTGGCTCGCCTGCGCGGTGGTGAGCAAAACAACAGAATACTACTCGGAACTGCACTGCTCGTCACCCTCGCTCGTCACCCCGAGACAAGTATACGTTTTATCAAACAAAAAACCGACTTCAATGTTCTTCGAAGTTCAAGGTCAAATATCGATGAAATTTAAATGGGACCACGTCGTAGCTATACTGAGCCCAAAAAAAATCCGAATCAGTTCATGAACGACTGAGTTCTGATGTAACAAACACAACAAATACAATCAAATAGAGAACCTTGTCCTTTTCAAAGTCGGTTAAAATAGCTTTTAACTCTCTTAGTGCGCAGTAATTTAGTAACTTATGCTTGTAAGTCCTCGTTTACTACAAAATAACTTTCTTTTAACTCGTGAAAGTTTTCTTTTTGATCATTAAACTGTTATTGAAGAGTCTTATAACTTGAAACGTCGGCCAGTGAACGTAAATAATATTAATGACGACGACTTATACTCTTTGATTACCTACTAATTAACCTCATTAACTATTTAAAGTGTCAGTTCTTTTAACTCTACACTTAAGACTCCAGAGCATACTTTGAGAATGCCACCTGAGCTGCTCTTTGTCACGGTCGCGTTGTGCTTGTGGTTGTGGTTTGTTCTCATGATTATGTGTAAAGCTACTGTTCTCGTTTTTTCAAACACAAAACAATAATGTTTTAATTATTTACTGTGATAAAGTTTGTAATTATTTACATTATGTACATAAGTATCACATAAGTACTCCATAAGTAAGGCATCAAAATTGCTAAGCAGACATCCGAATTTATAAGACCGTGATCCGGCCGATCCTTATGTGCGGCTGCGAAGCATGCATTCTAACCCAGAAGGAAGAGATACAAATTTTGGTCACCAAGAGAAAAGTACTCCGAAAAATGTTCGGACTAGTGTGTAAAGACAACGGCAGTTGGCGAGTTAGGAAGAACAGAGAGGCGGAGGAGCTGTTTGCTGAGCCCAACATCATGGGTGAGGTCAAGGCACACAGACTTCGATGGCTCGGCCACGTCGTGCGCATGGATAATGATTGGGCTGCTAAGGTGGCGTTCCTGGGTCAACCCACGGGTCGTCGCCCGGTCGGACGGCCTCGATACCGCTGGCTAGGCGAGGTCGAGAAGGGTCTTTGCGAACTGACTGACTGACTGTCTTTTATAGAACTTTACATATTGAGTATTTTATAGCGCTGTAACTGTATGTCCAATTATTTATTTATTTTCGTAGTTTAACATAACAAGTTCGTGCGTCACCAAGGGCCTGTGCTGAAAACCAGCGTTGTGGATTCTTCACAACATTATGCTGAGCACAGACCCTTTTTTGACTGCACTGTACACGGCAGCGATCTCCATACACACGCTGTGACTGTTTGTTTTTTTTCTGTCCTGCTGCACATGTGTATGTGCATTGTTTGTTGTGTGCAATTTTGTCAAAAATAAATTGTTTCTTTCTTTCTTTCTTTCTTTCTTTCAACTGCAGCTGTTCGACTGGGAAGAGACCGTGCAACGCCGAGACCGGTGGCGCCTTTTGTTGTCAGTTGCCAAAACCCACTTTGGGTTCACCGCGCCATCTTAATAAGTAAGTAAGTATGTACATAAGTATCACATATGTATATAGAAAGATTACGTATGAGATTACGTTTTCCACCCTCAGTAATGTAGTGCCTTCTGCAGTATATGTCTTAAATGTCAAAAGTTAAGCAACCACAAAGCCCTGAACATTCTCCAAGGCGACCTAAATTCCAGCTTCCAGTTTTAATACTGTTTTTATGATTTATCACTCTTACAAAGTACACTTCAGTGGCTTCAACAGAGTACAGTCAACAACAGTGATATTATGAATCCGGTTTGGGCACATCGGTTGGATGGTTTCAAAGTCTACAACGGACATAGGTAGATTTTTTTTTGTGTTTTTATATATATGTTACGGCTAAAAGCCGAAGTGCGGCTACACCTAGTTTTAGCCGGCTACAACTAGGTGCAGCCGGCCACATGCGGTTAAACTTAGATCTATCCAACTTATCTTCGATTAGAACTAGGTTTAGCCTTCATCATAGCGGCTAGAACTAGTTGCAGCCGCACACCAATCAAACGTATAAGGGGCAGCCCTCGGTAGGTTAGGGTGAGGCGGGGGTGGCCCTTGGGCCACCCCAACGCTGCGAACATGTATATTAGATATAATATAATGTAGATTATCATCTATCACTTCGATAGATTATAATCTACCGAAAAATAAAGCGACGGTTCACAATCTTTCGACAGTTTACAATCTCGCATATTGGATAGATCTAAGTTTAACCGCATGTGGCCGGCTGCACCTAGTTGTAGCCGGCTAAAACTAGGTGTAGCCGCACTTCGGCTTTTAGTCGTAACATATACATACTAGCTACTTCCTGCAGTTTTATCCGCGATTTCCTAGGACACAAAGTAGCCTTTGTCCTTTTCCAGAACCTAATGTACTTAAAGTTTGGAAACTATCGTGAGTCGAAATATTCAGACACCACACCACTGAACATGGCTGCGCGGGGTAAACAAACTCCCGGTTTTAGCGCCGCGGTCGCGGCGACGGGAACGAGCGGAGGCGCGGTGTCTGCGCCGCGAATCCAAAGCGTAAACTCCCGGAAGAAGGACATCCTAATTGAATCCATCCGAAACCCGGTCGGAGTTATCCGACACAATCATAACGTGAGTGTAGCCGTTTATATTTATACCTAATTTACGTACCTACCAATTTTCATCAAAATACATTAAGTAGTTTTTGCGTGATTGAGTAACATTTTTTTTTTTAAATTATTTATAGGCTTGCGTTTGACCGCTATCTCACCTGTTGTTAAGTGACGATGCGGTCGAAGATGTAGCACGCTCGCCTAGAAGAAACCTGTTCACTCTTGTCTTAAAGACACCCAGATTATAGCTATCCGGAAACACAGATGCCGGCAGAGAGTTCCACTCCTTGGCCGTTCGCATTATGAAGGTCGAAGCAAAGCGCTTGGTGTATTTTTTATTATTTTTTATTTCTATTTTTTATCCCGGAAAACCGCGGGGTGCAGCTAGCCAATTATAAAGCCTATAGGTAATTATTTCTGATGCTAACTGTACATTCATAATTGACTTTTTAATTAAGCGAACTCTTGAACTCTTGTAAGTTACGTCAACGCGTCTTAGTTGATTTAATTTTAATGATATATAAAACTGTTAATTTAATATTAAATTATCAAGTAGGTGAGATTATTGAGAAACTTCTAGAACTTATTTTATAAAGTACGCTCCGTCCTCACCTGTCTGGATTCTTTTTAATTGTGTAGCTATGTGCCGGCGGTAAGAGTAGAGAACTTTTTATTTAAATGTTAGAGAACAAACTTTCATCAGTAACATGTAGTTCTAAATATGCCTAAGGGCATACTGCTTATACCATATTTACCTATGATATATGATTTAGGGCTGATTTATCAACCTTCGAATAAATGGTCAGATAGTTATCTAGCCAAATATAACTTTATTAAGAACTGAGCAAGCGAGTTGCGCTTATGTAGAATTAATTATGGTAGAAAATGGCAAAATTTGTTTGACTTGACATTCATAGATTAGAATTATGCTAGTTTATCTGAGGTTTAAAAAATTGGCCCTCAATTATAATCCCAATTTTTGATTTTAATTCAAAGTAATAAAAAATATTATTTCGTAGCAGAATAGTCAGCTGAGGTGCAGGTGAGGTATTTTTAGCCAAACAAGCGTGTGGAGAATAGCTGGAATAGTTCTGCAACTACTTTACGTGGGCTTACGCAGCAGTGGAAAGCAAGCATTATAACCTATTTCACCCACAGCCGACAATGGAAGCACCCAAACGGAGAGCACTCAAATAAATATGGGTCCTAAATTTTTGAATATTGTTGCAGCCGAGGGGATTAAACACCTATAAAAGTGATGTGGACATTGATATCCCCCTAGCGGCACCTCGTCGAGAAATCAATTTCCAACAGTGGTTCAGCAGCTAGATATTTTTACATAGAGTAAATGTTATCAAACTGATGGTCGTCCAATATTGACTTTTCATAAATTCGTCCGTGAACTGCAGGATGAAATGGAATTTTTAATCAAAATTAGAGATGTACTGGATATCCGGATACTATCCACCCATTTTTTTATAACCGCTACAGTAATAAAACCATACCAATATGAAATGTATTGTTTGATTTACACCCATTATATATATTTTTATATATACCCATATATTTTCATGAGACATATGAGGAGTAGGTTAACAATAACCAGGCAATCAGCAGAGAGACATCAGCGAAGAGTGAGTGCGGTTCAGTGGGAACGTGTGACTTTCGATCCGGCCCGAGTTTGAATCCCGCTGGCCCCGCAACACTGACTTTATTAATTAATATGTGGATTTAACACTCGCTCCAAACGGTGAGAGAAACATCGTGAGAAAACCGGCATGTCCTAGAATTAATCACAAAATTTCAAGGACATTTGACACCAATCCGCACTGGGCTAGCGTGGTGGATTATGGCCCATACTTTCTCTATAAAGAAAGTTTTCTTAAACTAAATCAATTAGGTATTGGATTCAAGCAGCAGGCCGGAAGGCTAACATCCGGCGTCTGTATTCCATCCGGTCAGTCTACAGACCCCATCTCTAATCGAAACGTTTATGAGTATTAAAGCCAAAATTAACTTTTCCCCGCGAATGTTTATCATTGTAATTTTGAGCCACGTTTTTATAGTTACCAAATATTTTCTCCCGCGAATTAGTCTTTAAGCTTTATTACAATGGACCAACATAAAATTACCATTTTCGGGGTTCCCCTTTTCACAGATTAGAAGCGTCATTTAGAAGTAACTTTTAATTTTGATGCTACTTGCAATTTGGCGATCTCTACTGATGGATCGTGACGATACGGACGAAGATAACTTACTGGTGGTAGGTTTCTCGTTTGCGAGATGCTATCTGGGTGGGTACCACCGCTTTGCCAGTTATTCTGCCGCCAATCAGAAGTGCGCAAGCATTACTGTGTTCCGGTTAGAAAGGCATTGTAGCCAGCGAAATTACTGTACATTATGAGACTTAAGAGCTAATTGTTAATAATTGGATGACGAGCGCAGTGCAGTACCTGGCACTTGCGAATTTTACAAAAGAAAGTTCTGGGTGGTGCTGCAACTGTTATGGGCAGGCGTACTGCTTACCATCAGGCGAACGACCTGCTCGTCTCGTCAATCAGTTACATAAAAAAACATTCACAACCATTAAAAAAAAAACAAGATTTTTGTAGTCTAAATAATTTAGTAATCCCCATCTGCGTATACAACGGATGCTTGTATGGTCAACTAATATCTTCACTTATTTTAAGTATCAAAGGTTTTCTTTACCATTTCCGTGAGATTTATTCTCAGTTATCTTGATAATGATTAATTAGAGTGTGACTGTGTGTGCTACTGCATTGTGATACTAATAATTGTTTCTGTATTTTTTTTATATGTAACTGAATGGCGAGACGAACTGGTCGTTTGGCTGATGGTAAGCAATACGCCAGCCCATAACAATAACAGCACCACCCAGAACTTTGTTTTGCAAAATCCTGCGCGGCGCTGCACTGCGCTCGTCACCCTGAATGTCGTGTTATTGTAGTTCTAATTTAATTAAAGAGGTAATCAATCTATGTCTTTTATTTGAATATTTTGAAAACGTTTGCTCTTTGCAAAGACAATACAATACAATAATGCTTTATTGAATACCAAACACACAGGAAAAACAATAGTTAACAAAGTTAATAAACAGTGGGTACAACTGTACCCACTGTCTTTAGGTAGATAAGCCATTTTTATTAACACGTTATTATTAAGTCATCTTCTTGTCTGTCTGCCTGTCTGACGTTCTAGGTTGAATTTTGCAACTCAAATATCGAGCACTTCCCGATGAGCTATCCAGCTGAAACTTTCAAGGTAGCTCACAACCTGATGACAATGCATTCTAAATCCATAAAAACGTAGTTTTTAGATTATTTTTTTAATCTCTTACAGATTCTTGTTTACTATTTTATTTTAAGTGTGTATACGGAACCGAACCCCTCTGCCTCGTCCCACTTACCAGTATTTACGTAAAGCAGCGATACAAGAGCAACTGATTTACCCTCTGATTTATGCATAATAAGGGCCATTTTTAATTTCGTTAAGGCGGCTAACGGCGTTATTCGTTAAGCGCAGGTTATAAAGCTGTCTGAAGATATTTATTGCTAGCGACGTGCATGCCTTAAATATGAAGAAAGGACGAAATGGAAAACATAAGCTGTATTTCTTTGTTGTTGTAAGAGTTTTAAATTGGTAATTTCTTTGGTTTCCGTTTACACTTTAGGTATTTTACATTTAAAACGTGACGTTTAAACGTCATTAGTGAATACTTTCCATCTCTGCCTCTGTGGTGTTGGGCAAGTTGGCTCAAATCTCATACACCGTTGAGGTTGCGGGTTCGATACCCGCGACGGGACAAATGTTTGTGCAAAGAAAAATGAAGCGCATACATTTGTTTCGTGTCTGGAAGTTGTGGGACCATAGTCCTCATAACTCTTGGTTCCCTAGATACAGGGAATCCTAGTTAGGGACCAGGATCTATGTATGTGATCGTTGGGCTTAATTATATTAATATTATAATATTTATATCTTATCCCACAAAATATTATTTTAAACTCCCAACGACTCCCGATACTTATAAAAAAACATTGAATATGACGCATTTTGTGCTAGCGGCAACATAGGTTCTGCTTACGGTTTTCCTGACTGCCATGTAGCGGCACACTTGGCTTAAGATTTTTTTACAATGTATTCCTAGCTCAACCTATTAATTTAGCGCTCGTAGATCAGCTATGTTCGCAACGGTCACAACTAGGATGGGTGACGGTTTGTGCGGTATCGGTATTTACATGTGAGCGCTACCGTGCTTCGGAGGGGACGTTAAGCCGTCAGTCCCCGTTGTTGTCTTAATCGTTAGGTCATGTCGAAGGCCTTCGGGCGATCTAAAAACTCCGACACCAGGGTTGCCACACCTACACGAGAGAAGAAAAAGAACATATAATTGCTGATTCGACACATTTCTAACAACTTCAGGTGAATAGCGCAATATTCAGGTGTCTCAGGTTAGAAAAACCGTCCAAGAATTCGAGATTAAATTCTGTCGGTGCGGTGAACAATGTATAAAATGGCGTACTACTCGTACTTCCTTTCGAATGAGCTCTTACACGGCTGATATTATTTCCTGTTGAAATATACTTGTATATTTAATACCGAGCTAGCAGAAATATGCTCGATAGACGTGTGTCAGAACGGTAGATTTTCTTAAAGAAAAGGCTAAAGAATAGGTTGCGTAAAATATTACTCCAACCGCCATCTGAACGCTCTAACCAAATAGGCTATCAGGGCCCCAATTCACTATGACAACTTGACAATTCCTTGCTTCGAAATCAAGTCGATTCCTTCATTAATAAAGGACATCTCTATGACGCATTCATATGTGAATATAAATGACGCGTCATAGAGAATACAAATTTCGCTGATGTCGTTTATTAATGAAGGAATCGACGTTTGATCGAAGCAAGGAATCACCAAGTTGTCATAGTGAATTAGGACCCTGAAAAGGGAGCGCAAAATTCAACGAATATGAAATGTTACTCCAGTGGCGTCGGCGTCGTGGTCATAGCACCCGACGATTTTAAGAGGCTGGTCACGTCAAGTTCGAATCCCGTTCAGAGCCGTTTTTGCATCTTCACACCATTAAGTCCCTATAGCTAGGACACGGACCTTCTCTCATAGAGAGAGTGCGAGCCTTATCAGCCTAGCCCGATGCGGGTCGGTAGATGTCACATGTCTTTTGACTTTGAAATTCTTGAACATTTCGGTTTCTTCACTGTTCTCTTTCACTGTTTTTAGAGCTAGTGTTAAATCCGCATATAACCTTAGAAAGTCATTGGTGCGGCCAGCGGGTTTCAAACTCCGGTACCTTGAAACGAAAGTCGCACGAGTTTCCGCTGAGCCACACTCTCTCTCAACAGCGTCGAATTTGCGTAAGCTATAATTTATAATTCACTAGCTGCGACTCGCGGTTTTACCCGCGGTTTTACGGGATAAAAAGTAGCCTATGTCCTTTTCCAGGACCTAAATTCCATACCAAATTACATCAAAATCTGTGCCGTAGCTTTTGTGTGATTGAAACATCCATCCATCCATCCTCAAAAACTTTCACATGTATAATATTATAGTAGGATTCATTAGATTTTAAATAATTAGGAAGAAGAAAAATTATATTGCTCGGGCAGGGATTGAACCTGCGTCTTCGGAATACCGTCCCGACGCCTTAACCACTAGGCCACAGAGCTAGCTGCTCGAATCTTAAGATTTTCGCCTAGCATGCGCTAATGCATTCAAAATCAAAAAGGATTCATTCATTCCTGACGTGTTTGGATATTATGAGACCATGGTCCTCGTAAGTCCTGGCTCTTACTTTTTTTTTATATGTTTAATCTTTATTTCAGGCAACATTTAAATAAGCTACAGATGTTATTTACTTATTCTACGGCCGATATAAATATGTACCTTAGAACTAACATACAATACATAGGTACAATTTATATGAAAATATTTAATTATATATTATTTCTTTATATCATGTATCATGGTTTTCATATTCCTAGGCTTGCTTTAAAAAACGCTCAATCGTACCAAACGTTCGTTTTACCTTTAAAGCCTTTTAGCGGCGTCTAAACATTACAATTTACAATTAGTTGTGCCAACAAAACTATTTCTACCTACATAAAGAGCTTCTCTCTCAAAGCCGAAATCCACCCGTCACAATATTATTAGCAAACCTCAGCGCGCCGCGCCAGTATTTCCCCAGGAAAACAATTCCCTCATATGAAATTCCTCCCAAATTATTCGGTAAGTGGGATTTAGCTCCTTTGATATGGCTACGGTATTGAGATCGCGTGCGTGACGTCTTGACGCCGCGTAAAACATATATAAAGGATTGTGTGTGTTTAGTCTGTGGTGTAACTAGTTAGTACCTAAGTTTACTTAGATTGTTTGTATATATAATGTTTTGATTTATGGTGCGCTTGTGTGAGTGTTACGAAGAAGTATATATGCCACTTACGCACACACGAATTGCTTTTTCTCTTCTTTTTTTAATGGTAAATGGGCATACGTTTGACGACATCTCGCCTGATGGAAAGCGAAGTTGCGGCCTAAGATGGAACACGCTCGCCCATGAGATGCCAATTCACAGTTGTGAGCTACAAAGCAATTCGTTTTATTATTATTTTTAAAAAGAACGAGTGTGGCTCAGTGGGAGCATGTGCGGCTTTCGATCCGACGTACCCTAGTTTGAATCCTGTTGGCCCCGCACCACTGACTTTCTTAAGTTATGTGCGGATTTAACACTCGCTTTGAAAACGGTGAAGGGAAACATCGTGAGGAAACCGGCATGTCCAAGAATTCATTACAAAAATTCAAGGATATGGAAGCTATGACGATACATGTCACAACAAGCATGCCTACCTACAGCGTCCGTGTTTCTCAATCTTGTGTTATTATATATGTGGGTAGGAACAATGTGTCCAATGGTTCCTAACCGCTCGATGCTTGGTTGTTGTGCACAACTACCCATTTTTGTAATAATTTAAAGTAATTTTTCTGTACGGGGGTGACATGGTCACTATGTGACAAAACCCCTTCCTAATTAATAAAGATTAAAAGAAAAAAAAAATTCAAGGACATTCACATGATTTCACAATGGCCGGGCCAGCGTGGTGGATTATGGCCCGTACTCTCTCTATGAGAAGACCCGTGTCCCAGCAGTGGGAACGTGATGGGCTGATGAAGATGATGATTGTTTTTATGATTAGCGGTGTGGTATACTGTTTCTGTTCAAGCCACCTGCATAATAACGCTCCCGTGATAAATAAGTTCATAAAATCCTGCTTCCACTTCAATAAGAAGGCAGCCGACACTCTCCAGGCGCTGTGAGGTGGCACAACATAAATCTTTTTGAAAAAACAAGACTGACTTTAAAGGCACATACAGACGGGGTGACTTTTAACATCGTTACAAACAGTTTGAGTGATTGTAACAATATAATACAATACAATACAATACAATACAAAAATGCTTTATTGTACGCCATAGCAAAGAATAAAGAAATTGAATCTATGTATGTAAATTACATGTCATTGGAATAGACAACGTCTGTGATGAAAACCTCTGTGGTGACAACCTCTGTCTGTGGTGTAGTGGTGGGGCAGGTTGGCTCAATTCTCATACACCGTGGTTGCGGGTTCGATTCCCGCGACGGGACTAATGTTAGTGCACAAAAAACGCGCAAATATTTGTTTTGTGTCTCGGTGTGGGACCCTGGTCCTCATAGTTCCTGGTTCTCTAGATACAGAGAATCCTTTTTAGGGGACAAGTTATATGCATGTCATCGTTCGGCGTATTTTAGTTGTTTCTTTTTTATTGTTTTGGTTTTAGGTGCCAGTGTTTAAGAGTGTTTATGTATTATCTTTGACGGTGTTCCAGCTGTCATCATCAGCATGATTTAGGGCGACAAAGTATGGAGTTCAACGTAGAGAGATCTAAACTGCGGTGTCGACTGTGGATACTGGGAAATTGACTGCTTGTTTCTCGAAAGATAACAAAAGGCTTGGGTTAAGTCCATTTCTCGAACTGCGGTACGGCCACCATAATATACTACTCAATCAATCAATCATTTTATTTCAAATACTATTAGTGAACTACGAACTATCTCGTGTTAATCGTTTCAATCTCTAGCCTCATGTTCAACGATCTACTATTTTTAAGATCAATTAAGAGACAAAGTAAACATTTTTTTAAGCAATATAAATTTCTGGACCTTTCATTCATTTGTTCATTCAAGTTTCAAAATTACACGTATGTAAACAACCATAACACCTCATAGTTGAAGATTCACATATAAGCGATGCAACTGGCAGTAAAAACCCGTCTGCACCATCCTAAAGTCGGGAAAATTTCCTCAGAGGGAAGTATTAGCACCGTGACTCGGATTTCCAGAGATTATACTTTGGATTTGTCATCCGCGTTCGGATTTGGAAGATAAAATAGTGCAGATTCTGAGAAATAATAGTTGTCAAAGCTAGTGCACAGTTCTTTTGAAACCACTCTTCTGAACAGGACTGTACTTATCTTTGATTTTTATGTTTATTTATTCTATTTGCTTTTTGTGCTTTTGAGCATTTGTAAAAGAATCTTTGAAGTAAGTTTTCATAAACACAAGTTTTTATCAAACGTCTGAAAAAATTTGGATCCTACATAAACATTTTTAAACCAAATCATGAATAAAATATACTCTATTTGGTTTCGACTGGTAGGTATACAAATAACATAAACATATACGCGAATGCCTTAGGCCAAATCTGGTCTGGAACAAATGTATACGCCTTGATATACATATTACAGGTTCCCTAGAGACATTACAAAAAGACACGCTATCAAAGAATATATTCCATTTTGTTACTCATATATCCATTTTGTTACTCTCATAAAATAATCCTACGGCTATGTCCTCAGCGTAATCGCAGCAAAATCGCGGGCCACATATAAACTTTGCATAAAAATGTTGCGGGCCGTAAAACTCATTGGTAAGGTCGCGGGAACGGCACTTCCTATTTACCCTTTAAACGACCTCTTAAGCTTCAGTAGCAAGTAACTAGACCATGCCTGACAAGATATAACATGATATACTGGTATATAAGGACCAAAGTAGGAATGCTTCTTTTAGTATTGAAACCGGTGTCTTGATAAATAGATGATATATAATGTTTATTGGTGAAATATTAACCACTATGTATTCGTTAACGTGCGGAAGTGTAAGCAAATTAAACACAATAGAAACATATTCTACCAAAATAAAATAAAATCGGTTGAAGAGTGCAGGTATTTTATTCAATTTTGGCATCACACACGCACGACCAATATGGATGTCAATTATCACAATAACTCTACCACCGTATCGGAAATAGAACCACTACTCAGAAGATATACGGCAAGAAACTGAGCGGCATTAAAAGTTCCAATACTTTACTGAAGAGCTTTGTTGAAGCTCAACATTAGGTAGGTACATTTAGACACGGTTGATGGATGGCGTACACGTAACTCTTAAGACGGCTAAATAACGGAAGAAAAAATTCAACACTCGAGGTGGTGACCACCCTACCTCGGAAGATTGAGATGCGGGTTCAAGTCCCAGCCGGTGGTCGTATATTTTCTTTACAAAAAACCTTGTTTGAGTTTTTTTCTTGGCATTCGTTAATGCTTCATATAAATATAATAAGAATTAGGTAAGTACATTACTTTTTTTTAACGGGGAATGCCTTTATACTTAAAAACAATTCTACACTCTACTTGACACTGTATATAAACACACAACGCGTGCGAAGGAATATAGAAATAAGTTTATTAATAACCATCTTATACTAAAATGAGTTTTTTTTTCTAACTTGCCAGATTTTACCCAAACATTGCAAGTTATTTAAAAACTTGTAAGTAAAGAGTAAAAAAACCAGCCAAGTGCGAGTCAACTAGCGCACGAATAGGCTTAAGGAATAAAAACGGCAAAAAAATCATGTCTGTTGTATGGGAGCCCCACTTAAATTTTATTCTGTTTTAGTATTGTTGTTATAGCGGCAACAGAAATACATCATCTCTGATAATTGATTTTTAGAAAAAAACAAAAACCGACTTCAATGTATCTTCGAAGTCCAAAGTCACATATCAATGAAATTTATATGGGACCACTTCGTAGCTATACTGAACCCGACGCAAAAAGAATTTTTCAAATCGGTTCATAAATGACGGAGTTCTGATGTAACAACACACAAAAAAAAAAAAATACAATGGAACAGAGAACCTCCTCCTTTTTTGAAGTCGGTTAAAAATTTTAACTGTCTAACTATGACGGTTCATGAGATACAGCCTGGTGACAGACGGACAGACAGACAGACGGACGGACAGCGGAGTCTTAGTAATAGGCTCCCGTTTTACCCTTTGGGTACGGAACCCTAAAAACATGTTACCTATACCTTCAAAAATGATTTAAAAGTAAACAGCCTGCAAATTATTACCCATATTGACTTCATATTAAGATTTTATAAATTTAAAATAAATAATATAAATAATATAATGATATAAATTTCTGGACCTTTCATTCATTTGTTCATTCAAGTTTCAAAATTACACGTATGTAAATAACCATAACACCTCATAGTTGAAGATTCACATATATACAATGCAACTGGCAGTAAAAACCCGTGTGCACCATCCTAAAGTCGGGAAAATTTCCTCAGAGGGAAGTATTAGCACCGTGACTCGGATTTCCAGAGATTATACTTTGGATTTGTCATCCGCGTTCGGATTTGGAAGATAAAATAGTGCAGATTCTGAGAAATAATAGTTGTCAAAGCTAGTGCACAGTTCTTTTGAAACCACTCTTCT
This sequence comes from Petrophora chlorosata, assembly GCA_951640565.1. Taxonomy (NCBI): domain Eukaryota; kingdom Metazoa; phylum Arthropoda; class Insecta; order Lepidoptera; family Geometridae; genus Petrophora; species Petrophora chlorosata. The sequence goes on from OX621207.1 coordinate 2,341,568, forward strand.
GAACAGGACTGTACTTATCTTTGATTTTTATGTTTATTTATTCTATTTGCTTTTTGTGCTTTTGAGCATTTATAAAAGAATCTTTGAAGTAAGTTTTCATAAACACAAGTTTTTATCAAACGTCTGAAAAAATTTGGATCCTACATAAACATTTTTAAACCAAATCATGAATAAAATATACTCTATTTGGTTTCGACTGGTAGGTATACAAATAACATAAAAATATACGCGAATGCCTTAGGCCAAATCTGGTCTGGAACAAATGTATACGCCTTGATATACATATTACAGGTTCCCTAGAGACATTACAAAAAGACACGCTATCAAAGAATATATTCCATTTTGTTACTCATATATCCATTTTGTTACTCTCATAAAATAATCCTACGGCTATGTCCTCAGCGTAATCGCAGCAAAATCGCGGGCCGCATATAAACTTTGCATAAAAATGTTGCGGGCCGTAAAACTCATTGGCAAGGTCGCGGGAACGGCACTTCCTATTTACCCTTTAAACGACCTCTTAAGCTTCAGTAGCAAGTAACTAGACCATGCCTGACAAGATATAACATGATATACTGGTATATAAGGACCAAAGTAGGAATGCTTCTTTTAGTATTGAAACCGGTGTCTTGATAAATAGATGATATATAATGTTTATTGGTGAAATATTAACCACTATGTATTCGTTAACGTGCGGAAGTGTAAGCAAATTAAACACAATAGAAACATATTCTACCAAAATAAAATAAAATCGGTTGAAGAGTGCAGGTAACTACGATTTTCATGTTCTCCCAAGATTATTTTAGCAAACTTCATAAAGTTCAAAATTCAAAAGTGCTTTATTCAATTTTGGCATCACACACGCACGACCAATATGGATGTCAATTATCACAATAACTCTACCACCGTATCGGAAATAGAACCACTACTCAGAAGATATACGGCAAGAAACTGAGCGGCATTAAAAGTTCCAATACTTTACTGAAGAGCTGTATGGAAGCTCAACATTAGGTAGGTACATTTAGAAACGGTTGATGGATGGCGTACACGTCACTCTTAAGACGGCTAAATAACGGAAGAAAAAATTCAACACTCGAGGTGGTGACCACCCTACCTCAATTGGGCAGAGCACTTCCCGCGCTAAGGGAAGATTGAGATGCGGGTTCAAGTCCCAGCCGGTGGTCGTATATTTTCTTTACAAAAAACCTTGTTTGAGTTTTTTTCTTGGCATTCGTTAATGCTTCATATAAATATAATAAGAATTAGGTAAGTACATTACTTTTTTTTAACGGGGAATGCCTTTATACTTAAAAACAATTCTACACTCTACTTGACACTGTATATAAACACACAACGCGTGCGAAGGAATATAGAAATAAGTTTATTAATAACCATCTTATACTAAAATGAGTTTTTTTTTCTAACTTGCCAGATTTTACCCAAACATTGCAAGTTATTTAAAAACTTGTAAGTAAAGAGTAAAAAAACCAGCCAAGTGCGAGTCAACTAGCGCACGAATAGGCTTAAGGAATAAAAACGGCAAAAAAATCATGTCTGTTGTATGGGAGCCCCACTTAAATTTTATTCTGTTTTAGTATTGTTGTTATAGCGGCAACAGAAATACATCATCTCTGATAATTGATTTTTAGAAAAAAACAAAAACCGACTTCAATGTATCTTCGAAGTCCAAAGTCACATATCAATGAAATTTATATGGGACCACTTCGTAGCTATACTGAACCCGACGCAAAAAGAATTTTTCAAATCGGTTCATAAATGACGGAGTTCTGATGTAACAACACACAAAAAAAAAAAAATACAATGGAACAGAGAACCTCCTCCTTTTTTGAAGTCGGTTAAAAATTTTAACTGTCTAACTATGACGGTTCATGAGATACAGCCTGGTGACAGACGGACAGACAGACAGACGGACGGACAGCGGAGTCTTAGTAATAGGCTCCCGTTTTACCCTTTGGGTACGGAACCCTAAAAACATGTTACCTATACCTTCAAAAATGATTTAAAAGTAAACAGCCTGCAAATTATTACCCATATTGACTTCATATTAAGATTTTTCTTATCGCAACAAATCGCGGGTGCCTATAACGCGAGCATAACCTATAAAGTATGCATTAAATATTGTGGCCCATAAAGTTTATTGACAAGGTCGCGGGGAATGGCGCGTCATCAGACCATCTCCCAGCTGGTGATTCTCAAACTTTCATATTATATTACATTTTATAATAAAAAAACCGACATCAATTCTGATGTATCTTCAGAATCCAAGGTAGAATATCAATGAAATTTATTGGGTTGGGTATTTGGGTTTTTTTTAAAGACCTGATACGAGTAAATATCTTTAATGCGAACTACTGCTTGGTGGCAGAATATTTGGCAAAGAACTTACTTACTACTACTTATTACTAGCTTAGAACGAATGTTCGTCGAACCAGAAAGATCATTCAATCAATATTTTTGTGAAATAATAATGATTTATATTTTTAAACCAATAAATAAAACCTTATAATTCTGACATTTTGAATCTGTGCTTCATCTCAAACGAAACAACAATCACATTCATTTGTAGGCAAATGCCGTGAGTCAAGCTTGTGTTTATTTTACGTTATTGCTTTTCATAAAATGTATTTATGCTAATTTTTTCGTTCCATTACCACAATATCGTCCCCAAACTTCCCAAAACGTATTTAAATCTCTTTGCAATATTTATTTCGAAGAGTTTGTTGTTTTCTACCTTCATATGACGTCACAAGTTTTGAGATGACCTTTTGCGCGGCAATATTTGAAACATAATATTTAAACATAGTTTTAGGTACTTTTAGAGGGTTATTTAATTAAAATAGTATTTTTCATGGCTATATATATTAATTTTAGTTAATATAAAACACTTTCTGAAAAGTTGTCCGATCCCCTATGGTAGTCAGCGAAATTTGAATGAATTTATATTTTAAATAATAACGATGTACATTGTGTTGGCGTTCAATAAATAAACAAATTACTGGGCATATGAGACTTAATATCTTGGGGTGAAGATCGCAATGCAGTGCTACGCATTTATTGTATTAAAAGTTCTGCGCTGCACTGAAATTTTATTGTTACGGGCAGGCGTGGCGCTTACCATTACTTGAATGACTTGGTCGTCTCACTACTCAGTCATTTCCAAAAAAAACAAATGAATGTCACTATAATAGAGTAAATCCACAAAACTAGGTAACAAAAGGCCTTTAAGAATAAGTTTATTATATTTTGTGTACCTATATATTTAAGTTATTCAAGCTACTTATTTTAGTTTAGAATTAGAAATTATTAGTTGTATTTTAATTATATTGCCTGAAATTATAAAAAGATAGATAGATTTTGTTACAGAAAACCTCAATGTTAATATTACATCAAATTTCAACATCAATCCCGTTCTGTTATGTCAGAATTTACTTAAGTTACGTTATACCGGAGAATAGGCAGATACTACGTTGTTATACTAGGATGTTCTAGGTTTAGTCTCGGCTCTAGGCGCAGCTTGGTTCCTTAATATTTCTGAAGAGGGGAAAGGCTCGATGGTGATCGCTACGCCCGTGATTACAGTTGCAGTGCCCAGAATGAAATATTGTAAGTCCTGCTCTGCACTGGCGACTAGATAGGCATCAATTTAAAAACTATAGGGAAATATTTATAAGAACACTAGCTATGCTCTGCGGTTTTACCCGTGGTTTCTCGTGTAAAAGGTATGTGTTAATCCAGGGTATAAGCTATCTCCCTTCCGAATTTCACTCAAAGCGGTAGCACCGTTCTTCTTCTATTCTCTCTCGTGTGGGGTTGAGCCGTTACAACGTGAAGAAGGTGCTGGTATAGTCGTGGTGATAATTTGACGTTCATAAGTGCGTCTGTGATGCCAAAATTGAATAAAGAGATTTTTATTGATTAAGCCTTTTGATACAAAGGGGTAACGCTGCGCTGCCAGTATTCTGGGAACCCTGCCGTACGATGACGATCTACACGGCGTGTTTGCCTTTTATTTTTTTATTTTATTCATAAAGCCATGTATATAATTGTACCTATATTATATATCCAAACAAAATAAATAATAAACATTGCAAGTTAAATTAAAGCTTGTAATAAAAAAAAGCTTGCAAAAAATGTAAGAGAACAGTTTGTATTCTGATTTCGCTGTAGTTAGATCAGCGTATTGAGCTCCCCTGTCTTGTGGTTCCACAACACTTATCTCGAGTCGGCTCAGGACACACGCCATGCGTCCATTGTTGTGTGGCTTGATACCGCTATTGTATACACCCTGTACGCTACTCCATACACACTCTGTATAGCCTATGGCGATGGCGTAGTGAGAAGAGTATGGGGTTTGGGAGTTCGAATCCTCTACGAAACATGAAAAATAGGCGGAATAGACATAAGGAATAGACAATACATGATTTTTCAATCGTAGCAAAAAATAATAGATGTTATAGAGTTTCGACCAAAGTTTTTGATGTCTTTTTAACATAAAAGCACTACGTGGCACTGCACTGCGCTCATCACCCCGAGACATCAGAAAATAATTCTCGTATGCCCAGTAATTTCGCTGGCTAAAATGCCTTTCAAACCGGAACATAGTAATGCTTGCGCACTTGTATAATAATATAGGCCATTTTTATTATAAATATATAATAATAATGGCATTATGTCAATTTCTTGAATCAAGGCTGTTGTAAGTAACAAGCATCTGTGCATATAAAACTGATCCCCAGTCTCCCGACACTTATCTGCTGTCGGCTCAGGATCACGACACGCGCCATGCGTCCATTGTTCCGAGACGCGCGTGTGGATTCGCTATTGTATACCTCCTTTACACTGCGTCTTGCACACACCCTGTGTACTGTGGACGTAGTAAGAGATGGTCGGTGCTAAAAATGGTTTCACTCTTGGAATAGAGACAATAAGTCTATGTCTTGATGGACATATTCTAAGTTTTACTAATATTTATATTTTAATTTAAAGGTACAATCAAGTTCTTAGAAAACTAACGAAATAAAAGGCTAAATAATTTTAAAAATACAGGAGACTAAACTAAAAGATATTAAATACTACGCACATAAGGGGTATCAGTTGAGCCAACTGAATGGCCTACAGATAATTCAACCGATACCCGTCGTTGGGCAACGTGCCCAAAATGCTGGCGGCGTTGCATCGCTGAATAGTTTTACTCTATTTAGTCAAATTTAAATTACTTATTAATTTATATTAGGCTAGATTGTACTTCTAACGGCGGGTCTTTATTTGAGTCAAGTCATCACATAACAAACTCTTGGAATACCTTAGATCTTTTAAATCTAACACAATATTAAAATATAATTAAAAAGATATATGAAAGAGCTCACGCAAAAAATTAAAGTAACATTTCGAAAGAAAATATTGATTTTATACAATCATAGTTCATCACAATCAAGTTTCATAACTATGTATTATGAATTTTATTTTCAGCGCCTTTTTAGACTAGGAAATATTTTGGTTTTCCTTCTTAATAAGATTTTTGCTGAAAAACATTTCTTTCAGGACAAGCTTTTAACAAATTCGTAATCGGAACTGCGAGCAGATTAACAGAGCCCAAACATTAGTAGTTTACGATTATCAGTCAAGGAGATCCATTGCCCACCTTCCGTCTCCATCATCAGATCAGCTGGCTGTCACCATAATATTGCATTGTCGTCGGAAAATTTTAACAAAACAAACAAAACTTTAACTCCGTAGGATAAGAGGAAGTGGTTCTGATTCAACTTGCAAGATTAGACCCAAACATTGCGAAGATTATTAAATAATTAGGAAGAAGAAAAATGATGTTGCAGGGATCGAATCTGCGTCTTCATAATACCGTCCCGACGCCTTAACTATGCGCTTATGCATTCCATATAAAAAAACATTGCAAGTTAAATAAAAGCTTGTAAAAATATACTATTTTCCCGGAACCCTAATGTAATATAACAATAACCTTGACTTCCCCTCCAAACAAAGTCCTGAATACACTCATGGCCCCTGTGTTACCCAGACGTGTGCCCTGTGTGGGATCTCCACAGTGCCCCGTTAATTGAATCGAGACGACTCGACTATGCGAACGTTTTTGTTTAGAAAGGGTTTGATTAAGCGGTACGAGATAGGATCTTTAGTCATTTAGTTATATATCTTATAAGAGGCGTCGCTTGACTAGGTACATGAGGCAGGAGATTTTTGATGAAGCACATAGGTATGTAAGTTTTACCTTTTTCAGAGCGATGGGGTTTTCCATTAGACGTGCAACACACTTGTCTTGTAACCGGAAACAACTGAATCATTTTCCCGTGGTAGGTCTCTTGTATGCGAGAGGCCGTCTGGGTAGGTATTCTGCCGCCAAGCAGAAGTGCGCAAGCATTACTGTTTCTGGTTTGAAGGGCATTGTAGCCAGCGAAATTACTGGGCTTAGGAAATGAAATGAAATAATGAAATGAAATGAAATGAAATAATTTTATTGTAGCAAAAACATACTTAACTAAACAAATACTTAACTAAACATTAATACTAGGTATTGCTACAAATCGGCCCTACTCAGCATAATGCCGGCTGGAGCAACCAGCGCTGATCTTCCGTAGGAGCCGCCCGGTGACACCACGGATCGTAACACAAGATATAAATTACATAATATTGATACAAAATAACATTACATTTATAATGACAAGAACAATTTGCACAAAAACATGATAGGTACACTTAAAACACAACACAAAATACAAGATTAAAACATAGAGCACCAAGGTGATATAAAAAGAAAGAAAAAAATCCTTAGAATTTTTATTATAACACACTTGAATCATGTCGCAGAGTTTCCTGTTTATTTTGGTGTTGACAAATATACATTTTTAATTTAAATCTAAAACTTCCAAGATACTGCAGGTTCCGTATCGGCGGCGGTATATTATTCCAACATTTCGACGCCGCGTATCGGAAACTGCCTCTAAACGCCGCAGAGCTGTGTCGTTGCGTCACAAGCTGTATCGCACTCTGCCGCGGCGCATGAGGTCTTTGACTCGACATCCAGGACAATTTTTCGTGAAGATAGGAAGGAGCTTTATGTTGTAAGACACCAAAAAGAAGACACGCTAAATGAAGCTTGCGACGATGTGTCATTTTTAAAATGCAGTGCTTGTTTAGGTAAGGGGTCACATGATCTCTGAAGGGAACGTTAAAACAGAAGCGAGCACAAGCATTCTGAACTCGTTGAATGAGTTTTTGCGTCCTCACAGGAGACTTAATATCTGATGTCTCGGGGTGATGAGCGCAATCATAATCATAATCATCATTTATTCATATTTATAAATACAAGTCATGAGTCAAAAATGAAATAATAATATAAAAAACATAATTTGACATAGCAATTGTACATTGTAAAATTAATATTAATAATAAAATTCCTATAATAACAATTATATACTAAAATGTCAATGTAAATAATATTAATAAATTCAATCCAGTGCTACGCAGTGCTTTTTATGGTATTAATGGTTCACTGCAATTGTTATAGGTAGACGTGGCGCTTACCATCTCAGACTACTCTCAACACTCAGTAAAAAAAGCTACGAAATATGGCTTTGCACGATTTGTGTAGCCAGAGTGACGTTAAAAAAAATATGTCTGAAAGTTGCAGGTGCTCACATTTGAAATTGTATCTTTCCAAATTAACTAAAAATTGTTTTTATATAGCAAAGCCTTTCCAAGCCTACATAAATGTCACATACAAATATAATGCAACAGCTGAATACTTCTGAACATGGTACATATTAAAAAACTCATTAAAAACTGAACGGTTTCATCAAAGAAAAGCCGAAAATGATTCGAACCGCGAGTGACGCAATTAAAACTTCATACACCACACGCGTGCTCCCACACTTGTCTGTTCATCTGTACTCGCGGGAATGACACCGGATTTAACCAAACTTTTTTTTTATGATAATGAGTGATGATACGAGAAGGTCGTTCGCCTGATGGTAAGCGCCACGCCCGCCCATAACAATTGCAGTGCCACTGCCCAGATCTTTTTAGACCTTAAAAAGCATAGCATAGCACTGCATTGCGCTCATCACCCTGAGACATATTAAATCTCATATACAAAGTAAATTCGATGGCTCTACAAACCGGAATACAATTACTGCTTGCCGACAGAATTACTGGCAAAGTTGTGGTGCCTACCCAGACGGCCTCCCGCATACGCGAGACCTACCACAAGTAAAAACTTTTTAACCGACTTAAAAAAAAGAGAACCTCAGAACTCCGTTATTTATGAACCGTAACGTACCTTAACCGAACCGACCTCTTTGAAGTTCTTAAAACTAGAAACGTAATACCTACTAATATTATAATTGTTGAGATGACTAACCACTTCAGATATTACATAAAAACATCAAAGAAAAAGCATAGTTGGCTCAAATGCAATATCCTCAAGAAGTAAACAACAGAACAGAGCAGACATTCTGTCCAAAACAACGGCGTGCGCATTACCGCAGCGAGCACATGGGCCCGCGCGCACCATGAAAAATTCATAACATATACCATAGAGGAAACGGTACAGAAGGCTCACGTACGCCTTTGTATCGAGCTTCAATGATAGAGTAATTTGTTGTACGGAAACGGAAGTTTGCGGTTTTAAAATGGGTCAGATGATTTTGTGGCATTAAGAACGAGAGGCTGAATAAGATGCGATAGCCGGGCGGTTAGTGCGACTTATGATGCGACGAGTAGGTGCAAATCGCGGTCTGCTTGGCACCGATGATATTAAGAAACAAACAGATTTTTACTCATTTATTAATGGGAAAAAAAAATCGTCACTCTTGACTGATAAATTGGAACTATTAGTTAAAAAATTAGAAAAACTTCAGACCAGTCTCTTAAATCTACAAAGAAATTAATGAGGAATTAAAGCCCTTGTGTGGTTCAAATAATTTTCAAGATTTTTAGTAATTTAGAAAACTAGAGAAGCATTAATTTTTTGTCGAGATGTTTATATGTATAAATTTGATTTAAGGTTTATTATAGATGGTCCAAGGTAATGTTCTTGAAAATTAAGCCCCGTATTGCCGTGAATGAAGTTCATATTGAAAGAAAACTAAGGAAAGAAATACGTCGTATCCTTTTGACAACAAAATCAGACTTTAATATCTAATAATAACGTTGAAACTTGCGACGACACATGCGTATTAATGTTCTACTACTGAAAAAACCATCTACGATAAGAAAGTTATAGTAGTTCTAAAAATGGGTAAGTGGTGACTCTTCTACCCTATCTCGTCTTTGTCCATCGTATAGTAATAATAATGTGTGTGCACCGACGTCGTCTATAAAACAGTGTTCGGGGGCAAATGTGGATTTACAGCGGCGGTCCGGAATCCGCTGTGACAGCAAATCTTAGATGTTGCGACTCATAGGCTAGGAGATAATAGCACATTTATTTCATTCTACATTAGAATTATTGAATTACCTAAAATTTGTTTTAAGATGTTAGATAATTAGTAGTAGGTGTTTTTTTGTGATTTTTAGAGAATTATACAACCAAGATAAATTAATTCTGCAGTTATTTGTTATTTTAGTGACTGTACGATCTTAGAAACTTCATGAAGACTTCTTGCGATTGGTGTTTTTGGGAGATTACTTTTCAGCGTATGTCATTCTTCATAAAGTTAAATACCTACCAAAAACAATCATAGGACTTTGCTAATTCTGGCTTTAAACAATAAATAAAATAAAAAAAAACAGAAGTGCGGCATAATGACTCTCGTAGTTTGAACATGAATAAATTCAAAATATCATAAGTTCTACTCTTAAGCGTTACAACTTACTGAAAACTGGGTTACATCTATAGTAATTAAATGTATCTGCAGCTCGGTATCTAATAGTGTTTGTTATTGAAACCCAGATGTCTGTTATTGAACATGGTGTCTGTTAACTCTCTTAGGAATGTCGGTAAGTGTTGGTTCAGTTGTTCAACAGTGTGCTACTGTTGATACTAGTTCCTATCTCGACACTGTTTGTTATATGTGGGTCTCCGAGACAATTTATAATGGAGTTAGAAGGAAGTGAATAAACATGAACTAAAACTAAAGGAGGTGAAATAAATAATAAACTAAAATAAGTGAAAGAGCGACCTAGTCGTGTTTCGGGATGATGTTCGGTGAATCATCGGGGAGACGGGTCTGAGTAGCCGCTCAACTGCCGTCTCTCTCTAGATCTATGTGCTCCATCTTAGGCCACATCATCGCTTCACATCAGGCGAGATAGTGGCCAAACATAGATCTGTTAAGTGTTAAAAAAAAAAAAAGAGTGAGCGAGTGTGGCTCAGTGGGAGAGCACGTGCGATTTTCGATCCGACGCACCCGAGCTCGAATCCCGCTGGCCTCGCACCACTGACTTTCTGTTATGTGCTTTTTTCTGTGCAATAAAATTTGTCCCGTAGCGGGAATCGAACCAGTAACATCCGCGGTTTAGGATATTTGAGCTGACCTACGCAACCATTGCCATCGCACCACGGATAAAGTCAGCAGAATGATATGGGTACTCACTGTGCGCTGAGCCTTCAGATAATGCCGCGAGTAGGCTATTTCGTTAATTTAATATGTAAAACAAATCAAACCACGCTTTAACTTCCTTAATAATATATTAAGTAGGTATTCATTCACCCCAAATTATTAAATCTGGCAATATCTCTCTACTTACCAGTCTTCCGTCTTAGTACTCTGCAAAAAATAATAAAGAAACATTATATTAAATTCCGACCTACATTGTCAGATAGTCTTAACAAGCTGAGCCACAGAATAAATAAAAGTACTAGCGGAGCCGTAGATTCCTACAGTAAGTACGTGTTTACTGTACTATTATTTTATTCTGTGAATCTACATATACAGCGTGTAACAGAATGGTATAAAAAACATCGTAGTTAACAGTATGTAGGTATTTTTATATCGGATGGTAAATTATACAAGAACTAAGAGCTGTTAGTTTTCTGAAAATAAAAAGATTTAAAGTCTTACAATATTTCATCAAAATCTCTCCAATTATTTTTCAATGACTGACAGTCATCCACAAATCCTCACAACCTTTCGCATGTATAATATTAGTATGTTATAACCGATTAACGATTTTATGTTTAACGTCCTGCCAAATTATCCGTATAATGCTCGTATAGAAAAAAAAAATTATTTGTGTAATTGATTGACGAGACGAGCTGGTCGTTTGCCTGATGGTAAGCAATAAGCCAGCCCATAACAATAACAGCACCACCCAGAACTTGCAAAATCCTGCGCGGCGCTGCACTGCGCTCGTCACCCTGAAACAATTAGCTGTTGAGTCTCATAGTGCCCAGTAATTTAGTTGGCTACAATACTCTTCAAACCGGAAAACAGTAATGCTCGCGCACTTCAGCTTGGCGGCTGAATAACTGGCAAAGCGGTGATACCCACAGGTCGGCCTCTCGCATACTAGAAACCTACCACCAGCAATAGAAAACTACTACCAGTACCATTCAACATTATTAAAAAAATATCAAAATTTTGATAAAAATAAGCTTTAAAACAATCTTAGTGCCTAATAAGACATTGGTATTGTATCTTATTTTTTCTTTATTGTATTTCTGTGACACCCTGTATACCATCGTAGAGGTCTGCTTCTAAGTAATCTCTCCGTTTACCAAGAACAGTGAACGGTGCGGGGAACCGCTAAACGTCAGCGGAATTACCGCATGGTGAAGCAGCGAAGTCAGCTTGGTACACTTTGAAACGGTATCGTTAGTCTGTAGCACTAGGTAGATATATTATGTATTTTAGAATTGATGTGTCTGTTTGTGCTGTAGTTATTACATTAGAGAAAGAGGGGCTGACAGCACAAACGATAGGATGACGAAATTGTTGAGATAGCGGGTAAACACTGGACGGGACAGGCACTGGACAGGCAGGAATGGAAGAGGATGGGGGAGGCCTTTGCCAAATGGCAAACAGACAATGATGTTGTCAAAAAATGAAAACACACAGTTATGAACAAGTAGGTTTAATAATTAGTATAAGCTTTAAAGTTAAATATAAAATTGTAAATGTACCTATACTTCTGAATAAAGGGCTATATTATTATTATTATTAATTACATTAGATAATTGACTCATTATTGTACACCAGTTTTTTTACACAAGCTTATTTTATGTATCTGTATGACGAGACGAGCTGGACGTTTGCCTGACAGTAAGCAATACTCCAGCTCATAACAATAAACCAGAACTTTGTTTTGCAAAATCATGCGCGGCTCTGCACTGCGCTCGTCACCCTGAGACAATTACCTGTTGAGTCTTTTAATGCCCAGTAATTTCGCTGGCTACAATGCCCTTCATACCGGAACACAGTCATTAATTTATCTTGTAAATATAAATTATTTATTATTAAGCGACTTCAAAAAAGGAGGACGTTCTGAATTCGATTGTATTTTTTTATGTTTCTTAGCTCAGAACTCCGTCATTTATAAACCGATTTGGAAAATTCTTACGTTGTGTTCAGTATAGCTACAACGTTGTCCCATATAAATTTCATCAAGACTCGACCTTGAACTTCGGAGATACAACAGAATCGAAGTCGGTTTTTTTAATTATAAAATGAATTTTTAATTATCAAATTGACAAGGCAAGCAGGTCGTTCATGTGATGGTAAGCGTGCTGGTGGCCTGCCCATAACAATTGCAGCGCCATTCAGAAAATGCTTGCTTGTAAAGTACCAGGCGATCAGAAATCTATAAGAGGTTAAAAAAAGGTTAAAGATGGTCAACATAATTTCTTCTCATCTATTTTCATTTACAAACTCCATACCATTGACCTACCAACTCTTATGAGTGTATGCTCGCCTGGTACATTAACGCTGCGGAGACGGGCTAATCGAACCCGTACTCCGTCTCCGCTTGGAGAACCTCACGTGGTGTAGACGCCCCATATGTTCCGGGGGCATCTGACACGAGGTGGGGAAGTTTCAGGGTCCACCGCAAGGCGGGCTGCGGCGTCGACGGGGGTTGGGGAAGAATGCGCGAGCGGTCCCGTGCCCCGTTACCAGTTGAGGATGGAGGAACATAGTGGGGTTTAAGTCGGTAAGGGCATCGATTATTTATCGGTGTTGAGTCCGATATAACCCACCCGTTACCCCCGCGAGTGGGTATGCATCACAGCATTTCCCCACGAAAAAAAAAGGTCCAGTCAGACTTAGTGGAATCAGTCTTGATCGAGTCAGACATTATCAATTTATCGTACGCAACATCTCCACTAAGCCTCGTAATAATTGTAAATTTACTCAAGAAAGTCTTCAAGAATTTGCCCTTATCAACATGAAGCACAATTACAGTAAGTCTTGTTGACTGTACTTGAAGTAGAATGTTAAAATGTCTAGAATTGTGGCAATCGGATATGATTTTATTAATTTTGTTTTGTTTTAAAATGACGGTTGTTCTGATTTGAGATAAATCTGCCTTCACTACAGCACATCACATCACACAGATCTCAAAATTATTTAAAGCCAGACCAGAATAACCAATCCCGAAGTTTCCTTAAAGGCCTTAGTAATTTCCCAGATAACAGGGAAGCTTTTTTTATGAATTCCCTTTTTTAATTTACGGGTAATTTACGTCGTCTAAAAGTTTCATTTGTGAGGTTAAATTACTTTAACGATTTGAGCTAACTCCGCGGAGTTAACTAGGGTAAAGAATTTCGCCGGTCGTTTATTAAGAATTACATTTTTTGTGAAAACGTGTTTCATTTAGGGAAAGTCAAAGGAAGGACAGTGGCTCGGGTCGTCATTAAATAGGTTAATTGTGAATGTTATCTGAGAAAATCCTAGAATTTCTATCTGAATCATTCTAGAAACTAATTTCAGGCACTACTGAACTGATATTATATAGGGACAGGTGGAGCGCTGGGATATTGTTTGAAGTTGGTATAAAAGATATTATACCTAGTTATATTTTGATTAGAGCTGATTTTTTCCTTAAATAAGTGGTCCATGGTGTAGCGTAGTTCACCGAGCCGTTTGTAACAGATCTGGTTAGCAACGTTCGCTGCGGTCACCACTAGGATGGGTGACCGTTTGAGTGGTATTTACATCTCAGCACTACCGTGCTTCGGAGGGCACGTTAGGCCGTCTGTCCCGGTTGTTGTTTTAGGACAACAGTCGTTAGCCCATGTCGGAGGCCTTCAGGCGGTCCATAGAACTCCGACACCAGTGTTGGCCACACACCCACACCAGAAATGCAGAAGTGATTATCTGTCGTGGATAACTTGACTATGAACTGTGCAAGTGAGACGCATTTATTCATCATTCTATATGCGAGAAAAGGACAAATGCACTTCACGTTTTATTTTATCCCGCTGTTTCACTATCTGCTTGTGATTGAGATTTTTTTGTAGCCGGTAAGGAGATTCCAATTATATTATTTTTAACCGACTTCAAAAAGGAGGAGGTTTACAATTCGACGGTATGTCTTTTTTTTTTTTTTTTTTTAATTTTTTTTTTGTGTGTTTGTTACGCGATTACTCCGCCAGTTATGCATTGATTTCGATGATTGTTTTTTTGATTGGTAGGTAATACTTCAAAGGTGGTCCCATATAAATTTTATCGAAATTCATTCAGTAGTTTTTGAAAAAAATAGCAAAAACAAAAAATATAAGTTTAATCTTCAAGTCGATTCTTGTTTTTTTCGTAACCAACTTTCTAAAGGTGGAGGTTTGTATTCGACTGCTTCACCTGCTTCACCCAGGGTTGACTTCCGGTGAGGAAACTCCTCAACGGTGAATAGTACAGACACAACATTTCGTAAATGGATTTAACCATAATAGCCTGTTCTAAATTCCATCACGACATGGCAGATACACCCAGGATTGACTTCCGGCGAGGGAACTCCTCAACAGAGATATAGGACAGACATGAAATTTTTTTGTACATGCATTTAATTGTGATAGCCCGTTTTAAACTTCGTCATGATGTGGCTTCTAGATCATAAAAGCTTGTCTTTAAAAACTTTTTGAATTAATTTAATTAAAACTGGTTTTTCACTAAAAAGGGTAAAATAAATTATTTTTCAAAAAAACTAAACCGACTTCAAAACCACAAATGGCACTCAAAAGTAAAAAATAATCGGTAAGAAAGGTAAGGTAAAAAAGGTAGTAGATAGATACTACCTACAAGTAGTACTTACTATATACATAGTATTTATCTGCCACCTATTAGACTTGGCTGGCACCGACTTCAAATATATGAGTGGGTAGCGCTTATGTTAATTATATTAATTTATTTTTCACTTTAGAGTGCCATTTGTGGTTTTGAAGTCGGTTTAGTTTTTTTTGAAAAATAATTTATTTTATGTTTGTTACCTCAGAACTCCGTCACTTATAAACTGATTTGGAAAATATTTTTGCGTTGGGTTTAGTATAGCTACGAAGTGGTCCCACATACATTTCATTGATATTCGACTTTGGTTTTTTTTGATAAAATGTTAACTTGTTGATACCATAATAGTTAGGTTAAAGACACAATATTTGTTTGCTTAACCATATACGTAATATTACGGCTTCATTTAAGATAAGCGATTGACCCTCGTAGCCCTAGGCTTGATCCAGAATTGACATTGAGCGCTAACATTTCAGCCCGAGGCTAATTATTGGGGCGTGTAGGCAAATCTAGCGCCCGCGGGGAGTTATTTCGGACTGTCGTGTCTGCGCACTGTTGGCTTAATCTATGATTGTATGTTACATGAACTGTGAGATGGCAAACTGATTTGGTTATGAAAATTGTTTAGAAAGATTTATGGTATGTTTTCGAAGCATTTTTAAAAAATTATGTTTTCATCTTCATCTTAATTATTTTGTAGGATGTTTAGAAGCTTCAACTGACCTGACATATAATATTTTTGAATTTCATACTAAAAATAACAAGCGCACATTTATCACATAGCACTACCAAATACTTTTTTTTACACTTAATAGATCTATGTTTGGCCACTATCTCGCCTGATGTGAAGCGATGATGTGGCCTAAGATGGAGCACATAGATCTAGAGAGAGACGGCAGTTGAGCGGCTGCTCAGACCCGTCTTCCCGTGACTTTGCAAACAAGTAGTATACGTACCAGAAAAAAAAACCGACTGTAAATGTCAATGTATCTTCGAAGTCCAAGGTAAAATATCGATAAAATGTATATGGGACCACTTCCTAGCTATACTGAACCCAACGCAAAACAAATTTTCCAAATCAGTTTATGAATGACGGAGTTCTGCGGTAACAAACATAAAAAATAAATAAAAATAAAAACAATCGAATAAAGAACCTTCTCCTTTTTGAAGTCGTTTAAAAAGAAACATGTTACAACGAAAGTCTATAATTATGTTTAAATATCAGTTTATATAAAAACTGATGTTAAAAATTTACTAGTAGTAGTACAGTCGCATCAACGTTTATTCATATCTTTGCATAGTTTTGTTTCTATAAAGATATATATATTTTATAGCGTGACGTGAGCTGTCAATTGCGAAAGATGGAGGAGTTCCAAACCTCATCAGCCCATCACGTTCCCACTGCTGGGACACGTGCCTTCTCCCATAGAGAGAGAGTATGAGCAATAATCCACCACGCTGGCCCAGTGCGGCTTGGTGGATGTCACATATCCTTGAATTTTTGTGATTAATTCTTGGACATGCCGGTTTCCTTTACCGTTTTAGAGTGAGTGTTAAATCCGCGCATAACTTGAGAAAGTTAGTGGTGCGAGGCCAGCGGGATTCGAACTCGGGTGCGTCAGATCGAAATTCGCACATGCTTGCATTGAGCCACACTCGCTCAAACCAAACCTAATTTATTTAAAAATTAATCTTCTGTATAATTTCAATTTAATTACATTCAAATATTTTTTCGTGTTTTTTTGGATATTTTAAGAGTTATACGGGGCGGACACGAATCAAACAAATAAGAGATAACATCGGTCTAGCTGTTTTTGAGTTATAAATGGTTTAACTAACCCGACTTTATTATATTTATTTAGATATTTTTTTATTTTATCTACCTTTGTGTTTCTATTGTTTAATCGTTGAACTAGATTGACTCATCCCATACGGGGTGTTATCCAAATCTTCAGAAGAGAGAAGTATCTATGAAGATAGTCGAAAACTCTAGAAAAGAGGAGAATTATGCCTAGTTTTGTGTTAGATACAATTTTCCTACCTACCTATATTTAGATAAACAAGTCTCGCAATACCCCTGTGTTCCAGTTTGAAGGGCATTGTAGCCAGCGAAATTACTGGGCACGACGACGGCGGCGGCGGTGAGACTTGATATCTGTGACTCGGGGTGATGAGCGCAATGCAGTGCTACGCATTGCTTTTTTGATATTAAATGTTCTGGGTGGCACTGCAATTGTTGTGGGCAGGCGTGGCGCTTACCACCAGGCGAACAACTTGCTCGTCTCATCATAGTATCATCACAGAAAGTAGATTCAAATTGAGTGTGAAAAATATTCTAATGAAAAAAGCAAGACAAAGATGCATGGAATATTCCGCTTCTGCCAAGTAGCCAACTGGCACATAAGAAAAATAATATTGTCAAAAACAAACATAAAATATTGTAACAAAAGTTCTAAAAAATATGCCCCTCAGTTTCTTGCCGTATCTTCTGAGTAGTGGTTCTTTTTCCGATACGGTGGTAGAGCCATTGTAATAATTGACGTTCATAAGTGCGTCTGTGACGACAAAATTGAATAAAGAACTTTTGATTGATTGATTGATTGATAGTTCCTTCAAAAAAAAGATCGCTCACTATCAAATTAAATTGCTTTAGTAACTTTTTATTCACAAATTACTCAACTAACTCTACACGTTTACAAATCGGTAAACATGTAGAGTAAGTAATAGGTAATAAATTAAAACGTTTGAAATTACAATGTTCCCATCGGGGTTGCATCTGTTACACGCGCACACGGAAGCCGCCGTGTAATTAATATCAGCTGTTGGGATGCGTTCGACTAATCACTAATTAGTGCTCGGCTCGGGGGAGTACTATTGTTATACTTTGTAATTTGAGGCAGTGATAGTAAGCATTTATGTATGTAGTATGTAGCGGTGTCCCTCTGAACTTCGACGTTCTTTATTTCGACACGACCCTCTCTTCGAAAAAATATATTATTAAAATTAAATTTTATTTATTGGTATTGCTTACCATCAGGCAAACGACCAGCTCGTCTCGTCATTCAGAATAAAAAATAAAACCCATTAAAATCAATAACTACACACAGTCATTCAAATTACAAATTCAATTTATGTTAATTTTAGCTAAAATAAAATAAAATCAATCAAATAAATAATAAAACAAATAATCAACAGTCAAATAAAATTGAAATAATAAAATAATATTAAATTAATCTATAATCTAGGTTTCATATCTAATATAGTTCGACAAGTCATTGTTTCGACTGAACATTCGACAAGTATTAGTTCGACAATAAGTACTTCGACAACACAAAAATCGCTAACAGCTAATCGGGAAGTGCTCGAAATTTGAGTTGCAAGACTCCACACGGAACGACGAAAGTGACTCAACAAACACGTGGTAAAATAAAAATAAAAAAGGAGTTTAGGCTTCCCTTCAGTTATTGGGCTTGATATATATATATATATCGACGTAGGAAAGCATATTTGCTGTAAGTAGACAAAATACCTAAAGTGACTTTTTACTACCATTAGAATCAGAAAAAAAAGCCGCATCGAATGACCCGGGTCCTGTGTCTCTACGATGAAAAAAAAATTACATACGCCGTTGAAAACGCCGGTACTTATATTTTTTTTAGCAAGATTAAATGCTGTATGTAGACCAAAATCTAGTCATTTTAGACATTTTGTACTCACAGCAAAAGAAAGACTGCATTTTTCGCTTTACAAATACTTACTTCTTCCCATTTAAAAACTTAACGCTACTTACAGCATTTCTGCGGCGTGTGATTTTTACATTCGTTTACTTACAGCAAATTTAGGGAACCTACAGTTTTAGTTTTTGTTATTTACAGCAAATCATCACGTATTTGCTTTAAAAGCTCACACCACATAATGCATTTTAAAAACCTGTGATTTTTTAGAAATTTGAGATACTGCATTTTGATAAATCATTTATTATTTCATTTTACCGTTACGCCATTAAAAAATGATAGTACTTTGAAGTTGTGTCGGTGTTACCGGTTCGCTACCTGCTCCGCCCGCACCCTTCATTCCTTGTACGACATTCTGTTATTGTCTCATTATAAGCGTGGCATTTGATTTGAAACGTCGTGTGTGCTGAGTGTCCGTAATAAGTGGTGTGATTTAAACTAAACCTGAGTATTTTACCACGAAAACGTAAGTAAATTTTCCGAATATTATTATTAAGTGTCGATAAGTATTTACGTATTGTATCTTAATCGAAACTATCTAATACAAGCAAAGGTATTTGTAATCTGCCATAATTAGGTATAAGCATTTTTTTAGGTAGTTTCAAGGTATAAAAATCATCAATTTACTTGTCCTTCTACAGATTTTTTATGAATATTGTCACACCTGTAATCCCTGACGGAGTAGGCATTTCACCGACGTATTTAGTCTCCACTGTGACTGGTGGCGAACCAATCAATATACTACCTACGCACAAACCCAGTTACGAGCTGCAATTGAGGAAGTTTCACAACAGTAAAATCACGTATTACACTTTGCCATAGCCGGGAATCGAACCCGGAACCTCATTACCTATAATCAGCATAATCACTAGGCCAACGAGGGTAACAAGATATTTTTTTTATTTTTTATAAACTGCCTTGCTTATTTTAGATGGCGAAACGCAGGGAATGGATGGACGAATTGAGACCTCTTCAAGAAGACATTGTTGAAGAGCATTCAAGAAAGAAACCTAAAATACAAATATTAAGCAACGAACTATACCTACAAGGCAATTTAATTCCTTCGGAATTGAACAACAAAAAAATAAAATCACAGACCGATGAATCTTATAATTTTTCGCAAAATAATTGCAAAACGACACCACGACATACAAGGAATTTGGAAGAGGACATGACTAGTAGCAAAGAATTGACTCCAACTTTTCGAAACCCAGAAAAGTACATGACTGCAACCGACCACATACTAAGACAAATTTTTCCGCCACCGATTCAAGCTTTGGGCTTGACGGAAATCCCAACAGACTTGCATAAAGATTGCGAAATCACCCACGAAACATGTATTCCAAAACATGCTAAATTAGATTTTACTGTAACCATTGAAAATGAAGATGTTTTGGATGAAAGTATTCCACATTTAACAGCTTGTGAATCCTACTTTCCAGTTGAGAATGATGGTAAGCAAATCAAAATCCAATGTCTCTATTCTATCCCAGAATTAGGTGGTGGTGTTGAGAGCGATATGGAACAGCCTCAAAGTAAATCACCAGCTACTGAGAAGAGAGCTATGATCGAAAGTAACGTAAAATTGATGGACCCTGAAAGTCTACCCTCCGGTCTTAGAGCATGTGCAGCAATAGAGAGCCACGTGCAAACGCAACTTCAATGTCCATCTCCAGTTCTTGATACTAGTGTTGCTACTCAAAGTAACGTGCTACAGTTTCGGTGTCCATCTCTAGTACCTTCAATGAGTTTTGCGATTGAGAGCGACGTAGTGCAGGTATCATCTTCAAGCTATTCTCTGGTTCCTGGCGTAAGTACTGCTACAAATGGCTCTGTTCAGATGCAATTTATTTCTGAAAACAGTTCTGCAATTGAAAGCAATATAGTGCCAATAGGATCTCCAAGTCTATCAATGTTCCCTAGGACGAGTGACAGCAACATGGTGCAGATACAGTTTCGAAGTAGTTTACCATCTCCTGAAACAAACAAAATACAGATAACAGAAGACAGAGGCACTAGAAGGATAAATCCTAAAAGATGTAAGAAGAAACTAAATTTCGATAAATGTTATCTTGATTATGTGGACGATGCGGATACATTATTGTTAAATGAAGCCTTTCCATCAGATGACTCAACAGATTGGAGTGAAGTGGAAGAGTCATCTGACGAGATGGAAGATGGGGATAAACACACTAAAACTGCAAAAAGAAATAAGAACAAGCAAGGCAAACATAAAGACAAAATAAAAACAAAGACAAATCATAGGCACATAAATATAGAAAAAAACAAAACAAAAGCATTGATTAAAAAAGAAAATGAAGAAGAAAAGAAAAAAGGGAAACAATATTTAACTAGAAAAGGAAAACCTATTGAGGAAAAAAAAATGAAACCAAACCCATGTACTGGCAAAAAATGTAGAAATAACTGTGAAAACATAACCGAAGAACGGCGTACAAATTTATTTAACTATTTTTGGAATCTTAAGTGTACGCAAAGGCGCAAAGATTGGATTGCTCAATGCTGTCATAAAAAAAGTGTAAAGAACCACACGTCACAAAATAGCGGAGTATCTAGGCGGAGCATCACACATGAATATTTTATTAATGAAGGAGAAGGAAGGAGAAAGGTCTGCCAACAATTTCTGATCGCGACTCTCGATGTGACGCAGAGATTTATTTTGTATACACTGCAAAATTCAATTGATAATTTTTCCAAACCTGACGAAAGAGGTAAAAACGGTGGTAATAATAAAACATCACCGGAAGTCATCGCCAAAGCCAAGTCTTTTGTTATGTCTCTGCCATTATTGCCTTCTCATTATTGTCGCAAAGATTCCACACGACTGTACCTGCCAGAAAATTTTAAAAATATTACTAACTTGTACAACATTTATAAAGAGCACTGCAACGATGAAAGTGTAAAACCTATGTCTTTTAAAGTTTTTTCAAAATGGTTCCGTAGTACTTTCAATATTGGCTTCCATATTCCAAAAAAGGATAAATGTGTTCAGTGTATGGCCTCAAAAACCTTCGAGGTGAAAACTGAAGAGGAAATGAACAAGTTAAACGAGCACATAAAGGAGAAAGAAGAATCATACAAACGATTTTTATGTCATCAGGATCTTAACAAGGCAGACAAAAGTGTTATCTGTGCCAGCTTTGACATGCAGAAAGTGCTTAATACTCCACACGGTGACAACATGGCCCTTTATTATAGCCGAAAAATATCAGTGTATAATTTCACAGTTTATGAAAGTAACACGCAGGTAGGGCTCTGTAATATATGGAATGAAACAGATGCCCAACGTGGAGCAAATGAGATTTCGTCATGTTTACTAAATTATATAATGGAAGTTGATTCTCAAGCTAAAGTTAAGACCTTATTATTGTATTCCGATTCCTGCTACGGACAAAACAAAAATAAGACCGTTTTATCTATGTTTCGCTTTGCATTATCTAGGTGCGTTAATCTTGAAGTTATTCAAATGAATTACTTGATTCCTGGGCATACATATATGCCTGTAGATAGCATGCATTCCGTGATAGAACGAGCAGTTAAGAAAACAATAGTATGGGCGCCATCTCAATGGCCTACTATTGTAGGAATAGCAAGGAAGAACCCCTTTCCTTACAAAGTAACCACACTTGAAGGAACAAATTTTATGGGATTTGAAGAAATAACAAATAATACTTTTAAGAAAAACCAAAGAATTAATATTTCAAAGATGCATGTGGTTACATTTAAAAGGTGTAAACCAAATGTGATGTATGTGAAAAACTCAATGTTGCCACAAACTGAAACAATTGAAGTTCAATTGAGCAGCCTCAATAGTGCAATGCCGAAAACGAATTTATATTCGACTAAGTTACCAATATCCCAACAAAAATATAATGACTTAAAAAAATTAGTGGAGAAAAAGGTGATTCCAAATATGTACGCCAAAGAATATTTAGGTATTAAGTACAGCTGTAAAACAAATGACTGTTTACCTGAAACCGATGAAGATGACTGAAAAAAAAATGTGAATGATTCGCGATAGCATAATTTTAATATCATTGGTTTATTTACTTTTCCTTAAATATGTTTTTGATTGGACACAATGTCTTAATGTTTCAATTATAATTGTTGTTTGTCCAAATGTTTCAATTATTATTATATTTTGTTACATCTTTCGTTCTAAAATAAGGCAAGTTGCCACTAAGTTTCTGTTTTTTACTTTTAAATAAATATTTTTTGATTGGATACAGTGTTTTTATGTACTTCTTGCGTTCCTAACTAGTTTTAGGGCCTTAGTTTTTATTTTGTATATTTGATTTTTTTATGTTTTATCTCTTATATATAAGATAAAAATACTTTTTTAATTCATTGTATTGTTGAAACGAAGTTCTGGCAGTATAATAAGAGTTTCAAATTTTGTTTCAACAATTTCAAAGGCTATAAATTTTTTTTACCATTTACGACATTTTATTTCAACCAAACATTACATTACCAACTGACCCACTCCATTTCTAGATCTAATCATAATTATAAATGTCATCTTACATCTTGAATTGCAGTACCCAAATAAATAAATGTACTGCATACAGCATATGTACCGCGTGTAAATTGATAATATTTCCATGTACGCATACATTTGTCTTCCTTAGTTACAGCGTTTTAAAGGTATGTGATTTAAAAAACTGTTTGCTGTAACTAGCCAAACACGTACTTATAGTAACTTTGGATAAAAAGTTTACATTTCAAATGGTGACTAGCAGTTAAATAAACCTATGTTCCAAAAATGGTAGCAATATCATGAACAGGTCAGACACTATTAATTTTTTTCCGAAATTAATAAAGTTTTTTGGCTCTGGTGAACAATTGCAATATGTCTACTTACAGCAAATATGCTTTCCTACGTCGATATATATATATATATATATATATATATATATATATATATATATATATATATATATATATATATATATATTTATGTAACTGAATGACGAGACGAGCTGGTCGTTTGCCTGATGGTAAGCAATACGCCAGCCCATAACAATAACAGCACCACCCAGAACTTGCAAAATCCTGCGCGGCGCTGCACTGCGCTCGTAACCCTGAGACAATAGCTGTTAAGTCTCATAATGCCCAGTAATTTCGCTGGCTACAATGCCCTTCAAACCGGAACAGTAACGGTTGCGCACTACTGCTTGGCGGCTGAATAACTGGCAAAGCGGACCCAGACGGCTTCCCGCATACGAGAAACCTACCACCAGTAAAAAAAAAGTTATTTCTCCCTCCTGGATGCCTTTGACTAGTTACTAATTAGGTACGACGCAAGAGAGTACCTACTTCCGATATGTGTAGTAGGTAACGTGTGAGGGCGCTTGCTAATGGCATTTGTTTTAATATATTTTCGTTTGAAATGAAATGAAAATTAAATAACTCTTTATAAAACCACACACAGATAATTAAAAAATCTAACAATAAAAGCTTATTAAGTGACTCAATATGGTATAAATATATTTATATATTTTATAATATATATGTTTACTTTATTATGATACCTTTATTATAATTATATTTACTTATATATTATTATGATTATGTAGTTTGTATATGATATTATTTTATACTGGTTAGTTTGTTTATACACAACACTACCGTCCCTTACAGTTTCTTTGACTTCTCTCCATCCAAAGGTAGTCTGGAAGAGATCGCTATAAGCGATAAGACCGCCCATTGTAACACTTTAGCGTTAAGTATTGCTTTGTAATTTATTTCTTGTTGTTGTGTAACAATAAAGCGTTATCTAATCTAATCTTATTAGTAGTGTAACAATTGGCGGTCTTATCGCTATAAGCGAACTCTTCCAGGCAACCGTCCAGGGAGAGGAGTAACTCAAAAATAAATAGACGGTGGCTTTCAATATCTTGATATGGTTACATTAACGAATTAAAAGTCACATTTACAAAGAAAAGCCAATCACACAAATACTTTCGACGTGAAGGAGATCATTTCGTTTTGCCCATGATCAGAACCAATTATAGAAAAACGACAATAACTTTCGAAGGTGCACAGCTGTACAATAAACTACCTCCGGATATAAAAGGTGCGTTATCGTTTGGTGCGTATAAGTCCAGGTTAACTAAATATGTGATAAATGATTTTTCGCTACTAAGTTAATCTACTTTAACTTCTCACTCTTATCTCTTGAACTACGTTTGGCTCGCATCAACTATCACCGCAATTGGACGAGGACGACATTCTAAACCTTGCTAATATATATCTTATAAGTTTCTCATGTAAGTGACTTGTTATTGTCTTAAATGAGAAATAAATTATCTTTGAACTGAATTACATAAATACACACTAGTAAAATAGCTTCGTTTGTAGGTAAATCAGAAGTAGCGGGTGTATTTCCGAAGCACTGGTCGAGTCGATATGTCCCTCAGTTTCTTGTCGTATCTTCTGAGTAGTGGTTCTTTTTCCGATACGGTGGTAGAGTCATTGTAATAATTGACGTTCATAAGTGCGTCTGTGAAGACCAAATTGAATAAAGAACTTTTGATTGATTGATTGATTGATTGATTGAGTCAGTTTTGGAATTTATTTTCTGGACCCGGACTTAATTTTGAGTATGGGAAAGAAATGCGGGTAGACATGTTTAACCTTTTTTCATTTGATGTTAACTTGAGTAACAATTTTTAACGTATTTTTAATTGATTTGTATTGTGTATAAGGTGTTTAAAAGTGCATTTTTGTGTCTATTAAATTTTTTTTATGTAACTGAATGACGAGACGAGCTGGTCGTTTGCCTGATGGTAAGCAATACGCCAGCCCATAACAACAACAGCACCACCCAGAACTTTGTTTTGCAAAATCCTGCGCGGTGCTGCACTGCGCTCGTCACCCTGAGACAATTAACTGTTGAGTCTCATAATGCCCAGGAATTTCGCTGGCTACAATGCCCTTTAAACCGGAACACATAAATATCTTTTAACTTTTGAGGTAGGTGGTAGAGGAAGCAGCTGATTTGAGTTCTATCACAGAATACTAAGGGACAGAAGCATAACTCCACAGATAAATTTAAACAAATAGCGACTCTTGCTATGACACAATAAAATTCAATTCAGCTCGCGTAGCGCTGCATTCCTATACCTACCAGTCATATTAACCTACAGAGCGCATAGCTCTCATCTCTTCTGACGCGACACGTGTAACGACGTGCGACCCACCGTCGGTGTCCGGCTATGTACTTGTAGCTTCGTACCTACAGTGCGGAGTGCGCTAGGCCTGGTTCTATGCTTGGCTCTCTAATTCATTACAACCTCTGTTATTCAAATACTACATTTATGTGATGCCTAATTAGTTTGCGAAGCTCAGGGGAGTTATGTAATCTGTATGGTAGATTGTGCGAGTACGTAACCCGGGTTCGGATTGACGTGTATGATCAAATAGAACTGAAAAGCGTTTCGTAAATATATGATGGGTTTTCAACAATACAATACAATACAAAATGCTTTATTGTATACCAAAACATTCAGTAGGTATATGAAAACAACTTACAAACTAAAGCATAATAGGCGGTCTTATCGCTGAAAGCGATCTCTTCCAGTCAACCTTAGGATGGAGTTAAACGAATTGACTGTTATGTAATGTTAACAATAATAATACGATTGTCATATGTTATCCTCTGTACGCGTAGTAAAGAATTTACGAAAAAGTGGAGTCAAATTTCCGAATTATCCAAAACGTCTTTGATAAAATTTGCTAAAGGAGACGGCAATACCAAAAACCGGCCAAGTGCGAGGCAGGCTCGCGCACGAAGGGTTTCGTACCATTATCTGTAAAAATGGCAAAAAATCATGTCCGCATGGGAGCACCCTTAAATATTTATTTTATTCTGCTTTTTAGTATATTTTGTTATAGCGGCAACAGAAATACATCACCTGTGAAAATTTTAAATGTCTTACTATCACGGTTCATGAGATACAGCCTGGTGACAGACAGGACAGACAAACAGATAGACGGACGGACAGCGGAGTTTTGGTAATAGGGTCCCGTTTTACCTTTTGGGTACGGAACCCTAAAAAGCGGGCTATACGAAATTGCAACATACATTCTAAGCTTCACAAAAACAAGAGTTCAATGCGCGCGTGTGACGCAACAATTGTTCCTTATTACGATGCAACCCTAGAGATAAGGAAGCGAGGTTGTCTGTCTCTACTGGCATTTAATTACATTAAAATATATCAGCGCCGTGATGAATTACTCCTTTCCCTGAACCTCCAGCAATTCCAAAGAGGCACCGCGGAAGACCACCGCAATAATTAAAATAATGTACCTCGCTTTTATCACAACAGTCCGTACATTTAAATAACAAATTATTTCGTGCAATCCATTGTTTCTGTGTATAAATCCGCGCAGTTCTGCGAGTCTCCGGGGCGGGGAGGGGTTTTGTTGTCTTATAATTATGAATTTGGGATGCATCCGGTTGCTTTGTGATGGTTGCTTTGACTGCTGTTGTGTGTCCGTATTGCGAGCGGGTCACGCGGAATTATTAAATTGAGTGCGAGTGCGGCTCAGCGGTAACTCATGCGCCTTTCGATCAGACGCACCTGGGTTCGAATCCCGACTCGGCCCTGCACCGATGACTTATAGTTAAGTGCAGATTTTGCACTTGCTCTAAAACAGTGAAGGAAAACATCGTGATGAAACCCGCTTACGCGCTTTGGAGTGGTAGGCTCTGGCCGTGGTTGTAATACCACCCACCGAACAAAGCCATGCCGTCAAGCGACCTAGTCGTGTTTCGGGATGACGTTCGGTGAACCATAGGGGAGAGAGGTCTGCGCAGCCGCTCAACTGCCGTCTCTCTCTAGATCTATGTGCTCCATCTTAGGCCACATCGTCGCTTCACATCAGGCGAGATAGTGGCCAAACATAGATCAATTAAGCGTAAAAAAAATTAAAAAAAAACAAAGCATTATTTTTACAGCTATAAATTCTATTTAATGAGAGCTATGATAGTCTTTTTTTAACCGACCTCCAAAAGGAGGAGGTTCTCTATTCGGACGTATTATTTTTAATTTTTTTTTATGTTTGTTACCTCAGAATTCCGTCATTTATGAACCGATTTGATAATTATTTTTGCGTTGGGTTCAGTATAGCTACGAAGTGGTCCCATATAAATTTCATCGATATGTGACCTTGGACTTCGAAGATCTGAACTTCAATGTGAAGTCGGTTTTTGTTTTTTTCTAAAAATTAATTATATTGAATGCATAAGCGCAGGTTAGGTGAAAGTCTTAAGATTTTAAGTAATTAGAAAGAAGATAAATTATATTGCTCGGACAGGGATCGAACCTGCGTCCAGTGAGGCAACTGCTCGAGCAACCAAAGTCAAAGTCCAATATCATGTATTAAATATGCACAAAAATGCACTTCAAAACGTCATAAACACATGATACCCGTCAAATCAAAAATATGTTAAAAATTGTAACTTAAGTACATGACTTTGAAAAAAAAGGTAAAGTGTGTTTACCCATTTCTTTCCCATACTCAAATTGCAATTCGGTGTAGAAACCAAAATGTGAAAACTGACACTACCCTACCACTGTCCTTCCAAATTATGTTAGTCCTTTCAAAGGTTGTCTGGAAGAGATCACTTTGAGTGATAAGACCGCCTATTGTTATGCTGATTACTGTAAAATGTACTTGTTTTTCATGACCTATTTTTAAGGGTTTTAACAATAAAGTTTTTATCTATCTATCTACCAGTGCTTCGGAAATAAAAAGGCGTGGGGATGGTATTCCGAAGACGCAGGCTCAATCTCTGCTCGAGCAATATCATTTTCTTCCTAATCAATCTTCAGATAGAAGCCATTCAGCGTTGACTTCAAGTTATAACTGACAGTCTCCTTAGTATCAAAGATTATTTTTTTATTAATCTTTGTTACCTTCCGTAGAATATCGAGCTTGTAGCGAAATATCGTGTTGTGTGAAATATCATTATTCCATTTTTCGTAGGCAGCTTCGTAGCACTGTAGCATAGACACAGAATATATAATAGTAACTAAGGACAGGACACTATTAGAATACATAAATCTAAATTACATAGTAGTTTTGTGTTTCATTGATTGATATAATTATTATATTCAGAGATTTTTTTTTTTTCACCCTTAATGTTTGGCCACTATCTCGCCTGATGTGAAGCGATGATGTGGCCTAAGATGGAGCACACAGATATAGAGAGAGACGGCAGTTGAGCGGCTGCTCAGACCCGTCTCCCCGATGGTTCACCGAACATCATCCCGAAACACGAGTAGGTCGCTTGACGGCATGGCTTTGTTCGGTGGGTGGTATTACAACCACGGCCAGAGCCTACCACTCCAATAAAATAATTAAATGATTATTCCTCTGATTTCTAGAAGTTCGTTACTAAGGAGGAAATTTTGGAAAATACAGGTATTTTATTGTTTTTCTATGTATTATTATTTTAAAATCCCGCTGTGTGTCCCACCCCACCAGTCAGTACGCGAAGGCCGCTGGAGCACAGACCCAGTGATTAAATAGTTGGGATTGCGACTGTTCCACGCAACTGTATTGTGTTCTCGTAGGTTGTAATAAAACAAACATTTTTGAGGGTGAAGTGGGATGGTTTAATATTAATTTAATAATGGGAATGAAAAGGCATCAATTTGAGATCATAATTTTTTTCTGAGGTTCTCAAACTGTATAATCCTAGCAATAAATTAGATACGTAAGCTAATCTATACTTATAATAAAACTGTAACGAAGCGGTTACTGTACATTGAAGATATTTTTGAAAATCAATTTTTTTAGGAGTATATGGTAGCAACAGAACCCAAAAATACAATTTTTAAAATTTTTGTCTGTCTGTCTGTCTGTCTGTCTGTCTGTCCGGGATAAACTCAGAAACTAGGGCACGAATTTGAATGCAGTTTTTTGAAATATATTCTGTGGAGTCCGGCGCTACACATAGGCTTTGTTTCATCAAAATCGGTCCAGTAATATTGAAGTTATGACGGAATTTAGGAAAAAATATAGGTGTCCACTATAAGTTGAACCACGGAACATACCGGACCCTTTGTGCACATGGCTCAGCTTATACTGGTTTATTACTTACCTTCAGAGTTTGTAGAACTAAGGTATTGGTTCACATGATGGTATTCTAAAAAATGTTTTGTGGAGTCCTAGGCTACATAACAAACTTTGTTTAATAAATATCGGTTTACGAAAACTGGAATTATTACGCAATTTAACAACGTTGAGTACCTACCGATTAGCAATTTTAGTATGAAAGTTTTCGTGAGTTTGATACATTATAATTATAATTATAATATTTAATAAAACGGCTAGGACTCACGTAGTTTGTCAAATTAGTCGACCTAGGTTTCGAGCATGTCCGATGGCTCTTCATCAGGGGCGAGTTTACACTGCGAGATCGCGGCGACTATTGGCGGTGCCGGTGGCGGTGGCTGGTGGAGTGGTATAACGTTGAGTACCGTTGCAAGGCAAATTAGCTGTTTAAATCGAGCCACCCATAGATAGCACGTCTTATCAAGGGGCGTTTTTCTGACTCGCGGTGACGGGTTTTATGGACATGGCGCTGGACCTGCACTGGAGCTTTTTTTTTAATCAGTTTGCAAAACGATTTTTTGCTGATGCGATTATGTCGCCTTGGAAAGTAGTAGAGGAATTTTACCTAGCGGTTCCCAATTTTTTTTAGCTATGGAACACTAAATTATGTACCTAATTTTGGTGGAACCCCAACTCATATTTGTAACCGACTTTAAAAAGGAGGAGGTTCTGTTTTTTTTCTATGTTTGTTACGCGATTACTACGCCAATTATAATTTGATTTTGATGATTCTTTTTTTGTTTGGTAGGTCATACTTCAGAGGTGGTCCCATATAAATTTTATCGAAATTGATTCAGCACTTTTGCGCGGGTCAGTATATCGATAAAAATGCTGGCCAGCGTCGGCAATTCTCGGAACCCTAGGGTTCCGTGGAACAACTATTAGTAACTGCTGGTATAGACGAACAAAAAGCATAGCAACACCGTACCGGGCCCGGAACGGCCGCGGCGGCTAGCGTGGCACCGCGGCGCACCGTCACCGTCAGTTTTGCGTACGAATCGTAAAGGGTCCATGGCGTTTCCCCCCGATGGCAATCCCACCCGTGTTATTTCCACCCGGCCTCTGTGGTCCCGTAATATGTTTTTTTTAAACTGAACGATGACATTTGATACGTATACTCGGTCAAAGAAACTATAACACATTTTTCACCAATTTTTAAACATCCCTAAAAGAACTTGCTAAAATGTATATATCTAAATATAAAAATAATCCACTCCCTCAGACACAGACACACACACACACATCACACCTCGAAAACCAAAAACCTATGAAGCTGTTTGGTATGTAAGTTCTATAAGGGGATCATTACGAGAGCGGACAAAAGGAATGAGAGTTTATGTTTTTAAAGATAGGGCTATCAACTTTGGTAATTAGGATTGGGAGCGGAACGGGATGATAACGGGATAAGATGGGCATGGAAATGGGATAAGCGCGAGAGTTACAGGATAGGAGCGTAATGGTAACGATATAGGAGGGGGACTGGAGCAGGAGCGGAGCGGTACGGTAACGGGATAGTAGGGAGCGGTAACGGTATAGGAGAAGGACAGGATCAGTCCAGAACGCGGCGGTTACGGAATACAACCAGGACGAAAACAGGATACGAGTGGGAAGGTAACAGAATAGAAGTGGTACGGTTATGAGAAAGGAGCAGGATGGGAGCTGGAACGGGAGTATTTTGGGACAGAAAATGGTCGGAAGCATGATGAATTACTACTACACTACGCGTACGAAGTCGCGGGCAACAGCTAGTATTTTAATATATTAGTATTTATTGGACTGTATGCTTAGATTTTTTTAACCGACTTCAAAAAGGAGGAGGTTTACAATTCGACGGTATGTTTTTTTTGTGTGTTAGTTACGCGATTACTCCGCCAATTATGCATTGATTTCGATGATTCTTTTTTTTATTGGAAGGTGGTCTTCAGAGGTGGTCCCATATAAATTTTATAGAAATTCATTCAGAGCTCTTTGAAAAAAATTGCAACAACAAAAAATATAAGTTTAATCTTCAAGTCGGTTCTTGTTTTTTTCGTAACTAACATTCTTAAGGTGGAGGTTTGTATTTGACTGCTTCACCTGCTTCACCCAGGGTTGACTTCCGGTGAGGGAACTCCTCAACGGTGAATAGTACAGACACAACATTTCGTAAATGGATTTAACCATCATAGCCTGTTCTAAATTCCATCATGACATGGCTGATACACCCAGGATTGAATTCCGGCGAGGGAACTCCTCAACAGAGATATAGGACAGACATGACATTTTTTTGTACATGCATTTAATTGTGATAGCCCGTTTTAAACTTTGTCATGATGTGGCTTCTAGATCATAAAAGCTTGTCTTTAAAAACTTTTTGAATTAATTTAATTAAAACTTGTTTTTCACTAAAATGGGTAAAATAAATTATTTTCCAAAAAAAACTAAACCGACTTCAAAACCACAAATGGCACTCAAAAGTGAAAAATAAATTAATATAATTACCATAAGCGCTACCCACTCATATATTTGAAGTCGGTGCCAGCCAAGTCTAAAAGGTAGTAGATAGATACTACCTACAAGTAGTACTTACTATATACATAGTATTTATCTGCTACCTATTAGACTTGGCTGGCACCGACTTCAAATATATTAGTGGGTAGCGCTTATGATAATTATATTAATTTATTTTTCACTTTTGAGTGCCATTTGTGGTTTTGAAGTCGGTTTAGTTTTTTTGATAAGTAATTTATTTATGTAACTGAATGATGAGACGAGCTGGTCGTTTCCCTGGTAAGCAATACGCCAGCCCATAACAATAACAGCAACACCTAGAATTTTGTTTTACAAAATCCTGCGCGGCGCTGCACTGCCCTCGTCACCCTGAGACAGTTAGCTGTTGAGTCTAGTAAAGTAAGACAAATATGCATGGAACATTCCGCTTCTGTAAAGTAGCCAACTGGCACATAAGAAAAATAATATTGTCAAAAACAAACATAAAATATTGTAACAAAAGTTCTAAAAAATATGCCCCTCAGTTTCTTGCCGTATCTTCTGAGTAGTGGTTCTTTTTCCGATACGGTGATAGAGTCATTGTAACAATTAACGTTCATAAGTGCGTCTGTGACGACAAAATTGAAATAAAGAACTTTTGAACTGAATTTAGTCTCATAATGCCCAGTAATTTCGCTGGCTACAATGCCCTTCAAACCGTATGCATGGGTATGCACGTATAGGTTTGCAGGTATTTATTATTGTAGTCTAATTGCATTGTATATCACCTTCAATTCCTTTTTTCTAGCTTAAAGCGATCTCTTCCAAACAAACTTTGGATGGACAGTATCGGAAGAAAAGGGGTAGACGGTGGTGTACGATAATTTAGACCTTTTTCTTTTGCTATTTTTGGTGTACAATAATTTAAGATAACTTTTCACTCTGACCTTGAACATACCTATAACTACAAGGTTATCGGGAAACAGAGAAGACGGTAGAGTGCTATTTCTTAGCAATACGCTCTACAAACGTGGTCGTCTTAGTTTACCATAAAAGTATACTGAAAATGAAACAATAGATTATTTATTTACTCTTCTCAGTCAAATTAGCTCTAACAAAACGCAAACGGAACATGAAACTGTCCACAGATTAAATAAACTTTTTGCACAGACATGACATGTTTATGCGCGACTGTAATTATGTCCATTGTATAAATGCGAAATTGCCTATGCCTCGCAGTATCAGATTGAACGAACAGGGTTGTCATTGTCAAAACATGTCGTGCGTGGGGAATTAATGTTCTGCTGATTTTGTTAGGGGCTTGTGTATATTAGGATTGATTTTAGTGTTATTTATGCAGATGTTTTGTAATTGATGTTAATTGCATTATTGAAGTTCATAAATGCGTCGATGCCGAAACTAAATAAGGAGCTTTTGAATTTAGTATTGAATTTTTTGAGTAATGTCTTGGTTTGTTTCGTGTTACCTCTTTACGCTGCAACGGCTAAACGGATGTGGATGAAATTTGGTATTTTGATAGCTTATACCCTGGATTGTCATTTAAGTTTTTACCTCGGGATATGGCACGCGAAACCGCGAGGCGCACCTAGTTTTACATACATTTTACATAAAACGATATAAGGAAATTATCCCGTTCCGTCCGGCACAAAAAATAAATCATTTTATAACAAACAAAACAACTTTAATTCTAATGTATCTTCGAAGTCCAACGTAGATTATCTTCAAAACTTATAAAGGACCACCTTGTAGCTATACTGAACCCAACGTTAAATGTTTTTCTAAATCAGTTCACAAATGATGGAATTATGAGATAACAAAAAAATACATTCGTTTAGAGAACCTCCTTTTTTCAAGTCTTTTAAAAACATGTTACGTATGCTATGGCCTTAAGTAAAAAAGTGTAACAACCCTAAAAAGACAGATCCTATAAATCTAACAAAACATACGTGTTATTCCATTTGCAGTACCTAAAAGTGACCGAACTCACAGAGGTCAACATAGGTAAATTTATTATATGTCTCGTTTTTCGTACAACTTTTCTGCTTAGTGTAGCGAAACATCATGCGAATGTGACGCTGTTAATTGTGACAGTGATTGCACACTGCGTGGAACTCACGCCGCGTCAGAGTACTTATGAACGTCAATTATCACTACCACCGTATCGGAAAAAGAACCACTACCCAGAAGATAAGTATAGCATGACAGTAGGGCTTATAATTTAGAACTTTTGTTACAGGTAGATATTTTGTTTATAAGCAACTAGCTGCGCCCCGCGGTTCCACCCGTGGTTTCCCGGGATAAAAAGTAGCCTATGTGCTATTCCAAGTCCTAAAGTACCTACATAACAAATTTCATCAACATCCATTCAGTAGTTTTCGCGTGAAAAAGTAACAAACATACATCCAAACATCCATACATTCTTACAAACTCGCGTTTATAATATTAGTAGGATAGGATAACGCTGGCGAAAGATTCAAGGTTAATAAACTTTGTACTAAAAATATTTCGCTTCAGTCGAAGTTTGAACAAATTTTTGTTATATTTCAGTGCCAGACATGGTGAAAGCGGAATGTTTCAGGCATCTTTTTCTTCCATCGATTTTATTAGTTAACTTGCTAAAAACTGATAATGCTATGTACTTTTTGCTAAAACATTTCACGCGTAGCGTCGCTTCGGCATGGTGTGTCGTGTGCCCCGAAAGTAATACTAAAGTAGATTTCAGTTCTATCTGTAATGCAATTTACTTATTCAATAGTCGCGAGCCCTTTATATTTACGCCTTTTGTCAAAGAAACAGATTTATGTGACAAAATAGGATTTTTCGGTATTATACTACTATAATGTCTGGTGTAAGTATATCTAAGATTAGATTACATAACTCTTAAGAGGTAACGGCACGCTGAAATTTTCGTACAAAAAGAGAAAACGATTTTCTACCCCTAAACATTATCCAAATTCAATGAAATTTGGACATGTAAGAGATGTTATCATTATTGAGGTTTGTATGTTTTTATTTTTTCAATAATTCCTATAGAATTTGAATAAATGGACCCAAAAAGCTCGATATTTACTCTAAAATTTTTTTGAAATTTGGGAGCTGTTAACGTTAAAAATAGGCATAAACTTAGAAAAAAGAAAACCTACAAACCTAGTTTATTCTCCATTTAAGAAATTAAGATCAAAATTACCTAATTTGGTTGAGATTTAGTGTGGTAGAAACGTTTTCTTCCGAAACGCTAATTTTAACTAAAATCTGAAGTTGATACGAATTTAGTTAAATTATTATTATTATTATTTAGTTTATTTATTTAATTTAATTTACGCATTTTCTGCGAGACTGTAAACCATTTTTCAAATACCTAGTGCTCGCTGGCCGCGGCTGTGCCATATCCTCTTAATATTGTTAAAATTATAGAAATTATAACAATAAAAACTAAAGTGTTAATTATTTACCTACTGATAAGTCTGAAGTTTTAAAATTTTATTATTTATATTTCGCGCAACTGTGAATGACATTGTGATTAAACCGGCATGTCCAACAACCACAACATTTCAAATTGGTTGTGTATATAGTAGGAAGTATTTTCAAAAACTTCAACAACGAGGAAACTGCATTGAAACCGAGGTTTAGTGATTTTTTTACATCTGACTAGGCCAACGTTTGACCACGATCTCACCTGATAGGAAGCGACGATGTAGTCGAAGATGAAGCAGCTTCATCATGATCCACATCATCAGCCTATCACGTTCCCACTGCTGGGACTTGGACCTTCTCTCTTAGAAAGAGTATGGGCCATAATCCATCACGCTCGCCCAGTGCGGTTTGGTGGATGTCACATGTCGTTGAATTTGTGTGATAAATTCTTGAACCTACCTAACATTTTCCTATACCGTTTATAGAGTGAGTGTTAATTCCACACATAACTAAAGAAAGTCAGCGGTGCGGGGCCAGTGGGCAGAGATTCCATTTATATTGTACCATATTTATGTAACTTAAACCAATAAAGAATTTTGAGTTTGAGTTTGAGTGGGATCCGAACTCGTGTGCATCGGATCGAAAGTCGTGTTTCCACTGAGCCACACTCGCTCTTGCTTGTAAGTATCTATTCTTAGTTGATTTGAGCACACCCAGGTTGTATTTATTAGGAAACACGGAAACACAGACGACGGCAACGCGTTCCTCTCCTTAGCTGTACGTATTAAGAAGGTGAGCCAAAACGCTTCGTCTCGGTGTCCGATGGTGAAATGGCGATGGAAGACTAAATTGATAACTTGTAAGAGATGAATCGGAAACTTAATAGAAATAAAGAATATTAATAAATATTAAATAATAAGCTCATCGTATTTTCAAAAGTCTGTCAGAGCGCCTGCTCGATGCGACGCGAGACCAAAATGCTGGGACATATTTCGCTCAACGTATCAGTATTGCAATCCAACGGGGCAATACTGCCAGCATCTTGGGTACGCTGCGAACTGGTAATGAGTTGGAGCATTTGAGCTATCTATAGGCCTTTAATGGTCTATGGGTTGTCCAATTGCTTCTCCTTGTAAGTAGTTAGTTTAGTTTTAGTAAATAAATAAATAACGTGAGCAAAATTTCTGCTTATGAAAATCTTGTTATGTATATCATCAGTCTGTCCACATCCTCACACATTAAGCCTGTATACCAATTATACCTGCTCTACATATATGATATGCATGTCTACCTGTGATTGGCATCGCAACGTCATCTCAATCAGATTAGTGCGGCTTGGAGCCCTAAATCACTATTAATAACCGAGTACGGTGCCGTGTATTCTATCCATAACTCGGTGACGTGGACTCTATATGATCTAGATAAGTAGAGCTGTATAGGTAGAGCGGTTAGATTGATTCTGAAGGCTAAGTAGTTTGAGATGTGTGTATTCTATCAATAACTCGGTGACGTGTGTTTGGTGTACGTAGATGATCTCTATGTAGAGTTTGGCTGCGTAAATTGATTCTAGAGGGATGTGGGTGGACTAGCTTATTACAAAACAGTTGCGGTGCGAGATAATCTATGTAGGCAGACTCTAGGCAAATAATACTAACTATTACTGACTCTAGGTCTCTGGGTAGGGTAATAACAAATATACGTTTTATAAAAAAAACCAACTTCAATGTATCTTTGAAGTACGAGGTCAAATATCGATGAAATTTATATGGGACCACTTCATAACTATACTGAACCAAACGCAGAATTTTTCAAATCGGTTCATGAATGACGGAGTTCTGAGGCAACAAACATAAAAAACGAATAAAGAACCTTCTCCTTTATTGAAGTCGGTTAAAATAGCCTAAAAGCCTTTACAATCAACCTCTGTATAGTGATTGAGCAGAGGTTGAGCAGAACGGTTCGTACGCAGTCAGAGTCGCGGGTATCGGCTAGTCTATTTGTAAGTTATATTAATTGTAGTGGTGTAAGGTTTGGAGGAGGTTCTTAATTTGATTGTTTTTTTAATTTTTGTTACAGTTAGTTTTCTCAGAACTCCGTCTTATTCTGCTTTGCGTTGGGTCGCTTCTTGCGTCCTTCTGTCTTTTGCGTTGGGTTCAGTATAGATAGCTACAAGGTGGTTCCATATAAATTTCATCGATATTCGACCTTTGACTTCGGATACACATCAGGATTAAATTATTTTTTATTATAAAATTAATTATAGATATCTTTATGTAATATATCAATAATGTTAACAATTATAACAAAAATGTATTAAGTCAATGCTTGGTCACAGCCGAATTATTTTATAGATATATATAGCACAATTCTTCTTTCTTACCTTCATCAATCAAATCCTTCTTTCCTTCTTCTTTTCTTTTCTACATTGTCCTTTCTTCTTGCCTCACTCTTCTTCTCTAGGTAATATCACAGAATACTAAATACAAATGTAAAGCTGTGTCCATTCGTCAGTATTAGCGGAATATCAGCGATCACGTGATACAGTTAATTACGCTAATTATTCCGCCTTATTAATTACAAAATTGATTATGCACGCATGTGGTACAACCACATGCGTGCATAATAGCGTGCATATAGTGTCCCAGCAGTGGGAACTTAATGGGCTGTCGATGATGATAAACTTAATTATTAACAAAGTTCAAAAAAGGTTTGTTAGCTTAAAACTCCGCCATTTATAAACCAATTTAGAAAACAAGGTTGGTTCAGTATAGTCCCATATACATTGCATCGATATTCGACCTTGGACTTCGAAGATACATCAGAATTGAAGTCGGTTTTTTTGAAATATTTTTTTGAAAGTATTTACTTAATGCTAATGTAACCTGTTTTATATCCAAAAATAAAAACGAAACAAGCAACGAATTTATTTGGTTGTAATATTCCCTCAAAAAAGTCCCCCAAAATTATCAACCCGATGAAAATCATTTTTTCCCGGAAAGGTCTTAGCCGTTGAAATTATAAATCTTCCTGGAAAACCTAAACATGTCCGGTTGACAAAAAGGGTGATCCCGGGCGATTTATGGCAACCCAGGGGATTAGACGCGTGTTGTATGTGAGACGCGGGTATGTTTAGAAATCATCAACTATGAAGCTCGTACTAAACTTGATTGGTCACATTTTGACGCTGGCAGAATATTGTCAACGACAAAAGCCAGAAGAAAAAAAAATAAAAATATTTTTGTCATAAATAAAACCTTATAGAAGTAAAGTAATTAGTTCCAATTATCTATGTTAGTCAATATCGTTAATAGTCGTAATTATTGTCCAAAGAGTTTTATGGTTAATGTGGTGGAGCAGTAACTTAAGCGTCATGCGATCTGACGCATCCGAGTTCGAATCCCGATTTTGTCCTGCTTCAACGACTTATGTGCGGATTTTGCACGGTCTAAGACGGTGAAGAAAATCATCGCGAGGAAAGCCACTCGGCTCTTGTCGTGGTTTTAATCCTTCCATGTTATGCAATTTTTTTTTTATGTAACTGAATGACGAGACGAGCTGGTCGTTTGCCTGATGGTAGCAATACGCCAGCCCATAACAATAACAGCACCACCCAGAACTTTGTTTTGTAAAATCCGGCGTGGCGCTGCACTGCGCTCGTCACCCTGAGACAATTAGCTGTTGAGTCTCATAATGCCCAGTAATTTCGCTGGCTACAATGCCCTTCAAACCAGAACACAGTAATGATTGCGCACTGCTGCTTGGCGGCTG
This sequence comes from Petrophora chlorosata, assembly GCA_951640565.1. NCBI lineage: Eukaryota > Metazoa > Arthropoda > Insecta > Lepidoptera > Geometridae > Petrophora > Petrophora chlorosata. Next base: position 2,381,328 of record OX621207.1, read on the forward strand.
AATAACTGGCAAAGTGGTGGTACCCACCCAGACGGCCTCTCGCATACGAGAAACCTACCACCAGTAATTATGCAATAAGGTTTGCAATATTTCAACTTCGTAGGACAAGAGGAAGTGGTTCTGATTCAGCTTGCAAGATTCGACCCGAACAAACATATTTACATACATATACATACATAGCAAGTTAAAAAAGCTTGTAAAAATAACCTAAAATCGAATCGATTCGGTATTCGTTATCGTGAGGGTTCTGAATCAGGGGCCAGCTTAGAGCGTGAACGTTTTGACACATGTTTCGTCCCAGAAACGGCCCGCTTCCATAAATAAACACTTACTTAAATATTTATAATCTGCGTCCACAATCGACCCGGACCTGTTAATTAAACCGAACAGTTACTTTCAAGATATTATAAACAACAATTTACCAAGTAATTGCCACTGAGCACGGCATTTAATTATAATGACTCTGGCTCCAGACCGATCTAAAATTCAGTTCTGGGGATAGACGGATACGATAACCCAAAACAAATAAGTGATTCGAGAAATAGGTACATGTTTTTTGCTTTTCACATAAATAATTACTTTATTATTATTAATATCTCCGCCCGCCTTGAGGCTCCCATTGAGTGACGATTCTTACCCACCTCGGAAAAGGTGGTTTAATTTCACCCTCCCCCTTCTATCACAGGACGAGTAGAAGATCGGCCAAATATCACCCTTATTTACTCGTAGTAGACATTCCGCCAATTCGTACAAAGCGTTTTGGTTCCACGTTTATAGTGCGTACTGCTAAGGAATGGGACTCATTGCCGTCTTCTCTGTTTCCTGATAACTACAATCTGGGTATCTTCAAGGCCAGAGTGAATAGGTATCTTCAAGATCTACGTGCTCCATCTTCGGCCACATCGTCGCTTAACATCAGGCGAGACGGTGGTCAAACGTAGGCCTATCTTTTGTAAAAAAAAATATGCGGCTTTTGTAAAAAAGGCGTGACGATCTCGAAACCTACCAACCCGGATGGATGGAAGTGGCTGTGGACAGAGATGTTTGGAGGGAGGTGGAGGAGACCTTTGCCCAGCAGTGGGACACAACAGGTTGATATAATAATAATATTATTAATATGTGTACACGACAGGTGCGAGGTCTTGAGGAAAAGAAATGCTTCCAAGATTGCGTAATATCAAAGTGCTTTGGAGACACAACCTATATATGTATGTATGTTTATGTAGCAGCGATCCGAACGGCGTTGGCTTCGCAACTGAGGGGTCAGTAGCCGTGTCGGTGCGCTATAGGTACATAGACATACGCATAGATATAGTTATGTATATACCTACGTGTCTCCGCCGCTACCTGGACTGTTTATTTACATATTATGGTAAGTACTCTTTTAGTCATTATTATAACGAATATATGAGTTTCTTATACTATTCTATGACAAATAAATAAATAAAATATTAATATAATATTTTTTTGTTTTTCAGGCGCAGCGCTTCGCATTTTCTACAATATTTACAAGGCTTTATGAATAAAATAAAGGAACAAAAGTATGAAGCAAACACGCCGTATAGATCGCCACCAACCCGGTACCAAACCGGTACTAAGAATACCGGCGTTGCCCCTTTGTATTAAAAGACTTCATTTTTGAGCAAAGTACGCGCCAGCACTGAGATCCCCCGAAGCAAGGACCAGTTTTGTCCAAATATTTTTACAATTTGTTTTATACACACATGATTTTTTTCTGGTATAGCAATACTCAGATTGAATAAAAACATAAGACCGAACTTCTAAATAATATCTCTTCTTATTATTGAATTAAGTTACTGACATATTCTTACATTATATGAATATTATGACATAAGATAAGATGAAAACGAATCTTCGAAACCTTTCTCGTCTAGATTATACAGATTTACTACAAGTATACCTACGTTTTATCAAACAAAAAACCGACTTTAATGTATCTTCAAAGTCCAAGGTCATATATCGATGAAATTTATATGGGACCATTTCGTAGCTATACTGAACCCAATGCAAAAAGAATTTTCCAAATCGGTTCATGAATGACGGAGTTCTGAGGTAACAAACATTAAAAAAAGCAATCGAATAGAGAACCTTCTCCTTTTTTGAAGTCGGTTAAAAATAAAATAATGGCAGCCACCCACACTCAATTTTGCATGTGGTTTGGGGTTTGATCCAATTTGTAGTTCGTAAAAATTAACTCTATTACTATTTTTATTATATATTTATTTTATTTATTAGAAAACAAGTCATAGAAATTGACATCTACACAAGTACGTTTAGTTCAAACCTTTCAAAAATTTGATAATAAACTTAAGTTTGTGTTCAGTGCGGTTTGAAGTGTTTTCTGAGTGAGTAAATAAGCATTATTTCTTTATTTATATTTTCTTTTTTTTATTTAATAAGCAAAATGTATTATACAAACATATTTCTGTAGTTTTTTTATATCAATTATGAATATTTCTGTAGTACCACAAAAACCACAAGAGTTTGTCTTGGTACGCACATTCGTTTTCTACTGCCATTAAAAGTTCAACTATAAAATAAGATAAATGTAAACACCGGCATATCAGTGAACAGAAAGAAACAGCGACATATCATAACGTAACCAGGCCTAGCGCACTCCGCACTGTAGGTACGAAACTACAAGTACATAGCCGGACACCGACGGCGGGTCGCGCGCCGTTACACGTGCCGCGTCAGTAGAGATAAGAGCTATGCGATAGAAAGAGAGGCGCTCTGTAGGTTAATATGACTGGTAGGTATCAGCGCTACGCGAGCTGAGTTGAATTTTATTGCGTTATAGCAAGAGTCGCTATTTGTTTAAATTTCTTTGCGAAGTGACGCTACTGTCCCTTAGTTTTAATTTTTATTTTCTTTACTCTTAATAGATTTATGTTTGGCCACTATCTCGCCTGATGTGAAGCGATGTTGTGGCCTAAGATGGAGCACATAGATCTAGAGAGAGAAGGCAGTTGAGCGGCTGCTCAAACCCGTCTCCCCGATGGTTCACCGAACATCATCCCGAAACACGACTAGGTCGCTTGATGGCATGGCTTTGTTCGGTGGGTGGTATTACATCCACGGCCAGAGCCTACCACTCTAAGAATCTGTGTCATAAGTAAGCATTTGTTTACTTGTGTGTAGGTATGTACGGGTCGCCGGTCGTCTCCGCTACCGTCCGCCGCGCCGGCCGGACAACGCGAGTAGGCGATAAGATTGGTGTTTTATTAAATTAAGATGTTTTTGAAAGTAAGAGATAGCCAAATTCGTTATCTATTAAGTTTTGTAAATTATTAATGGAAGATAATACTTACTCGCATTAAGGTCGCCTATGTACCTATAAATTTGTTTGTGTAAAATAAATCATTTTCTATCAAGCTATCAATCAAATAAAATTGTCGTTTCGTTTTAATCCTTTTTTTTACGCCTAATAGATCTATGTTTGGCCACTATCTCGCCTGATGTGAAGCGATGATGTGGCCTAAGATGGAACACATAGATAAAATGAAGAAAATACATATTTTTAATTTTTTTTTAGTCATCCTTATTTCTGGATCTTGTTTTATATATTTTTATCTACCCTCGTAGATATTCGTAAAAAGAAAAGAACTTAACAAAACTAGGCACAATTTTAATTAAATTATCAAAAACAAAATGATTTAAATTATCAAAAACAATTATAAAACAAAAAATATTACTAAGATCTATAAAACCTAAACCGTTCCGCACCAAGTCCCGAGCAAAAAGTGCCGCTCGCCCGTCTCACGCGCTTGTTGTTGCTTACAGCGCCCCTATCGGCACCTTAATGAAACAAGCCGCGCTCTGATTGGCTATTAAGATGATTGCGACCATGCGAGTTTTCGTCCGTTTTACTTCTTCTCCAATAATATTGAATATTTTGAGTTGAAATAGGTACAGTTCCACCTTTCTAACAAACTCAAGTTAGTTGAAAATAAAATACATTATCCTTAACGAAGCCTTGTTCTGGCATGCCAAAAACTCAGCTCAGAGGATTTTAGTAAAAAGTACATTAAACAGAGTAGACTTAAAGCATGTCCTAATTAAAAATACGTAGCTTCTTTAATTTACGCCAGGATAGTCAGGTGTAATTTACTTTATATTTGTATTTTGAGATTAGTATTTCTAGTTGTCTGAAGAAAAGATAATGAAAAAATACTGAAACTCTTAGAGATTAGAGCTTTAGATTAGAGCGAGTTTTTTTTATGTCTCTGAGTGACGAAACGAGCTGTTCGCCTGATGGCAAGCAATACGCCTGATAATAACAGTAACAGCACCACCCAGAACTTTGCTTTGCTAATAGCTTGATGCTTTGTAGTTATGGAATGAAAAACATATCGTTTTGATTTAGATAAAAAACAAACATACAAAACAAACACATACACACGGTATTTATTTTCAAATGACGTCATGCACTGTGTTGGTGTTTTGTTTTAAGATCAGATAAAAAGGCAGAGTTATTAGATTTTACTTATTGATTTAAAATGATAAATCATAATTATTTTACAAATATATTCATTGAATGATCTTTCGGTTTGACAAAAATACGTTCTAATTAAATTTAGTCTTTTTTTATTACTGTCCAATCCCCTATTGAAGGTACTTTTAAAAATAATATCACTTTACATACCATAACCCAAGCCATAACATGTTTTACATCCTTCGCGTACCATTTAGTATACGATAAAAATATTTATCATTTGGAAATTTATTAACCACACAAATTAGCCCAAACAAAAGGTTGGTAACAAAAAGTTCTGGCGATAAATCTTAGCGAGTACGCGTTCCGAAATTTCAGTGTTTTTCCATTGATCGTACTAGAGGTATTCACTTGGATGCTACGTTACGTCACCAAAACCGAGATATTTAAATTACTAGAACAGAGTTTCAGTAAATAGATTTCTTGTCTGGCTGGAAAATAACGATTTAAGCGTTGCTTTTTTTTAATTCTTAATAGGGTTATGTATGTATGGCCAATGGTAAGCGATGATGTGGCCTAAGATGGAGCACATAGATCTAAAGAGAGACGGCAGTTGAGCGGCTGCTCAGAGCCCTCTCCCTGATGGTTCACCGAACATCATCCCGAAACACGAATAGGTCGTTTGACGGCATGGCTTTGTTCGGTGGGTTGTATTACAACTACGGCCAGAGCCTACCAAAGAACTCCAAAGCGCGTAAGCGGGTTTCTTCACGATGTTTTCCTTCGCTTGATTGTAAGCGCCACGCCGGCCCATAACAATTACAGTGCCACCCGGAACTTTTAATCGTAAAAAGAACTGTGTAGCACTGCATTGCGCTCATCACCCTGAGAGTGATTTCGCTGGTTACAATGCCCTTCAAACCGGAACACGGTAATGCTTGCGCACTACTGCTTGGAAGCAGAATAACTGGCAAAGCGGTCCCCTTGGTGCAGTAGGTTAATGTTTTTATACATATATGTATATAGGCTTTATTAAAAGAGTTTAGGGGTTCGTACTGAATTCAATGATTAAATAAAGCAGTGGTCTTCAATAGTGTACCTATACATTGTAGTACTCGTACTATATCGTAATAATGAGTTCACTATCAAGGTATTCAAGAGGAGTAAATCAATATGAAACTATTCATTATGACATGGTACTAAGAAGGATACAATTATTTTATGTTGACTGTACTACGTAGTGAACTTTTCTATTCGCCACACGCAGATGGAAATATACTTGTGCCAATAGGTATTACAAGAAACGAAATAGACAATTGGCTATTACAAGAAAGTTTGTTGGTTAGATATTTGTGCCTGTACACTTGTAATGGCCAATATGTTGTGCAATTACTTCTTCTCGTTGGTTTTAGTAGTATTTGAACAAAAGTAGCCTGTACAACTAGTATTTATACAATACAATAACCCTTTATTGCACACCAAATAAAATAACAATATTAGAAAAAAAAAATAGAAAATACATCGTAGATTTGATGTACAAGAGGTGGTCTGATATTTTTTGTTTATGGCACTGAGTAATCAGACGAGCAAGTCGTTTACCTGATGGGGAGCACCACGCCTGCCCATAATAATTGCAGTGCCACCCAGAACTTTCAATAGCGTAAAAAATACTGCGCGGCACTGCATTGCGCTTATCACACCGAGACATATATAAAGTCTCATACGCCCAGTTATTTTGCTGGCTACAATGCCCTTCAAATAAGGACACAGTAATGCTTGCGCACTACTGCTTGGAGGTAGAATAACTGATATTTAACCGCCAAGCAGGAGTGCAAACATAATTGTGTTCCAGGTTGAAAGGCACTGTCTCAAGCGAAATAACTGATTATAAAGAGACTTAAGAGTCTCAGAATGACGAGCGCAGTGCAGTGCCTCGCTAGATTAAGCTCTAGGTGGCGTTGTTAACTGTTATGGGCGGGCGTGTTGCTAGAGAAATAATTTAGGGGACGCATCGAAAAAAAAAATTGAGGATGCAAAATCTCAAAAACCACATATTAAGTCTCATCATCATCATCAGCCTATCACATCCCACTGCTGGGATAAGGGCCTTCTCTCATAGAGGGAGTATGGGCCATAATCCACCACGCTGGCCCAGTGCGGGTCGGTGGATGTCGAATGTCCTTGAATTTTTGATTTGAATTTAAGAATTTGTGATTAATTGTTGGACACGCCGGTTTCCTCACGATATTTTCCTTCACCGTCTTTGGAGCGAATGTTAAATCCGCACATAACATAAGAAAGTCAGTGGTGCGAGGCCAGCAGGATTTGAACTCGGGTGCGTTTGATCGAAAGTCGCACGTGCTCCCTCGCTATTAGATTAAGTACTGAGCCACACTCGCTATTAGATTAAGTATATACAGTGTGAATTGAGATGATTTTTGTTTCAGCATAGTGTCCAAATATCTAGCTTTTAGGAATGTATTCAGGTGGCCTATTATAGGCTGTTCACACCAATTCACTGCCCGCATATTTACCAAAACCCCAAAGAACCACAAAAACAAAGCATTTTCAGTACATTCAAAGCCTAGTTATTGCCACGAAATGCGTCCAAGCGGTCCATTATATCCGCGTACCGTACCGTACGGTACCGTTTTTTTTATAAATGTGTCGTGTGCGGTCACAAAATGAATGCGCAACGGTCAAAATTAATGGCCGCCAGTTGCGGTGCATTGATAGATAAAAATATCGGTAAACAATATAAATAACACACGTCGTTATTGATTGATATTGTTTTATTTTAATTTATACAAGCTTTTATTTAACTTGCAATGTTTATTATTTATTTGTTTGGGTCACATCTTGCAAGTTGAATCGGAGCCACTTCCTCTTATCCTACGGAGTTAAAATTTTGCATACTTGTCAAAGTCCGAATAATGCAATTTTATGGTGACAGCCGCTTAATCTGATGATGGAGATAGAAGGTGACAAGATTTTGGTTGAAAAATATTTTATCAAGGCAAGCCCACAATGGAACATCGTGATGAAACCCGCTTACGCGCTTTGGAGTGGTAGGCTCTGGCCGTGGTTGTAATACCACCCACCGAACAAAGCCATGCCGTTAAGCGACCTATTCGTGTTTCGGGATGATGTTCGGTGAACTATCGGGGAGACGGGTCTGAGCAGCCGCTCAACTCTCTCTCTAGATCTATGTGCTCCATCTTAGGCCACATCATCGCTTCACATCAGGCGAGATACTGGCCAAACATAGATTAATTTTTTAATTTTAATTTAACGCTCAACGATCACATACAGAGATCCTGACCCCTAACTAGGATTCCCTGTATCTAGGGAACCAGGAACTATGAGGACCATGGTCCCACAACACCCAGACACGAAACAAATGCTTGCGCTTTTTTTTCTATGCATAAGATCTATTAAGCGTAAAAAAAAAACTCCTTGATGGATAATCGTAGACTAGTGTTTGGGCTCATATTAATCCGCTCGCGGTTCCGATTACAAATTTGTAAAAAGCTTGTCTTGAAAAAATGTTTTTCAACAAAAATCTTGTTTGACAATGAAGTACCGTGAGGTGAGCACAAACATTTCGACATTGTCATTGCCATTGCATCATTAGGGAGACAAGTGGCTAGCCTCTCTAGCTACTGTTTTCTACAGACTACATTTCGGGGGGTGTGCACTAGACCTGCATCAGCTGATTCCTTCATACCCATTCCATCTTAGAACCACCAGGCGCGGAGAGTCACTTCAACCTTATGTTGCACATACCTCCAGTCCGCACAAAGAGCTTCGCTGACTCTATATTATACGTACTGCTAGGGAGTGGAATTCCTTACTAGAATACTTATTTCCTTTCAATTAGAACCTGGGTCGCTAAGACAAGAGTGAACAGGCACCTCATGGGTAAACGTGCTCCACCTTAGACCGCAACTACGCTTACCATCAGGTGAGTTGTTCTTGTAACTTTTTTTTTAAAATAAATATTTAAGCGGGCTGCCATACAACAAACGTGATATTTTGCCGTTTTTATAGATAATGGTACGGAATCCTTCGTGCGCGAGTCCGACTCGCACTTGGCCGGTTTTTAGTTACTATCTTTCTATCATAATATATATTATATAAGATGCATATGTATCTATCTCCCCTGGTTACGATATGAATTCGTCATCAAAACACTGCAACTTGTGTAATCTGACGTCGACTTCGATACGAGTTTCTAAAACTTTCCTATACACGATATGTTAACATGCTATAATATAGGTTAACACCCTCTAACTGGCACGAGCGATACCCAAAACTGTTAAAGGGAGAAAACAATACACAACGAGCGCAATACTCACTTTGTCACGTTCCATTGTACATAGGTATTCATATTTATACATAGTAACTAGCTTTTTCCCGCGACTTCAGCCGCGTGCCCCATTTGAGCCGTTTTTCTAAAACCATCTTAGCAAGACCTCCCCAGCATTTGAGAGCGCGTACTACGTAAAGGTCAAGCTATATCTTCAAATCACCTAACCGATTTTGATTTAACATTATAATCTAAGTTGGGACTAAGTTGTCTATAGAAAACAAAATACAAACAAACAAACATAGAGACAAAAATTCGAAAAACCGTGGATTTGAGTTCAGTACCCTCTAAATAGTTGATTCCAGTTTGTTTTTCAAAAATTTCTTCAATATCTTCAATACAGAATTGGCTCAGTTCCATTTTTATAATAGTAAATAGATAGATATATATACATAGCGCTATTATCTATGAATACGAAAAGATTTGTAGCATTTAGCTTTGATGTCAAACGATTGTTATTTCCTTTTGTGCGCTGAAAGGGTTGCGAGATTATAATAATGTAATGTAATAGTAAGTATCAAGATTGTTTCTCGCAACATCACCTTGGAATAACGCTATGTGGGACCAAGTGTCGAGCTTGTAAATTGTTCCGAGCACTTCAATTAAAGACTGCGGTGGCAAAACGCAACGACACCGTTGATTTCTGTATTTTTATAAAGTCGGCACGACGAATGAAAGTGACACCACCGTTTTCTTCTTACCATCTAGTTTGGGTCCGCCTGTGGCCACTGGGACTGCTGCGAACACAAATGGTTACTGGCGGTCTGTTAAGAACGGTTAGGCGAGTACGCTGCGACCTCTACCGTCTTCTTAAATATATTAAAACAAGAAGTGTCACTGCTAGATACTAAGCTTTTACGCGTTTGCGGCAGAACACGAAAAGCCAAAGCCTACTGCTATAGAATACTGGACAGAATACTCGCATCAAATCTCATACATCACTGAGTTTGCGGGTTCGATTCCCGCGAGGCGAAAAATGTTTGTGCATAGAAAACAAAACGCACAAGCATTTGTTTCGTGTGGAAGTTGTGAGGTCCTCATAGTTCCTCGTTCCCTAAATACAGGAAATCCTAGTTAGGGGCCAGGATCTACGTATGTGATCGGTGGGCGTAATTTTTATTTTATTTTATTTCATCAAATCAAGAGTAAATATATGTATACTAGGCAAGCGTGCTTCATCTTCGACCGCATCGTCGCTTCCCATCATGTGAGATCGTGGTCAAACGTTGGCCTAGTCTGATGTAAAAAAATATATCCTTAGAGAAGTCATGATAAAAAGTCTTAAAGATTCTAAAGTCAAAGCAAAGTTAAATAAAGCTCGCAAATATATTTATGTTAGTATACAGCTGGTTTTTGAATATCAAATTGTGACTTGTGAACCCTTACTAGAAAAACAAGCATGTTCTTCAAGTCTTGAGTCAATATAGCCCGAGCGGCGCTTAGCAAATATTTTAAAAAGCAATTGAACGCCAGCTGAAGGCGAGACTTACTAACTCGTGTACCGAATCGACCGAGTGTTAGTTATTGTATGGAGCATAAAGCGACTAGGTGTTTTCAGATTTCACTTCCAAGAGTTCTACTTCTGGCGGAGCCGATTTCTGCAACTTAATTTTAAGAAATCTTTTTTTTATGTTACTGAATGACGAGACGAGCTGGTCGTTTGCCTTGTGGTAAGCAATACGCCATGAGAACGAGTGTGGCTCAGTGGGAGCTCGTGCGACTTTCGATCCGACGCACCCGAGTTCGAATCCCGCTGACCCCGCACCACTGATTTTCTTAAGCTATGTGCGGATTTAATACTCGCTCTAAAACGGTGAAAGAAAACATCGTGAGGAAACCGGCATGTCCAAAAATTTTTCACAAAAAGTCAAGGACATGTGACATTCACCAACCCGCACTGGGCCAGCGTGGTGGATTATGGCCCATTCTCTCTCTATGAGAGAAGGCCCGAGTCCCAGCAGTGGGAACGTGATGGGCTGATGATGATGAAGCAATACGCCAGCCCATTACAATAACAGCATCACCCAGAACTTTGTTTTGCAAAATCCTGCGCGGCGTTGCACTGCGCTCGTCACCCTAAGACAATTAGCTGTTGAGTCTCATAATGCCCAATAATTTTGCTGGCTACAATGCCCTTCAAATCGGAACACAGTTATGCTTGCGCACTACTGCTTAGCGGCTTAATAACTGGCAAAGCGATGGTACCCACCCAGACGACCTTTCGCATACGAGAAACCTACCACCAGAATCTTCAACTTATTTCAAGTCCAAAAGAGTAGTAAAACAAGCTGTTGGATTAATTGTTTTTTAGAGCGAGTGTGGCTCAGCGGGGACTTGTGCGCTTTTCGATCCGACGCACCTGGGTTTGAATCCCGACTCGGCCCTGCACCAATGACTTATAGTTAAGTGCAGATTTTGCACGCTCGCTCTCAAAAACGGTGAAGGAAAACATCGTGATGAAACCCGCTTATGCGCTTTGGAGTGGTAGGCTCTGGCTGTGGTTGTAATACCACCCACCGAACAAAGCCATGCCGTCAAGCGACCTAGTCGTGTTTCGGGATGATGTTCGGTGAACCATTGGGGAGACGGGTCTGAGCATCCGCTCAACTGCCGTCTCTCTCTATATCTATGTGCTTCATCTTAGGCCACATCATCGCTTCACATCAGGCGAGATAGTGGCCAAGATGGATATATTAATCGTAAAAAAAAATTTTTGGACGCATATTTAAACCCCTATCAAAGTCTACCTTCATATAGGTATATGAGATGTATATGAGACTTCATATCTGATGTCTCGGGGTGATAAGCGCAACGCAGTGATTCGCAGTACTTTTTACGGTATTAATAGTTCTTGATGGCACTGCAATTGTTACGGGCAGGCGTGGCGCTGATCATCAGGTGAACGACTTGCTCGTCTCATTACTCAGTTGACGTGCAATGGGCGGCCTTATCGCTTAGAGCGATAGAGCGATAAGGCCGCCCATTGTACGTCAAAACTACGATGTAGTTTGTGACTTATTATATTTTTCATTATTGTGTATAGTATATGTTATTTGGTGTGCAATAAAGTGTTATTGTATTGTGTTGTATTCAAATCCATAAAATAATAGTACATTATGGTACTAGTGTGTAATGTTGGTGATTACCGCTGAGGTGCCATTGAGACCCGAGCCGTTAGGTAAGGGTCTTAAGAGAGCCGAGGACGGTAATCATCAATACACACGTGTATCATACGACGTTTTTCAACACACTTGTAAATAAAATAACAATAAAAACTCATTTTCAACAGTGAAAACAGAGTTGTAAAAAAATGATTCGCTATGGCGGGAAAAATTAATCAGTTTTCCTATGCGCGCGCATTGCGATCAGCCACAGACTAAAGGGATGAGGTTTTTTTTTCCGCGCATAGGGTTTGCGCCTATTCTGCCACGTACAAAATGGGGAATTTAAAGTTTTCTTTTATTACAGAGAAAACAAAATGTATATTTGGGTGAAAGTTTTATTTATTAAACACGTACGAGTTAAAATTATCTATTTAAATAAGAAGTTGCATGAAATGAGCAAGCAATAGGAACATCAATTTATTTGTTCTATTAAACACAATATTTTTTTGAATAAAAACTTTTTATGAACAAAGCACCTCAACCAATAAAATTAAAAAAAAAAAAAACTATAACTCACTAGTGAGTTATAGCAATGAAAATGTCACAGTTTTATTATGGGTGTCATTCTGTGCCTAATAGCGGTGACCATAGCGCTACTTTATGAGCAAGTGTGTTGAAGAAATAAATATAAGGAAAAACTTAAAACATCGTATAAGCAGATATATTTTAAAACTAAATCGAACGCCACCCGCTTCTACTCGCCCGAGTGTAAGTTATTGTTGGAGGTATAAAGGATTCGGTGTTTACAGGTTGACTACCTAGACTTTTACCTCCGAAGTTAAACGGCAAGCTGTTTAGTGCACCTTCATGTTTTATAGCTTAGAATTCTGTACTGCGTCCGCTGGCGCTGTAACAACTTACTTGGTGAGCTATTTTTGTTCTTATTTGTCACTAGCTGCGCCCTGCGGTTTCACTCGCGGTTTCCCGGGATAATAAGTAGCCTATGTGTTAATCCAGGGTATAAGCTATCTCCATACCAAATTTCATCAAAATCCATTCAGTAGTTTTTGCGTCAAAGAGTAACAAAGGTACATCCATACATTCATTCTTACAATCTTTCGCGTTTATAATATTAGTAGGATAGGATGTGTTGAGGAACTGTTTTTTATAATTAATGAGATGTTACCCGCGACTCCGTTCATGTAGAATTAGGTTTATAATTGTTCCCTAGGGAGCTGCTAATTTTCCTGGGATAAAAGTTATGTTCTATTGCGGTACATATCAAATTTCATCAAAATCAGCCGTTATTGAGATAAGTCTTAATAACACACACACCATCACAGACTTTTGCTATTATAATAATAGTAGGATAGAACGTAGGATAGGAAGTAGGATAGGAAGTAGGATAGGAAGTAGGATAGGAAGTAGGATAGGAATTAGGATAGGAAGTAGGATAGGAAGTAGGATAGGAAGTAGGATAGGAAGTAGGATAGGAAGTAGGATAGGAAGTAGGATAGGAAGTAGGATAAGTAGTAGGTTAGGAAGTAGGATAGGAAGTAGGATAGGAAGTAGGATAGGAAGTAGGTTAGGAAGTAGATTAGGAAGTAGGATAGGAAGTAGGATAGGAAGTAGGATAGGAAGTAGGTTAGGAAGTAGGATAGGAAGTAGGTTAGGAAGTAGGATAGGAAGTAGGATAGGAAGTAGGATAGGAAGTAGGATAGGAAGTAGGATAGGAAGTAGGATAGGAAGTAGGATAGGAAGTAGGATAGGAAGTAGGATAGGAAGTAGGATAGGAAGTAGGTTAGGAAGTAGGATAGGAAGTAGGATAGGAAGTAGGTTAGGAAGTAGGATAGGAAGTAGGTTAGGAAGTAGGATAGGAAGTAGGATAGGAAGTAGGATAGGAAGTAGGATAGGAAGTAGGTTAGGAAGTAGGATAGGAAGTAGGATAGGAAGTAGGATAGGAAGTAGGTTAGGAAGTAGGATAGGAAGTAGGATAGGAAGTAGAATAGTAAGTAGGATAGGAAGTAGGATAGGAAGTAGGATAGGAAGTAGGATAGGAACTAGGATAGGAAGTAGGATAGGAAGTAGGATAGGAAGTAGGATAGGAAGTAGGATAGGAAGTAGGTTAGGAAGTAGGTTAGGAAGTAGGATAAGAAGTAGGATAGGAAGTAGGTTAGGAAGTAGCATAGAAAGCAGGATAGGAAGTAGGTTAGGAAGTAGCATAGGAAGCAGGATAGGAAGTAGGATAGGATGTAGGTTAGGAAGTAGCATAGGAAGCAGGATAGGAAGCAGGATATTAGGATTAAAATTTATAGGTAGCCTGCTTAGCGAAAATCATAAATGATGTTGATGGTACATAGCACTTGATGTAGCATAATCAGAAATGATGTTGAAGGCCAAGTCCCGTATGTATAGATTATTTTTTTGCACTTAAAATTATGCTATATTAGTACCATCTACTTGAGGAAGAATTACTTTTGATTTTGCTCAATGAGAAAGGAGAAGGGTACGACTAGAATTAAGTAATGGCAAAAAACCTACTCGAGAGATTTTTATAGCTATGTGGATTCTGAATCTTGACAAAAAGCTTGTCTGATCAAATGGAATGGCCAATACGGCGGTTTAAACGCAACCCAAATAATTCGACATTTAAAACTCCCATAAAAGCACAGTCCATAGATTACCGTTAGCCATCGACGAATCCGACGACATCCATAGACAGCCGTAAATTTTATCGGCAGCCGTTCCGCTTTTGTGAAGAACTCGTAAAAGGGTTTTATTGGCCCTCAAAGCTCGTAGGTGTAAGGGTGTTAGGGATTTTACAGTTTAGTGAACTATCCGCCGTGACTGGAGGGACAGTCGTGAACGTCGGATGGCTGCGGTGATAGTCGGTTGTTTTGCGTTATGGAAAAGACCTTGCTATTATGGTTTTGGAACTGGGAAAGATTTTATGGTATGTGGCAAAAATACTGGCAAGTTATTAAGGAGTAAAGGGAAATGTTGGCTCATCATAATCCGGTGCAACCCTCAAAATAACTGACAGCGAAGCCCCTGCAAAATAGTTCTTTTATAAATCCATTTGGATTTTAGTTTCTGCGTGTAGGATTGTGAAGAACAACCTCGATTTTGGGCACTATACACAGTTTTATTATTAAATATTAAGAGTACAAATATAGGTCCTTATACGTAATATACTACGTAGGCACGGCTCACGGCACTGCGCTATCCTTAACAATGCATCTATGCAAGTTCCATAACCCTCACTCATTAGGTCTGTGATTTAATGGTAACATCTGTATTTGGTGTTCAGAGTATTCTATTATATCCTATTTCCTATTCTAGTATTCCATTCTATTATATTCTACTATTCGATTAAATAAACAGTTTTATCTTCAACACGTACGTTTATTACATGTGGTAGATACAAATTACTGTAGGCTTGTTTTGTCATACAAGTACCCGATTTAACACATAGGGTATAAGGTTCTTTACATAAACTCGCAGTTTTACCTGGCCTAGCGCACACCGCACTGTAGGTACGAAGCTACAAGTATATAGCCGGACACCGACGGCGGGTCGCGCGTCGTTACACGTGCCGTGTTAGAAAAGATAAGAGCTATGCGATAGGAAGAGAGGCGCTCTGTAGGTTAATATGACTGGTAGGTATGCAGCGTTACGCGAGCTGAATTGAATTTTATTGCGTCATAGCAAGAGTCGCTATTTGTTTAAATTTCTTTGCGGAGTGATGTTTCTGTCCCTTAGTATTCTGTGGTTATAGACAGCGGGCTAAGACGCGAATAAAAGCTATTGAGATATAGTACAACTATTCATTACTTCTTGTGCAGATTTCCTCACATAAAAATGGCGTAGTTATATGACTATCTGGTTATTACTGACGTGAAACGAAAGCGTTTTAATCTACAAATATATAAGCAAAGTGGAGAATGAAAGACAAATGGAGGAAATTACACTGGAACTTTAACTTTGAACTTTTTTAATTTCCGCCTGACATGAGCACCGTATTGATTGCAGACGTCCTATTCAAGTTTCAACAAAAATAAGAAAAAAATATAATAATGTAAAGAGTAATTAGGAATTGTATAACGACAGTTAGATAAATACAATAGTAATAACAAAGCTGGGTAAAAAATATCTATGGCCGTTGCAAATTGCAGAGATCAAGCCCAGAGGGTGTTTGTCCACTACTCCGATCCAACGTAGGATGTCGAAAGTAGCCATTAGAGACAGATCAGTAAGCAAGAAATAGGTTGTCAGAGTAATGGACAAGCAAGTCTAAACTACGGATTTCTACATCGGACCGTAGCTCTTAAACGGGTTAATGCGGCTTTTTTCGTTTGAAAGCAGGTTTTTCAGCGTGGTGGTTGTTTTATCAAAATCGGTTAAGCCGTTTCTTACTTTTTATAGGTTTTTGTAACAGGGGCTTTTAAAATTTTAGTTTACTAAAATTCGCTTGTTGTTATCCAACATACCGTTTGCTCTTGGGCCACATATTTATATTACTAAAAAAGTCATTTTAAAATATTACCTACTTTACTTTATTTTGACTAAATTAAAAATAAAATAACGCACTATCAAAATCAACTGAAACCACACAAAGGCCACACTCCACTATAAGCTGTAAAAGCTTCGTATAGCGTGGTAAAGCCTAAGATCCGATCTAATTTGCCGGCATCGCGTCTGGGCATTAATTGTACATTACCGAGTGCTACACGCCGGGCCACTTAAAACGTGTATAAAAATATATAACCTAAGTGTAGGTGTACAGTGTTACCTACGTGAGAAGAAAAGAAAAAGGACGAGAAAAAAAATGGGCTTAGTGAAAGAACAGGCACCCGGACCATACGTACATTCATTCTCGCGACCAATCAAACAAAATACATCGAATTGAGAACCTCGTTGGTTAGAAATCATCGATATCGCAGTTTGAAAGATGCTAACGCCTTTCAAATTTGGAATTGAAAGCGATCGGGATTGATGTTCCAGTTAGACGATTTCACTGCAGGTCCGTCACGACGGACACCATAAAAAAGATGATGATCGACTCTGATGGATGGTGGCAAGAGTTAATGTTTAAAGTTGGATCAAATACCCGACGTTGATTAGCACAAACGCAATTATGGACGTCATATCGTCATATCGTCACCCAGACAATCGGCATAACGTCACCCCTACATGGTGGACGTTCCGCCTATCCGTACTAAACCAAATCAAATCAATTTCAAATCAAATCATTTTTATTGACATAATGAAATGTACAAGGTAAGTATTGAATCCATAGAAGTTTTGAATCATCCTTTTTGTCGAAGGAGTGGAACGCCTTGCCGTCTGTGTTTCCACATAAATACAATCTGGGTGTGTTCAAATCAAGAGTAAACAAGTACTTACTGGTAAGCGTGATACATCTTCGACCGCATCGTCGCTTCCCATCAGGTGAGATGGTCAAACTCTGACCCAGTCATATGTAAAAAAAATGTTCGAAGAAGAAACACTGTCCTGAACAACCGACTAGAAATTGGGAACTAAGGACAAGTAGGTAGCACTGTACACGGCAGTAACAAAGGTACCACGTGACCACACCCCGGCGCGCAAACACCGCCCCGCGTTTAGCCTTCTTTCTCGGCTATATTGTGAGCAATAAGATTCGGGTGTAATCACTACTCTACTCTGTAACTACTGAATGTAGATAACCACAGTACCTAAACTTACACGTTTGCATTTTATATCACCAGAAAAGCAAGATTATCTCAAAGATTCTTTGACAGAGGCCAAGATAAAAAGTCGTTTTTACAGTGTTCATTTTCATACCTAATAATAACGTTATTTCACTCAGTAACTCATCTCAATAAAATATTTATTTCATCAACTTACAACTGTTTATGCAGGTAATGAAATTAGATACAACTCGAGCAGTACTCGTTCTCATGAGACAAGTATAAACGAATACAATTTTGGTTGCTGAAGCACATACCTCGGTTGCTCTGTTGGATAAGGCGTTGGGTCTATATTCCGAAGACGTAGGCTCAAGCTCTGCCCGAGCAATTTAATGTTTTGCTTTCGGATTATTTAAAAACTATGATAAAAATTTCGCATTGCGCAATAATGCACTGTTATATTTTGATTGATAAGAATGAACAAAATACAAACCATCACCTACCACCAAAGTAGAACAGTAAAATCGTCTCTTTAAATCAGGATCTTCGATACTGCTTATCTGCGTATACTGTAACTTAACGCGTTTATAGCCGGCTAAGTAAAAACATACATTCATATGAAATTATTGCCAAATGCTAGCATTATAGGCATAGTTAGCGCGAGTGGTTTGAGCTAGATTAGGTATATTGAAGTCTAGACTAGCTCTTTGACTGCGCTTATGTTTTTTTTCTGTTATTATTGGGGTGAGCACGAATATTTCGAACATGCGTAGCTTTAACGAGATCACAAAGATCAATAATCAACACGTTTTAAGATATGAAACCCCTTTGCCACCATTTTAAGTGTAGTAAAACAACAACTTATCGCTAACAAACGAGTGCATTATAATTATTTCCTTTGAAATTATGCTTACGATTACGTTCGTGCTCCACCCCACAGAATTAATCAAGTACCTATTCTCTCTGGTAATTAAAAAAAGCAAACATTCTTGGTTTTATTCCTGAAGCCGTTAGTGTAGGCTATTATTTTGGATGGAATAACTTGATCAACTTAGATTTTTTGCCAGTTAGTCTGCCACCAAGCAGTAGTGCCTCTATGGCCATCAAACCGGAACACAGTAATGCGTAAGCATAACTGTGTTCCGCTTTGATGGCCAGTGTAGCCAGTGAAATGACTAGGCATTATGAGATTTAACAGCTAATTGTCTCAGGGTGACGAGCGTTGTGCAGCGCCGCGCAGGATTTTGCAAAACAAAGTCCTGGGTGGTGCTGTTACTGTTATAGGCAGGCGTATTGCTTACTATCAGGCGAACAGCCAGGTCATCTTGTCACTCAGTTACATAAAAAATGTTTTCTTTTATATTGAAGCAAATTATAAGGCTGATTAGAATTTTGGAAAAACGATGCTTTGTGGAAATTGAGATGTGAAGGTCAAACGCGTGGATGTAAACTTTGAGCATTATTTCAAAGAGAAAATGTACATTTTTAACACAATTTAATTTTTTGTGTCAATATTATAAAAACAAAAAGCTGCAGTAAAAAATAACAAAGCCCACGAAATATTTTTGTTGATCAGTGTTTGTTTAAAAAAGGCTTAGCAAGCGGAGTTCCTTCTAATTACCGAAATATAAAAACCTTGCTGTTTCGACGGCTAATCAAGCGATCGCTGACGTGAAGGGAAGGTGGGGTATTTGCGCTTGTTCATATTTTTAATTTTTAACAGACTTCAAAAAAGGAGATGGTTCTCAATTGGACTCTCTGTTTTTTGTATGTTTGTTACGCGATAGCGCCGCCAATTATGCATTGATTTTGATGATTCTTTTTTTTGTTTGGTAGGTCATATATTTTTTTTATAGGCTTGCGTTTGACCGCTATCTCACCTGTTGTTAAGTGACGATGCGGTCGAGGATGTAGCACGCTCGCCTAGAAGAAACCTGTTCACCTGTCTATCATTTCAGAGAGTCCCAATTAAATTTTATCGAAATTGATTCAGCGCTTTAAAAAATAAACAAAAACAAAAATACACAGATGACTTTTGGTTTGTATTTTTAGTTTAAGTTGCACATGTAGATCTTGAAGACAGTTTTGTTTTTTTCAAAAGTTTATTGCTACTCATGCAAAAAAAATCTTTATTGTTATGGTTTAAAACATGTCTTTTTATGTGATAACATTAACTAATCGACACTAATTAGCGACAGCATAGAAAGAAAGTGTAAAAATCTTTCACGGAGCTCACAGAAAGTAAATTCAAATTACGCGTTAAGAATGTTCTAATGAGAAAAGCATTACTACACTGTTCGTAATAACATAGAAGACAAAGATGCTTGGAACATTCCACTTCTGCAAAGTAACCAACTGGTACATAAGAAACATAACATTGTAAAATCCCAAAAAATTGTAACAAAATCTCAAAAAAAAATGCCCCTCAGTTTCTTGCCGTATCTTCTGAGTAGTGGTTCTTTTTCCGATACGGTGGTAGAGTCATTGTGATAATTTGACGTTCATAAGTGCGTCTGTGATGCCAAAATGATTAAAGAGATTTTGATTGATTGATTTTGATTTTATAAAGCCTCGGAAATAATGTGTGCATTGTTAACAAAAAGGTGCTAACAAAAATAATGTAAAACAAAGCTAGCAATGCTTTGTGTTGGACTATTTTCGTTAGTGCCTAGCCTTCAACGGAAGGTAGGAAAAAGAAAAATGCCTGAAAGCAAAGGCACTATAAACGTATTAGAATGTACACAGCATGGATAAACTAAAACTAGCACCAAAACTTAGCAACATCAAAGTTATGAAAGACGGTCTTCATCAAGGTCATATTAATTAGCTCATCAAAATTGTAAGGCAAGTGTTACCTTACTTAGGGTTGCCAGTTTATCTCGAGGCTCGTAAGCCGTTCATGCATATTCACTGTAAGCCGCCGGTTTTAATAAGGGTGCCATTTTGCCCCACTATCCTTTACCGGGAAGCGATATCGATCTGGGGGCAAAAATGATTAGGGGTGCTAGCATAGACGAAAGAGATGATGAACCTCCCAACAAATTCTTTAATAAATTATTTGTGTTGTGTGCTTGAGATCCGGGCCGCGTTTTCGGTCGTTGCGAATTCGATCTAGGGATGCCAAGTCATTATTCGTATTCTACTTAATGCGAAAGTTTGTAAGTGAGTGTTTGTTACTCAACCACGTAAAACTACTGGACTGATTTCGATAAAATTTTGTAACACCTTTGATCCTGAAATAGGACTTATAATATATACTTATTCCGGAAGATTTTCAGTGCGGTTACAAAAGCGGCGCGCAGTAGTTGTAAATAATAAAACGAGTGTGACCCAGCGGTAATCTGTGCTATTTTCAATCTAACGCAATGGAGTTCGGAACGCAGCACAGTACTGCGGTTTTTCGCGCAATTATAAATCTGTTAAGAAAAAAGGCACCCAAGTTCAAGAACATTATTTAAGGACATGTGACGTCCACCAATTCATACTGGACCCTCGTAGTGGACAAGGTCCTTACTCTGAGAGTATCAGGATATATCAGACAAATATCTCATCATCTCATCATGTTTTAATACCGTGAAAAATAGCAATAAAGACGATGTTAAATAATCATAAAGAAAAAAATGAAATTCCTCCTGCATGGTTCGAACCTGCGCCACCACTGAACCAACTGCGCTAGCAACCAAGATTGTTTTTTGGTTCCTTCTGATATTATTAGGTATTTAAGATTATACAAGCATGCGCGAATGCATTCAATCCTTTACTAATATTATAATGCGAAAATTTGTATGTATGGAAGTTTGTTTCACGCAAAAACTACCGAACCGATTTTGATGAAATCTGGTGTGTAGGTACTTTAGGACTTGGAATAGCACATAGGCTACTTTTTATCTCGGGAAACCGCGGGTGGAACCGCTGGGCGCAGCTAGTATCAAATAAAGAATATGATTCTCTATCGGAAGTAGAACAGTGTATAGAGAAGCTTATAAATAATGATTGCAAATATGCGGGGTCCGTTTGCTAGTCGTCCTTGGAATTCCATTTTGTCCCTGTCCTTTACGGAGTGCTGATATTGATCTATGGTTCGGAACAAAAATGGAGCGCGGGTTGTTTTGACCTTTCGGTCCTTTTGTCAGGTGTATTGAGATGTGGTTGGCCCTCTAACCCTCAACCAAAAGGGAAATAAGGGCGGAGAAGTGGCTTTCTTGAGCAAGTAGGTGTTATAGCCACTGGTTATAGGTTCCGGGTTAAGCAGGTAGAAAAGAAAAATATAAGTTATTAGATACTAGTTTTGAGTCGCGATTTTGCTCATGCGATGCACTTGCTTGCGAAAAATGTTCTATGACACTATTTAATTTTACCATGCGTTAGTGCGCAAACATTACTGTGTTCCGGTTTGGAGGGCATTGAAGCCAGCGGAATTACTAGGCATATGAGACTTAATATTTGATGTCTCGGGGTGATGAACGGAGTGCAGTGCTACGCAGTGCTTTATATGGCATTAAAAGTTCTGGGTGGCATTGGAATTGATATGGGCAGGTGTGGCGCTCACCATCAGCGGTGCAACGGCACGTCACTAGTCTACTTTATACTTCAACAATGGCGAACATAAACTGTAAGATGCAAGAGTGAATTGATCTATTCTTTGCTGAAAAATGGCGCCGGGTTGTTACGACCTCTTGCCAGGTGTCGAGACGTGATGGAAATACCGGTGAAGTGCTTCTCTTGAGCTATGAGGATTTTTGGCATTCTCAACCGCTTGTGGTTTAAGTATTTGGTTTTCTAGTGGTATGCACAGCACTCAATGTAAAAGGGTTCGCTGGGAGAAAAATCCTTGAAATTGATATTGTATTGTAATTATATATTTTATTGTGTATAGGTCTTTTTTTATGAAACTGGGGATGAGTCGAGCATGTCGTTCACCTGATGGTAAGCGCGACGCCTGCCCATAATAATTGCAGTGCCACCTAGACCTTTAAATACCATAAAAAGCACTCCTTATATAGTTGACATTCCGCCAATTCGAACAAGGCGTTTTGGTTTCACGTTTATAGTGTGTACTGCTAAGAAATGGAACCCTTTGCCGTCTTCTGTGTTTCCTGATAACTATAATCTGGGTATCTTCAAGGCCAGAGTGAATAGGTATCTTCTAAATCTTCGGGCACATCCTCGCTTAACATCAGGCGAGATGGTGGTCAAACGTAGATTTATTATAAATAAAAAAACTAAAAAAAATACTGCATTGCACTGCATTGCAATCATCACCCCAAGACATCAGATATTGAATCTCATATGCCCAGTAATTCGTTTTCTATAACAGTTAGGTATATATTTTATTGTGTATTAGTAGGCATGTTTTATTGTAACTATTGTTGGAAAAAGTAAAGAGAAGCGTTGTCTCATAGGAAGAGAGTCTTCCTATCAGCATCATCAGCCCATTACGTTCCCACTGCTGGTACACGGGCCTTCTCTCACAGAGAAAGTATGAGCAGGTATAATTCACCAAGCTGGCCCAGAGATGCATCGCACGTTTGTGTGATGAGGGATGTAACAACCTACTATGTTATATAAGACCACCTATAATATATGAAAAATAAATGTACATGAATGCAATAAATAAATTAATTAATTATGAATTAATATAAAGCATTCTTCCGATACTTTTCATCCAAAGGTTGTATGGAAGATATCGCTCCAAGCGATAAGAATAATATAGTTAAGGATTTATTTATTTGTTTATTTTTACTTAGTCCCTAATGCAATTTGTGTTGTTATTGTTTCTTTTTAAATGCAATAAAGAGTTTTGTATTTGTAAAACCGAGCTGAGACTCGGAACTCCGGTGCCTCGAATCGAAAGCCATTCAGTCACACTCGTTACCTCAACGATCGTTTTCAATAAAAGACCACTAAGGTAAGTCTAGTGGTTACACAATACATCTCATCAGTAATCGCGTCTGATGACACTCTAGCGTACCGCAAGGGGCTTCAGTTCAGTTCGATGACACTTGAAGGCTCCGCTCTTAGGCCTCTGGTCCATACACGTTTTTTAGTTGTGTGTAGATACGGTCGTCAAAGGTGTATGACAGTTTTAGAGCACTCATTTTTTGCTATGTACATCTACGGGAAAATAATTGACAATTATTACTCGTGGCTTTGCCAGTTGTTCTGCTGTTAAGCAGTAGTATAGTGCGCAGTATTGCCGTGTTTGACACACGTTTTTGACATGAATATCAACGGAACAGAAAAAAACAAAAACTAACTTCAAGAATATACCTGTTTTTTTGGACTATTTCAAATAGCGCTGAATCAATTTCGTAAAATTTTATATGGAGCCACTTCTGAAGTATGACTTACCAAACAAAAAAAAGAATCATCAAAATAAATTCAGAGTAGGCGGAGTAACCGCGTAACATACATATAAAAAAATATACAGTCGAATTGAGAACCTCCTCATTTTGAAGTCGGTTGAAAACAAATAAAAACTTCGTAAAAACATATGTGAAAACTGATGACCGTGGCTACTACGGGAAAAATTCCGTAGATCCACGGCAAAAAAACGTGTGTGAACAAGAGGCCTTAGTTAACGTAGCTTGCTACTGTTGGATATAGTTAATAGTGAGTATAGGTTATACAATACAACAATACAATACAACAATACAATACAATACAACAATACAATACAACAATACAATACAACAATACAATACAATAATAGTTGATTGAGTCCAAAACAGAAAACAAAAGTTTACAGTTACATAAAATAGTGGTAGAACAATGGGTGAACATATCGCAATGTGCGATTTCTTACGGGCAACCTATGGATGGACAGGAATACAGAGGTAAGAATTGCGGTCAGTTGGTGTTGGTTATATTGTGTTTCACGCTACTTACGCCTTATTCAAATTCAAATCTTCCTCACTCACACCTCAACTGTTTTAAAAATGAACTACGGTGCGTGGGGTTGGAAGTTGCTTGACTTCGCACCGATCTAAACGCTCTCGCAGAGTAACACAAGCGAATTTTGGTAAACTAATCAAAAAACCTTAAAAAAGTAAAAAAATCTTTTAATCGTAGAAAATGGCTGAACCGATTTTGATAAAACATGTCTAAGAACCGCCGCTAGAAAACCTGCTTTCAAATAAAAATAAACCGCATCTAAATCGGTTCACCCGTTAAAGAGTTACGGTGCCACCGACAGACACACATAGTGGTCACATTTATAAAGCCCCTCCTTTTTGCGTCAGGGTAAAAAATGTTAATTTAGGAGAGATAGGTACTTGAGTAAAAAATTACCTTGGAAAAAGGTTTCACTTTTTGTAACGATTCTGGTGACCGTGGGAGACGGTTTTAGACAATTATTGTCCTATTCTACCCTATTAATATTATAAATGCGAATGTTTGTGAGAACTGCTGAGACACAGGCATTATCTCATTGAAAGAGTATGAGGCATAATCTACCATGCTAGCCCAGCGCAGGTAGGTATTTTTTATGTAACTGAATGACGAGACGAGCTGATCGTTTGCCTGGTGGTAAGCAATACGCCAGCCCATAACAATAACAGCACCACCCAGAACTTTGTTTTGCAAAATCCTGCGCGGCGCTGCACTGCGCTCGTCACCCTGAGACAATTAGCTGTTGAGTCTCATAATGCCCAGTAATTTCACTGGCTACAATGCAAGGTGGCGTATACACATAGTTTTCTTCTTCTCTCGAGCTGGTGTGTGGCCAACCCTAATGTCGGAGTTATTAAGCCGCCCGAAGGCCTCCGACATGGGCTTACGACTTTTGTCCTAAGACAACCAGGACCGGCGACTTAACTTGCCCAGCACCAAAGCACGGTAACGCTCAGATGTGAATACCACACAAACGGCCACCCATCCAAGTTTTGACCGCTGCGAACGTTGCTTAACCTAGAAGATCTATTACCAACGGCTAGGCGAGCTACGCTACGAGCGCTATATACCTACATAGTTGCTGTACATACATATGTAGTTGCCAATACGTTGGAGGTAGTTAACCGTATAATTGTTAACCGCCGGATAAATACTACAAATTATACGTCTAACCGCATTTATCTCACTCGAACACTCCGCCGGCCGGTGCTACTACTTAAACTGCTGACTTCGGACACTAGACACATCTCAAGAACTACTCAAGAACTTATGGTAGTTTACATTTATTTCTCAAAAACAGAATACAATTCACTTTCATTGAGAAACACTGAATAACTTAAAAATAAAATAAATTATTTTTCAAAAAAAACTAAACCGACTTCAAAACCACAAATGGCACTCAAAAGTGAAAAATAAATTAATATATTTATCATAAGCGCTAGCCACTCATATATTTGAAGTCGGTGCCAGCCAAGTCTAATAGGTACCGTAGAATTGTAAACCTCCTCCTTTTTGAAGTCGGTTAATTATTATACGAGTGGCGGAACGGCAGAATCCGAGACCAAGTGAATAACAAATAGGCTAACACATATATTGACAGTAGGTAGCAAGTATAGAAGTTAGGCAAGCATTACAAAATCACATCTCATTATTATTTTCATTTTTTTTATAACGCTTTATTGTCACACAACAACATGAAATAAATACAAAACAATACTTTAACATAAAGTGTTACAATGGGCGGTCTTATCGCTTATAGCGATCTCTTCCAGACAACCTTTGGATGGAGAGGACTCAAAGAAACTGTGAGGGACGGTGGTGTTGTGTATAAAAAAAACTAACCAGTATAAAATAATTATATTATAATTCATTATATTTTTTTAACCTATGCTATCTCACTGCTGGGCAAAGGTCTCCCAAATATTTCCAGCTGTCTCTATCCTGCGCCACCTCGCACCAAACTCCTTGGTATGCATCCAGATCGTCCCTCCATCTTCTTTTGGGCGGGCCTGGGCGCCGTCTTCCATCCTCAGGCACCCATTCCGTTGTGACTTTTGTCCACCGATCTGGATGCATACGGCTTATGTGACCCGCCCAATCCCACTTGAGCCTGGCCGCCTTCCTGCCCACGTCTGTTATATATTAACTTACAATATTTATTATATGCTATTGATACTGTTCTCCTTCAGGAGCAGAGAAATGGAGCAAATCTGCAAGTTTGTGGTGATGGTATGACGAGATTGTCAAAACATGCGGCAAAACATGGTCCAGACTAGCACGGGAAAGAAGCATGGGAGACTAGCATGAGAGGCCTTTGTCAAAGAGCACACAAATTCAAAACCGAAACGAACAAAATGAAATAGGTGACAAGAGTTAAATAAGAATAATAAATTAAAAATTACTGGGCACTATGAGACTTAACAGCTAATTGTCTCAAGGTGACGAGCGCAGTGCCGCGCCGCACAGGATTTTGCAAAACAAAGTTCTCGGTGGTGCTGTTATTGTTATGGGCTGGCGTATTGCTTACCATCAGGCAAACGACCAGCTCGTCTCGTCACTCAGTAACATAAAAAAAAATCTAATACAAGCTAGAGAACCAGCCGTGCGGCTGGTTGTCTAGCTTGTATTAGATTTTCCACACAACCAGCCGCACAGCTATGCGACATCCATACGTGGTAGACATCCCTTCTGTATGAACAAAACGTTTTGCTTCCACGTTCATCTTACGAACAGCCAAGCAGTGGAACGCATTGCCAACGTCTGTGTTTCCAGATTACTAGAACCTGGGAGTCTTCAAATCGATAGTGAACAGGTATCTTCTAGGCGAACGTGTTACTTCTTCATCAGGTGAGATAGTGGTCAAACGCAAGCCTATAACTGTGCAGGCATTTGTTTCGTGTCTGGGTATCGTGGCACCATGATCCTCATGCTTCCTAGGTCCGTAGACACTGGGAATCCTAGTTAGGGGCCAGGATGTAAATATGTGATCGTTGGGTGTATTTTATTTTTATTTTTATTAAAACTAGTAAAAAAAGATAAAAATAACGGTTACTGTTTTACAGAACTTTTTCACTAAATAGTCGCATTAAGAGTCAACTTACTCAAGTGTACATACCTACATAAGGCATGTCATGACAAATCTTCAAAGCAGGTGCAACAGCCGTTACAGTAATATGTGGTAACAAACACACACACAGACAGACTTTTGTATGTAGAATATTTAGTAGTTATTATTATCATTCTTCTTCGCTTTCCGTAGTTTCTCTAACGCACCCGTTTCTCAACCACTCTGACTTATGTCTCCAAGACAATTTCTGCTTCAGTCCACAGTGTCTGCAGTAGCACGCCACCGTCCTCTGTTTTTCCATTACTCGTTCAAAGGGAAATGCAATTTTATTCGCTGAGCGCGCGATGCTCCACTTATCCTTACAGACTGATGTGGACACTTTGCCCTGGATTACGGGAATCTTTACCTTTTAGTCAGAGAATTCCGAAAGTCTAGTTAGTTGTTAGTTTTATTGCCATTAAGCGTTTTACACAGTTTCCAAAATGTTATAATAATAGTTAAATAGGCAATCCAAACATACTAAGAAAGGGAAACAAAACACTTTTTAACCGTCTTCTAAAATGAGGAAGTTATCAACTCGTTTCTAGGGTTCCGTACCCGAAGGGTAAATCGGGAACCTATTAAGACTTTGCTGTCCGCCTATCTGTCTGTCTGTCCGTCTGTCACATGAACCGTGAGAGTTAGACATTTTCACAGATGATGTAATTCTGTTGCCGCTATAACAACAAATACTAAAAAACAGAATAAAAAAATATTTAAGGGGCTTCCATACAACAAACATGATTTTTTTGCCGTTTTTTTTAGTTTACGGTACGGAACCCTTCGTGTGCGAGGCCGACTCGCACTTGGCCCGTTAGTTTTAATGTTTGTTACCTGAGAACTTCGGAATTTATAAAGTGATTTGGAAAAATCTTGTGTTGGGTTCAGTATAGCTATAAGGAGGGCCTAAATAAATTTCATCTATGTTCGACCTAGATTCGATCAGCATTGAAGTCGGTTTCTTTTTGTTATATAATTAATTATTATGCAACTAAGTAACGAGACAAGCAGGTCGTTCGCTTGATGGAGAACAACATGCCTGATCGATTTGTTAACTGTAGGGCTCGTAGCGCAGCTTGCATAGCTATTTGGTACAGATCTGCAACGTTCGCGGTAATCACTTGGACGGTATATTATATCTGAGCCGTCTGATCGTCTGCCGATCTGAGCATCCGTGCTTCAAAAGGTAACGGGCCTTCTGAACCGTGGTTTCCGTTTTTGCCTTGGGACAACAGCCGTTAGGCCTTATCGAAGGCCTTGGGGCGTCCAAAGCTCTACACATACTAAACGCGGTTTGGAAAAAAAATAAGAAAAAAACCTACGTTCCTCT
This sequence comes from Petrophora chlorosata, assembly GCA_951640565.1. NCBI lineage: Eukaryota > Metazoa > Arthropoda > Insecta > Lepidoptera > Geometridae > Petrophora > Petrophora chlorosata. Next base: position 2,410,256 of record OX621207.1, read on the forward strand.
TCAAACACCCCAAAAAAATAAAATCATAATCTACGTTATTTAATATTTTTTTTAATAAAACACTCTAGCTGCGCCGCTCAGTTTTACCCAAGTAGTATTCCAGGTCCTAAAGTACAAATTTCGTCAAAATCCGTTGTCGTTGTGGAGTTGTGTGGTAAATAACAAATACAACCTCACACATACAGAGACATGCACATTTATAATGTTAGTAAGATGCATGCAGCACTATGCTCCAAAATAGTTTGCTCCAAAGTCATACAAATAAAAATTTAATAACAAAACCATAATAGAATTACAGATATTCGTGAGCACGAGGATGTTACATTTTTAATAAAGACTTGTTTTCTTTGGGCACATGCTAAATTATGTATTCGCCAAAGAGCCAGGAAAAAACTCTGTTTGGACGTGGTAAACGTTTCCTGCATGGTCCAGAATGACTGCTACATCTAAGAGAATGTGCTATGTAAGATTAGTGAAATTTCAAGTTTTTCAGCGTAGCGGTCACAACTTGTATGGGTGATCTTTTGTGTGGTATGTAGTTATGTACATAACACGCTACCATGCTTCGGAGGGCACGGTAAGCAGTCGGTCCCGGTTGTTGTCTTTTTTTTACAACAGACTGGGTCTGCGTTTGACCACAATCTCACCTGATGGGAAGCGACGATGTGATCGAAGATGTAGCACGCTTACCCAGTAAGTACTTATTCACTCTTGATTTGAACACACCCAGATTGTATTTATGTGGAAACACAGACGACGGACAACAGTCGCAAAGCCATGTTGGAGGCCTTAGGGCTTCGGGGATTGGCCTCCGCTAGTGAATTTTTTTTTATGGAATTGATGGATAAGACGAGCTAGTCGGTCGCCTGATGGTCACGCCTGCCCATAACAATTGCATTATATATATCCCCAGTCTCAGTCAGGCACAGCTTCACACTCAATATAAAAAACTCAATGAATTTTTAATTAGACAAAAACGAGCAAAGTTTAAAAACTTACTATATCAACCTCCTTGTCATCAATATATATATGCAAAAAATGTTTTTAATATGTGTATAGTAGTGTATAATAAACTACCCAACAATATAAAATCGTTGCAGGGCAATGCATTCAAAATTGGACTTAGAATTATTTAATGGACAATTATTTTTATAGCATGACATAATATTTTAATCGAGAATGTAATTAAATAAATACAATTAAATTAAATTTATGTTAGTATAACAATAAAGAGTTATTTAATCTAATCTAAGGGTCATTAAATTAAATACAAATATTATTTTAAATACGTTTTATAGTAATAAGAGAATTGACATAATATTTGCACGCTTGCTTGCAGCCTGAATACTTGACTGTTGTAATTAGTTTTAATACCGTTATTGTATGTATTCTTGCAAATAAACAATTGATTTGATTTGATTTGATATAAACCAAAGTATTTAGTAGGGTTGGTACGTATCACTTAATATAGTTATCAAAAAGGTCTAAAGGAATAGCTCCTAGAATTTTTTGCAGCTCATTGTAGTGGGAGTGCTTTATATTATAGCACTATAGTCTAGACCCTTTGCCTTTCTTGGAACGAAGTGGGTTCCTTACCCTCCGGAGGTAAGACCCGAAAAATTAATATATAGGTACACTACAATACCTTTCGTCATTTATAGCCTCTCGAAATTATGTTTAGACGTAGCGCTCGTAGTGTAGTTCACCTAGCTGTTCGTAACACGTCTTTTAGGTTAAGCAACTTTTGCCGCGGTCACAACTTGGATGGGTGACCGTTTGTGTGGTATTCACATCTGAGCGCTTTCATGCTTCGGCGGTCTCGGTTGTTGTCTTAGGACACCAGTCGTTACGCCATGTTGGAATCCTTCGGGCGGTCTGAAAAACTCCCACACCAGGGTTGGCCACTCGAGAGAATAGAAGAAGAAGAATTTTATTTAGATATTTGTTTAAAACTATTTAAGACGGTTTCACTCACATATTTGTTTATCAGTCGAGATCGTGACGGCGCCGGCGCAGCGCTTGACCGGTTTCAGACCGTTTAGAGGTCTTTCCTTATGGTGCTAGGTATTTGTTTTCGGAATTCTTTTATTTATATGTTTTTTATGCTGTTGAACGTTGTTAATGTTTAACATTTTGTCCATTCTAACATATTCGTATTAACGTAAGTTGAACAGTGATAAAACATGTTAAGCATTGTTTAACTCTGTTTTACCGTTTATTAATAAGGATGAGCGAGTGCCGCTCAGTGGGAGCATGTGCGTTTTTAGAGCAAGTGTTATATTCGCACATAACTTAACAGAGTCAGTGGTTCGGGGCCAGCGGGATTCGAACTCGGGTGCGTCGGATTGAATGCCGCACGTGCTCCCACTGAGCCACACTCGATCTTACAGTTTAGCTGGTTGGTTTTGGATTATTCCCGATGACCACCAACTAGTTGGCCACCATTGGTGGACACAAGGACGGAATAATATTAGACGTAATATTATGCCAGTACCTATCTTTTCTCCCAATTCTTCAACCCCCGCGGCGCTCGCGCCCCCCTCGCCTGCACCGGTTTTAGCGCCGCGCTCGCGGCGACAGGATCGAGCGGAGGCGCGCAGACCGCTCAGTCTGCGCCGCGAATCCAAAACATAAGCTTCCGGAAGAAGGACATCCTAATTGTCCCAAACCTGGTCAGAGTTATCCGACACAATCGTAACGTGAGTGTAGCCATTTAAATTTATAACACTACATTAATCTGTTACAAATTTATATTCATAACAATTATTACAATACGCCAAACACATAACATTTTTAAATATTTGGCCTTTTACAATAAATTGTAAAAAGCTTTTGGCAACAACCACTCAAAACAAATTAACGGTACGAAAACAATTTTAGGGCATAACGCCATCAACTACGCCGCCATTAGGAGAAATAAAGAAATGTCGAGAAAGTAGAAGTTTCATTTACAGACGAGGGTTCCGTTTAATAATTTTGAGTTTTGTGTCACTATTTCAATGTTACTAAAAAGTAACATTGAAATAGTGACACAGCGACGTCCCTTACTTACCGTACTTATGATAATGTATAACGAAGCTCACAGAAAGTCAATTTAAATTACGTGTAGAGACTGTTCTAATGAGAAAAGCATACTATACAGTTCGTAATTATATAGAAGACAGATGCTTGGAACATTCCACTTCTTTAAAGTACAACTGGTACATAAGAAACATAACTTTGTAGAAAACCAAAAAATTTTAATATCTCAAAAAAATGCCTCTCTTTCTTGCCGTATCTTCTGAGTAGTGGCATAGAATACTAAGGGACAAAAGCATCACTCCGCAAAGAAATTTAAACAAATAGCGACTCTTGCTATGACGCAATAAAATTCAATTCAGCTCGATTAGCGCTGCATACCTACCAGTCATATTAACCTTACAGAGCGCCTCTCTTTCTATCGCATAGCTCTTATCTCTTCTGACGCGGCACGTGTAACGCGCGACCCGCCGTCGGTGTCCGGCTATGTACTTGTAGCTTCGTACATACAGTGCGGAGTGCGCTAAGCCTGGTAGTAGTTCTTTTTCCGATACGGTGGTAGAGTCATGGTGATAATTTGACGTTCATAATCGCGTCTGTGATGCCAAAACTGAATAAAGAGGTTTTGATTGATTGATTGATATGTTTAACAAATGAAATGAAACAGAACAAAACTGTAGAATTGAAAGCGTGGGTCGAACTCTAAGAGGAGGTCGTAGTCGAAGTCGAAGTATAAATCGAAAGAAGGTGTAAGTCGAAGTGGAAGCCAAACGAAGAGTTAAAATCAAAATCGAACTTAAGGTCAAAATGGAAGTGGAAATCAAGTCCCAAGAAGAAGTCAAAGTTGCAGTGGAGGTGGAAGTCAAAGTCGAAGTTATTAATCCAAATTATGAATAATGAACACGTTAGTTTTGATAATAATACAGTTGAAGAGGTTAAATTCAAAGTAGATATTTAAGTCGAAGTGGACAAGGACATCAAAAAAGAAGTCTAAAGGAGGTCGAAGTCGAAGAGAAGGATGTAGATAAATTGGAAGTTGAATACGAAGTGGTGGTCAAAGTCGTAGTTGAATATGTATATAAAATCGTTAATTATCTGCAACATTTCAACATTAAACAAGTTATGAAAAATTGTAATGGAATCAGGCGTGACGTAGCGGAAATTCATCTCAAAACTGAAACGCAATGAAAATATGTAGTGTAATCCCACTGAATATTATATAGATTATTGTTAAAAGCGGAGGGATTATTTATATAGGTATATTTAAATTTAAATTCATTTTACATTTGCTATCAATCCTCATACATATTATTATTCTGACAACAACCTACATAATATTCAGCGGGATTACACTATATGTTTTCATTGCGTTTTAGTTATGAAAAATTGTGTTTTAGATTATTTGTATGTGGGATCTTACATAATTATTTCTTTTATCTTACCTTCCTATAATTCAATATAAATTAATTTAGCTTAAACACCTTCGCTTGTCGCAAGTACGACACTGTAATGGAGACTTTTATTTACGTTTAAAATAAAAATCCATAAATAAAATAACGTAGCACGAATAAACTAATAAATGAGTCAGAAAAATGTAGAAATAGTAAACTGCGAAACGGGTTTATCGACCTTCGTTAAGAGTTCTTTCTACTTTTATGCCATTTTTTAAGCTAAATAGCCCAGGCTTCGTTTATATTGTGAAAAGCGGAACCCAAATAAAAGTAAACATGGCGCGCCCCCTGGCGGCAGGAAATGAAAATCTCGCGGCGCTGAGATCGCTGTAAGTGGAGTACAGCACTAACAAACTGCTTTGTTCAGGAGAATGTCGTTGCTGTGACTAGAAACTATGCATTGCTGATTTTTTGCCTTTAGGCTTTTGTTTTGTTTGTTTAAAAATTACCCTTTGAGTCCGCAATTAATGTTAGAATCAAAGACAGTGCAACCACTTACCTAGTTTTTTATGATATGAGATGAGCAAGTCGTTCGCCTGATGGTAATCGCCACGCCTGCCCGTAACAATTCAGTGCCACCCAGAACTTTTAATACCATAAAAAGCACTGCGCTGGACCGCATTGCGCTCATCACCCTGAGACCGAGTCTCATATACTTAGTAATTTCGCTGGCTACAATGCCCTTCAAACCGAAACACAGTAATGCTTACGCACTACTGCTTGGTGGCAGAATAACTGGCAAAGCTGTGGTACCTACCCAGACGGCCTCTCGCATACGAGAGGCCTACCATGAGTAAAGTGACTAGATTACACGAGTATTTGCTCAAGTGAAAGATCTGTTTCGTCAAGGGTTTGCTGGAAGAAAACTCTTCTTCGAGTTAAGCTTACCTTCGTATATGTAGGTACTTCATAATACATGATGTGAATGTTTTGACAGTGTACAATAAAGAATACAAGAAAATCTAAGAACCACTAGCGCAAACCGGGTCTCTTCACTCACTATATATTAGCGGCTGTTACCCAATACATCTCCGCTAAAGTATTGCAAGATCATTTTCTTTTCTCGTCTGTCAAAAGAAACATCAGTGTGTTAAAATCGAAAAGAATACGGAAATACCTAGAAAACGCAAAATTATTATAAAATGAAATCGCTAACAATGACCCTCTAACCTCAAAAAGCCAAACCATAAACAACACTCCAAATTTATACGTTAATAAATCCCCCATTCAATTTACAAAGTCGATGGATCCATATTATTTATTGCGAAACATTTGAAATTTTTGGAATATTCCATATTCGCGCTTGCCAGTAAAACGAATAAATCAATAATTCGCAATAAATAGTGGGAAAGTGGTGGTATTGCCAGGTTTGTGTGCAAAAATTCAGTAGGTATGTTGCGATAAATAACATAAAAACTATATAATCGTGTCTGGGTGTGGGACTATGGTCCTCATAGTTCCTGGTTCCTTAGATACAGGGAATCCTAGTTAGGGGTCAAGATTTATGTATGTGATCGTTTTTGCTTGATTGACAAACAAACTTTCGTATTATAATAATGTAGATAAAGAGTTTTGTAGGATCATAACACCCACACCAAGAGTCAAAGTCACACTTTGTCAAAGTATAATTTCATAAGTTCATAAGTTCAAAGTTCTCAAGTTCGAAGTTCAACTTTCCAAAGTTATTTATTCAGTTTTCGCATCACAGACGCCCATAAGAACGTCAATTTTATTACAATGACTCTACCACCGTATCAGAAAAAGAACTACTACTCAGAAAATACGACAAGAAACTGTGGTGCATTAGAACTTTTATTACAATATTTTATGTTTGTTTTATGGTTGTGTTGTCCAAAAGATTTTATATTCAATTTTGCCATCACAGTCGATTTTTGCACTTATTTACATTTTTACAAGGACTCTACCACTATATTTTGGGTTTCCTGATATCCTCCAGTTTTCGGCCCCAGTTGTGGACATCTGGAAGATTTTTTGCGGATGTACTTTTCACTTAATAAATGTTCCCAACAGGGGCCTAAAACTGATATCAGGAACAACCCCATATCTTCCTATAGCGTCATCACTTTGCCGAAGTTAATATTTTTAGAACATATCTTCTTATTATTATTTAAAAAAAATCGACTTCAAGACTGAACTTATGTTTTTGGTTTTTGTTGCTTTTTCAAAAAGTGCTGAATCAATTTCGATAAAATTTATATGGGATCATCTCTGAAGTATAACCTACTAAACGAAATAAGAATCATCAAAAACAATTCATAAATTGGCGGAGCAATCGCGTAACAAACACAAAAAAAACCGTCGAATTGAGAACCTCCTCCTTTTTTTAAAGTCGGTTGAAAATAAGAACGGTAAGGACGCAATCGTTTTCAAGCTACTTTTTCCTTGAAAAAGTAGCACTTACGCCGTTATTGATATCCGCAAATCGGCAAAGGCAAAATTGCTCGTCGAACGCGTTAAAAGACCTCGATTGTGTGGCTGAGACGTTTTAATATACACGACAAATGTTTGGAAAGAAATGAAAGAATCTTATTAATAATTACCGTTTAACATTATCATAATGAGCGTTGTTGATTGGGGCTCAGTGGGGGCGCGTGTGACTTTTGATCCGATGCACCCAAGTTCGAATCCCGTGGGCTCCGCGACACTGACTACATTAAGTTATGCGCGGATTTAACACTCGATCTAGAACAGCGAACGAAAACATCTTGAGGAATCCAAGAGTTGATCACAAAAATTCAAGAGCATGTGACATCCACCAACCCGCACTGTGATTATGGCCCATACTCTCTCTATGAGAGAAGGCCCGTGTCCCAGCAGTGGGGACGTAGTGGGCTGATGATGATGATGATGATTATCATTGTGTAAGTATTGTTCTGATTCTGACCTTTAAGTACGCGTTTAGTTTCAGGTAAAAAGGCCAGTTGCTACTTTGCTCAGCGTATAGTATGACCAGGGCCCTAATTCACTATGACAACTTGCCGATTCCTTGCTTCAAGGAAACGTCGATTCCTTCATTAATAAACGACATCTGCGAAATTTGTATTCTTTTTGACGCGTCATATATATGAATATATTTATGCGTCATCGAGAATTAATTAATGAAGGAATCGATGTGATTTCGAAGCAAGGAATCGCCAAGTTGTCATAGTGAATTGAGGCCCTGGTATATATATATTTACCTAGTATTTTGGTAAAATAATGGCTGAGAAGGCACATGGCCCGAATGAAGTTATGCTCGCAGGCCAGTATTCCCCTGATATAAAAGGTAGGGGTAATTGCTATACAAATGCCGTAAGTACTTTTTAATGGTACTCGAAGTCTTTCCTAATATTGCTACTTCCTACTACCCTACTAATATTACATATGCGAAAGTTTGTGAGGATAGAAAGATGGATCGATGGAAGTTTGTTATTCAGTCACGCAAAAACTACTAAACGAATTTTGATGAAATTTGGTATGTAGGTCCTTTAGATCCTATAAAAAGACAGGCTACTTTTTAACATGGGAAACTGCGGGGAGCAGCTAGTAATCTATATAGGAACCAGTTCGTTAAGGCCAAAACGACCTAGTCCATCAACGCACTATGGAGGACACCAATTACGTAGTCGGTTGGTAGCACGAAGATTTCAACTCCATCTTACTTTTTAAATAGAACTCAGTGATGAGACGAGCAAATCATTCGCCTGATGGTTAGCACCATGCCTGCCCATAACAATTGCAGTACTATCCAGTACTTTTCAGGATTGCGCTCATCATCCCGAGATATTAGATATTACTTTCAAACCGGAACACAGTAATACTTGCGCATTACTACTTAGTGGCAGTTTCTATACTGGTTCTCGCCGCACTATATATATCACTACTTTACCACCCGGATTAGCCCCATTAGAATAGCGAGTCTCGAGTCCCGAGTGCCGAGTCGTCAAAGCAAGAGCTATTCTTAACTTATCAGGCGTGAGGCACCGAGGGCAAAGCACATTTCTACCCGAATTAAGGTAAAGATGCACGACAAAGGTAGTTAAAATAAACCGGGGTGCCTCAAGGCTCTTACTTAGTTGGCAGATTTAAATAATTTCACTCTAAGACAGGGTTACGACTTGTAAGTAAGTTGTAGCAGTAGCGCAAAATCAATTATTTTTTATTTAATTGAAGTACGAGACAAGCATGGATACATGTATGGATCCATTTTCACCTGATGGTAAGCATCACGCCTGCCCTTAATTGTCATCATCATCATCGGCGTCAGTAGGGAACTTACGTTCCCTCTGCTGGGACACGGGCCTTCTCTCATAGAGGGAGTATCCACCACGCTGGCCCAGTGCGGGTTGGCAGATGTCACTTGTTCTTGAATTTCGTGATTAATTCTTGGACTTGTATGTTTGTGCGTTAGTGTGTAACAAACACACTAACGCACAAACACACACACACATACTTTCGTATTTATAATATTAGTGTGATGTAGATAGAAAAGTTTGTTTGATGGTATAATTAATTGACAATTGAGTTAACGTTATAATAAAGCATGCTGCAAAAAGTGCTAAAAAAGTTGATTTTATTTTAACGTTATATGTATTACAGCTAATTTAAAAATGGAAAAATTATCAATCCATGCAGAGTGAAAATACCCGCTAGTTTTTTTAATACTCCCCAATTTCTTAGTCCCAGTACGTTCTGGATTGTGGTTATTTTTTCGATACGGTAGACGATTGTTTTTCATATTCATACATAGGGTGTCGGTGATGCCAAAATTGAATAGATTTTGAAAAGTTTCGTGAATGTTATTATTCATAATTGATATAAAACGGCTAAGACTCGGTATACGTCGAAAATTACTCGGACATTTTAGAAGTCTTTCTTCTGGGAGTTATGAGATCAAGCCGCGGCGTAGGTCGCGAGCGCTCGCACGTAATTGGCGGCGCGTGCGCGGCTCTGCAGACGCGGCGGGCGGCGTCGGTGGAGTTCGCGCCCGCTCGGCGATGTTCGTAAGCTCGGTGGTGGGTGAATCATCGCTGTCGCTACTAATGTCTGCTGCATTAGGACTAAATATAAATTGAATAATTTGAATTGAATTAAATACTATGCGAATCCATCTGTTCTGAAGATGAGTTACTTTATATATTTTGTATTGTACAGTTTGACGAACTGGTACTTTGCTGACGACTACAAAATACCAGTAATGAGTGTCGAGTCAAAAATACTAGGAATACAGCAAGCTCAGTAAGAATTTGTTTTATTTATATACTTGTGCATTTCTTGGAGTTTTGACGAAATGCAAATGCGTTTTTTCTAGGGATGAATATATCTGAAAAGTCCGTTAAAGTTTGTAGAAAGGAGTGATATTAATTTGCAATATTCATTCAGTCATATTATGGCATCAGCTAGATTTAGTAATAAAAAAAAATTAATAACTCCAAGGAGTAACAGGAGAAATATGTAGTATGCGTCTATACATTTTGTGTGTTATAAAAATATGATGCAAATATGATACTGGACTACCAAAATATTGTCTGTCTCTTTTGGACTCTAGTAAAAAGTATATATTCATGAAAGAAAAATGTAGCAACAGTTAGTTCGTTTATTGACCACATTTTTGTGATGACGTCACGTTGGTCCGCCATTCAGCCGGGCCGCCATTTTATATCTTGTTTTCCACTTCCGGAAAATATGCTTTCAGTCATCAGTTGTCATTGCAATCACTATTTATCGGCGGATGTTACTCCATTTACAACCGACTTCAAAAAAAGGAGGAGGTTCTCAATTCGCTGGTATGCTTTTTTTTGTATGTTTGTTACGCGATTACTCCGCCAATTATGAATTGATTTTGTAAATTCTTTTTTGTTTTGTAGGTCATACTTCAGAGGTAAATTTTATCGAAATTGATTCAGCACTTTTTGAGAAAAAAAAACAAACAATTTAAGTTTATTCTTGAAGTCGGTTATTGTTTTTTTCTCAAAATTAATTATTAGGGACCAATCTGACCAATGACGACTCTGACGACTCGTTCTTAGTTATTTTTACAAAATTTTATGAGTCCTGTATATCTAGTAATACTTTCCTAGCGTCAATTAATAACTCACACTACAAATTGTAAAAACGAGATGCGATTGGATATGCAGCATTCAACATGCAAGAAAAGGAGAATATGTTTGACTCTACGATTGTCATTTATCCAGTCATTTCAATATCTCTTTAAGGATTGAATAATCGGCGCTTATGAAGTAAATCTCCCAATCCAAACAAAATAAGTTATAATGTCTGTGGAACGAACACTTTTGAACGTTTTGATTAAAATTTAATTTAGCTTGCAAGTGTCGGGACGAGTGTCTTGATTAAGTTTTGATTGGTTTTACATGATCTTCGAATTTATGCGTACTTGCGGGTCTTATTGGTTTCCAGAAGTTTCCGTGACGGGCTTATGAAAAGCGAATATAATAAGCTACTTTTGATACCTTGAGAAGAGAGATCTTTAATTAGATCTACATCTACATATGTTATATTTAGGCAGCCTCTGTGGTGTAGTGTTTTAGATTAGTTCAAATCTCATTCACCATTAAGGTTGCGGGTTCGATTCCCGCGACGGGCCAAATGTTTGTGCACAGAAAAAAAGCGCATATATTTGTTTCATGTCTGGGTGTTGTGGGACCATGGTCCTCATTGTTCCTGGTTCCCTATATGCAGGGAATTCTAGTTAAGGGCCAGGATCTATGTATAACCGTTGGGCGTATTTATTTATGTATTAGGTATATTGTATATTTTTATTGTCTATATTGATTATTGTTATTGACTAGTAGGTATGAATATTATGTATGAAAACAATTTCGCTTTAAACGACGAAATTTTAATGATGTTTGGTTTATTATAAAATGCAAATAATAATGTCGCCATCGCGAGATCAAATTCGCAACGACAACAAAGGCTCCGATTTCAAAGGTTAAAACGCAGATAAAAAAGAGAATTGAAATTTATCCAAAAACTGCACTTGGATATCACTATTTCTTTATTTATTTTATTTAAAATGTCGGCAAGCAGGCCCGCCTGATGGTTAACGGTTACCTTTGCTTATGGACATCTGCATCACTAGAGGCATTGCTGATACGTTGCCAAACCTGAAGAACTCTATTATTACCCCTCCACTTTATTAGTTGCAGAAAAGCGCAACAAACCACGTTGGGCTTCCATTGTGGTTTTCCTACACTATCTCGCCCTCTGAAGGAATCTATACACATGACACACCATGCAGTGAACGTTTCCGTTCCGTTTTATGTAATTGGTATACAATAAAGAGTTTTTGGATTGTATTGTATTGTTAGTCGACAGTAACTGATAGTTGCTACTGACTATCAATATCTGTGCGGTGCCGGCGGAGCGTGGACTCACCGCGCCGCGTCGCCGACTGACGGAATTGATTGCGCCTCTAGAGTCAGCTGTCAGTTCACTGATCTATTATCTAGAGGACGATGCGGCCGAGGAACGTGGTTGTCTCGAGCATATTGGATTGTAGAGTTGAATTGTTACAGTTTTTATATAGTAAAAAAACCGGCCAAGTGCGAGTGGGACTCACGCACGAAGGGTTCCGTACTATTCTCTATAAAAATGGCAAAAAAAAATCACGGTTCTTGTATGGGAGCCCCCTTAAATATTAATTTTATTCTGTATTTTAGTATTTGTTGTTATAGCGGCAACAGAAATACATCATTTGTAAAAAAATTAACAGTCTGACTATCACGGTTCATGAGATACAGCCTGGTGACAGACGGACGGACAGACAGACAGACAGATGGATTGACAGCGGAGTCTTAGTAATAGGGTCTCGTTTTACGTTCGTTGTACGTCGTTAGGTACGGAAACCTAAAAACCAGTAGGTCGTTCACCTGATGGTAGCAACGCGCCTACCCAATACAGTTGAAGTGCCATCCAGAACTTCAGAAGAAATGGCTCTTAAGTCATTTATGAGACTTAAAAGCCTTTATATTTGTCTTAAAAATGTCTTTGTCAGTGAGAAAAGTTTTGTATTTGGTTTTGCATAGCTGTATGCTAGATCATCAACGACTTTATATTCATTTTTTTCTTTCGACATTGGATAGCATTACTGTTTATCAATAATTTGTCCGAAGGCCCATGTCCCAGCTGTGGGAACGTGATGGGCTGATGATGATGATGATGATGATGATAACCTGTCATCTATACACAAAGGTATATAGCACTAATGTAGTAACATTAGGTTCTGCATACTCATAGATCGGGAGCACTGCTACATTTGTGTTATCATCAAAATCTCTGATCTGTTTATTTTTTCTATTTTGGTCGCGATAAGATCGATCTATGTCGAAATAAGTGTTCTTCTTCTTAGCGAGTTGATCCTTCGGCTTTACATTTTTTTGCACCAGATCTCCGCCACAAGCACAGCATTGTCCGTGTCATTGTACAGGTCCTCGCGTGTACAAGTGGCAGGACACGCAGGGAACACAAAAGGTGTGCTATAGTCTGAGGAGAGACACCGCACTCGCATACACTGTCCGAGCTGTACCGAGCCCCTCCTGCACATGTTTTCCTTGCTACGGCCGACTTGGGTCCGGAGTCTGTTTAAAGACTTCCATGTCAGCCAAGGCAGATTGTATCCAGGGGAGAGATTTTCGGAAAGCGAAATTGGTGATGCTGTAGGGTATCTCTCCTGCCAAAGACTTAGTCGCGCCTTGGAGGCGTCTTCATCTATTGGTAAAGGAAGGAAATAAATGTTAGTTTGGCATGATGTAAGAAATATTTTAAAATTCGTGAGTTGTTTCAAATACCTTTTTACAGAAAATACCGAACAACAGTTTAGTATAACCTCAATACAGAAAATATTAAAGAGTAGTGTCACATACAATGTGCCTGCAGCGACCGCCCGGCTTGAACTAATTCAATGTAGCCGCCGCAGTGGCAGTGTAAGACAGGGCGGAAGCTTCGGTCCGATAGTCGGGATTGACTCACACATGCATAACGTCCGTTTTCCTAAGTATTTTAGTAGCATAACTACGTTGAGGTTTTTTTATTTAACCGAGTGTTGACGAGCTAGTCGTTCGCTTGATGGTAAGCGCTACGCCTGCCCATAACAATTGCAGTGCGACCACCCAGAACTTTTAATGGCAGAAAATGCTGCATTGCCGTCATCACCCCGAGACAACATATCATCATCATCATCCAATCACGTTCCCACTGCTGGGACGGGCCTTCTCTCATAGAGAGATACAGAGAGAGATAATAGATATTAAGTCTCATATGCCCAGTAATTTCACTGGCTACAATGTCCTTCATACCGGAATACAGTGATGCCGCCAAGCAGTAGTGCGCAAGCACTACTGCCTAGCGGCAGAATAACTGGCAAAGCAGTGGTACCTACCCAGACCGCCTCCCGCAAACGAAAGACCTACCACGAGTAAAGGTATCCTATGTGTGGTGATTAATGAATGAGGTGAGATGTTACTGTCAATAGTAGAATGTAGCGGTACAAATCCGAATTCATATACTACAATCATAAATGCAACATCAAGATGTTATTTAACTAAAAAAATAACCAGTTACTTAGTTTTTTTATTGATTTTTACGCCAACGAACATAGAGTACATAGAACCTGGCCCCTAACTAGGATTATCTGTATCTAGGGACCTAGAAACTATGAGGACTATGGTCCTACAACACCCAGACACAAAACAAATGGTTCCGCTTTTTTTTTCTATGCACAAACATTTATCCCGTCGCGGTAATCGAACCCGCAACTTCAGTGGTGTATGAGATTTGAGCCAACCTGACCAACCACTACACCACAGAGGTTGTCTGGTGGATATAGTATTTATTTATTTACACAAGTAATTTACAGAATAAAACATTGCGTAACTTAGGTAGACAAGAGCTAGGATACTAAACCTACCTGCTTTGTCGTGAAATATATCCAGATCTGGTTGCTGAGCGAGCATGTCGTTGAGGGTTTAGCTTTTGCGGTGGGGGTGTTGTGTGCGCGTCAGAGTGGAGTATGTTATCTTAATCCTAAATCAAAGTAAAGTCTTATGACGTGTCCTAGAGACTAGACTAGAGTAAGCGACTACGTGCCTATACGCGTCCAACCTTGAGATTACATACTCATGCTATAATACACATCTCAGTTTTCATATATTTAGTTTGCTGTCGCGTGGCCGCACCACACCTGATGAGTCTCTTAAGGTTTGGAAACTATATTGAGTCGAAATATTCATGTGTCTGCGCCGCGAATCGAAAGCGTAAACTCCCGGAAGAAGGACATCCTAATTGTCCCAAACCTGGTCAGAGTTACAATCATAACGTGAGTGTTACCGTTTTATATTTATTATGATAAGTCACTCCCGAAATTAACTTAAACATGGGCGTTGAAACATCTTATATTTAACTTAAAATGTATGTATGTTTGTCCGGGTGGTATCTTGCAAGCTGAATTAGAACCACTTCATCATATCCTACGGAGTTGAAATTTTGCATATTTGTCAAAGTCCGATGACAATGCAATATTATGGTAACAACCAGCTGATCTGATGATGGAGACGGAAGGTGGGCAATAGAATGTCTTGACGGATAATCGTAAACTACTAGTGTTTGGGCTCATTTTAATTTGCTTGCGGTTTCGATTACGAATTTGTTAAAAGCTTGACTTGGAAAAAATATTTAAAAAAAATCATATTAATATAATTCGTATATATAAAATCATAATCTTATTTATTTGGCATAACATGTTTAGGATTCAAATTTGAAATACGAATTATTTTCATCCAGTTGTTTTGTCTGCATTTTTGCAGTTTTATATTACTGTTTGGCAAACAGTCATTTGTTTTGGGGTTAGCTAGGATACTGCTCATACCATACCGTTCCCTGCGACAGGGTCGCCGCTGTCGCAGCGGATCGTATCCGTCTATCCGTCAGTCGCGGCAGACATCCATCACGATTAGACGGATTGACGCGCAAATTCTACACCACTAGTGTAATTTTTTGTTGTTTATTTAGGATTTTGAGCTACATTTTATAATTTGATATAAGTATATAATATAATAAGAGAGTGTCATGTACCTATATTAGCACCATGCCTGCTATTACCGCGCTCATTTAATTAAAAACAAGCGAATTTCAGAAAGCTTAAACTTAAAAACCCCCAACACAAAAAATCTATTAAAAGTCAAAAAATAGTGAACCTATTTTTATAAAACACTAGCTGTTGCCCGCGACTTCGTTCACGTGGAGTATAGTTTAACGCTGATGTAGAGTCTTTTTTTGTAGAGAGAAATGTCCCTACTTCGTTCGCGTCGACTACTTATATTTTTTAAATTGGTAAATGGGCGCTTGTTTGATGATGGAAAGCGAAGATGGAGCATGGTTGCCCATGAGATGAGATGCTAATTCACTCTAGACTTTGTAGGTATTTGGAAACAAAAAGCTGGTAGAGCGTTCTACTCTTTAAGGAGTCCGCATGATAAAAGAATCTGCAAAACGCTTCGTGCCGATCGGTGGGACATAAGGAACGTCCGGGGAAACGACTCTCCTCGCCTGCTAGTCCCTTAAGTGGAAATGAGAAGAAGGGATCGGTTAGTGCAATTCTTACCGAAGTGTTGTCGATAGAAGAGCGACAGACACCCAAGTTTCCGTCCGTGTTTAAGACTTGTCAGTTTCTTCTCCACCAGCACATTGTTATTTATAAAATTAATTGAACAACGTTCTAATGATTCCCGAGCTGCCAGTTGGTATTCGGCTGACCCACCTCATAGATGGCTACAGTACTCCATACAGGATCGTATTTGTAGTTTAACGCTCAAGCAGGTTCCTTTGTAGGGACACTTCCTTTAACCGAGTTACGTTACACAATTTCGGAGTGGCCCAATTTTAAAGAAGCGTAATTTAACCTACAATTGTTGTCGATGCACCAATTTTTACGGGATTCACGCGGTCTAATGAATCGCCACCGATAGCAATGACAACATTTTGTAGCATAGTAAGACAACAATTTATCTCCCTCTCGTCTGATACGTCCACGTCCTGTTCAAAGTTCTTCAAAGCATATAGGCGGGATATCTTTGGCAAGATGGTGTAGACACTTCTCCCACAGTTGCACGAAGCTCGAAAGCCCATAAAATACCAACACCCAGCAAACAAATGACGCATACGTCGTGAAGTATCACGACTGCATTTGCTAGAATTTCATCCCAAATTTGGTCGTCATTCAAGAGGCGCCTTAATCTGCAGGCTGCATGGAATGTACGGCATTCAATACTATCGACTGTTCTGAGGAACGCAAATGAGGTAGCGCCGCTGACAGAAATCGTGTATTAGCAGCTGTAAATAGTAGCATGCTTTGTTACTGGTATTATTTTTAAAGTTTTTTTTTTATTTGATATACAGGACAGTGTATATTGTCCTGCCTAAAGCATGCTTCTTAAAGACACTTGGTGCTCCCACCATATGGCGTCGTCATCTGTTAGATAGATAAATTTGTTTTTCGTTGAACAAAGGTACTTCGTCGTACATTAAAGTTTCTGCAGAATTATCCTCTTGGCAAAACTTTAAAAACGCCAGAAGCACTTTTCTGACACACATACCACAGACCACAGTCTGGAGAGGGTTTTAAAAGGCTTTTGGACAGTTTGAGCCGGTTTGAGCCGGATGGTTGAAGCCAAAATTCGCCACACCGCTTCAGAGGTACCTACTCATATACCAATCATAAATCAGGTAACGTCGACCTAAGCGAATTGGAAAAGAAAAATATTTTAACATTATTCACTGGTCTGGTGCATTCCATAAAGTAATTTTATGGTTGCGAGTTTTAATTTTACCGCCATCTACTTTCTATTGCATAAACTAATTTTCAAGTGTTGAAAAAAAACGCTGAAATTATATTTCTACCATGATGTTTTTCATGTAATTATAATTTTAACGCCATCTACTTTCTATTGCATAAACTAATTTTCAAGTGTTGAAATAATTATAGTTTCTTTCGTGTAAAGATTCCAAGTTATTTTGTAAGATTTCCTGAAAACGCTGAAATTGTATTTCTACCATGATATTTTTTATGTAATTATAATTTTACCCCTATGTATTTCATTCATTTTCGTAGTCTACACAGCGTTTGATAGTCAGACTAATTTTATCTATTTTCTGTCGTCATTGCTTAAAGAAGCTAAATTTTGAAAAATGCTCGAACCCGTATTTATTAATTTGTAATTATAAGTAAAACTTTTTTCCATACTAACTTCACCCCCCATTTAACACCCCCATAAGTAGATTTTTCAAAATTTCGATAGCTTATATTAGAATCAGGATTTAATTAAACAAATTTCTGGAATTTTTATCAAAATCCGTTCAGTAGTTTTTAAGTTTAACGCTTTCAAACAAACAAACAAAAATTTTAAAAACTGTTTAAATATGTTCAGTTACTCATTTTAAGTCGCCCTGGTTAATTTTTTTTCGAATATCTTCCATGTACAGATTTTTTAGTTCTACGATTTTATTATATGTCTAAGAACCATCGCTAGAAATCCTGCTTTCAAATAAAAAGACCGCATCCAAATCGGTTCACCCGTTTAAGAGCTACGGTGCCACAGACAGACACACATAGTGGTCAAACTTATAACCCCTCCTTTTTCGTCGGGGGTTAATTATAACACCCCTCCTTTTTGCGCCGGTGGTTAAAAACCATGGACTGTGAAAATAAATATCTAAAACACGTAAAGTAGACTATTTCATGTCATATCGATTTAATCCACTTTTTCCTGAACCCGTCGCCGTCGCGCCTTGTTAGAGTTGATTACGTCCCTAGAGTAGGTTGTCTGTCTTCCGATCTATTAGAGAGCGCTGGGATATGCCTATAACTGACTTACCTACTGTTGAGTTTTTTGTGGATTTTGCCGTTCTTTCCTGCTTATTTAATAAACTAAGCTACTTAGGTGGGCGTCACCGTGTTGCTATTTGTTCTACCACCAAGCAGTAGTGCGCAAACATTATTATAATAAATAAACAAACATTATTATTATAATAAAGGTTGTCTGGAAGAGATCGCTATAAGCGATAAGACCGCCCATTGTAACACTTTAGCTTTAAGTATTGTTTTGTAATTTATGTCTTGTTGTTGTGTGACAATAAAGCGTTATCTAATCTGATCTAATCTAATGTAATTATTGTGTTCTGGTTTGAAGAGAGTTGTAGCCAGCGAAATTATTTGGAGGCTTAAAAGCTTTGTGTCAGGGTGATGAGCACTGTGCAGTGCCCGCGCAGGATTTTGTTAAGCAAAGTTCTGGGTGTTGCTGGTGGGCAACTTATATGGGCATTCGTGTTGCTTACTATCAAGTGAACGACCTGCATGTCTCCTCACTAAAAAAATAGGATTGAGTGAGTGACATCACACTAATATTCTTCTTCTTCTTCTTTCTCCTGGCTATTGTCCCAATTTATTTGGGGTCAGCCCTCCTAGTACTCCTGCGCCACATCGTATGGTTGTGAGTTGTCTCCTCTTTCGTGTTTGTGTATGTCATGTCATTTTTTATTGTTTGAAACCAGGTTTTTGGTGGTCGTCCACGGCCTCTTCTTTTCTCTTCTATAGTCATTAATTTTCTAGTCATATGGTCATCATCTCGTCTCATCACGTTTCCGTACCAGCGTAGGCGGCATCACAATAATATTATAAATCCGACAGTTTGTATGTAAGTATGTGAGTGTGTTTGTTACTTCTTCAAGCTGTTACGGCTCAACGGAGCGAAATTCGGAATGGAGGTAGCTAATGCCCGGGTTAATAATGCCCATTAATTACAGCCAGCTAAATTACTGGGCATTATGAGACTCAACAGCTAATTGTCTCAGGGTGACGAGCGCAGTGCAGCGCCGCGCAGGATTTTGCAAAACAAAGTTCTGAGTGGTGCTGTTATTGTTATGGGCTGGCGTATTGCTTACCAGCAGGCAAACGATCAGCTCGTCTCGTCATTCAGTTACATATACAGGGAATAACATTAATGTGTAGTAATACTGAAAGGTGTGTATGGGTATCTAGTCATGAATCATCGGGCAGAATATACAACCAAAAAAACACTATTATATTTTCCATACAAAGTTTAAAAATTATTTATTTGAATTATTTTGGACAATCCTAACAAACTGTGGCCTAGTCGAGGTAGTACGGGTCACTGACCGAGCTACTTTGTACCTAGGCACAAAACAGATAAGTACAGGAATCAATCTACATACAAAGTGCGCTCGAGCAACGCACACATAGACACCGCTCACGGACACGATATCTGGGCACAGTCGGGATGCGAGCGCGAGTGCCATCCGCTTGAGACACGCGTCTGTGAACATTTTTGTGCAAAAATGGAGCAACGAAAAAAGGTTATTATAACTGTTCGGTGGACGGTTGTTTAAATTCAACATTAAACGGTGAATTGTCGTTTTTTAAGCTACCAGTTGTTTCTGAGAGGTAAGTAGGTATTTGCTTGTATTTCGATGGTTAATTTTCACGTAACACAAAATAGTTAGGTAGGTAGGTAAGCGCCCCGGCCCCCGGCCCTGCGCCGAACAAGCGAACATGACTTTGTGGCCTTGTCATATTTTTACAATTTAAAATTAGATATTTATTGTAGTATAAGCTGTGTTAGCCTTGTGTTCAATAATCTAATGAGAAAGATGTTAATGTAAACTAATCGCATTTGTTTTGTCTTCAAAAAAGCTTTATTCAGTTATAATAGTAACTGCGAAAAAATTATGTCGATATCTTGTACACTTATTTTTTTTAAATCAATCAATTTTCCTCCCATAAACTTCCTGCGCCGTCCGGTATGAAAGGTATGAAAAGTACATACATGAGATTAACTTCTGTATTTATCTGTTTTGTGGCCTAGGCGCTCTGTCTTTGAAAACGCCGAACATTTTACAAGGGCTTGATTTCGAGTCTCAAATACCGGAATTTCATACTGAACGGATCTTTGGACTCGGTCGGTTCCGTTCCGGAACTCACTCGTAAAAAAAAGGTATTTCCACATTTTTACACGACTGCCCAAAAAGGAGTATTTCAGGGTTTACGTATGTATGTATGTATTTATTTATTCCACCATTACTTCTTATTGCCTGGACAGATTTCAATGCATTAAAACCATAATAAAAACATAGGTTTAAGTTTTTTTTGCATGTTCGGGAACCGGTATACAAAAAAATCTCCGCGAACGGTACTTTTAATCTATGCCTTAACGTACCCGACTTGGCCTTGCCTTGATCAGTTTCAATTTTATCCAACTTGACGTCTTAGAATTCATATTCAGAAATAACCTAAAACGAAATTTCCGAAACGAAATCGGTCCTTTCCGTTGTATTTTTATGGGGCGGCGTTAGAAGGTAACTTTGTTTGTGCCGCTCGACCAATGAGGATCAGCGGCTATTATTTATTAGGATTACATCTTTATGATTGGTGCAATACGAAACAACGCTAGCGAATCATGAAGCGGCGGCGAATGTTTGATAGCTTTAGTGTTTGCCGCGTTTTGTCAAAGATTAAACAGGTTTATTTCTGAAAACTGACTAAGTAAAGACGCTTTATTGATTACTGACTTACGAACACTCTTTTACTATGCAATGAAATTAAATGTTGGAAATGTCTTAACCATCATTATCAGCCTATTACATTCCTACTGTTGAAATTCATGCATGATGTTTTTTACATCCTATTCCTACGGTGGTTGGTGACCTCACGTATTTTTAGAGAACATCAGCCATGCTCGCTCTTATTAGACGTTTATACTGATTAGATCCTTATTCCTTAATGTTAATTGGAGCGATGATGCTTAATGCTGTAATATGTCACTTGGGATGATTTAAGGATTCCGAGGATACCCCATACATCCAAATCTGTTGAGGCATTTATTGTGTAATAAAAAAACGCACATACATTAACCCCGAAAACATTACATTCCTTTTTTGGGGAGTCGCGTAAAAAGCAGTTTGCTTGAAAGTTAGTTGTAAAGTAAGGTTGGTAGGACAGCTGGCTTTGCTAAGATAAAAGATAAAATTTGTTTGTCAGATCTGTACACGCGGCGCACTAATATTCTTTGTCACAAGTTCATTGCTCTTTATCAGCTGATTGTTAGGGTTGAAATGAACTTGATTACCAGAAATGTTTAAATTATCATATCTTGTGATTTTAAAAAGTTTCTGGTAATTTGCACTTGGACTTGAATTATTAATAAGCTTCTATATGCGTGGTTTAATTATTACTACACATTTATGTTACACGCTGTATAAAAAAAGTACATAGGTAAATTTTTTAATCCCAAAAACAAATGGAAACAAATGGGCGCAGCTACTTAACCTAAAAGCGATAAAAACATAATCTTTAATTATCATTACTGTGCAGTATTTACAATGTCAGTCAACTTTACCAACAATAACAATAAAAATAAACAAAGGTACAGGTACGCACAGAATCAACTACAAATCTATGGCCAGCCTCAGCGGGTGAACATTGCATTTTTAACGAACACCCCTCGCGCCCAAATTGAAAAAGAAACTACGAAACATAAATTCAGACGAGATTTCACCTTTTTTCGACATAAAAGAAAAGTTTTTGGAGTTGCGTAGTAAGAGAATTGAAATAGAAATGTTTTGGTAATGTCTTTGTTCATACGTCCGTTCGTAAGATACATCGATTACAATGAATTTATCTGGATTTATTCATTCATAGTATTTTTATTTCTTCCAACATTTATCACGACTGTCCTACGTGATAGAACATTCAACTACAAAATAGTTAAAGCATTAATTTTGTATTTTTCCTTTCTAGTTGTATATATTATGCAATGGAATCAGGCGTAACGTTGCGGAAATTCATCTCAAAATTGAAACGCAATGAAAATATATAGTGTAACGTATATATAGTGTATATTCAGCGGGATTACACTATATATTTTCATTGCGTTTCAGTTTTGTATAGATTAGTACAATACAATACAATAACAATTTATTGCACACCAATTAAACACACAAGGCAAAAAATAACTCATGACAAAATACATTGATTTGACGTAGAAGATATCACTCTAAGCAACAATGCTACCCATTGCGTAGCATTATTGCTTAGAGTGATATCTTTTAGACAACCTTTGGATGGATAGAACAGGTGTGAGAAACAATGCGGTACCTACACAAGTAGAAGATTACACATTTTAATAATGAAAAACGTTTTTAATGTATTGGACTTTCACCTGGTTATTATGTTTCCACTGCTGGGATACGGGAGCTCTTTCATAGAGAAGGAGAAAGGTCCATAATAACCACATTAACCAGTGCGGGTTCGGGAATGTCACATAAGATAAGATAAGATATTTATTTTCAAAAAACGAAAGTTACAGTGGAAGCTTAAAGTTATAAATAAACAAACATAGTTACAACATATCTAAAACAAATTTAAATTTCCAATGGATTAGAACGGCGGCTCCACACTAGGCTCTAGGCCCGTGTCGTGGAAACCTTAGTATACGATTACAATTTTGTACACAATAATAGTAGTATCGGAACATGACACACTACATGTTCTTGAACTTGAACATACCGGTTTCCTCAAGATGTTTGCTTCACCGTTCTTAGAGCAAGTGTTAATTCTACACATTACTTAAGAAATTCATAGGTGCGGGGCCAGCGGGATTCAAACTTCAGTAAGGCGGATTGAAAGTCGCACGAATTCCACAGCGTTCGCAGTTCATGACATTGTTTATTTTTGTTTATTGATATTATTTTACAATTGTGTTAACATAATAACGATTATCTTCAAGGCCACAGTAAAAAAAAATCTTCTAGATGTAAGTGCTCCATCTTCGGCCACATCCTCGCTTAACATCGGGCAAGATAGTGGTCAAACGGAAATCTATCAAATATAAAAAAAAAAACAATGAAGATATGTACTTACATATTATGTCTTAGGTATCTCATACCATTGCTTTAAATCATGAAAAAAAAATACCGACTTCAATTCTGTGTCTTCAAAGTACAAGGTCGAATATCGATGAAATTTATATGGGACCATGTTGAAGCTATATCTGTATACCAAATCCGACGCAAAAATAATTTTCCAAACTGGTTTATAAATGACGGAGTTCTGAGGTAACAAACATTTAAAACCCAATTGAATTGAAAACCCGCTCCTTTTTAAAGTCGGTAAAAGAGGTACTCTTAACCAAAATATTCTCTGGAAAAACCTGTATCGCATCTCTTTATTACAATTTCACTTCTGAACCCGTATTGCGCTACTTCTACTCTCACTTGGCCATAACTTTTTATTTTTCCGAAAGTTTGTCAAATAAATAAGGTTTAATTTGATAAATAACACGCCCGTAGCCACCCCCTCGCCTAGTACCCTTTACAACCCCTTCTAGGCCCTAACAAAGGCTAACAAGTTATTTGTACTTTGCCCGACTGTACTCCCTATTTAGGTAAAGTTAGTAATAATAATAATTATATATTTGACAGCCTCTGTGGTGTAGGGGTTGGGTCTGTCAGCTCATAATATCTCATACACCTCGGAGGTTGTGAGTTCGATTGCCGCTACGGAGTAAAAGTTGTGCACAGAATAACGAATTTCAGTAAACTAAAATTTAACCCTACGAGTGTGGCAATGTGGGAGCACGTGCGACTTTCGATCCGACGCACCCGAGTTCGAATTCCACTGGCCCTGCACCACTGACTTTCTTAAGTTATGTGCGAATTTAACACTCGCTCTTAAAACGGCGAAGGAAAACATCATGAGGAAACCGGCATGTTCAAGAATTAATCACAAAAAGTCAAGGACATGTGACATCCACCAACCCGCGCTGGGCCAGCTTGGTGAATTATGGCCCATACTCTCTCTACGAGGGAACGCCCGAGTCCCAGCAGTGGGAACGTAATGAGCTGATGATGATGAAACACTAAAATTGGTTCATATAGGATCATTTAGTTTCAGCATTACGATTGTATTACATTATTTAATCGAAGCACTCGACATCTAACTAATAACGATCATTATTACATTGATGATTTGGCATTAACGTCATTCGTGATTAATATCGACATAACATCATAGTTGCATAGTTACGTCGTTCTAAGTATAGTAATTCAATTGAATGTATTTATTAATAATTCAGACATAAGATGTTTGTTTGTAAAAATACAAGTTCAAAAAATGTTAGTAAGTAATTAATTAGGTACATCATCATCATCATCAGCCCATCACGTTTTCACTGCTGGGACACAGGTCTTCTCTCACAGAGAGAGTATGGACCATAATCCACCACGCTGGCCCAGTGCGGCTTAGTGAATGTCACATTTTTATATTTTTTAATTTATTGTGTGCCATGAAGATATTCCCATAAGGGCGTGGCCGTATAATTGTAGCTTTACGTGGCCGTACTAAGCAGACAGTTTGCGGCTGACTGTCACTTTAATTCGCGATACAAACTGGTTGTTCCGCGAATGTAAATTGACTTTGCCAGTTGCCGCAAGCGTTTCAAAAAAAGTCCAATTCACAAACCCCACGTTCCACAACAGGGATTCCACCGATGATCGGGATCGAAACGCTCCGAATAAAGCAAAAACATCCTATTTAGAAAACCGATTTATTTGCTCTAAACGTTGTAAAGTCGGCGACAATAGTGGCTGAACGTTAAAAAAAATATTTATTTTTATTTGTTCCAAAACATATTTGCGGTGCATTAAGATAACAGTTACTTATACTAATGAATAAAACAGGTCCCCAATTCACTATGACAACTTGGCGATTCCGTGGTTCGAAATCACGTCGATTCCTTCATTAATAAACGACATCTCTATGACGCATTCATATATTCATATATATGACGCATCATAGAGAATATTTTCGCAGATGTCGTTTATTAATGGAGAAATCGACGTTTCCTCGATGCAAGGAATCGCCAAGTTGTAATAGTGAATTAGGGCCCAGTATAGTGTACCCTTAGAAGTTCTGTCCCCCGCACTAGGTCTCTGTTAAGCCTGCACAGCGGTTACAGTGGATCACTCCGGTTACTCTTATCTCTATTTCATTGCGTACATAGTACTTAAGTAGGTACGTTTAGAAACAGCAACAGAATAAAAATAACAAAAACTTTTACGCTACATTGGTTGTTAGTGATTTAAAAATAAAAATATATACAGAACATAAACCGTTATTTTAGTAAATACAATCAAAATAAATTTAAATATCAACATTAAATATTTTTTGTATTAGGTATGTAAATATTGCTTCAGCGTGAAATTCGTTATTTATATTATAATTGAAAAATAACAATAATAAACTTAAAAAAAACAGAGATTAAAGGTACTAATGGCGACAATTTTATTACAAAAATATCGACACTACAACGGGTCTCAAATGAGAATAGGATCGGTTTACCAGTTAACTTCAGTGTTTTCAATCTAAAAAAGTGAGAGTGACAGACTGTGTAGTGATTAGAGCTTGGCTGGTAAACCAATTCTATTCTAATTTGAAACACCTTGTATTCGTTTTGTCGGGTTTATGATGTTTTAATGTAAAAACTTTTGTCGCTGAATGTACTCCAATAGTTTTCCAATATAAATAAAAGTTTTCCCGTACGTTTGATGCTAAGCGCGAGCCGACGAGACTATTGCTTCTAAACTTTCCGATTGGAATATTTCGAAGCTGTATACAACGAGGTTACAGTGCTTGCAGAATGAATGAGAGCGATCTCATAGCCCAGCGGGAACTCGTACGACTTTCGATCCGACACACCTGACTTCAAATCCTGCGTAGCCCCTTCACCAATGATTTTCTTAAGTAATGTGCCGATTCTAAAAACTGTTTCAAACAGCAGGCAATGTACTGAAAAATGGAATGTTCCTCTATTTCATATACTATAGCATATATTACAAGCAAGCATATTAGCATATACCTACATGCGTCTTCATACATACCTTAATGGCCTTAATATGGTCGTGTATGGAGTACTGTTCTCATCTATTTATCGGCTCCGCCAAATACCAGCTCGAAGCCTTGAAAGAACAAAAAGCTCATTAGTGACGATTAAGAATAAGCTTCAGTCTTGAATATCATCGCAATGTTGCCAGTTTATTGGTGTTTTACCGGATACATTTCGGAGAGTGTGCAACGGAATTTCATGAACTAATTCCGTTATCCCCATTCCATCATCGGACGACCAGATGTACGGCAAGCCGTCATCCATTCATGGGTGACATTTCTCCTGACGCATCAAGCACTTTGCTTCGACCTTCATAATGCGAACGGCCAAGGAGTGAAACTCTCTGCCGGCATCTGTGTTTCCGGGTTGCTATTTTCTGGATGTCTTTAAGACAAGAGTAAACAGGTTTCGTCTAGCATCGTCACTAACAACAGGTGAGATAGCTGTCAAAAGCAAGCTATAGGCTTGCTTTTGACCGACAAAAACCAACCTCAATGTATCTTCGGAGTCAAATATCGATGAAATTTATATGGGACCATTTCGTAGCCATACTGAACCCAACGCAAAAATAATTTTCTAAATCGGTTCATAAATGACGGAGTTCAGCAGCAACAAACATAAAAAATGATAAAAAAATAAAAATAATAAAGAAAAAATACAATCGAACAGAGAACCTTCTCCTTATTTGAAGTCGGTTAAAAGTATAAAAAAATCAGGCTCTCTCTTTAGTTTAGTTAAAAAGTGATGTTAGGTACTACAAAATTTTATGGCCAGTGCTAGTAACGTTCTTCTATTCAGTCTAGCCGAACAGATACAGAATAGTGTTCTTAATTAGCTCCTACAACTTCTGAACTTCGAAAGTTAGGGTTGTTATTCTATATATATTATTCTGTGACTGCGAACAAATGAAACAATGAAAGCTGAATCTCATCCACGAGTGAGCACTAAACATACATTCGGAGATCAGATTTGGAGGTACTCGTGTTACTGACATGTTTATTAGCAATAAACCGCTGGGATGTTTTGAATCTAATTGCTCTATACGTTCATGAATGGCTGTCAAACGGCGACTATAGGAACTGATGAGAAATTTGAAGCAGTTCGTAAGGGGTTTGGATTAGATACTATCTGTCTCCAAACCGCTTCCGAACTTCTTCAATATGAACGCTTTATTGTGAACATTAAATTAAGAGACATCACATAACATTAATTGAAAGTGAGAGCACGAGAAAAAGTGTTGCAATGGTCGGCCTTATTCATTTATTTAATTAACAGTTTTGCACAAAAATGGTACAAGAAATGACTTAATGCTATTTAGCATTACCTACCAGTCGTCCAGGTCGTGAAAGAAATATACAACACAATACACAATATTTTATTGTACACCAAACAAAAATAATCAGTAGGTACATGAAAACAACTTAAAAACTAAAGGACAATGGGCGGACTTTTGCTAAAAGCGATCTCTTCCAGTCAACCTTTGGATGGAGTTAAATAGCTGAGTGAGAGGTCGGCGGTGAAGAAATATAGGGGGTGTGCAGCTACGTTTTGAGTTTGCTACGTATTATGCTACGATGTTGAAATTTGCCAAAATTGATCAAAGAACTTTTAAACTTTGATAATAATAATAATAATAATGAATGATATTAATAATAATGATAATAATAATAATAATTTGAGGATGCGTGTGAGCCAATCGAACCCATGGGGGCTGTGTCTGTCAGCCCCGTAGACGTTGGTTGTGCTATCCGTACGGCCCAGAACTGGAAAAGTCCTGGGCCCGATGGATTGCACAACTTCTGGATAAAATGGATTCGATGCTCACACCCATGTTTGGCTATACAATTCCAGGAAGCTCTCGAGCTTGGTTCCCTTCCAAGCTTCATGACGACCGGTGTCACCTCCTTGCTCCACAAGTCCGGTAGTACCACGGAAGCGAAAAACTACAGACCCATCACGTGCTTGCCTACGTTATACAAGCTCCTTACCTCCATTCTGAGAGCAAAAATAAATTCGCACATTGTTGCAAATAATATTTTGGCCCCCGCTCAGAATGGATGTAGGGTTGGGTCCCGTGGTACTAAGGAGCTCCTCCTCATAGACATGACCATTTGCCAACAAGTCCGGCGGAACAGAGGGGCTCTCTCGGCTGCCTGGATTGACTACAAGAAGGCCTATGATTCGGTGCCTCATTCATGGCTAGAGAGGATCTTAGAGCTGTACAAAATAGATGCAACTCTAAGATCTTTCTTAGGCACATGTATGAGACAGTGGACCACAGTCCTTCGTCAGCCAGGTAGTAGAGATAGTATCTCTGATCCGCAGGACTTCATAAGGATTGAGCGAGGCATCTTTCAGGGTGACAGTCTGAGTCCATTGTGGTTTTGCTTAGCTATGAATCCTCTCAGTACTTTATTGAAGGATTCAGGGCTGGGCTATCGGCTTCGAAGAGGGGGTGAGATCATTTCTCATCTGCTGTACATGGATGACCTTAAGCTGTTCGCACCGAAACGCCCTGACCTGGTGGAGCTCTTGAAAGTCACTGAGACTTTCAGCAGTATGGAGGATGATCCGGACTCCATCAGGATGGAGTTCGGTGTCGATAAGTGTGCGATCATGCATGTGCAGCGGGGGAGAGTTGTAAATTCTACAAATTTACAACTGTCTGAGACAATGACTCTCAGATCTCTCTCGGAAGCCGAAACTTACAAATACCTTGGTATATCAGAGTCGTTGGGTATTGCAGCAGGGGAAATCAGGCAATCGGTGAAGGAGCGCTTTTTCTGCCGTCTGACAAAAGTACTTAATAGTCTTTTGTCAGGTGGTAACAAGGCGCGTGCCTTCAACGGCTGGGTGATGCCCTTGCTGATATATTCCTTTGGCATACTAAGATGGACTCAGACTGAGCTGGATGCCCTGGATAGGAGGGTCCGTCAACTGCTTACGTCACATCGCATGCTACACCCGCGCTCATCTGTTATGAGACTGTAGATCCCGCGGAAATGGGGGGGTCGAGGCTTTTTGAATGCCAAGAACCTTCATAACCGCGAGGTATGCAGTCTCAGGGAGTACTTCCTAAACACTGAGTGCGGGATGCATCGCGATGTGGTGGCAGTTGATAGGGGCCTCACGCCGCTCTCCTTGGCAAACGAGAACAGGCGCAAACCAACGGTGCTGAGCACCGATGACCGCAAGGACGTATGGAAGGGCAAGGAGCTGCACGGGAGGTTTTATCGGGCCTTAACAGGACCCGATGTCGACCTCCTCGCGTCGGTGAACTGGCTGCGTTTCGGTGACCTCTTTGGGGAAACCGAGGGTTTTATCTGTGCAATTGCTGACGAGGTTATCAAGACGAATAACTACCGGAAATATATTATGAGGGACGGCACGGTCGACATCTGTCGGGCGTGTCGCCGCCCAGGCGAGTCCCTCAGACATATTATTTCCGGTTGTTCTCATCTTGCTAACGGTGAGTACTTGCATAGACATAACCTCGTAGCCAGGATCATCCACCAGCAACTTGCCCTTCAGTACGACCTTGTCGAGTTTGAGGTGCCGTACTATAAGTACGCACCTGCGTCAGTTCTTGAGAATGGTCGTGCTTTGCTCTATTGGGACCGCTCTATCATCACGGACAGGACTATTGCAGCCAATAAGCCTGATATTGTGGTGGTCGACCGGTCCCAACGCCGGGCAGTGCTCGTCGATGTCACCATCC
The DNA here is from genome assembly GCA_951640565.1 of Petrophora chlorosata. Lineage (NCBI taxonomy): Eukaryota > Metazoa > Arthropoda > Insecta > Lepidoptera > Geometridae > Petrophora > Petrophora chlorosata. The sequence goes on from OX621207.1 coordinate 2,440,414, forward strand.
CACATGACGAGAACCTCGTGAAGGCCGAGAAGGACAAGCTCAGCAAGTACCTTGACTTAGCCCACGAGGTAACCGCCATGTGGGATGTTGACTCGACGATCATTGTCCCGATAGTTGTTTCGGCGAACGGCCTTATAGCGAAGAGCCTCGACCAACATCTCAAGAGGCTCTCGCTAGACGGTTGGATCAAGGGACCTATAACTCGAACCTATAAGACGCAATCATGCGAAGGACGCTTACAGTGATTTTCTATAATAACCAATGAAAAGATAAAGAAATCCCGTACTTTGTAAATTACTAGTTTAATCGCAAATTAAAAATTTTCTCTTATGTTTTCATTCATCGGCTCATCACGTTCCCACTTCTAGGACACGAGCCTTCTCTCATAGAAAGAGTATGGGCCACAATTCACCACGCTGGCCCAGTGCGGGTTGGTGGATGTCACATGTCCTTGAATTTTTAATATTAATTCTTGGACATGCCGCTTTCCTCACGATGTTTTCCTTAAACGTTTCAAGAGCGAGTGTTAAATCTGCACATAACTTAAGTAGAAAGTCATTAGTGCGAGGTCAGCGGGATTTGAACTCGGGTGCGTTGGATCGAAAGCTGCACGTGCGCCCACTGAACCACATTCGCTCATTTTTCTATTAGCGCCATAGAGTAATGTCTATACAGCCGCTTGCGTACGTCTGAATAAAGCTATCACGCACCACACTAGGTAACACTTCCTTTAGCTTAACATTAAACTTGAACTAGTTTGAAAACTATGTGGATAACATTTGTAAAAATAATGACATAACACATAAAATATAATTTAATATGTTTCTTGAAAATAATATCCTAAATTCCCTCAGAAAAATATAAAATCATGGGCTAAGCCGCAGACCGGAAAGCAAGTCTATCCATCTGACACATCAGGCCTGCTTCCGCCTCTCAATTTCCTATTAGCACCATATAATACCGTCTATACAACCGCTTTAGCACCTTTTGTTCGCGTCTGAATAGACCTGTCAGTCAACAGACTAAGGGTCACGATAACGCTAGGGTTTTAGCCTTAAAGGCTATTTTTAACCACTGACCACAAGAGCGTGTATGCGCGTGACGCGTAAATAATGCCGCTTGCAGATAAATGTAATCAAAAACCAACAATAATATTCAAAATACCTAACACCGCCCATATATTTTTCGTCTAAATTCATCAACTTGTCTGGAAGAGTTCGATTTGAAAGATAAGACAGCCCATTGTGAGACTAATATTAAGTTAATTGTAATTTTAGTTATAATTGCTTCTTTAGTATGAAAGTTTTCGTGAGTTTGATTCATTATATATATTTAATAAAATGGCTAGGACTCACGTAGTTTGTCGAATTAGTCGACCTAGGTTTCGAGCATCTGTATGGAGCTTCTGTATGGAGGTGTTATAATAAAGAATTCCTCTGTTTTGAAACTCAATGAAAATACATATATAGTGTAATTCCGCTGAATAATATATAGGTTGTTTTTGTTATTTTATATATATATATATATATATATATATATATATATATATATATATATATGTAGTTTTAATTTAAATTCATTTTACATTTGCTATCTACCCCCATACATATTATATTATTTTAATTCTTTTTATAGCGTTTCAGATTTGAGATGAATTTCCGCAACGTCACGCCTGATTCCATTAGATAAAATACTCTATTCTATTCTAAATTTATTTCCTTTTCAGTGATCATAAAAATGAAATTGTTGTTGTCAATTTACTTACAACCTAAAAGTACTGGTATTGGAAGGTGAATCCATTTTTAGGGTTCCATACCCAAAGAACCCCGAACACGACCTTATTACTAAGACTCCGCTGTCCGTCCGTCTGTCAGCAGGCTGTATCTCATGAACCGTGATAGTAAGACAGTTGAAATTTTCACAGATGATGTATTTCTGTTTCCGCTATAACAACAAATACTAAATCAGAATAAAAAAAATATTTAAGTGGGCCTCCCATACAACAGACATGATTTTTTGGCCGTTTTTATAGATAATGGTACGAAACCCGTCGTGCGCGAGTCCGACTCGCACTTGACTTTTGTGCGTAGGATTTCGGCTGTCCTAGAACAGTGAACAAGAGGTGATATAAAATAAGTTAATCTAGTGTGTCAAAGAAAAACAAACAACGTTTCCAGTAGGGTCACATAGTTACACTGTACAAACGTCTACCTATTCTTAATCCTCCATAGTTTACCTACGCTCTAACGAGTTCCTGTTATCATTGGACAATGAACCGACCTTTTGCTGACTTAAGTAAGCAAAGAAAAATATTATCTTTACGTTTGGTCGTTTCTCTTACATCATTTGGGAACTTTGTCTGAAAGTGATTGCCATAAATGAAAAGACCGCCCATTTCAAAACGTGACATAACTAGCTGCGCCTCTCGGTTTCACCCACGTGGTCAATTTTCGGGGAAAAATGTATTATATGTTTTATTCTCTAAGTTCTACTTACAACAGTTTATCAAAATTCGTTCAGTAATTTTTGTGATTGAATAGCAAACATACTAATATGAAATAGTTATAGAATTCAGTTGTTTTGTGCGATACATTTTTTTTTATTAAATTGTGTCGTCGTCATGTCGTTCATCTGCCCATAGCAGTTGCAGCACCACCCAGAAATTTGTTTTGGAAAATCCTGTACGGCATTGTACTGCACTCGTCACGCAGGATTGCCCTGAGACTATAGCTTTTAAGTCTCATATTGCCCAGTAATTGCATACATATAATCGCTTGTTACAATACCATTTAATCTGCATATAAACTGAAGCTTTGGTCTCTCTTTTGCATATAAATTATGAAAAAAAGTTACCTGAAGGGGCAATCCCCTTCAGGTAACTTTTTTCATCATAATCTTAGCGATGACGTCTATTCCAAAAATAATATTTTACGCTATTTTGTAAAATATGATTAGATAAACAATAAAGTGCTACTAGCATTGGCACTTTGACAGGATTAGCAAGAGCTTTCCAAAGTCTACATATCAAAATTCAATTCCGTCAAAGAATAACAATACGGATATCCAGAAAGGTCACTAATCCTCGATAGTTTACCTAACAAGCCTGTTATTATTGGAGAGTGAACCCAAACTTTTGTTAGCGTAATTAAGTGAAGGAAAAAATGGGATACGCAAGTCAGGGGTTTTTGTGCACTGCGCCTGCGTGACGCAGGGGTAGTGGCGGGTGGGGGAAGCTGCGAGATGTGAGCGTGGTGGGTAGCGGGAATTGAAAAATATTTCAGTGTAGCAGGAACAGTTTTATTTTAGTGCAATAGGGCAACGTTTTCAGTATTCTATGAATTATTACATATTACATTAGCGGAAACAGGCAGATTCGTCCGCGTAAAAATTGGTTTATTGTTATTTCTACCGCCAAGCAGTAGTGCGCAAGCATTAATACTGAGTACCGGTTTGAAGGGTATTGTAGCCAACGAAATTACTATATAAGACTATGAATCTATTATATAAGACTTAATATCTGATGTTTCAGTACATAACTTAAAAAAATCATTGGCCAGCGGGATTCGACATCGGGTGCGTCGGATCGAAAGTCGCACGTGCTGGGCCACACTTGCTATTATATCGCTGTATATTTAGTAACAAATTTTTCAATAAATAATTGTAACAAAATCACTGATATGCTTCTGGGTTTTAATATAGATAGATAAATAAATACTTTATTATTCACCTTAACCACAGACATTAAGTACAGGTTAAATTTTTACAATGGTGTATTGTTACACGGGTGGTCGTATCGCTTAAAGCGATGTCTTCCAGACAACCTTTAAATGGAGAGGAATAACGAAACAAACGGATGGCGGTGATATAAATTATAATAGATATACTAAGGGCTTACACACGATATAAAATATAATATCTAATTGCTTATACATATGACTACATAAATAAACTTATATACCTAATGATATACCTACCTTATAAGCTAAATTTACAAAAATAAATAGGTTATTTCTCTTGACTTGCCCCAAGCCCTGAGGCTGATTGGACCGCGAGGGATGAGGCGAGAAAGGGACGCAAATATTATAGTTATTAAAACCATATAACAATTAACACAACCCTCGGTAAATATGCAAACGTAGTTTAGATAAATGTAAAGGCAAGAATATTGTAATTAAATATAATATTATGGTGACTTTTCCGCCCAAAAGTGCGTAGGTTCTTTGACTCTTGTTCAAAAACAGGAGTGGTCAACTCGTACATCAAAGATTTTGATTGAGGACGAGATTTATGTTCAAAATGTTTTTTAAAAAGTAGAATACTTCGTGGATCATAATATTTTTAACCGACTTAAAAAGGAGGAGGTTCTCAATTCGATTGTAATTTTTTTATTGTTGTTACCTCACAACTCTGACATTTACAAACCGATTTTGGAAAATCTTTGCGTTGGGTTCAGTATAGCTACGAAGTGGTATCATATAAATTTCATCGATATTTGACCTTGGACTTTGAAGATACATTGAAGTCGGTTTTTGTTTTTTTCTAAATAAAATATTATTGTTATGGTTGTTACCTCGAAACTCCGACATTTACGAGTAACCGATTTGGTAAATTCTTTTTGCGTTGGATTTAGTATAGCTACAATGTGATTCCATATAAATTTCATCGGTATTCCTTGAACTTCAAAGATACATCAGAATTGAAGCCGGCTTTTTTGTTATAAAATGAATTATTATAATAGCCGTTAGAATTATATATTTATTTAAAATAACGTGACAATATAGTTATACTATTTATACAAAGGAAACTATATCATAAACAATTTAAAGTACGTATTTATACTAACATTGTATACTTTCCTATAGGTATACGAAAATAGTTATAATGTACATTTCAAATACGCCTGTAAATGAATTTATTTTTGATTTAAACAAGTTTGTAATATTTCAATACGATTTACCAATTAAGGTCCTTAAGATGTCTGGAACTAATTTTAGAATTTAATAGAAGTAGTTTTGTAGTAATTTTGTTAAAAATTAAGAAATTCTCAGCATTTTGTTGTATTTTCTTTTCAATGTAACATGAATTATGCAAGGAATGTACGAGAAAACCGTTCGTAAAAGTCTTAAATGTTTGACCCACCCGCGTCAATTAAACTGAAAAATGCTCTGGATTCTATTCAAAGCTAAAATAACTTGAACAACGTCAATGTTTTTATATAATCATATAAACTGGTTTATAAGTCGTGTCTATATACACTTCAAGATTAAAATAATAAATGCCTAACAAATTTCAAAGTAAACAAATTTATTGAAATTTCAAACTAACGAAATAAAATAATAGAAATTCACAAGGCGTTTTCTTGCGCCTACGGAGGGTGCGGTGGGGAGGGGAAGCTACGCCAGTCGTAGCTCGAGCGTAGCCCGTAGCGCACGCTACGTCGTAGCGCCGTTACGCTAGGATATTTTTATAGATCAAGCGCGTACGTTATCTTGTGACCTGTGACAGATTCGTTATATACTTGTGTGTGTGTGAATTCTAAAACACAAGGATAGTGTTGTGTTAGTGAAGTGAATACGGATGATATCTCGCTCTAAGGTAAATAAAAATCTTTCTATTCCGTACATAGGAAATGTGTACAGTTATTCGGAAGAGAAATTCTGGATCAATATACATTCTAATTCGTAGATTTATCTCGCTAAATTCAGGTTTGGGTTTTTTGGCGGTATTTTTTCGAAGGTCATTTAACCCAACTGTGCATATACTTTAGGCACGTAGGTATGCTATAAAGGGTTGAGGACATATTCCGTTCTGTACTAATACTATTTACTTAGGATCACGTCTTTGAGCGCTTTAATATAGGATATCCCGCCATAGATGAAACACTTACCGTTTTATGAGATTCTGGGGTACATATAATTCTCTACTGCTCTTTGTAATATGGCATTGTTCTCGGTAATATCAGCAGGAGACATTCAGAGAAATGTGAATATTACATTTTGTTTAATCTCAGAACCGTAGTGCCGTTTGAACTTTGTAGGGACTACTAGTTGCTGCCCTCGGTTTCGCTTACGATTTTCCGGGATTAAAATCTTATTGTCCTTTTCCAGGACCACTGGATCTCTTCAAAATCTGTTCAGTTGTTTTTGCGTGAGTGAGAAACATTCCATTCATCCGTACTCAAAATCTTACTTTTTTAATATATGTAGGAATAGTGTATTGTATTAATTTATACATATTGAGCTAATATTTTTAACCGACTTCAAAAAAGGAGAAAGTTCTCTGTACGATTGTTTTTTTATGTTTGTTACCTCAGAATTCCGTCATTTATAAACCAATTTAGAAAATTCTTATTGCCTTGGGTACAGTATAGCTACCAAGTGGTCCCATATACATTTCATCGATATTCGACCTTGGACTTCAAAGTTACATTGAAGTCAGTGTTTGTTTTTTTTCTAAAAATTAATTATTTTATGTTAATGTTATGATACATAATACATAATACTTTATATCATTTATAATCCCTTTTCTTTTTATAACAACAATAATAATCAACATAATACTCATACGCTCAACAATCACAAACATAGATAAATAAATAAAAATACTGCAATAAAGGAAGTAAGTATAGGTTACATTGTTAGGTAGGCACATGTTAAACTAGAAAATACTTATTATTTAATTACTACAAATTGCAGACACTTTTTATCTCACAAATAAATATATTTTAGTCTCCTCACTAGGCAAGCCCGTATTGAGGAGACCACATTTTTTAAACTAGAAAGAAAGAAAGAAAGAAAAGACATTTATTCATGACACACACGCAACATTACATTAAACTATAACAATAAGCATACATAACAAATAACAGAGAAAAAAAAATATGTATAATACCTAACACTATATAACACACAAATAGAACGATGAAACGTTGCGCGATGTCAGGAAAAGGTTCCGACTCAGCAAAAAAACTAAGGTAATAAAAGAACAACACAAATTGAACTTAAATTCTTCACCTTCTACCTAGGATTCCTTGTATCTAGAGCACTCAAAACTACGATGACCATGGTTCCCCAACATCTATATACAAAACAAGTATTTGCGCTTTTTTTTGTGCAAAATTTGACCCGTAGCGGAAATTGAACCCTCAAGAAATATGAGATACGAGCTAACTCACTCAAGCACTACACCACAGAAGCTGTCTTCTCTTCTCTTTTATTACAGTGCGGGTAATTATTAAAGACAACGGAAGTATCTGACTTTTAGTTTGATACTATGTGACGCCTAAAGTATTGTAACGAATAATAAAATAAGTTTTTAGCTGATATATATTTTTTTCAAGATAAGCTTTTAAAGAAGATGGAGGGACGATCTGGATGCATACCAAGAAGGTTGGTGCGAGGTGGCGCAGGATAGAGACGGCTGGAGAGACTTGGGGGAGACCTTTGCCCAGCAGTGTGACAGCATAGGTTAATATATATATAATAAGTTTTTAACAAATTCGTAATCGGAACCGCAAGCAGATTAAAATGAGCCCAAACACTAGTAGTTTACGATTATCAGTCAAAGAGTTCCATTGCCCACCTTTTGTCTCCATCATCAGATTAGCTGGCTGTCACCATAATATTGCATCGTCGTTGGGCTTTGACAAGTATGTAAAATTTAAACTCCGTAAGATAAGAGGAAATAGTTCTAATTCAGTTTGCAAGATTCCACCCGGACAAACATACATATACATTGCAAGTTAAATAAAAGCTTGTAAAAAAAGATAGCGCACGATCTGCGTAGCTTTTATGTTAATAAAAAAGCAGTTATTTCGGTTTAGTTCTTAACTTCAACTTAGCTTGGTATTTATTAAATCTCAAGAAGTCAATCTATATTACATCACTAAAAATATTGTAAAACTTATAGCCTTGTAGCTTCTACACGACTATCTAAGTAATATTGTTTTGTAGAAGCAATATCTATGGAACAAACGTAGACTATCTATACATCTACACATAAAATAAAATCGTAAAACCCAAAAATGTGTACATGGAAGATATTTGAAAAATAATCAAGCAGGGCTAAAATGAGTAACTAAACATATTAAAACAGTTTTTAAAATTTTTGTTTGTTTGTCAGTTTGTTTGTTTGTTTGGACTTCTATAACTTAAAAACTAATGACGGGATTTATATGGCGTTTCCACGAATATGTTTAATTAAATCCGGATTCTAATATAGGCTATCGAAATTTTTTAAAATCTACTTTTGGGGGGTAAAGTTAGTATGGAAAAAAGTTGTTAGATTACCCTAGAATCTTGAAACTCAGAATTAATTTATATAATTAAAAATTAACGAATACGGGTTCAATATTTTTTTGATATTTAGCTTCTTTAAGCGAGGAAGATAGACTAAAGATAAAATAAAAATGAATTTGAAACGCTGTATACACTATGAAAATAAATAAAATGCGTACAAGTAATATTTTATTAAAATTAAAAACTATCATGATATAAATATAATTTCAGCGTTTTAGTAACTCCTAGAAAACAACTTGCAAACTTTACATGAAAAGAGCTATAATTATTTCAACTCTTGAAAATTCAAAAATAAAGTAAAATTAAAACACGCAAACCATATTTTTATGGAGTGCACCACACACGGCGAATATTGATATAACACTTTTTTTAATACTTAATATATTTATAACATCTCTAATACAGTGAATTATTTTCATACCTGAGTCGTTCTATTCTCGCCATCACCTCTCTTCTACATTGTTCAATCCTTTTAAATCGAAACATATTTTTATTGTTATCAAAAAATCACATCACATCAAATCACACTTTTATTATAAATGAGAAAGTTGTGTATGTAAGTGTGCTAGTATTGGCTACTTCTTCACGCCGCAATGGCCAGTTTAAGATGTGATAGTATGATGTATGTAGAAATGAGAAAAAGAAAGATAATGAGTGAGACATAGCCACCATGTACTTTGCAAGTATATGGCTGGGATCATAATGGAATAGAGCCGGAGGTGTTTTTCTATCCCTCAAATAATGAAACCATGGAGCATAAAGAACTACTTTACTTGTGAAAGGTCTCTCGTATGCGGGAGGCCTTCAAGGTACCACAGCCTTATCAGTTACTCTGCCACCAAGCAGTAGTACGCAAGCATCATTGTGTTCCAGTTTAAAGGGCATTGTAGCCAGCAAAATTACTTGACATATGAGACTTAATATCTGATGTCTCGGGGTGATGAACGCAATGCAGTGCTACGCAGTGCTTTTTTTGGTATTAAAAGTTATGGGTGGCACTGCAATTGTTATGGGCAGGCGTGGCGCTTACCATCAGGCGAACGAGTAGCTCGTCTTATCACTCAGTTTCACAAAAACTAAATTTTCTGTGCCCAGTAGGAGCACAGAAAATTTAGTTTTTGTGAAGCACATGGAATGAGTCAAATTTCTATACTTGGATTTATATGCCTTTGACATTCCATTGCTACCGGTATATAGGGCAGGAGTGAGCACTTCACTCCTGCTCTGTCTCTAATCATCATATCCTCAAAAAATTAAGCTAGGATTAAATCCTAATAAAATATCTAACTTTCAAAAGCCGAATTCCACAGCTTAAGTACGACTTAATACCGTTCGAAGTTTGGCTGTGGGGCAGAGCGTGCTTAGAGTGATTAAACTCCGAGCGTATCTGAAATACTTAATTACTTTGTGTTCGAGAACTTTATAGGTTTTATGCATTTTATGTACTTCACTAAAGATGTTTTCTGACGTCACCAGAAACGAGACTGCTGAAAAGTATGGTGAACTTTAAAGTCATAGTAAAGAGAGAATCTAAATGTTTTGAGGTAATCAAATTAAATCAAAGTATTTTCTTATTTATGGAACTGAATGATGAGACGAGCAGCTTATTCCGATTCCGATCACGATTAAGGCCCTGCCCATAGTAATAATAATTGCAAGGCCACCTAGAACTTGTAATACCTTAAAAAGCACTGCTTAGCGCTGCATTGTGCTCATTACCACGACACATCAGACATATGCTCAGTAATTTCGCTTACTACAATGCCGTTTAAATAGGAACACAGTAATGCTTGTACAGTGCTACGCAGTGTTTTTTATTTTGTTAGGTTTTCTGTTGAAAAGTGTATAATACTAAGTAAAGAGCTTTTTTAAAGAAATGAACTGAAATTGTAAAGATCTCATTATATTTTTTAAGTAAATTCTTCTTAATTACTATAAAATTGACGATCGTCGATGTGGAAGAATGTAATAAAACTAGTATTACCTACACAAATACATATTGACGTTGATGGATGTTAACCGAACAAAAGTAAGTAACGGTAGTTTGAATTCCAAGACAATAATTATTTTGTACAATAAAACAAAAACCGACTTCAATGTATCTTCGAAGTCCAAGGTCAAATATCGATGAAATTTATATGGGAACACTTCGTAGCTGTACTGAAACCAACGCAAAAAAATTCCGGGATCAAAAATGACGGAGTTCTAAGGTAACAAACATAAAAAATTATAAAAAGAAATACAATCGAACAGAAATCCTTCTTCTTTTTTGAAGTCGGTTAAAAAGACATTAGTGAATGCATGTTATGCAAATACGATGTCCTGGATAGAGCGAAGTGAAGAGAAAATGTACGGAAGGCTGACCCCACAACCATGCATAGCCGGGAAGAGAGAGATAGAGTATACATTCCGAGACAAAAAGTATTATCAGCTCCTATTTCAGGATCTAAAGTACCTGCTCACAAAACATCAAACGCCGTTTAGTAGCTTTTGCGTGATTGAGTAACAAACATCCTCACAAACATTCGCATTTATTTCAGTAGGATCCATTATTTCGGGGAATCCCTACTACTTAGGCCCCTTTGTCTAGAAAATAGCCGCTATTTGTACTAGGTTTCAATACTCCCAAGGTGCCGTTATCGAGAAAATACAGTAACTGCGCGGTCGTTGGTAAAAATAGACTTTAGTTTTTTTTTATGTTATTGAGTGAAACGAGCAAGTCGCTTGTCCGGTGGTAAGCGCCACGCCTGATTTTAAAAATTGCAGTGCCACCAGAACTTTTAATACAATAAAATGACTGCGTAGCACTGCATTGCGCTCATCACGCTGCCACACCAGATATTAAGTCTCATATGCCCAGTACTTTCACTGGCTCCAATGCCCCTCAAACCGGAACACAATATGCGCACTCCTGCTTGGCGGCAGAATAACTGGCAAAGCGGTGGTAGGTACCAACCCAGACAGCCTCCTGCATACGAGAGACCTACCACGAGTTTCTTTAGCAGAAAAATAACAATCGACGATCACATAAATTTTGGCAGTCGCTGATCACTGGGCGTTACATTTTTTATATTGAGTAAAATAATACAGTCTGATAACTTTTATGGCTGGGGCGACCATACTGAGTGTTCGTAAGTGAAATTGTCTGTAAATGTCACAGAATAGGTACCAGTATGAACGAGCTTTCAGGTTAGTTCCAAATTCTCTACCTTGAGTTAAAACTTGGTCATTGAGTTTGGTAGTTCCCTCACATTGACTACGCGTTTTTCAAATCAACGGAACGAAATATGTAGGTAAGAATTTATCACACTAATATCATAAATGCGAGGGTTTGCACATTAGTGCGAGAGTGTATAAGTGTGTTAGTAACACGTTTTTCAAAACAACGGAATATGTAGGTAAGAATTTGTTACACTAATATCATAAATGCGAGGGTTTGCACATTAGTGCGAGAGTGTATAAGTGTGTTAGTTACACGTTTTTAAAAAAAACGGAATATGTAGGTAAGAATTTGTCACACTAATATCATAAATGCGAGGGTTTGCACATTAGTGCGAGAGTGTATAAGTGTGTTTGTTACACGTTTTTCAAAACAACGGAATATGTAGGTAAGAATTTGTCACACAAATATCATAAATGCGAGGGTTTGCACATTAGTGCGAGAGTGTATACGTGTGTTTGTTACACGTTTTTCAAAACAACGGAATATGTAGGTAAGAATTTGTTACACTAATATCATAAATGCGAGGGTTTGCACATTAGTGCGAGAGTGTATACGTGTGTTTGTTACACGTTTTTCAAAACAACGGAATATGTAGGTAAGAATTTGTTACACTAATATCATAAATGCGAGGGTTTGCACATTAGTGCGAGAGTGTATACGTGTGTTTGTTACACGTTTTTCAAAACAACGGAATATGTAGGTAAGAATTTGTTACACTAAAATCATAAATGCGTGATTTTAAGTTAGTGTGAAAGTATTTTTGTTACTTCTTCACGCTGTAACAGCTCAATGGATATGAGTGAAATTCGGAATGATTCCGCTTCGGATGGAGATAGCTAATACCTTAGATTAACACATCGGTTACTTTTATCCCGGGAAACCGCAGGTGAAACCGCGGGGCGCCGCTAGTAGAATGTTTTTTTATTAGAAAGACTTATTTTGCCATCGTCTAAAAAAATAAAAATAAATTATGGATTTATTTATTTATTTATATTATATAAATCAGAAGCCTTAAGTAACATAGCTAAATAAGGTAACATCTAAATTACTTTAAAGCGACATCAGCTAATTAATTACTACATACTTATATAATAATGTTTAAAAGAAACTCTTAGGATAGGCTTAAAATTTGGATCATATTCTATTATTTTACTAATGTTATAAATACGTGTGTGTGTGTGTGTGTGTGTGTGTGTGTGTGTTCGTCCACGTAACTAGTACACACATTTCACTAGGGAACAACTATAAACCTAATTCTATGCAGACGGAGTCGTGGTTATTGGCTAGTTTAGTTAAAAACTTTAGTGGTAGCTGAAACCAGAATAAGGGATAACAAAATACGAAACTTTGTACCCGTGGCGCCGAAATTTTGTGAGCTCTGAATTGATTTAATAATAATATAATAATAAAATCATTTATTTCAGAATTAATATCCATATATGGTTAGTAAAGGACTAATATTTTTACTTAAATACTTTTGTATCAATTTCAAAAGAAAGAAATAGTGCGCAAGCATTACTGTGTCCCGGTTTAAAGCGTAATGTAGCCAGCGAAATTACTGGGCATATATATGAGACTTAATATCTGATGTCTCGGAGGGATGAGTGCATTGCAGTGCTACGCAGAGGTTTTCATGATATTAAAAGTTCTGGGTGGCACTGCAATTGTTATGGGCAGGCGTGGTGCTTACTATCAGGCTAATGACTTGTTCGTCACATCACTCAGTTTTATAAAAAATATTTAAAAAAGCAGCGATAAAATTCTAATCTCCTGCCTTACGAGTTCCTTACAGTATTTTTTTTTTATGTAACTGAATGATGAGATGAGCTGGTCGTTTGCCTGATGGTAAACAATACGCCAACCCTTATCAGCACCATCCAGAACTTTGTTTAGCAAAATTTTGCACGGCGCTGCACTGCGCTTGTCACCCTGAGACAATTAGGTGTTGAGTCTCAAAATGCTCAGTAATTTGGCTGGCTACAATGCCCAGTATAAAACTATTCTTACAATGAAACAAATATGTATCAGATATAAAATTTTTTTTTAGCATTTTATAGCCTTAAGGTTAAGCCGATAAAAATATCAACGGAGGTCCAAGAATTAGACCGAGACATAGTTGAGAGCTAGTAGGTAGTTTTTAATATAGATTACGTATACGGTCCATCTATGTATTTATATATTTGTATTTGAATTTAGGACATAAAGAACAAATCATTTATAATTATTTTTTACGCCATCGACTTTTCTTTAATTTGATTTACTAACCGGCTACACTCACGAGTAAAAGTCGAGACACTCGACCGTTCTTTAATTATTATAATTCTTATATTTAGGTATACCTACTATACCTACGGTTATATATATATATATATATATATATATATATATAGTAGCATATACAAATTATAAATCTATTTTCATAATCACACTATAATATTATTAATGCAAAAGAAAAGAACAATTTATTTACACATACATAGAACTTATACCAATCAAATCATTCTAAACTAAAATAACTTAAATATAATTAAAAAGGCCTATGGTGGAGGGGAAAGTGCCCAGAACGCTGGCCGCATTGCCGCATTTTCATTATATAATATAAATACTTTACCCATTTATTACTGTATAATTACAAGTAGGTCTCTGCAAGAAATGTTGTAAGCGAGGCCAATTATATCACGGACGGCTCGTTTTGCATCATAGAGGCATAATACATAAATATATTTAGTAGCGCACCTTCACTCGACGCGTTGTGGAACCTCAAACAAAACCATCAAAGACAACTAAGGGCGGAATTATTCACGCATCAAGTCAGATTCCTTACTATTCATCCACTGTGGCGAAGGTATGGCAAGTAAGCACTTAGCTATACTGAATTATAAATGGCGGAGCCCTTGATTCGCTATTCGGAGACATCTCTGGGGCATTTCCAAATAATCTGGACTTGTTGCGAATTGCCTTTATTTTTATCTTACTAGGCCTCGAGGATTCGAAGCATTGAGATCCTTAAAGGACAGGGATCTGACAAAATTGGTTGCAAATAAAATATGTAAACGACACATTGCCGGCGTAATTTATTTATTAGTAGAGAATTGTACTAAGAAACGTATTTAGGGTAATTCGTTTTTAGTCCGTTAGCTGGCAGTGCCAACTCTAGTCAGAGGCTGATGTAGCGAGCGTTTTATTTCTCGAACAATGCCCTAATTCCGAAGGGTTTGAGACTCTCCACTCACGCTTAACTATTTTAAATGGCTGCCAATGACAGTCAGTTGCCTAGGATTTGTAATATTGAGCAATTGACAACGGTTGCAATTGTCAAGGATTTTAAGCATTATGAGACCATTGTCCCCCACTCACCACCACCCGTTGCTCCACTCGTCTGGGGGGTGGCCTTGGTGAGCAAGGTCACCCCTCCACAGGCGTAGTGGCTCTTCACACCCGGGCCGACTGCCGCGGCGAGATGATGAATGCTAGCGCGACCCCATCTCGCCCCACCACGGCAGAGGACTGCTATTGGGGAGGTTTTTAGTGGGTTCGAGCCCCACACACCCCCTGGGCAGTGCAGCGGCAATTCCCCTCCTCAAAAAATAAAAAGGCTGACGAGCACAGTGCAGTGCCACGGAGGATTTTGCATAATAATGGTCTAGATGATTCTCTTTATGGGCAAGCCAGTTGCTTACTATCAGGTGAACGACTTGCTCGTCTCTTCACTAAGTTCTGTAAAATAAACTTCGATTAAAACGGTTGAGAACCATTAAGCTAGACCATAAGGAAACCCAAAGAAAAGCCAAACTAGAGTAAAAGGAAACCTAGACGCAATCAGACAACGCCCAGTAACAATCCGAAGAGTAATCGAGTGCCTTTTTTATTTGGTCTCTCTAGAAACGCGTTTTTTGTTCTGTTTCTCTTAGTGATTTCACGGTTAATTACGTCCGAACTTGTTAACGTAGTTTGATTAAGAATTTGTAACGTTTTGGGAGTTTCACTCTCGGAGTACATATAGACGTATTATTTAGTTTTATTCTGTGGTTTATTTATGATGCAAGAGTTTCAGTTTTCGGAAACGCGTTGGATCTTATTTGTAGTTTCGAGGCAAATATATAATATAAATGGCCATAATTAACCACATTTTGGGTACCACCGCTTTGCCACACTGGTGGTAGGTTTCTCGTATGCGAGAGGCCGTCTGGGTGGGTACCACCGCTTTGCCAGCAATTCAGCCGCCAAGCAGTAGTGCTCAAGCATTACTGTGTTCCGGTTTGAAGGGCATCGTAGCCAGCGAAATTACTGGGCATTATGAGACTGAACAGCTAATTGTCTCATTGGTGACGAGCGCAGTGCAGCGCCGCGCAGGATTTTTCAAAACAAAGTTCTGGATGGTGCTGTTATTGTTATGGGTTGGCGTATTGCTTACCATCAGGCAAACGATCAGCTCGTCTCGTCATTAATTTACATAAAAAAAACAACGCTGGCCCATTGCGGGTTGGTGGATATCACATGTCCTTGGATTTTTGTGATAAATTCTTGGTCATACCGGTTCCTCACAATGTTTTCCTTCGCCTAACTTAAGAAATTCAGTTTTGCGAGGCCATTGGGATTCGAACTCAGGTGCGTCGAATCAAAAGTCGCACGTTTTCCGACTGAGCCACACTCGATCTATTAGGTAATAATAGATTATAATGTAGCTAACCGATAAATAATCCGAGAGAACTGATGACACGCCAACCATAATCTGAAACTATTTTACACGACTTTCAACCTTACCTTGCGTGATATTAGGTTTATAATCCATGTTTAGCTAACTGGATGACAATATTATCATACCAAATTATATTACAATTTGCTAAATTAAAGAACATTGTTCGATATAACATTTGGAACACGTTGGCCTGACGCGTAATCAGTTGTGAAACTAAAATTACCCAAATTTAAATGGAAATGCAATGGCGAGTGTTGAACGTGTTTAGTTAAAGGGTGTAATTGACATTTCTGCTGATTAATCAGATGTATTGTTATAGGTATA
The DNA here is from genome assembly GCA_951640565.1 of Petrophora chlorosata. Lineage (NCBI taxonomy): Eukaryota > Metazoa > Arthropoda > Insecta > Lepidoptera > Geometridae > Petrophora > Petrophora chlorosata. The sequence continues at coordinate 2,456,957 of OX621207.1, forward strand.
GGAATATATAGGAACTTGGATGCCTAATTAAAATTAAAAATGAGGCCTACCTTTTGTTACAAGCCACACCTAGCTATCTACTGTCTATATTCCTAAGTTGAAATATCAGTAACTTAAGTTTGTATAAATCTGTGAGATACATCGTGAGGCATGTTCAAGTATGAATCACAAGAAAATTCAAGGGCATGCGATATTCACCAACCCGCACTGAGCCAGTGTGGTGGATTATGGCCCATACTCTCTCTATAAGAGAAGGCCCGTGTTCCGGTAGTGGAAACGTTATGTGCTGATAATACAATATCCGCATCGTCACTTCCCATCAGGTGATATTGTGGTCAAACGCAGACCCAGTCTGTTGTAAAAAAACATCATCAACCCATTACGTTCCCACTGCTGGGACTCGGGCCTTCCTCGTAGAGAAGTTTACAGTTACAAATAATAATTTTAGAACAATGATATGATGATGATGATAAATCTGTACCTATCTACCCATATTTTTAGCTCATATCTATATATGCATCTAGCTATTAATGGATGACTAACTAACGGAAGAGACTAGGGTCCCACGACACAGGGAATTCTATTGTGGGAACTAGTGGAGCTTAATTATTATGCCTACCCTATTTGTCAACCTCATAATAAGTACTTACCGAGTGCTCTAAAATTAAGTTTTTTAACTAACTTCAAAAAGGAAAAGGTTCTCTGTTCGATTGTTTTTAACACACATAACATATACACACAGACACCCTCTCTCACACACACTCACACACTCACCCTCTCACTGCCTTTCTCATTTATAATATTAGGAGTTTATGATTGTTGATGTTATCATCCTCAGAATCATATCGCGGTACGTATTTCGGATTCCTGTATTTTCCGTAGGGTCAAGAGGTGCCGATATGAGCAGTCAAGCCTTGACTGACGATAACCGCTTTCCATCGAGCGAGCCAAGCTATGCCACTCTATTACATAAAAAGTGGATTATATATGACTGACTGACTGAATAATAATAATAATTATTAGTTATTTATTCATCTAAAAATGTTGGTATAAAATAATAATAATTTTTTAGAAAAAAACTAAAACCGACTTCAATGTATCTTCAAAGTCCAAGGTCACATATCGATGAAATTTATATGGGACCATTTCGTAGCTGTACTGAACCCAACGCAAAAATAATTTTATAAATCGGTTCATAAATGACGGAGTTCTAAGGTAAAAATCATTAAAAAAAATAAAGAAAAAAAATACAATCGAACAGATAACCTCCTCTTAAACTAAAAACTTAGCAAAACAAAATAAGCCAAGAAATCTGCTAGAGAGTCTATACAAAAAATATTTTTTATTTATAAGCCGGGCTGTGTACTCTAGATTCTGAGCTAATTTGCCAGCGAGCGCTTATCTGTGCTCATGAAATCAGGTCTATTTACGTCCTAGGGCACAGCCACCCGAACAATGGCCGAGTGCTGAGGGAAACGGTGCGAAAGCCATTTCGCTGGACGGAGCTAGGGAGGGGGGTTGGGGGCTCAAATGTCTTCCACAACGATGACTTTAAAAATTGTTCTTATGTTTTTTTTTAATTAAATGTTATCGATTTCTAAAATGTATATCGATATGAAAATTCAAAATATTTTTTATGGCATTTTCGGCAGATTTAGTTGTGTGTTATAGCCGTGAGAGACACTTGTTTTAGCTGTATAAACCGATAACCGCTGTTGGGTCAGCGTAGAATTTGGGTTATAGCTAACTACAACATACGACAAGGGCGTCCACAGTGATCCTCCATCTCGTTCTGTCTTGGGCTTCACACTTGATTTCAGACCACGTTTTGCCGGTGTCCTTTACTAACTCTAACTCTACGAAAAGTATTACATACTCTTTTCCAGGACCTTAAGTGGTAACTTGTCTTATTTAACATTTTGCTCCAGAGATAGGAGCAACAGAAATAAAGCTGTGATCATTTATTTATTGACTTAGCTTCCAAATAGTTATAACATTAGTATTTATGCTAGAATCTACTTATTACCTACATATGTAAGGAAATTCTCGCATCTTTCGGAGTAAATAAAATGAAACATAGTAAAAAAAGGCTAGAAATCAAGATTTTAAATAATTAGAAAGAAGAAAAATGATATTGCTCGGGTAGGGATTGAACCTGCCGTCTTTGAAATACTCTCTCGACGCCTTAGCCACCCGGCCACCGAGCCAACTACTCGAGCAATCAAATTTCTTATATCATCTTTTGGTAACGATTCTACGTCAATCTTCACCCGCCTAAGCAATATCTTTTTTCTTCTGCCTAATTATATAAAATCTTAAGATTTTCGCCTGGCATGCGCTAATGCATTAATTATAAAAAAAACTAGATAATGTAACCAGCTAACTTTTTTATAGTTCCATAATTCAACCCTCCCTAAATCCAACCCTGGCTACGTCCATGCCACCGACATTTTGTGGTAATGTGCTATTGCATTTGACGTGAGATATCGTGTGCTGGCTTTATTTGTGCCTTGTTTAGTTTGGGCTTTGGTAGCCGCTGTCTGAATTACCTAAATAGGAATGATTTTCTGGGTACAAGGTTCGGTCACGCCTGTGTTTATCCAGACAGATTTTAATTCAGTGGAGTAACGAAAACGCATGCCTAATGGTATAGATTGACCTAAGCATGTAATCTAATATCTGAAGCGAGCTTTTGTTACGGTGCCTGCTAAAATCTGAAACATAACCTTTTTTTAATAAATAAAGGTTTGCGTTTGATCACTATCTCACATGTTGTTAATTGACGATTCGCTCGAAGGTGTAGCAGGCTGTCCTATAAAAAACCCGTTCGCTCTCTTAAGCTAGCGGCGAGCAGCTTGGTCTACGGTACTATAACTCAATAGCCGAGTCCACACCAACCGATCCACGTTCAGAATCACGATCAAACATATTGAATAAAGATCTTTTGAGCTTAGAACTTCGAACATCAGGTGAACGAAGCGCTCGTCTCGTCCCTCAGTTGTATAAAAAATGGTCCTATAAATATTACTCGTGGCAATAGGTTTCTCATATGCGAGAGGCCGTCAGGTTAGTTACCACAGCGTAGTCAGTTATTCTGCCGCCAAGCAGTAGTGCGCAAGAATTACTGTGTTCTGGTTTGAATGGCATTGTAGCCAACAAAATTACTGGGCGTCAATTCCTTCATTAATAAACGACATCTATATGACGCATTCATATATTCATATATATGACGCGTCATAGAGAATACAAATTTCGCAGATGTCGTTTATTAATGAAGGAATCGACGTTTCCTTGAAGCAAGGAGTCGCCAAGTTGTCATACTGAATTAGGGCCCTGATGGTAAGCGATGATGTGGTCTAAGATGTAACACGCCAACCTAGAAGATACCTGTTCACTCTCGATTTGAAGACTCCCAGGTTGTAGTTGTCAGGAAACACAGACGATAATGAGACTTAATATCTGATGTCTCTGGGTGATGAGCGCAATGCAGTGTAATGCGATGCTTTTTATAGCACTAAAAGTTCAGGGTGGCACTACAAATGTTATGGGCAGACGTGGTGCTTACCATCAGGCCAACGACTAGCTCATCACATCACTCAGTTCCATAAAAAAATGAAATGTCATTTAATTCATACTGGCTGTACCATTAAACAAGTTTGTTATAGATTGCCTGAATAGGGACAGATATTGCTCTACAAAAGACCAGCTACGTTTACTAAGCTTCTGTGTCCTTTGAATACCAAACTGTATAGATTTCATTTGACAATGGATGTCCAGCCTATTGTCACAGTGTAACAAACAGTTATAGGGAGTTTGTACACAAAACGTAAAGTACATTTGTACTCTACGTATTGTACCACAGAAGGTAAAGCTATATGCTGTTGTAAAATACGTAGATCCTACTCGTACTAATATTATAAACGCGAAAATTCTTTGGGGAAACTCTACAGACACGGATAGAGCTTTCCGGGCACAAAAAAAATGCATTCGCGCTATTTGCGGCTCACATTATTTGGAACCCTGTAGACCTCTATTTAAAAGCCTTAAGCTATTAACTGTTCCTTCCATGTACATAAAGCAGATGGCTCTGTTCGTTAAACAGAACCCTGAGCTTTTCGCAAGGCACGAGGAGATGCGCCACCGTCAACTCCGTTCTAGAATAAATAAGCGACTTTTCCTGCCATCTTGCAAGTTGTCTCTACAAAAAAATTCTCATTTTATGGCTGTCAAAATTTATAACCACCTTCCTGAAGATTTAAAGAACGCGACTTTCAACATCTTTAAATATAGATTACATAAATGGTTGCTTGGGAGATGCTTTTATTCGGTCCATGAATTTTTTTCTATTAAAATAAATATATAGTTGTTTTAACTTTAAAATTTTGTGACTTAATTTATTATTATTTATAAAAAGCGTAAAGGCTCGACGTTATCAATTATGTTCTATTTTTATTGTATGACACTTTTGGAATTTATTTGAAACATTGACATTTTAATAATTATAATTTTATTTGACTTTTTAATGGTGTTATTAAATCGAATGTTGTAATTGTAATGAAATTATATGGTGTATTGACATTTCAAATAATTAGATTTTTATTAAATACAATATTATAAACATTTGCACGCTGATAAAGCAATAAAACATGTGTAACTACTAAACATTTAAGACCTGTGTAATTTAATGTACCATGTTTAACGCGAATAAATATTTTGGAATTTGGAATTTGGAATTTGGAATTTGGAAAGTTTGTAAGAATGGATGTATCTTTATTACTCTTTCACGCAAAAACTACTGAATGGATTTTGATGAAAATTTACAATAATATAGCTTACACATTAGAATAACACATAGGCTACTTTTTATCCCGGGAAACCGCGGGTGAAACCGCAGGGCGCAGCTAGTACTAAATATTATTAAATGTGTCAAAAAGTTTGTATATTTTTATAAAAGTTAGGCCATGTCGAAGGCCTTCGGACGGTCTAAAAACTTCGACATCTGCCCAGCAATTCTGAACCGCACGATAACGAATACCGAATCGATTCGACTAAATATCGATATTTTATTTTTCAGTTATTTAGAGGGTTTTGTCGCTGTGCGACCATACCGCCCTGTAAAAACAAAATAAAATCAACGCTTTAAAGCTAAATCTGTATTTTTTTCTAATTTATATGGTACTAAGGCTTCTTTAGACATAGGGTAAGCTCAATTACTATTAAAAAGCCCTATATCCATAGGTATATTTTTTTTATGTTACTGAATGATGAGACGAGCTGGTCGTTTGCCTGATGGTAAGCAATACGCCAGCCCATAACTATAACAGCACCACCCAGAACTTTGTTTTGCAAAATCTTGAACGGCGCGGCACTGCGCTCGTAGCACTGAGACAATTAGCTTTTGTGTCTTATAATGCCCAGTAATTTCACGGACTACAATTCCCTTCTAACCAGAACACAGTAATGCTTGCGCACTCGGTGCTTAAAAGTCCAGCGAAGAAAGAAAGTATGTTCAAAATGTAATTCCTTCCTAAGTGCAATAAAGTGTTTTCATTCTATTCTATTCTATTACGTCGATACAAGGTCCAATCGCCCGTTCCCCCATGCTAGATATTCCTCCCGTATTGGCTTCCGTGCTAGTTATTTGTCCCATGTTTTTCTCGCTAGATTTTTGTCCTGTCACCAACGTCCATTAACAGATTGCTTCCCCATCAAGGCTTTTGCAATCTGTCTCTTGATGGGCACCGGTTTTGAACTTCAAAGGGAATGGGGAACGCGACACTACTGTCGATTATATTTTATTTTTTTCCTGTCCCGGCGCCTTGGCCGGGCCCGCGAGCTAGTTCTCTGATAAAATTATTCAGAAGTGTTATCTTTATTTTTATATCTATTTGTTTTATTAAACATATATTCTAGATTTCCTAATTTCTATTTTAATACTATCGTATTTTTACTTTTTATACATTTTATCCTATCTGCCTTATGTTTGCTAAGTTTTATATATATTCCAACATATAATTTAACAAATGCTTATCTATCTAGTCTTATTTCTATTATTTACTACATTACATATATTAACACAATAGTTTATAAAATCTTCTGTCGACTATATTGCAGGTAGGATCTTGTGTTAAAAAACGAATAAAAAATGTAACCGAACAGTTTCACCTTACCTTTTAGTAGTGTACCATTTGTTTCGTGTCTGGGTGTCGTGAGACTATGGTCCTCATACTTCCTGGTTACCTAGATACAGGGAATCCTAGTTAGGGGCCAGAATCTATGTATGTGATCGTTAGGTGTATTATTATTTTATTTTTGTTTTTGTAATCCTATGCTATCCTACTTTCCACACTAATAAATGCGTTTGTGAGGGTGGAATGATGTTTCGTTGTTGAAATATTTATACCTTACTCCTGATTGCATTAATTTACATTTGAAATTATTTCCTGATATCCCTTAGCAATGCAAAGACTCATCGATCATGATAAATTGATCGTGATTTTTACAAGGCTGACCTGAACTCCATAGAAAACATTTTGGACATTACCCATCTTAGTGATGACCACGGTGATTGTTGCTAACGTAGCAGGTTGTTATGAACTGCTAGGTAAGTTAAGCTATGAACGCTATTTCTATATCATAGCTACTATTTCCGTAAGATGAGATATATAATATAGAAGAAAGGTTGCTTGACCACTCGGCTCAATAGCCCAGTTGGACAAAGCGACGGGACGGTATTACGAAGACGCAGGTTCGAACTCTAGCAATATAATTTTAACTCTTCCTGAGTATAACAGTCTTGGATTTTCGCCAAGCATGCGCTAATGCATTCAACATTAAACATGGAAAAAATTCTAGCTCGTACAACCAGTTTGTTATATACCTGCTCTGGCCATCTGTGGGCAAGAAAGCCCAAAGCTCATTGGGCATGCGGCAAACGTGACCAGCGCAATCCCACTGCAGCTTAGCGGCTTTCGGAGTATTCTGCGGACATAAATATAATTTTTTAAACTGGTTTTTGTTGCCTGCAAATTTAAACGTTTGTGCAGTCGTTTTAGGGTACAAAATCTGATGGCAGTATTTAAGACAATTTTTACGCCATAGTTGTACGACTTTTTCCAATGTGTTGTGATAAGGCTGTCGATGTATCAACTAAAATGCAATATGTATAGTCGAAACTCTTGCATGTTTCTGGCTGCCTAGTACTTCCTACTGGTCCGCTTTTGCTAAGTAGCCTACTGGCACATAAAAAACATAATATTGTTAAAAACAAACATAAAATATTGCAACAAAAGTACTAAAAAAATGCCCCTCAGTTTCATGCCGCATCTTCTGAGTAGTGGTTATATTTTCGATACGGTGGTAGCCATTATAATAATTAACGTTAAAAAGTGCGTAACTGATGTCGAAATTTAATAAACAATTTCGTCGTTTTAAATGATATTTTCTGCGTGCCTAGTATTTATTTTTTTGTTAACATTTAAATATTATTTAGTTGAACTAACTGACCAAAATATTTTTTGCATTTTTGTGAATGCAGAAATCAGTAGCGCCCAAGCATTACTGTGTTCCGGTTTTTTAGCCAGTGAAATTACTGGGCATAAGAGACAAGAGATATATTGTCTCAGGGTGGCGAGCCGTGTGTCACGAAGGATTTTGCATAACAATGTTCTAGATGGTGCTGTTGTTATGGGCTAGTGTTACTGACAATTAATTGAACGACCTGTTCGTTTCGTCACTCAATTATATAAAAAAACCGGCCAAGTGCGAGTCGGACTCGCGCACGAAGGGTTCCGTACCATTATCTATAAAAACGGCAAAAAATCATGTCTGTTGTATGAGAGCCCCACTTAAATGTTTTTTATTCTGTTTTTAGTATTTGTTGTTATAGCGGCAACAGAAATACAGTATCTATGTAAATTTTAACTGTCTATCACGGTTCATGAGATACAGCCTGGTGACATACGGACAGACTGACAGACAGACGGACAGCGGAGTCTTAGTAATAGGGTCCCGTTTTACATTGCTATTAAAATCGCAGGTATATCGTTCTTGGTCTTACACGGTTCTGATGCTGACGCTCTAATGTTCCATAGTTATTTATTTTGCTAAATCATCACAAACATAGTTCCTGGCGCCCTAACTAGGATTCCCTGTATCGCCTATAAACTGTGTCCCTGTGGCCCTGTATGAACATATATAGAACCCCGTATGTTCCCTGTGTCGGAACCAGAAAGTATGAGGACCATGGTACCACAACACCCAGACACGAAACAAATGCATACACTTATTTAATTTTTTGTGCACAAACATTTGTCCCGTTGCGGGAATCGAACCCGCAACCTTAACAACTCTCGTCATTCAGTTACATAAAAAAAAACCTTAATGGTGTATGTGATGATATGATTTGAGCTTACTTGCCCAACCACTACGCCACAGAAGCTGTAAAAATTTTATAGGTAGGTAACTATTATCCATTATTATTTCAGGTGATTACCAAACTCCAGCTTTTCATACAAATAAATCACCAACAAATTTTTAGGCCCCGTAGTTTGGGATAACTAATAAATTAATACTTCGTCGGTAACGAGTCTACGGGGAGGCATTCCTGGGCAACTTTGGCGCCATTTGCATAACGCGGTCGAAAGGTTCTAGTTAGTTGGGACAGATTGAATAGTGAGAGAAATGGACAGTGGAAATATTAAGAAGGCCGATGGCTAAGTCTTAAAAATAGCACTCTAGGCTTCTGATAAAATGTTAATTATTTGCGGTACGGAATTTTTGTAAAAAATTATGAAATTTCTAATTTTAATATCGTTTGAATTAGCAGTTTTTATTGTAACAAAAGTTCTAAAAAAATGCCCTTCAGTTTCATGCCGTATCTTATAAGTAGTGAATATTTTTCGGTGGTAGAGTCATTGCAATAATTAGAAAATATAAAAAATTATTTATTACCAAAATTGTACACCTATAACATAGTTTTACTTGATCTTTAGTAAGCTGGGCTTGTAGTGTATTAGTGCGCAGAACCTACACTAAGAATAAACTTGTGACGTAGGTATCTGCTAGAATTGAGGTTCAAAAGTGCGTCTGTGATGCCAAAACTAAATAAAGAACTTCTGAAATTGAACTAGTTCAAAGTTCAAGTTTTTTTTTTACACTTAATACTTTTTGGCCACTATCTCGCCTGATGTGAAGCGATGATGTGGCCTAAGATGGAGCACATAGATCTAGAGAGAGACGGCAGTTGAGCGGCTGCTCAGACCCGTCTCCCCTATGGTTCACCGAACATCATCCCGAAACACGACTAGGTCGCTTGACGGCATGGCTTTTGTTCGGTGGGTGGTATTACAACCACGGCCAGAGCCTACCACTCCAAAGCGCGTAAGCGGGTTTCATCACGATGTTTTCCTTCACCGTTTTAGAGCGAGCGTGCAAAATCTGCACTTCTGCGAACTATAAGTTCAAAAGTTCTTTATTCATTCTTGAACATTATCATTAATATTTTCTTATGTAAAACAGAGGCAACTAGGCATATCCGCCCGAAAAAAAGTGAGTAGCTCCCAACGGATCCCACAAATCCATTCCCTCTTAATATTTGTGGCATCTAAACCCAGATAAGTTGTTCATGGATATCTGCAACATTTTTTTTGTTTTTTTTTTACTGTTTATAGGCTTGCGTTTGACCACTATCTCACCTGAAGGTAAGCAGAAATGATGTGGTCTAAGATGTAACATTCTTACCTAGAAGACACCTGTTCACTCTCAATTTGAAGACTCCCAGGTTTTAGTTTTTAGGAAATACAGACGTTGGCAATGCGTTGCACTCCTTGGAACACTGGATGAAAATTCCTGGCAATATGCCGTAAATGTGTTTTTTGTTTTTACTTTTCCTTTGGCGATAGTTTAATAAACTTTTTAGGTACGTTTTTTTAGATATCGAAAATGTCTCCAATGCGAGATCCTGCAAGGCCCTTTTTCCACAATCCCTAAATGGCTTTTTCAAACTAAAGTCCGAATAAGCCCTTATCTACATTTCCAAGAACTTTCAACCTTATTGTAAATATTTCCCTACACAAGTACCGTCAAAATAGTCGCACAATGTGAAGGCTGTCATTGTCAGAGCGTCGAGCTCTCGACGCTAGAGACGTTATATTTATTGTATTGGAAAAGTACCTGGTTATCGTTTTAGTGCCAGCCCTGTGGGTACATAAGGTGTGTTATTTATATACAGATTGCGTAAGTGGTTCAAGGAGTTGGAAAAAATGATGTCGTATTGTAGGGTTGGCTATTGTGAGCATTTAGCAGGAATAGGGGACCGTACAGTAATCGAAAAAAAGCTAAAATGTAGTTAGAATGTTTGCCGAATCCGAAAGATCATTCAATCAATATTTTTGTAAAATAATATTGATTTATATTTTTAAATCAATAAATAAAATCCAATAACGCTGACATTTTTTATCTGTTCTTTATCTCAAACGATACACCAACACAGTGCATGACGTCATTTGAAAGTAAATACCGTGTGCGAAGCTTGTATTTATTTTATATTTTTGCTTTCCATCTAAATCAAAACGATATGTTTTTTATTCAATGACGACTCTAACGCCCTTAACTTTCACAAAAACGTATAAATCACTTTGCAGGTTTGCTTTCGTAGAGCTTGTCGCTTCGTTTACCTTCATATGACGTCACACATTCTAAGGTTACATTTTGCGCGGCAATATTTGAAACATTACATTTAAACATAGTTTTAGGTACTTTCAGGGCTTTATTAAATTAAAATATCTTTTTCATTGCTATATTACACATTATATATATACATTATGGTTAATTTAAAACACTTTCTGAAAAGTTGTCTGATCCCGTATTCTGAGAAACTTCAGACATTGTCAAAAAGTTGTAATAGGATTATTACAACAGCTTTTGGACAATATTGTTTCTTATTTGTGAAAGTATGGAAAGATGTTCTAAATTTGTAGAAGTTGTAAGGTTAGTTGCTTAGGAAGTCTTTAAACAGAATTTCGTTGAATTCCTAGAATATTTAATGTGAATAAGAAAATATGAGGATTGGTTCCAAGTATTATTTACTTTCTACCGAGAAATTACTAATCTACTCACTACATGTTTAAATTGATGTTCCACAAATCAATCAAAATCATACACACTATGATTTTGATTGACTGTGGCATTTTTATGATGAGGAACGTAGGTAAGTAAAAAAATATAAATACAAAGTTGGTAAAATGGCTAAAATATTTTCATAATATAATCCACCTATACTTCATAATCTTTCGTGAGGCTGTTTTCTTGGAAATCGCTGACTGTTCGAAAATTCAAGTTTGTCAACGATTTTAGCTGATTTAAAGTTCAAAGTTCAAAAGTACTTTGTTCAATTTTGGCATCACAGACGCACTTATGAACGTCAATTATTACAATGACTCTACCACCGGATCGGAAAAAGAACCACTTTTCAGAAGATACAGCAAGAAATAATTTAGTTATAGATCTAAGATATATTATATCTAAGAGTTTCACTAGTTTTTCTTATATTCATATATTCTTTATTGTACACTGTCAAAGCATTTACATCGTAGATTATAAAGTACATGTACAAAGGCGAGCTTAACCTTAAGAAGAGTTTTCTTCCAGCAAACCCTTGAGGAAAAAACTGTCCCATATATACAATTAGGTATTCATAAAGAACACGTAGCGCAATTTAATTGCAAAACAAATACCTCTATTTTATATGTACATAACTAATTAAGAAATGTGACTGTATATATTTGTTTTTTTAAATCTTTGTATGTTTTTAAATCTGCATGTCTGAATTTAAATGATATTTTGTCACGAATATTTAAGTTACGGTCAAACATCGGCAACTGGTGCGACTGCAATCGGATGTCGTGCGACCAATGGCGATGTTTTTATTCACAGCAGTGATCACTGAATCATCATTATTGTTGTAGAGCTAAAACTCGTGATAAAATGTCGAAAATTTATTAATACGTATACAATTATACAATTTACTATTATTTATTTACAATTATACTTATTCAGCCATCCCTATTCTATCACCGGACGACTAGGCGTACGGCAAACCGTCATCAATTTATGGTTAACATCCCTCCTGCTCGTACCAAGCGCTTTGCTTCGATCTTCATAATGCGAACAGAAGGAGTGGAACTCTCTGCCGGCATCTGTGTTTCCGGATAGCTATAATCTAGGTGTGTTTAAGACAAGAGTAAACAGGTTTCTTCTATGCAAGCGTGCTACATCTTCGACCGCATCGTCACTTAACAACAGGTGAGATAGCGGTCAAACGCAAGCCCATAAATAATTATAAAAAAAAATATGGAACTGAGTACGAGACGTACTAGTCGTTTGCCTCATAATAAGTGACTGCCCATAAAAATTACACACATTAACACACACACACACACACAATTTGGCGCTCACTCATTGATAGTTAAATTAGGTAACAAGATTGGACCTTAACGTAAAAACTAGTTGCTCTCTGCATAAAATACCTTTGTACCAAATTTCATCAAAACCAGTCCAGCAGTTTTTGCGTGATTGAGTAACAATCATCCATCCGATATTATTGGGATTGTAAGTATTTATTATTATTTCTATGGTTTTTTTTTGCTGTGCGACCTGCGGTCCTTTGAAAAAGCAAGAAAACTTATATCTACATACAAGTATACGTTTTATCAAACAAAAAACCGATTTTAATGTATCTTCGAAGTCCAAGGTCAAATATCGATGAATTTTATATGGAACCACTTCGTAGCTATACTGAACCCAACGCAAACATATTTTTTCAATTCGGTTCGACGGAGTTCTGGGGTAACAGATATTAAAAAAATAGTCGGTTAAAAACTACTTTATAAATGAGCAGTTGGAATGACTTCTGTCCTATTGTTTTGGCTGCAACTTCACAGTCGTATTTGTCGTGTTGGTAGGTCCGAATATTTAAGTGCTTTCAACTGACATGGGTAACTAAACACGCGATGCAATATGTTTGAACACTTGTTCATTATTTTATTTGAATATTTCCAACCCTCTTGTAACAAGTTTTGAATGTTTATATATTTAAATGTTTTTAGGGCATTTTATTATTTATGTATGCCAATTATATACACTTGAACTTCAGTTCTCTGGCGAATAATTTCGTTCCGGGTTCTATCCCGTAGAGTAATACCAAGCATAGCTCTTTCCATAGCTCGTTGAATAACTTTCATTTTGTGGACTAGTCGTACCGTGAGTGTCCACGTCTCGGCTCCGTATGTCATAACAGGTACGACGCACTGATTAAAGACTTTCGTCTTTAGGCACTGGGGTATCGGCGACGAAAAGACCCGACGAAGTTTCCTAAATGCTGCCCAGCTAAATTCTTCTGTTGGCTTTCTTCTCAAAGTTGTTTTTACCTAGTTGGAGCGTAATTCAGGTTATAAGCTATCTCTATTCCGAATTTCATTTAAATCCGTTGGGCGGTTGCAGCGTGAAGAAGTAATAAAAACATTATGACACTAATACACAAACACACAAACATTCGCATTTTTAATATTAGTGTGATTCGTATCGGAAAATGTATGCCTACTTAAGACTCCGTAGGTATAGACATATCACTTGGTTGTAATGTTATTGGCTATCATAAAAAAATAACCAAGTCATTATCTTGAACGAATAAAAATGGGAGGACACCTCGTCGCCAAATAAGCACCGGTCGGCTCGTTGGTACACAAGCATCACGCACACATTTACATCATGCTATGCCGATTGGCCGTCACTTCATCGGCTTGACGTCGGCCATCCGTCCACTCAAACAAAGAAAACGACACCGCCATTGCTATGCTCAGTTGTTGCTTAGCGAGAATCCGTCTACCTTTTTTTATTTGTGCAAGAATAGAATAGAAAAACTCTTTATTGTATACCAATTTAAAGAAATAGACAATAAATAACACAGTCCTTAACTATGGTAGTACAATGGGCGATCTTATTGAAGCGATCTCTTCCAGACAACCTTTGGATGGACAGTATCGGAAGAAGAAGTAGACGGCGGTGTACAACAAAATTTATGAATTACAACTAAATACCTACATAATCATACATACATACTAATATTTACATTCTAATACACACAAAAACAAAAATACTATTATTAAAATAGACTAATATATATTTATCAAAATATTTTTCTAATACATTCAATATAATACTTATTTTTATAAAAATTATAATAGCAGTGTTAGTGGTAAGAGGATAGGTAATGAGCTTTGACCATTTGTTTAAATATTGCTTGGTACGTCTGATGTCAACTGGAAGAGCATGCAAGGTTACTATTATGTATTCTGTCCATGCCAATGATTTTCCGCAAAAGTAAAGTATGAATAAAACTGTTGCCTGTGTGAATATTTTTCGCTTCATAAATAAATTAAAAACAAATAAAAAGCAATCCGAAACATTCCGAAAGTAAATGTTATGCTCTGGATTCCTGTGAAATACGATTTAATTAACTTTTTGCTACGGACCCTTTGGTAGCCGAAACTGAGCAACGAGACGAGCCAGACATTCGCCTGAAATTAAGCGCCGTGCTTGCCCATAAAAATTACACTTCTACCCTGAACTTTTAATAGGTACCATAAAATGTACTGCGTTTTTTTTTTAATATTGTTTTTTTTAATCCTAGTAAGTGGCCAGGTTCTACGGCGGCAGAATAATTGGCAAAGCGGTGGTACCTATAACCACAGAATACTAAGTGGCAGAAGCATCACTCCGCAAAGAAATTTAAACAAATAGCGACTCTTGCTATGACGCAATAAAATTCAATTCAGCTCGCGTAGCGCTGCATACGTACCAGTCATATTAACCTACAGAGCGCCTCTCTTTCTACCGCATAGCTCTTATCTCTTCTGACGCGGCACGTGTAACGACGCGCGACTCGCCGTCGGTGTTCGGCTATGCACTTGTAGCTTCTTACAGTGCGGAGTGCGCTAGGCCTGCTATAACCTATAACCTACGCAGACGGTACCTATGCCTATCCCAAACGAGAGACCTAACCCGTAATGGAGACCTAAAAGTCTCGCCTAAAAAGCAGCAAATAACTAACCAACCACAAAATCTTTAATTATTAAATCAATCCAGTAGCCATCTCATGCATAAAATTGCTGAAAGTAAAGCAAAAGCTCGCTTCATTAAACGTCTAGGAAGTGCCATACTCCAACTCAAACGAACCATAAAGTTGATTAGTTGTCTTCGACGTGGACGTAGTGAGGGGCACTTCAAGCCCCCATCAAAATGAAGTGCCTCAACATAAATATTGTATAGACAAACTTCCCAGTAGTACAGCTTTTGTGAATGTGGTGCAGTCTTTGTTGAAGCCTTTGTGGTGCAGTGGTTGGATAGATTGGCTCAAATCTTATACACCGAGGTTGCGGGTTCAATATCCGTGACGGGCAAATGTTTGTGAACAAAAAAGCGCAAGTATTTGTCTCACTTGTCCCATCGCGGGAATCGAGTTCGCAATCTCAGTGGTGTATGAGATTTGAGCCAACCTACCCAACCACTACACCACAGAGGCTTAATAGAGGCTTCTCTTAATTTCTAGTTTCTCTTCATTTCTCTTATTTTTTTAAAAGAAGCTTCTCTTAAATTTTAGTTTCTCTTAATGTTTCTAATTTCTCTTAATTTTTTAAAAGAGGCTTGTCTTAATTTCTAGTTTCTCTAATTTATCTTAATTTTTAAATAGAGACTTCTCTTAATTTATAGACAATCTTAAGCCCCCATTACAACACCTAGCTACGTCCTTTCGTCAGTGTACTTCAATGTGCTTCAAACTCATTAATTATACATCAATAGCCGTCAATTACAGTTCCTGGCAGCTTTATTCAGAGCTACTTAATGCTGTTATCCGACGAAATTGAGCTTAATTTGTAATTTATTAGCTGTTTGTATGTTTAAAGGTGCGCAGCTATTTTGTTAGTATTGAAACGGGTTAATTGACTGAATGTGATACATATTGTCATCATAGAATAGAATCAAAAATCAAAATAATTTATTAATTGAAACATAAACTAGGCTTGTGATGCATCTTTTATTTCAATCAAATTCAATAAGAAACCAGTTTTGATGATGGTTTTGCGATCACGTAACTTCAACGAAAGCTCAATTGAAATAAAAGTTTATATCAATATATAAACCATAGACAAAAGCCGTATTGCACAGTAAAATTGAATAGATTGGGCGTATACATAACGATTCATAGCACAATCTTGCCTTGTAAATTTGTCAAGTAATCGATAGGAGCACATTGAAATCGAGACACAATAAAATATACGATCGCATTTTATCGATTGAAATAAATTTCTATTGCACGTTAGTCCGCAACATGCGATGTTCGCAACAGACTTACGTGATCGCCCTGCTGGCCTTCTAGGCCTCTTTCGTCGGAGTACAAGAACATTGTTGTTAGAATATAATTTTTTTGCTTCAAATGCGAGTAAAATAAATGTTAACAACGCAAAGAACCTGACACACTTCACCAATTCAGCAGCATGCAAAAATTTTAAGTTAAATTAACAATATCATGCAATATACATTAAGATTTTTTTACGTATAAACAAACTCCCAATATTTATTTAGATTAATTAGTAAATTAAATGTTTAACAAACAACGAAACGAAAATAATTATTATTAGAAAAAAAAAACACAAAAACGGGCTTCAAAACTTTATTTTATGGTGTGGTTGGTTTTTCAAAAAGTATTGAATTTATTTAGATAAAATTTACATGAGACCACCTCTAAAGTACAAGCAACCAAACTAAAAAAGAATCATCAAAATCGATTCATAATTGACGGAGTAACCGCGTAACAAACATACAAAAAAAGTTTTGCACGTCATCACTCTTTCTACTTTTTCTAGACAGGAAAAGAACATTTCTTTTTTAATAATTAATTAATTGGCTTTTTTTTTGCCCGCTACCTCACCTGTTGTTAAGTGACAATGCGGTCGAAGATGTAGCACGCTCGGAAAGAAACCTGTTCACTGTCTGAAAGACACCCAGTTTTAGCTATCCTGAAACAGAGAGTTCCACTCCTTGGCCGTTCGCATAAACTAGATAATACACAGGATAATAGCAATTACCTCTTACTGGTGTACCTCACATGCGGTCCCTAATAACTCCGGCTTGTTTTCATAAAGTTAACATTTTTGCGTTGCAACCCGGTAGATATAGAATAAAGTTTAAGCCAACGTGACGACGTAATAGAGTATTCTAAACAGTACTACAACTTGCCTTATTTTGATGCTTTAGTTATTGTTATCGCGACGAATACTTTGGTGGTTTTATTTATTTGAAAGTAAAGTGTAGAAAGTAAATTAAGTATTACTGGCGCTGTAATATTTTAAACAAATTCAAAAAAATTCTCTGAGTTAAATTACTTAAGCTGTAAAATATGTTATGCTCTTAAAATAATTAAATAAAAATATTCTCCTCCGGTTACTTCACTACCGAAAACTTGCGTTTCTGTTCAAATCAAATCAAATCAAAATCTCTTTATTCATTTTGCCATAACAGACGCATTTATGCACGTTGAATTAATTCGTCACCATGACTGTACCACCGTTTATTCGTATTCCTTTGTGGCCTTTAATCAGTGCATTTCACACAGAACAGTAATCATAAACGCCCAAAGATCCACGTCACTAGGATTCAATGTACCATGTGGATACCAGATTTTTTAATTGCTTGTGTCGGATGTTTGACCATTATCTCGCCTGATTTTAAATGACAATTTGGAGCACACACTGACAGGAAGACTGTAGTTGAACGACTGCTCAGAGTCGTCTGCCTTTTTTTATTTTTATATTTAATATTTTGGCAAACAAGCAGACGGTCCGCCTGATAGTAAGCGGTTACCGTCCCCTATAGACATCTGCAGCACCAGAGACATTGCTGATGCGTTGCCTACTTAAGGACTCTATTAATTCCCCTTTTAAAGGACTCCATGTTGTAGCTCAAAGGAAATACCAACGAAGGAAGGTCATTCTACATCCTGATGGTTAACCGAATTACATCCTGAAACTTGACTTGGTCGCTTGACTATATGACTTTGGAACAACGAGGACAATCTAGAGTTAAACGCATGAGCTTACATACTGTCTTAAATGCACTGTTGCGGACTCGCAGCAAACTTTCTAAATTCCGTTTGAGCTGTTGGGATACTAACTTTTGTGTACAATATACGCGCTAAATTGTGAAGGAATGTTTGTGGATACTCGTGAATCAGTTTCAACTGAATAAAAGTGGTTTTGACTGAATCAAACCGGTTTAAAGTTGCTCATTGGAATGGATGGCATAATTAAATTGAGGTTGCGAGGTATTTAGTTATTTTGAATAAGACTGCCTTAGGTTAGGTAAAATCTTTTGAGCGCGAGGTTTTAGTGTAATTTAATTCAATTTTGAGCATTTGAATTGTAATCTTTAACAGACGTTGTTATAGGCTATTTTGTAATTCCAATTGCTGTTGAAAAGCGTTGTGATTGCAATTTAACGGCGTGCGATTAAGGGACCAACCGTAAACAACCAGTGGGTAAAAAACAATTAAACCCAAACGATTAAGAATACAAAATATGGTTTTCTCCACAGATATTGCAAGGGAGTTGCATACGCAACCATCGTGCAGAGGTTGTTACTGCTTAAACGATTTATTTTTAAGGAACTGAGTTTTAAGATGACAAGTCGTTTGCCTGATGGTAAGCGCCATGAATACCTATAATAATTGCAGTGCCACCCAGAATGTTTAATAGGCACCATAAAAAGCACTGCATTGCGCTCATCACCCCGAGACATCAGATATTAAGTCTCATATGCCCAGTAGTTTCGCTGGCTACAATACCCTTCAAACCGGAGCACTACCGAACACAGAACCACGAGTACAGAACCGGGTGCTTGCCATACAAATATAAAACCCTTGCGTTTAAGACTTATGTTGATTGGAGGTCTTATAAAAACTACCTTCATCATCATCATCATCATCGATTTCATCATCAGCCCATCACGTTCCCACTGGGTCTTCTCAAATAGAGAGAGTACAGGCCATAATCGACTACGCTGACCTAGTGTGGGTTGGGGGATGTCACATGTCCTTGAATTTTTGTGATTAATTCTTGGACATGCCAGTTTCCTCACGATGTTTTCCTTCACCGTTTTTAGAGTGAGTGTTAAATCCGCACATAACTTAAAAAGTCAGGGGTGCGGGGCCAGCAGGCCCTTTTGGGCAGGATTCGAACTCTGGTGCGTCGGATCGAAAGCCGCACATGCTCCCACTGAGACACACTCGCTCACGAAGAGGTACCTTGGCGATAATCTAATACCGAAGGAGACGCCTCTAAAACTACATTACAAGTCCTTAATAAAATAAAGCCGGTTACAGCCCACGAGACGGGGGCGATACGACACGTGACGGTAACAAGTTGCGATCGTGATGGAACCGTTTGTAACGCGCCTTAATGTTAGTGTTTGGTGCAAGTGATACGAACAAGCGTTTTGTGATCTTAAGCGTTCATAATATTATTATTTTATACTGGCTAGTTTCTTTTTTATACGCAACACCACCGTCCTTTAGTTTCCGTGAGTCCTTTCCATCCAAAGGTGGTCTGGAAGAGATCGCGATAAGCGATAAGACCATCAATTGTAACACTTTAGCTTTAAGTTTTGTTTTGTAATTATTTCTTGTTTTTGTGTAACAATAAAGCGTTATCTAATCTAATCTAATTTAATTTAAAGTAATAAGTAAACATTTTACAGCCGAATGGTAGGAGGACATGCAGCACTAAAAATTTTATTTACAGACATTGCGCTTAACACCAGGCGCACAACCTTTCTCATGTTATACCAAAATTCCATGAAAAAATATCAATATAATAATATAAAAACACGAAAATATTTATAATAGACAACACTTGACGTTGAGGCGCATTATGTCCAATTCGCGAAAGGTCCAGTGGGTAAGTTTTTTTTCTCTAAATGTTCGAAGCGCAAAATGGTATTCTTAAATATTGAATTAAAAAAAATACAATTATCAGAATGTCCCATTTTAAAAATTGATGGTTTATTATTGAGTGTGTTATAAAAAATGGTTTTCGATTTTGATTACTGTCTCACCTGTGGCGATGCGGCAAAACCCTCTTCCCTCACACCGCAGTAATACCACACAGTAACAGGATACACGGCACTCGCAAATAACTCTGTAAGAAACATTACGGCACAATAAACACTCAGTTTCGACATGTCACGTTCGTCGCTCACAAATTACACGTAAGGAATTTCATTGCGGCAGACTAAGAGACAAAATGGTGGATTACAGCGTTCGAGTAGTTTTAGATTACAAAAGGGTTTGTCGGGAGTTACTGTGTTAATGCGTGGAGGGAGTGTAATATGTAGTGTCGTACCGGAGAGTGAAGTCCGTACATATAGTTCGCGAAACGAAGACAGAGGTCGGAGGTCTCACTCTAATTTTCTACGGCTTATGTTTAACTAGAATGGATGCGAGCCGTTGGGCAAAACGAGTCTTTGAGTGGAGACCCAGAGCGGACTCCAAAGGCCGCGGCCAACCACCGCAGCGCTGGGTGGACGATATCAGGAAACACGCAGGCCAGGACTGGATTCACCGGGCTCAAGACCGCCGGGAATGGAGACAGAGGGAAGAGGCCTATATCCTAGAATGGATAAATAAAAGGCCCCGATGATGTTTAACTAACCACCAGATCTAATAAAACGTAACGGCAAAAATCACCTTATATTGCCAAAACTAGTAAAAAAATCACCAAAAAAAATATCGTTCATTAAAAATCATTGTTATATGATTGATGAATATCGTCAATGTTTACATTGATCAACCGAACACGATCAACATAAAAATTTACGACAGATGACGTAGAATTGATCAACCGAAAACCTCGACGTTGATTAATGTTAACATTGACCCCAGATGAAGTAGTCTATGGGACGATTCAAACGGTATATATAAAGGATAGAAGAAATTTGGTTGCTAGCGGTTGGCACGGTGATACGGGTGTATCCCGTATTTCCATTAGGTATTTCTATTGATGGAAAATACTGGGACTCATTCTCCAACTGTTTCCATTGCTGGCGGCGGCGGCAAAAAACACTGCATCACCTCTTACGACAGCGTGCACATAGAAACTATTTATTTATTTCCTCTTTAGATAAAACCTCTTGAACATAGTATAGTAATTGACTCATAGAAAGAGAAAAGATAGACTGCCATTATCATTGTAACCCTATTATTGCCTTGCGTGATAGGTATTGGTTCTGAAGTAGATAAATATTGTTAATAATGGAGTTAATAAAAAGGGGAAGGGGGATACTATAGTACGAATTTTTTTTTTTGGTTTATTTGTCAAGTTCAAGTGGAAACAGATGAAACAGAGGCTAAATAATAAAGTGAAAACAGATTCTCAAATAAGCAACTGTGTTTTTTTGCCGCAATAGAAATAATGGGATATAATTAGGAAAAAACGCTAGTCCCACTTTTTTTATTTTGTATTTCCATGAAACTAGTGGGATACACCCAGTGGTCCAGTGGTTAAGGCGTCAGGATGGTATTTGGAACACACAGGTTCCATCACTGCCCGAGCAAGCTTTATTTTTGATTATTTATACGTTAAAATAAATAATTGATGTCAAGTAAAAACATATGGTCTCAAAATGTTTGTCACGTTTGTAAATAGAAAACTTTTCTTATCATCATCATCAGCCTATCACGCTCCAACTGCTGGGACACTTGCCTTCTCTTATAAAGAGAGTATGGGCCATAATCCATCACACTGGCCCAGTGCGGGTTGGAGGATGTCACATGTCCTTGGATTTTTGTGACTAATTCTTGATTTCCTCGCGATGTTTTTCTTCACCGTTTTTAGAGCGAGTGTTAAATTCGCACATAAATTAAGAAAGTCAGTTAGCGGGGCCAGCGGGATTCAAAATCGGGTGTGTCCGATCGAAAGTCGCACGTGCTCCCACTGAGCCAAATGTAAGCGTGTGCATTCGATTATTTGTTTTCCAAGTCTTCAATACAGCAGTTTCTCTAGCATATCTACTTAAGTAGATATTCGTTGGTAGGTAACCTATAAATTCCCGTCAGTCTTACAAGTGTAAGCCAGTAGTCAAGTATAAAAGCTTTTAAGTACGACTGATGACGTAATGCCCACTTAAGATGAAGTCTGCGTAAACCTTGATAATAAATGTAATCTTGTTACGGAATGTAGGCGTCTTCCCGTGTACAGTCAGCAATAGCTACACATTTTAGTACCCTGTCATAGTCACTGATTATGAATTTGCTTCTTATAAATGTTTAGCTTGTGAAATGCTTAGGTGGATAGAGTTCTAATGTAAATTGTTTAATTGTACCAAGACTATATATTAGATATTATATTTTATATCATGTGCAAGCCCTTAGTTTATGTATTATAATTAAATTTATATATCACCGCCGTCCGTTTATATTTCGTTATTCCTTTCCATCCAAAGGTTGTCTGGAAGAGATCGCTTTTAGCGATAAGACATTATTACACCATTGGATAGAGTAATTTTAATTAAAGAGGACTTTGGTAATCCTTTGCGCATACCGGGCGCACACTCACGGAACATTAGCCGTTTTACCTAATATTTATCCTTGCATTTATTGCCGTATGCTAAAATAGTGCAGCACTACTATAGAAACAGTTCATATTCATTGCTGGCCAATTACAGCCGCGTTTTAATCCTCTTCTCCCGGCTCGCATTGGTGGGCTGGTTATCATGGAAAAATATTTCATATCTTTAGTTTTAGAAAAATGTTTAATATTTATTTTGCAATTTATTTATATATATATTACTTTAATTTAATTATTGTATATTATTGGGTTGGATTAGTGTTCCATGTTGCCGACTGTACATTGTTCTAGGAAATTTTATTTTCATGCTAAGATCTGATAAAGATATAGGTTAAGTGGCTTTTATTATGAATTATATCTTAAATTGGAACAGATGTGGCTAAATTGCTAAAAAGATTTTATTGAGGAAAAAGATTGGATCGTTCAAAATGGCTTCATTATCAATCGTAACGATTTTGGTTATCTCTGGAATACATTTTACCCAAATCGTTTACCCAAATTTTTATTTTACAAAATAAAAATATATTTTTATATATATTTTAATTTTATATTGTTTCATTAGAAAACACCCTTTCGCGTAATAAAATTGTAATATATACCTACTATTAAACAGGACGCGCTGAAAACATTTGTTTTGATCTCGAAGTTTTGGTTAAGTTGCATCAACCGTGGTCACGAGAAGACCGAAGATTGCGAGATTGTAGAGACGGGCGTCGCGTCGTCGCGAAACAAAAATAAATGTAGATTAAAAAAATAATCTAAAATCCACGTTTTTATGGAGTTAGAATGCATTGTCATTGAGTTGTGAGCTACCCTGAAAGTTTCAGCTAGATAGCTAATCGGGAAGTGCTCGAAATTTGAGCTGCAAGATTTCACGCGAAACGACACACAGACAGACAGACAAACAAGAAAGTGACTTAATAAAAACGTGATAATAAATTGTGTTAAGGGATGTTTCAAAATGTGTTTTTTCGGTCGGTTTTAGCACGTCTGCACACAGTAGTGTAATCACTTTGAATTATTGTGTTTAAGCACGGGCGTCCCTCAAGCACCAACCAATATATTGTTGTTGTCCAAGTTTTCTGACTGCCCGAAGGCCTTCGACATAGTCTAACGATAGTTGTTTTAAGACAACAACTGAGACCGGTGGCTTAGCGTGCCCACCGAAGCACGTTAGCGCTCAGGTGTAAATATCACAAAAACGGTCACCCATCGATGGCAAACCTTGCTTTACCTAGCAGATCTGTTATAGCGGCTAGGCGAGCTACACTGCGCTTATTGCTATTTACATACAAATAACAAAGCCCTCTGTAGGCACTACACTAGTCATATTGAGACATCATTTGCTCTTCCACCGCCCCCATCTTTTGGTCAGTTGGGCCTTGGGGTGGTCACCATTGTCCAGGCAGAAACGCACGGGGACATCTACCCTCGGGGGTCTGGCAGGCCGCTGGTGACTGTTCTAATAGTCGGGGTGCCTCTCAGCGGCTCTGTGTTGGTTCAAGTCTCAATTTCGTTATCATATAATCAGTAATTTTGTTATCAAAATTATACCATCAACCATGCTTTCATCAAATATATGAAAAATTTAATAAGAAACAGTCATTTACATATCTCATTTACAATGAAAATTACAAAAATGTTAATATCCAGAGTCGAATACAAAATTAAACTGAAGGAATTCTAAGTAGAACAGTAGTTTAATTTCGCACGAAGATACTCCACCTTGTTGTAGAAAATTAACTTTTTTAAGCGACGCGATGTTTAATTACAAAAATTTTGTTTAACTGTTGTTTTGTCGGTGCAAGTGTTGTTGGCGAGGGAATTGTTGTTGGTAAGGGCAGTTGTTTAGTTTGAATGTCGTGTACAAAATGTTAGAGCGTTTTGCGGGTATTGTTTTCGATTAAGGTGATAAACTTTTAAACTGTTATTTTTAAGCCTACAAGCGCTTACACTTAGTACTTATCAGTTGGTTTGACAGCCTCTGTGGTGTAGTGGTTGGGCAGGTTGGCTCAAATCTCATACACCACTGAGGCTGCAGGTTCGATTTCCGCGACGACGGGACAAATGTTTGTGCACAGAAAAAAAAGCACAAGCCTTTGTTTCGTGTCTGGGTGTGTAAGACCATGGTCCTTATAGTTCCTGGTTTCCTAGATCCTAGTTAGGGGTCAGGATCTATGTATGTGATCGTTGGGCGTTAGCTATTTAATTTTTATTTTTATAAATAAAACCCACGCTTCATCATCATCATCCGTCTTTAAGTTCCTACTGCTGGGACACGGACCTTCTCTCATGAGGAGAGTATGGGCCATAATCCACGACGCTGGCCCAGTGTGGGTTGGTGGATGGCGAAAACCATGCTTATTGCTGACAATTCTGTGTTTGGACGTTGTGGGAACACCCAAATGTGTTATTGAACTACGAGGACCCCATGGTCCTCGTAGTTCCCGGTTCCCTAGATACATGGACTAGGTCGATAACTAGGACATAGTTAGGGGCCACGATCTATTTATATGATTGTTGGGCGTTTTTTATTTATTTTTATTATTATTTTAGTGCTGATTACATTATCCAGTTTTGCTTGTCACTTCTCACCCTAAAAATTCTCCTAAACTTTAACTCAGAGGTATTCGGCATTAACCCATACACAGATAGAATCATCAACATCACCAACATTAGCCCATTACGTTCCCGCTGCTGGGACGCGGGCCTTCCCTTATAGATAGAGTATGGGCTATAATACAACACGCTGGCCCAGTGCGGGTTGGTGGATGCCACATGTCCTTGAATTTTTGTGTTTTCCTTTACCGTTTTTAGAGCGAGTGTTGATTCCGCACATAACCTAAGTCAAAGAAAGTCAGTGGTGCGGAGCCAGCTGGATTCGAACTCGGGGGCCAAGATACAGGCCTAGCCTAGTTTTTGGCCCATCGGTTATCTAACATTAAATCAGTGTATGTGTAAATCTGTGGGGCCAGTGGGATTCGAACTCGGGTGCGACGGATCGAAAGTCGCAGGTTCTCCAGCCGGCCACAGACTCGCTCACAAATAGAATAACAATTATAAAACAATTGTTATAGATCGCTCTATTGTGGGCGTAAAGGATTAGTCTATAAGGTAGCATTACTTCACAATCTATCGATTTAACCCACTTTTCGCTGAATCCGTCGCGGGTGGAGTTGATTACGTCCCAAGAGTCGGTTGTCTGTCCGCCGATCAATTACAGGGGCTGAAACATATAACTGAGAAACCGTTGATGTATATAGTCGAAGATGTGTTATAAAAAATATATAGTGCAATAAAAATATGTAGTTTGATCCCGCTGAATATTATGTAGGTTGTTGTTAGAATAATAGAATATGTATGGGGGTTGATGGCAAATGTAAAATTAATTAAAATTAAAATATATATAAGTAATCCCTCTGCTTTTTTTAAAGAGTGATTACTTATATATATTTTAATTTTAATTAATTTTACATTTGCAATCAACCCCATACATATTATATTAATCTAAGAACAACCTACATAATATTCAGTGAGATTACACTACGTATTTTCATTGCGTTTCAGTTTTGAGATGAATTTCCGCTACGTCACGCCTGATTCCATTGCATTCGGTGTGTCATAATTTTATAACTAACCGCTTCTAAAATCAACTTCTGTTTATAAAGCTAATGTTTAGATAGATAGATAGATAACACTATTGCACTTAAAAAAGAAAACAGAATTACAGTTGGTAATACAAAATTTCCCATAAGTACAATAGGTCTTATCGCTAAGCAGCGGTCTCTTCCAGACAACCATAGGGTACTGGAAACAAACAGGGTTGATATGATAAATAGGATAGTGTGTGTGTGTGTGTGTGTTTACAATAGAGAAATGTGGTTTTTAGTTTTTTTTAAATCTGTCGCTTTCTTATTTCTGTGCACATTAATTTTTCCAAGGTGTTTTCCGTCACTGTTTTTCGAGCGCGTGTTAAATTCGCACATTTTTTAAATTAATTTATAGGCTTGCGTTTGACCGCTATCTCACCTGTTGTTAAGTGACGATGCGATCGAAGATGTAGCACGCTCGCCTAGAAGAAACCAGTAATTTGAGAAAGTCAGTGGTTCAGGGCCAGCGGAATTTGAACTCGGGTGCGTTAGCTTAAGCCCTAAGCTTTTGATCCTTCATTAATATGATCGTGTTAGTTCTATCTCCAATGCCGAGACCTAAATAAATATGCGATATAAAGGTTTTGTTATTTCGCCCAGTAGTGTGATAGTTGTAAACAACAAAACTACGTCATTGCAGTACTTTATGCATGGTTTAACCAAAAATACTAACTATGTTTAACAGCGAGCTATGGAGCGTAGCATCTTAGGTTTCAAATTGTCGGACCGAATAAGAAACAGTGAGCTGCGCTCCAAAACCCAAATCGCCGACGTGGGACAAAAAGCTGCTAGCTTGGAATGGAACTGGGCTGGACACGTCTGCCGCATGTCGAAAGAGATGTGGGCTAAACTTATCACTGAGTGGATCCCACATAACGTCAGACGACAACGCGGTAGGCCCAGACGGAGATGGCGGGATGAGCTGGACTCCTACTGGAAGGATTGGCCGCAAGGAGCATTGAACCGTGAGGAGTGGAAGGAGGGTAGGGAGGCCTTTGCCCTGCAGTGGGACGACCGGCTGAAAAAAATAAATAAAATAAATAATAATGTTTAACTAAGAAAATATTCGTTGTTAAAAAAATATTACATATTTTCGAGTAAGACTGATATAATCAAAAGAAAATATCGAAAAGGATGGAGTTACATGTTGCCTAAGGCTTTTCTTTGATGAGGAGTTATTCTTTTGTTTTTGGAGTTCCGAAATAAGTTAAATTCTTTATGGAAAAACGGTGCGTGTTTATAAATGTCCGTATGATTTAGGTTTTTTCGATTAAAGTTACAGCAGTCTACTTGATTAAC
Source organism: Petrophora chlorosata (assembly GCA_951640565.1). NCBI lineage: Eukaryota > Metazoa > Arthropoda > Insecta > Lepidoptera > Geometridae > Petrophora > Petrophora chlorosata. The sequence continues at coordinate 2,484,582 of OX621207.1, forward strand.
AATATTGATTTCCAAGTCGGCGTAATTGTAGAAGTTGTTTGCTATTTCAATTATTTAATAGAAAATTATTTAGTATTTATAGAAAATACGCATTGTTTAGCAAGTATAGGATATAGAAAGAAAGAAAGAAAGAAAGAAAGAAAGAAAGAAAAGAAAGAAATCATAAATATAGTACTACTAACTACTAACTAATATAGCATAAGATTAGCAAGCTGAAGTGGCAATGGGCTGGTCACATCTCTCGAAGGACGGTCAACCGTTGGCGTAGACGTGTCCTTGAGTGGAGACCGCGAATCCGCAAGTGTAGTGTAGAACGCTCACCGGCTAGATGGAGCGAAGACCTGCGAAAGGCGGCCGGAAGAAATTGGATGAGAAGACCCGAAGACCGGGTTCAGCGGCGCCCATTGTAAGAGGCCTATGTCCAGCAGTGGACGACTACAGACTGATGACGATGATGACACATTGTTTCAAGTTAGTAGTACCAATATTATTTATAAGAAGATTTATAAGAAGCTTATTATTATTATTATTAATTTTAGAAGGCCAAATGACACTTCAACAATAGGTACATATATTTATAAAAAAACAGTCGACTAGCAACCGCCCAAGACATAATAAATTATATATTATGCTACTCAAGGAATGGTGTAGCTTTCTATCAGTGAAAGTATTTTTTTAGTCGATTCAGTGGTTTTATAGATTACCTTCTACAAACATACATACTTACAGTTTTACCTCTTTATAATATAAGTATTTATACGGTCATTTTTAAGGCTATTGGATTTTAGAACTCTCGTAAAGTTTTACTCGCACTTGGCGGTTTTATTACAGTGATATCTAAAATTGAAATGTCTCGCGGGACTTGGCTACAAGAACTCTTGTTAAAACCTTTTTGTAAACCTACGCACTATGAGTACGTACATCTGAAAGTATAATGGGAGGCATGTAAGTAAAATTATAATAAAATTGTCTAAAAATATTTTTATGTAATTACTACCTAACATAACTTGAAAAACGTTGGGTTTATGGTTAATTGGATACGAATTTGTATGTTTTTCAGCGACAAAAGTTACTGAACTTTTTTTTATATGTTATTGACTTGCGTTTGACCACAGTCTCACCTGATGGTAAGCGACGATGCGGTCGACGACGTAGCACGCTTGCCAAAATAGTACCTGTTCACTCGAGATTTGAAGATTCCTAGATTGTAAGTATCGGGAAAGACTGACTCCGGTAGGGAGTTCCACTGGTTAGCGGTGCGCATAATGAAAGTGGAAGCGAAGCGCTTAGTGCGCGCAGGAGGAATGTCCACAGTATATACATATATATATATATATATATATATATATATATATATATATATATATATATATATATATATATATATATATAACAGTGGCGCGTTGCCGTTCGTCTCGTAGTCTGATGATGAAACGGGGACGGGGGAATTAATTGGTATATTTGGTTAGGCAGGTTGGCTTAAATCTCATACACCCCCAAAGTTGTGGGTTCGATTCACGCGAAGGGACCAATGTGTGTGTATAAAAAAAACGTAAGTATTTGTTTCGTGTCTGGGTGTTGCGGGTCTACGGTCCTCGGAGTTCCTAGTTCTCAAGGTACAGGGAAACCTAATTCAGGGCCAGAATCTAAGTATGTTAAGGTCGGGCATTAAAAAAATGCAATCTATCTATCTATATATCAAAATCGAACATGTCAATGTTTGCAGGATTAATAAAAAAAAATTATCGAACTAGCATTAAAATTTTCCTGTAGTTTTTCGTGTATAGTCAATGCCTCTCAAAAAAACATAGAAAAGATTAAGTACTTTGCCTATGTAATACTAGGTATTCTGTCAAGAGTACTTTGCCAAGAGCAATGCCTGCAAGGCTCCGTTATTTCAACTGGAACCCAAAACACAATTGTCGCACAATATAATCGGTCCATAATACTTTTTTGCTATCTCTACGAGAGAAGAAAAAGCTTCACCGATACTAAAAATCTGTTTATAGATACCAATATTGTTATTATATTACCAAAGGCATTATAAGGAACAATTTTTCCACATAATCTTATTAAGTACTTCCACAAGAGTTAAAGCATTAAAGATGGCCAACTTTATCCTTTGAAAAAGCGCATTAACATAACAACTTTGAGCCTTATCGTGGGGCAATCGGACCGTGAATGGCCCGCCTCGAGCGCCCTTACGAAGTTACAGTTCTATCTCGCTAGTTGTTCGTATTAGGATCTTTTTATATAGGATAAAAGTATAAAGATAGACGCGACTTTTTGCGAGATGGAAAGGAAATAAAGGCAAGATTTTTATAACTTCTCTCGTGGGATCCGAAGAGTTGGGTATGACGAAATGTAGAGGATCTTTCCGTTGCCTAAATATATTTGCCAAATGATTTTGTCTACCATTTTGCTTTTCCAGAAGTGAGAGAAAATATGTTCTGTGTCTGATAGCTTAAGGTTCAGTTTAAAAGCTTTTCATTTCCGTCAAAAAAAATCCGCCTCTTGTGTCGACAGTATTAAATCTAAAGAGTCCTGAAATCCATTTGGCATGGAGAATAACTTTAAGGGCACACGATTTTAAAAGATTAATAAACGTAAACTTTAACCAAAACTCAATAGGCTAATAAATTCAACCTTATAATTCTAAGCCCTTAACAACACAAACACAATCCAACTCCACAAATCCAACCTCTTCAGTCTTTCCCAAAAATGAAAACTTCGTTCCAGCCTTCGAACTTTCTGAGGTTCGGGCTCAATCTTAACGGGAACGTAGGTAAATACCAATCTGCGCAAACAAACAACGCGAATTCTCGTATATCTCGGAACAATGAGTGAAGCGGAGCGGAGGAACTAATAAAGAAAAACAAACACCGAGACATAATTCCATACAAGAAAAGTGCTCGGTAAATACGAGGGGAGACTTACGGCTGTATTCTAGGCCGTTTACTCAATCTCGGTTGATTTTTTTCGCTTGAAATGTTGGCATGTAAAACAAACTTCCTTGAGTAATGATAAGGAAACATCTCGAAAACGGGCGTAACCACCATAACGTTTTATTGATTTTTCGGCTCTTATCTCTTCTGAGAGGTAACAACAGTTGACAAACCGTATTCTTGGCGTGAGTTTCTTTTTGCATTATAGGTATATTTAAAACCTTGATCAAAAAATCAACAATGATTAAACACAGTTATTACTAGACATTTCGAATTATTATTATTTTCTAAGGTGAATTGAAGAAAGCGAAAAAATACCAATGATCTCATTTATTAAGTCATCTAAACTTATTAAGGTTGAGGATGAATCTATTCTAACGTTTTAATTACTAATAAAGTGACGCATAAGTTTTTGCGAGTGAGATTCATTTGAGTGGAGGAACTAAATAAGAATACAGTAAGAGTGAAGACAAACAGTCGTTGCCCGTCGGAAACAACGAAATAAACGTATTAAAACTTTGCGTGCGTAATTGTGGACTTGTTCTGAAACAACCGCTTTAATTACGTATCTTGACGCGCCTCATTGAAGTGCTCGGCAATTTTATTAGTCGCATGGCGGCGCGTTGCGGCAAAAGAAATGCGGTTGTTGCAAAGAATATTGCGTTTGTTGCAAGAAATATTGCGGTGGTTGCGTCGCGATAAGTCGCACTTTTTGTCTATCGAATTGTGCTTTAAATAGAGGAAACTACAATATTGGCATGCAAATATGTAATGCATGTATAATACTTGGAATTAGCTAGTTAATTGGACGCTCTGAAGCGTGCTGCCAGTGGATGGTGAGCTGACAATGCGACGTACATTGTACACGTGTTATTGTCCTGCACTGGTTGATTGTAATGTTAAGCTATAGTAGATTGGGTAAATAACTTTATTGACATTGAAAATGTATATCATATAAATTACTTACTAACCCCTATTATTTGATAAATTGTGTCAAGTAGCACTAGCCAGCCAAATTATAGGGCATATGAGACTAGAATGTCTGGTGTCTCGGGGTGATGGGCGCAAAGGTACGCAGTGACAGTTGCTTTGGAGTGGTAGGCTCTGGCCGTGGTTGTAATACCACCCACCGTCAAGCGAGTCGTGTTTCGGGATGATGTTTGGTGAACCATTGGTGAGGCGGGTCTGAGTAGCCGCCCTCTGCCGCCAACTGCCGTCTCCTGCCGTCTCTCTGTAGATATATGTGCTCCACCTATCTTAGGCCACATCATCGCTTCACATCAGGCGAGCTAGTGGCCAAACATAGATCTGTTAAGTGTAAAAAAGTGCTTTTAATGATGTTCAAATATCTGGGTGGTACTGCAATTGTTATGGACATGAATGGCGCTTACCATCAGGCGAACGACTTGCTCATCTCATCTTTCAATCCATAAAAAAGTGCTTTCACTTTAATTGATACAATATTTAACATAAAGCGCCATCTAGTGCCTTCTTCTGGTAATTATTAGAAGTCAAAACAATTTATAGGTACTCAAGTTGTGGGTTGAACTGAAACGAAAATTTTTCATTTTGATAAATATAAAGCTTCTTTACGTAACTAGGAGTTGATGTTTCAATAATAAAAATAGACTTAAAAACAGGCTCAAGAGCAGTCGTGGTTTTAATAGGTCAAAGTACACAATGAAGACATGCAAAATGATTATGGAATGCATATTATAATGTGACATTAACTAATAGACCGCTTTGAAGCGTGCTTCCTGTAGACGGTAGGCAAGTTGGGCATGGTGTGGTATACTATTAAAGGGCTTATTTCATAATAATTCATGAGGTAAAACGCGATACTGTAAAAAATAGTTTAAAAACCACAAGTTCTTATAATTTTAGTCACAACATGTAGTAGAGTACAAAGTTAAAACGTAACACAGATGGTTTTAATACAGCGCCATCTAGTGTGAACTTACAATATTAAAAAAGAATTTAGCGCCATCTAGTGTCATCATATAACATTAAATTGAAACAAATGGCTAGATTACAAAATGTATGACAATCGTTTTAATCGAAACATACCTTAAATTACTTTGAAGTGCACAATAATAATTACTGTATGCAAATGTTGTAATACATGTATAATTACGTCATGTTAGTTAGCTAATTGGAAGCATCGACGCGTGCTTTGGTTATTAATGGAACTTACTGATTATTTCGAAACTCAGACTAAAGATTCAAGCCAGTTTCATTTACAATTTGAAGCGGTTAAGCGAGTTATTTTTTGTGGATATGGTTTTTATTAAAATATGTATGAGTATATACCTACAATGTTATGTTCAGTCAAAACTATTTTTTTTATTATACCGAGTGATGAAACGAGCTGGTCGTTTGCCTGATGGTAAGCAATACGCCAGCCCATAACAACAACACTACCACCCAGAACTTGGTTTTGCAAAAGCGCGGCGCTGCACTGCGCCCATCACCCTGAGACAATTAGCTGTTGAGTCTCATAATGCCCAGTAATTTCGCTGGCTACAATGCCCTTCAAACCGGAACACAGTAATGCTCACGCACTACTGCTTGGCGGCTGAAACACGATCAAAAGCAGTTTTGACTGTAATAAAAATCAAATGCAGTTTTCACAACAAAGTTACGAGTACTTTGATTGCAGGCTTCGGTCAAAAGCAGATGAAATGTTCCGGTCAAAAATCCTTTTGTCCGATCAGTTCACACTTATTAACACTAATATCAAGTAGGCTCTAGAAGGCTCGCACGTCGAATCTAATTTTTTGTTCAGATAAAAGAACCTACTTTTGGTCGGGAAAGAGTTTTAGCTGTGGCATTCACAACATAATATTTTCAATTTACATTGAAATAGGTCAAATAATCATATAGGTCAAAATTGATCAAGCAAATGTTATGTTTTTCGGAATCGTTACTATAACACACACGACTCGGATTTCAATGCAAACTTACTACTGTCTACGTATAAAATTTACGAATATAAATGTTAAAGCGCCATCTATCAATACATTAAGTAAATCGCAATTCGGAAACTAGTCAACATGTTGGTTGTAAAACATAATCGTGATCGGTAATGGCACTAGCAACTAACCGCTGCAATTAGAAGCAATGAAACCGCCCGAATAATTTACCCTCCACTGCACAAAATAGTTGAGTACCGTTAGCATATTCATCATAAATATATTTTAACTACAAGGACCATGGTCCCACAACACCCAGACACGAAACAAATGATTGCGTTGTTTTTTTCTTTGCACAAACATTTGAATCCGCAACCTCTGTGGTGTATGAGATTTGAGCCAACCTGCCCAACCACCACACCACAGAGGCTGTCAATGTTATATCTTAAGTGCTAATTTGATACAAGATAATTATTATGAACAAAAGCAAAATTTCTTCATTGAGTTTCTTTATGGAGTTAGGCATCACTGACGCACTTATGAACGGTAAATTATCACCATGACTCTACCACACCACCACCAACTACTAGAAACTAAGGCGTATTTATTAGAGATTTTGTTGCAATTTGAACGAAGGCGACCTTTGTGAACGTTTGGGATTCTGAAGAAAGTCAGAATTGTGATGATTCCGAACCAACAGCGGCTACACAAGAAAATAATCGTTTACTCTAAAAGGGGCACTAATAAAAGGGCTCTAGAAGTGCCCCACTTCAATAAGTATTGGATTAAAACAAGATATTTCAAAAATAAAGGTTCAGCTTTGACACTTTTAATCTGTTCCTAATCTTTAATTGAACATAAAATGTCATCAATGCCAAATTGAATGATTGTAATTGCATATAAGGCTTTGAAAAAAAATGAATTGCTAGAAAAAAACTTTATTTCAATAACCAAAATCTTTCATCTGATTAGGCTCACGTTTGACCGCGATCTCACGTGATGGGAAGTGACGATGAGGTTAGAACGTAGTAGGTAGAGCGAGTGTGGCTCAGCAGGAACTCATACGCCTTTTGATCAGACGCACCTGGGTTGGAATCCCGACTCGGCCCTGCACCAATGACTTATAGTTAAGTGCAGATTTTGCACGCTCGCTCTAAAACGGTGAAGGAAAACATCGTGATGAAACCCGCTTACGCGCTTTGGAGTGGTAGGCTCTGGCCGTGGTTGTAATACCACCCACCCAACAAAGCCATGCCGTCAAGCGACCTAGTCGTGTTTCGGGATGATGTTCGGTGAACCATCGGGGAGACGGGTCTGAGCAGCCGCTCAACTGCCGTCTCTCTCTAGATCTATGTGCTCCATCTTAGGCCACATCATCGCTTCACATCAGGCGAGATAGTGGCCAAGCATAGATCTATTAAGCGTAAAAAAAAAGTTGCAGATGAAGCACACTAGCCTGATAAATCACTCACTCACTCACGATCAGTCATTCACTCTCGATTTGACCACACTTGGGTTGTATTTAACGGTAACACACGGGCGATGGCAGGGCGTTCCACTCCTTCGCTAGTATATAAGATAAACCTAAACTTTATTTCCTTTTTAATCTAATTTTATTCCACTTAGAGCTAATTTTTTTAACCTTCTTAAAAAAAGGAGGAGGGTCTCAAATCAATTGTATTTTTTTTAGGGCTAACATTTGTTATTACAAAATAATTTTACAAATTAATATAAAAAAGCCAATCAAAAGCCTCCTTAAATAGCAGGCAAACTTAAGTAATGTAGATTATTTTTTAAGTTTGTTACCTCAAAACTCCGACATTGATGAACCGATATGGAAAATTCTTTTGCGTTGGGTTCAGTATCGCTACGAAGTGGTCGCATATAAATTTCATCGACATTTAACCTTGGACGTCGAAGATACATTGAAGTCGGTTTTTTTATAAAATGTACACTTGTTCTGCTCACCGTACTTATCAGCTGATTATGCCATCGCCTGTAACGGCCACAATAATGCTAATAGCTCGTAATAGCTTGCGATTAGACGGAATGCCTGTTAATGCCACTCGAGCTAAGTTTTACAATTACACTAATATCCCGTTTTTATTGCATCAGGAAACATTAATTTACCTACTGTTTTAATTCTGTAACTGTATTGGTTTTTTAACCAACTTCAAAAAATGGGAAGGTTCTGTTCGATTGTATTGTTTTTAATTTTTTTATCATTTTTTTTATTTTTGTTCCCTCAGAACCCCGTCATTTATTAACCGATTTGGAAAATTCTTTTAGCGTCGGGTTGAGTATAGCTACGAAGAGGTCCCATATAAATTTCATCGATATTTGACCTTGGACTTCAAAGATACATTGAAGTCGGTATTTGTTTTTTTCTAAAAATTGATTATTATAAGACAAATGCTTCTATGACTAAAATACACTGATTACTTATAATTAAGTAAATAAGCCTTTATTACTAAAATAATACACAAAAACGTTTATACAAGCAAAGCCATATCAATATAAATCAAAACCCTCAAAACCCTTCCTTTCCTGCTTGACCGTACCTAAAAGAAGAAATAAAATCATATTTTTATTATAATATGATTATTCTTTGATCCCCAATCTTGTTGGCTTGATTCTGTCTTCACAACAAATACGAGTATTCGGGGAGTAAAAATATCTGCAAGTAATTGGTTTTGTCTTGGTCTCACAACACTCAAATTCAGAAACAAATACTATTATGGTTTCTGTAGTTACTATAGTAATTATTATTACAAAAAACATTTGAAACATAACATTTAAACATAGTTTAGGTACTGTTAGGACTTTATTTAATTAAAAAATATTTTTATTCTATTTATTATTATTATTATATATATACATACATATATAATAATAATAAACATTATAATATAATAAATAATATATATATAACATATAATAATGTATATTATATTCTTATGTTTTTCTATATAAAAATAAAAACATAATAATATAATATATAATAATAATAATAATAATAAAATAATATAATAATAATAATAACTACAAAAACTAAGTAACTAACTTAATTGTTTTTTTTAAATATATTTATATATATATATATATATATATTTAAACATAATTTATATATGTATATATATATACATCATGGTCCGTACTTAAACTTGTATTTTAGACTGGCTTTTAAGGTTGTGGGTCCTTTTGTCAGGCCCGTGAAGTACCTGATAAAGTGTGGCGTGAAATGTCGATTCGAGGAAGCTATACAAGCTGGAGGCCGTCCAATATGATTTATTATTCACGATCAACGATTTTCCTTCCAATTCCTATAAACTAGGTGGTTTTTATGTGATGGAGTGACGAGACGAGAATGTTGTTCACCTGGTACATATGGTTAAATTACTTACACACCCTCACACCACTAACCCTCACACCACTAACCCTCACTCCACTAACACTTACGAGTACTCCACATTTCAACAAAGTAAAAAAAAACAATTGATTTGAGAAATTCCTCTTTTTTTTGTTGTCGGTTAAAAGTAAATCTAAACCGTATTGGACCTCCTCATTAATTTGATAGTTAAACTGTCAACGTAAATGTTGTGTGAATTGTTTATGAGTTGGCAATAAAACTCGTTTTTTTCTTTCCTTCTTTCAATATCGTGGAAAGTCTCTCGTATGCGTGAGACAATAGGGTGCATTACTGTGTTCTGGCAGGCCTAGCGCACTTCGCACTGTAGGTACGAAGCTACAAGTACATAGCCGAACACCGACGGCGGGTCGCGCGTCGTTACACGTGCCGCGTCAGAAGAGATAAGAGCTATGCGATAGAAAGAGAGACGCTCTGTGGGTTAATATGACTGGTATGCAGCGCTACGCGAGCTGAATTGAATTTTATTGCGTCATCGCCAGAGTCGCTATTTGTTTAAACTTCTTTGCGGAGTGATGCTTCTGTCCCTTAGTATTCTGTGGTTCTGGTTACGGGCATTGTAGCCAGCGACAGTATTGTCTCAGGATTACGAGCGCAGTGCAGTGCCGTGTAAGAATGTGCATAACAATGTTCTCGATAGTGCTGTAACTGTGATGGGCAGGCGTATTTCCTATCATCAGCTAAACGACCTGCTGGTCTCGTCAATAGCATAAAAGTCAATAATAATTAGATCGACTCATACTCATTATTTCACTGCTAACAAGCTTTTAGTCAACATTCAAGGGCATAGCAATTTCCCATAATTATGTTAAATTATCAGAATTCCTTTTTGCTGACGGTACCGCTGAAATTATAGCTAATGGATTTGGACCTCGGGCAATATCGGTGCATAATTGCATCACGGTATCACGGCCGTCGAGGCCGCGTCGATTTTAATGTGATTTTCGAAAATGGGGGACTTTTGGCGGGAAATTCGGTGTTTCGGCGTAAAACGAGTAATGTTTTTTAAGGACGCAATTTACGTGGGTGCTCGGTGTCGTTTACCTGTCAGGTGAGTCGAAAGTGGTTGAAAATTTGAAGTTTTTGGAAATTTACATTTTCTATTTTTTTAATGGTTGAAAATGTATGTTTTTGTTTTTGGAAGTTGACATTTTTCTTTTTTGATATATAATTAATAGACAAACAAGCAGACGCCTGGATGGTAAGCGGTTACCGTCGCCTATGGACACCTGCAACACTAGGGGCATAACTGGTGCGTTGCCTACCTTTAAGGACCCCTTTCACCCTTCTTTTAAAGTTTTTTAGCCATTCGTCGTCCCACTTTTCTACCCTCCCTATTTTCCAATCCTTACGGTTTAATGCCAATTAATAAATAAATAACGCCCAACGATCACATACATAGATCCTGACCCCTAACTAGGATTCCCTGTATCTAGGGAACCAGGAACTATGAGGACCATGGTCCAACAACACCCGGATACGACAATTTTGCGACATCACGTCCTCGCAAAAGGAAGCGACCGCTGCCCAAGCCCCCTCGCTTCCCAGCATGGCGTTGACCACGCTGGGAAGCGAGAGGTCCCGGCCGACGACGGCGACTAAACTGTGGCGCAGCTCGGACCACGACGGGCACACCTCGAGGGTGTGCTGCGCCGTGTCTTTCGCGGCGAGGGATCCTGACGCCCTCCACAACAATGTGGGCGTCAGGAGGTATGCGCTGCCGAGGCCTGTGAAAGAACACGGCCTCGGTCTTGTTCAGCGCCACCTTCAGGCCCAGTCGGCGGATCCTCCCTGCGACTAAGGATCCGCCGGGGTGTATGAGATTTGAGCCAACCTGCCCAACCACTACACTGCAGAGGCTGTCAATTGCGGCCATTCCTTCAAAAGGAGTACAGCTCATCCCGCCTTCTCTATCTGAGCCTGCGGCACTGTCGTCTTCACAAAGTCAGAACGTTATGAAGGACAATCATGGTGAGCATAGTTTACTGCTTATTCGATGCAGCAATGGTGTCCCAGCTGGAAGCTGCGCTCCATAGCCCACTGGCACGCCTCGCGTGAGGATTTCTGTAAAAACATATCGTATAAGGAAATATAATAATATAGGTACCTCGTAAGTACAGATTCAATCAAACAGATCAATTATCAATAATGAAAAGGTACTTGTGCAATGTGCATTGAAACCACGTAAGTACATTACATTTCTGCGTAAATCTCTATTTTTGTGCAATGGTGATACGCAGCTTTCGTTTTTGGTATGTTATTTGGTACACTTAACACCTACCTATATATTTACGCTTTTTATAAGCTCTCTTTTATAACCCACTCAGTGGTATGAGTGCCGAGTCGGACCACGAAGGAGTGAGATGCGGATATTCGTCGACGTAACCTATTGTCGGAGTCGACAATATTCTAAATAGTATAGTGTCTCAGTTATGTAAGCTTAAAATATGGTTGGAGTAGAGTACCATATGAGTTTGATTAGGTCGTGATTGCGTTTTGTCTAATCACAATGTGTCAGAGTTAAATTTTCGATAAATAAAATATTCTAGAGTATTTAAATACAAACGTTTTATATTTGGAACATGCAGATTGGAAATAATATATCTCTTCAAATAAAACAATGTAGATTTGTTATACTATCGCTATTCGATATTAAAACGTTTTGTTATCATCGAAACTGTCATAGAACCGTTCACATACCTACATCCTGCACGTCACAAAACAAGGTTATAAATCAATATATGTAAATTGAATTATACATCCTATTTCAAAGAGAACAAAGTCCCAATTTCCGTGCGTTTCCGTCAGGTATGTGACAAAAGTAAGGTATTTATAACAGCTCGAATTGAACACAACTCCAGTGGGATTATTTATTCAAACTGTGACTGCGTTTGATTGAAAAACACTGAAACTGCTTTTTGTTAGTTTTGCATTCCGCGCGTTTGTCATTTTGAAAGTTTTTCGGGGAGGCTTACCGCGATCGAATTTCGAAATTGGATAGAGATAAAAGTAATGAGCCGGTGGGCCACCACCTCTGTGGGGTAGTGGTTGAGCAGGTCGTCTTAAAGGATTAACTTAAAGGATGTAGGTTCTATTCCCGCGTCGGGAAATACAGAAATAGCCCGACTATTTTGTGTCTAGGTGTTGTGAGCCTTTAGTCTTTGTAATTTTCTATTTCCAGTGAGTCTTCGTTAGGGATCATTCGTCTCTATAATTATTCTTGGGCATTATTTATTTGTGCACTAATTGCGCCCTGCGGTTTCGTCCGCAGTTTCTCGGGATTAAATGTAGCCAATGTTTAAATCTAGGTTGTATGCCAAGTTGTAAGTTGTTCGATCCCTTAGACTAGGTACTTACTCTTTTGTGTTTGGTAATATTTGATTTCGACAGGCACTATTATCATACTTTCGACGATCATTTATAATTTATTGACCTTAATTTAAAATACAGTTAAGGTTTTTCATTTTATATGTATTATAAATACGTTATATTAAACGTGGAAGGTAAATAAATACGTTGAGATAAATAAATATTTAATAATTATAATAACGCGAAATGATCACATAAATAAATCCAAGCCACTAATTAAAATCCACAAGTCACTAGTTAAGCCACTAATTATATCTATATGTGTACATATATTTACTAAAATTATTCACTTTATTTTTATTTTTACTTTTTTTCATTACTATTTATCTATTATTTACCTAATGTATTACTTCACATATATTTAATCTGCAGTTGTTTCGAAAAATCACCGTCCTTTCAAATTATGTTAGTCCTTTCAGTTCAAATGTTGTCTGGGAGAGATCGCTTTGAGCGATAAGACCGCCTATTGTTATGCTAATTACTGTGAAAGTACCTATTTTTAAGGTTTTAAACTATAAAGTGTTTATCTATCTATCTATCCATCTAAGATTCCCTGTATCTAAGGAGTCAGGAACTATGACGACGATGGGTCCAAAATACCTTGACAAGTAAAAAAAATTTTCTTCTGTGCAGAAAATGTCGCGTCGCGGGAATCAAACCTACAACGTCAGTGGAGTATGAGATTTGAGCCAACCTGCCCAACGTACACCACAGAGGCTGTCTATCGAGAGGATAAAAACTATGAGGCCTCACTCAATTTGGCATACCATTATCTCACGTAAAAAAAACGTGACATAAACGGCGTAATCTCTAGCCGAACCCTGGCCTTCACAGACAGAGTCGCAGAATGAACCTGTTGAAAATAACACGACATAATTATTCAAAAAGGTTGGTAAAGGTGGGCCTTACAAAATAAATCGGGGACTCATTCCGGCAGGGTACCTACGTTGTTAGGAATTTAATTTGGTTTCGGCCATGCGTGACGTCATATAGTACCCGAGAAAGTCCAATGAGAACGTACCTTTACAACCTTTAACCATATGTTTATAGGAAACGTATTGGATGGTATTTGAGATAACAAAAAAGGTAATGTCGCCGGGGCAGGGGTCAGCACGTACATCACAAAGTATATTTATGCACGAAAGTGTTAGAAAACTTTTAGGAGGTGATTAAAATAAAATTTATACTACACCTGCTCGGAAAGTACCTTGATACTTTATCAAATTTACGGTAGAAAGTACGTCATTGCATATCGAACAAATATGCGGCGAGAAAACGCATCTGAGCGGGAGAGAAAAGTGTATGAAAATCCATTTCTTACGTGGTTTTTCTTTTTTAATTTTGGGTAAGACTATGCGCTGGTAACCTAAATATCAAAAGCCAAAAAGTTTTTAGAGTGAGTTTTTATCTCCAAGTTCGCAAAATGACACTGGCCACTAGCTGTGTGTTGGATGGTGTCAAACAATTTGAAAAAAGAACATCGCAAACATCTCAAACAAACATTAATGGAAAAAGTGTTACATTAAGCTTCACTAACTGCAACAATTTCAATATAAATTTCAATTAGTAAAGATTTAGTTTTTTATTTTCCTCGTAGGTGTAGTATAAAGCACTATGTATCACTCGAGAGAAAGTGCGATTCCCGATCTCGGGTGTTTTAAAGCCCTCGCCTACGGCTCGGGCTTCAAACGACACCCTCGACGGTAATCGGTCACTTTCTCCTCTCGGTGAACAATGTACTATTATAGGTGGTGTTATTATTATTGTACCTAATTTTAAGGCATTATACTTGTACTTCCGACGGAAGAGTCCTGGCTCCTATAGTATGGGTTTCGAGCCTAGTGTGGGACCAGGTACTCCATACCTTTGCCTCTTTAACCCAATAATTATTTTTTCATTTTTCATATTTTTTTGCACCATTTTATACCAGTCGTAGCGATACATAACAATACGTTTTACGGTAAACAAATTAAAAAAGCGTCAAATATATTCCCATAAATATTTTCCTCGCTCCGTTTTGACATGGGACTTTCAGGATATGAAGGCAGGCAGAAAAATCAATTACGATCATTCCCCTGGGCCGTATTAATCTCCTGTCGATGCTACTGACAAGCCAGGGTAAATAGGGTCACAGTAATAAGATACATTTTAAAATATAATCGGCGATAAAACCCGGCCAGCTCATTTATCCCGTTTCCCGTGTTCCGTGGGAGGTTCATGAATGGTAGTCTTTCAAATTAATGATATTGAAATGCTGACTAATGAGTTTTGAAATCGATTGAACCCTAAAACATGGAGAAAAGGGATGGACGTTTGAGGATTACAGGGTTTCCCTTTCCATCATGTGAGAGATTGTCGTTAACAAGGATTCTCATTAATACTTTTCTAAGCATTTACTAATGTAATTAGTGACCGAAGATTTTGTTTTCCTTAATCATTACTAGGTCTCTCATAGGTGAAAGCCCGTCTGGGTTGGTGCCACAGTTTTGCCAGTTATTCTGCTGCCAAGCAGTAGTGCGCAAGTATTACTGTGTTCCGGTTTGAAAAGAATTGTAGCCAAAGAAATTACTATGCATGTCGTTCGCCTGATGGTATGCTCCACATCTCTCCATAACAATTGCAGTTTTACCCAGAACTTAAATACCATAAAAACACTGCGGAGGACTAGACTGCGCTCATCACCCCGAGACATCAGATGTTAAGTCTTATATGACTTAACATCAATAACAATCCCTGAGTGCTATATGCTATATTTTGTCGATATTTATTGTTATATACATGTTTTTGTATATTGTCGACGCGAACGAAGTCGCAGGCGGTTGCTAGTCACACAAATATTATTCACACTCATCATCATCATCATCAGCCCATCACGTTCCCACTGCTGAGAAACGGGCCTTCTCTCATAGAAAGAGAATGGGCCATAATCCACCACGCTGGTCTAGTGCGGGTTAGTGGATGTCACATGTCCTTGACTTTTTGTGAAATATTCTTAGACATGCCGGTTTCCTCACGATGTTTTCCTTCACCGTTTTTAGAGGGAGTGTTAAATCCGCACATAACTTAAGAAAGTCAGTGGTGTGGGGCCAGCGGGATTTGAACTCGGGTGCGTCGGATCGAAAGTCGTACGTGCTCCCATTGAGCCACACTCGCTCACAGTATTCACACTATCATACTAATATTTTAATGTGAAAGTTTGCATGTTAGTGTGTTTGTTCGAGATTCGAGGCTACTTTTTATCATGAGAAACCGTGGGGTACAGCTAGTAAAGGTATACATTGATTTGTCTTTAGTCTTCTGGCACATTCGTACGTCTAAATTGCTGTCTTACATATCACTTCCAATAGTAAAATCTCTTCAGCGTAACTTCTGATTACAACAATATTTAACTCGCATGCTCAAGAAGAGACATGTCTCTCAGAAACTTCACAGACAATCTGTCTCAATGTCTTGCAATATTTTCATCTCGTGTCGAAATATATCATATTCCAACGTCATTTTGGAGGGAAACTTTGTGTCGTCAGTTTTATCCTTTCGATTGCACAAAGACTATTAAAATGATAGATCAATTCTCTCTCTTTCTAACTCTTTGTAGTAAGAACATATTAAAGTATGACGAAAATAGAAGAAATATTCAAGCAGACAGCTCATTGGCCCAATCTCTAAGTCGGTGGCGGGACGGTATTTTGAAGACGCAGCGCAGGGTCAAATTCCTGCCCAATTAAGAAGTGTCAATGAAACGTAGTATAAACAGTGCTACTCGTAAAGAACATAGTGTTTTTACCTTAATAGAAAGTGTTGAGGACATATTCTTAGTCGTCAAATTTAAATTATATACTTACTGGCTGCGCCCTGCAGTTTCACATGCAGTTTCCCGGGATAAAAAGTAGCCTATGTGTTAAGCCGGGTATAGGTAAGCTATCTCTACACTAAATTTCATCCCTATCCATTTAGCCGTTGCAGCGTCAAAGAGTAACAAACATACATCCATACATTTTTACAAACTTTTGCGATTATAACATTAGTAGGATTAGTCTTATAAACTAGTTTTTAATTCTAATGGCGGGGCTTTTAAACAGACTTAAAAATAGGAGGAGGTTCTCAATTCGACTGGTTTTTTTATGTTTGTTACGTCAGAACTCCGTCATTTTTAACTCCATTTGGAAAATTATTTTTGCGTTGGGTTCAGTGTAGCTACAATGAGGTCCCATATAAATTCAAAGAATATAAAATATTGACAATTTAAAATCCTTTCGGTACATTTTAACACATTTCTATTTCCCAGATCATATTTTGATTTACCTCAGTCTTCATATCACACAATTCACCGTCTTTCCGTTGTCATATTCACAATCCGCAAATAAATCTGTCAAGCAACAAACCAGGGCTTTGAGTGGGTTCTTAAATTACTTAATAATCGCGCACAAGCCCTGTGTTGCCGCAAAAAGAACATTTCCCTATAGGATGGGGAAAATTACCACACGGGGAATGTGACGGCGACGGGCGTAATTCGGTAGGTTCATATTTGGATTTATGAATGAGAATATTTTTGGGATGTCATGAGAGTAGAGAAGTCTGCTTTGCTGACAGGCTTAATTTGTTCATTTGATTCGAAATGAAATGATTTTTATTATTGCTATCAACATGTCAAAAATAAACTGGTGGTAGGTTTCTCGTATGTGAGATATGCGAGAGGCCGTCTGGGTGGGTACCACCGCTTTGCCAGTTATTAGGCCGTCAAGCAGTAGTGAAAGCATTACTGTGTTTCGGTTTGAAGGGCATTGTAGCCAGCGAATTACTGGGCATTATGAGACTCAACAGCTAACTGTCTCAGGGTGACGAGCGCAGCGCTGCAGGATTCTGCTAAATATAGTTCTAGGTGGCGCTGTTATTATTATGGGCTGGCGTATTGCTAACCATCAGGGAAACGACCGGGTCGTCTCGTCTCGTCATTCAAGTATATAAAAAACTGTTGTAGACAAGTATTTTTGTTATGATTTTAAAACATGCGAGAAGTTATGTATTAGGTTAGTTTAGTCATTATCACTATATATCTGTAAATAATTGTACATTATATTTATATCATAAATTTTAATATAAATATAATGTACAATTATATATATATTTATATCATAAATAAAAATATGTATTATAATATTAAATCTCAGAAATTAACATTACAATAGTTAATTGAACCGAATGTACGTTCGTGAAAACAACAAATGACAATTCATTGCCTGAAGCCAGAGAAATGGGAAATAGCATGAAGCCGAACACAGGTGAATGTTCTACAGTTCAACAAAATTCAACTTTATAAATATAATTTTATTATAATTTAATAAGGGCATTGTAGCCAGTGAAATTACTGGGCATTATGAGACTCAACAGCTAATTGTCTCAGGGCGACGAGCGCGGTGCAGCGCCGCGCAGGATTTTGCAAAACAAAGTTCTGGGTGGTGCTGTTATTGTTATGGGCTGGCGTATTGCTTACCATCAGGCAAACGACCAGCTCGTCTCGTCAGTCAGTAATATATATACATAAAAAAAAAAAAATCATTGTTCTATTTGTTCCTTTCAAAGTATATTTATTTACACTGATATTGTTACGAATCAGTAAAAATTTAACTACATTATGTCTAAGTCGAATACTCTATGTAAAATTAGTTGATATATTTTATCTGTGGTAAAAAAGAAGTAAGAAAATATAGGCAATTTTTCAATAAGAAACCTAATGTAAAATTGTAATACATAAAACTAAATAAAACAATATTATAAAGTGCTTTCTCAATTCAGTTCCTTCAATTTAAAGTCACATTAGGTACCTATTAAAGTTTAATAGATATTAAATGCATTATAGCATGCTAGGCGAAAATCTTAAAATTTTAAATAATTAGGAAGAAGAAAAATTATATTACTCGGGCAGGGATCGAACCGGCGTCTTCGGAATACCGTCCCGACGCCTTAACCACTGGGCAACCGAGCCAGCTGCTCGAGCAACCATATTTCTTCTATCCTTCTTATATCGTCTTAAGGGAACGATTCTACGTCATCTGTCGTCAATGTTTACATTGATCAAGACGTAGGTTCGATCCCTGCTTGAGCAATAAAATTTTTCGTTTTTTCTTTATCCTAATTTTTTTTTTTTTTTTTATTTACTTTGATTGAAAAATATATTAAATTTCAGGTAGTTTTTAACCATCTTCAAAAAAGGAGAAGGTATTCGATCTCTATTCGATAGATTTTTTTATGTTTGGTCCCATGTAAATTTCATCAATTTTTGACCTTGGACTTCGAAGATGATGATGGTTGACATCCCTCCTGCTCGCACCAAGCGCTTTGCTTCGACCTTAATAATGCGAACGGCCAAGGAGTGGAACTCTCTGCCGGCATCTGTGTTTCCGGATAGCTATAATCTGGGTGTCTTTAAGACAAGAGTGAACAGGTTTCTTCTAGGCGAGCGTGCTACATCTTCGACCGCATCGTCACTTAACAACAGGTGAGACAGCGGTCAAACGCAGGCCTATAAATAGTAAAAAAAAAGATACATTGAAGTCGGTTTTTTGTGTGATAAAACGTTGTACTTGTAATAGTTTATCAATAATATTTTGTTTATGACGATACTCACATAAAAATATCCTGTGTTATATATCGTTGGAAATCGATTTGTTAAAAATATTCTATGTTCTGCAAAACATTTAAATCAATATATTTCACATTAGGGCGTATTTCCTTTTTCACTATTCAACACAATTCGACTAACGGAAAGTGCGAAATCAAACAGGGTATAGAATCGCTCGACCGAAATTATTAATGACGCAGGGTGTAAAATACGTTCCCGTGAATTTATGTGTTGATTCTTGGCCAAAGTCCTTTGTACGTGTTGTTTATATGTTGCGATCCGATTCGCAATTTATAATTTAGGGTTGGTGCAACTTGGCTGCTAATGTGCCTACTCTTGTGGTGTGCTTTCTCAGATGAAAATGAGGTTAATAGTAGTTTTAAGATTCAAATTGCTTTCATAAAGCAATTTGACATCAAGCATTATGAGACTCAACAGCTAATTGTCTCAGGGTGACGAGCGCACCGCAGCGCCGCGCAGGATTTAGCAAAACAAAGTTCTGGGTGGTGCTGTTATTGTTATTGACTCGTGTATTGCTTACCATCAGGCAAACGACCAGCTCGTCTCGTCATTCAGTTACATAAAACAATATTTGAGTAAAATCGGCTCAAATAGTTTTAAACAAAACTTTTTAACACCTAACCGAGAAAGCAAGTTGTTTACTTATTTGTTTGTTATTTCGAGTGAGAATGTAAGTTTTATTCAAAGGATTCATTATAATTTTACTTCAAAATTATTCATGTTGTATCACTTTGATATTTAAATTTGAAAACAGTTTTAAATTCATTCCATTTTATCTTGATTAACATACCTTGGTTTATATATTTATACATTCTAATCAAACAGTGATTTAATTAAGTTAAGCATGACTGCCTCGTTCCTTCATTGCTGTTAAGCACAAACTCACTACGTATTTGTTTATTAAAAGTCAGTGAAAAGTTGAATAGCTCTACCAAAATAGTATCAAATAAAGGAAATGATAACATTGGGGTTTTTGGATGAAAACATTCAGGATGGCCGAATCAAAATGGCGACGAAAAAAAGTTGCGCCTACTGAACTTACAGCAGTGCACATTGTAACGCATTTTTGGTTTTGAAAACAATTAATTAAAATGTATATCTATACTGTAATGAAAATTGAACTAGAAAACCGACTAGGATCGACTATTGACTATTGACTATCGACTTTAGAAGGTATTGAACACGAATCCACGGTTTTTAGAATTTTTGTCTGCTTTATGTTTCTGTTTCTGAATCGAAAACTGCTGAATGGATTTTAATGTGGTTTTCAGGGTTTGGTAGCATAAGTCCCAACTTAGATTATAGGGTATGTAACTTCAAAATCGGTTGAGTCACTATGAAGATATACCTTCACCTCTCCATAGTACGCGCTCTCATATACTGGGGAGGCCTTGCTAAAATGATTTAGAAGAAAAGACGACTATCTACTTCCACTGTCGTCCACGCGAACGAAGGCGCGGGAAAAAGCTAGTTTATTTATAAACTCCTGTATAGCACAAACTAATATGAACTATGATAATCTTATTACATTAAATCAATCAGTTTATTTCCATACAAATATAAACTGACACTCATATTAGGATATTCTATGTTGCGGAATTGAAGCTGTCAAGCACACACTGATACGAGCTCTGATATTCATAGTTATTTAATTAACTTGATTAAACATGTACAAATTATGTATACTTATAGGTTTGATTAGAGAGAGCGAGTGTGGCTCAATGGGAGCACGTGCGACTTTCGATCCCCTGCGCCCAAGTTCCAATGCCGCTGGCCAGGCACCACTGACTTTCTTAAGTTATGTGCGGATTCAACACTAAGAAAACATCATGAGGAAACCGGCATGTCCAAGAATTAAACGCGAAAATTCAAGGACATGTGACATTCACCAACCCGCACAGGGCCAGCGTGGTGGATAATGGCCAATACTCTCTCTATGAGAGAAGGCCCGTGTCCCAGCAGTGGGAACGTGATGGACTGATGATGATGATGAGGTTTAATTATACATCCCCATCCTTATAAGTACAAAACATGTCTGAACACATGTCCCCAGCGAATAAACGCATGTCTCGCATAATATCCGGATCGAACTGGATAATACTAATTAAATCCGGTACATATGGCACCTGCGACACGACGACACGCACAGGGGTTGTTTGTAATACACGCATTAGGACTGTCGCACTGATTTATGATTAGATATATGATACATGTACTTATAAAGGTACGTCTGACGTGTTCCAGAGATGTATAACAGAGGTATAATGAGAAAGTAAGCTAGCTAGTTCGGGAGCCTATGGATTCAGTACTTACCTTGTACATTACATTATCTCAATAAAAATGATTTGATTTGATTTGAAGCATTTTACCACGTAGTCACTTTCTTGTTTGTCTGTCTGTCGTTCTGAGTGGAATCTTGCAATTCAAATTTCGAGCACTTCTCGATTACCTATCCAGCTGAGAATTTGAGGGTAGCTCACAATTCGATGACAATGCATTCGAAATCTATAAAAACGTGGTTATGAGATATTTTTTTAAATCTTTTAGGGATTTTTGTTTTATGAATGAGAAGCATTTTTTTGCATGGAATTATAAAAATGTATTATATGAGTAACAAGTAACGAACATTTTTTTTTTGTTAATAACTTAATTCCTCACAAACCAGCCTCTACACCGCGTTGTGTAACTAAGTTGCGAGACTAGCAGTTCGGTCGCCTTATGATGAGCGACTTTCCTGCCCAAAACAGTTGCAACATCACCCAGAACTTTGTTTTTCAAAATCTTGCACGGCACTGCACTGCACTCGTCACCCGACATTAGCTCTTAATAATAAACTTTTAGAAAAAAAACACAAACCAACTTCAAGAATATGTCTGTACTTTTTAATTTTGTTGATATTTTCAAAAAGCGCTGTATTGATTTCTATAAAATATGGCTATGGCCACCTCTGAAGTATAACCTACCAAACGAACAAATAATTATCAAAAATCGGACTACTTTGTAAAAAGTTATGCCTGGGCATACATAAAATGAGAACCTCCTCCGCTTTTTCGTCGGTTAAAAAACTCTTATAGTGTCAGTAATTTTGCTGACTAAATCTTCTCGCCAGTTCTTCAATCATCATTAAAAATAAATGATGGCATAAGTCCAGTCGTTGATAAGTTTCGCTGTAGGCTTGCGCAACATCGAACAAAGTGATGCTTAAATAAAGCTCCTCATTCTTTATACAGTTTAATAAAGTGTCTATAAATATTGTTTATACAACGTGTATGACTATTCTTAATTTATGCACCCCAATTACGAAGTTGCTTGGACTTGACGCAGACAAACTTGTCTATTAACATGAGGTGGGAGATTGTGTTAGAGTGTACACACAGTAGTTAAACTTTGATAGGAGTGTATGCAGTACCTTAGATTGCGCAGTTTTGAATAAGATTTATATGAAGAAAATAATCGCTATCAAGCGTTCCCTCTCTTCCGCTATAGCCTTCTAGAGCTACTGGTTTGTTTGTCTTATTTTTTATTGTTTACCAATGTAGAACAGCATTAGAGTACTTTTTTATGTAACTGAATGACGAGACGAGCTGGTCGTTTGCCTGATGGTAAGCAATACGCCAGCCTATAACAATAACAACACCACCCAGAACTTTGTTTTGCAAAATCCTGCGCGGCGCTGCACTGCGCTCGTAACCCTGAGACAATTAGCTGTTAAGTTAGTTGTGTCTTATAATGCCCAGTAATTTAGCTACTATAGCTTAGTTCTGAGCGTAAAGAGATATTTATCGACCATTAACTAAGCTAAAAGAAGCAATAAATGTGGTCTGAGCGCGCTCAGTCAGTTATATCAGTGGTCAAGCTTAGGTTTCTTCCTCAAGACTTGATAAACTTAGGAGCCTATAGACCCGAAGTTTATTAAGTCTTGATAACCCTAAGCTAGCCTTAAGCTGGATGAGACCTGAAGATCAAATTGAATTAGATCTGTTTATCCTTTCTTTGTTTATTGTAATGATAGGTGGTGAAAAGCCCCTTAGACAACGTTTTGTATTTGTGAAATGTTGCATACAAGCGCGCTCTCAAAATATTAGGTCCCGTGACGTCATTATGTTTTGCATAGCCAACATAGCCGATGTAGCTGTAGTTAATCGTCGATGTGTGTGTGGCTCAATTCTGTTTATATTGAAGAGCTAGACTACTGTGATAGCTGTTCATAAACTTTAATAACGTTGTATACAGGGCTTATAATGTTTGAACACATACATAGGTATGGAATTTGCATACTTAGTCAGAAACTTGGGAAGTAACCTGTCTTTGCGCAAGTGTATTTAGTTAGTACCAGTCGTGCATAGGCAGCCCAGACACCCCTAGGTAAATATATAATAGGCTGCCCGCCCACGTCAGGCAATCAGTCATCGATTTATTGACGGCGATAATGAAACATGCAGAGTAATTTTTTTTTAAGCTATTGCATAGCTTCTATCGCGGAACTTGAGCGTGGAGACCGAATCCAGAAATTCCGTAACGAAAATAACTTAACACCCCCCACTCCGAATGCTATGCAATAGCTTTACCGCGGCAGTCTCCGAGTGCCACACGTCTTTTTTTATATAAGTTTTACAACTTTATTAGAGCGAGTGTGGCTCAGCGGGAACTCGTGCGCCTTTCGATCCGACGCACCTGGGTTCGAATCCCGACTCGGCCCTGCACCAATGACTTATAGTTAAGTGCAGATTTTGCACGCTCGCTCTAAAACGGTGAAGGAAAACATCGTGATGAAACCCGCTTACGCGCTTTGGAGTGGTAGGCTCTGGCCGTGGTTGTAATACCACCCACCGAACAAATCCATGCCGTCAAGCGACCTTGCCGTGTTTCGGGATGATGTTCGGTGAACCATTGGGGAGACGGGTCTGAGCAGCCGCTCAACTACCGTCTCTCTCTAGATCTATGTGCTCCATCTTAGGCCACATCATCGCTTCACATCAGGCGAGATAGTGGCCAAACATAGATCTATAAAGTGTAAAAAGAAAAAAAAAAAAAACTTTTCTTATGAGACTAACACCTTATAAAACTTAAACAGGTTTGTCTTGGGTGTCGCATTACTCTTCTGTTAATTACTTATAATAACATTTTATAAGAGTAGGTAGTATAGACTATAACATGTATAAATATCATAACAATAGCTGCGCTCGGGACCGCTCGAATGTAATCTTGATGACTGTTTTTCCGTCCTTTTTTTTCTACTAGGAGTGACAAGGACGAAAAGACGAAATTTCATAAAGTATAGGTACAGGTTGTTTTATTTTACGGTTGTCAATTTTATTGGTTTTATATTGAGATTTTACTATAACTGTATATTTGCGCTATTATAATTTATTTATATATTGCGACGCACACGTCCTACAAAAAGTCTGACGTCAGCGGAGGCTCTTAGGCTAGACAAGTATTTTTTATACAACTGAATAATGAGACGAACAATACCACCCAGAACTTTGTTTTGCAAAATCCTACGCTGCATTGCACTGCGCTCTTCATCCTGAGACAATTAGTTCTCTGCCCAGTAATTTCGCTGGCTACAATGCCCTTCAAACTCGAAATCTGTATACAGCTTGGCGACTGAATAACTGGCAAAGCGGTGGTACCCACTCAGACGGCCTCTCACATACGAGAAACCTACCAGTACTAGCTAGTATTAATGTAATGACCTATATAGCCGTGTTTCTAGACCATTTTCGGTGAACCGTCAAGGAGATGGGCTTGTGATCTGGTGTTTACCTTTCGGTATCTATTCATCAATCAAGATAGTGGCCAATAAAGATTATGTATTTTATAATAATATATTATACATATAACCTTCGGTGTGGAACGGCACCAGAAGCTGCCTACTAATAGAATTTTCAATAAATAAGTACTGATATTGGTGCCTTATGCTTGCTAGGTAAGAAATAATAGATAATTTAGAATCTAGGTATATTAATAAAAATGAAGTCGGTTAATAAAATGTTGTTGGAAAACGCAACACTTGAACGGCTGGACCGATTTAGCATTTTTTTTAAATGTTCGTAAAATTTCGAATTAGGTATTTATGGGAGGAAAAATTTGAAATGTTGCCCGGGAAAATGGGATATTATCATCTTCATCGGCACTGCTCAATGAGGTGAAGCCAGTCCATTAATTAAAAGAAAAAGGAAGCGGAAAGAATTGCTAGATCAACAGAGCAAAGAATATGGCTCCCAAGATTCCTCCTCAAATACTTTAAAACCGCTAAATCTCAATAAAGCCTTGAGACCATAAAATCGAATCGAGTTATCTCTCCATTAAGCAGACAAATACGCCACGATTCTCAGCTAAATCTTCCCTTCTATGCGAATAAATTCGTAGAACTTAACCCGTTTTGTATACAGGTGTTTCTACTTAGGCTGTTCTGGTAATTTACTGCGAAAGTTTTGGACGGTTTCAGAGTAAGGACGGTTGGTGGAAATGAGCGGTTTGGACGCGCGCACACAGAGGTTCTTTTGTTTTGCATCGGTATGTGATTCTTATCATTATAGCGACATTGGAAAGCAACTGGCAAGAAACTTGTATCGACTTTATATAACCACTTTACTTCACGTATTAGGCTCCATCATTCAAGGAGAATTTGCGTATTTTTCATCACAAATCTCCACCATGGAGATTTGCACCATGCGTGATGAGTCAAATTGAAGACAAATAAATTTACAAATTACTTACAAGAACTTTCTTTATTAGGCCTCAAAAAAATAATTTTACAAATTTTTGGCAGTAGTGTAAGGGCAGTTGGTATGTCCTACCGATGAATCACAATTGCGCTTCTTCAGCTAGAGAGACTAGCGAAATGTCATAATTATAGATACGTACGTATTATTTATGATATGTCGTGATGAGATGTCTGTATGACGCCGCAACAATGACCGTCCAAGTACAGAACCAGCAGACGAAACATATCAACCTGCGTTGAGGAGTGAGGCAAGGGGACGTTATTTCCCCGAAATTGTTCTCAAACGCACTGGAAGATATGTTTAAGACGCTGGATTGGAACGGACGCGGCATCAATATTAATGGCGAGTACATCTCTCATTTACGATTCGCAGACGACATCGTCATCATGGCTGAGTCGTTGCAGGACTTACAAGAGATGCTGGACAGCCTAGCTGAATCTTCGCAACGCATCGGTCTCCGGATGAACTTGGATAAAACCAAAGTTATGTTCATTGAACTTATTATCCCGGGATCGGTTGCGCTAAATGGAGAACCTCTTGAAGTTGTTCGAGAATATGTTTATCTAGGGCAGACGCTCCAACTAGGTAAAAACAACTTTAAGAGGGAAGCCAACAGAAGAATTCAGCTGGGCTGGGCAGCATTTAGGAAACTTCGTCGGGTCTTTTCGTCGCCGATACCCCAGTGCCTAAAGACGAAAGTCTTTAATCAGTGCGTCCTACCTGTTATGACATACGGAGCCGAGACGTGGACACTCACGGTACGACTAGTCCACAAAATGAAAGTTGCTCAGCGAGCTATGGAAAGAGCTATGCTCGGTATTTCTGTAAGGGATCGAATCCGGAACGAAATTATTCGCCAGAGAATTAAAGTTATCGACATAGCTCAGCGGATTAGCAAGCTGAAGTGGCAGTGAGCTGGTCATATTTGCCGCAGAACCGATAACCCCAACGGTTATCGGTTCTAGACGTGTTCTAGAGTGGAGACCGCGAATCGGCAAACGTAGTGTAGGACGCCCTGCGACTAGATGGAGCGACGATATACGTAGGGTTGCTGGTAGCGACTGTAGAAGGAAAGCCGAAGATCGGGCTCAGTGGCGTGCTATGGGAGAGGCCTATGTCCAGCAGTGGACTGATGTGGGCTGATGATGATGATGACGTATTATTTGTCCTGAAAGGGGTGATTTAGGTTGTCAAGATGAATCTTCATGGTGTACAAATAATATACATACTGGTGGAATATAGGACCGTTTCGAGAAGGACATGTCAAACACCGCTCGAGGAGTCTCTGTATAGTGCGACAAGAATTGAAATGAAAATGGCTATATTTAGAACTAGTCTCTACCAATATTGTTCATTTATTTTAGTTATTTTAATTGTTTAAATTATGTATTTATTTTAAATTATTTTATTATTCTAAATTACATATATGTTTTAATTAATAAATGTATTTATTCATTTTATTAATTATATAATTAATTAATAAATTTTAATAAATTTTTATTTTTTATCTATTTAGTTCAGGTGCCCGCTGCATTTATAGTAATTATAACCAAAGCATGTAGCGGGCCAATTACATATTATGTACTTAAACTAATTTATTTACTTTTAATTTTTAAGTCTCGACGTCACTGTGACGTCATCCATATTCAAACAGATTCTTATATCTACTTCAAGAAGTTGAGAATATGAGAGTCTCAAATTCTAGAATCCAATGACAGAGCAGGTCACTGCAATTTCTGCAAACGTTAAGTACAGCGTTTTAGTGCTCGTAGCGTGCAGACTTTTTATGTCATTGTAATAAACTTGCAACGGTCAGCCTGATAGCAAGTTACGACCTCTTATACACAGATACATTTCAAACAATCTTGTTACGTAGGATGGACGCAGGTTTAAGTTGTATAGTTATTGGATATTGAACCGAATAACTCCGAGTCTCGCATTGCTTCGTTCTGTGCTCAATCTCGGTCAAGGACGTTTGTCTTTTGTTTAAATTTTAATACCTCAACATTAACGTACATAAATCTTGGCCTCAAAATATATTTATAAAATCGGCACAAAAATGCACTTTTAAATGTCATACACTTAATACAAATCAATTGAAAATACGTTTAAAAGTTGTAACTTAAGTGTTATGACTTTTTTGGATGACAACGACAGAAGGCCGTCTGCCTTTTAAAAAAAAGGACTGCTGGGAACGGCGGAGACGGTGCTAGACCTGGACCCGACCTGACGACGGAGGCCTGACTCTCCCTCCTCCTCATCATTAAAATATCATAATGACTTTGAAAAAAAGGCAATCATGTCTATCAATTTCTTTCCCATACTCAAATTGAAGTCCGGGCCCAGAAAAGAAATTTCGCTCTACCAAAGTTTCGGAAACACATCGACTAGAGAAGGTTAATTAATATTCCCTGTATCAAAAACCAGGAACTATGAGGATCATGGTCTCACTACTCCCTTTCAAAAACAGGACATACTGGACGAATGCACTGGTTTCTTTTTTTGCAAAAATGTTTGCTCTATTCAAAATTCATAATTCAAAATTCTTTATTTATACAACATCTGCAGTTCAAGTACTTATTTTAAATAGGTACATTAGTGGTTAGGTGCATATATATATAAGGTGTTATAGAACCCTTTTGTGAATCTCTGTTCCCTGCACTAGGTCTCATAAGAGCCTGTATAGCAGGATCACAGCGACCCTCACAGGCCACTCCATCTACAATACATTATATTTAACTACCTACATACCGTGTATATTAACTAAACCTACTACTTTTTTATTATTCTATTTTTTTTTTTACACTTTATAGGTCTATGTTTGGCTACTATCTCGCCTGATGTGAAGCGATGATGTGGCCTAAGATGGATGTAAGATGGATGGATGGATGTCTATGTATTCTTCTTCTTCTTTTCTCTCCACCCGAAGGCTTCTACTCCTAATGGCTGATGTCCAAAGACAACAACCGGGACCGACGGCTTAACGTTCCCTTCGAAACACGGTAGCGCTCAGATGTAGATATACATAGATACCACACAAACGGTCACCCATCCAAGTAGTGACTGCTCCGATCGTTGCTTAACCTAGAAGATGTGTTACGACCGGCTAGGCGAGCTACGCTACGAGCGCTATGTATTGAAGAGTCAAGTCATCAACCAAACTCATCAAGCAACGTCGAGAAACGTCTTTTCTCAAGTTTCAACTACGAAATAGGGCTCCATACAAAGTCCTGGGTTGTCTCAAGCTTCGTTACTGGCTACATAAATTTTGCGTTTCGATGTGGGATGCCCAGAATTTTTAACTTTCCCTGTAAACTTGCATGAGTTAATTACAGTTCCCAGGTTAATTTCGGGCGGTGGTTTGTTGAGCGCTGTTTTTGAGTTTATTTTTTGGAAGTGTGGGAGTTCGGTGAAGTTTAACATAATGAAGGTGGTTTAAAGAACGTTTAAAGGGGAGCGAGCTGGAAAAATGTTGTTTTGTTGTAAAAAATACTTGGATAAATGATTTTTATAAAAATGCTTTTAGAATGAGGACCTTTGTGTTCTGAAAACAGGTGATGGCAGAAAACTCTTCTCTATTATAGGGAAAATGATGTCCTCTCAACGATTTTTTTTTAATTTATCAGCACATTCCTTCAATTTTCTGGGAATAAAAAGTCACCTATAGTTCTTTTTCAGGACCTAAAAAACCTACTACCACCACACTACTACCTACCTACCTACCTACTACTACTACCTATATGTATATTTATATTTATTTATAATAGTGCATTTCCCTTACATACCTAACCTACACACTAGTAAACAGATGCTTACCTATCTTATGTTTACGTTGTATGTGTTTACATTTATGTTATTTTATAGTTGAACTTTTAATGGCAGTAGAAAGCGAATGTGCGTACCAAGACAAACCTACTGTGGTTTTGTGGTACTACAGAAATATGTTTTGTATAATACGTTTTGTTTAATAAATTAAAAAAAAAAAGCTATTTTTAAATTTGAAGCCAAGTATCCGCACGCCATGGGGTTTAGCTGAAAACCAGCGTCGGGTGTCAAAACACTACCACCTGACATTTGTGCTGAGTGAAAACCCCTTTTGGCACCACGTACGTAATTTTAGGCATAATTACCTCTTCATACTGTTTATATATATTTATTTTTTCTATTTATTATTATGTTTTCCTGTGTTTCTTTATTTTGTTATGATTGTGGTCGTCAAATAAATGTTTTTTCTTTCTTCCTTTTCTTTCTTTCTTTCTTCTACTTACCAAATTTCATAAATATCTGTTCAGTGGTTTCTGCGTGATTGAGTAACAAACATTCATCCATCCATACATCCTCACAAGCTTTTGCATGTATAATATTAGTAAAAGCAATAATTTACTGACTGCGCTAAATTTTTTGGGATATAAAGTAGGTACATTTCATCTAAATCGGTTCAGAAGCTGTATGTGGCACATAAAGCTTAAATTATATTTCTTGTCCACAAAAACCAATTAAGCTGTTGCCCTATCTTCCAATTAAGTTATTAACTCAAATAAACAAGCTATTCATGAAACCATTACCAGCACAACTCAATTTCTTGTTGACCGTCCGTCAAACTGTCAATATCTTGATTGATGGTCAAACTGATACCGATCTGACGAGACCTGTCGCCTCGCAGCAGTACAACGTGTAAGATAAATGATGGAGCTTCCTAAATTGGTTTTATTTTGGAGTTACACGAATATCTTGTTCGTGAAGCAGTCTCGTACATGAACACATATGTACATACTGGATACGTATACAGATAAACGTATAGATATGTTGCCCTCGCACTACATTTTTAACATAGCGATTGTGATTACAATTAATTTTTCTTTTCAGGTAAATACTGCGATGGATTTTTGATGACACTGATGTTTTAATAAAGTTTGGTGAGTGTATTTGCCATTGTTTGTAAAAATTGAAAGGTAAAAGTTATTGCAAAATGTGTAGAAAGGCCAGTAAGTCGTCATTGCAGGCTCATCGCCCCACATGCGGCGATATAGCTCATCTTTATATTAAAAGCCACAATTCACCCCAAAATCGCGCACTTAAATATTTTTCTTTATGAAAACGCGAGCGAAAACGCTTTAATACGCGCCCTTATCGATTTATGCCCTAATAAATAACAACTTTGATCCCTTTCATAAATTGGAAGGGCTGTCAAAAATCCCTGAGCGTTTCTATCTCCATTTTTTGTGCCATTCAAAGCTCTGGCGATACGTGTGCGATAAGATCGACTGCAAGTGCGCGGTAATACTTTGATCTTTTCATGTAATTTTCTTTGCTGTCACAAAGGAGAGTTCGGGTCGAGATTTGGCAGCGGGTACAACAGGTCCAAATAACAGCCGCCGAGGAGTTATTGGACGAGACTCAGTCACAAAGTTTATAGCCGATAGTTTGATGAATGCGTAATATACGAGATACAGAAGCTGGTTTAAGAAAGTTACCCAACGGTACTATTAATAAATAAATTAATTTAGAACCGTACACCATAAATCGTTTGGCTTTTGCTTTTATTCGCTTTAAAAGCTGTGCCCTCATAACGATGAAGTTTTATATTTATTTTATTTTCGTTAAGTTTTGCATTATATACCTTTTTAACAGCTTTGCTGATATGCAACGGCTAGCTATCTATCGCTCAAGATGGCGGACAAACCTTAAGCAATTGAAAGCCACACAAAAACAATATAGTGTGGAAACATCTTGCATTCCAATTCGGCCGTTAATGTGTGTTATGATCGAGCGACATTCGTCCCGCCATTCGTTCGTCGTCTTGTTCGATCCGCAGTCACGCGCATCGCTTAGTTGTATCCAGCTTAATAATTGCGCCATATTTGTGAATCTCTTTGAAATTGTGTAGTGTACTTTATTTAACAAAGTGGTGATGACAGATTTTACGAGTAAAAAGGCACCCATTTTAGTCCTATTGCTTTGAAATAAAACTGTGAAGGTTGAAGTAGACAATTATTGTCTTATAGCTTATTAGATAAATGCCTATCATAAAAGAATTTGATTTAACTACTACTTACGTTAAATGCTTTCATCTTTATGATATAAAGTAGCATTTTGATGCTTTGAAAATTGTTTCACTAAATAACTTGTGAGTAAAGTGATCTAAGAGGGCTTTATCAATTTATTATATCAAAGAATTATGATGAACTTTATAATGCCTTATTAGCATAAATAGGGTTAAACCAGCATTATTTTAATTTGTATTAAATGTTATTTAATTCCATATTTTTATGGTTTTTTTTTGATAAATCAACGTTAGTCCCCCATCTTGCCTGATGTTAAGCGACGATGTGGCTGAAGATGGAGCACGTATTCTTCTATTAATTGTCTTGTCATTTCAAAAAATCTTATCGTTTAACCTCTAAGAAGGTATAAGTAAGCCCACAGACCCTAGCTGAAAATAATAATCTAAGTTGTTTAATATAAAACACTTATGCACTTTATTATTTAACACAAATGCATAGTAGTAGATATAAAAAACGAAATAAAATTTATTCATAAACTTAAATTTTACACAACTGTACATTTACCAAACATTGTCGAAAATCGTAAAAATGTATTCGAAATAATAAATAAATTGATGTAACAATACATTGATCATACAAACTTACGCCAATTCGATATATTATCTCTGAATAAATAACAATCATTAATAACAGAGCAAAGTTGAAAATACATTTTTTACTGGCAACATTAATACGCAGGATATCGTGTTGAAGTTATAATGACAGAAGAAACTGCAATCCCTTTATTTACTCGTGGTAGGTCTCTCGTTTGCGGAAGGCCGTCTGAGTAGTTAACGCTTTGCCAGTTATTCTGCCTCCAAGCAGTAGTGCGCAAGCAAAACTGTGTTTCAGTTTGAAGGGCATTGAGCCAGCGAATTTACTGGGCATATGAGACTTAATACCTAATGTCTCGCGGTGGTGAGCGCAAATGCAATGCTACGCAATGCTTTTTATGATACTAAAAGTTCTGAGTGGCACTGCAATTGTTATGGGCAGACGTGGCGCTTAAAAGCAGGCGAACGATTAGCTCGTCTCACAAACAGTTCTATAAAAATAAGTTTTAATCAGCGCTTACCAATGAAGCTTTTATTTAAACTGACAAGTGTCTGTTGGTTTGGAGAATTAAATTATCAAACCAGGTAACCTGCCTCTTTTGTACGGTATGCCTGTGTAAAACAACGTTTGCCGGGTCAGCTAGTATATATATATATGTATATATATATTAGTCTGTAAGGTAATTATAATATGGGTCTCTGATGCGTTTACTTCTATGTACTCTGTTATTATTGCCTGAATTAAATAAACATAAAATAATAATTAATAAAAAAATAAAGACATGTGACATACGTACTGGGCCAGCGTGGTGGATAGTGGATTTTCTTTCTATCTGAGAGACTGCAGTGGTAACTGTCAAAATAGTGGGCTGATGATGATGTTATTTTAGACTACAGTAGAGTTTAACCAGTATATTATCAATAGAATTTTTGATTCCAAGCAATGAAGCAAACCCTTCATCAATACGGCATTGCAGCGAATCGAAATTTAAACCTGTCGTTTGATAAATATATACAATATTCTCTATAGGTTACGCTTGTCACCCTAAGATGATAAATAAAAGGTATGCAAGTATTTCGATAGCCAAGGTACCTGCCGTGGTAAGCTCAGTAGGCTTAGAGCGTTTCTTGTACTGAAGGAGAAGGTCGGCTACAGCGAAATACTTCGCATAATTTCAGAGCGAGTGTGGCTTAGCGGGAACTCGTGCGCACAAGTGACTGCGCCTACGGCTCTTTTTGTATTCAGAACTATTCAGAATTTAAGGACCTATAAATTCAGATATGAATGACCGACATTTCACTCTCCAATTTCTGATTTCAGTTAATAAAATATGTATTCTTTGTAACCACAATTTCGTCAGGGCCCCAATTCAATATGACAACTTGGCGATCCTTTGCTTCGAAAACACGTCGATTCCTGCATTAATAAACGACATCTCTATGACGCATTCATATATTCCATATATATTCATATTTATGACGCGTCATAGAGAATACAAATTCCGCAGATTTCGTTTTTAATGAAGGAATCGACGTTTCTTCGAAGCAAGGAATCACCAAGTTGTCATAGTGATTTAGCTTAAGACCGACGTAGTGGAAACGAACTTGATATTCGTTAGTTTATATTTTTGCCTCTTTAAAATGATTTTGGTCATTTCAACTACTGGGCCGATCGACGGCTTAACGGTCCCTTTGTTCGCTAAATACCACACAGTCACCCACCCATCCAAGTGGTGACCTTGCTTATCGGAGGATAGGCAACCTACCACTCACATTTTATATATTATTAACGGGATATTTACCATGTTTATTATTTGTTTTAATATATAGGTACACTATTAGACTAGACTAATAGACTTTAAGATTATTAGATTATATATTACATTTTATTATATTTTATTAGAATATATATTTATATATTACACTATTAGATTAGTTATTAGATATGACTCACGTGATAGTTTTAAAATTTAAACCTACCTATGAGAAGATTGCGAAAAACCATAAATTCTACTCTTCTTCTAGGAATAAGAGAAATCTCACTCATGTCCACAGATTACTTTCGGGCGAAGGGAAGACAAAAAGCACCCCTTAAAATTTTCTGCTTAAGAAGTCCCAATTTGTCATATTGTTATGAGGGTGGAATCATAATGGCGGGACCCTATCATCAAGTTCTCCTAAGGGATGCGGTGCTTAAAGTAAAGTGATTTAGGGGTGAGATATTTGAAATATTCCAATAATAAATCTTTTACGTGATTATAGATTGTCTCGGTGATTGCAGTATATGGTGCATGAGCGTCAATAAAAATTAGTAGGTATTCATTGTAGTGCCAAGGCGTTGTAATGATTTAAATAAATAGGTAGTATTTGATTGAAGCAAATTTCCAATCGTGAAATTGCATATATATTTTATGCATTAATCGATTTATTATTGAATACTATTAATAAAAAAAAGTTTCAAAAATCTACGGCATCATTTGTCAATAAAATAATTAAATAAATATTTAAACATAATCCATTAAAAATGTATATAAACGCGCCATTTACGTGTGACGTCAAAGTGAGGGGACCTAGTCTCTCTTCATTGGTCTGTCTATGCTACATGTATGTGTGTGTTAATAATCTACCAATAGGGCGGATTCTGTCAAAAATTGACTAATAAACTGCGAGCCGCGTGACGTAAACATGTGGTTGCATGTATTCAAGTGTTTGCAATTACGTTCTGTTTTTCCAAAAATACGAAAAAGAGACATTGAAATACAAAAATAAAACTACGCAATTAAAATTAATAATGATATCACAACTAAATGTTTTCAGAAGTAATCTATCATAAAAAGTAATTTTTGGATTTTTCAACAACACTTGCATTTCGGTATTTGTTATTTCTGCAGGAACGTCGTTGGGATTCTTGATTTAGAGTGATTTTCTTTTGTCCATTAGCTATGGTAGTTAAATTCAGTGAAATGACTGGGCATATGAGACTTAATATCTGATGTCTCGGGGTGAGGAACGCAATGCAGTGCTTTTTATAGTTTTAAAAGTTATGGGTAGCAATGCGATTGTTATCGGCAGGCGTGGCGCTTACAATCAGGCGTCATTTTATAACATACCTATTAGATAGGTATTAATTTTTTATGCAAGATTTTTGTACAATTTTGTGAGTTAGAAAATGGTATTGATCTAAAAATACTCCAGATACTCGGGATCCTACTTGTGTTAGTGAATTGAAACGCATAAAACACGTCTCAATCGTTCAATCGTCTAAAACTGTTTACTACCCCCAAGCCTTTGAGAGGATCAAATAAAATTGAAATGCACACGACAAAATCGCTTATAAATTCAAAAAATTCCCATTCCGCTGCGCTTATCCACCGGGTCCTATATTGAACAACCTACCGCACAAGTTGGAGAGTGCTGACCGTGCTCCTTAAGGCTTAAGGATACGGGTGTTTTTTCAGCCGCCAACTGTACGGTGTGAATGCAATGGATTATGCAGAATATTGAGAATTGGCAGACTTGTCGAGACGTGATCGGCGTCGGTTCTAGACTCGAGATTTGCACGTAGATATCTAAACGATATGACATTACGTGAGGCGAAATCGAAGGTAGGCGATTTAACTTTGAGTTGGCAATATGGTGAGATGGATTGGAAAGGGACAGGTGCCAAACGTTGTACACAACTTCAAAGATTTCATATTGCAAAAACTTTTTCCACAAGTCATTCTCGTGAACGGGTGCTGCTTGCGGGGACTGGTCTGTTCTAGTCACTCCTACTGCTACTGTCATACCTACTTATATTTTATTTACACTTTTCTGTTACTGATATTATGACTATGGGACATCTCACTCGCATTTCTTGTTTTACATTCTGTTAATTCTAATTTATACGTAATTGTGTTGAAAAAAGACATCCCCGCAGAGTTTGGTGCTATCTTCTCTAGCGGGCGTATTTCCGAAGCACTGGTAGAGTCAGTTTTCGCATTTCTTTTAAGCACTCAGACTTCAATTTGAGTATAGGAAAGAAATGGGTAAACATACTTACCTTTTTTTGAAAGTCATGTTAACATAAGTTACAATTATTAACATTTTTTATTTGTATCATGTGTTTATGACCTTTAAATGTGCACTTTTGTGCCTATTTAATAAATGATATTTGACTTTGACTTTTTGACGTTCAAAGATTTCATATTGCAAAAACGTTGACTAAAATATTTCGTTTCAGTTCTACACTTTTACTTACTAAACTTATTTCTTGTGTTCTTTACGAATTGTAATACTAATTGATTTTTATTTTTGATATGTTAATGACTTTATAATTTCTGACATCTTAATCACTTTAATTATTGTAATATTTGCATACATAATTCATTGTTTAATGGTTTAATATTTTTTTTGTATGTAATTTAATTTATTGTGTATTTGATAATTAATTTTTAGGAAAAATCAAACACCGACTTCAATGTATCTTCGAAGTCCAAGGTCACATATCGATAAATTTATATGGGACCACTTCGTAGCTATACTGAACCCGACGCAAAAAGAATTTTTCAAATCGGTTCATAAATGACGGAGTTCTGAGGTAACAAACATAAAAAAAAACAATCGAACAGAGAACCTCCTCCTTTTTTGAAGTCGGTTAAAAATCAGCGCCGAGTTGTTTAAAACTCTCGGCATTTTATGCTGAGCTGAGCCCATTCGGCGCATATATTTATTATTTAAGTTTTATTTTTTTGTTTGTCATTTTTTGTGCCGAATAAATGTTTTTTTTTCTTTCTTTTCTTATTTAAATTATTTAATATTTAATTTGTGTAATAATTGTTATTGGTATGTACTGTTATTATTACAATAAACAATTTCATTTCATTTTTGATTTTGAAATATTTTCATAACCACTTCCTCGTGACAACCCTACTCGAAAACGGGTGTAGCTTGAGGGGTCTGGTGTAGTCTGGTCACTCTTAACTGCTACTGTCATACCTATTCATATATTATTTACATTTTTCTGTTACAGATACTATGACTAAGTTAACTATTAACTATTAGTTACTATGATTAAGTTAGTATTCTTTGGTATGATTATGAGACATCTCACTCGCACTTCTTGTTTGATATTTTGTTAATTTTAATTTAAACTTAATTGTCATTGTTGTATTTCGCGATATTTTAAAATTGTTGAAAAAAGAGACATCCCCGCAGAGTTTTTTGGTGCGTAAGATTAATTACTATTTTATCAGAGTGTATTTTATGTAATTGGTTTATGTAAGTGTATCGAGATATTGGAACCACCGTCCATTATTTTTGCTCTCCCTGCAAGTTGTCTGGAAGAGATCGCTTTTAGCGATAAGACCGCCAATTGTTACACTGTAAATATGCTTTTATTGTTAGTTTTTAATTATCTGTGTGTTTCAATAAAGAGTTATTTCATTTTCATTTTATATTTTAAATTACAGTTTAAACGTATTTTAATTTATTTGTATTATGTAAGTTTAACAACCTTATTGAATAAATGATTTTATTTATTTATTTATGTGTATTTGACGTTTAAAAGTGCATTTTGTACATATTTAATAAATATCTTATGACTACTAATATCCTATCCTACTATCTTACTAATTACGATATCATCATCATCATCAGCCCATCACGTTCCCACTGCTGGGACATGGGCCTTCTCTCGTAGAGTATTGGCCAT
The DNA here is from genome assembly GCA_951640565.1 of Petrophora chlorosata. Lineage (NCBI taxonomy): Eukaryota > Metazoa > Arthropoda > Insecta > Lepidoptera > Geometridae > Petrophora > Petrophora chlorosata. The sequence continues at coordinate 2,522,899 of OX621207.1, forward strand.
AATCCACCACGCTGGCCCAGTGCGGGTTGGTGGATGTCTCATGTCCTTGAATTCTTGCGATTAATTTAGACATGCCGGTTTCTTCACGATGTTTACCTTCACCGTTTTTAGCGCGAGCGTTAAATCCGCACATAACTTAAGAAATTTAGTGGTGCGGGACTAGCAGAATTCGAAATCGGGTGCGTCGGAGCGAAAGTCGCACATGCTTTAACATGGCGACAGCGTGTCGGCATAGTTAGTTACTTTTTGTAATATATTTTATTGTTATTTATTAAATAAAAATAAAGAATATCAATACAAACAAAAAGTACCATATTATAATACCAAAAAAATAATATTAATATAAATTAATACCTGTATTTTTCATAGCTATTTAGATATATGCAGAGAAATCAAAACAAAAATATGTACTGTGGCAGAAAGCGTGCACACAATTACACTTTGTCGTCGAAACTTTGCCTTTGCTTTGTCATCGAAACAATATGGGCTCAAATAACCAATGAGGAACTTGCGCAATATTACATTTTAGCGGTGATGTATGTGGCACAATGAATGTTCGGGTGTTTCGATGTAGATTGTACCTAATTGTCAAAAGTTACATAAAATAAGTGAGCGAGTGTGAATCAGTGGGAGAACGTGCGACTTTCGTAATTTTTAAACTTTCGCGATTCGAACACAATGCAACTTGGTCGAAACGTCGAGGTAAATAAAATTAATGTTTTTAGCGCGATTAAGTCCCATTTTATTATCATAAACTATGTGCGACTTTCGATCCGACACACCTGAGTTCGAATCCCGCTGGCCCCACTACTGAATTTCTTAAATTATATGCGGATTTAACACTAGCTCTAAAAAACGGTGAAGGAAAACATCGTGAGGAAACCGGCATATCCAAGAATTTATCACAAAAATTCAAGGAAATGTGACATCCACCAACCTGCATTGGGCCAGCATGGTGGATTATGGTCCATACTATCACTATGAGAGAAGGCCTGTGTCCCAGCAGTGGGAACGTGATGGACTGATGATGATGATGACAAAATATGGAGAGGAAGTCTACGGATTGGGGTAGTGAAAGAAAGTGCAGTTGTAATAAGCCCTTTAAGAGTTGTTTTATGTACTAAGTGATGGGACGAGCATGTCATTCACCTGATTGTAAGCGCCACGCCAGCCCGTAATAATTGCAGAGCCACCCAGAACTTTTAATACCATAAAAAGCACTGCGTAGAACTTCAGTAGCGTTCATATAGATTCTTGCCCTATTAAAAGACTTCAATTAAAAATATTTTCTTTTTTGTCTTAATAAGCATTATAATAAAGTAGAAAGATTCTCAATTGCACTTTTATTCTCGGGTCAACATAAAAAATGGGTCAACTCGCTATGTATTTCTAATACCCCGCTCCAGGTAATTTTATCAAAACACGCTCGCAGAGTAATTGGCATAGCAGGCGAAGTAAGCTTTAATTATTTTGATTTATGTTGCGAACATTGTTCGCTTGTTTTGTTCCCCGTGGCATTCCGGGGCGGTGATGAAAAAAAAACAACCCTCCCGTTTTTAATATTGACGTTTTTGCGTTTTTGGAGGAGCTCTGTCTAAGAGTATCAGCATTTAACAATGATGAAAGAAAAAAGTCTTAACTAGACCTATATAAACTCCTTGTTATATAACACAGTGCAGACAACAGTAATTCCAGTAAGCCTTTTTGGCGTGAAGTGAAAAGTGATACAGTTCGATTTTGTTTTATTTTCCAAACAAATGTTATTTCGAGTGATCATGTGTAATATCGGTGGAATATTAACCATTATGTGTTCGTAAACGTTCACGAGTGTTGGCAAATGAAACAAAAAGGGAATACATTGCTTTTTATGTTTTCTTAAAAAGTCCATGGAAAGCTTAAATAAAGTTCCGCCACTTTATTGAAGCACTATAAGAGGGTCCGGCTTGTTGCTGTTGACCCTCATTCTCAACAAAAGCATAATAAATGGAATATTAAACTATCAAATAAAAACTACTCTCTTTTTAACCGACTTCAAAAAAGGAGGAGGTTCTCTGTTCGGTTGTATTTTTATTTTTTATGTTTGTTACCTCAAAACTCCGTCATTTGTGAACCGATTTGGAAAATTCTTTTTGCGTTGGGTTCAGTATAGCTACGAAGTGGTCCCATATAAATTTCATCGATATGTGACTTTGGACTTCGAAGATACATTGAAGTCGGTTTTTGTTTTTTTCTAAAAATTAATTATTAAGTTTGCCCGTTAGGCAGGCTAAAGTCTCTAGGACCATACCGCCATGTCTTTCGTAGTTTTTATTTGATAGTTTAATATTCCATTTTATTATACTTTTGTTGAGAATGAGGGTCAACAGCAACAAGCCGGACCCTCTCCAAGTGTTTCAATAAAGTGGTGGAACTTTATTCAAGCTTTCATGGACTTTTTGTGAGAACATAAAAAGCAATGTTTTCCCTATTTTGTTTCATTTGCCTACACTCGTGCACATTAACGAACACATAATGGTTAATATTCCACCGATATTACACATGATCACTCGAAATAACACTTGTTTGGAAAATAAAACAAAATCGAACTGTTTTCACTTCCCGCCAAAAAGTCATAAAAACTACGTAAGACATGGCAGTATGGTCCTAGAGACATTAGCCTGCCCTAACGGGCAAACTGAAAAAACAAAAAAAAAAGTAATTCCAGTAAGGAGTTTGTTATGAACCTTTTTGAACGACGAGACGTCATGCTTTAATTTACAGAAGTAGAGCCAGTTACAGAGGTAGAGCAAGTCAGCTCTGTTTGACATTGACGTTTAGACGAAAGTGTTTTGATAGATGAAAAGACAGCTGATGACATTGACCAGGACTTGAAGTGCGGACTGACTTGAAGTATGGCCGTACTAATAAAGCCCCTCCATCCAAATTAGGACCGCGTTTTATATGATTTAAATTTTAAAGTACATTTTTTGTTTCTTTTGTTTATTTTTGGTAGACAATAAAACCTTTCCTAATTATATCTCTTAATTCAAAATTAATTTATAGAAAAAAAACAAACTGACTTCAATGTATCCAAGGTCAAATATCGATAAAATTTACTTACCACTTCGTAGCTGTACTGAACCCAACGCAAAAAGAATTTTCCAAAACGGTAAATAAATAACAGAGTTCTGAGGCAACAAACATAATAAAAATTGAACAGAGAACCTTTTCCTTTTTTTGACGTCGGTTAATAAACCTTTTATTAAATTACCTTTAAAGTTAATGTGATATTATTCAGCAGATATTAATGTTGTCCACTTCGTTACGATTGGATTCGGATTGGATTCGGATCGGATTCGGATTGGATTCGGATCGGATTCGGATTGGATTCGGATCGGATTCGGATTGGATTCGGATTGGATTCGGATTGGATTCGGATTGGATTCGGATTGGATTCGGATTGGATTCGAATTGGATTCGGATTGGATTCGGATTGGATTCAGATTGGATTCGGATTGGATTCTGATTGGATTCGGATTGGATTCGGATTGGATTCGGATTGGATTCGGATTGGATTCGGATTGGATTCGGATTGGATTCGGATTGGATTCGGATTGGATTCGGATTGGATTCGGACTGGATTCGGATTGGATTCGGATTGGATTTGGATTGGATTTGGATTGGATTTGGATTGGACTTGGATTGGATTTGGATTGGATTGGATTTGGATTGGATTTGGATTGGATTCGGATGGGATTCAGATTGGATTCAGATCGGATTATTCCGGACTGGATTATTATTGGATACGGATTGGATTGGCATCGGATTCGAATCGGATGCATTACGGAGCCGCTCTAAAGAAACATTCAAGTTATACAATGTGAAATCAATATCTACAATACTATGCAGATACAAGCATCAGACGCGATACCAATGAACATCAACCCGACACTATCCAATTTCCATGATTCCCGGCATCGCACTGCAACCGACCGTCGATGCAATCAATTAGCACGAAATTGTTCAGCTGATGTACGGAAATATACAACGTGCGGTGAGAGGGCGCCAATATTTAACACTACCTGTGTACAGTCAGCGATAAAAATAGCTGAGCATTTTTTCATAATCTATATTTTGTAAAATGGTTTCAATTCCTGTTACATAACCATCTTCAACCTTTTGAAATTAAATGAAATGAAATAAATTTATTTATCTTAATGTAGGACTGTAAATTAAAAATAAAAATTCTACATGTGAAAACAATGGCAAACTTGTTCTCAATTTTTTAGCTTTGGTATTGAATATATAAGCTGTTTGTTTTCCTAGGATAAATAAATAAATAAATAAACCTTATCAGTGCAAGAAACTTGCAAATTTTTTTATTTATAATAATTTAGTTGTGACTACAAAACCCCTATTATAAAGATACTAAACTATCAACGACATAAAACTAAAAATGTATACGTATACAGCTGGTGTTCATGAGGCAAGGTGCCTGCATTCCCGCGCTGTATGGCTAACGCTAATCTTTGAGCAAGGAATGAGTCAGCCCTTTTGTCAACTGCGGCTTAGACAAGACGTGGACAAAATCTATCTATACAAAAAAAATACGCCCAACGATCACTTATATACATAGATCCGGGCCCATAAATAGGATTTCCTGTATTTAGGGAACCGGGAACTATGAGGACCGTGGTTCCACAACACTCAGACAGGAAACAAATGCCTGCGATGTTTTTTATGTGCACAAACATTTGTCTCTTCGCGGGAATCGAACCCGCAACCTCAGTGATCTATGCGATTTAAGCCAACCTGCTCAACCACTTCACGATAGAGGCTGACTTAGTTATTTAAAAAAAGAATATCTATTGTTTGCTGTACACCCATGTTAGGGAAACAGGTCATAAATGTGTAAATATGGTTTATGAAACACTAGCAATAACCCGCGACTTCATTCGCGTCGACATAATAAAATATAGCCTATAATAGTACTCAGGGATAGTGTAGCTTTCTATCAGTGATAGAACTTTCAAAATAGAATCAGTGTTCCAGAGATTACCTTCTACAAACATACTTACATACTTACAATTTTAACTCTTTATAATATTACTATATACATGTACATTGAATAAATATATTATAGCCACTTTTATCGCTGACTGTACCACAGTAGTAATTGCTTTTTTAATATTCTGTGGTTGTAGTGTGTATATTGCCATGTGGTCCGACAACGTTGTCCAAACAACCAGACTTGTTCAGAACTGGTTTGAGTAGTTTACTAGTCCTCAAATCCAATTGACTTACAATTAACTGACTGAACCGAACTAATGTCATCATTAAGAGATATTCTCGCGAATCATTAAGAGATGTCTTTAAACATATAAATGTATTAACTTTACCTTCTCTGTATATTTATGAAAATATAATGTATGTTCGTAAAAAAATGCACAAATTCAAGGTGAATAGTGACCACCACGACATAAACACTAGAAATAAGGATAGAATTGAAGTACCCAGGATTAGACTGAGTAAAACGAATAAGTCCTTCATGGGCAACTGTATACGTTTTTACAATAAAATTCCAAAATGTATAACGCAGCTCACAGAAAGTAGATTCAAATGAAAAATATGAGTGTGAAAAATATTCTAATGATAAAAGCATACTACACAGTTAGTAATTACATAGAAGACAAAGATAGATGGAACATTCCGCTTCTGCCAAGTAGCCAACTGGCACATAAGAAGAAAAATATTGTCAAAAACAAACATAAAATATTGTGACAAAAGTTTTAAAAAATATGCCCCTCAGATTCTTGCCGTATCTTCTGAGTAGTGGTTCTTTTTTCGATACGGTGGTAGAGTCATTGTAATCATTGACGTTCATAAGTGCGTCTGTGACGACAAAATTGAAATAAAGAACTTTTGATTGATTGATTACAGCAATTAACAAAATTTCAGTGGTCTGTTTTCAATCAATTTTATTTATTTATTTATTAGCATACAAAACAGAATGCAATCATAATCAGATTCCTGGTAGGTCTCTCGGTACCACAGCCTTACCAGTTATTCTGCCGCCAAGCAGTAGTGCGCAAGCATTACTGTGTTCGGGTTTGAAGGGCATTAGAGCCAGGGAAATTACTGGGCATCAATAAGACTTAATATCTGATGTCTCGGGGTGATCAGCGCAATGCAGTGGTACGCAGTGATTTTTATGGTATTAGTTCTGGGTGGCACAGCAATTGTTATGGGCAGGCGTGACGCTTACCATTAGGCAAAGAACTTGCTTGTTTTATGCACTCAGTACCATAAAAAACAAACTGTATTGTACATGGTATCGTTCTAAATTACATTCCAAAACAATGTACGCCTAATCGCATCATAATTGTTATTAATAAGGAATACAATTGCTAGACAGGCTATATATAGATTGCATAGTTCGATATAATTTAAACGAAGGTTTGGAAACTATCGTGAGTCGAAATATTCATCACCACCAAACATGGCTGCGCGGGGTAAACAAAATCCCGCGACGCCCGCGCCCCACGCGCCTGCACCGGTTTTAGCGCCGCGCTTGCGGCGACAGGAACGAGCGGAGGCGCGCAGACCGCGCAGTCTGCGCCGCGAATCCAAAGCGTAAACTCCCAGAAAAAGGACATCCTAATTGTCCGAAACCTTTTCAGAGTTATCATAACGTAAGCGTTGCCGTTTATATTTATAACGAATAATTTAAATGCATGATTATAAATCATTTTAAACCATCAGCGACAACTACGCAATTAATAATCATTTAATCTCATACCCACTTTACATTCTCCATTCTGGTGACATATCAACCTCTTCTGCCAGTTAACCGTAACTGCCATTTACCCTTTATTCACCCTTTAGAGGTAAACCCGATCTGATAAAACTGACGGTGAATTATCATAATAACGGATACGAAATTAATGTGCTATTTTTGCTTAATAGCAGACGCGTGCTATTTTGGTTTATAGCTTTTTGAACCGCTATTGTGTCGAGTATTTAATTATTGAAGATATATATATATTAAACTAATTTTGGTAGTTACTTTTTTTAAGCGTCAAGTGGTTTCAGTTAAAAGTTTTGACAAATTATTCAAAAAAAAATCCAGACATCCCTGCAGATTTTCTTGGTGCTATTACATAGTATTCTTTGGTGCTATCTTCTCTAGCGGGCGTATTTCCAAAGCACTGGTGGAGTCAGTTTTCGCATTTGTTTTCTGGGCCCGGATTTCAATTTGAGTATGGGAAAGAAATGGGTAGACATGTTTACCTTTTTCTTCAGTCACGATATTTTAAGTTACAAATTTGAACGTATTTTAATTGATTTGTATTACGAGTATGTGTATATGACGTTTAAAAGTGCATTTTCTTACCTATTTAATAAATATCTTTTGACTTTTGGCTTAATAAAGTCATGCATAGTTATTTGTATTTTTATTTGAGCATTCCGCAACACAACACAGTACCTACGTACAGCGAGCGTAGTCTGGAATTCCGCTAGTAAAAATTCCATGCATAGAAAATATCCTAAATCTGTACGGTTACCTTTTCTTTTGTTTCGTTTGCAACCTTGAGAAAGCTCGATTTTCGCCAAACCGAAAAACTAACAATAAATTCTTTCGTCCACAAATCTGAGGACCCTAATCATTCGTGCCGATTTATAAAGGAGACGTCATCATATTTGGTGCCCGTTAAGGACGTACTAAGAAAGTACTATTTGGGGGGTATTTAATATTATTATTTTATAACCTATAGACTCAGGCATAATATTTCGGATACATCACAATTAAAAATAATCCTATTCATTTTATAAGTTCAAAACGATGTGTATCTGTTTAATATCACTTAGCTCCATAACGACTGAATAGATTTTAATGAAGTTTATGATGTAGGTACCTACTTTATGTCATGGAATATAATAAATACACAATTCCTTGATTAACAGCTTTAAGTCTAATTCTATGAAGAAAAATAACACTAAATATTTTTAAGACCTTTTGTATAAATGTTTATCCTAACGTTGTTAGCGGGTTTTTGTTCGTTTGTTCATTTAAAACTTTCATAACTTCAACACTTTAAATTTCATTATATTACGAAAAACGTAAACTTGTATTACATTTTACCACTGCACTGTTGAAACTTTGAACTCCTCGCAGTAATGCAGACACTATAAAAAAATATTTTCGGTGTAACCGGCGCCGGTGCCGGCGTGGCGTCCAGTGTGGCTTCAGTGTGTTTGAATAACAAAATAATCAATGGTAGAGCCATTGTGATAATTTGACGTTCTTAAGTGCGTCTGTGATGCCAAAATGATTAAAGAGATTTTGATTTTGATCAATCAACTCATTTGTAAAATATAATGATGAAGACAGGAGACAATATAAAATTTAAAGAGAAAACGGTGCCCCAATGCTTCCTTCCTAATTACGCCCACAGCCCGTCATCATATTCGGTAGCCATCTTTGCCTCCCATTTTGTCGACGTTGATAAATAATTTCATTTCTTTCCTCGAATCGTTTTCAAGGGTGCGGATACAATATCGGATTTTTCTGAGGCGATTGGTGAAAAGCCATTTTTCTGGTAAATAAGGTGAGAATGGGGGAGGGAATTGGCAAATTATGAAAGGGATGAAAGTAAATGAGAAAACGGCAAGCGAGGGACTGCACTTCGGTTGTTTTTCATTTGAGATGGTCAAAAACATCAGGGAAGTACTTCTGGTCGGATTAGTAAATTTCGTTGGACATAATTTATGGCGGTTTTCTTTGCGCTAAGGATTTTATTATCCTTTTCCTGTACCTTTTTCGGGTGTTCGTGATTTCTACGACAAAACTGCTGAGTTAATCGGTATACCTATAAACTGAACGGTTTCTCAGCTCTACTTTGTTAATGATTTCGTACCTAAAGTTTGAATCGATGTTTCAACCGAGATAGACTCGTATTACGCGTAGTTCAACGTCATCGACATCTGAAAATGATCGATGGATCGATTAAAACTACGAACTATCCTTAATACGACAAATTAGTGTCGATTCCCAATTTGAATAGACAATCGATCCAGTCCACTCGATTATAGAGCGCTTAGCATCTCAGCTCCGAATGACAATGTAATTGACATCGCGGACATAGCATTACAAACTTATGCGCACCGTCTACACAACTGGAATTCAGCTTTAATCTTTATGAGATAAGAGCTAATTGGGCCGTAAAAGTGATTTGTTAAATGACTGTTAGGAGTCAAGTTCTGAACGGTTATAGATAGGGTTAGCTTGTACATCGCGCTAGTTACAGATGTTGGGAAGGGCCCGAAGTTTCACTTGATTTGCGCAATTTTCCTTTAGATAGGACAGAGCTAAGTTATGGGCGATGTTTCAGTGATAATATTGATATTGTCTGTGGAGCTATGGCTAGTTGTGAATGGGATTGGGTTTTGGAGTAGCCATTAGGAGAACTTAATCGTCAAGAGTGAGTGTGCCTCAGTGGCGGAACATGCAACTTTCGATCCGATGCACCCGAGTTCGTTCGAGTTGCTGGCCTAGCACCACTGACTTTATTAAGTTATGTGCGGATTTAACATTTGCTCTTAAAACGGTGAAGGAAAGCATCGTGAGGAAACCGGCATGTCCGAAGAATTGATCACAAAAATTCAAAGACATGTGACATCCACCAACCCGCACTGGGTCAACGTGGTGCATTATGGCCCTTACTCTCTCTATATGAGAAGGCCTGTGTCCCAGCAGTGGGAACGTAAAGGGCTGATGATGATGATGATATCGTCAGGTCATCAACGTGAATGGCATTTCATAATTTTAAAAAAATTAAAAAAAAAAAAATTGTTTGAATTAACAAACAATTTTAATTTAATTTCAACAAGAAATATGCCAGTTCAATATATATTGACAATTTGTTTAATTTCTTATGCTTTCTTTTACAATGTGTGATAAAAAAAAAATTGTATTGTAGAGAATTTTAAAGTTGATCTCTTTTGTTGTATAGAAAATACAAGACATTTTAAAAATTAGGTAGGTACTACTACATAGTATTGAGGAAAGCAGGCACCTGTTCGTAGAATTTTACTTTGAGGTTGGTTATATAAGCAGTAGTGCGCAATCATTACTGTGTCCCGGTTTGAAGGGCATTGTAGCCAGCGAAATTACTGGGCATCAATAAGACTTAATATCTAATGTCTCGGGGTGACGAGCGCAATGCAGTGCTACGCAGTGCTTTCCATAGTATTAAACGTTCTGGCGCTTACCATCAGGCAAACGACATGCTCATCTCAGCACTCAGCTCCATAAAAAAAAGTTCACTGAGGTAGATTTAATAACCAATATTAATTTATACATTATACAGAGTACGTTAGAGACTGTCCGTTACAGCTTTGGCAATATTCCATGTGAATGAAGTCGTCGAAGTTTAGTATTCTTTCGTCAAAAAGCATATTATACAGTTAGTAATTACATAGAAGACAAAGATGCACTTTTGCAAAGTAGCCAACTGGCACATAAAAAACGTAATATTGTCAAAAACAAACAATGTATTATAAGAGAAGTTCTAAAAAAATGCCCCTCAGTTTCTTGCCGAATCTTCTTAGTGGTTGTTTTTCTGATACGGTGGTAGAGTCGTCCATAAGTGCGTCTGTGATGCCAAAATTGAATAAAGGACTTTTGAATTTAGAACTTTGAAGTCATAAAAGTATAGCGCAACCGCAGCGAACCATTTCATCAAACCGAACCGTTCCCGTTGTAACCCGCAAAATAACCAGCGTGACACGATAAACAGCGCATTTTTCCCGCGCCGTGACACCGACGATATCTCAACGGCTGTCACGAGCTCGATACGGTCTCGATGCGATAGGTTCAACGCGGACACATCGACATAACCTATTTTATTATAACATAAACCGAATCGAATTATTCAAATACGATATGGTGGCGGGAAATCAGAGGGTTTCGGAGTTGAATTTTCTGACTAGACTATTATACTAAACTAATTCTGTATCTGTGTACTAGCTTTTTCGCGCGACTTCGTCCATTTGGACGACATATATTTTCCTAGACCATTTTGGCAAGACCTTTCCAGTATATATGAGAGTATGCGCTGTTAAGTGGTGTCATAGTCTATGCAAAAACTGACGACACAAAAACCCTATAAAATATAAAAAACGGCTAAATCAATTTTGATAAAACATCTAAAATATCTAGGTCTAAGAACCACCGCTAGAGAACCTGCTTTCGAATAAATAAAAACCGCATCCAAATCGATTCACCCGTTTAAGAGCTACGGTGCCACAGACAGACACACATAATGGTCAAACTTATAACACGGTACCCCTCTTTTTGCGTCGCGGGTTAAAAAGGGAGTTTGCTCTTCATGAAGTTTCACAAAACAAGCTCATCTCTACGCCGCATCTGTCGCGGGTGTCACCCTATTTGCTGGCGGGACGTGCTCCGAAAATCGATTTTATAACCGGTAACTCGATAATGATAACAACGGTAAACAATATTCACTCAAATGTCCTTTTTTTATCCTACTAACGTAAATGCAAGAAGATTTGTGTATGTTTATTACCACGTTTCATAACGTCTAAGCGGATTTAAGATATACAAAATAATATAATAATAATAATTAGCTTTATTATTATTATTATTATTATATATATATTATTATTATATATATATTATTATTATATATACCCTTAAACATAGAAATTAAGTACAGCTTAAATGTTTACAGTGGTGTAACAAGGGACAGTCTTATCATTAAATCGATCTCTTCCACAACATTTGGATGGAGCGAATAGAATAACGAAACATAAACGGACGATGGTGATATAAATTATAATAGATATACAGAGATAGTCAAATTTGGTATACATACATACCTAGATACTTTAAGTATATAGAACAAGACATACCTATATAAAGATACTATTACCCCGGAATGTTGTTATTCAAAAACAGACGTCCATTGATTACATTCATAATTATGGACCTCTAACTAGGATTCCCTTTATTCATATTTATAATTATTTTAATTAAAACTTTAGCTTCAGGCTTGAATAAAGTAGGTATCCAAACCGTTCTGCCTCACAACGATCCCTTCCTTTTGGAATTGTACTTTATTCTCCGGGATTAAAATAGATTATTTTAAACAGTTTGCAAAACACCAAATTCACTCAGTCATTGCGGAAAGCTAGGTAAGATTTTATAGCTCACAGGATTAGCCAGCTGAAGTGGCAGTCATCATCCTCATAAGCGCATCACGTTCCTACTGCTGGGACACGGGCCTCCTCTCATAGAGAGAGTATGGACCATAATCCACCACGCTGGCCCAGTGCGGGTTGATGGATGTCACATGTCCATGAATTTTTGTAATTAACTCTTGGATATGCCGGTTTCCTCATGATATTTTTCTTCGATTTGAACTCGGGTGCGTCGGATCGAACGTAGCACGTTCTCCCACTGAGCCACACTCGCTCTAGTCTCTCGCTCAGTCACTCGGAGTGGCCCGGCCATATCAGCCGTAGAACCGATAACCGTTGGGGTACACGCGTTCTAGAGTGGAGACCACGAATTGGCAAAAGTAGTGTAGGACGCCCTCAGGCTAGGTGGAGCGACGATCTTCGCAGGTAGCAGCTGGATGAGAGTAGCCGGGGATCGTGCTCAATGGCGTGCAATTGGAGAAGCCTATGTCCAGCAGTGGACTGCGACAGGCTGATGATGATGGTGATGAGACAAGATTTCACATTCGTATATCCATACACGAATACAAAACCATGTAGTTCCTGATTCCTCAAGTACAGGATATCCTAGTTAGGTAGAATCTTATGTCTTGCGATACTTACGTACTGAGATGGCGCAAGCGACCCAAAGTAAGTCTTGGCCTCCGATAATAAGAGTCTCCACTTGGATCTGTCTTGCGCCACCATCCTTTCCTCGACGTGGAGTTCGCATAAGTCCCTTTCGACCTCATCCTACCAGTGATATCTAGGACGACGGTGACTAGACGACTAGGTCTAGATAGGTAGACGACTAGACGACGGCCAACGACGGTCGTCGACCAGTCAGCCGTCCCAAGTATGCTCGCTTAACAGCTTGGTCTTTCCCCATTTTTTCAAGGTGGCTGAGCCAACGGAGTTTGTGCGCTTTTATCTCGCCGATTATGTTCGGGTCAGCCATCAGTTCTTCTATTTCTCTGTTCTTTCTTCTTCTCCATGTGCCATCTTCTGCCTAAACTAGTACGTCATAAAAAAAAGTAAAAAAAGTAAAAAAGTATACACGTATTTACATAAATTGGGAAGTATAGGCTTATGTACTATAGATTTAATGGGTGACGACGTCACTTTTTTCCAAAAAAATCTTAACGTACCTACTTCAGACTTAAGAGCGATTGATACAGAGTGACGAGCGCAATGCAGAGCCGCTCAAGACCTTGCAAAACAAAGTTCTGGTGCTACAACTGTGTTGGCAGGCGTGTTGCTTGCTGTCAGGCAAACGACCTGTTCGTCACCCAATTACATAAACACAAAAGAAGTACCAAGTACGCATACCTACTATATAATAAGCAAAAGCATTGTTATCATAAAAAGATGTTTACAGTACAGGTGACGTCACGTTCCATCGACTCTGTTAACAAAAGACCTTATCTAGGTATGGTATAATCTCACTTTCCGCTAAAAAAACTCAGTTCGTTTCAAAACTATCACAACAGTTTGCTTTCCATGTATTTCCAAGGAATACTTTGAAGCCTACATCTCGTCGCATCTGGCGCGGGTGTCATCCGATTTGTTGGCGGTACGTGCTCCGAAAAATCGATTCCGTTACCGATAACTCGATGATACTCGATGTTTGCATCGAGGACGCGAGCATAGCTACGTGATACAAATATAGTGGAATTTCAAGGATACGTGCTGTTGGCGGTTCGCGGATCATAATTGGTTTTTGAAGCTGAATAATTCATTTTTTTACTGTTTTTATGAAGACTATGCCAACCAATTACAAGCCCACGTTTTTTAAGTGTTTTTTTGTTAGTATTACTTGAGCTCCTTTTATATTCTGTATCTAAAAAGTACTCTATTGCTGTCGGGTTTTTGACTCTTCATCTGTGTATACAGGCCTTCAGCGATCCAATTAGCAGTATTGCGCAAGCATTTCTGTGTTCCGGTTTGAAGGGCATTGTAGCCAGCGAAATTACTCGGCATATATGAAACTTAACATCTGATGTCTCGAGGTGACGAGCGCAATGCAGTCCAATGCAATGCTTGTTATGGTATTAAAAGTTCTGGAAGGAACTGCAATTTTTGTAGGCCGACTTGGCTCTTACCATCAGGCGAACGATTTTCTAATCTCCGAATCCGTCCCTATTACCGCATAGTTGGTAGGACGATAAGAGGTGGACGATTTCCTGGTAAGTATTTATAGAAACAAATATCTTGCGACCATGATACGATTCAAAGCAGTATTATGCCCACAAATTACTTGCTTCCATGTTATTGCTAAACACAGACGTGGATGGATAAGTCCTGTTTCCTTTCCACTCTCATGATAAATGATGCAGCCCGCCATAAGCACGGCAGGAGTGTTGGTCATAAATTACAAGGAGGGCGCATCGCAGTAGGAATTTTGGAATACTTCTTACTGCCATATCTTTGTCTATGTATAAAAGCTATTACCACGACTAACTGACAAAATTATTTTGTACTAGTATGGGGTCAGCATAAAATTAGGATTTATATTAGGTGTCCATCTGAACTTCGCCAGTTCTTTATTTCGACACGACACTTACTTCTTAGTAGTTGTTTCGACGGAACATAATTCGGTTCGACAACACAAACGGCCTCAAAGACTAGATTATGTTGTGTTAGAGCAGTGACCAGTGAGCGAGCAAAGCAACCGTGCCGCGGCAGCAGGAGCCGGAAAAGCATAAAGAAAGTAAATTGAATGTTTGTGTTGTCGAAGTATTTTCTGTCGAACTATAATTGTCGAATTATGTTGTCGAAACAATGACAAGTCATTGTAAAAAAATAAATTATTTATTAAGATATTTGTATTGTAAATATATTTTAATATATTATATTGTTTTCTAAGTAAAAGTCATGTCGATATAAAGAACTGTTGAAGTTCAGAGGAACACTCTTTATTGTGTTTTAAAATATACAATACACATGGATTAGTAACTAATTATATAGGTTATTAAGTACATATATCATACTAGCAACCACTCGCGATTAAATAAAATATTCTATGTCACTCGGGGATAGTGCAGCGTCCTGACAGTGAAATAATTTTCATCGGATCGATAGTTCCAAAGATAACCTAAAAACATACATACAACTTTACATCTTTATAATATTAATAAGTTTAGATAGTACTAGCTGCGCCCCGCGGTTTTACCCGCGGTTTAGTAACCTATGTGTTAATCCAGAGTAAAAGCGGTCATCGAATTTCATTCAAATCCGTTAAGCTGTTACAGCGTGAAGAAGTTACTAACACACAAACACACATAGTGCGTCTTGAAATTTGATTTAGCTAAATGTTTCATTTACAGAGATTTTACTCGTGGTAGGTCTTTCGTATGCGGGAGGCTGTCTGGGTAGATACCACAGCTTTGCCAGTTATTCATATGTAAGCCCTTAGTATGTCTATTATATTTTCTGTCACCACCGTCTGTGTATGTTTCGTTATTCCTCTCCATCCAAAGGTTGTCTGGAAGAGATCGCTTTAAGCGATATGACCGCCCATTGTTACACCACTGTAAACATTTGACTTGTACTTTATCTCTATTTTTAAGGTGAATAATAAAACTGCCGCCAAGCAGTAGAGCGCCAGCATTACTGTGTTCTGGTTTAAAGGGCATTGTAGCTAGCAAAATTACTGAGCATATGATAATATCTGATGTCTCGGGGTGATGAGCGCAATACAGTGCTTTTTATGGTATTAAAAGTTTTGAGTGGCACTACAGTTGTTATAGGCAGGAATGGCGCTTACCATCAGGCAAACGACTTGCTCGTCTCAAAACTTAGTACCATTAAAAAAACAGAGGGCGCTGTTGTTGTTATACGAACAAATTAAAAAAGTTTAAAATGTAACAGCTTTAATAAAAAGTTTGAACAAAATTGGATGCATTTCAGACGTGCTCAGTGGAGCTCGAAACATGGTGAATGATTAGACACTGGCAGCTTAAAAGAGTTCTTTGCATGTAAAGTTTTACTTGTATATTTTAAGGTATTTGACCGGGGAGTTCTACGTAGTTGCGAAATACGCCTACACCGCTGCGAAACACGCCCGTGCGAAAAAAAAACGAACTAGTTCATCCGTGCGAAAGCTTGTTCTAGCGAATTACGTATATGCGAATCAAGACGCGGCGCTGTGATGCACGCCCGTGCAAAAAAAAATTCGACCGGTTCACCAAAGAAGGGTTCAATAAACGTAGGTAAACTACGATTAAAGAATAAGTACATAACATCAAGTACCAGGACACCAGAAGTGCTGAAGAGGTAACTGTTTTGTGAAGCAGAAAAACAATCAGACTGGCTCATCCACCGTTATTCAACTATAGCTATTAGGTGGCAGGTTTCTTGAGAATCCTACTGGGTTGATGCCCCCGCTTTGCTAGTTATTCAGCCGCCAAGCAGTAGTGCGCAAGTTTACTGTGTTCCAGCCAGCGAAATTACTGGGCATTATGAAACTTACGAGTTGTCTCAGTGTTGCGAGCTCAGCATAGCGCCGCGCAGAATCTTGCGAAAAAAAAACTTTGTGGTACTTTGCCTGTTATGGGTAGGCAGATTTCTTACCATCATGACCTGTTTATCTCGATACTAGAAAAAAAAAAAAATCCAACCATAAAGCATTTTACAGACGATCTGCAAAATACTCTCCCAGTACAATACCAAATGATATATACCGAAACATAATTTAACAAGGTACAAGATAAACTCTTATCAAATAATATAAGGGGCAGACTTATCGCTAAAAGCAATCCTTCCATTCAAACTTCAGATGGAGAGAACTAACTGGCTGAGAGAGGTCGGCGGTGTTCTACTAATATAATAAATCCGACTGTTTGGGAGGATAGGTGGATGGATGGATAGATGGATGGATAAATTAATGTTTGTTACTTAATCACGCAACACTCAACGGAATTTGGTATGTATGTACTTTAGTTCCTGGAAAAGGACATATACTTTTTTCCGGGAAACCGCTGGAGGCACCTAGTAAAAAATAAATGAATTTTAATTAAATTCATTAATTTTTTACTAGGTGAATGAATTTTAATTAAATTCATTTATTTTCAGGCAATTAAAAACTTATTAATATCAATTACAATACACAGTCAGTCAAATTACATGCTAAACCGGTAGCTCTCTTAAAATAAAATGATAAATACTAAAATGCTAACTAGTAGCTTTTTTTAACAATCAACGATAAGCCCGCTTCACAATACTAGGAATCCCATGAATACCTTGGTTTAGGCCGCATTCATTCAACCAGACACTTAGTTATTTATGTACCTTTGTCCCCGAGTTAAGGACAAAGCCTTCCAACAGGATTTAATATCAAACTTTAGCCCAGATATTATTTTCTCCCAGAGATACGGAACCCTAAAAAAGGGGCCGGTAAACGACGATCTCAGTGAGTCGAGAACAATCGATTCGGTTTAATGGGCCGAGAAATACCAACTGACCAATGGATTCCGAACAGTTCTTATAGCTAGACGACTTTAGTTCAAACGCTTTGACTGTGTGACGAATCAGGGATTCGGAAAAGCGACATCCAAATGCCGTTTATGTTTTTGGAAGAGTGCCATCTTAGATCCGTTCGCGCGGAAAATACAAGTCTTCAAAGACATGTGAATCTGTATATACCTTCTTGATATTAATTGATAGACTCGCCATAATGGACAAAATCAATAAATAACGCCCAACGATCACATACATTCTCTCTCTATGAGAGAAGGCCCGTGTCCCAGCAGTGGGAACGTGATGGGCTGATGATGATGATCACATACATAGATCCTGGCCCTTAACTAGGATTCTTTGTATCTAGAAAACCAAGCACTGTGAGGACCATGGTCCTACAACACCCAGACACGAAACAAATACTTGCACTTTTTTTTCGGTGCACAAATATATGTTCTGTTGCGGGAATCGAACCCGAAATCTCGGTGGTGTATAAGATGCCCTAGCATAGTTTATTCTTCTTCTTCTGTTCGCAATGCTGTTAATTAAAATGTTATAAATTCATACATTCAAAATATTATTAAGTATGTAGGTATTTAAAATTAGAAGCAAACAAATAATCTTTTATCGGGCTGGAATTAATTATTTTTTTATTCATTCATAAACCCTTTTCGTCGTACCTATGTGTAATTCCAGTTTGGTACCGCGTGAAACACTTTTTACATACCCCGAGTGCTCCAACAAAAGTTGTAACGTAATAGTAAATTAATTCTCTCCTTCAGCAAGAGAATGAGTTCTCAGGTAATTTCGAGGGAGTATTATTTTTAGTCTTTGCCAGTAAAGCCAGTTTTAATTGGTAATTTTCTGGTAAAGATTTTGCAGGATCATTCTAAAAATTAGTCTTTTATTATACCTATATACATATTTAGAGAGCTAGTGTGGCTCAGTAGGAACTCATGTGACATTCGATTCGACGCACTGGAGTTCGTGAAAGCGGGTGGATGCATGTATGTTTGTTACATATTTTGACAGCTTCTGTGGTGTAGAGTTTAGGCAAGTCAGCTCTTATTTCACGGAGTTTGCTGGTTCGATACCCGCTACGAGACAAATGTTTTTACACCGAAAAAAGCGCAAGCATTTGTTTCGTGCCCGAGTTTTGTGGGACTATGTTTCTAGTAGTTTCTGGTTTCCTAGATACAGGGAATCCTGAATAAGTGATGATTAGTAAAAACCACACAAGTGAAAAAGCCCCGGTCGCATAATCTGTGGAACTATATTTATATTTTAAATCTGTGGTCGCAACATATTTTGAATCTATGGTGGGTAGCAAATCGAAATAAAAATAAATTCTATAAAACAGTAATTTTAAATTTTTATGTTTTCAAGGGAACATAGTGTTGACAAAATTATGTATTATATCTTTGCACGTTATTTATCTAATTGCGCAAAATTATTTAATACACCATGACATAGGAAAATTAAGTACACTTTTACCCCAGTAAGTTGTGAACTTGGGTGACAGACAGAAGTCCGCGAATAGATTCCATATATTAGATCAACAAAACCAACTGGCGAAAGTGACCACAATCATAACATATAACATGAAAATGAATAACAAATAACATACCATAATATAAGTAAGTTATTAGGATTATTATAGGCTAGTGTCCGAACTGTGACCAATATATCTTTGATGACAGAAGGCGATACGATCAAAGATATTTATGAGACACACGACCTTGACATATGTTAGCCTATATTTTATTGTAGGTATTTATTGTGAGATCACGACGCAGACTTGGAAAAATATCCTAATCCTAATAATATTATAAATGCGAAAGTTTGTGTGTCATGTTTGTTACTATGTATCACCGTAACTACAAAACCGATTTGGATGAAATTTGGAATGTAGATATGTAGTTTAAGTTCTGCATTAACACATGTTATGATAATCTAATTTTAGAAAAATAAACCCCTAAGGGGATTAAACATGGTGGTAAAGTTTCTATGGAAAATTTTATTCCTTGGTTAGATTCACTCAAAACTCGGTACAAATAAACTTTAACATAAATAATAAAACACATATTTTTTTTTAAACTACCCCTAAGAGTGGCGCATGGGAGTTCTAAAACTTGTATGGTTTATTTTAGTTCGATTCTACACCACCGAGACCTTGTACACCACTGAGGTTGCGGGTTCGATTTCCACGACAGGACAAAATGTTTGAGCATAGGAAAAAAAGGCGTAAGCATTCATTTCGTGTCTGGGTGTTGTGGTACCATAGTATTCGTAGTTCTTGGTTCTCTAGATACAGGGAATCCTAGTCAGAGGCCAGGATCTATATAAGTTATCGTTCTAAAAAAACATTACGTGGGTTCAACCATTATTGGATATTTGAAGGGTTAAAATTAAAATAAAATACTTTTTTAAATCTTTTACAATAGAACAGAAATGAGATTAAATAGAAATAATTTTATTTTTGTTAACACAAGCGACTATCTGTTAAAATCCAAAATATTCATTGTTGACCGCAGCCTATTGTCTCTCCTGTGCCGCAGAGCATGCACACAAAATATAACTCTGCTCAGACAGAAAAAGATAAATTCTAAGCTTTTATTCCCAACAAAAACACAACAAAGACAATAGCTCAATAAACGATCGGTCCTATAAAACCGCTTCATAAACGCTACATTATTCCCCTTCACATCGTTTTAGCCGATAAAGAGATTATATAGTTTCTGAACTGACGGACTATCGCAACGGCTAGTCGGCTATTACCTTTAACTGTCGTACAAAATAGCTCTCAACGACACATCTGACCTTTGTCGTAACATGTCGCGTGGTGTCGCGTAACACAATCACAGGGCAATAAAGAGTCGATGAACCTACAAATAAGCTGATGGCGCTAGTGAGAGTAGGAAGCGAGTAAGCTGTTAAAATATAACCTTTAATGATGTACAAAGTGGCTATTAAAGACACATCTGATTCTGACCTTTGTCGAAACATGTCGCGTGGTGTCGCGTAACACAATAACAGGGCAATAAAGAGTTGATGAGCCTATAAGTAAACTGATGGCGCTAGTGAGAGCAGGAAGCGAGTATTAGCTTTTAAAATATCACCTTTAATGACGTACAAAATGGCTATTAAAGACATCTAATTCTGACCTTTGTCGTAACATGTCGCGTGGTGATAAAGACTCGATGCGACATGGAGGTTGAATTAACATGGTTTTTTTTTAAATTCAGCCCTTTTCTATCGTGTTTTTTTGTACTCGTACTTCATTGCGTTTTCGAAAATATTGGGGAATTTTTTAGTAGAAATGCATAAGTCTCTTATACATACAAGGATTAGCATTTATAAAATAAATAAAAATAAAAAAATAAAAATAAAATTCATTTATTTCGGACAACTTGATCCATAGTATTTTTTTAGTATGTACATGCAATTTATGCTATAAACTTTAGCTTTAATTATTGTACTGTAATTATTTCTTGTTTTTGTGTGACAATAAAGCCTTATCTAATCTAATCTATGACTAAATTTATAACACATTTGATCTTGAGTCCTAATATGTCACGTGATATGGCGTGACATAATATTTTAGGTAATAAAGATGAGCCCTATAATAGCAAGCGGCGGCGATTTTAAAAGCATTTCTACCTGTAACTATAGGTCAAGATATCTTATAAGTAGTTGAGCCATCATACGCTAAGCCCACTGCAAAATCAACTTAGGTACCGCTCGAAATGCAGCTGTATGGTCTTGACTTTCACAAGTATGCGTATTTCATACAAAAAGCTTTAGTAAACGTGTATAATATGAAGACCAACCTAACGAGACTAAAACTAAAACGTAAAACAAAACAAAAACGTCAAAAAACATCCGCTAATAGTTTTAATCGCACTCCACCCTAAAACACAAGCGCTCGCTTTACTCTGCTTATACCACAACATATACTGCGCAATAGTTTGTACATTTTCGGCACGCGCGCGCTAACTGCTTTCCGATTGGTCGAGGATCAAAGCAAAAACAGATCTAACGAGTGTATGGATTTCATATCTTGTTATAGAGGATTTACTGGCAGGGTAATGTATGTTATTGGATTCCGTAATGTGGTATTGAAGAGGAAAAGGACATAGTTTACTTAGGACTTGTATTTAGACTCTACATTCTCGTACTATCGAATATAGAAGTAGGTTTGGGGGGTGGGTAATAGCGAATGCATATTTAATGTCTTAGTCCATTGTTTATCAATGTATTCTTGTATTAATGAAGTTGTATGTGTACCGCAATGATAACTAAGAGAATTTTGTCGTAAAAAATTCAATACACATAAAGTTTAATTTATTTTATGATATTTTTTTAAATAATGCAAATATCTATGTTACGAATATCTAAGTGAGTAGATTAGAGAGTTTCGAAATTCAGACTGAGGAATATTTAATTGTAAACTACTCAAAACAAATGTTTGTTTTATTAAGTAGAATGTAAATTTGTCGGTATACAGGCATAGCCCTGTTAAAAAAACCATTTCATGTGTACTAATCAACGTAAAAAACACCCTAACAGCTAATGGAACTTGGTAGGAGTCTTGTAATAGGGTTTGATTCCTGCGACGGGACAACAATTTGTGCAAAGAAAAAAGGGCAAGCATTTGTTTTGAGCTGTGTCTGAGTGTTGTGAGACAATGGTCCTCGTAGTTCCTGGTTCCCTCTACACAGGGAATCCTAGTTAGGGGCCAGGATCTATGTATATGATCGTTGGGCGTATTTATTGATTTTCCAAGGGTAAAACAGTGACCATTTTGCTCAGCCAATGACATTATTTTACCACAAAATGTAGCAACAGCAGACAGTATCTCTTTACATTCGCCGCTAGTGTGAAGTTAAACGCATTAGCATGTAAATGAGGGTAGTCATGCCGACGCGTGCCGCCCAGTGGCTGATTAACTGCGCAACTTGATTGAAGGTACCAATTTAAATACAGTTTTGGGATGGCTTTTCTATTCCTAGAGCTAAAGTATATTATGCATCTCTAAGCTATTTTCAGTGCCGCTTATTAGGACTGTTTCTCGCGTCCGATCTCTTATCCCCAGAACCCTTTCTGTGCTCAATGCCTCCTGGACGCAAGACCAAATTTTACGGATGAATGAAAGGTGATTCTGTCGGAGTGCTTGGAGTTCTGTGAGATGAATGTGCGACAGTTGTGTTGTTGTTATCTATAATGTTTGAATAATTTAAAATAAAATCATAATTAAATAATATTTAATTTACCTTTGATTGACATAACTTATCTTTTTTGTCTGTAATGTATTTTTTTTATATTTCTTGTAGTAATTTATTGAAATATTTTACTTTTTACTTTATTATTTGACTGTATTTTTTTTAATTGTATTAGGTAATTGTCAAAGGCCGTCTAATAAATAAACAAAACAAATTACTCTAAATACTGTAAAACAAATTCACCGCTCACAATGCCTTTTTATGTCCGTATGAAGTGTCGAGACGAGCTGGTTGTTTACCTGATGGTAAGCGACAAGCTTGCTAATAACAGCTGCGGCACCACCCAGAACTTTTAACACTGAAGAAAGAGCACGACTTGCTCGCCCATTCATCATCATCATCGGCAACTCACGTTCTCACTGCTGGGACACGGGTCTTGTCTCATAGAGGGCTATAACCCGCCACGTTGGCCTACTGCGCATTGGTGGATGTCACACGTCCTTGAATTTGTGTAATTAATTCTTGAACATGCCGGTTTCCTCACGATGTTTTCCTTCTCCGTTTTTAGAGCGAGTTAAACGCACATAACTTAAGAGAGTCAGTGGTGCGGGGCCAGCGGGATTCGAATTTGGGTGCTTTGGATCGAAAGTTGCACATACTCCCACTAAACCCACGCTCTCTCATTACTCAGTTGTAAAATTTGTGAAAAGTTAGCCACAAAACAGTCATCGTGTAGACAATTTTATACATATATCTGTTCCAAAAAGGGTCGTCCTCAACGAAGTTAGAGGCACAACATCATCAGACATGACATCCACACGTTTCAGAATAACGGTACAAAATAGGCCGTCCCCGACCACGACAGATTATATAACCAACGTAGTTACTACGTCAGTAACGTACCTACCACGTAATACTGTCTAGGCACTGCATTTGTAATACCTACACAAAACCATATGTCTAAGAAGCGTACGTGACATGCTTTCCGAGTCTGAATGTCAAAGAATAAGGTAGTACGCTGTAGAAGGTCTTTTCATAAATATTCACCCACACATGTACCTACTAGCGTGTTTGTACTTAGACTTTCAAGTAGCCTGTTTTCTTGGCATTCGAAAGTGTGAGATGCTATAGAAAAAGTCACTTTGCTCTGTATCTACAATATCTACTGCAGATGGATCATTGGAAATCTCTTGCGCAAAGGTCGAGCAAAAACCGACACTACCAGTGCTTCAGAAATACGCCTGCTAGAGGAGATAGCACCAAGAAACTCTACGGGGTTATCTTTTTTTTCAACTCTTTTAAAATGTCTTGAAATATAACAATGAACAACTGGGTATAAATTAAAATTAAGAAAATGGCAAACAAGAAGTACAAGTGCATATATAAATAGGTATATAGATACAGCAGCAGTTAGAATGACCAGACCAAGTTCCACCACTTTACTGAAATACTAGGAGCCAAGACCTTGTAGCCCTTGATCAATAAAATCACCTTAACCTTTATATCTCTTCTTTACACTGGATAAATGCACAAATCGAGCAAAGTAAAAAAAAAACACAAGTCCAAGTACCCGAGCGACTTGACGCGACACATACACAAAGCGACTAAATTGGAAACGTCCTCCGTACACGCAGACGTGTTATTTGTTACCTAACTTGAGACTCCAAGCGTCGAGTTGATAGCGGGTTTTACTCCCACGTTGGGTAGTTTGCTATACTTATTATTATTAGGAGCCTGTTTTGTCCCACTGCAGGGCAAAGGCTTGCCTACCCTCCTTCCACTTATCTCTATCCATTGCCACGATAGACCAGTCTTTAAGGTGAAAGTCTAGCTCATCCTGCCATCTCGTTCTTGGTCTGCCGCGAAGTCGTTTGCAATCGTGTGGGGCCAAATAGGTAGTGGTTTTGGCCCAGAGATCATCCGACATGCGGCAGACATGTGCAGCCCAGCCCCATTTGAGTGCTGCTGCTTTTTGGGTGTCACATCTGCTATCTGAGTCCTGGAGCGCAGTATGGTGTTTCTTATACGGTCAGTACGCTTTATCCCAAGAATATTGCCATTCATAGCTCGCTGGCAGATCTCAAGGCCGGACCTCTGATGATTTGTCAAAGACCAAGTCTGCGCACCGTAAGTGAGGATGGGAAGAACGCACATGTCCACGAGTCTGCGCTTAAGGGACTGAGGGAAACTTCCCTTCATGAGGTCTTGCTATACTTACCTGTTTTAAATGCGACGCCCAATACAAAACTATTTAAAAGGTGTTAAAAAGGTGTTAGTTATATTAGAAAAAAAAATTATATAAAATTTAAAAGGTGGTTTAAAAGGTGTTAGTTATATAAGAAAAATTAATTAAAAATTAAAAATGAGTGGAAATGGAAACTGTGCGTTTGCTGTATTTAATGTATATCAGCGAAAGAATCAAGCCGAAATGAAAGTGTAAAAATAAATAATATTTACCTAATGATCTACAATAATCTCCTCATATATAAATTTAAAAGCAGAGCAATTTTTGTATATCTCGTATATAATCGGAATCTCGGAAACGGCTCCAAAAATTTTCATGAAATGCAGGGGGTTTCGGGGGCGATAAATCAATCTAGCTAGGTTTCATCTTTAGAAAACGTTTAAAAAAAAAATACCGAGCAAAGCTCGGTCATCCAGGTACTATTTTTAGTATAAGGAATCTATTTTTTTTGCTTTGATTATCCGTTTATTCGTGAACGTTAAATAAAATAACTTAACCTGTACGTTCGTTTCAAGAACTTATTTAACATATATTTCGTCCCCTTAATGCAAAAACCAACTGAGTGCGCTTTTTAACATTTTAAAATTAGTATGTAGATCTTGAAGAGGAGATTCTAATGGTATTTGTAACTCATTTTTGTTAAAAAGCGCACTTAGTTGGTTTTTGCAGTAAGGGGACGATTTATATCTATTAGTAGGCACTCAGCACAGTATAGAAGAGCACAAAAGAGACCATGTTTTAAAAAAAATATGATAAAAAGTTAGTTATACCATAATTTTGCATTTATTTCATAAAAACATTTTCATGTTCTGTCTCTCTTTTCTTTTGCCTTTTATGACTTAAACCATTGTCAAGAAGCATCGCCGTGCTTTCAAACTGGGAACTAGAAGGAGTGAAAAATGTCCTTCCCTTGTTCTCCCTCGCCTTCATTGGGAATAGAAAAGTTTTCCTTACTTTTCTGAGAAGATCTTTATGTTAATTGGTTATTTATGGCGGAAAATAATAACCGTTAAATGGGTAAGTATAAGAAAGAAGCCTCTGAGAGGTGTTTCCTGCTATCTGTGAAACTTGGAAAGTAGATATATAAATAGATAGGTAAACACTTTATTGTTAAAACCCTTAAAAATAGGTACATGAAAAACAAGTACATTTTTACAGTAATCAGCATAACAATAGTCGGCCTTATCGCTCAAAGGGATCTCTTCCGAACAACCTTTGAACAGGAAGCACTAACATAATTTGGAAGGACGGAATCTTCAGTCATTTCAAAAAACAACTGAAGATTAAATAAGTAAAATTAGCCCTGTTTAGATTGGCTCTAAACAAGGAAGAGTTTAGTAGAATGACTACCACTTTCAGTAGTGGAGAGGCACCCGAAGAAGAAGAAAGCCCTTTAATAAGAATATCAATGTACATGGACGACATCTAAGGGAATCACCGCTTAATCTATCTCTCTCATAGACCCGACGGGATCTAATATGGCCCAACGACTGTTGTCTTAAGACAAAAACCGGTACCGACGGCTCAACGGGCCCTCCATAGCACATCATCATCATCATCAGTCCATCACGTTCCTACTGCTGGGACACGGGCCTTCTCTCATAGAGAGAGTACGAGCGAAAAGCCATTACGCTGGCCATGGCAAGTTATGGATAGCTTCATCAGCACGGTAGCGATCAGATGTAACCACACAAACGATCACCTAAGTGGTGACCGCAGTGAATGTGAACCTAGCAGATTTGTTATGAATAGTTAAGTGAGCTACGCGACAAGCGCTACTTATAACTGCCCCGTTTCTGCCCCTGTAGTGCGTCAGGACTTTTTGCGCAATATTACATTGGCGACTATCACACCATCATCTGCATGCTTCCCTGATCAACAGAAAGCTGGACAGGACCAATAGCTTCCTGAAGACGATAGGTCACTGTTGGCGGAGATAGGCTCCTATCTCCGCTTCGCTGTGGTGTCTGGTCCAGCTACTTGTAAAAATAATCGTAATGTGATTTGTGTTGTACATGGATATTCTGTCAAAAATGATATTTTTTTACTTTATTAGGTTATCTGAGTCCTCGCCTGCGCGGTACAGGGGCGCGGGGGTATGACGACAAAGGGGACTGAGAAAGGTGCGGGCGGCGGGCGAATTTTTGTAATCGCTCATTTCGATCGCAACGCGGACAGCGATCGCACGTGTTAATTGTTGCGGACGCCTTGTGAGAGATACACATGTGATAACAATCTCAAGATGAATCTTAAGATCTTCGGTCATAAAGTGAATGGTCAGTGCAAGCAAATGGCTTTAAACGTGTACGAATATTTTAGAAAAAGAAACTGGTCCCAAATTCTAGTGAATATCAACAAGACATACATTTAATTATCCTATATAATAAATAGTACAATAGTTTATTACCAAATATTTTATTTACGTACCTTCATAGCTTTTAGTTAGTAAATTAAAATTTTGTATTATCATTAATAATTTTTCATTTAATAAATCACAATTTCTTTACTATGACGTCACATATCTTAGGAACTATCTTGGCGCATTTCATCTCGTGTGTATGTCACTAAGCGCCCCCGCCGCCCGCACCTGTCTCAGTCCCCTTTATCGTCATACCCCCGCGCCCCTGTACCGCGCAGGCGAGGACTCAGATAAACGGTCGGCCTTCAAAGATTCTACTGAAAGAGATTTAAGCGATAAAGCCCATTCATTTATTTAACTTCTACATAATATCGTCTATATCGTCAGCCTCTGTGGTGTAGTGGTTAGGTCGGTTGTCTCAAATCTCATACACCACTAAGGTTGCGGGTTTGATTCCCGCGACAAGACAAATGTTTGTGTAAAAAACAATTGTTTCCTGTTTCGGGAGTTATGGGTCCTCGTAGTTCCTGGTTCTCTATATACAGGGAATCCTAGTTAGCGGCCAGGATTTGTGTATGTGATCTTTGGGCGTATTTATTTATTTTCTTAAGGGTAAATAATAAAGTCTTTATTTATCTGCCTTTTTTGTATGAGATCTTCTAAATATACCTACATATACACGATCTCTTAAGCTTCGCAAAAGGCCACTCGCATACTTTTCCGCCCAACAAGCGACAGTCACAAACATATATATATCTATGTATGTGTATAGAGATATAGAGCTCCTGTGACTAGTGAGCTGAGAGCGACGAGAGCTCCTATTCGCTGAATTTGATTTGCAAGTTTCCATGTTTTTATGCAGGAATGAATCTTTTAAAGTAAGCAAACGATATAGCTGTTCAAGCTTCATTTATTATTATGATTTACACTGCCGCATGCCTTACTAGTTGATTTTGATTATTAATTTTATCGGACTTACCTTATCTAGACATATTAAGACGGCGCGCGGTTCTATTTTAAAATAAATTGAACTTTATTTGATCTACTCGTGAACGAAGAGAATTATCACAAATATATCTTAAGTAATAATATTTTTTTAACCTTTGCTATCCCACTGCTGGGCAAAGGTCTCCCCCAAATCTTTTCAGCCGTCTCTATCCTGAAAAAGAACAGAAAGGGAAATAGGTACAGCAGAATATAGAACAATAAATTAAGAGGTTAAAAGAAGCATAAGAAAGGATTTGAGAATTAATAATTATGATAAATATACTCTCTCTATGAGAGGATGCCCGTGTCCCAGCAGTGGGAACGTAAGGGGCTCAAATACGATACATTTTCTGCCAATACTTTTACAGTTCGATGCAAACTGAGCCTCGAAGGACTTAAATTGAAAATAACTATTGATAAATGTGATGCGTTTTCCAAAATATTTCAGTTTCAGTATGTTTTGTGCCCAGTGTTCAATAAGAGCGTAAACATTCCGAACATCAAAACACACTCGAGCACACGCTCCGATGCACTATCCGCCATCGTCGCACAAATTGAACGTGTGCTTCTGACGTGTATACGAATGCAAATACCTTACTTGTAGCTGTCGTGTGTATAAGAAGAAATACGAATATGTGCCCTAACCGTTTCAGGTTACGATTCAGTTTTTGTTGATGCCATAATATAAGGACGGAGTGAGAGTTTGATTCCCGCTGAAGGAGTTGGGTTTGTTACTGATGTATTTATTTTCATTTGTGATTACAGTCTTTGCAAGTCTAGGTTAACAACTTGTTGACGGCAGTTAATTAGAAAAGTAAGAATAGCCTAATCACCACGCTGCCCAGTGTGGATCGATCTTAGAGTATATACAGGCCTAGCGCACTCCGCACTGTAGGTACGAAGCTACAAGTACATAGCCGGACACCGACGGCGGGTCGCGCGTCGTTACACGTGCCGCGTCAGAAGAGATAAGAGCTATGCGATAGAAAGAGAGGTGCTCTGTAGGTTAATATGACTGGTAGGTATGCAGCGCTACGCGAGCTGAATTTTATTGCGTCATAGCAAGAGTCGTTATTTGTTTAAATGTCTTTGCGGAGTGATGCTTCTGTCCCTTAGCATTCTTTGGTATATATAACTAGCTATAGAGCGTACTTGTCGCCCAATGCGCAGCGTAGGCATGTAAACTAGTGATGGGTACCTAATAATTGTGCGCCGTGACACGGACACACAGTACCTATTGTTGTGTATGTATGTACCTATAAGTGTAATTTTGATATGTGAACATTATTTATTTTAATGCATTAATGTATATGCTGCATGTGTAGTACCTATGTAAAATATGTATGGGATATGAAATAAGAAAGTCAGAAATAAAAATTTTTGGAATATTTTTTTATATTTATAGTTTAACCGGCACATTATCTGCGCTTGAGATTTGAAATTCTAGTAATCTATATAAATAAAAATTAAATGCTGTTCTTTGGTAAACGCATCACTCGAGAACGGCTGGACTGATCCGGCAATTTATTTAATGATATTATAAGGCCTTCATTATAATAATGTAAATAAATGTATCTTAATGAAAGCCTTACAATATCATATATACCTAGTTATGTATACTCTAAGAGATCGATGGATGTCACATGTCCTTCAATTTTTGTGATTAATTCTTGGATATGCCGGTTTCCTCACGATGTTTTCCTGCACCGTTTTGAGCACGAGTGTTAAATCCGTACATAAATTAGGAAAGTCTTTGGTGCAGGGCCAGCGGGATTCGAACTCCGGTGCGTCGCGTCGTAAGTCGCACAAGTTCTCGCTGAGCCACACTCGCCCTTGACTCATTGAAATTATAAAAGGAGCGCTCCGTTCACACAAAGTTATTTACATTAATTCGACCAGTTTTCCGACTAGAATGGTTTTCATCAATTGGGTTATGGTAATTTAATTTTGTTCTTTCATTTTCCGTGCACTCAGCGGCTTTTAGTTACCATTTTCTTTATCTCGAAAACAATCAGATTAAAAATATTTAATCAAAATGGCGGTGACACCGCAGCGCAGCGGGGGCAGTTACGTGAGCGGAGGGAAATTAAATTGTGCGAGTTACACCCCCTCGAGGGTGTTTAGTGGTCCAGTCGAACTGAAAATACGAAGTTTGGGTTTTTACCATTTTCATGTGAGCTCGATTGTCATAATATGCTTTTAAAATCAAAATTTGTTATATATAAGTACACCACCGTCTTTTGTCGTATCACAAATCCTCTCCATCCAAAGGTAGTCTGGAAGAGATCGCTTATTAGCGATAAGACCGCTTATTGTACTAAATACAAATTTTAAAGTTCTATTTTTATTTGTTTTTGTCATGTTATTGGTGAACGATAAAGTGTTATCAATCAATCAATCAATCAATCAATGTCTTAGGTACATTGTTCTGAAAATTTAAATAGTCTATCTTCATAGACTTTTTTGAATTTTTGACCTGCAGAACTCGTCATTATTAACTGATTTAAAAAATCCTTTTTATTTTGTTTTCATTATAGCTTTAACATGGTCCCATATAAATTTCATCGACATTCGACCTTAGAATTCGAAGATTCATCAGAATTAAAGTCGGTTTTTTTGTTAAAACATGTTTTATATATATAATCCCGAATTCACCCCAGCAAAATTACAGATGGGTTTTTTCGATTGATATTGCTTCGTTGAATTGTAATGCTCTGTTGAACCAAATAAGTAGCACCATGGATGGGTTAATACGCATCGCATCGATCAGCTATTAACCCGTCATATGTGCCACGGGTTAAAATCAAATCTGATAAATTATATTGGAATTGAAAGGTAGGTTATTTAAACATAATATTAAATTATGCTATTGAGCAATGAGACGAGCAACTCGTACGCCTGATGGTAATCGCCACGTTTGCTCATAAAAATAATTGCAGTGTCACCCAGAACGATTAATATTATGCAAACTACTGCGTAACCCTGCATCGCGCTCGTCACCTTGAGAAATCAGTTATTAAGTCTCATATGCCTAGTAATTTTTGCTGGCAAATTCTTCAAACTAAAAGACAACAGCAATGCTTGGCAGCGGAACAACTGGCAAAGCGGTACCAACCCAGAGGGACTCTCGCATACAAGAGGCCTACCTAGTAAAATTATGTCTACATTCATGAAGATCTTATTACTTATTATTTCTCTCTTCTTAGTCGGTCGTGGTGTAATAGATGGTGTATGCGGTGAGTCTTCAGCGTCGTGGTCCTCCTTAGCGAGGGTTACTGCTACAGCAAAGGTTTTTTTCATTTCTGGCGGTGATAGCATTGCGAGTACACTGGACTTTGGTGGATGGAGTTGCAGTCTTAATCAGATCTGTCCAACGCGTAGGTGATCGGCCGCGCACTCTTTTTCCTGCCACCTGACCCTGGCGCAAAAGTTTCTCAATTGAATCTTAGTTTCTGAAGAAGTGACCAAAGAAATAATGTGGTTTACGGGTGACACTCACGTTTAAGTTGCAGCAGTCTCACTATACTCTCAACCACACCCGGTAATCTTTTTCAAGATGAGTACTGAACGCTCGCAAACGCGGCGCGCCGTGCTTGAAAAAGACCACCAGATTTGGTTAAAACTGTAGTTAGACTACTCCAACTTAGACGTGAGTGTCACCCGTAAATTACAATTAATAATGAGACAAAAGAACTTCAGTATTCGTAGCTGTTCAGTCAACGAAGTCTATATTTGATTTGAAGTTCTTTAAGAATATAATTATTTGTGCGGAAACCCGTCTTCTCGGGGGTATCTTCAAGAGGCCTCTCCGGCACCACATCTCAAGATCGTTGATTTAACGTCGTCGATTACTTTTATCTTATTTCAATTTATATCACACTAGACGAAACCTAGTATTGAATTCTATTTATTGGAATTGAAAGAAAATAATAACAAAAGTTTAATTCGCCCGGTCCCTTCAAAAGCTTACACAGCTATACAAAATTGGCTCTGATGATTTACATTGTTTCGAAATTCAGACCAATCGTTCTTTTTAAAGCCACAAATATTTCCAAATACAAGTTAACATGAATTCACGTGAATAGTTTTGTCTATTTAACTGGGATGGGCATCACCCAGTGACCTGTTTTATCTCAATTTCGAATTAATGGTTAACCTCAAAACGTTTCATCCATTTTCTGCAATTAATCGTTGTTCAGACCCTATTCTATTTGCTGTTGGTATTAGAGGTTTCAGTTGTTAAGCCAATGTCTTTGATATTTCAAATCAA
This sequence comes from Petrophora chlorosata, assembly GCA_951640565.1. Taxonomy (NCBI): domain Eukaryota; kingdom Metazoa; phylum Arthropoda; class Insecta; order Lepidoptera; family Geometridae; genus Petrophora; species Petrophora chlorosata. Next base: position 2,555,658 of record OX621207.1, read on the forward strand.
TTTTAGTACTATAGTTGCTCCAACGCGCTGAATTTATAATAAAAAAATGTAAGTAAATCTTTTTTATGATGAACTTATTAATAATAATTTACGGGTCACACGTTAAAGTTGGAGTAGTCCAACTATAGTTTCAACCACATCCGGTGGTCTTTTTCAAAGCGAGCGCGCTCGCTTGCTTTGTAATCAACGATGTTCTTTAATTTAAAAAAAAAATTGCTCGATTATGTCTTTATCTTTATCCCTTCTTATCCTTCTATATCCCTTTCTCTCTCTACCTATTATTTTATTTCTTCCTCTTTCATTTTCTTTCTGCAAAATTCAGCACTATGGATGTAGCTAGTTGATTTATTAGAAGTATTTTCTCTCTCTAAGAATTATATTTCTTTAGAATAAGTGATAGATATTCTTTTTTTCTTTCTTTCTTCTCGGCGTTTGTATCTTTTGTGTGGTATTTTGCATGTCTATATGTTTGAGTGATATGTCTTTCAAACGGCTGTTCTTGGATGGTGGATCTCAAAGAGAAATTTGGCATAAAAGCTGTTCATAACAATAGAATGATCATGTTTGAAGATGAGTTAAATAATAGGTGCAAGGTTTTTTGAAGGTTCGACGATAATTTGAAATGTATCATTCGCGAACGCTCAGTTCAGAGCGAATCAGTAGCAGGGACTTATTTGTATTACTGATGTGACAAAATATGCGGACTGAAATTCCTGCTTCATTGAATCAGCTTCAAAAGTCCCAAATGTTGAACGTAGCAACGACGTCCTGATTAAAATGGAAACAGATCATGCAATAAGTGACACACGTTTGTATTATTGCGGCAACCCTATCCCAAATGATCCAATCAAGCAATACCGTATCAATTTAGGGTTATACCGAATTGAATCAGGCTTGACAATAGCCTAATTTTACGAGCGGGGTATGCCAACTGCGTTCTAGTGTACACGCTTAGAAATTAACTAATCAGAATAAATAGGCGTGCGGTCAGAAGGGTCGAAAATTTATACGTGACGGTATTTTCCGGTATACAGGAAGTCGGGTTAACCGACATGCGTATACAAACCGGTACATCGCAGTCTTACGTGCTTAAATTGGCCAAAGCTAGTAGTTCAATAATGTTAATCAACCGAAACGGTCCTCTAGCGATAAATACTACAAGTGGTAGGTTTCTCGTATGCAAGAGGCCGTTTGGGTGGGTACCACCGCTTTGCCAGTTATTCAGCCGGCACCGCCGAGCAGTAGTGCGCAAGCATTCCGCAAGAATTCTTTGTTCCGGTTTGAAGGGCATTGTAGCCAGCGAAATTACTGCACATTAAGAGAGTTAAGAGCAAATTATCTCAGGATGACGAGCGCAGTGTAGTGCCGCGTAGGTTTTTACGCAAAATAAAGTTTTGGGTGGTGCTGCAACTGTTATGGGCAGGCGTATTGCTTACCATCAGGCGAACGACCTGCTCGTTTCGTCATTCAATTGCATAAAAACTGCAACTGTTATTTTAGAGACAGTACCGGAATACCGTTAAATAATAACAGTAAAATTTTTGGGTATACAGGAGATACTCGTACGTTTATCGGAATCGTATCCAGCGGTCTCGGATGACAGTATAATTGGTAGTCCACACTTTTGTATCAACGATCGTACGCTTTATGTGTCATGTTATTTTTGGGCTTTATTTGTATAAATAAACGGATTATTCACGAATCGGAATATTGTTGATGCTATTTTTGTGGGGATTGCTTCAGGGGATGTGTGTGATGTTCATTTAGCTGGTATTTTTGTAGCTTATTGGAATTGCTTTCAAACCTTTATCTTTTGCGAACTAGTGAATATTCATGCTACATCAACGTGTGCCGACTTATTAATTCTGGTATTTCATTTTATTCTAGCTGCGCCCCGCGGTTCCACTCGCGGTTTCCCGGGATAAAAAGTAGCCTATGTGTTATTCCCAGTTCTAAAGTACATACCAAATTTCATCGAATTCGGTTCGGTAATTTTTGCGTGAAAGAGTAACAAACATACATCCATACATACATACATTCTTACAAACTTTCGCGTTTTTATAATATTAGTAGGATCTTGCTCTCAAAAGATAAACACGCAAGAGTCTACAATGTCCGTTTGTCTTTAATACCTTCATAAATAAAATAACGAATTCCAGTAAAATAAAATAAAACAGTAAAAAACGGCAGAACCGATTTTAATAAAAACATGTCTAAGCATCACCGCTAGAAAATCTGCTTTCAAATAAAAAAAACCGCATCCAAATCGGTTCACCCGTTTAAGAGCTACGGTACCACAGATAGACACACATAGTGATCAAACTTATAACATCCTTTTTGCGTCAGGGGTTAAAAATTCACACTACTTACTAAAACTAACTAAACAGCTTATAAGGTTAAACAATGGGACAGCTTATTGGCTTTTAAAGGCTTTTGGACAGTTCACATGATCCAGCTCACTACCAGTTGGCAGTATTGCCCCGTGGGATTGTAATACTGATATATTGAACAAAGTAAGCCAAATAAGCCAAACATGTCAGTTTTTTTTCCAATGTTATTATGTAAACCTACCTATATTAATTTACGTATTAATTGTCTTTTTTTATGGAACTGAGTGATGAGATGAGCAAGTTGTTCGCCTGGTGGTAACAATTGCTTTACCACCCGGAACTTTTATTTCCATAAAAGCACTGTGCAACACTGCATTGCGCTTATCAACCCGAGACATCAGATATTATGTCTCATATACCCTGTAATTTTGCTGGTTTCAAACCTTTCATACCAGAACACAGTAATGCTTGCGCACTACTGCTTGGCGGCAAAATAACTGGCAAAACTACTGACTAGACATAAATTAGAAAATCATTGAAATGAAACGTCGCCGATAAAAAGCTGGCAATTACAAATCAATATCACAGGTCAATGTATGTAATGTATGTATGTATATTATAGTATAAGTAATTAAAAAATTAATGTCATTAATAAAAAAATACGCTCAACGATCACATACGTAGATCCTGGCCTCTAACTATGATCCGTCCTTCTAAATTATCTTAGTCGTTTCTGTTCAAAGGTTGTCTGGAAGAGATAGCTTTGTGCGGTAAGACCACCTATTGTTTTGCTGATTACTGTGAAATGTACTTGTTTTTCATGTACCTATTTTTAAGGTTTTGACAAATAAGATTTTATTTATATATATCTATCTAACTATGGTTCCTTGTATCTAGGGAACCAGCAACTACTAGGACCATAGTCTCACAACACCCAGACACGAAAAAAATGCTTGCGTTTTTTTTTTTGGACAGACATTTGTCTGGTTGCGGGAATCGAACCCACAACCTTGGTGGTGTGTTAGATTTGAGCCAACTTGCCCAACCACTACACCACAGAGGCTAACAATGTTTGTGGGCTGAAGGTCTTTAACCATCAATTTTCCAGCAACCTCTCCTGAAGAAGTACTGCAATCGGTTAATCTTGGAGAAATGTTGCATTACAGCAATTTGCAGACAGAAAATAACCGGGAGGCATTAACTACACAGCCCAGGATTTCGGAGTACAGTAATGAATCTTGCCCGACCAACAATGAACCAATATTCTTAACTAACGAACCATGAACATACAATTTCTGAACGTTTCCAACCGTTTCCAGATGGTGACGATTTGGCGCCGATTACACGCCAATTTCACCCTTATTCTTGGGGCTGGTAGCGTTAATTTCGTAAGAATGGTATTAGGGTTTTTTTTCGTTAGGAATTATATCGTGAAATGGATCGGATATTTTTAGTGAAACTGTAGAGGGAGGGGAGATGTACCTACTTGGATTAAGTACCAACGTAGTTAACTTTCATAGCTACAGTTAGGTTATTTAATTTTGCGCTACTATTTGTTTTGAAGGGCATTTATTGAGCAAATGAAACCTAATATCTCTGATTTCTCGGAGTGATGTGCACAACGCAGTTCTACGCAGTACTTTTCATAGTATCAAACGTTTTGGATGGAACTGCGATAGTTAGGGAGGCGATAGGGGAGGCGCGACACTTACAATCAAGCGAATTACTTGCTCGTCTGATGTTGCCGCCAAGCTTGCCCAAAATAAATTATTCTTTCATCATCATCATCAGTCCATCACGTTCCTACTGCTGGGACACGAGCCTCCTCTCATAGAGAGAGATAGAGTGGGGTCATAATCCACCACGCTGACCCAGTGCCGGTTGGTGGATGTCACATGTCGTTGATTTTTGTGATTCTTGGTTTCCTCACGAGGTTTTCCTTCACCGTTTTAGAGCGAGTGATAAATCTCCATATAACATAAGAAAGTTAGTGTTTTGACACCAGTGGGATTCGAATTTGGGTGCGACGGATCGGAGTCGAAAGTAGCATGTGCTCCCACTGAGCCACACTCGCTCTCCTGCTATTTCTTAAATTATGCTTTACCTGGCCCCAAACTAATGTCACTCTAATCAAAGAATACTAACTAATACTTAAGTACTCTAATACAGCTATTCCCCCCAGCTGAAATACTTATTTCAAGTAGCAATATGGCAAAGGGCAAAAGAATCCTTTTTTGTTTGTCATAGAGGACCCACTTTATCAACGTTTTCTCCCTAATAACCAATTAACCCTGAGAGGCACCTTTCGCATTTGGCGGAATTATGCTTTAACTGACCCATAACAAACGTATATGTTAATCTGAAACAGTTTAACCATTTATTTCAAGTTGCCATTTATAGGGCTTACGTACTAATTTTTTGCCAAATAATACTTTAGCCAACGTTTTTTACCCACTATATTAACACTTTAATGCACCTATTACGCTTGGCCAAATTATGCTTAAACTGACCCATAACAAACTTGTGCTGGCATCTCAAGATAAGCTAGTAAACTGTTGATTTAATTAATTTCGGTAACCGAGAGTATGCACACACATAATAGTATGTTTGCGAGTAGTGCCCAATAACTGCCAAATTTTGAACACGCGTGGGCGTTGATTGTACGACGGCCCACATATAAGGGTACAGTACGTGTCAAAGTACAGTGACAATTAAGAATAGATATATACAGATATATAGATATATACATAATGCGCGCACTAAACTAATACGTTCATTTACAATAGCTATTCTCTCAAAAATACTTATATCAAGTTGCAATATTTAAAGAACAAACTAGGTATTGTACGTTGTTTATCTGTCAAATAATGGCGACTGTTTGTCCAATCATACTTTGGCCAACAAATTTTTACCCAATCACTAATTAACTCCGAAACACTTACCTTGCTCGACCGAGTTACGCTTTGTCTGACCTCAAATTAATATGGTCATCAAAAACAGCTATTTTCTCACAGCTAAAACATTTACATCAAATTGCATTATAGAGGGCAAACATACTAATTATTTGTCAAATAATACTTTGGCCAACGTTTTTTCCCCAATAAGCAATTAACCCTGTAAGGCACCTATCGCGCTTGGCCGAGTTATGCTTTAACTGGGCCATAACTCAGAGGGCCATAACTGCCGACCTTAGCGATTCATTAACACCGGTCTGTAGTTATGACGCCCCATTAGCTCTTTATGGCAGCGGAGAATGTTAAATAAATATAGTTGAGTTACCCATTGGTCAGTTTTTAAGAACCTTTTAATTAGTAGATTTTTTTTTCGGGATTTTTGGTTTGTGAATGTTTTAAGCTCTTGTTTAATTTATTGTAGGCGGGTAGGGTAGGTCTTTTTATGGAACTAAGTGAAGAGACGAGCAAGTCGTTCGCCTGATGGTAAGCGCCACGCCTGCTCATATAACAATTGCATGCCACCCAGAATTTTTAATAGCATAAAAAGTACTGCGTAGTACTGCATTCTGCTATCACCCCGAGACATCAGATATTAAGTTTTTTAATGCCCAGTGATTTCGCTGGGTACACTGCCCTTTAAACCGGAACACAGTAATGCTCACGCACTACTTTATTTGCTTGGTTAATAATAACAGTTTTATTATCGATCTCATGAACTTCTAGACGTATTGATAATGTTTTTCAAAAGCTAAAAACTTAATGCAAATAAATATTTATAGGCTACTAACTAAAAAAATAATATATATATATACATATATATATATATATATATATATATATATGTATATATATATATATATATATACTATATTATATATTTTATCATTGATTTTGTTTATTGGAACTGTGTGATGAGACGTACAAGTCTTTCGCCTGATGGTAAGCGCCACGCCTGCCCATCTGGCACCTGGAGACATTAGATATCAAGTCTGATATGTCCAGTAATTTCACTGGTTTCTCACTGGTTGTTGCTGATTTTTATTACATTGAAATGTGTAAGCCATGGGTAGGAATATCCCATTATGGCCCATGATGCAATATTCCAACCACCGTGAACAATCGCGAACTAAATTAACACGTCAAAGTCCGAAGATCGTTTCAACTAAAATTAGTATTAGTACAGCCAATAGCAGAACAGCTACGGATTCGAAGTTCAAATTTTGAAATTGGAATTCTGGCACGAACCGCAATTCATTTGACGCGCGCACGTTAACTACACGCGTCCTTCCAAAATTGAAATTTGAATTTGGCTTCTGACTCTGACGTCGACAAGCGTTATTGTTTGCTTATGCCTCGACATGTGGATATAAGATATATTGCAGATAAAAAATAAACAATTATTTTGATCATAGTGAACTTGTTTTTGATGAGCAAATACTTAAATCTCAGTCATATTCAGGGTGGATGTTTGAGGCGGGATAGTATGGGCAGGTACCTTAACCGTTATATAGGAAAACGTTCCTAGGAGACCATCAATAATTTTTTGAGATATACTAAACTGCATTCACAGATTTTGGAAAAATTTACATTCAGCATACAAACATTTTTTTATGCCAATCGATCCTGTTTCTTGTAGGGATAAAAAGACTATGGGACCATTTAAGGTATGAGTACTAGAAATGATAGAAATCTCTTATATAACTTTCCCGATAAATTTAGTACATATTAAGTCATAAAAAAAATTATAAATCGTTAAAAGTTGATAAATTGTTTTTCCGCACGAAATGTTTTTGAATCTTATTTGAGAGGCCGTCTGGAAAGGAACAACAGTTTTTCCAGTTATTTGCCGCCAAGCAGTAGTGCGCAAGCATTACTGTGTTAAGGTTTAAAGGACATTGTAGACAGCGAAATTACTGGGCATATGAGACTTAATGATGTCTCGGGATTATGAGCGCAATGCAGCGCTACGCAGTATTTTATATGGTATCAAAAGTTGAGGGTAGCACTGCAATTGAGCAGGGGTGGCGCTTACCAAATCAGCGCCGAGTTGTTTAAAACTCTCGGCATTTTATGCTGAGCCCATTCGGCGCATATATTTATTTAAATTTTATTTTTATTTTTTTGTTTGTCATTTTTGTGTGCCGATTAAATGGTTTTTCTTTTCTTTCTTTTCTTTCTTTTCTTTCTTTTCTTTCTTTTCTTTTTTTTTTTCTTTTCTTTCTTTTCTTTCTTTTCTTTCTTTTCTTTCTTTTCTTTCTTTTCTTTCTTTTCTTTCTTTTCTTTCTTTTCTTTCTTTTCTTTCTTTTCTTTCTTTTCTTTCTGTTCACTTTAGTTGTTTAGTCGATTTTAGAAATTGATTGTCTATGTCATAAATAGTTATAGTTTCTAGTTTATGGTAACTTCCGAGTAGATTATTATTCATTCAGAGTTTAACATCCGACTCTCGTGGTTATCGCTTTTCGGTTCCCGCCATCCGCGTGGACAATTTTCTCGTATCCCTCTTTTTCGGTGCCATTATTGCACATAATTTGTCGAGGGCGAAGCCCTATCTATCGTTCTCATATAGAAACAAGTAGTGCTACCAACTACGCGGAATACTGTGCCACCGGCCGGTCCCCTTTCGTCGCCGATCAGGTATCAAAAACTAAACGGAGGTAAGCGCGCAAGCCAAAGGGCAGTTAGAGGTACAAAATATCGGCTTTTAAACCCATCGCCTGGATTATCTGGTGAGTTTGCACAGTATTATAACTTTTCCTAAAACCCTCAGATTTTTGCCTTTTGTTTCGTCCATACAGTCCACTCTTATCGAACATTTATTTGCTCAAAAAACACTCTAAACATAACATTTTTTGGCCCATCGAGCCGTATCTTTGTAGTAGTGACCTTATTTTCGTATATTTCTGTGTTTTTCCATTGATTACATCGAATTACGTCGTAAATAATTTCATTTCTCATAGTCAGAGGGTACCACCTATTTGAGAAAATAGTCAGCCATTTTGTTAACTTTATTAACCTACTTTCGTTTATTGTTGTGTTGGTAGCAACATTTTCGACCATAGACTTACTTTGTTTCGTTTCGGTTGGCAAGAGCTGTCAAAGTCAACAAGTGTCAAGTTATTATATCATAATTGTAAAAAATCAAAACTTTCGTGAAGTTGTTAAAAACAAAACAAAAATTTTATTTGTGTTTGTGAACTAGCATAATGACTGGTAAAAAAGATACTGTCGATGAGCTTCGCGTTGCGCGTGATTATGCGCTAATGAGAATCGAGATGGTGGATATTTCGAAGTTAAGCGGTTATACGCTGGCGGACATAGAGGGAATTGCGTCGGATTTTCATGCTTCGCAACGCAAGCTACTTGCATCGTTAAGTGTGCGCCAAGATCGTGAGAATGAGTTACCAACTACAGTCACTTTCGAATGCAAGTTTCGGGAAGTCAAACAGTGCTTGCTAACTATGTCAGTGCCGGTAATAAATAAACAGGAAACTCCGTCAACAGTATCGGTTAATTTGCCTAAAATATCGATTAAGGTTTTTGATGGAAATGAAGCAAATTGGCTATCATTTATTCAGCTTTTTGACTCACTAGTGCACAAGAGAGAAATATCGAATGTGGAGAAACTCCACTATTTACTATCAAGTCTGCAAGGTAAGGCCTATGACTTAATAAAAAACTTTCCTTTAACTGATGAAAGTTATGTAGATGCATATAATACATTAAACAAATATTATAACAGGAAAAGACAGATGGCTTTCACTTACTATGATAAAATTTTGAATTGTGAGGCAATCAAATCAAAATCTAGTTCTGAATTGGAGCGTGTTTATCGTACATTCGCAGAAAACTTAGCTATTCTGGATAAATACCTACTACCTGATAAAAACTTCATGCTGTTTCATTTATTGTGGTCAAAATTAGACAGGCAGACGCGTGAAGCATTTCAATTGGAATTTAATTCTGATGAAATTCCTAGGTTTGAGAAATTGCAAAGTTTCCTAGAAAAACATTATCGTGCTTTAGATATGTCAAATATTAAACCAGCTAGTACTGTTAATAATATTAAAAAAGGAAAGTCATCATCATTTGTCGTGGCATCGGCCAATTGCGCTTGTTGTTCAGGACAACATAAACTTGATATATGTGACAAGTTTTTAAAATTGTCGATTCAATCTCGCTTTGATTTTGTCAAAGAAAAGAAACTTTGTTTGTTGTGCTTTTCGTGTTCACACACAGTTAGAAATTGTCATTCAAAGGTTAAGTGTGACAGGTGTAACTACTCACATCACAGTTTATTGCATTTTGAAAGGAAGACTTCTGATGTGCCTGCCAGTGACTCCAAGAATCAAAATACAGTTTTAACTTCAACAAATAAAAATAATAATGTGTTGTTTGCAACTGCTAAAATTCTTGTAAGAGATTGTCGGGGTAATTTTAAGCCAGTTAGAGTGCTACTAGATTGTGCAAGTGCTAGTAATTTTGTGTCGCAGTCTTGTGCTAAATATCTGGGGTTGCCACTAACAAAAAGTCAACATTCGGTTAATGGAATTGGAAATGTTGTGGCGGACACATTAGGGTCATTGTCGTGCTGTGTAAAGTCAATGAGTAGGAACTTTAGTTTAGATTTAGAAGCTTTTGTGTTGCCATCAATTTGCTCTGAACAACCCGTACAACAAATAGAGTCATCGTCGTGGTCACACCTCATCGGATTGACACTTGCAGATCCTGAATTTGATCGTCCGGGTCCTATTGACATGCTTTTGAATGCAGATGTTTTCTCGTCATCGTTGCTTCCTGGTTTGAAGAGGGGTCAACCAGGGCAGCCCAATGCTTTGAATACCAGTTTTGGTTGGATTTTGATGGGAGGTTGTGATTCTAGTTATCACACTTCCAGTTCTCCTTGTCGTAACCCCCAAAATAAAATTTGCTTTTTCGTTTCGAATTTGTCGTTGGATAACTCTCTCAAACGGTTTTGGGAAGTAGAGGAAGTTGGACCTCAACCTAAAACATTGTCGAAAGAGGACCAACTCTGTGAAGAGTATTTCACTCAACACCATTGTCGTACTGATGAAGGAAGATTTGTCGTTCCTTTACCCTTTGTCGATCCTTTGGATAAACCTAATTTCATAAATTCTCGTGCCATAGCTTTAAAAAGATTTTCGTCAATTGAGAAAAAACTTCAATTGAACCCAGAATACAAGAAAGCATATGTTTCGTTCATGAAGGACTATGAAGCCTGCTATCATATGGAAGAGGTGGAGCCCCCTGTTGTCGATGATGGACCATTTTATTATATTCCGCATCACGGAATATTGCGTCCTGAGTCTGTTAGTACTCCTCTGCGCGTGGTTTTTGACGCCGGAAGTAAGGACTCTAGATCTCGTTCGTTGAATGACACATTACTGTCGGGGCCTAAACTCCAAACAAATATTTTCGATTTGTTGGTCCGCTTTCGTTGGCATGCAGTTGTGTTCACTGGAGATGTCAAACAAATGTATCGCCAGATTTTGGTGCCGGAAGGTGATGCAGATTATCAGCGCATTGTGTGGAGAGCGTCGCCTGATGAGCCTGTGCGTGATTATAGGCTTCGTACTGTTACGTATGGAGTTAAATCCGCGCCGTACCAAGCTCTACGTGCCGTCGCTCAACTCGCTAGAGAAGCTCGCTCTGACTACCCTCAAGGCTCTGCGGTACTAAGTAGAGACATCTTTGTAGATGATATCGTTAGCGGAGCTGACTCTATCAGTCAGGCTCTAGAGTTGAGGTCACAACTTACAAAAATTTTGTCGTCGGGTGGTTTTGACCTCAGGAAATGGACGTCTAATCATAAAGACTTTTTCGTAGATCTGTCCCCTGAAGACTTGTATTCTGAGGACTTTAAAAGATTCGAGGACACCTCTGACGTGTCTTTGAAGATTTTAGGATTACTATGGCTTTCGCGTTCGGATTGTTTTCGCTTTAAAGTTGTCGTAGAGAGTCGTAGATGTACTAAACGTACAATTTTGTCGGAGCTCTCTCGTATCTACGACCCTCTTGCCTTTCTCGGCCCGGTTACTTTCTACATGAAGTACCTGGTGCAACTTCTTTGGATTTCAGGTGTGGCGTGGGATGATGACGCCCCTGAACCTATCGCTACGGAATGGACGCGATTTAAATCGCAGCTGTCGTTGTTGTCGTCAATCTCCGTCCCTCGTCGGATGGTATCGTCATTTGTCGTTTTGCAAGTCCACGGATTTTGTGACGCCAGCGAACGTGGATTTTGTGGCGTGATTTATGTGCGCGTTGTCGATGCAGAAGGTCGTTGTTCTGTATATTTTTGCTCCGCACGTTGTCGACTTGCACCCCTTCGTAAGCTTTCGATACCCAGACTGGAACTCCAGGCTGCGGTTCTGTTGTCGGATTTGATGACTGCTGTTGTTGAAGCGCTCAGTCCCTTCCACACAGTCAAACATTGTTTCGCATGGTCCGACTCTACAGTCACATTGTCGTGGATCAAGTCTTGTCCATCGAAGTGGAAGACTTATGTGGCGAATAGAGTCAGCCATATTCAGGAACGAATTGCGCCTGAGTGTTGGAGGCATGTGAGAACCTCGGATAATCCCGCGGATTGCGGATCCCGTGGAACTCTACCTTCGGATTTGGTAGAGCAGACAGTTTGGTGGAATGGCCCAACTTGGCTCTCCAAGCCTGAAGCTGAATGGCCTGTTTCGCTTTCGTCAATAGGCGTGGATTCAACTATCGTCGAGGAGGAGCAGAAGATTTTAACTCTCGTGACATCTATTGATTCTAATGTAGTTGAACAAATTTTAAATAAGTATTCGTCACTTTCGACTATCAAGCGTGTTCTCGCGTATATTTTTCGCTTTCTGCACAACTCAAGACCTAGTAACCTCAATTTCAAACTTTTCGGTCCTTTGTCACCTTTTGAAATCAAAAGGTCTTTTATGTTTCTAGTAAAACATGTTCAACAAAGTGCATTTTCAAATGAGATTGAGAAGCTTAAAGCTGGTTTCCCAAACTCTTTACCCAAGAGCTTAAGGAAGCTTTCGCCTTTCGTAGATACGGCGGGTCTTTTGAGGGTGGGCGGTCGGTTAGCCCTCTCAAACCTAGAGTTCGAAACAAAACACGTCTTGCTTTTACCTCGTGACCATCGACTTACCTCATTAATTATCGAAGACTCTCATAAAGCTTTCATGCACCCCGGTGCACAAACTTTGCAAAATCTTCTCGCTCAAACCTTTTGGATTTTATCGCCTAAGCGAGCTGTTCGAGCAGTCATTTCAAAATGTGTGAAATGCTTTCGTGTCAATCCTAAACCTGCGCCAGCTCCGCTTATGGGAAATTTACCTTCGTATCGCGTTAGTCAAATCAAACCTTTTTCGACTGTATGCATCGATTACGGTGGCCCTTTCGACATTGCTCTCGGTCGTGGACGAGGAGTAAAAACATTTAAAAGCTATATTTGCGTTTTCGTGTGCACTAGTACAAAAGCTATTCATTTGGAATTGGCCTCAGAATTGTCGACGGAGGCATTTCTTGCTGCGCTGAAGCGATTCATTGCACGCCGCGGTCGTTGTAGCAAAATCATCTCAGATCAAGGCCGAAACTTTGTAGGCGCAAGTAATTATTTAGAAAATTTAATGAAAAATGCGGCGCGATCTCAAGAAATTCAGTTCTCGTTTAGCCCTCCGGGAAGTCCACATTTCAATGGCCTAGCTGAAGCCGGAATAAAGTCTGTTAAAAGTCATTTAGCTAGAGTCATAGGCACTCAACGACTTACGTTCGAGGAATTTTATACCGTGCTTGCACAAATAGAAGCTTTGTTAAATTCTCGGCCACTGACACCCCTCAGCTCTGATGCAAATGATTTTTCGGCCCTAACTCCTGGACACTTTCTGACGCTAGAACCTTTGTCGATTCTTCCAGAAGAAGAGCTTGTCGATTTGAACGTTAGTGCTCTACATCGCTGGAAGCTACTTCAGAAAATGCACCAGGACTTTTGGCGTAGATGGCATCAAGAATACATCCATACTCTACAGCAACGGATGCGCTGGAATAAGATTCAAGCGGAAAATATAGTTGTCGGTACTCTCGTTTTGATTGTAAATGAACAGAGCAGCCCGATGAAGTGGAGTATGGGTCGTATAGTTGCCTTGCACAAAGGAGCTGATGGTATTTGTCGTGTTGCGAGTGTGCAAACTGCTACAAGTCAATTCAAAAGACCACTTGTTAAACTTTGCCCCTTGCCAATTTCGAACTAATTTCATATTTTAATATTTTTCCTTTCCCAATTTTTGTTGTTTTTTCGAAACTTTGTCGTTTAAATGTACCATTTAGGTGGGCGGAATGTTCACTTTAGTTGTTTAGTCGATTTTAGAAATTGATTGTCTATGTCATAAATAGTTATAGTTTCTAGTTTATGGTAACTTCCGAGTAGATTATTATTCATTCAGAGTTTAACATCCGACTCTCGTGGTTATCGCTTTTCGGTTCCCGCCATCCGCGTGGACAATTTTCTCGTATCCCTCTTTTTCGGTGCCATTATTGCACATAATTTGTCGAGGGCGAAGCCCTATCTATCGTTCTCATATAGAAACAAGTAGTGCTACCAACTACGCGGAATACTGTGCCACCGGCCGGTCCCCTTTCGTCGCCGATCAGGTATCAAAAACTAAACGGAGGTAAGCGCGCAAGCCAAAGGGCAGTTAGAGGTACAAAATATCGGCTTTTAAACCCATCGCCTGGATTATCTGGTGAGTTTGCACAGTATTATAACTTTTCCTAAAACCCTCAGATTTTTGCCTTTTGTTTCGTCCATACAGTCCACTCTTATCGAACATTTATTTGCTCAAAAAACACTCTAAACATAACACTTTCTTTTCTTTCTTTTCTTTCTTTTCTTTCTTTTCTTTCTTTTCTTTCTTTTCTTTCTTTTCTTTCTTTTCTTTCTTTTCTTTCTTTTCTTTCTTTCTTACCACCAGGCGAACGACCAGCTCAGTTCCATAAAAAAAAATCTTAAATTTCGTTAAAATCGTCACAAAGAGACCTGATCATAACGCTTCGAGCTTATGCTGTTCGCGGACGCTTGGGTCTGCTGCAGCACGTCGACTGTATACTTCTGGCACGAAGGCGAGCATCGCAGTGCGTAAGGATCATACTTCAGCAAGACACGGCACCTTTCAGCATGCCGAAAGATACCTAAACCTCCCTCGACTCCGATTAATACTTTGCCGTACCGTGCTGTACCATGCTGTTGATGAGCGCAGACCATTACTGATTTTTACTGTATAATTCTCTCATTTCCACAATCATGTTAATAATAATTCATTAATTTCTTTGTTTCAGATACAACTCCACGTATAATTAGCAAATTAAACTTTGAATAAGTAATGTAATTTAAATTACAAAAAAATAAATTAAGAAATTAAGTCAGGCGTCGATTGGTGCGTTTGGAATGACGCGGACGGTTTCGCGTCAGTGATTGGTCTATAGTGATAGTGTTGGTGTATAGTGATGGTGATGTGATAGTGATGGTGGAGTGATAGTCGCCATCATGGTGCCGGCGTTCTGTCGGCTGGTAGTCACGGCTGCTGTGCTCAGCGCCACGCTCATGGCCAAGGCTGCTAAAAATGGTAAGTAGTAGATATAGACACTAATTGTAGGTACACTGAATTGCCTGAAAAACATATTTCATTTTAAAACATACCGTTTGTAAAATTCCTTATTATTATTACTTCTTTAAATACTATTGAAACGTAATTTGATATCTACAATAAAATTTAAAATATGTCTTATATTAAATTAAAAACCCACCCCTAACTGAGCTTGGTGTTCATAGCACTGGCTGCATTTCCGCGCTGGATAGCTATGGCTAACCTTTGCACCAGGTACGAGCAGGAGCGGGGGTCGCCAGTTTTCTTAATTCTACGCCCTATCTCACTCACCAAACTCTTGGCGTCAGTGCCCCAACAGCCCATGGTCTCCACAGCGATGGGCACAAACTAATATTATTGTAACTATTTTACATTGTAAAACTTTTGAATATTCTTTTTGAATCGAATTCAAAAATTTATTTTGAAAAAAGCCGTAGCAAGCAAGCAAAACCGACATGGAGTAATTCTCAAATCAGTTCTTACAATAAGTTCTAAGCTGCGCTATACGAATCGAATATATCTGTGATTTTCAGGAAGTATTGTAAATTTCCAGCAAATGTCAAAAATCCCACTAAAGAAAGGAAACTGACGTCATTATTCGAAAGATAAATTCTAATACCTAACCCCAAAATGTATAAAACTCGTTCTTTCAGCGCGGATTTGCAAACTTTTAAACTCGCTGGTTATACTCGGGTACGTCGATCGCAAAATGAAAGGTTTCTACTTTATGGACGGTTTTTGCTTTATACTTTTTCGATAACCGAAGTGCATTCGGGAAACCGGTAGCTGGGACCATGCTATATTTCAGGAGGATACTGTGATTCAGGGGTTTTCATGAAATTTCCGGTGACTTTACAGTTTTATGAGTTATAAGCAACGCCTGTGGCCTCAACTGCTCAGTTCCCGTTTGCTATAACGTATCCACTTAGTATTTGTAACCTGAAATCGTGCCTAGGTAGGTAGGTATAGCGTTTTATTAGAGATGTACCGACTAGCCGCCGACTCGTCGGGAAATTTTACTATTCGGCTATATTTGTAGTCGGCGAGTAGTCGCGACTATAGTAGACAATAGGTTATATGCTTAAAAACAGGGAATTTGAAATGAAATCGTCATCTTTATTGACATGATTCAATTTCAATTAAGTACTTTCACTATAAACTGTCTTAGCTAAGTCAGTCATTGACTTTTGTTTTTATTTTCTAAAAAAACACTAAGTAACGCCGGTTCGTTCTTAAACATCGCAAGAAAAAATGCAAGGAAACAATAATCTGTTTCGACATGAATGCACAGCGCGGCGGCTGCGTGGTGCTTCTTTTACAGCCGAGTCACTTGGCTGTAAAAGAAGTACAACGAACATAGACGATGCTACCCGAACTTCACCGAAAGCAATTATTATTATTAATTATTAAACTCTTTATTTCAGGCAATATTAAAGTACAACAGAGTAAAACTAACAGAGGCCCATAGAATATATACCTTACAGACTAACATACCTACATACAAAATATAACATTACATTAAATAAACCACACACACACTTCACAGAGTTCAAACATTTCGCTCCTTCCCTATACCTGCGGTATACTACCCCTACAGGCCGAAGTCAGATTTCAGGAACAGTTCCTTATGCATCGCTGGAACTTGAAGCCTATAGGACTTGGATTTAGTGGTCCTAGTCGACTTCAGCCTCGACAGTCACATTGCTATCTGTCCCTGGACCCGTCCATGAAGCGTTTCTTAAATGTACTTCAACACTTCATCCCCTGATGTTTCGGGATTCAAGTGGGAGAGGTAGATGGATACTGTAGGCTCCACAGCTCGTAGTGTAGACGCCGTGAGCGGGGCGGTGCCACGTTGGTTGCGGCCCGGTCGGGGTCGACGTTTCTTCTTCTCCACTGTAGTGAAGCCGTCATTGTCAACCTTGTTCATGTCATGCACTTTCAACGTCGTACCGGAGGTTGTAGGTGCAGGATTCGGTCGGCAATGATCGGCTTGGCCGACTAATCGGCCAACTAGTCGGAATTTTTGCAACCGACGAGATGTCGGTCGGTTAGTCGACCCATGTCATAGTCGGCCCATTTCTACTTTTTATATAAGTCCATCCCCACATGGAAGAAGTCCCACCTATTCATATGAAGCGTTTTGGTTCATCTTTTTTATACGTACAATGAAGGAGTGGAACGCCCTGCCATCGTCTATGTTTCCTGTTAAATACCAAACTGGGTGTGATGAGTGCAGTGCAGTGCTACGCAGTGCTTTTTATGGTATTAAAAGTTCTGAATGGCAGTTGTTATGGGCAGGCGTGGTGTTTACCATCAGGTGAACGACTTGCTAGTCGCATCACTCAGATCCATAAAAAAATCATTTTTTTTTCATGATTAAATGGCCTCACCTTTGACAACAACTCCAGGTGAGTTGTGGTAAGCGAAGTTGCAGTCTAAGGTGGAGCATGTTTGCCCATGACGTGCCTATTTACAGGCCTAGCGCACTCCGCACTGTAGGTACGAAGCTACAAGTACATAGCCGGACACCGGCGGCGGGTCGCGCGTCGTTACACGTGCCGCGTCAGAAGAGATAAGAGCTATGCGATAGAGAGGCACTCTGTAGGTTATTATGACTGGAAGGTATGCAGCGCCACGCGAGCTGAATTGAATTTTATTGCGTCATAGCAAGAGTCGCTATTTGTTTAAATATCTTTGCGGAGTGATGCTTCTGTCTCTGTGCTATTTACTCTTGTCTTAAAGATACCGAGGTTGTAATTGGAAGGATCTATTTGTTTATTACGTCAGAATGTCTAATTGGCTACAGATCCCTCAATAGAGTTATTTCGTCACAGCGGGAAGTTGTAGGTATAACTTAAGATATTTCGAAACCTTCAGTTTGAAATACTATCAAAAAGGAAACAAAAAGCGACACCCATCAGCATTAAAGCCACCAGGATGAAAGGTTTCAACTGTATAGTTTTCCGATACCGCAAGTGCACGCGGCGGACAAATTCGCGGCGAACGCGACGCGGCGACTGTGAGATTGCACGCCAGTGTATATTGCAAGCCAGTGTATACTGCACGCCGATGTATATTTTTATTTGTCATTCACTGTATTTGCGATTGTGATGCAGTTGGGAATCCAATCGGTAGTTCTATTTTCTTGTGTGGTCTTTTTAACCCCCGCGCCCCGGCGCAAAAACCACCCCTTCGGTGTTTTAAGTTTGACCACTATGACTGTTTTTGGCAATGTAGCTCTTAAACGGGTGAACCGATTTGAATTCGGAATTTTTATTTGAAAGCAGGTTTTCTAGTGGTAATTCTTAGATATGATTTATCAATATATATATATATCAATATATAATATTTATATTTATGATGTCAGGGGTTGTTTAAATTTTAGTTTACTTAAATTCACTTGTTACTATTTTCGACTTGAGAAGGAAAGCTGAAGATTGAGCTCCTATAGAGATCCTATAGAGAGGAGGCCGAAAATTGAGAAGCCTATGTCCAGCAGTGGTCTGATGATGATGATGACTGTTTCCTTCCATAAAGTTGTACGACGCATGGTTTTTTTATAATATGAAAAAGAGTTGCAGCAGGTGTGACAGCCGGATCACAAAGGTTGTGGACTCCAATGTCGTTTGACAGAAATATTTGTATACAAAATTAAAATAAATTTTTGTATCGTGTCTGGGTATCGCCATGTTCCGACTCTCTAGATCTATGTGTAAGTTAGAAAGTGAACACAGTCTGCAACTCTAAGACGACCGTGCAGTTAGTAAAGTAAGAAACCTGAGACTGGGTTCTCTAGATTAGAAGCCATAGATAACGTCTCGCTCTTTCGTGTACAGTCAGTAACATAAGCTGAACTGTTTTTGAAATTTTCAGTTTTAAATTATCGTAATTATCATAATTCCGTAAGGCTAGAGAAAATTTTAACCTTTTTGTAACTTTGCTGCTATTGACTATTACATTACAATGCAAATATTATCAACTATATAACATTTGACATACAAACTCAAGCAACACTCTTACCATAAAAAGTCAATCTTGATTCCGCGCCATTCTTCTAAAAATTTAATTTAAAAAATTCAAACCCTCTGGTCCCGGGAGCGTCGTGTCACCGATGAGCGCTTGAATCGCTACTTTGCATACAACTATTACCGCTGATTTCAGCGTCCGACCCCGCGGGATTTTCAGCGCTGTTTCCCTGTCATCCGCTTTTTATCTAGCGATGAAAGCGCCGGAGATGTAGAGTGTTGATGCGATCAGTAGATGAGGTTCAGTGTTGCTTAACTGCAGATTTAATGCTATAGCTTCCGCAAGTTAACTGGCATGTCTTCGAGCAAAATGCTACTTTTCTCTTGATAAGGCTGAATAGGAAACACTTTAGAAATTATGCCAGTGTCAGAGGGCTGGTCATATTTGACGCAGAACCGATAACCATTTTGGGTAGACGAATACTAGAATGGAGACCGCAAATCCCACGTCCTTCGACTAGATGGACCGACGATATAAAAAGAGCTGGCAGCGGCTGGAAAGAGAGAGCTAAAGATACGCTGCGTTTGAGGTAGAAAAAAAAAAGCTTTCTGTACTAGAGTCAAAAACGTCGAGAAAAATAGATACAATATAGATCTATTTTCATTGCTCAATTTAACAGGTATTAGTACGAAATAGACCAGTTAAACTTGAGATAACCAATAGAACAGTAAAACTTGAGATGCCTCCAAGGCGCGACTAAGTCTTTGGCAGGAGAGATACCCTACAGCATCACCAATTTCACTTTCCGAAATACTCCCCGCTGGACCCAATCTGCCTTGGCCGACATGGACTCCGGACCCAAGTCAGCCGTAGCAAGAAAAACATGTGCAGGTGGGGCACAGGGGCTACAGCTCGGATAGTGAATGCGAGTGCGGTGTCTCTCCTTAGACTATGGCACACCTTTTGCCTTGCCCTGCGTGTCCTACCACCTGTACACGCGAGGACCTGTACAATGCCACGGACAATGCTGTGCTTGTGGCGGAGTACTGAACCAAAAAAATATAAAGCCGAAGGATCAACTCGCTAAGAAGAAGAAGACTTGAGAATCGAGGTCTTATCAGGCCTAGCGCACTCCGCACTGTAGGTACGAAGCTACAAGTACATAGCCGGACACCGACGGCGGGCTTCGTTACACGTGCCGCGTCAGAAAAGATAAGAGCTATGTGTTAGAAAGACAGGCGCTTTTTAGGTTATTATGACTGGTGGTTTGCAGCGCTACGCAAGCTGAATTGAATTTTATTGCGTCATAGCAAGAGTCGCTATTTGTTTAAATTTCTTTGCGTAGTGATGCTTCTGTCCTTTAGTATTCTGTGGTTTTACTCAGTGCACAGTTTTGTGACTAATTCTCGGTATAATAATTAGTTATGTTAGTGTGAGTCCCAAAAGGATTACATCTGTACCAACCTCCGTCACTGCCACACACTGTCCACACTACATTTGCATTCTAAAATCCTGGCAGTGTACGCTCGACTGAAAGGCGTGTTCTTGAATTAGGTACACGTTTATTATGAGAGTGCAGCTAGCTTTGTACGTAAAGAGCTTAGTTTCTTTGGATTTGATTACATTTTCACCATGTGGTTTTAAGGCAGAGCAAAATTTGGCGAAATACGGATTTACAAATCTAGGGTGACGTAGTGTTGCATATGCCAGCTTTAAAGGCGAGAGTCATGGATGTCCAACCTCCTCGTCCGATATATTGTACATATCTAAATGAGAGCTTAGGATATTTAGCACATTGTTGAAGGGTTTTTTTTAATTGGAAAATTCGGTCGCCTGATGGTAAGGGCCACGCCTGCCCATAATAATTACAGTGCCACCCAGAACTTTTAATGCCATAAAAAGCACTGCGTAGCACTGCATTGCGCTCATGCGAACGATTTGCTCGTCACATCTCTCAACTCCGTAAAAAAAAATTAGTACTTGTTAGAAACACACCAAACCCACATATGTCACACTAATCACATAACATCACACTTATATTGTAAACGAAAGTTTGTATGTCAGTGTGTGAGTGTGTTTGTTACTTATTCACGCTGTAACGGTTCAACGGATTTAAGTGAAAGTCGGAATAGAGATAGCTTATTCCCTAGATTGTCACATAAGCTAGTTTTAATCACGGTAAACCGTGGGAGTAACCGCGAGGCGAAGCTAGTATAATAAATGCCAATTTTTGTATGTCAAGGTGTTTGTTACCTCTTCACGCTGCGCTGCTCAAGGGATGTGAGTGAAATTTGAAATGGAGATCTAATACCCTGGATTGGCACATAGGCTACCTTTTTATCCCGGGAAACCGCGGGGCACAGCTAGTTTAAAAATATATAAAAACAGACAAATTCTGAATACCGAGGCAAAAATAGCTTTCCCATACTTTTAACGCAAATACACTATCGCACGTATATCGTACCTACGAACCTCTATCCGGGTGTACACTACAGGCCCGGATGAAAATGTAATCCGGACAAAAAAACTGGAATACCCACTCGGCCGCAATGCGACAGCTACGTACTGTCAGCTTCAAATAAATATGCATAGAATTTACAACCATGTCAAAATAATTATTTCAATAATATTATTATTTGTGAAAAACAAATGTCAAATTAAGATTACGACAGGGTTCTAAAATGTATATTTATTATACGTATGTATACTGATACTGACTGTACACTCACCGTCATTAATAACTGAACGCGTTACACCTGGCGTGCAAATGTGAAGCACTTTTATTGTAGGTAATTGTGGACTGTATTTTATGTGCAGAGCGTTGAAGTGTATGAATATAGTTGTTTACGTAAAATTGTAGTTATTTACGATCTCGTTTAATGTTTTATTATTTAAACGAGTATATTTACTCGCATTTTGTATTAAATTGATAATGACTTGTTAAGCTTCACACAGATTTTTGTTCATAAGCTTTTATTTAATTTGCAAAGTTTATTATTTGTTTGTTTGGGTCAAATCTTGCAGGTTGAATCAGAACCACTTCCTCATATCCTACGGAGTTGAAATTTTGCATACTCAAAGTCCAATGACTATACAATATTATGGCGATGGAAGGCGAGCAATGGAACTTCTTGACGGATAATCGTAAACTACTAGTGTGTGGGCTCATTTTAATCTGCTCGCAGTGCGGATTACGAGTTTGTTAAAAGCTTGTCTTGAAAAATATATTTTTCTACAAAAGTCTTGTTTATTACCGAGTAGGCAAGCATTTGACCGCAGTCTCATCTGATGGAAAGTGACGACGTGGTTGACGATGGATCATGCCTGCCTAGAAGATACCGATCTACTCGAGACTTGAAGACACCCGGATTATAAGAATCGAGAAAAAAAGACGCTGGTAAGGTGTTCCATTCCTTAGCTGTTCGCATTATAAAGGTCGAAGCAAAACGCTTTGTTCGGGCAGGAGGATTATCAACCATGTATGGATGCTGAGTTTTCGTGCATGTCGTTGCATTTAGGTACCCCTATAAATCTGTAAAATTGAGTAGAAAGAAGATAAATACGTAAAAATGATAGAGTGATTCTACTGTAGGAAAATAATACGTCATTATACTCTACCGGTCTTTTCCTCATATTTGTCTCTAACTGTACTTAACACAGCTTAGGAATTTCGACCGAATGGTTCCAATATAGCATTAATCATTACTCAGAAACCGCATCTAAAATTATTATAATAATAATAATAATAATAGCCTATATTAAGTTTTTAAATGAGTTTGTTTCGTGCCGCTGCTGGGCAAAGCCCTTCCTTCTTGCCATGACCCTCTGTCCATTGCTGTTAAGGGCCATTCCTTGTCGTAGGCGTCCAGCCCCCCGATTCAGAACCTCACGATAACAAATACGGAATCGATACGACTATTTTCGATGTCGTTTTGGTCGTCACGCCACCAACGTGGGGCCTACGGGGCCCCGTGGTCGTGTTGCTCCGGCTGGAACCCAGTCTGTAAGGGCTTTTGCACCACAGCTGATCCGGCATACGACAAGCGTGTACAGCCCAGTCCCATTTTAGCTGGGCGGCTTTCTGGGAAACATCCAGGATTTGCATGTTAGAGCGCAATATCAAAATCATTAAAAATCTTACAAAAAGAAAAATACAATGTTCATACACTTAAAGACACCGATACCTTAGTTTAAAAATTTCCTTACTTTCAGCATAGAAAAGCTCGAAGGGAGGCCCAATTAGAGCTTTTCTCATTGTCCGATCTTGTGCCTTTATGTTCCAAGTGGTTTCTGCTATTCTTATAATGTGGTCTTCCCATTTTCTACGGGATCCATTTATTTTGTTTTGGGCACCAGTCCAGCCATTTGCCTTTCTTATTATTTAACACTTCAAAAATAAAGCTTATCTTAATTATATCCTTTATTTAAATTCCTGTTAAAAGAAATACATATTATAAGTACAAAATATTTTTATTACAGGATAACAAACAATATCAATAGCCAACAATATCAATAAGCAATAATATCGCTCAAATCTCGTACACCACCCAGGTTGCGGGTTCGGTTCCCGCGATATAACAAATGTTTGTGCACAGGAAAAAAAGCGCAAGCATTTGTAGTCCTCTTAGTTCCTGGCATAACTCTTTATTGTTTCACCACTAGGAAACATAATAACAAAAATAAAAATAACAAACTTTAAAACTAAAGTATTACAATGGGCGGTCTTATCGCTCAAGGCGATCTTTTCCAGACAACCTTTGGATGGAGAGGACAAATAAATAATAATATATAATTTAACCTAGGTTGATTAATTCGACAAACTACGTGAGTCCTAGCCGTTTTATTAAATATTTATTATAAATAATTAATAAAAATACTTTGATTTAGTGTTATAAAAAAATGGTCTTGTTTGTAGTTTTCAACTTCTGATCCAAAAGCCAAAATAACGGAGCAACATTTGTTGTGTAACTAGAGTACAGTTCATATTTATGCGGTTGAATTTTTGTAGCAATGCAATGCTAGTAGTTTCACGAATTTTGTTAAAGTTTTTAGTTAGCCAAACATTAACTTCACAACGGAGTTTTGAATAATACTGTACAGTTTGGCAATTTTAACTTGTCCGCCGTAAGTTTATTGCTTATCACTGTGCAATATATTTTTTAGGAATAGCGGTATGTATGGTTAGGTATAAAATCAAAATCTATCCTATTCAGTTATGGCATCACAGATGCACTTATGAACATATGAACATTTATTTATCGGATCGGATTTATATATGTGACATAGATGTATATATGTATGTGACATAGATCCTGGCCCCTAACTAGGATTCCCTGTATCTAGGGAACCAGGTACTACGAGGACAATGATCATACAACACCTAGAGACTAACAGGTGCTTGCGCTTTTTTTTTCTATGCGCAAACATTTTTGCGCTTTTTTTCTATGCGCAAACATTTGTCCCGTAGCGGGAATCGAACACGCAACCTCAGTGGTGTATGAGATTTAAGCCAACCTGCCCAACCACTACGCCACAGAGGCTGTCATATGATAGATAAATTGGTAGATAGATCGATAGGTAGATAAATACATAACACTTTATTGCACTTAACAAACAGAAGTACAGTTGGAAATACAACATTTCTTGTACCTAAGTACAATAGGCGGTCTTATCGCTAAGCAGCGATTACTTCCAGACAACGACGATAGTGTGGTAATTATAAGATGGACGAATGTAAATGATTTACATATGGTTCATTTCTTTGTTTAAAGTTCGAAAATTTCGGATATCTGCGAGCTAAATTGTGTCCTAGCGCTGGGTTACGAGAGTAGCTTTTCATTGGGATGTGGAATCTTCTGTACCCAGTACTTTAACCTATTCTTTGCTATGGTATGTGTCAAGTACTATTAAATATTCTTTTGTATGATCTTGATTGTATTTGCGCGACGGTTTGTACAGCTCATGTTCCGGGCGGCCATCTTGTATGTTTGAAGCTGCGTCGAACATAACTGCTGTTTTAACTTTTTTTTTGTCATTTAACCAACATCAATTAAAAATAAATAACATTGCATATTAAGCTACTCACACTGCCAATTATAGAGGTTCATGCTTTTATACATTCTGTTAAAGTCACTAGTGATAACATAATAATCATATATATAAAATTCTCGTGTCACAATGTTAGTTACCTTACTCCTCCGAAACGGCTTTACTGATTTTTACCAAATTTTAAATGCATATTCAGAAGGTCTGAGAATCGGCTACTATCTATTTTTCATACCCCTAAGTGATAAGGGTTGTTCACCCTTAACATTTTTATTTTATTTATATGGCAAAACAACGTTTGCCGGGTCAACTAGTAATAATATATTATATTATTTAAGGCTGTAACGCAGTTATAAAAAAATATATACCTTACAGACTAGCGTATTAGCAATTGATAGACACTAAAACTACTATAAGGGAATTAATTTCAGCTTCGCCTCCCCGTAGACCAAAACTCAGGGGCCAGAAACGTCTCCTTATACTTCGCTCGAAGCACGAAGGATTTGAAACTCGCCCTCGTTGACTCCAACCTCGGCAACGATAACTGGTTCAGCTCCTGGATCCATCTGCCGTACCTCTACCTAATATAATGAACGACGTCATCTCTCGACGGGCTCTAGTCAAATCGGGTAAGGTAAATCGCCGTCCTGGGCTCTGCAGCACGAAGTGCAAACTAAACTTTAAATTATGTGCTTATTAAAACATAGTTGTGCATTTATAGATAGTGAGACACCGAGAAAAACTTAATTAAAACTAAAGCACTCACTATCTCATAATTTTAATTCCAAAACGTAATAAACGGAAGCACTTTACTCGCAAAAGAAACTAAGCCTCATTACTTTGAGAACGTGCATTCTCTCTGCGTGTATTACCCACAAAAAAGTGTTTTATAAAACGCGCTCTACAAAATTACAAAATTAAGTAAAACGCCTTCCATTGCAGTTTAAAAAACCTATTTACTTTATTTTATATTTCCTGTACTCAAGTTAAAACAAAAGTTTTCTTGGCACGACATAAGGAACTTAAGTAATTCTAGAGGGTGCAAAGTAAAATGGCCGACGTCAGAAGTGAAATTCTGAGTGCTTATAAGCTCGGAACTTATAAGATCCTCATTCTCGTTAAATAAAAGGTTCTGACGAGCTGTGGCTAGTGCAAACGGATCACACAAATAGTACTACTAATATTAGAAATGCGAAAGATTGTGAGGATGGACGGATGGATAGAAGGATGTTTGTTACTCAATTACGTCTTTGTACGTTATTTTACAGTTTGCCTAGACTGGAATCCAAGAAAACATATATTTCTAGACGTTACATACAGACAAGGGCCGTAATTCACTATTACAACTTGGCGATTACTTGCTTCGAGGAAACGTCGTTTCCTGCATTAATAAACGACATCTGCGAAATTTTTATTCTCTATGACGCGTCATATATATGAATATATGAATGCGTCATAGAGATGTCGTTTAGTAATGAAGGAATCGACATGATTTCGTAGCAAGGAATCGACGTGATTTCGTAGCAAGGAATCGACGTGATTTCGTAGCAAGGAATCGACGTGATTTCGTAGCAAGGAATCGACGTGATTTCGTAGCAAGGAATCGACGTGATTTCGCCAAGTTGTCATAGCGAATTGGAGCCCTGTACGAAGGTTTTATGTTTTTTGAGTCTTGTGATGAGTGAGTGAATAAGAAATATGTCACTTTTATAGAGATAGGTATATAAATAAAAAAAAAGTGATATGGGATCGTGATAACGCTCTCAAAATTCTAATTTGGATCGAAAGAAAAGAAAGAAAAACCATTTCTTCGACATAAAACGACAAACAAAAAATAGAACTTTATAAATATATGTTAAAAAAATTAAAAAATATATGTTTGACGTGCCGAATGGACTCAGTTGATCATAAAATACTGATAAATATACACAACTCGGCGCTGATTTTCAGCTGATACCCATTTTGCTATAGAAACAGTGAAAAATTGACTGTACTTATCCACCATAAAAATACCTTTACTTATACATTTAATATAATATCCTACAAATAATGATAATACACTACATATAATAAACATACATACCTTACCTTTTCGCTCGTTGACCTTTTCACTGAAAAGTTTCAGTGCATTCGTTTTTTCTTTCAAGTATCGTATTTGATCAATCAATGCGAACAAATAGATATATATATATATATCTAGGTACTTTAGTTATTCCTCTAAAAACCCGAGCAATTTATCATCCAATCCGAAAACAACACGATTTTGCACCAAAAAAATTTGATATTTGCCGAAAAAATAAATCCAATACTGAAAACACGTATCGAAAAAGCCTTTCAAGATGAAAGGAAAACAACGCACCCACTGTATTTGTATTCACGACTATAACAATAATAAAAATAGGGAAAAAACCTTTGGAATTATATTAAAGGAGTAACATTATACCATAAAAGGGTCAGGTAGGTAGTAGGGCTTGAAATAACGTGTGAAATCGATTACTCATTGAAAAATCGATTTTATACATAGCCCACCGACATTCATACATTTTTGTGTATTTTATACCTTTACTTTATCCACCAACCCGCATTGGGCCAGCGTGGTGGATTATGGCCCATTCTCTCTCTAAGAGAGAAGGCCCGTGTCCTAGCAGTGGGAACGTGACGGGCTGATGATGACTTTTTTCACTTTTGTCTATACGTACTTTTCTGTATTTTTTTATTTATAGAAGAACATCTTCAAAATGAGAAAATTCCAATATAATTAATCACCACATATTGCTAAATGAGCAATAATGAAGAAGCTTAAAATAGCGGGTTCAAACATATGCATTTAGTTTGTTAAAATCGTTTCTATCAATACAATGAAAACAATGTATAATCATGACACGAAAAACTATTAGACGAACCGAATAATTTATATCGATTTTTCTATATAAGCAATCGATTACATTAAAAATCGATCATCTTTTCACATCTCTACAGATTGAAACAGCTAGAAATTGGTGAAATTCTTTGTTGAGAGGCAGAATAATAAGTTTTTATTTTTATACGAAGGAAACCTTTAATATAACGTTATGAGTACGAAGTCGTTGCGCAAAACTAGAGTTGATCTTGGATTAATTCTGCTCTTGTTCAAAAAGGATTTGCTTTTTTATGACTTGTACAGCACTCATCGTTGGTTGGTAACAGAGTAATTTATTTTTTATTATCTACCTATCTCGTTTTCGACAAAACCAATTAAGCCAAGAGATTCTACTCTATGAATAACAAACAGGATAGATAAGACAAAGTTTTTTAGAAAAGACACGCGAAGCAGTAGTGCGCAAGTATTACTGTGTTCCGGTTAGAAGGGCATTGTAGCCAGTGAAATTATTGGGCATTAAACAGCTACAACACTCAACAGACAGCAACAGCTAATTGACTCAGGGTGACGAGCGCAGTTCAGCGCCGCGCAGGATTTTGCAAAACAAAGTTCTGGGTGGTCCTGTTATTATTATGGGCTGGCGTGTTGCTTACCATCAGGCAAACGACCAGCTCGTCTCGTCATTCAGCTACATAAAAAAAACCATTTTTTTTCTGTGAAGGGAAAACATGGAAGTTCATTAAAAGGGCTCAGGTTGAACTGAAATTGATTATTAAAAAAAAATTAAATCGATTATAATTAAAACGGTTCTTTGTCGAACTAAAATCGATTAATGTAATATTACTTTTACATCCTTACAGGTAAAGAAAAAATTGCTCGAAATTCGTGGCAATTTTATTTATATATATAATTTTTAACCTGACCTTTTCATACACCTTTGTTCAACTGACATCTCTTTTCAACCCAAAGAAACTACCAATTACGCACATCGTTTCTCACTAACTCTCTCTCTTATCCAATATTTAAGCTCCACAGTTGTAAAGTTCCCGGATCAGGGGTCCACATTAAATGCCTAATTACCCTGGACCCCAGGATTCGGCGAATAGGCCTAAGTGGTTTCCCGACATGCCGGTGGTAAAGGTTGCTTGACGCGTTAAAAATTAAGCGAGTGTAGTAATGCACTGTAGAGTAAATAGGTCGGATCGTTGGTAGAATCCGGCAAGAAATTGGCTGAAATCCAAACAAAATATTTAAAAAGATGCTGTTAAGTGGTGCTTAGATAATATTTTTTTAAGTAATTTAAATATTTATCACTGTATGTTTACCAAAGAAAATAAAAGTAAATAAAAATATAACTCACAAAATTTCGAGAACTAAGCTTATTTGGTACGTATGTTTTATATGAGGTAATTAAACTATATTACAAGTAGATTTCTACTAAGTTGGTATGAATATTAATCGCCTACTCCAGATATGGCTTCTGTTTGCCTTTGCCGCCTTATATAAGCACCTACTTAATTTTATTGAACACACTAAATAATTCGATTTATAATTAAAAAAGAAACGATTGCAATTCTGATGTACCTTCGAAGTCCAAGGTCGAATATCGATGAAATTTAAATGGGACCACTTCGTAGCTATAATAAACCCAACGCAAAATAATTTACCAAATCGGTTTGTAAATGACGGAGTTCTGAGGTAACAAACATAAAATAATACAATCGAATTTAGGCCGAGAAAAAAAACACGCAATAAAGTATGCTCACTGTATACGACCTAAATGTTCTGGGCGTAGCAGTGACCGGAAGTGCTGCCGGATACCCCACCCCTATTGTTCTGTTCAAATCGACATAGAAGTTAACTTTCGGTAACTGCGGCCTAATGCTCAGTAATTACGCTGGTCGATACAAGGACATTAGAGCTTTATATTTTTCTTTGTCTGGTAATTATCATGAATATAAGTATACGTTTGTTAAAACAAAAAACCGACTTCAATGTGTCTTCGAAGTCCAAGGTCAAATATCGATGAAATTTATAGGAGACCACTTCGTAGCTATACTGAACCCAACGCAAAAATAATTTTCCGAATCGGTTAATGAATGATGAAGTTGTGAGGTAACAAACATTTGAAAAAAAAATACAATCGCATAGAGAACCTTCTCCTTTTTTGAAGTCAGTTAAAATATCGATACTGACGGGCTTGAATAATGATCCCTCACATATTCCGTGTCCTATTTCAGGACCTCATCTAAATCTGCTCAGTCGTTACTAAGCTCGCTTGCTATGACGCAATAAAATTCAATTCAGCTCGCGTAGCACTACATACCTACCAGTCATATTAAACTACAGAGCGCCTCTTTCTATCGCATAGCTCTTATCTCTTCTGAAGCGGCACGTGTAACGACGCGCGACCCACCGTCGGTGTCCGGCTATGTACTTGTAGCTTCGTACCTACAGTGCGGAGTGCGCTAGGCCTACTATTAGTTTAGGTAGTACCTATTAAAAACCACGTGATTGAAGAGTTGCTAATGTCTGATAAAAATATAAAATTAAATGAAATTCTTATGATGTATTTTCATTATATCATGAATAGTAAAAATGCTATTTCTGATATGAGTGCCATCACACTTTAAATTCTGCAGTTTATGGTCGCATTTTATTTGTTAGGTCATAAATAAAATGCTTTTTTATTGCGCAAAACTTATTATATGTGTTGGATTGTTAATGGCGCGCACTGGTTTATAGTGATGTGTTGAGTATCGATAACTTTACGATCCGCACCGATGTTTCCCTTTTACTGTTCTGGACAATCAGAAGGTACTACCATTGTTACTGTTTCTCTGATAACCCATTATTCCAGTTGATAACTTTACAATCCGCACCGATATTTCCCTTTTACTGTTCTGGACAGTGAGACGGTACTACTATTGCTCCTTTTCTTCTGATAACTCATTTCTCCAGTGGGTAACTTTACGATCTGCACCAATGTTTCCTTTTTAACCGACTTCAAAAAGGAGGAGGTTTACAATTCGACGGTATGTTTTTTTTTTTTTTTTTTTTTTTTTTTTGTGTGTTTGTTACGCGATTTCTCCGCCAATTATGCATTGATTTCGATGATTCTTTTTTTGATTGGTAGGTAATACTTCAAAGGTGGTCCCATATAAATTTTATCGAAATTCATTCAGTAGTTTTTGAAAAAAATAGCAAAAACAAAAAATATAAGTTTAATCTTCAAGTCGGTTCTTGTTTGTTTCGTAACCAACTTTCTAAAGGTGGAGGTTTGTATTCGACTGCTTCACCTGCTTCACCCAGGGTTGACTTCCGGTGAGGGAACTCCTCAACGGTGAATAGTACAGACACAACATTTCGTAAATGGATTTAACCATAATAGCCTGTTCTAAATTCCATCATGACATGGCAGATACACCCAGGATTGACTTCCGCCGAGGGAACTCTTCAACAGAGATATAGGACAGACATGAAATTTTTTTGTACATGCATTTAATTGTGATAGCCCGTTTTAAACTTCGTCATGATGTGGCTTCTAGATCATAAAAGCTTGTCTTTAAAAACTTTTTGAATTAATTTAATTAAAACTTGTTTTTCACTAAAAAGGGTAAAATAAATTATTTTACAAAAAAAACTAAACCGACTTCAAAACCACTAATGGCACTCAAAAGTAAAAACTAAATTAATATAATTATCATAAGCGCTACCCACTCATATATTTGAAGTCGGTGCCAGCCAAGTCTAAATGGTAGTAGATAGATACTACCTACAATACTATATACATAGTATTTATCTGCTACCTATTACACTTGGCTGGCACCGACTTCAAATATATGAGTGGGTAGCGCTTATGATAATTATATTAATTTAGTTTTTACTTTTGAGTGCCATTAGTGGTTTTGAAGTCGGTTTAGTTTTTTTTGAAAAATAATTTATTACTGTTCTGGACAGTGAAAAAGTACTACCATTGTTACTGTTCCTCTAATAACTGATTTGTCCAGTGGATATCTGTACAATCAGGACCGATGTGTTCTATTTACTGTTTTGGACAGTGAGATGGTACTACCATTGTTCCTGTTCCTCTGATTCATTGTACTCATTTGTACAGTGAATAACTTTACGATCGTCACCGATATTTTCTGTTTACAATTTTTTCATCATCATTATCATCAGCCCATCACTTTCCCACTGCTGGGACACGGGCCTTCTCTCATAGAGAGAGTATGGGCCATAGCCCACTACGCTGGCCCAGTGCGGGTTGGTGGATGTCGCATACCCTTGAGTTTTTCGCACCCGAGGTCGAATCCCGCTGGCCCCGCACCACCGACTTTCTTAAGTTATGTGCGGATTTAACACTCGCTCCATAAACGGTGAAGGAAAACATCGTGAGGAAACCGGCATGTCCGAGAATTAATCACTACCATTTAAGGACATGTGACATCCACCAACCCGCAATGGGCAAGCGTGGTGGATTATGGCCCATACTCTCTCTATGAGAGAATGCCCGTGTCCCAGCAGTGGGAACGTAATGGGCTGATGATGATGATGATGATGATGATGATGTATCGAGTCAGGGTCATATTTAGCGTGCCCTTATTCAAACGAGTGTGGCCAAACGGCAACATGTGCGCCATACCACCCGACGCACTCGAGGTCGAATCCCGACTTGGCCCTGCACCAATGACTGTGCTATAATACTGACTAAAAGTTAAGTGCCTATTTTACATCAGGCTTGCTCTAAATTGAGGAAAATCGCATTGTGAAGAACCCGCTTACGCTCTTTGGAGTGGTAGACTCTGGTTGCTACCACCACACACCGAACAAAGTCATCAAGCAACCTAGTCGTGTTTCGGAATGATCGGTGAACCATCAGGCAGGCGAATCTGAGCAGTCGCATAACT
Source organism: Petrophora chlorosata (assembly GCA_951640565.1). Classification (NCBI taxonomy): domain Eukaryota; kingdom Metazoa; phylum Arthropoda; class Insecta; order Lepidoptera; family Geometridae; genus Petrophora; species Petrophora chlorosata. Next base: position 2,588,379 of record OX621207.1, read on the forward strand.
GCCTTCTTCCTTTTGTGTGGTCCATCTTCGGCTACATCGTCGAGATCAAGCAAGATTGTAGCGAAATACTTCTTTAAGCGATACCAAAAATATCCCTGATCTTAAAGAATGAGATTGAGAGCTCTGTGGTGTAGAAATGTAGTGGTTGGGTAGGTTGACTCAAATCTCATACACCACACCACTGAGGTTGCGGGTTTGATTCCCGCGACTGTTTTGTTTGTGATTGTGATTTGTCCCCATACTTGTGCGAAGAAAAAAAACGCAAGCATTTATTTCGTGTCTGGGTGTTGTGGGGCCACGGTCCTCATAGTTTCTGGTTCCCTAGATACAGGAAATCTTAATTAGAAGCCAGGATCTATGTATGTGTTCGTTGGGAGTAAAAAAAAGGAGTAACCAAAATCAATCCAATCAGATCGATATCAATACTACCTAACGAATCTTTTTTCTAATTTAATAGTCATAAGTTCATATTAAGTAGCAATAGTAAGTACATCTACGCAACTTTCTCAACTTATATATCGTTTTACACAATTACGTTGGAAAACCAACTCAACTTTACCACACAAAAAGTTCAATCCTAATTTTCGTCACCAACTCGCGAACAGTTTTTCATAGCAATAAATCTCTGGTCTCCCAGACCCTTATAAACCATAGTGGCGAACATAAAGCCGCGGCATTACCGGAATCACCAGAAAGGCTACGGAAGGTCACACACACTGACTCCTGGTAATTACATAAGTCTCGGAGCGTAATGCGCTAAAATCTCCTATTAAAGTGGGGCAAACCATGAATTTTTTCGACTAGATGACGTTTTAAGTGCGGCTTTTATGTAGCTTAAGTTGTGCCACTTCCGACGGTGTGCGCGCGGCTTAAGTGGACTTGTCGTCATTTGTGGCGACCGTTAGAGCGCTCACCCACGGCGACTTTTTGTTTCGATGCTGTCGCAATGCTTACGTGCGTTGTTAGCGATTCTATCGCCGTGCTGACGTGCTTTTTGTTACACATCGCAATATTGCTGACCTAGGGGCAAACCCGCAACACCTTATTAAATCGCTGTCAGCAATAAACATCTCTATTTAAACTAGTTATTTTTAGAATTCAAGATTTTTTCCTTAATTGCTCTTGAGCCACCTGACTACAGACCTGGTCGTCGGCCTGCCAGTCAGCCTGTAATAAACAGTCAGGTGGAATCGCTGCGAAAGCATTTTTTTCATACTGTGAAATGCGGCAATTAGTCCTAATGGCGTGTGGTAATTGTGAATAGAAAAAAAGTGTGTATATGCCGAAAATTTGTTTTTTTTTTTTTAACAAAAAAGAGGTGCCACACAACAGTTCACATCAATACAGTCGCGATTCTGTCGCTGGCTGTGTACCTTCACCCACGTAACCACGATCCTGTATCGCTACTATCGCGATGCTGTCGCGCTTCAGTCGTGATTCAGCATCGATACAGAAATTCCTATGAACACTACATTCGCAAGATGGATCCCGTCGTGACAATATCTGTCTGCCTATCTGTGTTGCACTGACTGAATATTCTGGGGAAACTCGACTGAAAAAGAAAGAGCATTTAGAGCTCAAAAGAAGTGCATACGGGCAATGTGTAATCTGAAGCAAATAGATAGTTGTAAACCTTATTTTGTCAATCTTTATTTATTAACGTTACCATGCCTATATATCTATGAAATTTCAATTTTCGTTAGAACGAATATGAATCTGTTTCAGTCACTAAAGAGTAAGCGTCACCGTGACAAAATTTGTCTTCCTCACAACAGAACGGCCTTACTTAATAAAAGCATCTTTTGTATGGCCCCTCGTATCTACAACCACTTACCTAGAGCCATCACTGAGTGCACAAACACTGGTACTTTTAAATGGAGTCTAAGGAAACTTTTGCTAAAAAAGGCATACTACAGTGTGGGTGACTTTTTAAGTGACAACTTAGGTGGTATGTGAATTTAAATGTTAAAATTTTTATTTATTTATTTTTTAACAAAATCTCGATTCTATTATTGTATTATTATTAAATCTTGACATTTGTATCCATTTTGACCAATCAATTTATATAATTTTGACAAATTAATTATTTTTATCTTAATTGCATTATCATTGTATAGCTAACGTATTAGAATTCTTGACATTATATTTTGTAATGTGACATTTCATAATTCAATAGTTATTGTTAATTTTCTTTTATAAATTAATTCTATTCACTATAAATTATTGCATGCCGCTGGCTGAATATAGCGACCTAATATTTAATATGTAACACCAATGTACCACCTATATTCACAATAAATGATATTTGATTTGATTTGATTGATTTGAATGACTGCCCTACCCCAGCACCCCTCTCCACTCTTCATTCCCCTAATGTCGTCTGAGACGGTCGCGCGTTTGCATTGGTACAGTCGCGATGCTATCGCGCTCTTTATTTATTTTATTTTATTTTATTCTCAAAGGGTAACTAACAGCAAGGATCTTAATTAACAGAGTTTATAATAATATGTACAGATAGCTATTTATAAGTTACCACAAATAAGTATTTTGTAAATATAAGACTTACAAGAATATTTTAAAATGATAACATAGACGGAGGAACACAACAATAAAGAGTTGTCTAGTTTGTTATATTTTGTAAGTAATTAATTGAGTTAAATTTAGTTAGTACGTAACTGTGTTAGTTAAGTAAATAATGTGTACAATTGTTAAATTATAAAGACATTAGTCATTTAAATATTCGATACAATCACGCGTATGCATCGCTTCTGTCGCGCGTCGCTAACGTGACTGACACGCGAATGAAGCGATGCCGACGCGCGTTTAAAAAACGTGCGACGGCATCGCTACAAAGTCACCGTGACGTGGGCGTGCGGCCTTACTATTACATTGTAAAAAGGCCTGCAAGGAAAATGGGTGAAATACATTTTAAAACTCAAAAGCACTTCTGTGAAACAGTCACGCAAGGTTGTTAATTATTGTGATTTTACTTTTAAAACTGCTATTCTAACAAAATGTATGGAGAGGGTGTTATTACGTGTTCGGTTTGGACAACTTATAATTATAGCAGTACATATTGCGACAGTGATAGCTAAAGATAGAAACGCTACGTTTTTGTAGTTACAATGTATTTTTATTTAATTTTTAGTTTAGGAGAGCGTTACTTAATACCGAAATTAAAAAAAACCGAGTAACATGTCACCGCAATCTTACAGGAGCGAATCACGTAACAACGAAATATCAAGACCACAAATAATTCTATAACGAAAGTTTGTGATTGGTTTGGCTTATTCTTCTTCTGGCGCAACGTGATTCGTTGCTGTTATATTGCGGTGATACATTATTCAAATTTCGTAACAAAGTAATGTTAGTTTAGCATCATTTGGACATTCAGCCAATGTCAAAGAATACAACAAATAAAATTTCTTTTTTAATGGCAACGGGTCACTCTTCTACCTTGATAGACATTTCTGCCAGAATCAAGTATCAAAAAAAATACCTTCAAAAGTACGAGCCAAGTTCAAAGACCGGCTTCAAATTTATGTCAACCCCATTATACCTCACTTTGAGTTTCAGTGTGCTTGTTTCAATGCCCAAGTTGTCGGGCTTCACTAAAACTTTACATGGACTTCCAGAATTTTCCTCACATCGCTTATTACCACTTTGCCGAGCGTGGTGACATATTTATATATATATATATATAACAATGACAAATAATATATAATTTCAATGTAGGAGTTTAAAACTTTAACTTTTAAACAATCTTTTGTAGTCTCAAATTGGTTATAATTTTAATTATAAATGTTTCTTTAAGTACCCATTAGCAGCGTGGCGAGCGAGTGTAGCTCAGAGGGAGAACGTGCGATCCGATGCACTTAAGTTCGAATCCCACTGGCCCCGCACCACTGATTTTCTTAAGTTATGTGCGGATCTAATACTCGCTCTAAGCAACGGTGAACGAAAACATTGTAAGGAAACTGACATGTTCAAGAATTTATCACAAAAATTCAAGGACATGTGACATCCACCAACCCGCACTGGGCCAGCGTGGTGGATTAAGATTCACACTCTCTCTATGAGAGAAGGTCCGTGTCCCAGCAGTGGGAACGTGATAGGCTGATGATGATGATGATGATGATGAAGTACCCATTGTTCTATTAAGAGTGCTGAAGGTCTTCTCAAATAAATAAATGATGTCGCAATTCCACTTCTTATATTAAAGACTTGAACGTTGGCCTCATTAAAAAGCAATTTGTTTACTTTAAGCAAATTGTAGCGTTAAAAGCTGGCTGGCTACCAAAATGTTTAAACTTATTACTATTTTATTTTGCGCACACATACCGAAAATGAATTACAGTTAAACAAAAATATTTTTATACCACACCCACTCGGAAAGTGTCTTATTACTCGTTCATAAACAGGTTACAAAGTTCGTAATTTCTCCCTTAAAAATATGCGGCGGGAAAAGTTATATGGAATTTCATTACTGCCCTCCGAAGCAGGGCAGGAATGTTGTATGAAAATCCATTACTGCCCGGCTAGCTTTCTTTTGTTTTTTAGCAGCGAACATAAAAAAAAAACACAAACGTTAAACCTCAAAAAGGTCTTGTATGAAATAATTAGAAAAAAGAGGCGGGAAACATACAAACCTCAAATCTCAAAAAGGTTTTATATCAAATAATTTGAGAAAAGAGGCGGTTTTTTTTTTGTTTTCTATTTTTAATGAAATGAGGATGGCAACCTTATTCTGCAATATGAAAAAAAAAACGCGGCAATTTATTTCGTTGCGTTAAATTTTGTTTTAACTAAATTGATAATTTAACAGTACCTAGCTTTTAATTTACTAAATAATTTTCCAAAATGTCATCTGATAGTGAAAGCGACGATTTTGTAATGATGACGCCACCAGAAATAAAAAATACAGCCCAAGAAGTCATAAATAACTTACTTCCTGAGAAGTCTCGAGTCAAATACGACAAAATTTATAATGATTTTATTTTCCTCGTAGGTGTAGTATAAAGCACTATGTATCACTCGGGAGAAAGTTCTATTTCTGTTCTCGAGTTTCCTTTAAGCCCTCCGCTGCGCGTCGGGCTTAAACATACTCTCGAACAGAAATAGATCGTTTTCTCCCCTCGGTGTACAATGTACTATTAAGCGAAGGTACAATATTTTTTGCGCTAAACAACCAAGTTTATACTACGTATCCTCGAGTTAATATTGTGCCCTAATTTTGTACTTATAGTTCTTTTTATGTAACTGAATCTCGTTACTAATGTTATTAAAAAGTTCGCCGAAGTTCACGAATGTAGACTTCACCATCACGTGAACGTCGAGGCTATCCAGCTCCTCGACACCACAGACCTAGTGAGAAGGCTCAAAAGGACAAAACCTTTTGAGTTAGTGTAGTGAAGTGACAGTGTATCGTAGTACCTATACATGCTTTAGTGCTACCCGTAAAGAACACAACAACAAAGTGTCTTCGCCTAAATACAGACAGTAAGAAAAGTGTTAATGGACACATTCTTAGTTATACTATACTTAGCAATTTAAGTCAAAGTTAAATTACTTATTAGTCTTATTAGGCTAGATTGTAATATTAATGGGATGTCTTTTTGAGACAGATCATTAAAAAAAAATGTAACTGAATGACAAGACGAGCTGGTCGTTTGTCTGATGGTAAGCAATACGCCAGCCCATAACAATAACACCACCACCCAGAACTTAGTTTTGCAAAATCCTGCGCGGCGCTGCACTGCGCTCGTCACCCTGAGACAATTAGCTGTTCAGTCTCATAATGCCCAGTAATTTCGCTGGCTACATTGCCTTTCAAACCGGAACACAGTAATTCTTGCGCACTACTGATTGCCGGCTGAATAACTGGCAAATTAGTAAAGAAAACAAATTAGTAATTCTGTTTCCAAAGTAAAATGTATTAAGGGAACAAAAACGATGATTAGTATGATCCGTATGGTCATCATCATCATCATCATCATCATCATCATCAGCCCATCACGTTCCTTCTGCTGGGACACGGGCCGTCTTTCACAGAGAGAGTATTACGGTCTCTTTCTATGAGAGAGTATTGTGGGCCATAATCTGCCACGCTGGCCCAGTGCGGGTTGGTGGATGACACAGGTCTTTGAATTTTTGTGATTAGTCCTTGGACATGCTGTTAAATTTGGACACAACATAAGAAAGTCAGTGGTGCAGGACAGCGGGATGGGAAATTTGGTGCGTCGGATCTAAAGTTGCAGGTCCTACCACTGACCTGACTCGTCTTGACTTAACCTTCTTTATATATTTATGAAAATATAATACATGTTCGTAAAAACTTCCACAAATTCAAAGTAAATAGTGACTTTCATAACATAAACACTAGTTATAAGGATAGGATTGTTGTACCTAGGTATAGACTGACTAAAACGAATAAGTCCTTTATGGGCATCTGCGTACGTCTTTATAATAAAATTCCAAAGTGTATAACAGAGCTCACAGAAAGTAAATTCAAATTACGCGTTAAGAATGTTCTAATAAGAAAAGCAAATTAAACTGTTCGTAATTACAAAGAAGACAAAGATGCTTGGAACATTCCACTTCTGCAAAGTAGCCAACTGGTACATAAGAAACATAACATTGTAAAAACTCAAAAAATAGTAATTAAATTTCTCAAAAAATGCCCCTTAGTTTCTTGCCGTATCTTCTGAGTAGTGGTTATTTTTCCGATACGGTGGTAGAGTCATTGTGATAATTTGACGTTCATAATCTGTGATGCCAAAATATTAGGCCACATCATCGCTTCACATCAGGCGAGATAGTGGCCAAACATAGATATTCTAGGCGTAAAAAAAAATGATTAAAGAGATTTTTATTTGATTTGAAACTAACTCTTACAATCTGGCGAACGACATGCTCGTCTCATTATTCAGTCCATAAAAAAAAATTGTTGGAGGATGACGAAGCCTGTCTTGTAAAGAATCACAAAGGACTCTTCCGATGAACAACCACAAAAATATGTTTTTAAGCGATAATCGAACCCTTCTCTATCTGTAACTCAACCATACCCAACCAGAACCCGACTGTCTATTATTATTCGCGAAAGATCTTACGTTTCCGCTCACCTTATACACCTGAAGAAATAAGAACTCTTCACTTGGCATCCCTAAAATTGTGGAGTCAATATAAATGGTCCATTTCCATTCATCCACGTACCCACTTTCGGCTTTCAATCACTCCAATCAGGTGAGATAGCGGTCAACAACCCATTCGGAATAAGCAATGGCTTTCGTTTTCCTACTCTGAGATAAAGTTTCCTTGATTGACAGCTCTACAATCTTAATCCGATCAACTCGGTTCCGATTTGCGATGACCGCAGCTCGATCAAAGATGTCAGTTGACTCGATTTCATATCGATTGCTAACAGTGATGGCTTCTGCTTATCAATTAATCTCGAGGCTAGATAGATACTGTATTATTCTGGGTAGGTACCACAGCTTTTACTCGTGGTAGGTCTCTCGTATGCGGGAGGCCGTCTCGGTAGGTAGATAGATAGATAGATAACGTTTTTTTGTTACATAACAAGAAGAAATAATTACAAAACAATACAGCTAAAGTGTTACAATGGGCGGACTTATCGCTTAAAGCGATCTCTTCTAGATAACCTTTGGATGAAGAGGACTCAAAGAAACTGTAAGGGACGGTGGTGTTATGTATAAAAAACTAGTATAAAATAATAATATATACAGACTACATAATTATAATAATATATAATTAAATATAAGTATTATATAGGTACAAAGGTACCAAAGAATAAAAGTACATATCATAATAAAGTAAACAAATACAATTATATTATAAAATACTAGCTGACCCGGCAAACGTTGTTTTGCCATATAAATAAAAAAAAAATTAAGGGTGGACTACCCCTAACATTTAGGGGGATAAAAAATAGATGTTGGCCGATTCTCATAGATACCGGATAAGCACAAAAAATTTCATCAAAATCGGTCAAGCCGTTTCGTAGGAGTATGGCAACAAAAACTGTGACACGAGAATTTTATATATTAGATATAAATAAAAATATACATATATATATATTATATTAAGTGCCATTTATTCTGCCACCAAGCAGTAGTGCGCAAGGATTACTGTGTTTCGGTTTGAAAGGCATTGTAGCCAGCGAAATTACTGGGCATATGAAACTTAATATCTGATGTCTTGGGGTGATGAGCGCAATGCAGGGCTACGCAGTAATTTTATGTAATTTAAAGTTCTAGGTGGCACTGCAATTGTTATAGGCAGGCAATCAAGGGACCTGCTCGTCTCAAGACTCAGTTCCATAAAAAAATATTGTTGATTTTGAGAGTAAAATTGTTTTCGTTTGTTAATTATTTGGAAACTTCAGTCTTTGCACACAGAGGAGACATGTTATCGCAGATAAGAGCTATCCAAGCTTAACCAGATCGACCAGTTTTTGCTGGAAAAAGCGTAGAAACTTTAAAAAAATACGCCCAACGATCACAAACATGCTCCTGGCTAGGATCCCTGTATCTAGGTAACCAGGAAGTACGAAAACTATGGTCCCAGACATGAAACAAATGCTTGCGCTTATTTTTTTCTGTCCACAAACATTTGTACCGTCAACGAAATCGAACCCGCAACCTAAATCAAATCTAATCAAATCAAATATCATTTATTGTGAATATAGGTGGTATATTGGTGTTACATATTTAATATTAGGTCTCTATATTCAGCCAGCGGCATGCAATAATTTATAGTGAATCGAATTAATTTATAAAAGAAAATTAACAATAACTATTCAATTACGAAATGTCACATTACAAAAATGCAATGTCAAGAATTCTAATACGTTAGCTATACAATGATAATGCAATTAACATAAAAAATAATTAATTTGTCAAAATTATATAAATTGATTGGTCAAAATGGATACAAATGTCAAGATTTAATAATAATAGAATCGAGATTTTGTTAAAAAAGAAATAAATAAAAATTTTCACAATTAAATTCACATACCACCTAATTTGTCACTTTAAAAGTCACCCACACTGTAGTATGCCTTTTTTAGCAAAAGTTTCCTTGGACTCCATTTAAAAGTACCAGTGTTTGTGCACTCAATGATGGCTCTAGGTAAGTGGTTGTGGATACGAGGGGCCATACAAAAGATGCTTTTATTAAGTAAGGCCGTTCTGTTGTGAGGAAGACAAATTTTGTCACGGTGACGCTTACTCTTTAGTGACTGAAACAAATTCATATTAGTTCTAACGTAAATTGAAATTTCATAGATATATAGGCATGGTAACGTTAATAAATTAAGATTGACAAAATAAGGTTTACAACTATCTATTTGCTTCAGATTACACATTGCCCGTATGCACTTCTTTTGAGCTCTAAATGCTCTTTCTTTTTCAGTCGAGTTTCCCCAGAATATTACACCATACCGCAACGCAGACTCTACGAAGCCAAGCCATACGAGGTTACTACTGCCGACATGTTCACAACCTCAATCTCGTTCACAAATTCAAAATCTCAATGGTGTATGTAATTTGAGGCAATCAGCCCAATCACTACCCCACAGAGGCTGTCAAAAAACTACTGGAGGCAAGCAGCAGTAGCAGCAAACAAGGCAGTTATCAATTATTTCTACAACAAAAGATAGGAGTGTATTTGTCAACTGTTTTAAAGCCAAGACGTTGACTCTTCAGAACATGAGTTGTCAACTTTTCCAATAGCACAAAACCTTGACACCTTGCCGTAGGAAGTTATCAACTGTTTTTGTAGCACTGCTTCGAGAGCTGCATGTTTTGGAACAGACTTTTTAGAACACGACTGAAAATTAACAAAACATTATCTATGAAAATTCTTAGTAGACCACGTTTAGGCAGATATAGTTGTCAATTGTTTCTATAGTAACAACACGTTAACACCTAGTAGCAGAAGTGTAATAGTTGTTAACTATTTTTGTAGCAGGTGAAAGAAGACGTTGACTCATAAGCTCAAGAAATAAAGAGGTGAACGCTCACAGAAGCGTTCGAAACAAAGGTTGTCGAACTAGCTCCAGGCGACTAAACAAATCGTGTCTTGTAATTGGAAAGCGGTGGAGATTGGATTCTGATGTTCGCAGTGTTGCATTGGAAGTTTGATTCACACTTTGTTAGGGAGTAGAGAAAACATGTTTTTCATAAACAAGATATTTTTTTTTATTTAATATAAACAAGCAGTTTTCATAAACAAGCAGACGGCCCCCCTAATGGTAAGCGATTACTGTCGCCTATGGACATCTGCAGCACCAGAGGCATTACTGATGCGTTGCCGACCTTTAAGGATTCTATTAATTCCCCTTTTAAAGGACTCCATGTTGTAGCTCAAAGGAAATACCACCGAAGGTAGGTCGTTCCACATCTTACAAGTACGAGAAAGGAAAGTGCGAATGCAGCGAGTGGTGTGGGAAGTCCAGTTTTGTAAGATGTGGGGATGAGCTTTTTGACAATGGTGAGATGTGCGGTGGAAAAATTGGGAAGGCGAAAGCTGGTCAAAAAGCTCTTCAGAACATTTCTCATTATAAAGGCGGCAGAACACACAAAGCGAACCGATATCTCTTCGGAGGCTAAGTGGCTCTAACTTTTTAAACACCTTGGTATCATCGACAATCAATATAAATAACTTATTGCAATTTAAAAATTCTATGTCTTTTTTCTCGTGTACCCACGTTTGGCCAACCGTAGCATCGAAGTTTATAGACCACCCGAAGTTCTCCGGTATGGCCTAAGACAGCAACCGGGACCGACGGCTAAATGTGCCCCTGATCTTTTACGAACGACTGGGCTACGATAAAAGCGCCACTAATTTATTATCTACTAGCTAACCCGACTCACGTTGTTAGTTTTTCTCAAGTTACGCAATTTTCTGGTTAACTATAAAAAAAAAAAATTCCAAACAATAAAAAAAAATCCTATTTCTTTCCAAATAATATTACAAACAATAAAAAAAAATGTCTGTCAGTGATGCGCTTCAACAAATAGCATTTAATTTTTATTTTTAGACATAGATAAAAGTCATCTGCTACTTAACTGTATATGTTAATTATATATGTTTTCGGAAACCCTAACTAATAATATTTTATTAAACACCAAGACAAAAAAAAAACAAAATTTACAGTTACATATAATAGTGGTTGAACAATGGGTGGCTTTATCGGTATGCGCAATTTCTTACAGGCAATTAATTTTAACAACATAATTATATATTACTTTTAACATATTCAGCGCTCAAAATTGCACCTTCTGGTTCACTCAACTATGCTAGAAATTATTCGCTGGGAAGTTCAACGTTCCTATGCCTAAAAGCCAACTTGCACTCCATCTATCACCATAAAGTTGTGTTCAAAATCAAAGTTTATCAATACTATCTCTCACTTCAAAAAAAAAATTAATATAAACTGAGCTTCCTGACCTACACATAAAAATGAATTCCTATTTCCCTTGGTCACGGCATCACGCGTGAACGGCTGGACCGATTTCAGTAATTCTTTTTTTGTTGTGTTTGTTATTTTTTTATTTACAGGAAGATAATGCTTAATAGCATTAAGTTCACCTTTATTGCACATCTGATATTGCAGAATCAATTTGTAGGTACATACCTACAAATTTGATTGTGCAATAAAGAATTTTCTATCTATCTACAAACTACGACAAGTTGAATTTGAAAAATTAAAATACCTAGGCTTGTCGAAATAGTTTGCGCCGAGTCTGGGTAAACAAATTAAGTCTGTAATTGGAAATATTGCGGGGAACATTGATTTTTGCAGCCCTTGTAGGGTTTGAATAAAGCAATCAGAATGCTGGAGTACTTTTAAATCTTTATATATTCTGGTCTGATTTCGCGATTTCTCACAGTTATTACTTTTTTATTAGAGTACCTATTGAAAATCACTTCGAGATGAGAACTGTCGGCATATTTATTTTAATCCTGCTGTTCTTGATCAGGATCTTTTTTTATAGGCTTGCATTTGGTCACTGTCTTACCTGATGGTAAGCGATTATGTGGTCTAAGATGTAACACCCTCACCTAGAAGATGTTAGCTCTCGATTTGAAGACTCCCAGGTTGTAGTTGTCAGGAAACACAGACGTTGGCAATGCGTTCCACTCCTTGGCTGTTCGTAAGATGAACGTGGAAGCAACGCTGTTTTTTTTTCAAACGCTTTGTTTGTAAACGAGGGATGTCTACTATCTATGGATGTCACATAGCCGTGCGTCTGGTTGTCCTATGATGAAATAGAGAAGGTGGTATGAAGTCATTTAGCTCTAGTGCACATTCTTCAAATCAGCATTGACCATCACTTTCCATTTTCCACTGCCGCTGGGATATACGCATACGCATTTTCTCATGTACTGAGTACGTTTAAAAATATAATTATCCATAAAAATATCTAAAAGCCTTATTATATATAAACAACAATTAAACAACAGTTTAACATGAGTTCTAAAAACGGCGAAGTAAAACACCGTGAGGAAACCGGCATGTCCAATAATTTATCACAAAAATTCTAGGACATGTGCCATCCACCAACCCGCACCGGGGCAGCATGGTGGATTACGGCCTATATTCTCTGTACGAGAGAAGGCCCATGTCCCAGCAGTGGGAACGTAATGGGCCGATGATGTAAATAAGTTCAAGTATATACTTATAAATTATTTCAATAACCATACTTAGTTACAAATATTTCAAAAACTTGAAGTGGCTCTTAACTGATATTGTTGGCTTTTTAAATAAATACATAGTTAAAAACTTCCATTCCTTGATGCAACGAAGTGCGTAGTTAAAAGTTGAATGAGATGCAACTCTAGTCTTTTTAACAGATATAAAGAAGAAAGTCGGTGATGCACGAAAGAAACGTCGCTGATGTTTTAGTACCCCAGACACAGACTCTTCTCATGTTTGACTGATTTATCCACGGTTTTTTTTATCCTAGATGAACAAAAGAGATGATTTTCGGGATGTTTGGGTTATTTTTCATTGTGATTGAGTGACAAGGTGAATGTACCACCCAGTATTTTAGTTTTTAAATTACTGCGTGGCAACTGCACTGCGCTCGTCACCTTGAGATAAACGAGAACTAATAAGTCTTAAGGCTCATATGCCTCGTAATGTTGCTGGCTACAATACCCTTCAAACTGGGACACAGTTGCTTGCACACCTAATGCTGCTCTGCTTTCTGCCGCCAAGGCAGAATAAAAGGCAAAGCGGACAATTTAAAATATATAGAGTTAGAACAAAGATAAACAAATGCCTTTAGAAATGTAATTAGAGAGTTCATGAAACTATATACATACAAATGAATTCGTATAAAGTCTATTAAACTTTAATAATACCTATTTGTATGCGCCTATTTGTATTGACTTATGTGTATGCTCATCCTTAGGAGACCTTGCAGGAATTGTAAGTTCGCTGACGCTGACGCTGAGTATTGACCTTCCCAATGACCTTTCCTTTTTTTATGTAATGATCTGTCTCAGAAAGACATCCCATTAATATTACAATCTAGCCTAATAAGACTAATAAGTAATTTTACTTTGACTTAAATTGCTAAGTATATAGTATCAATAGAATGTGTCCATTAACACTTTTCATACTGTCTCTATTAAGGCGAAGACACTTTGTTTTTGTGTTCTTTACAGGTAGCACTAAAGTATGTACTATACTAACTCAAAAGGTTTTGTCCTTTTGAGCCTTCTCACTAGGTCTGTGGTGTCGAGGAGCTGGATAGCCTCGACGTTCACATGATGGTGAAGTCTAGATTCGTGAGCTTCGGCGAACTTTTTAATGACACTAGTAATGAGGTCCACTTTCAGGTACAATATTAGATCTTGTTTATTTCCGCTTTCCATAGTAAATAAATCTGCCAATTCCACTAGCTCGCGCACTCGGCCGCGCCTACCCGCATAAATCATTGCCGACTGGAAAGCAACCGTCCCAACTGATAACACTTGAGACCCGATCGCATTTTTCTTCCGAAACGAGGAGTTTGTAAGATTGACCGTTTTCACGATTCACTTTTTATATCAGACGTTTGTTTTAGCAAAGTTGAAGGTAGTTTAAGTTTTTATCAATGTTTGATAGTGGAAATTTAAGGAAATAGAAAAAAGAAAGATATAAATTTAGGGAGGAATTAAGATGGGGGAGAGAAAATGAGAACAGAGATTATAAAATGGAAAGTAGGATATATGAAATGGAAAGAAGAAATAGAATAAGAGAAGATATACGAGAAGAAATATATTTTTTTCTTCTTCTTCTGCTTCTCTCGTGAGGGTGTGTGGCTAACCCTGGTGTCGGAGTTTTTAGACCACCCAAAGGCCTCCGACATGGTCTAACTATTGTTGTTATGACAACAACCGAGATCGACGGCTTAACGTACCCTCCGAAGCACGGTAGAGTGCAGAAGTAAATACCACACATACTGTCACCCATCCAAGTGGTGACTGCTGTGAACGGTACCTAACCTAGCAGATTTGTTACCAACGGCTAGGCGAGACGCTACGAGAACTACTTCGAACTTTTTTTTTAGTTTTAATTAAAGTAATTCATATTTAAATATTAAAATAAATACACCGCTGACCTTTTTCACTCCGCTATTTAACTCCATCCAAAGGTTGAGTGGAAGAGATCGCTCATAGCGATAAGTTCGCCCATTTTACTTTAGTTTATAAGTTGTTTTTATGCACGTATTAGGTAATTATTTAATTTGGTGTACATTAAAGCATTTTGTAAATGTAAATAATAAATACGCCCAATGATTACATACATAGATCTGGATGGCCCTTAACTAGGATTCCCAGTATCTAGGGAACCAGGAACTACGAAGATCATGGTCGCACAACACCCAGACACGAAACAAATGTTAGCGCGTTTTTTACAAATATGTACCTACTTGGCAAATTACTTAAAGAGGACAAACTTTCATTGAAAACAACATTCTCCAAGATGGCAACGTTTCATTGCATAAAAACAATATTCTCCAAGAAGGCAACGTTTCATTGCATAAAAACAACATTCTCCAAGATGACAAGGTTTCATTGCATAGAAAACAACATTCTCCAAGATGGCAACGTTTCATTGCATAAAAATGCAAAATAAAAAATATAGAAAATATGCCGAATCCATAGAAACTGTTCAACGCAAATTCTTACGGTCTATGCATTTTAAGTGTTGTCGAACCAGAATGACTTACTCAGAACTCCTATCCTTATATAATATGTTGAGTCTCGAATCTCGTCGTACATTACTTACCACTATTTTCCTGTATAACATATGTAACAACAAATTTATGTAGTATGGAACTCTGTAGTAAATTGTGTTATATTGTGCCAAAAACATGTTTTGTGTGGCAAGTGCGCACACAACGAGTATTTTATACTCAGGCTTGCAAAACTAATGCCGGTGAGCGCGCGCTTTTGCGCCGAGCCGTTGACATATATAATAAAAATTTTGTAAACTTAGATATATTTGCAACTACAGCTGCTAAATTTAAATTGAGTATTATTGACACTCAAGTGCAAATTATAGATAGATTTATTTTGCCATTGTTTTTCTCTTTTGGTTCATTTCATATGATACTGTTGGAATGAAACTTATACATTAACTGCAATGTAAAACTATATTATTATTATTCTTTAATACGTATGTAACGATCATTTTCTACATAGTTGCTTTAGCGAGCAGCACACACTAACCGCTATCTGTTAACTCGTGAACTACGGTGTGGGTCTAACATTTGTTAACTTAAGCATTATCTTATAATAAATAAGTGTGTTTTGTATGACTTATAATAATTAGTCCATATTGTTAGTACTGTTTGTAGTTCCTAATAAATAAATAAATAAATAAATAAAAACAACATTCTCCAAGATGGCAACGTTTCATTGCATAAAAACAACATTCTCCAAGATGACAAGGTTTCATTACATAGAAAAAAATATTCTCCAAGATGACAACGTTTCATTGCATAGAAAACAACATTCTCCAAGATGGCAACGTTTCATTGCATAAAAACAACATTCTCCAAGATGGCAACGTTTCATGCATAAAAACAACATTCTACAAGATGACAAGGTTTCATTGCAAAGAAAACAATATTCTCCAAGATGACGTTTTATTGCATAGAAAACAACATTCTCCAAGATGACAACGTTTCATTGCATAGAAAACAAAATTCTCCAAGATGGCATTGTTTCATTGCATAGAAAACAATATTCTCCTAAGTATCACCGTTACAATGATGGTTACAACTTTACTCATAAACACCCCACCTTTATAAAGTAGGCGGAAGTTTCACCCGCTACTGTAATTGCTAACTGTACTTACCCTCGCTATCCTGTATATAGGTAACCCGTAAGGTCTGGTGCATACTAGATGGGTGATGAGTGGAGAGGAGATATAAAGAGCGACCAACTAAATGTCATGGCATGTGCATTTGGCACCACATAGTATCTTGGTTGTTATTACTGAAAATAATTCTACACTCTACTTACTAAAACTAAACTACTTACAAGGAGAAGCGATTGGACAACCCGTAGACCATTAAAGGCCTATAGATAACTCAAATGCTCCAACCCACTACCAGTTGGCAGCGTGCCCAAGATGCTGGCAGTTCTTTGTTTCTTTGTTCTTATATAACTAGGTATAAGTTCAGCTTTTTGTCTCAGTAAATTGTTTTGTTTTTGATTTATCTTTTGTTTATTTTGTTAGTATTATTATTTTGTGTTTTTTTTTAACGTTTGGGACGAGCAAGTCATTCGCCTGATGATAAGCGCCACGCTTGTTTGTAACAATTGCAGTGCCAGCCAGAACTTTACATATCATAAAAAGGACTGCGTAGCACTGCATTGCGCACATCACCCCGAGACATCAGATATTAAGTCGCATATGCCCAGTAATTTCGCTGGCTACAATGCCCTTCAAACCGGAAAACAGTAATGCTTGCGTAGTACTGCTTGGCGGCAGAATAATTGGCAAAGCTGCGGTTCCTACTCAGACTGCCACGAGAGACCTACCACGAGTAAAAATGTGGTTGTCAAATGTATGTTTTATCTTTCTTCTTTCTTGATGTAAGGTAATACAAGCAAAAAAATTAAATAAATTTTTTTTTAATAAAATAGTGTAATGTAAGCGCAAGCATTTGCTTCGTGTCTGGGTGTTATGGGACCATAGTTCCTGGTTCCCTAGATACAGGGAATCCTAGTTAGGGGTCAGGATCTATGTGTGTGATCGTTGGGCGTTATTTATTTATTTTTATTTTTAATAGTAATTACCTACCTCTATTAATGTTCTTTAAAATTGTATTATTAAAAACTACTTGGGCTCTGACTCCCTTTCCGATGTTTTAACCCATTATTTGTCCATACACGTGGCTGACCGCATTTCTTCTTGTTTTATTATTATCAAAACTAACGTGAGTATTATTTATAATTTAATTTACCAACCGGCTACACTCACGAGTATAAGTCGAGACACTAGACCGAAGTCGAGACTCTTTTGTTTTGCTACACCACTCTCCTCTCTGGTCTAGTGTACACTCAGCCTTACAGCAAAGGTGCGCTAGCCTAGTACTTGTACAGTTACAGCCTTGTTCCTGCTCCCTGTAGCGTGTAATTCAGCGGAGTGATTGCGTCTAGGCTCATAAAATAAATTACTCTACGAATTACATGAAATGTTACATACTTTAAGTTTGTTTTTTGTTTTGATATAGATTTAGCATGATTGTTGTAAATGGAAGCAGACGTTGAACACTCTACCTAGCTTATGTGTTTAATTTCGGTTAGGCAGAAATATCAGTATCTATTTTTTGTAACTAACTAAGTAGTAAGTAACTATTTTTTGAAAACCTGATGCAGTGGTAGGGTAAGTTGACTCATATAATTTGTTTTTTTTTACCTATCAATCACATATATATATTCTGGCTAACTATTATTCCCTGTATCTAGGGCACTAGAAACTACGAGGACCATGTTGCCACAACACCCAGACACGAAACAAATGCTTGCGCCTTTTTTTTCTGTGCACAAACATTTGCCCCGTCGCGGGAACTGAACCTGCAACGTCGGTGGTCTAAGAGATTTGAGCCAACCTGCCCAACTACTACACCACAGAGGCTGTCATACACTAAATTATCTCATACACCGAGGATACGGGTTCGATTCCTACAACATGACATATCTTTGATCACAGATAACGTATCTAGGTGCTGCGGGACCATGGTCCTCGTAGTTCCTGGTTGTCAATAAATTAATTTAGGAATAAGGTTGCATCATTGGACGTTACATAGGTAAAATGTAGTTTCGTCAACATGTTTCAAGACGTGGTTTCATAGTCCTTGCAAACCACAAATGTTGAAACCCAATCATTTTCAACAATGAGGAAAGAAAAGAAACAGAACTTAAGGAATGTGATCCAGCAATGAAGTTCGCAATATGCTGTTGATTGAAACATGTTGCAATGACATGATTGAACGTTGTCGTTGTTAGTCGTTAAAAATGTGTCTTGGCTTCGATCACCAAAATCTGCAAGTGAATTATGCTGATGAGGATGACCCAAATTTTAATGTGAATGTGAGATTTCTTTTCATTCAATTCACCATGCAGGTATGAATGAGTTTGTTATTTTTCCTTTTGTTTTTATAATTTCTGGTGGTGGTGGAATTAAACATTCTATTAATATAACAAAAGAAAAGAAAAGATTAATTACACATAAAAAATATGGACTTATAAAGAGGAAAAAAAGTGTATAGAGACGAAAACGGCACGGACGTCTGGTCTGTAGACAGGCAGAGCAGACGGGAGTTTTAGGCTAAATCTGGCACTACCTGGGCCCTCCCTTCGCGTCCATGAGGATTTGGTCCGTTTGGAGAAAAAAATTGCAAAAGATAACATGTACTGCTGTTCGTTAACCGTTTGTATACGTTCGCGTCTGCGTACGACAAATAAGGAATTTCCGGATTCATCAGTGCGACATATAAAGCTGTACAATACAAGGAAAACGCTATGTATGGGAAACAGGATTATTAATACGAGATATCGTTTTGAGCGAACGGTGAATCAGATTGTTGTACACAATTATTTTGCTAATACACGGTACGGTATGGCAGTCTTGATCCAATCCGGAAAAAAAATAAGAGTTATAGAGAAAGTATGGGCCATAATCCACTACGCCGGCCCAGTGCGGGTTGGATGTCACATATCCTTGAATTTTGTGACTAATTCTTGGACATGCCGGTTCCCTCACGATGTTTTCTTTCACCGTTTTAAGAGCTTGTGCCAATTCCGCACATAACTTAAGAAAGTCCATGGTGCAAGGTCAGCGGGACCGATCAAACTTGGATGCATCGAATCGAAAGTCGTACGTGCTTTGAGCCACACTCGCTCTGTCGAAGTGGCAGTGGGCTGGTCATGTTTGTCGCAGAACCGATAACCGTTCCGTAAGACTGTATTGGAGTGGAGACCGTGAATCGCAAACGTTCTGTAGGATATCATGCGACTAGAGGGAGCGACAATTTGCGCAGGGTGGCTGGTAGTGATCGAAGAAAGAAAGCCGAAGATCAGACTCACTGGCATATAAGAAACATAATATTGTCAAAACAAACATAACATACTGTAAAAAAATGACCCTCAGTTTCTTGCGGTATCTTCTGAGTAGTGGTTCTTTTACCGATACGGTCTTAGAGTCACTGTAATAATTGACGTTCGTGAGTGCGTCTGTGATGCTAAAACTGAATAAAGAACTTTTGAACTTTGAGTGGCCTCCCATGTTTAGCAATGGATTGATATAGGTGACCTTGATGATGATGGCAATCTCTTTGGTATTTCTATAAGAATTTAATTTTGGAATGATTTAAAAAAATAAAGTGCTGTGTGTCTTGCATCTGCTTAAAGTTTAATATTAAATTTAAGGCTACTATTTGGTTGAACTATACAGATTTATTTATAACTATGAGCAGGCGTGGTATTTACCATCAGGTGACCGTCCTGCATCTCACTACTCAATAATATAATAGATTTTCAGAAAAAAACACCTATTTCCAGACTAAACCCATATTGTCTATGTTATTTTTTTCAAAAAGCTTTGAACCAATTTTGATAAAATTTACTTAAATTTGGGACCTCTGAAGCATGACCTACCAAACAAAGAAAGAAACATCAAAATAAGTTCATAATTGGCGGAGTAATAGCGTAACAAACATACAAAAAATATCGAATTGAGAACCTCCTCCTTTTATTATTACCTGATAGGCAAACATTTGACCGCTGTCTCACCTGATGGAAAGTGATGACGCGGTCAACGATGGATCATGCTTTTATTTGATGTCGGTTAAAACTATGAAAAAGCCATCAGATTCCTACTTTACTTCAATCTAAAGGTAGAACGTTAAAATATCGAAGAAGCTTACACGAAAGATTTGAGATAATAGCCTCCGCGCTCGAAACAAAAAATCTTAAACGTAATCATATAATTTCTGGATAAGAAACAACGGTTGTATCATCCTCAGATAAAAACAGGATCATTATTCATGTGGGGAGGTTTTCCTGTTGGTCCACCTACTCTTATTCTTACTATAGTGATTTCGAGAGCACGTATGTTTGTCACGAGTGAACAGCGGAACTACCAAGCTTTATATCTGTCACCGTAAAATTGTGAATACCCTTAGATTATAATCTATCTCGCGAGATTATAAACTGTCGAAAGATTATGAACCGTAACATTCTGCTTACAATTAAACGTATAGATTATAACGTATATATATCAAACGTACATTTAATTAAATTTAATTGATTTAATTTAATATTAGGTACTTTAGACAGACCGAAAGATTAAGCTAGGCTGGGCAGCGTTCGGTAAACTACGTCAAGTTTTCACGTTGTCCATACCACAGTGCCTTTAAAAGTAAAAGTTTAAAGTCTTTAATGCGTGCGTCCTATCAGTAATGACCTACGGAGCCGAGACGTGGACACTCATAGTGAGACTGATCCATAAGTTCAATGCCGCTCAGCGAGCGATGGAGAGAGCTATGCTCGGAGTTTCTCTGAAAGATAAGATCCGCAATGAGGTAATCCGACAGAGAACCAAAGTAACCGACATAGCCCATCGAATTAGCAAGCTGAAGTTGCAATGGGCTAATCACATCTCTCGAAAGACGGACAACCGTTGGAGTAGTCGTGTCCTCGAGTGGAGACCGCGAATCGGCAAGAGTAGTGTAGGACGCCCACCGGCTAGGTGGAGCGACAACCAGCGAAAGACGGCCGGAAGAAACTGGATGAGAAGAGCCGAAGACCTGGCTCAGTGGCGTTTATTGGGAGAGGCCTTGGTCCAGCAGTGGACGAATACAGGCTGATGATGATGATGATGATGATGATGAACATTACTTTATTGAATGTTGTTTTGTTGTATTTGATTGTACTTTTCAACATTTATACTCATAGTGATTTGAGTAATTATTTTCTAAAATAAACAGTTTATTATTCTTAAATCTATTAATACCTAAACTTATTATTTTTTAATACCAGTTCTTTGACAAGATTTTCTTAAGTGACAGCAAAAATTTGGTAAATTGTGGATCTAGCCGCAGAGTTGAACTAGTTTTCTTATAGGCACTTATTACCTCCAGTCCGTATGAGATTCACCCTCAGTAATAAATTACTTGTGACTTGGCCTAATTTCTTTTTGCTTGTGCGGAGGCCAGGTATTAATAAGTTGCAGGATATATGGAATTGTCTCATTTCTCCTTTTTATAGTTCGACAATAGTGCTGGCTAATGATTTTCTTGACTGAAGAAAAGACGACTGGACTAAATCGGGAATTATTTGTATAAGAACGAAAAGAACAATCTTCTTACAATAGGCTGTAGTGAATACGCCAACGCATTCACTACAGCCACGGGGCAGTATATAAGAAATATCTACTTATGTAGGTATTTTTTTATTACCTGATAGTCAAGCATTTGACCGTAGTCCCACTTGATGGAAAGTGCTGACGCGTTCGACGATGGATCATGCTTGCCAAGAAGATACCGATTCACTCGGGACATGTAGACACCTAGATTATAAGTATCGGGAAACAGAGACGCTGGTAAGGTGTTCCATTCTTTAGCTGTTCAATTATAATACTTAACAGTACTAATTGAAAACCAAAGCGGGAAACAAAACGGTTGAACAATAGTTAGCCTCTATGCAACTTCTTATAAGCGACCTATAGAAAATACCGCCGTATTTCCAATCCAATTTATGTTAATCTTTTCTTTTAAAAATTATCTGGAAGAAATCCCTTTGAGCGACAAGACCTATAATTGTTACGCAATTTACTTTAAACTTGTACCTTATTTATAGATATGAGTTGTTCAATAAACTGGCATAGTCATAGTCAGAAGATATTAATTAAATAGGCACAAAATGCACTTTTAAAGGTCAATGCACATAAAACAAATCAATTAAAATATGTTAAAACTATAATATAGAAATCTTGTCATTGAAAAAAAACGGTACGTTGCATGCATGTTTATTTATTATTGTTCATGCATGTCTAGCCATATATTTCACATACTCAGATTGAAATTCGGGTTCATAAAAGAAATGCTAAAACTGACTCTACCAGCGCTTCGGAATTACGCCCGCTAAAGAAAATAGCCCAAGAAACTCTGCGGAGTCAAGAGTCTCTTTTATCAACTCTTTTTAAATTTCTCAAAATATCAAACAAGAAGTGCGAGTGAGATGTGAGATGTGTTTATAAAAGAGATGAAAACCCCAAAGAGATGTGAGATGTGTTTACATGTTAATAAAAGAAAGGAACAGTATTCCAATTTTAACACAATCAAAACATTTGTCGATACCATTCAAGCACAACACACCGTAACCACCCGTAAAAAAACAAAAATCCTAATTCCTAAGTCCCCGAACATGACACAAAATACCGAACTTGTCGATTCCCTGAGAGACCGAACTATATATCTCATCTGTGACACCATCAGTCTTTCATTAGAGAAAACTCACTTATATTATTGCTGCGCTCTGGGACCTATCGCTTCTAGCTCAGTTTCGAAAAGATGTGGCAGATTCGTACGTGGTTCCGCATTTTTCTAGTTTTTTTTTTTTACGCCTAATAGATCTGTTTTGGCCACTATGTTGAAAAGGGCAGAAGAGAAAACAACGACACTTTCTAGATATAATTTTTTTATAGTACTGAGCAATGAGAGACGGGCAAGTCGTTCGCCTAATGTTAAGAGCCACGCTTACCCAAAACAATTGCAGTGTTACCCAGAACTTTCAATACCACGAAATGTATTGCGTAGCACTGCATTGCGCTCATTACCCCAATACAACAGATGTTAAGTCTCATATGCCCCGTAATTTCGCTGGCTACAATGTCTTTCAAAACACAGTAATGCTTGCGCACTACTATTTGGCGGCAGTATAACTGGCAAAGCGATTGTGCCTACCAAGACGGCATACGAGAGACCTACCACGAGTATATTCTCTTACGCACTCCCGTCCAGACGGGCATCGATGAGCCAATGTGCAGAGGCATTTTTCCCCACGTCGTCATTGTTTTACGCGGTGCTGTCATCAGCGTTTTATATCGCTCCTTCAAACCCTAAAAATCGACCAGCGCTCGGGTTAAGTTATGTGGCGCACACTACCAATATCAAAGAGAATTTAACAAAGTGCAAAACTTAATTACCACAAATACCTGCTACCATCCTTCTCGCTGACCAATCCGTTCAAATTAAGAAGGTAGACTCAGAACTAAAGTAAAAGATAAATCTTAGTCACAACTAATTCGGACTAAAAGCTCCATTCTGTAGACGGACATTACTTTAACACGTTATCTCGGCCTCTCATTAAAATTTTGATATGCTTTCGTCGTAGGGGTTTTCAAAATCATTTTATTATCATCGAAATTTGACAATCAACGTTTAGTGTCAATGACACTAAGCATTTTTGTTGAATAGTAAATGATGAGTAATGATCCCCTTTGGTATAACTAGACTTTAATGTTACTGATGATACGAAGAGTAAGTTAGATGAGTCGTTCGCCTGATGGTAAGCGCCAGGCCTGCCCATAATTGCAGTGTCACCATGACCTTTTAATATCAAAACAAGCTAAGTTCAGTAAACTAAAATTTAAAAATCCCCCGACAGAAAAAACCTTTAAAGGTAAAAACGGCTAAACCGATTTTGATAAAACTTGTCTAAAAACCACAGCGCAATAATTTGCTATCTAATAAAAAAATGGCACCCAAATCGTGCCACAGACAGACACACAGACAGACACAAATAGTGGTCAAACTGATAACTTATTCCTTTTTGTGTCGGGTGTTAAAAATCACTGCGTAGCACTGCACTGCGCTCATCCCCGAGACATCAGATATTAAGTCTTATATGGCCAGTAATTTCGATGGCTGCAATGCCCACGAACCTTGAGCCCGACCAATGATCGATTTATTTGGTCTGATATACATGTTTCTTTCTTTCTCTCATTATAAACAGATGGAGAAAGATATAGTTTTTTATTATTTAATTGGTAAAGGGGCATACGTTTGACGACATCTCGCCTGATGGAAAGCAAAAATGCAGCCTAAAATACTTGCCCATTCACTCTAGACTTAAAAATACACATGTTGTAGTTGTTTGGTAACAAAGACACTGATAGAGCGTTCCACTTCTTAGCAGTCCGCATGATGAAGAAATCTATGAAACGCTTAGTACGGATAGGTACGATATTAACCCACCTATCCGTACTAATGTAAATGTACGGGTGGATGAACATGGGTGATGTGACGAACAGACTTTATTTTTCTACCGCTAACTCACCTAATTTGTCAAAATCCCACAAATTCATGGGACATTCTGTGAAGTCCATCCTATTTTAAACCTCGTCCCATCTGACCACTACGGAACCCAACTTATCCGCAACTTGTCTGATCTATTTTGTTCCGTTCCCGAAGTTCCCTTGACACATAGTGAGTTCACTAAGTTCGCTCGTAAATTCGAACCAAGTCCGAAACTGTCACATAGTCACGCTAGATTTGGAAAGAATACGTAAGTTTGGGAGATGGCGTAATTTTCTGAAAAAGTTTGGTTGCAATTCCGCATCGGAATGTTACTTTTGTTGCAGATGTCTATAGGTAATAGGTGGAAAAATATTTCAGCAAAATAGTTTTTTTTTAACGTTTAGTGTTAGTTTAGTGTTTTTCTTTACCGGTGGTAGGTTTTTCGTATGCGAGAGGCCGTCTGGGTGGGTACCACTGCTTTGCCAGTTATTCAACCGCCAAGCAGTAGTGCGCAAGCATTACTGTGTTCCGGTTTGAAGGACATTGTAGCCAGCGAAATTACTGGGCATTATGAGACTCAATAGCTAATTGTCTCAGGGTGACGAGCGCAGTGTGGTGCCGCGCAGGATTTTGCAAAACAAAGTTCTTGGTGGTGCTGCTATTGTTATGGGCTGGCGTATTGCTTACCATCAGGCAAACGACCAGCTCGTCTCGTCATTCAATTACATATAAATAAAAAATATAGTAAGGGCCTTTTTCACCAGCCTATCAATTATTGTTCAATAGTTGTGAGCGTCGGGACGAAGGTAAACAGTAAGTAAGATGAAAAAGTATAAAAAATTAAATTTTATTTAGTTTTAAAAAAGGTACGTTGGCATAAAACTAAGAGAGGGTAGGAAGCGTGCGGTGTAATGCAGAAACATGCCAATTCACAAAAATATTTTTGTTTTTACCTACTTTACTGATTTTTTTTTCAAGAAAGTTTTTAAAGCCTAGATTATGTCGTGCACTCCCAAAGTTATATACCTACATACGTTCAATTAACCAACAGGTCTAGCAGAAAAAATAAAAAGATTAAATCAGGGAGTGTGAAAAAGTGCGACTGGAAATATAAAAAAGGTCACAAACAGATGACGTAACAAAAAGAACGTTCCATTTTTAAATTCGCCTATCAGAGCCGCCCGTTACGTTCAGAAGAAAACTGAGCGCGCCTGATTAAATTCACTTTGTGCGATTGAAAACACGCCGTTGGAATTAAATTCATGCCAGTTACATTAAATTGCGAGGAGTTTTTCATAAATGGGAGATAAGATGGGATGATAAGATGTAATAAACGCTGAAAGTGAGTAAACAGGTTTATTTGTGACGAGTTACGATTAGGTTAGGCATGACAACCTTCTTAAAAAAATATAGAATAAGCGCCAAAGTGTTAGGTCAAATG
Source organism: Petrophora chlorosata (assembly GCA_951640565.1). Lineage (NCBI taxonomy): Eukaryota > Metazoa > Arthropoda > Insecta > Lepidoptera > Geometridae > Petrophora > Petrophora chlorosata. Next base: position 2,614,653 of record OX621207.1, read on the forward strand.
AAAAGTTACAAGCGCCGGTCTTATCACTGAAAGTGATATTTTCCAGACAACTAACACCCAGTTGCAGAATCAATCTTTCTTATATATTCTTATATTCTTTATTGTACACTATTGTAATATTTACATCGGTGATTATAAACTATATGTACCAAAGATAATTTGTCTTTGATATGTACAAAGGCGAGCTTAACCCTAAAAAGATATATGAATTTTAAAGGTGACTTAAAACATACATTAGAGACGAACTATACATTAAAGACTTTAAATGCTCTGCGAGTCCAGTACAATAATGCTTTCAGAGTGGTGTTGGGGCTCCCGCGCTTCTGCAGCGCGTCAGGTATGTTTACCGAGGCCCGGGTGGATGGCTGATGACGTGGGTACTGGGCAGCGCCAACACTATTCTGAGCGTGTTCGCGGACCGATGGGAGGGTCCTATATTGCGTCGCTGGATATATGTTTAATTTGTTTTGTAATATGAAAAAAAAAAAATCTGTCATTAAATACTGTCAAATGTAACATTTTCAAAACTCCATCAAATCAGCGTTGCCAGAAGGGTACAAAAACTACGAAATTCGTACTTAATGGGGCATGTTCGTAACCTTGTATCATCGATCGATGCTATTTTCGTACTTTTTTCTAAAGAGATTTAAAACTATATTTAGAAAGGGATATTTACCATTTTTTCGATTTATTTTGCGAACTCGATATTTCGGCACTGTTGCAAGCCATGATCACGAAGAAATGAGGATGTTGTAGGTGCGTAGTTTTTAAGAGCAGTTACAATAATCTACCCCCTTCCTTTCTTTTCCTTTTTTTACGTTATTCGCCAGTACTGCTTGTTTTTATGTCTATTTAACTCGATTTTTCACGACACACACAACTTACAATATTTGCTCGCGAACCTTTGGTCACGGATATGACCGGCCCATTGCCACTTCAGTTTGCTAATTCAATGAGCTATGTCAAAGTATAGAATAGAAGTAGAATATAGATAGTTTTTTGTAAAACCTGTAGATTTCTTTAGTATATAAAGTATTTTGATATCTTTTACCACTTTAAAGAGTATCAGTAGCAAGCTAGGACTGCGTAGGTATTATTCAATTTATCACATCAGACGAAACATTACGGATCCGACGCGTTAATCTCACATCTCTACAGCTCAAAGGTTTTTCGAGAATGACTTCTTATGTATTTACTTTCTCATTGTTTTGGCGAAACATTATTAAATTGCTGGAAAGTCTTAAATTTTGAGCCTTATAAAACGTCAAGCCATCAAAGGATTCCAAAATTCTTTTGCTCTAAGCGTCGATTCCTCGAATTCTGTCCCATTGAGTTAGTGCTTTGCCAAGACATATTATTCTAGTAGCTTCAAAGCTATCTAAAAACTGTAGATAAATTGAAAATTCTCTACGTTTCTTTGGACTAACTACCTATAAAGACGCTGCGAGTGGAATTGATTGTCTTTACCTCTAGTCGGTAGTAAAAACGATTCTTTTATTTATCTTGGTGCTCTACTGCTCCCTTCTTCCGACAATTAACTTAATTGTTCGGGGTCAATGACATGTTTATTTAGTCATCTATTTGTGGTAGGTTTCTCGTATGCGAAAGACCGTCTGGGGGGTACAACCGCTTTGCCAGTTTTTCTGCTTAATGCATTAATGGTTAAATTACGGTATAATCCTATGGGGTGAAAGTACAGACTTTACGGATCTATTTATAATGCAAAAGAAATGTATACGGATTTTAGTTAATATTAAGCCGCGAGAAAGTTGTAAACCACATTTTATAGACAAAAAAATACTAACCCTACCCTAAAAAACGAAACTAGATACAACGTATTCTGCAGAAAACTTAAATCTTATCTAATTAAAAAAGACGTGTGGCACTCGGAGATTGCCGCGGTAAAGCTATTTATTTATTTATTTATTTATTTATTTATTTCTTAATAACAATTTGTTATAAGTCAATTTGACATACATTTTTACAAGGTCTTAATAAGTAAATAATATTATAATGACATAATATATTAATTAATCAATTACATTAAACATATTTAAATATATTGACTATATATATTATTTAGTTATTCATTAAACGAATAAATTATACAGCTATAGTCATTGTTATCATAATAATTTGATTGCTACAACACCATTTGTGGTCTTTCATTCAGATATTCTTCAATGGAATAGTATGCTTTTGCTAAGAGATATTGTTTTAGTTTATTTACGAATAAGTCGTATGAATCAATTTCTAAGATTTTTTTATTTAATTTATTATATATTTTCGGTCCTATATACCACACTGACTGCTGAGACTTTTTTAGTCGTTTGTTTGTAAGAATAAGTTTATCTCTATTGCGAGTATTTCGGTCATGTATATTTTTGATTGCCTGAAATTTGTTTAAATTGGACTTTACAAATTTACATATTTCCAAAATGTATAATGAGGGCATTGTCAATATGCCTTGATCTATGAAAAGTTGACGAGCGGGTGTGTCCCATGGAACTCGACACATGATACGTAGCACTCTTTTTTGGAGAACGAAAGCCCGCTGTCGGTCTGCTGCCTGACCCCAAAGATCAATCCCGTAGGAGAGTAGCGACTGAAAATAAGCAAAATATGCGCTTTTTACTGCTGTTGGACTAAGCATACCGACCAGTCGTGATATGGCGAAACACGCTCTACTGAGCTTATCACATAAGTAATCGATGTGCTTGTCCCACTTTAATCCAGAGTCAATTACAAAGCCTAAATATTTCGCATTACCGACATCAGGTATCTGGACTCCATCGCATGTAACAGATATACTTTTTGGGTTTCCTCTTAAATTGAAATGTATTATGTTGGTTTTTTCTAAATTAAGGATCATTCCGTTAGCTTGAAACCATTGTTTAATGTCGGATATGGATTTCATTAAACGTTTCTGAAGCAGTTCATAATTGTCTGCGGAGACCAAGAATGCACTGTCATCTGCGAATGCAATGAGTTCAGCCGTGTCGGTCGCCACTGCCAGATCGTTGACCAGAATAAGGAAAAGATAGTTTCCTAAAACCGATCCTTGCGGAATAGAAAGATTTCCCAAGTCACTAAACCCAGATCTGCTAGAACCACACTCTGTTGTGACTTCGGTGAGTTGGCGTCTTTTGGATAAAAATGACTGTATGAAGTTTATGGATGTTCCTCCTATGCCATAGTGCTGCAATTTTGCCAATATTAAACCATGATCTACTAGATCAAAAGCACGTGATAGATCACACAAGATAAGAGCTGTTTGTTTGCCTTCATCCAGTTTATCTATAATAGATTTTACTAAGTATCGGGCAGCCAGTGTTGTTGATTTGCCTTGTTGATAAGCATATTGCTTATTAGAGAGTAAGTCATTTGATTTAAAATAGTTTAATAGTTGGTCTGCTATTCCTGACTCTATTATTTTAGAAAATACAGGTATGATTGAAATTGGGCGATAGTTTTTAATTTCACTCTTTTTTCCTTTACCTTTATAAATTGGAACTACTTTCACGTCTTTTAGACAATGAGGATATGTACCACATTCCAAACATTTGTTAGTCAGATAGCAAAGTACGTCGATGAATACTGGTGGGAGCTGTTTTATGATACTAGTCGGTATGTCGTTATAGTCCTTAGTAGTTTTATTTTTAATTTTACGTATTAGTTTATAAATGTCATGTATTGTAAATTGTTTAAATGAGTCGAGTCCTATTGTGTTATTTGAATGAAATGATTCTAAATATTGAATTGCTTTATTTTTATCTATAGGTGTTTTACAACTACGAGCAGTGTTGACGAAGTATTCATTAAATATTTCGGCTAAGCTATTTGTCTTGATATCTATATGATTCAGCTGATTTTTGTGAGTTTTGCATGTTTCGTCTTTTATTAAAGTCCAGATAGTCTTAATTGCATTATCGGCATTATTAATCCTTTTGCTATAATAATTATGTCTATTTTCTACAATTAGATGTGAATAATATTCCTCAAATTTATTTATTTGATGATTTAAATCCTCACTGTCTGATATTCTTAAGCTTAATGTTTTTAGTTCTGTTAGAAAAGATTTCCAGTTAACTATTTCATCATTAATCCATTTAGTATCTGATTTAATTTTTGGGTATTGCCGACAGGGAAAACACGTGTAGAATAAATTACAAAAGGTTGTTACAATTCGATTAAATTTACTATCAGGAGACTCATTTAATGTAATTATGCTATCCCAATCGTAATTAGATAGTGCTGTTTGGAAGTTCGTTAATTTTAATGGAGTTATTAGTCTTTTTATTTGGGTGCTGTTTTTACATTTAGATGTTGTGATTCTTACTGCGATGAGCTGACCGTCATGATCTGAAATGTTGGTTGCCACTGGAGTTGCATCAATCATGTTGCTATCCACATTTGAGTAAGCATGGTCTAAACATGTGGCAGATGATTTTTGAGATCGGGTGGCAAAATCAATTAAACAGTTTAAGTTATTAGTAAGTAGAAGTTCAATTAATTGTTTTTTACGTGAACTATCTCTCAGCAAATCTATGTTCAGATCACCCACTAGAACAATCTTTCCACGAAAATCTTTTAAACTTTCCATGGCTCTGCACAGAGCATCAAGAAAAGTTACATAACACCCAGAGGGGGGCCTATATATGCTTATTACAATCATGTTGTATTTGACTATGCTTATAGCTGAAATTTCAATATGCATTTCTACAGATAAAAGCTTAATATTTTCAATCTCTAATGCTATCACATCATTATTCACATATATGCAGGAGCCGCCATGAATGCGGTTCGTTCTGCAATAGGCCGACACAAGTTGAAAGTTCATAATGTTCAAAAGTTCTATTTCACTTTGTTTCATCCAGTGTTCCGTTAAGCATGCAATTTGGACAGGTTTGATGGATTGAAGCACAGCTTCCATTTTGTGGGCTTTTGCACGGAGACTACCAATATTTTGATGAATTATGCGGCACTCTTCATATGCTGGCTCGGTGTCATTTGCCTGTCTCTTATTCATTATAAAAAAGCATCTGCCTTTTCTGAATTTATGTTGCCACTGGTGTAATTTGTGGTTATGTATTTTAGTGCCGAGGTAGCTACACTGAAGTTTAGTCCCTGTATGTCTAAACAGATCTGTTTTTTACCCAGAGATGTCAAGGTACCAAAACCTGTGAAGCATTCTTTTTTGAAATTGTTAAGTTCAAGATAGTAAATTCCTGGCGTATACACTGATAGCTGATGCGTACTCTTGTTTATTTTGTGTGACATTCTATTTCTATTTTTGATTTCATTACATAGTCTATCTTTCTTCGCAAGGTATGACCGTTGTGCTAGTGGCAGCAGCGCTGTTGGAAGCGCTGGAAAGATTATATTATGTTGGTGTTGTTGGTATATCAGGGAAGTAGTTATAAGTTTACATTGATGTTGTATTATGTGCCTTGACAGCTTCTCCATAGTTTGTTGGTAAGTCGCGTCTGTGTTATGTTGAGCAGTATTTGCCATCAGTACCACAATGTCATCTTTTTTAAGCTGTAGCGATAATACACTATTATATATCTCGTTTAGTGGAGCATTCGGCTTGCTTATACACATAACCTCATATTTTGTTTGACAGAATTTTGTATAAAGAGTTCCCATGTTCCTGGAGTTTTCATCCCCACAGAATATGACTTTCCTCTTTTCATGTCGTCCGTTGAACTGATTTGGTTGTTGGCGATATGAGATTTGGTGTGATTTCTGCTTGTATTTGTTCGTACTGTTCGTATTTGTTCGTACCTGTTTTGATGTGGTACAGGTGATATTCACTTGTCGTGATGGGATGCGGTCATCACTACTTCCTGAAAGTCCATACTGTTTCTTGACTGAGGTTAAATCTGTAGTCTCTTTATCTTGATCCGTTTGAGTCGATACATCCCTGGTACTGATGCCCACATAAATTTGTTGATTATCCTGTATCATTTGTTTCTCCATTTCTATCTCCTTTTCTATCTCCTTCGTCCTGATTTCTAATGTGGAAGGCGTCATGCTATAGAAGTTCTCATATGCTTTTTGTTCTTCACGATATTGTTCTATAATGTCTAATTGTTTGCGTATTTCCTGTTCCTGGTCATCATTAGTTTGTTGTAAGCTTGTTATTTGCTTCCTAAGTGTATTTATTAACTGACAGTTTGTATCAAATTCCTTAGAATTGTTATCAGCTTCGGCTAAAAGTGTGTCAATAGTTGTGTCTCTGCTTTTTAATGTATGGTTTAACTCTTTTATTGTATTCATTAGTTGTTTGAGTTGTTCTTCTTGTCCACATTTATGGCTTTCCAATGTGTCCTCACTATTATAATTTGTACCAGTTAAAGGTTTTGTGTTTTTTAGCCTAGTTTTTCTTATAGGTTTATTCGTATTCATTTTGCACGTAATAATGTATGTGCAAAAATGATAACAGTCACTGGGATTTGAAGTCAGTGACGCGGATTTCTAGGGCGACCTTAAAGCCCACTGCGCCAACTTGAACGTAAATTGAGCGACGAAAATTACGCTCACTCTATGCGATCAGTGCATGTATTTTATAAAAATAGTCGGAGGTAGGTTGTAACAATAAGTGGATTAATATGCCTCTTCTAATCTTTTTTAAAAACACTTAAAATTTGCATATTTCTAACTATATAGTTACATATTGTTCATATTTGCCCGGGTTAACACATTTCACAACACTTATTTGATTGATATTTCGTCCTATTGTTAAGAATTATTTAAAACTTATATCTGTTTTTTTTTGTGCTAAACACATAAACACTGCTTGAAATAACACTTTATTATATTTATTAACACACATATACTAAGTTTCTACTATTTTTGTATAAATATACAATACGTTTATATTTTTAAAACAATAACATAAACAGAGACACTTTTTAGTAATGTTATCGGGGCAGCGCCACCTAGCGACTGTTGCATACCATTACCATATACCATTCGGTCTCCACGCTCAAGGCCCGCGATAGAAGCTATGCAATAGCTTAAAAATGTTATTATTCCGTAGATGAATTCAAAACTGACAAGCATGTGAAAAAAAATGACTCAATTCCGTTACACTATACTGACATATACAATATACTGACTTTAATAAAAACATAAATCAATATAAATTAAAATGACTAAATGTACTCTCGCACTGACTTGCAAACGCCCTTACAGGGCTCATGTACCAACCTAAGATATAATTTAAGACCTACATGATAAATTAATGTACATGAATGCAATTAATAAATAAATAAATAATGTGTTCCAGTTTGAAGGACATTGTAGCCAGCGAAATTACTGGGCATAATGAGACTTAATTAATTATTGTCTCAGGGTGACGAGCGCAGTGCAGTGCCGCGCAGGATTTTGCAAACTAAAATTCTGAGTGGTACTGTTTCTGTTATGGTCAACCGTGTTGCTTACGATCAGGCGAACGACCTGCTCGTCTTGTCAAAAAGTTACATAAAAAGTCATGTTTTGGTAATGTTGGCAATGCCAAGACGAAAAGCGATCTAATTGTGTTTCGGGATGAAGTTTGGTGAACCATCAGAGAAACGGATCTGAGCAGTCACTCAACAGCCGTCTTTCTCTAGATCTATGTGCTAGAACTTTTGTCACATTATCGCTTAACATAGTGGCATATTGATCTATCCTATCCCACTAATGTAAATACGGAAGTTTGTATGTTAGTGTTTGTTACCTCTTCACGCCTCAACGGCTAAACGGGTTCGGATGAAATTTGTAATGAAAATAGTTTATATGGAGGATTAACACATTAAATTATTAGAGAACTGCGAATGAAACCGCGAAGCGCAGTTAGTAAATCTATAAAAAAAACAACAAACATGGTTAATATCTCGTTCCTATACCGAATTCGAGTAGCTCCCAAAGGATCCCACAAATCGAATTCCATTTAATATTTGTCGCATTTAAACCTAGATAATATAATTTTGAACTCCTAACGAATCCCATTCTAAAGAAATATCATGCTCAGTAAACAAGTGAATCAGACGAAGAGCGAGAAAGATCGCTTTAAACGACACAACAACACATAAATCTTCCATAGAACACCCTCACCGTCTAACCGGAAGTCGAAGATTGAAGCGAAACTGACAAACAACTAAAGATCAGTACAAAAAACTTTTCCCATCTACATCATGTAGCATCTACATTATATTGATCGTTTGCTTTCAAAGAAACTGTACAAATCCTTTATAAATGTGAGGCACACGTCACTCTTATCACAATGGAGTAAGGTTCAAATTTGAGTGTGTTCGGGAGAATACTTGTCAGAATGTGTCACGTGTTACTTCGCGCAGCATGGTAAAGTATTATCGTAAATATAAAGAGAAGCAGTAAGATAACTTTGGGTAATCGTCGTAGCTTGGCGTAGCGGGCACGTAGAGCCGTAACTAATGCGTAGCGTTGCGTAGCACATTTTTTGTATCTCGTAGTGCTTACGTAGGCTTATAGTGTTGGTGAAAATAATTTACTGGTAATAATTTTCTGCAAGCAGAGAAACTACAGGGCATCATGAGACTTTTTTTTATGTCACCGAATGACGAGACGAGCTGGTCGTTTGTCTGATGGTAAGCAATACGCCAGCACTAATAAAAGCACCACCCAGAACTTTGTTTTGAAAAATCCTGCACGGCGCTGCACTGCGCTCGTAACCCTGAGACAATTAGCTTTTGTGTCTCATAATGCCCAGTAATTTCGCTGGCTACAATGCCTTTCAAACCGGAACACAGTAATGCTTGCGCACTACTGCTTGGCGGCTGAATAATTGGCAAAGCGGTGGTACCCACCCAGACGGCCTCTCGCATACGAGAAACCTACCACCAATGAACTTAAAAGATATTATCTAAAGGTGACGAGCGCAGTACAGTGCCGCGCAGAATTTTGTTTAACAATTTTCTGGGTGGTGACCACAAAGACTAAACATGGCATGTTGTAAACAAAAAAAGTTACACATTTTTTTTAGTTTCTATAATTACTCAATGATTTACTTCCTGAACGCATACTGTCTCAAATATAGTACTGTTCTGGAAACGTGAGTTCATCTAAGCTATGGCGCTTGGTTCACGAACCAGCATTTTTGGTGTGGATATTCTCGTTTTGCTTCACTGCCCACACGTTATGATAGCGGATATTATGCAGAAGTTCTTGACGCTGAAGGCAACATCTGCTTCAGTTATTCTGTCACCTATTACAACAGTTGAACTAAATGTACAAAATGTTAAGTGCCAGAAAACTACCAATATAATAAATAAAACTTACTTATCTCTAAAACAACAAAACAATTTTGTGACAATTAAAAGGTATTAAATACTTTGTACATACGGGTATCGGTTGAGCCAACTGAGTGGCCTACAGGTAATTCAACCGATACCCGTCGTCCGGCAACGTGCCCAAAATGCTGCATATTTTGAATTTGGTTTAAAATTTTGGCAAAACAAACTTGACATTTGATACTGGAGCAAATGTAAACTAGGCATTTGATATCTTGGGCTTGAAATTAGGAACCTCGCATGATTTCAATGATACGCAGGGCTTTAACCAAAGCTCTGTGTATCATTGATATTGTTGAGGCTACGCTTACCCGAGCCACGACGTTACTGATATATTTTCTTACATAACGAAATACCCACAGTTAAGCACATAAGCACATAATTCCTATATACTTACTTTGAAGATAATATACTGTTTATTCATTGTGGTATGCTTTGTACGCTTTTAATCTTGGAAGGAAATTCGTAAGCGGCAAATATTGCTACTTCAAGCAACTGAATTGTTAATGCGTTCGCTTGAATCTTATGAAATGTTATGAAATAAAACAGTCTTTTCTTGCTTCACGGTTTCTTGCATTCTCTTTGGAGTTTACACACATGTGAGTAACTTGAGTTGAGTGTATGAATTCGTGAATGCTGTGAGAACTGAAATGAAATGTGGTGTGATTCCGGGATGTTGATCAAACGTTTTGGTTATATGTGAACACCTTTTTCTAACTGGCTTCACATAATATAATTATATTCAATATGTGAATATCTTCAAAAAGGAGAAGGTATTCTATTCCATTGTTTTTTTTTTCTTTGTCACCTCAGAGCTCCGTAATTTTATTTGGATTTTTTTTTGCGCTTGCGTAGATACGTCATGATTAGCTTGAAATTGATTTGAAACTGTAAGAAGTGAAAGTCGAAAATAGTTATTATTATGCTGAACGAATGATGTTGTTTTTATGTTACCGAGCGATGAGACGCAAGTCGTACGCCTGATGGTAAGCGCCACGCCTGTCCATAAAAATTGCAGTGCCACCCAGAACTTTTAATTCCTACCATAAAAGCACTCCGTAGCATGGCGCTCATCACCCCGAAACATCAGATATTAAGTCATATGCCCAGTAATTACGCTGGCTATAATGCCCTTCAAACCGGAACAGTAATGCAAATATATAACGTAAATACTCTATATAAACACAAAATTACACAACAACCTGTGTATAAAAGAATGCCCCACAGAAGAGATACCTTAAATGAGTTCTGACATTACATCATCCGCTAAGCAGCCTTGGTAAGCTCAGATTCTACGTCAGAATACAAAATTATGTGCATCTACTCCCCGCCCGAGGTTGTCCAATTTAACGCTAGTAAAAACATTACCCGGCTAGTTTGCTGGCTAGACTAACATCCTCGCTGCTTAGAAATATAAAAGATAGCCAGGGATAGCCCAGCACTGTATGGAAAAGGAATTTATTTAACATTTTATTAAGCAACACTGCTTGCTATCTTAACAAATATTATCTACTAACTGCGCCCTGGGATAAAAAGAAACAAGTTCAAGTTCAAAAGTTCTTTATTTAATTTTGACATCACTGATACACACACATCAATTATTACAATGAAAACTCAGAAGATACGGCAAGAAACTGAGGCATTTTTTATTAAAACTTTTGTTACAATATTTTGTTTGTTTTTGACAATATTACGTTTCTTATGTGCCAGTTGGCTACTTAGCAGAAGCGGAATGTTCCATGCATCTTTTTAATCTATGTGTATTTGTAGCCTATGTGTGAATCTAGGGTAGAAGCTGTTTTCATTCCGATTTCACTCAAATCCGTTCAGCCATTGCGACGCCAAAGGGAACAAACACACTTACATACTTACATACAAACATTCGCATTTATAATAATATTAGTCGCGCCAATTAGCGCTATTAATTTAAATATGTTCTACCCATAGATAATGATATAAATATCTATGCATCTATGGCCGATGACGCTAGCGCCACCGCGAGCTCGCGAAAAAAAATAGAAACGACTTGAGATTTGGTTTACCGCTACAACCGCGCGCGAGTCATCCGCCCATTTTATTTAAAATATCAATTTTGTATCGCTTTACGAAGCTGTGAACACTCATTTTTTCATACATTAATACATATACACCGCACACATTACCAAAATCACAGCTAAGTATCTTTCTATTGTGAATTGTGTTGTTCCCGCATCCCTGGTAAGTTCTCTTTTTGAATTACTATTACTTGATATCATCCCGCCTAAACAAGCAGATAACAACTAAACGGCCATCGGGTGAAGCCGATGCCCGGCTTGTTTAAATATTAAATAACACATATGTAAACTAAATGCTCTAAGAGGCCTCTACGTGTTGGACTCTTTCAAAAGACCGGGTCAATAACCCGTAAGAAAGAACGACATAATAATAGTAACATTTATAATAAGTTCTGGGTGCAATTGTTATAGCACACCCGGAATCGAAATGTATAGAAACAATCCTCCATATCGATGTATATAAATATTTAACAAATTACCGGACAGCCTAAAATCAATCGAAACAGACATTGAATTACAAAGGAAACTTAAACGTATTCTAATTAAAAAGTCATATTATTGCATTAAAGATTTTTTCGATGATGATGATTACCATCTATCATCGAAAAATTCTTAAACGATAAAAATTTGATAGTAATAATATATAAAGTTATAACAGATCATATTATACAATGAAATTTTTTTTTTCTTTATTTAATGAGCTTAGTCGCTATGCGATTATGCCGCTCAGTTAACAAAATCAACTTTATATTATTATTAATCTTAAATTATTAGTTACTAGATATAAATATTGATAAATATGCAATGTTCGACATCTACTGTGTCGAACATTGCGTACCTATTCTATATAATTTATAAAGTGCTTTGGCTTTATCCGATAACGGATAGGCCAAAACAATATTACAGTCGCCTACTTGCATTAGGTCTAGGACAGAACTTCTCCGAAAGATCTCGTTCCGCACAAATTCCATGAGAATATGGTAAATATCCTCTGGAACTCCACAGTCGGGACAATTTGGAGATAGAACCTTGCGCATCAAAAAGGCGAATTTTTTCGAAGGGATATGTCCGGAACGAAGTCTGAAGGCTGCAACCATGTCCATTCTATTTAATGTGCTATTATCGATCCAAGGTATCTTTGGAGGATGCGGCTGAACTGTCTTATACCAGATCCCCTTTTCCTTGGAGCGTTCATCAAAGTATTCAGACCAAAGATTATAACACTGATTTCTTATTAAATAAATACAATCTGTAAAAAATGGAAGCATAACATATTCTACACCATCATTACAAGCTTGTTTAGCAAGTAAATCAACTTTATCATTATCTCCAACGTCACAATGAGAAGGGATCCATTGAAGTACTACAGACTTTCTAGACTCAATTTTAAGTTCTAAATGATATAAAACCTATATAATGCAATAATATATTGTGTCATAACAGTTCTCAATATACATTTTCAAGGTTGTCAAGGTTTGGTTTCAAGGTTGTTGTTGGTTGGTTGTGGTTGTTTCCAAGGTTGTCTGGAAGAGATCGCTTATTAGCGATAAGGCCGCCCATTGTACTAATTAAATTTTTAAGTTCTATGTCCATTTGTTCTTGTTATGTTTTTGGTGTACAATAAAGTGTTATCAACCATTAAATCAATCAATCAATTTTCTATATATACTTAAATAAGCATGTAATGTAAATTGTCATTTGCTGCGCCCTAACAGGGTCTGTGTGTCACATTAAAGAAATGTACTCATAGCGCAAATTTATATGAATAAATAAATAAATACATAATAGGCAGGCGTGGCGCTTACCATCAGGTAACGACATGCTTGTCTCACCACTCAGTAAAATAAAAAGACGTGTGGCACTCGGAGACTGCCGCGGTAAAGCTATTGCATAGCATTCGGGTTGGGGGTGTTAGGTTATTTTCGTTACGGAATTTCTGGATTCGGTCTCCACGCCAAGGCCCGCGATAGAAGCTATGCAATAGCTTAAAAATTTCTTAAATAAAATTATAAATGTAATGAATAAGAACTTGTAATAATTGATGTATTCTAGCAAATAAATGATTGATTGATTGATAAATCACAGTAATATCAAAACCGCGGTTCGCAGCTAGTTGCATATAAATTGGTTTTGCCAACAGATTATTAACAGATTATTATTACTGGGTATTATGAGACTCAACAGCTAATTGTCTCAGGGTGACGAGCGCAGTGCAGCGCCGCGCAGGATTTTGCAAAACAAAGTTCTGGGTGGCGTAATGCTTACCATCAGGCAAACGACCAGCTCATCTCGTCATTCAGTTACATAAAAAAAAAAGATTTGCAGTGCAGATATATCTAGAGCTGCTACTGCCACGTAGGTACTTGTGGTTGCAATACTCATTATGCATCTATGACTAGGAGTATAATGCGAGAACCGCCAAATGTGATAAACGCACCGATTCGCATGTAAACGTTCTACCGAGCTATTACTGGAACGGTTATTGAATTTAAAATTTTATCATAAAGTCTGCATCGTTTCCCTGCCCAGAATGATTCAATATTCTATAAAAACAATATCCGGCCTTCCGTTGTCGGCTAGACTAACTTCCGGGGACAAAGATGTTGTGTGAGTCTGGATAAGTCTTACTGTGTTCCGGTTTGAAGGGCGTTATAGCCAGCGAAATTAATAGGAATATGAGACGTAAAATGTCTGATGTCTCTGTGATGCAGTGCAGTGCTATGCAGTGATTTTTATGGTGTTAAAAGTTTTGGGTGGCACTGCAATTGTTATGGGCAGGCGTGCTGCTTACCATCAGGCGACCGACTTGTTCGATTTCGATGATTTCCCTAAAGGGCCCTAATTCACTATGACTACTCGGCGATTCCGTGCTTTAAGGAAACGTCGATTCCTTCATTAATAAACGACATCTGCAAAATTTGTATTCTCTATGACGCGTCATATATATGAATATATGAATGCGTCATAGAGATGTCGTTTATTAATGAAGGAATCGACGTGACTTCGAAGCAAGCAATCGAAGTGATTTCGCCAAGTTGTCATAGTGAATTGGGGCCCAGGTCAGAGTAATTTCATTTTCCGTCTCAATCATTAAAATTATCTCAAAATGTTCCTAAAACTTTTATATTAATCGAATTCTAGTGTTAATAAGCATCACTAATTAAAACTGTTGTATTCAATGTTATATATAGGGCATTAAAACATCATGATCATCATCATCATCAGCCCATCAAGTTCCCACTGCTGGGACACGGGCCTTCTCTCATAGAGAGAGTATGGGCCATAATCCACCACGCTGGCCCAGTGCGGGTTGGTGGATGTCACATGTCCTTGACTTTTTGTGGAAAATTCTTGGACATGCCGGTTTCCTCACGATGTTTTTTTTCCTTCACCGTTTTTTAGAGCGAGTGTTAAATCCGCACATAACTTAAGAAAGTCAGTGGTGCGGGGCCAGCGGGATTTGAACTCGGGTGCGTCGGATCGAAAGTCGCACGAGCTCCCACTGAGCCACACTCGCTCCCAATGAGCCACACTCGCTCGATTAAAACATCGTCTGACATCGAACAACTCAACAGAATCGCAAATATACTAATTTGAATAGTGCATAAATTCATACCAATTATACCCTAATAAAATTTTAGTATTCATTGCATATTTTAAGCCCTAAAATCTCGATTGCGCGTTTTTAATCAAGAACCAAGATCTAACTTATCTGTTTCTAACACATAAAGTGTCTAGAGGTGGGTATCAAAAATTCATTTCGCCCCGGGCTGGAGCAAAATCACAATTTTGTACATTACGTGTAGATTATTTCACACTTTACGGCTATTGTTTTATAGTTTAAATTCCTTTTTTCTTTTTTGGTGATTATTCAAAGCGAGAGGTCAATAATGCCTTTATGGCATTCACCGCAACCACTACTACTGGCTGTTATAATTATACTAATGTTAATTCTTATTATTTTGAATGAAAAATGATCATGAAATACTCAAACAAGGTTATTCGGAAAGAAAAAATACGACCACTGGCTGGGTTACCAGCATCTCAATTTCTTTCCTCAGCGCGGGAAGCGCTCTACCAATTAAGCTGCGGTGGTTACCAACGCGAGTGTCAATTTTTTCCTTCGTTATTAAGTCTTAGTGTACGCCATCCATTGAGATTGGAGTGAAACTTTTTCTCAACAAAAAAAATCTCAAAATCTGGCACGATTTGGTGACCATCATAGCTCAATAATTGGTAGAGCGCTTCCCGCGCCGAGGGAAGAAACTGAGATACGGATTCAAGTCCCAGCCAGTGGTCGTATTTTTTCTTCTCGAATAACCTTGATTGATACTAGTACTACTTAAAGAATGTTTGTGTGTGAGAGAGAGAGAAGAGGGTGTATGTATAAGACATGCATATAGATCTGTTCTGTGGCCTATAGGCTATAAACGCTTGACATATTGAACTCGATGAACGATTGAATTACGTGTAAATCATAATCATCAGCCCATTACGTTCCCACTGCTGGGACACGGGCCTTCTCTCGTAGAGAGTATGGGCCATAATCCACCACGCTGGCCCAGTGCGGGTTGGTGGATATCACATGTCCTCGGTTTTTGGTGATGAATTCTTAGACATGCCGATTTCCTCACGATGTTTTCTCTCACCGTTTTAGAGCGAGTGTTAGATCCACACATTCAACAATCAACTTTAAAAAGTCAATGGTGCGAGGTTAGCGGAATTCGAACTATATAGATAATGGAAATTGAAACCTTTTAGCAAATCAAATACGTAAATCATTTGTACATTTTAAAACGAGCAATGAAAAATATTTATAAGTAAACATTAATTTGAAAAACGTGCAATCCACTTAAGTACTTTCGTACAGTTTAAGGCCGATATCTACATTGACCGGTTAAAGTGAGTTATACCACCGTTCTGGGTAACGCTGCGAGCGAAGTCAGGCCCATTACTATGACTTACAACAATCGAGCTTGCGATATTGACCGGTCAAACTCGGAAATTTATTTGTTGGATTAAGTTTGCGCAATTGTAATTCTTGGGCTAAGTTTATTGCAGAAAACTTAAGGTTTTCTTTGTCTAGATTTACGACTGGAATAGAAGTTCTGCTGAATTTACATTTATTACCTTTTGGTATTGAATGAAATGGTTAGTAGGGCGTGTCTTGACAGGTGTCTTTGCAGTGGAGATAAAGATTAACGATGATAATACCTATATGTATCTATACTATTATAAAAAAGGAACTGAGCCAATTCTATACATTTTTGAATGCATTTAAATGATCGTTTTAATTTTGCAAACAGCAAGCAAAAAGCTTAAACAGTCATTATTTTTAATGATTGATCGTTTTTGTCTGAGACATAAAAATCAAATACATCGATATTTTAATGTATTTAGAACTACGCAAAAAATGTTTGAGATGTAAAAAATATGTCTGATAGTTACTTGTTGGGTCCCACAACTAAGACAAATGAGCATTATATATCTTAAGCTTTGTCACTTTTTTATAAAATTAAATTTATGTAAATTACTTTTTGTCTATTTAAATTTTGATTATAAATTTTTGTGCTTTCATATTTTAAGCCAATTTTAGCTTCAATGAATCTTCATTCGCATATCGACGGGTGAAAGCGGAAGTGGCGTAACTTGAAAAACCCAACTTTACACCAGAGCCAAAAAACTATTTCAAAAATTCATAACTCATATATTTATAGAGTTGGAAAGTTGAAAATTGGTATGTATTTATATTAATCTAAAGCCTATCTGATGCTTTTGTCTAAATTGTCGTAAAGTTTGTGTATCATTGATTTTTCACAAGTTACGCCAATTCATGTTTCAATTTCAGGCAGCAGAAATGTTGTATCTGTGAGATGAAATATATAGATAACTTAGACAGACATGTTTTTTGAGGTACGGGTTTGCTGTATCTTAAATATGAAACCTTCGACACATGTTTCATTTAGCTGTATGTCGTTTATTTTATTAAATTGCATCAAAGATTTGTTTTAAGTACAAATATGGCGACAGATGTTTTATAAATGAAATGCTGTATCTTAAACTAAATATTTTTATTAAATTTTGGAAAATGTTATTATAATCAACTGACCATAAAAAAGAACATACAGGCTTCTAAATGAGAAATATATTTTTGCAATATGTGGCTGCACTAATTAGTGTTGTAAAACTATCGATAGGCCTATCCTATCGATAGTTTTACAGTTTTCTAAAGTCAAACTATCGATAGTGAAACCGATAGTCCTATAACGCTACTGTAACACAGCCAAATAATGCAGAAAAATATTGCCCTTTTTGAAATCTCTTAACAATGAAAGTTACGTGAAACTATTAAAATTATTTATTAATCACAACTCTCTTCCTCTTCATCAGTTTCAAGCAAAGTATCTTTAACTTTCTTGTCGTGTTTTAATTTAAAATATTCGTCAGCAAAGCGTTTGGGGATAATCTGTTTGTCCACCAGCTTTTTAAGATCTGTATACTTTTGGATTGAAACAGGGAGCTTATTTGAATACAAAGACAGTTTTGGTTGCGCATTGTCTAAACTACATAGAGAAACTGAAGTTGTTTCGGCATCTGGGAGCATAGATTTTTTTATAAACATAATGTCCGGGTTTGTCTTCTTAAATGTTGCAATACATAATTTAGATATTTGTAATTTTTGATTCTTCTTAAATGTTTTGCTCTGAATTTCTTCGAACCCAATAAAGTCCCTGCCTTCTAAAACGGACACGCGATATGGGGATGGCTTTCTGCGTGCCATTTCCATAACAGTTGCCCATTGGGAAGGAGCCCATACGGTCGTCTTCTTGACAGCTTGCTCTATTACAGAATGCATACTGTCGACCGGCATATAAGTATGTCCTGGAATAAGGTAATTTATTTGTATTACCTCTACATTAATAGCTATGGACATAAAATATCTCAGCATACTCAACATAGTTTTGTTTTTATTTTGTCCATAACATGAGTCACAGTACAAAAGCACAGTCTTCACATTTCCTCGTCTGTCTACTTCTTGAAGGTAATTTAATAAACAGGTGGAAATCTCATTAGACCCACGACGGGCATCGACTTCAGTCCATACATTACAGAATCCTCTCTGAGTATTACTTTCATAAATTGTAAGATTGTACACAGCTATTTTTCTACAGTAGTACAATGCCATGCTGTCACCATGTGGTGTATTCAGAACTTTTTGCATGTCAAAACTTGCGCATAGTATAGTGGGATCAATACCATTAAGGTTTTGGTGGCATTTAAACCTTTTATAGGAGTCTTCTTTTT
Source organism: Petrophora chlorosata (assembly GCA_951640565.1). Taxonomy (NCBI): domain Eukaryota; kingdom Metazoa; phylum Arthropoda; class Insecta; order Lepidoptera; family Geometridae; genus Petrophora; species Petrophora chlorosata. Next base: position 2,633,329 of record OX621207.1, read on the forward strand.
CTTGTATGTGGCTATTATATTTAGTCATCTCGTCATAATTTTTGACATCAAATGTCTGTGTCATACAAAGCATACATTTATCTTTCTTAGGGACATGAATTCCAATATTGTAATTATCTTTTAACCAATTTGAGAAAACTTTCAAGGACATATTTTGTTTGACGTTTTCTTCAATACAGTTTGTTTCATAAATCCGATATAAATTAGACATATTTTTGAAATCATCTGGCAAATACAGTTTGTTAGAATCCTTCCTGCAGTAATGAGATGGTACTAAAGGTAAAGATGATATAAATTGTTTTGCATGGTCTATAGTATCTTCTGATGTTTTGTTTGTACCACCATTTTTTCCTCTTTCATCTAATTTTGCAAACCCTTCATTTGCATTGTCTAAAGTATACCCTAAAAATCTTTGAGTTATATCCAGCGTGTTCAATAGAAATTTTTGACATACTTGTCTCCTTTCCTCCCCTTCATTTATATAATATTCAAATGTAAATTTTCTTCTTGATGATTCGCCTTTATCCGTAGTTTTATTCGCAGTATTTTTTTTAATTGCACATTTAGCTATCCAATCTCTTTGTCGTTGACAACTACCAAGTTTCCAATAAAAATTAAATAATTCTTGACGTCTAGTTTCTGAAATATCTCCACAGTTTCGTTTACATTTCACATCTTTACAGGGATTAGGTTTCATAGACTTTGGTTGAACTTCCGCCCCTTTTTCATTTATATAAGTTTGACCAAGAGATTTTTTTATTTTATTGTCTTTTTTAATATATTTTTTTGGCTTAGCCTTTGTTAACAGCACGATTTCTTCGACATTTTTCTTTTCGCTTATTTTCTTCTTCAGTTTCTTGCCTCGTTTTCTTTTAATTCTTGTTTTTCCCGCCTTGCTTGATAGAGAATCATCAGATGTTTCATTACTATCGAACGCGCAGCTTGATTCTTCTGACGGAAATGCCTCACTAAGCAGCAATGTGTCAGCATCTTCTTCTTCAAAAAAATCAAGGTAAGATTTATCAAAACTTAATTTTCTTCTGCAATTTCTTTTTGTATCTATTCTTTTACTTGATTCTTGAGAATTTGTGTTGTTGTTGGCTACAAAATTTGTATCAATTGGAATTGAACTTGAGACTTGGACTTCACAATCAGCAGTAATATATTTTTTATCGGTAATAGTTACGTTAGCCATTTTTTCAGGAGCAATTTTGTTAGTGTCCGAAGAACTTATATGTACGTTACGTGACGTTTGTACACGACAAACGTTTTGTAAGCAATCTGTAATATCTTTATTTTCAAGAGAATCTTCAGCAGTGCAAGGGGACTTCATAAGTGTGTTAGGTAAGCAGTCCTTATTTTCAGGGGAATCTTCAGCAGTACAAGGGAACTTCATAAGGGTGTTAGTTAAGCAGTCTTTATTTTCATAAGAATCTTCAGCAGAGCAAGGGGACTTCATAAGTGTGTTAGGTAAGCAGTCCTTATTTTCAGGGGAATCTTCAGCAGTGCAAGGGAACTTCATAAGTGTGTTAGGTAAGCAATCTTTATTTTTATAAGAATCTTGAGCAGTGCTAGGGGCATTCACACGTGTGTAAGGTAAGCAGTCTTTATTTTTATGAGAATCTTCAGCATAATATACTTCTAGACTCACTAGACTTTCGTCAGAATCAACAGTAACAAGACAATTGTAAGATGCATGACTAGTATTTTGAATAAGATCAGATATACTGATATTTGAAAGCGTTTCCAAGCCTGTTGACGTCTGAACAAAATCGTCACTGTTTTTGTCTTGCTGCTGTATACTATGCACTGTCGATATATTATTATTTTCAATAATTCGCTTCGTTTCAGACATGTATGATTCCGGCTTGCGAAAGGTGGGAGTAAGATCTTTGACACTTACTTGGGCTGGTTTAGAACTGTGGGGAGTAGTTGGAAGAGACGAGTGTTCTGGCGAAGATTTAAATTTTGTCGTACGGTACGATGTTGATCGTAGTTTTATTCCATCTTTATACACAACATCTTCCAAAATCTCAACTTTACGTTTCTTTTTTGGTCGGTCTTCATCAGTTAATAATGTTGACTTCAACTCTTCCTTCCATCGCTGACGTTCTGCCATCTAAAATCAAGTAACAAAAAATATAAAATAATATTACTTGTTTCATAAATAGCTAACCATTTAAATCCAGTCTAGCAATCAAGTCCACTAAACCAATAATCTAGTCCACTGAAATATTGAAATAAATTCAATTTAAAAAAAAGACCCGTGTCGGGAATCGAATCCATGATCCCTACAGGCGTTCCAACATGCGAAAGCCGCAGCGCTACGGAGAGAGCGCTATTGATATTATCTATAATATTATTATAATATTGATTTGTGCTTTTTTCAACAACAAAAACATACAATACCCTGCATACAACTACATACTGTTCATGTTAAGCATAAAACAAGTTAGTTTTAACACTTAGGTACAATTTTAGGACCTAAGTAGTTAAAAAACCAAATACAAAAATGTTTACCCGTATATACCTACATACACAGTGAAGCTCAATAACGGTTTAAAAACAATAATAATCATGAAAACAAATTACAAATAAATAGAAATAGCTTAATTATTATGATTATAACTCACCCGAGCTCGTAGAATTGTTTTATAACACTTTATTTATCACAGCGACAAACACGCTTTCGCAACTCGACGCTCGCGCATCGACTGAGGTGCGACCGGAACGGCGTATCAAGAATGCACGCATTGGTTGGTATGGTTCTAGATTGGTGTAACTGATCTCTGCATACAAAACTAATCTCTATTGTTTTAGGCTAAGTATGATATTAGCAAAAAAAAAAATGTTTGAAATGTAGTAACTATTTCATCATGTATGTACTAGTATGGAACAAATTGTTGTATCTCTTTAATGACCAAAATGTCATAGAGCAGAATTGTCGTATCTCTAGACAACGTAAAATTTAGGGCGACAGAAATGTCGTATCTTATTCCAAGCAGTCACTGTGACACATAAACAAAGTAGTATCTATTTTATTTAAAAAAAATGCATATTTTACCCTAGTTACAACAATTTTTTTTATGTGCAGTGCTAAAAGTAAGTAAAAATCCAAGGTCGTATCGATGAAAAATTTTATCGTAGGGAAACGAGTCCCAGACCATTCGAAGCGGTATTTTTTTTTATACAAGAATATGGTAAAAAGTGATTTAGCTCAAAATGCAAGTTACGACATTTCCGCTTTCTCCCGTCGACGACGGGTGAAAGCGGAAGTGGCGTAACTTGAAAAACCCAACTTTACACCAGAGCCAAAAAACTATTTCAAAAATTCATAACTCATATATTTATAGAGTTGGAAAGTTGAAAATTGGTATGTATTTATATTAATCTAAAGCCTATCTGATGCTTTTGTCTAAATTGTCGTAAAGTTTGTGTATCATTGATTTTTCACAAGTTACGCCAATTCATGTTTCAATTTCAGGCAGCAGAAATGTTGTATCTGTGAGATGAAATATATAGATAACTTAGACAGACATGTTTTTTGAGGTACGGGTTTGCTGTATCTTAAATATGAAACCTTCGACACATGTTTCATTTAGCTGTATGTCGTTTATTTTATTAAATTGCATCAAAGATTTGTTTTAAGTACAAATATGGCGACAGATGTTTTATAAATGAAATGCTGTATCTTAAACTAAATATTTTTATTAAATTTTGGAAAATGTTATTATAATCAACTGACCATAAAAAAGAACATACAGGCTTCTAAATGAGAAATATATTTTTGCAATATGTGGCTGCACTAATTAGTGTTGTAAAACTATCGATAGGCCTATCCTATCGATAGTTTTACAGTTTTCTAAAGTCAAACTATCGATAGTGAAACCGATAGTCCTATAACGCTACTGTAACACAGCCAAATAATGCAGAAAAATATTGCCCTTTTTGAAATCTCTTAACAATGAAAGTTACGTGAAACTATTAAAATTATTTATTAATCACAACTCTCTTCCTCTTCATCAGTTTCAAGCAAAGTATCTTTAACTTTCTTGTCGTGTTTTAATTTAAAATATTCGTCAGCAAAGCGTTTGGGGATAATCTGTTTGTCCACCAGCTTTTTAAGATCTGTATACTTTTGGATTGAAACAGGGAGCTTATTTGAATACAAAGACAGTTTTGGTTGCGCATTGTCTAAACTACATAGAGAAACTGAAGTTGTTTCGGCATCTGGGAGCATAGATTTTTTTATAAACATAATGTCCGGGTTTGTCTTCTTAAATGTTGCAATACATAATTTAGATATTTGTAATTTTTGATTCTTCTTAAATGTTTTGCTCTGAATTTCTTCGAACCCAATAAAGTCCCTGCCTTCTAAAACGGACACGCGATATGGGGATGGCTTTCTGCGTGCCATTTCCATAACAGTTGCCCATTGGGAAGGAGCCCATACGGTCGTCTTCTTGACAGCTTGCTCTATTACAGAATGCATACTGTCGACCGGCATATAAGTATGTCCTGGAATAAGGTAATTTATTTGTATTACCTCTACATTAATAGCTATGGACATAAAATATCTCAGCATACTCAACATAGTTTTGTTTTTATTTTGTCCATAACATGAGTCACAGTACAAAAGCACAGTCTTCACATTTCCTCGTCTGTCTACTTCTTGAAGGTAATTTAATAAACAGGTGGAAATCTCATTAGACCCACGACGGGCATCGACTTCAGTCCATACATTACAGAATCCTCTCTGAGTATTACTTTCATAAATTGTAAGATTGTACACAGCTATTTTTCTACAGTAGTACAATGCCATGCTGTCACCATGTGGTGTATTCAGAACTTTTTGCATGTCAAAACTTGCGCATAGTATAGTGGGATCAATACCATTAAGGTTTTGGTGGCATTTAAACCTTTTATAGGAGTCTTCTTTTTCTTGTATGTGGCTATTATATTTAGTCATCTCGTCATAATTTTTGACATCAAATGTCTGTGTCATACAAAGCATACATTTATCTTTCTTAGGGACATGAATTCCAATATTGTAATTATCTTTTAACCAATTTGAGAAAACTTTCAAGGACATATTTTGTTTGACGTTTTCTTCAATACAGTTTGTTTCATAAATCCGATATAAATTAGACATATTTTTGAAATCATCTGGCAAATACAGTTTGTTAGAATCCTTCCTGCAGTAATGAGATGGTACTAAAGGTAAAGATGATATAAATTGTTTTGCATGGTCTATAGTATCTTCTGATGTTTTGTTTGTACCACCATTTTTTCCTCTTTCATCTAATTTTGCAAACCCTTCATTTGCATTGTCTAAAGTATACCCTAAAAATCTTTGAGTTATATCCAGCGTGTTCAATAGAAATTTTTGACATACTTGTCTCCTTTCCTCCCCTTCATTTATATAATATTCAAATGTAAATTTTCTTCTTGATGATTCGCCTTTATCCGTAGTTTTATTCGCAGTATTTTTTTTAATTGCACATTTAGCTATCCAATCTCTTTGTCGTTGACAACTACCAAGTTTCCAATAAAAATTAAATAATTCTTGACGTCTAGTTTCTGAAATATCTCCACAGTTTCGTTTACATTTCACATCTTTACAGGGATTAGGTTTCATAGACTTTGGTTGAACTTCCGCCCCTTTTTCATTTATATAAGTTTGACCAAGAGATTTTTTTATTTTATTGTCTTTTTTAATATATTTTTTTGGCTTAGCCTTTGTTAACAGCACGATTTCTTCGACATTTTTCTTTTCGCTTATTTTCTTCTTCAGTTTCTTGCCTCGTTTTCTTTTAATTCTTGTTTTTCCCGCCTTGCTTGATAGAGAATCATCAGATGTTTCATTACTATCGAACGCGCAGCTTGATTCTTCTGACGGAAATGCCTCACTAAGCAGCAATGTGTCAGCATCTTCTTCTTCAAAAAAATCAAGGTAAGATTTATCAAAACTTAATTTTCTTCTGCAATTTCTTTTTGTATCTATTCTTTTACTTGATTCTTGAGAATTTGTGTTGTTGTTGGCTACAAAATTTGTATCAATTGGAATTGAACTTGAGACTTGGACTTCACAATCAGCAGTAATATATTTTTTATCGGTAATAGTTACGTTAGCCATTTTTTCAGGAGCAATTTTGTTAGTGTCCGAAGAACTTATATGTACGTTACGTGACGTTTGTACACGACAAACGTTTTGTAAGCAATCTGTAATATCTTTATTTTCAAGAGAATCTTCAGCAGTGCAAGGGGACTTCATAAGTGTGTTAGGTAAGCAGTCCTTATTTTCAGGGGAATCTTCAGCAGTACAAGGGAACTTCATAAGGGTGTTAGTTAAGCAGTCTTTATTTTCATAAGAATCTTCAGCAGAGCAAGGGGACTTCATAAGTGTGTTAGGTAAGCAGTCCTTATTTTCAGGGGAATCTTCAGCAGTGCAAGGGAACTTCATAAGTGTGTTAGGTAAGCAATCTTTATTTTTATAAGAATCTTGAGCAGTGCTAGGGGCATTCACACGTGTGTAAGGTAAGCAGTCTTTATTTTTATGAGAATCTTCAGCATAATATACTTCTAGACTCACTAGACTTTCGTCAGAATCAACAGTAACAAGACAATTGTAAGATGCATGACTAGTATTTTGAATAAGATCAGATATACTGATATTTGAAAGCGTTTCCAAGCCTGTTGACGTCTGAACAAAATCGTCACTGTTTTTGTCTTGCTGCTGTATACTATGCACTGTCGATATATTATTATTTTCAATAATTCGCTTCGTTTCAGACATGTATGATTCCGGCTTGCGAAAGGTGGGAGTAAGATCTTTGACACTTACTTGGGCTGGTTTAGAACTGTGGGGAGTAGTTGGAAGAGACGAGTGTTCTGGCGAAGATTTAAATTTTGTCGTACGGTACGATGTTGATCGTAGTTTTATTCCATCTTTATACACAACATCTTCCAAAATCTCAACTTTACGTTTCTTTTTTGGTCGGTCTTCATCAGTTAATAATGTTGACTTCAACTCTTCCTTCCATCGCTGACGTTCTGCCATCTAAAATCAAGTAACAAAAAATATAAAATAATATTACTTGTTTCATAAATAGCTAACCATTTAAATCCAGTCTAGCAATCAAGTCCACTAAACCAATAATCTAGTCCACTGAAATATTGAAATAAATTCAATTTAAAAAAAAGACCCGTGTCGGGAATCGAATCCATGATCCCTACAGGCGTTCCAACATGCGAAAGCCGCAGCGCTACGGAGAGAGCGCTATTGATATTATCTATAATATTATTATAATATTGATTTGTGCTTTTTTCAACAACAAAAACATACAATACCCTGCATACAACTACATACTGTTCATGTTAAGCATAAAACAAGTTAGTTTTAACACTTAGGTACAATTTTAGGACCTAAGTAGTTAAAAAACCAAATACAAAAATGTTTACCCGTATATACCTACATACACAGTGAAGCTCAATAACGGTTTAAAAACAATAATAATCATGAAAACAAATTACAAATAAATAGAAATAGCTTAATTATTATGATTATAACTCACCCGAGCTCGTAGAATTGTTTTATAACACTTTATTTATCACAGCGACAAACACGCTTTCGCAACTCGACGCTCGCGCATCGACTGAGGTGCGACCGGAACGGCGTATCAAGAATGCACGCATTGGTTGGTATGGTTCTAGATTGGTGTAACTGATCTCTGCATACAAAACTAATCTCTATTGTTTTAGGCTAAGTATGATATTAGCAAAAAAAAAAATGTTTGAAATGTAGTAACTATTTCATCATGTATGTACTAGTATGGAACAAATTGTTGTATCTCTTTAATGACCAAAATGTCATAGAGCAGAATTGTCGTATCTCTAGACAACGTAAAATTTAGGGCGACAGAAATGTCGTATCTTATTCCAAGCAGTCACTGTGACACATAAACAAAGTAGTATCTATTTTATTTAAAAAAAATGCATATTTTACCCTAGTTACAACAATTTTTTTTATGTGCAGTGCTAAAAGTAAGTAAAAATCCAAGGTCGTATCGATGAAAAATTTTATCGTAGGGAAACGAGTCCCAGACCATTCGAAGCGGTATTTTTTTTTATACAAGAATATGGTAAAAAGTGATTTAGCTCAAAATGCAAGTTACGACATTTCCGCTTTCTCCCGTCGATATAAATATGACTTTGGCTTATTTTTCTTCTGGCGCATCGCCGGCCGCTGCCGCGGCACGCTCGCTTCGCTCGCTCGCCTCGCGCGTATTGGTGCACCAGTAACCTAACATTCCTACTCGCTTCGCTCATCGTCGTACCTATGAATGACTAAAAAAGATCAAATATTATTTTTGTATACAAAATGTTAATTCAGTATTAATATTTATTAAGTTGTTAGGGCTTTCTTTATTTAACATTATTTATTATTCACTAAATTAATACATTATTTATCTTTTCTTATATACAATATTAAACTCATTACTATATACAACGTGTAACATAAATGTGTAGTAATAATTAAACCACGCATATAGAAGCTTTTTAATAATTCAAGTCCAAGTGCAAATCACCAAAAATTTTTTGAAATCACAAGATATGATAATTTAAACATTTCTGGTAATCAAGTTCATTTCAACCCTAACAATCAGCTGATAAAGAGCAATGAACTTGTGTCAAAGAATATTAGTGCGCCGCGTGTACAGATCTGACAAACAAATTTTATCTTCAGTTAGCAAAGTCCTACCAACCTTACTTTACAACTAACTTTCAAGCAAACTGCTTTTTACGCGACTCCCCAAAAAAGGAATGTAATGTTTTCGGGGTTAATGTATGTGCGTTTTTTTATTACACAATAAATGCCTCAACAGATTTGGATGTATGGGGTATCCTCGGAATCCTTAAATCATCCCAAGTGACATAGGCTATAATGTTTTTGGCAGGGTATTTTTTTTATTTTTATTAATGCTTACTTATTAATTACAGCATTAAACATCATCGCTCCAATTAACATTCAGGAATAAGGATCTAATCAGTGTAAACGCCTAATAAGAGCGAGCATGGCTGATGATCTTAAAAAATACGTGAGGTCACCAACCACCGTAGGAATAGGATGTAAAAAACATCATGCATGAATTTCAACAGTAGGAATGTAATAGGCTGATAATGATGTTTAAGACATTTCCAACATTTGATTTCATTGCATAGTAAAAGAGTGTTCGTAAGTCAGTAATCAATAAAGCGTCTTTACTTAGTCAGTTTTCAGAAATAAACCTGTTTAATCTTTGACAAAACGCGGCAAACACTAAAGCTATCAAACATTCGCCGCCGCTTCATGATTCGCTAGCCTTGTTTCGTATTGCACCAATCATAAAGATGTAATCCTAATAAATAATAGTTGTTTCGTATTGCACCAATCATAAAGATGTAATCCTAATAAATAATAGCCGCTGCTCCTCATTGGTCGAGCGGCACAAATAAAGTTACCTTCTAACGCCGCCCTATAAAACTCCACCGAAAAGGACCGTTTTCGTTTCGGAAATTCTTTTTAGGTTATTTCTGAACATGAATTCTAAGACGTCAAGTTGGATAAAAAGTTGAAACTGATCAAGGCAAGGCTAAGTCGGGTACATTCGCGGAGATTTTTTTGTATACCGGTTCCGGAACATGCAAAAAAAACTATGGTAATAAAAACTTAAACCTATGTTTTTATTATGGTTTTAATGCATTCAAATCTGTCCAGGCAATAAGAAGTAATAGTGGAATAAATAAATACATACATACGTAAACCCTGAAATACTCCTTTTTGGGCAGTCGTGTAAAAATGTGGAAATACCCTTTTTTACGAGTGGGTTCCGGAACGGAACCGACCGAGTCCGAAGATCCATTCAGTATGAAATTCCGGTATTTGAGACTCGAAATCAAGCCCTTGTAAAATGTTCGGCGTTTTCAAAGACAGAGCGCCTAGGCCACAAAACAGATAAATACAGAAGTTAATCTCATGTATGTACTTTTCATACATTTCATACCGGACGGCGCAGGAAGTTTTTGGGAGAAAAATTGATTGATTTAAAAAAAATAACTGTACACGATATCGACATAATTTTTTCGCAGTTACTATTATAACTGAATAAAGTTTTTTTGAAGACAAAACAAATGCGATTAGTTTACATTAACATCTTCCACATTAGATTATTGAACACAAGGCTAACACAGCTTATACTACAATAAATATCTAATTTTAAATTGTAAAAATATGACAAGGCCACAAAGTCATGTTCGCTTGTTCGGCGCAGGGCCGGGGGCTGGGGCGCTTACCTACCTACCTAACTATTTTGTGTTACGTGAAAACGAACCATCAAAATACAAGCAAATACCTACTTACCTCTCTGAAACAACTGGTAGCTTAAAAAACGACAATTCACCGTTTAATGTTGAATTTAAACAACCGTCCACCAAACAGTTATAATAACCTATTTTTCGTTGCTCCATTTTTGCACAAAAAAGTTCACAGACGCGTGTCTCAAGCGGATGGCACTCGCGCTCGCATCCCAACTGTGCCCAGATATCGTGTCTGTGAGCGGTGTCTATGTGTGCGTTGCTCGAGCGCACTTTGTATGTAGATTTCTGTACTAATCTGTTTTGTGCCTAGGCACAAAGTAGCTCGGTCAATGACCCGTACTACCGCGACTAGGCCACAGCTTGTTAGGATTGTCCAAAATAATTCAAATAAATAATTTTTAAACTTTGTATGGAAAATATAATAGTGTTTTTTTGGTTGTATATTCTGCCCGATGATTCATGACTAGATACCCATACACACCTTTCAGTATTACTACACATTAATGTTATTCCCTGTATATTAAATAAATATACATATATATTAAAAAAAGCGAAGGCCACGCCTAATTCCATTACATTAATTTAGTATGTTTGAACATAAAGCAGTTCATTTATAATTTATCCGTAGAGCAACTAATGTAAGCACAATAATTAAATATGAAGATTAAACATACAGAACATCGTTTATTTTAATAAGTGCTCATTTACAATAGAAAAAATAGATTTCAGAGTATCAAATAATATTGTCCCGTTTTGAAAAACCAACAGGAATCGAGTATTAAGGGGTAACGTTATTGAAGTGGATAGTTGGGAGTAGGATGCATTACTTCACTTTAGTATTATTATACGAGACACCTGAGTTGGGTTAGAAGATCTTTTAATTTAATTACACCTTAATTAAAAATAAACACATATTTGTTTGTCTAGGACTACCCTTAGCAAAAACAACACCACCTGATGTACCGAAATATTCACTCTCCTTTCCCGAATATTAATATTCCTATGACGTCATAACGGAGGCTTTATAGGAGGGAAGTTGGAGCCAAATTGCACCTGCCGCATTTCGCTTTGTCTGAAAATTGTCAGGACTTAAAAGTTTGCGCCTCGATTATTTGTGGAGACTATGGTTTATCACGGAATGATGGGTTGGGAGTGAATATAAAAATAAATATTGTATTGTGGTAGTGATATAAAAATCGGAATGAATACGTCTGTCAGTTTTATTAATATATTATAAGGAAAATACGTGCTGATGTAAGACCACCACCCTACCAAGGGTATACAAAGTGGTGCGACTGGGCACACCAGCTCACTTTTTCTCTCGCCAGCGCTCGGTCAACATCGTGCTCGTCGTGATTTGTTCCTGGCGGTTCGATATTTTGGATGTTTCTTGTTTTTGTGTAAATTTATTGTATAATTGTGTTAAATTGTAATTCTGTACTCGTTTTTGTTATTATTTCAATCAAAATAGAAGCAATTGTTTCGGTTATGTTGAATTTGTGTTTTCTTTAAATAAATCTTCCTTCTGATCCTAAAAATATTATGTAATACATTTTATACCTAATTAAAAGACCGACTTCAATTCTGATGTATCTCTGAAGTCCAAGGTCGAATATCAATGACATTTATATGAGACTATATTGAAGCTATACTGAACCCAACGCAAAGAATTTTCAAAATCAGGTTATAAATGACGCGGGTTATGAGGTAACAAATATCTTCTTATACATAAAATTCTCGTGTCACAATGTTAGTTACCTTACTCCTTCGAAACGGCTTTACTGATTTTTACCAAATTTTATATGCATATTCAGTAGGTCTGAGAATCGGCTACTTTATATTTTTCATACCCCTAAGTGATAAGGGTTGTTCACCCTTAACTTTTTTTTTAATTTATTTGGCAAAACAACGTTTGCCGGGTCAACTAGTAATTACATAAAAAAATACAATCGAATTGAGAACCTCCTCCTTTTTTATGTCCGTTAAAAACTGGAGTTGTTAGTTCAATAAATAAACCGCTTTTCTATGTGGGCTATATAATTTTATATATAGCCCATTTTTATATTATCTTCTAGCTGCCGCCCACAACATAGTGCGCGTGGGATTGGTTATATCGTGATCCCTCGGGAACCACGTGTTAAATTAGGATGAAAATTATCCTTTGTCCTTCTTTGGGCTACAGGCTATCTCTGTGTTCAATTTTATGAAGATGAACTCAGCCGTTTAGTAGTGAAAAGGTAACAAACAAACAGACTGACAAACAGATTCACTTTAGCATTTATAATACTCGTATTTGTGTACACTAGTGTGGTTCAGTTCAGTTTAGTTCATATTTTGTATTTTATAATCGCTTACCAGTCGCTATAGGTAAATATCCTACTAATACCTAGTCAGGTCATAAATTCTGTCACATGTTTAATATAAAATAATTGAAACAAGTTTATTCATTATGTAACCATTTATATACCGAAATGAACTTAACAAAACATAGATTCTTATGACAATAAAGTTTATTCAAAATGACCTCCGTGATTTTGAATACAGGCCTTCAATCTGCGCGGCCAGTCGTCTATCGCAGCACGAACGAGGTCCATGTCAATATCGGCGGCTGCCTTAATCAAGGATGTCTTGAGTGACTCCAAATTGGGATGAGGCTTTGAGCACGCCTTTTCCTCCAAGTGTTGCCATATCTTGTAATCTAACGGACTCAAATCTGGACTGGAGGAGGGCCAGTCTTCGTGCCGGATGAAGTCGATTTCACGCGCCGCCAGCCAGTCTTGTGGGCTCTTCGCTCTATGAGCTGGCGCCAAATCTTGTTGGAATAACCAGTGCCTGTTATTGAACATGGTATGAGAAATAGGTTCCACAAGGTTCGTCAGGACTGTATTTTAATACACAACTGCATTCGTTTTTACACCTTTCTCACAAAAATGTATCTCTGTTAAGCCCCAATAAGAAACTCCCAACCATACCATGAGCGAGGATGGAAAATGACCTCGTTGGACACGCGGAATATGGTTGCTCGCTTCTTCACTACTGTGTACTACACCTTATTATTTTGTTTGTTGTAGCTCTCTTCTACAGTAAAAATTTTTTCATCCGAAAAAAGAATTTCCCGATATTTTTTTCCCGCGTATCGCTTCAACAAAGCGCGGCAGCTCTTCAGTCTCAGGTCCATTAGACGAGCATTTAAACGATGTCCTGGTTTTCTTCGATAGAAGCCCTAAGTCTTCATTTAATACCCTTTTCACCGTGGTTCTGCTTAACCCCATCTGAAGGGCCAATAGTTTCTGCTTACGTTTGGGATTTCTTTGAATTCGCGCCTTCACAGCTTTTATCACTGCTGGAGTCCTAACAGACCGAGGGCGACCACTTCTTGACCTGTCATCTACACTGGAGTCTTCATTGTTTCGTTTGATGGTACGATAAACGAATCTTTTGGTTATATTCAAATTTTTCAGTATGTCAAAAATTTGAATTGGCGCGTAACCGCAACGATGCAACGCAATAACTGCAACACGGTCTTCTTTAAGCGTCCATTCCATATTTAAAAATGAGTAAAATTCTAAAAAGTATACATTTTTATTTTAATGAACAATTCGAAATTCGAATTCAATAAACTTTTTTGTGGCCAGCATTCTAAAAGAAAAGTTTTTACTGTGTGACAATACTTATGACCTGACTGTGTATTATAAACGCGAAAGTTTGTAAGTATGGATGTATGGATGTATGGATGTACCTTTGTTACTCTTTCATGCAAAAACTACTAAATGGATTTTGGTAAAATTTGGTATGGAGATAGCTTATACCCTGGATTAACACATAGGTTACTTTTATCCCGGGAAACCGCGGGTGAAACCGCAGGGCGCAGCTAGTTTTTAATAATCTTATGGTACCAATTTAATAATCCTGCTTGTACCAGATATCCAAGCTAAAACTGAGGCGTATTACTATAATATATCTAGATTTATACTAACTCAATGTCAAAGTCAAACTCTCTTTATTCATGTTTGGCATCACAGATGCACTTATGAACGTCAAATATCACAAGACTCTACCACCGTATCGGAAAAAGAACCACTACTCAGAAGATACGGCAAGAAACTGAAGGGCGTTTTTTTTAGTGATTTTTTTTACAATTTTTTTGTTTCTACAATGTAATTTTTTTTATGTGCTAGTTGGCTGCTTTGCAGAAGTGGAATGTTCCAAGCATCTTTGTTTTCTATGTAATTACGAACGGTATAGTATGCTTTTCTCATTAGAACAGAACTCTTTGTTTGATATTAAAATCAATAACCATAATCAGTACTGTATTAGGAAGGTAGTTAAGTACCTATTTAGTTAGGATCAATAATAATAAAAAACCTTTCCTTAAAATACCAATACCAATAACAATATGTTCAATCAGTTCGGTATTTGATAATGTTCAACAATGTTTCTCAAACTTTATAATCAATTCGCTACGCTATTTTGTAAGTATTACAATCGCTCACCAACCGCTGCCAAATTGCAATCAGGCAAGCGATAATCGAATCACTGGGGTTTGATGATGGTTTGAACGCTGTTTAGAGGAGATTTGAAATATGTTCCCGGTTATACGTTACACAGTTATTTATAGTACCTGCTTGGTCTTTTCCAATCATTTATCATATGTTTCATAGAAACTGTTCCAATAACTGCATGGTATCGGCTAATTTGACGTTGGCTCATCCAATACCTCACGGTAGCCGACATGAAATCTCATGAGTCGCTGACTATCATTATACGTCAAGAGTGAATAGGCACCTCATGGGAAAACCACCTTAGACCGCAACTACGCTTACCTTCAGGTTCTTAAAAAAATGATTTCTATTTCACTGCGACTATAATAACAAACAACATAGCTCATATCACTAAATGACAGGGTTTGGCGAGCGATTGGAATTACAAAATATCCCAGCCAATTCAATCACAAAGTTCGCGAAAGCAATTCCAAACTGATAGTCCAACTTTGGCCTACTAAAATTTCCAGACCTAACAAAGGACTATGCTATAGTTGCTTTGTTCTATAGTTAGCATTCATGCTGTCTTGGAAAATTAAAGTTCTGTCAGGAAACATTTCTTCACAGAATATCGGACTTTAACAAAAAAAAAATCACGAGTATTATCATGCTTTGATCTGTAGCGCTGAGATTTTGAGAAAGCTTGGCTTTTCAATGAGTACATCAAATTTCTTCATAACAGAATTCTTTTTTTATGGTATGTGACGGGCCTGTCGTTTGCCTAAAGGTATACGCCACTCTAATACCATAAAATCGCATCGGTTTTTTATCGGATACATTTCGGAGAGTGTGCGTCGGAATTGCACCAACTATTTCCCCCAACCCCATTTTATCATTGGACTACAAGACGTACGGCCATACGTCACCGTTTCATGGTAGACATTCCCCCTGCGCGTACTAAGCGCTTCGCTTCCACTTTTATTATGCGCTTTTATATTCCCGATAGCTACAATCTAGGAATCTTCAAGTCTACCATTTTGGTAAGCGTGCTAGATCGTCGACCGCATCGTCGCTTACCATCAGGTGATATAGTAGTCAAACGCAAGCCACTAAAAGCCTAGTCGTATTTTGGGATGATGTTTGGTGAACTATCGGGGAGACGGGTCTGAGCAGCCGCTCAACTGCCGTCTCTCTCTAGATCTATGTGCTCCATCTTAAGCCACATCATTGCTTTACATCAGGCGAGATAGCGGCCAAACAAAGATCCATTAAGTGTAAAAAAAAAGTTAGCAATATTAAAAAAAAGCACTGCCTAGGATGCGCTGCATTGCGCTCATTACCTCAAGACATAGGAAATTAAGTCTCACATGCTCAGTGATTTCGCTGGCTACAATGTCCTTCAAACCGAAAGACAGTTATCAAACTGTCTGAAAAATGTAATTTTTTATAGTTTTGTGTATTTTTGTCATAGTAATTAATTCGATGACATCAAAGGAAACAAAACTTCGTCTAACCCGAGTCGACCGTAAAATCTCTGTTAAAGTTTAATCTTTAACTCTTCCAATTTCTACAACTAAAATATTCAGGAATAACTTTATCTTGACTTGTATCTTGGATTTAAGTTACTGGCGGAGTGAGGTTAATTTATTATATTCTATCAGAATTTCTATTTACTTGAATGGTTTTGTTTTTATATAGCTGAATGACAAGTTGAGCTGGTCGTTTGCCTGATAGTAAGAAACACACCTGCCCATAACAGTAACAGCACCACTCAGAACATTGTTTTGGAAAATCCTGCGCGGCGCTGCACCGCGCTCGTCACCCTGAGACAATGAGCTATTAAGTTTCATAATGCTCAATAATTTCGCTTGCTAAATGAGTAACTAAAGAATATTTAAATCTGTATTCATTAACAACACCTAGTCTTGTCGAAACACTTGGCTAAATAAGGTGCAATAACCAATCAGAAGTCGACATTAAACGCTTGTATGCAAATAATGTGTTCTGATTGGTTGCTACAGAAGAACCTACAGAATGCGGAACAACTACAGAAAGCATTATACCATTATTCTGTGACGACAAAAAGTATACACTATATATACACAACTCCACACACAGCCTCTGTGGTGTATTGGTTGGGCAGGTTGGCTCAAATCTCATAAACCATAGGTTCCAGTTTTGATTTCCACAGAAAAATATATATCTGGATGTTGTGGGGTCATGGTCCTTTAAGTTTCCTGTCCTTTAAGTTAAGGCCCAGGATCTATGTATGTCATCTTTGGGCGTTACCATAACATTGCATTGTTATCGGACTTTGACAATTGTGCACAATTACAACTCCGTAGGACAAGAGGAAGTGGTTCTGATTCAGCTTGCAAAATTCCTCCCTCCGCTTATTTTTGTTTTATATATATGTATATTTAATAATAAATATGGTAATGATTTTAATCCTTCTTAATCCTACTAATATTATAAACTCGAAAGTTTGTAAGTATGGATGTATGGATGTATGGATGTACCTTTGTTACTCTTTCACGCAAAAACTACTGAATGGATTTTGATAAAATTTGGTATGGAGATAGCTTATATGGATTAACACATAGGCTACTTTTTATCCCGGGAAACCGCGGATGAAACCGCAGGGCGCAGCTAGTATTGTATATGAGAAAAGGTAAATAATGTATTAATTTAGTAAATAATAAATAATGTTAAAGAAAAAAAGCCCTAACTACAACCCTCTTTGTACGACACATGTTTCGCCGTCTGCACGAGGCATCATCAGGTGTTGACTCGCCGAACGCTGGAACGAGAGATCCCATCTTTATCTTAGTGGTTAATACTCATCATCAGTTATCAGTATTCGTGAGTGGTTTTCGTACATACTTTTCCAAATCGTGCACGTCGACGCACACATTTACAGACGAAAATTGATGCTAATAAGTGTGATGAGGCCTGTTACGTTCAGAAACAGATACATTCTTTAACATAAGGCGAGTGTAATGTATTTCTCGTAGTGATAGGCGTCTTCTGCTTGGGAAGTACACCTTTGCCACATATTTAACCGCCCAACAGTACGTAATGTCATATTATTGTGTTCCGGTTTGAGAGTTTTTTTCTATGGAACTGAGTGATGAGACGAGCAAGTCGTTTGCGTGATGGTAAGCGCCACGCCTGCCCATAACAACTGCAGTGCCACCGAGAACTTTTAATACCGTTAAAAGCATTGCGTTGCACTGCATTGCGCTCATCACACCGAGACATCAGATATTAAGTCTCATATAGCCAGCGAAATGACTAGGTCATTTCGCTAACTACAATGCCCTTCAAACCGGAACGCAGTAATGCTTACTTTAATTAATGAAGGTGAAATTAATGGGCTTTATGAGCGTCAATTTTATCTTAAGATGATGAGAGTAGTGCAGTGCAGTGCCGCGAGATTTTGCGAGAAAAAGTTCTGGGTGGTGCTGTAACCGTTATTGGCGTTTTGCTAATCATCACGTTACTGACTTGCTACACGTGTTACTTAATTATATAGAAAATAAAACAGAGTTTGTCATCGGTTGAAAACTGAATAACTAATTGAACTCCAATGTTACTCTACTTTGACAATAAGTTAAATAAATAAATAAATTCATTTATTTCAGGCAATAATACAGTTAACAAATTAAAAGTACCAGAGACCCATAAAATATATACCTTAACCTTATGTAATCCGACATGACTTAATTAAGACGCTGTGCTACTTAGGATACATTTTAATTTGACAGTATGTTACATCGACGAATTGCCGTACCCTACTCCTCCGTGGTCAGACTCGTTTTCACTCCTAGAAGCCATAGAACGTAGCATACGCCAACGTAGCATGCTATACTGAAGTAAAATGTATTCTAAATATCATAGTTAAATTATCTTAGTAACATCTTTCATATATATTTTTGTCTACATTTCTCTAGTCTGAAAGAGATCGCTTTGAGCGATAAGTCCGCCTATTGTAACACTATTATTAAGTAAGTTGTTATTTTAGTTATTAATTATTTCTGTATTTTGGTATTATAATAAAGAGTTATTCTATTCTATTCTATTCATAGTGAATTAGGTAAGCCATTATATCGGCCGTAGTTCCGTTGGAGTAGAGTAATATCTAAGTTCGATTAGGCCGAGATTGCGTTTTGTCTAATATCAGTAGTCGGAGTTCAGTTTGCGAGTCGTTTGTCGTAGGTCGAAAACTCACACAAACGCAAACGTGATAGTGTGAACACTGCAAAACTTTCCCATCGTTTCGGCAGAGGCAAGTTTGAATTACTTTCTTCGTTGAAAGACGTATAATGAATCAGGTCCGGGAGATATTTGTTCAGACTTGGCGCTTTCTAGTGGAAAGCAAAAGTTGCTCGGTGACTCACTCGTAGCGAATTTATTTTGATGAAGTTTGTTTTGTTTGCGCTAAGTATTGTATAGTTTGACATTTGGATGAATAAGTGACATTAGATTTTATTTTGTTTAAAGAATTTTCTTTTTTTTTACGGCCGAGTGCCATGTTACTGAAAACTCTACACTCTACTTACTAAAACTAAACTAACTACTTACAAGGATAAGCAACATAGGCCTTAAAAAGCCTATAGATAGCTCAAATGCTCCAACCAACTACCAATTGGCAGCGTACCCAAGATGCTGGCTGTATTGCCCCGTTGGATTGCAATACTGATACGTTGAGCTAAATAAGTCCCAGCATTTTAGGTCTCGCGTCGCATCGATCAGGCGCTCTGACAGACTTTTGAAAATACGATGAGCTCCCGGTCCCCACGGACCCAAAGTCTCTAAACCAAACGGCTCGAATAAAGAATTACATCTCCGTGTTTGAGCTCACCGCCAACGTTTTTCTTGTTCAGTTGCAGAAGTCTACCTTCAGGATATAACCAGGTCTTGCATATTGTACCTAATACCTGCCACATCATAGCTATTGCAATACCATCTTGAAATTGGTAATGGTAAAATCCTCCACTGCACTGCTATCTTCGCCATGACATAAAAAAGAGGAATATTGGCGACATTTATAATTAACCTTTTTTGATTTTATTATAAGACATTAAAGATGATTTTTAAGCGAAATGCAGTTTTTAATTAAGACTAAGCCCGTAGTTATATTTTCGGTTCACAGACAAATTAGACACATAGACTTAACTAGGTACCATAGAGATAGAAACCTGCACAACAGAAGGGATGCATTTACTGTCTTAAATCCAATGTTGGCCACAGAATATATCACATTGTCATAGTTCAATAGTATGTAGAATATTTATCTCCAGTCGAAGTCCTTCAGTACAGAAAGCTTAGTCTCTTACCAACCATACCAACATACTTCAGTAGTCGAAATATTTGCAATACCTTTACTTACCCGTCTTAGGGTGACAGACGTCACATCTATCAGTTACTTGCCGTATCTCATGAGTATGGTTATGTTTCTGATATAGTGGTAGAGTCATTGTAACAATTGACGATGCCAAAAATGAACTTTTGAAATTTGAACTTTAACTTTATTGAAAATGTTTCACACTTTTTTATGATGTGAGTTTTTTTTTATGTAACTGAATGACGTGACGAGATAGTCGTTTGCCTGATGGTAAGCAATACGCTATGCTATTACAATAACAGCACCACCCAGAAATTTGTTTTGCTGCACTGTGCTCGTCACCCTGAAACAATTAGCTGTTGAGTCTCATAATGCCCAATAATCGCTGGCTACAAAACCCTCCAAACCGGATCACAGTAATGCTCGCGCACTACTGTTTAGATGCTGAATAACTGGCAAAGCGGTGATACCCACCCAGACGGCCATTCGCATACGAGAAGCCTACCACCAGTATTGATGATGTTGGCTGTTGATGTAAATGTATTCATCAATGTATTACCATTGTGTTTGACCCTTTTCCTGACTTCGCGCAACATTTCACTGTATTGTTTTAGTTTTGTCTTTATCTTAGTATGTTTATATTCAGTGTAATGTTGTGTGATATCCGGAATAAATGTATTTTCTTTCTTTTCTTTCTTTCTTTCTATGTTGTACCCTGCATAGCCTCAATGCATTCCTAGATGCCAATACTAATTGCGATACTTTTTATGATATATGAAGTTCTATTTTATTACTAATTCTGACAATCTGTGTGATATCTGGTGCCAGCCAAGTCTAAAAGGTAGTAGATAGATACTACCTACAAGTAGTACTTACTATATACATAGTATTTATCTACTACCTATTAGACTTGGCTGGCACCGACTTCAAATATATGAGTGGGTAGCGCTTATGATAATTATATTAATTTATTTTTTACTTTTGAGTGCCATTTGTGGTTTTGAAGTCGGTTTAGTTTTTTTTTGAAAAATAATTTATTTATTATTACCGTTTTATTTAAATTGACATTTTTATTTTTACTTGACATAATATATTGTAATGAAATTTAATTATTATTATTCATACCTATAATTGTTTTTTTTATTGATTTTGTATTTTAATATCTGACATTGTTATTTCATCATCATCATCAACAGCATATATGAGTCCACTGCTGGACATAGGCCTCTCCCAATACACGTCACTGAGCCCGGTCTTCAGCTCTTCTCATGAAGTTGCTGCCAGTTACTTTGCGCAGGTCGTCGCTCCATCTGGGCGGAGAGCGTCCTACACTACGTTTGCCTACATTGTTATTTAATTAATTGTAATTGTGTTTATGTAAATTCTAAAATAATAAGTGTAGTTGGCTTGAGCCGTTCTTATTGTAATAATAAATAAATTACGATATTGTAATAAAGATAGACTACATCGTATTTAGGTTTATGTCCAATTAGTTTATGCTTCGCAAGTTACCATCTATTTACGAACAATCTCTTACACAGTCCCTTAACTATACCCTTCCTTATCTACAAAGCGGTTATCTAGTTACTGCCAGTGGCAGGCGTTGAAACTTGGTCACCGCAGGTACCTATCTAATAGTTACCGTAACCACCTGTTAGATTCTGTACGAAGCCAATTTTGGTTAGCATTTCTTTTTTTCTATTCGGTTTATTAGGTCGGGTTCTTGTTTGGATCTTTTTAGTCTGCGGCTTTCGTGTCATTACGGATGGCAATGTTCTTTACCCATACCTATGGAAGGTATGTAAAGAGCGAGTGTGGCTCAGTGTCGAAAGTCGCACATGCTCTCATGTGCGACTTTCGATACGACGCACCCGAGTTCGAATCCCGCTGGCCCCGCATCACTGACTTTTTTAAGTTATGTGCGGATTTAACACTCGCTCTAAAAACGGTGAAGGAAAACATCGTGAGGAAACCAGCATGTTCAAGCATTAATTACAAAAACTCGAGGACATATGATATCCACCAACCCGCACTGGGCCAGCGTTATGGCCCGTACTCTCTCTATGAGAGAAGGCCCGTGTCCCAACAGTGGGAACGTGATGGGCTGATGAAGGATGGAATATAACTAGTGGTAGGTCTCTCGTATGCGGGAGGCCGTCTGGGTACCACAGCTGTGCCAGTTATTCTGCCGCCAAGAAGTATTAAGCAAAACATTACTGACATTACTGTGTTCCGGTTTGAAAGGCATTGTAGCCAGCGAAATTACTGGGCATATGAGACATAATATCTGATGTCTCGCGGTGATGCAGTGCTACGAAGTGGTTTTTATGGTATTAAAAATTCAGGGTGGCACTGCAATTGTTATGGGCAGGCGTGGCGCTTACCATCAGGCGAACGACTTGCTTGTCTAATCGCTCAGATCAATAAAAAAAGAGGTATAAATAAATAAATATAAATTATCGTAGTAACACCGTCCATATATATTTTTGTCTACATTCCTTCACTTGTAGGTTGTTGGAAGAGATCGCTTTGAGCGATAAGACCGCCCATTGTGACACTTTTATTAAGTTAATTGTTATTCTAATTTTTAATTATTTCTGTGTTTTGGTGTTATATTAAAGAGTTATTCCATTCTATTCTACGAGTATTCTATCATGAACTATTCTGTATCCAAAACTCAGTAGTTCTAGACATGCGTCAGAAATTTAATTGAAATTGCTTTTAGAAGGACGTTCTTGCGAGGCCAGGTCAGTAGATATATATAGAAAAAGTTCAAGGTTTCGAGTAATAAGTACGAAATTGGGCTTTCGGACTACATTTTAAAAGTAATTTTTAATTTATAACCCTAATTGGCTTGATAAACTTTCTTTACCGCGCTATTATTTATTGTATTGAACACTACTAGACCTTTGTTAACCATATCTGAAGCGAAATAAATAAAATTGAACTTTAATTTGAATTTGAACTACAGTACTACGAACTATTACTACTTCTAATTTAACTAGTGATATATTTATAATGTATATTAAAAAAATATCTTATAACCATTTTTTTAAGCGCCTCGATGTTATGGTCCTTTTTTAGGTTAGGTCGCACTTGCATTGTAATAAATGGATTTAGAATACATTTTCGTCGAGTTTTGAGCTACCCTGAAAGTTTTAGCGGGGCATCTAATCAGGAAGTGCTCGAAATTTGAGTTGCAAGATTCCACCTAGAACGATATACAGACAAACAAAAGAAAGTTCATAAAACGTGGTAATAAAGCACAGCACAGTCAACAAAATACAGCCAACGATCACATACATAGATACTGGGCCCTAACTAGCATTTCCCGTATCTAGGAAATCAGAAACTACAAGGACCATGACCCCACAACACCCAGACACGAAACAAATGATTGCGCTATTTTATTTCTGTGCACAAATATTCGGCCTGTCGCGGGAATCGAACCCGCAACCTCAGCGTTGTATGAGATTTGAGCCAACCTGCCGGCCACTAACTTCACCACAAAGGCTGACTAAACTATAAACTAGAACCATGCTTATTACAGTTATGTGTTACATTTTCTAGCTTAGATAACACGATGGAAACGGTATACCGTACTATATAACAATATGTACTTACCTGTCTACCTTCAAATTACCTTTAGCAAGATAACCAATCTCTAATCTGGGAACCCTTGTATACCTACAAGTACTGCTACGCCGACGGTATTTTGAATTGATATGGAAATAGGTTTTTGGAATAGAAATCGATCACCTAAATCTTTTTAAGCTATTGCATATCTTCTATCGCGGGCCTTGAGCGTGGAGACCGAATCCAGAAATTCCGTAACGAAAATAACCTAACACCCCCCACTCCGAATGCTATGCAATAGCTTTACCGCGGCAGTCTCCGAGTGCCACACGTCTTTTTTTTTATAGAACTGAATGATGAGAGGAGCAAGTCGTTCGCCTGATGGTAAGCGCCACGTCTGCCAATCACAATTGTAGTGCCACCCAGATATTTAAATACCATAACAAGTATACGTTTTATCAAACAAAAAAACCGACTTCAATGTATCTTTTATGTCCAAGGTCAAATATCGATGAAATTTATATGGGACCACTTCGTAACTATACTGAACCCAACGCAAAAGAAAAAAGAATTTTCCAAATCGGTTAATGAATGATGGATCTGAGGTAAGAAACATAAAAAAGTACAATCGAATAGAGAACCTTCTCCTGTTTTGAAGACGGTTAAAAAGCACTCCGTAGCTCTGCATTGCGCATCACCCCGAGACTACGACCTACTCGAAGTTGCATTCGTTCGTTCGTTCGTGCGGACGAAAAGAGACACTCTTATGCGTGTTGCATAGCGCTGTCCCTTTCATCCGACAGAACGAAGATCTGTCATATGCCCAGTATTTTCTCTGGCTACATAGTCCATTGAAATGTTACATTTTTTAGGCCTTACTTTGCGTTTTTTAGAGGACGCAATTTTATTTTTTTGATGTGTAGGGGGGGTCAGTGTAAAGCTAAAAACAAATTTGTGGGGTCGCAACCCTTGTCCCACGGCCGCCATCTTGAAAATAGGGGTTGAAATGGTTTTTACGGTATATCTCTTAAACTATTTATTTGATAAAAAAATTTGTTAACATTTTTTGTTGCAAATTAAATTTTCTACAACTTTGGTCCAGTATTTTTTTGTGGTAGAACTATAAATAAAAAAGTTATAGGCGAAAATCTTCAGAAATTCGAGAAATAAATTTAAATTTTTCGATGTAGCTTCTTTTTTATCATTTTACGAAAAAATGATATCTGACCATTTTTGTAGATCGTTTTTTGAGGAACAACTTTTATCCGCATCATTTTTTCATTAAGTCAATAGCTAAGGTTTTACAGCGCACTACGCGTTTTACTATGTCCTTCAAACGCTCACTTAGTTTTATAAAAAAAAAAGAATTTTATAAAGTTTAGTTAAACTACCAATACACATTCAATCCCCGACGACACTTTAAAAGCCTTGCACTGAAGAAAAATAACCTAGGAACTCTGTTTTTAAAGCATGTTCGTAGACCTTTTTTCTGTTTTTTTATCGGTCCGCTTGTTTTTTTACTACCTTCGCAACGGGCTCAGACAACGTTAACCTTTTAGTTCGTAAAGAGGATAGCGTGTATTTCCTTTGTTATAGGAATCTTAATTTGTAAAATGGCCGACGCGCTAATGAGAAATTGTTTGCCGAGGCGCTTTCCGGGTCGGAATGTGAAAAAAATCGACTTGACGGCATCGGCTGGGGCTTTGAAATAATTTATGTTTTTTACTTATTTACAAGTTACTTAAATTTTCAACATAAATATAGCGTTTAGAGCGATTATTTGCTTCTACTTTGCCTATTTATTTATTCTCCGCTTAAAGGAAGATAGCGAATAAGGAGCTATGATAATAGGTAGGTATATCTTTATATATTATAATGTCTAAAATAATATTATCTTTGTCAGAAACCTATTTTTAGTGCAGTCTCTATTTAACCAGACCTAGCGCACTCCGCACTGTAGGTACGAAGCTACAAGTACATAGCCGGACACCGACGGCGGGTCGCGCGTCGTTACACGTGCCGTGTCAGAAGAGACAAGAGCTATGCTATAGAAAGAGAGCCGCTCTGTAGGTAAATATGACTGGTAGGTATACAGCGCTACGAGAGCTGAATTGAATTTTATTGCGTCATAGCAAAAGTCGCTATTTGTTTAAATTTCTTTACGGAGTGATGCTTGTGTCCCTTACTATTTTGTGCTTTAACCGAAGTTTTTGTTACTAATTTGTTTCGTAACGTATCCCAAACATTTTTAAACCCGGTAAATTTCCACGAAAATCGAATCGTGAGCTCTACCATACACCCGCTGTAAAATTTAACCGAGATAACAAGATAAAGTGTTGTGGAACACCTCGGGAGAGTTGTTTGTCTTCGCAAAGTACACATCTGATGTTAAAAGCACGCGAAGGTGCGATTAAAGTCTACGGCAAAAAATCTTGCTCTACATTCTGGTAGAGAACGTAGAGATTGCTTGAAAATGTAGAGCAGAGATTCCTTCGATAGTATTTTGGTTGCTTGTATTTTTGAAGATGATTTTTTGAGGGTTCCGTACCCAAAGGGTAAAACGGGAACCTATTACTAAGACTCCGCTGTCTGTCCGTCTGTCTGTCTGTCCGTCTGATACCAGGCTGTACCTCATGAACCGTGATAGTTAGACAGTTGAAATTTTCACAGACGATGTATTTCTGTTGCCGCTATAACAACAAATATATATACTCGTATATACTAAAAAACAGAATAAAAAATATTTAAGTAAATATTTAAGTAAGGGCTTCCATTTAACAGACATGATTTTTTGCCGTTTCCCTAGATAATGGTACGGAACTCTTCGTGCACGAGTCCGACTCGCACTTGGCCGGCTTTTATATTTGATTTAATAATTATTATTCTACAGATGAATTCTGAAGAAACTAATAAGGCATAAATATATGTACATATTAAAAGGAATTGTAATATCTTGGACGTTCTGTTTCACTTTATTCATTTATTATGGCATGTTTAAAGGTAATGAAATTCGTAAAATTAATAATATTTTAGGTGTACCTATGCTGTTTTATTTGGCATTCGGCTGCAAATATTTTTGAACGAGCAAAGTCGCTGTTGCCACTCGAGAATTTAGGAATGTACCAGAAAGATGGTAAATGTACTTTTCTCAAACATGCATGGAAATATTTTCATTATTTTCGAAAAAAGAACACGCGAAGTAAGAATTTACGGAAAAAGAAAATAAAATTAATTGCAGGAGCGATTTTTGAATTTAGAACATTACAACTCTCCAGCAATGTTGTATGAAACGGCGTGCTGCGGTTATTAAATACCTCAGATAAAACTGTCTACTCGAAGTTAAATACTCTTTGATTGGATCTCTTTTATCATTCTTGGCATACCAAAGTAAGTCTCTTTGCTTAGTACAATTTGATTTCACGTGGCTGTATAGCCATAAATGCGTTTGCCTTTCGCCACAGATGATAAATAGAAAATTGGCGGCAAAGCTGAAAATCGTCTTGATTTGTTATTTACATACTTAATAAATTAAATTAAATGTAAGTATAATATATAAATTATGTTTTATTTCCCTGCATTACTTTGAGAAAAGCACATGCCTCGGCGGAAATGGCAATTGCCTGTCTCGTATTAGTGAAAGCCGAGCCGTAGGCGAGGACTTCACACTCATACTCATACTCGACCTGCAATTGCCTATTTCACGGCCTATGCAATAATGTACTATTAAACAGAAATAAACCATCATCATCATCAGCCCATTACGACTTTTTGGCGGGAAGTGAAAAGTGATACAGTTCGATTTTGTTTTATTTTCCAAACAAGTGTTATTTCGAGTGATCATGTGTAATATCGGTGGAATATTAAACATTAAGTGTTAGGTGCACGAGTGTAGGCAAATGAAACAAAATAGAGAAACATTGCTTTTTATGTTCTCCCAAAAAGTCTATGGAAAGCTTGAATAAAGTTCCACCACTTTATTGAAGCACTAGGAGAGGGTCCGGCTTGTTGCTGTTGACCCTTATTCTCAGCAAAAGTATAATAAATGGAATATTAAACTGTCTAATAAAAACTACGTAAGACATGGCGGTATGGTCCTAGAGACTTAGCCAGCACTAACGGGTGAACTTAAAAAAAAAATCAGCCCATTATGTTCCCACTGCTGCTACATAGACCTTCTCTAGCAGAGAGAGTAAGGGCAATAATCCAGCTCACTGGCCTAGTGCAGGTCACATTTCCTTGAACTCTTAAATAAGACTAACAGACTTGCACATCATCTCCTCTACTAGATAAGTAATAAAAGTACTACGCACTTCAGAGTACATGAAATATTAAACATAGGTACCCTAGTCCGCGTTTTTTTAGGTGCGTCGTAAAATCCGGTATACGACCATGAGGTTTTACGGTCGGTTTTAGAGCAACATTTTGAATTTTTGACCAAGCCACGTGTAGCACACACCGGGCGAGCCATCGATGAACCTTGTTAAAGTGAAGCAAAGTTCTCTTAGTAGAGTTTTTCGATGACTCGTAGAAGAAACGTAGTGCGACAAGGTTCTAGGGTGGAGCACTTCAATTTTGTTAACTGTACGTGTGTGTGTTTCATTATTGTTGATATTGAGAGATTTTTTATAGGTTTTGTGAGTTAGATGGGTTTTCTCGGGGCTTGTAATTAAATTTGGAAAAGCAACATTTTATTGGGAACAGGGTTTTACTATCTTACAATTGCTTCAAGAATAAAATATTGTATACGCTTTTTTGTTGCTTACCATCAAGCGAACGACATGCTCGTCTCACCAATTAGTTTCAAAAAACTTTATGACACGGTAAAAGTGTTTGTCACGTCTTCAAGCTATAACGAATTAACGGATTTTAGTGAAACTCGGAATAGAGATAGCTTATACCTTAGATTAACATATTCGCGCGTAAAACCGAGGGGTGCGCCTAGTTGATACATTTATGAATCAAATATCAATCACCCATATCTACATCAAAAAAAGAGTAACACCAATAAATCTGAATTTATAACAACTACTACTTGTGGTAAGTCTCTTATGCGGGGGCCGTCTGGGTAGGTACCACAGCTTTGCCAGTTATTTTGCCGCCAAGCAGTAGTGCGCAAGCATAACTGTGTTCCGGTTCACAGGGCATCGTAGCCAGCGAAATTACTTGGCATATGAGACTTAATTTCTGATGTCTCGGGGTGATGAGCGCAATGCAGTGCTAAGCATTGCTTTTTTGTATTAAAAGTTCTCGGTGGCAATTGTTATGGGCTTACCATCTCATCTTACAGTCTAATCACTCAGTTTCATAAAAAAAAATTGACTGATACTGAAAACATTACCCGAGTGCAGAGATTTTTATTTTTATTTTATTTATTTGGAAAAGCAAACAGTTACATTGTACATTTTATAAACACATAATTATAACTATAGCTTAATACTAACAATGTAGCCCACAACGCTATTCACAGGTTACTTGATAACTTACAATTGCAGCACCGCTAGAGGCTACTGACTACTAAATACATGAGTATATTAATAAATACATACTATATATATATACATTAATAAATATAATATACCTACATTAATTATCAAAAATATAATCATATAATTAAATTGAACAATTAAAAAAGTTTGTCATAAACAAGTTTTTTGAATTTACCTGTATTAAACAGGAATATATCAATATCAACAAACAAGTTATTGTATGTCTCTACCATACGGCGGATTGGTGAGCGCAGGCCACTGTTTGTTCTGCACGTACCCACGGCAAACAGACGTCCTGCGCGAACCTCTCGCTTTTGGGTAGTTCTGGGCACAATATAACATATATAATTTACAAGGTCAATACAATCAAAGTAGTTCCGTACAATTTTATATAACGTGCAGACTTCAAGATGAGAGATCCAAATAGTACCGGCATTATTCCTCGGACTGAGACAGACTTAGGTGTAAATCCTTCATACGAACTTCCTTTCCTCTTATCAAAAACGTTTGAAATAGTGGAAACTTTGGAAGAACATTTATTATAACAATAGCTGCTTATCCTCGGTTTCCAGGGATAAAAAGTAGAAGTTACAAACACACTTACACACTAATGTACAAACTTTCTTATTCATAAATCAAATCAAATCAAAATCTCTTTAATCATTTTGGCATCACAGACGCACTTATGAACGTCAATTATTACAATGACTCTACCACCGTATCGGATAAAGAACCACTACTCAGAAGATACGGCAAGAAACTGAGGGGCATATAATATAAAAGTGTGTACATTATTATTATGATTTATGATATATTCAGACATACTCATTATAAACATTTATATATATATATATTAAACATATTATACATATATATTTTTGTTTTTATTCAGACATACATAGAAGCAGTTATTCACGCTTTGAAAAAGGGTAAGTACATTTTGGCATTAACTTTAAAAATCGATAAGTAGATATGTTGTGTGCAGTTTTGTCAAAATAAATAATTTCTTTCTATTTCTATTTACGTCATATCCACCTCTGTTCTTTTAACCTTGACTGAATGTTAATGTTGTGTACATGCTGTATTAATATCTTACGTAAAACATATTGCTCTTCGTCCCTCCCACATTCCAACAAAAACTCATATCCAGACTCTTTTAATAGTTACTTAAGGTAGAGTTACTCTCCGCGACTTCCCGACCAAGTCGTCCGACAAAATAAATCATTATACAGCGAATTTCGCGACATCCTCTAAATCTTAACTTGTACAAGCTGCTACCTAAATGTGTCCAAAGTTGACTAAGAAAACTGCTCACATGAAGTTGCCACAACTTTTGCGCTGCTGAATCGAGTGAATCCGAACTTTCCGATCTCTGGTGATTTTCAATAGAGGAGTAATTCAAACTTTGCCCGCTACATAGGAATTTATTACGACATGTTTGAGTTATTCGGTAGTGACTGGTATAGAAGTGTTTGTTGCAAATGTGGTACAAATGTTGGTGCAAATATGTTGGCTGTTGGCTTGTTGGCGAGTTCGGTTGAAAATAGTTTTCGGTATGAACGGCTGTGGAGGTAATGGCCAAACATTATTTCTGTTTATTTACAGTTATGAAGTCCTGTGTTACTTTTCCTATGAAAATGAAGGTACACATTGATGAAGCGCTCAGAACTAAAATTTAATGGAATGCTCTATATGTCATCATCAGAGTAGTATTTCTTTTTCCGATACGGTGGTAGAGTCATTGTGATAATTTGACGTTCATAAGTGCGTCTGTGATGCCAAAATGAATAAAGAGATTTTTGACTTTGACTATGTCCTGTTACACATCGCAATATTGCTGACCTAGGGACAAACCCCCAACACTAATTAAATCGCTGTCAGCAATATGCCTCCCTATATAAATAGGTAAATTTCAGAATTCAAGGCTTTTTTCCTTAATCGCTCTCAAGCGACCTGACTACGGACCTGGCCCTAGGCCTGCCGGTCAGCCTGGAATAAGCAGTCAGGTAGAATAGCTGCAAAAGTATTTTTTTATACTGTGAAGTGCGGGAAATAGTCCCTATCGTGTGTGTTAAAATTGTGGAAACAAAAATAAATGTTTGTGTGTTGTGTTTTTATAACAACCAAGAGGTGCCACACAACAGTCCGTATATCTTTCCGTTGTCTATCCGTTATGCGGGATTGCATCTCCGGTAATCGAAAGTCACATGAGTTTCATTGAGGGAACGATATTCGCAATGTCTAAATTTATAAGATTTAAATATGATTTATTTCATAGTAATATTATATATAATATTATAATACAATTTTTGTAATAATCTTTTGTTTACTGACTTGTTATGAATAATTATGAATGAATTTATGTCTATGTCTATGTCTATGTCTACCTTTGTTTAAAATACCTCTCTAAGTTTTAAAAAGTCAAAAGATATAAATTAAATAGGCACAAAAAATGCACTTTTAAATATCATACCTATACACAACACAAATCGGTTAAAATACGTTAAAAACTGTAACTTAAGATATCACGACTTTGAAAATAAAGGTAAGCAAGTCTATCCATTTCTTTCCTAAACCCAAATTGAAGTCCGGGCCCAGAAAATAAATACGAAAATTGAATAGAATAATTTATTAACCATAATAACTCAGTTTGTTATTCTAGGCAAGTCTTAATTACAATATTTTTTCATGGCATTAATATATATGGAATTAATAAAAAATTAAATTACATAATTATTAACTTCAAGAATAGAATAGAGTTTTTTATAGACTCTATAATATTGTTTGTCACTCTGGGCAAGTCAAATTTACATTATTACATTATTAACATTAAGAATTATACATTATAAGATGTCAAATAAATTAAATTGTAATAAAATTCATTCTCTTTAGCGAAAGTCATATCGTTAATGTCAAAGTTATTGTCAGTTATAATACTCTTTGGTTATTTCTACATGAATGAAGATTCTGTGAGACGCATATCCATAAATTCATTTAAGGAATACATAGGATGAGACTCGAAGAACTGTTTGAGTTTTCTTTTGAAGTCAATTGTATGTAATTTTGTTAGTCAAGGGTAGGTGACTCTAACAGAGGTTCGAAAATACACCCGCTAGAGAAGATAGCACCAAGAAACTCTCCGGGGAAGTATTTGTCACGTATGCATTATAGTAAGAAGACTTAAAAGAACAAAACCGTTTGAGTTAGTTTAGTGTCCAGTGATCGTGAATTAGTGTAATGTAGTACAAGAGCTACCCATACGAAACACAAGAACAAAGTGTCTTCGCCTTGATAGAGACAATAAGGAAAGTGTTAATGGACACATTCTTAATATTAGTTTATCTATAAGTTTACGTTTAATGTAAATTACTTATTAGCCTAATCAATTGGCTAGATTGTAATAAAAATGGGGATCATATTGACTATGAAACCATACTAAAAAAAAAAAGAAAAAAAGGTATGCATTGAAAAAAATGGACATTAAATTAATGCGCGTTCCTCATAAACCAATTTGCAACAATTACTCCTTACCTGCCTTCCTCGAGCATTCACGAGCTCCTAAAAGTTTATACACACTAAACACTACTAAAAGCAACCGCGGGGCTGGCCAAGTGCCAGTGGGCATAAAGGATACTTAGTATCGACTATACGTCGTCATGTCATTAAATGTTGTATCATACGAGTTGTTTGATGGATACGAATAGAATGATATTGGTTGGTGGTTGTCGTTATACATAACACAGTAAAAAAACATGTAAAAATTTTTTTTTACTCATTTTTGGCTTGTTTTTATTAAGTATGATGACTATTTGACTATTTTGACGTTATAGGTATGTACATGACTCTGAAAATGAAATGAAATGATTGTATGGGAGCCCCCTTATTTATTTATTTCATTCTGTTAGTTAGTATTTTTTGTTATAGCGACAACAAAAATACATCATCTGTGAAAATTTAAACTTTCTAACTATCACGGTTCATAAGATACAGCCTGGTAACAGATGGACTGACAGACAGACAGACAGATAGACATACAGACAGACAGACAGTCAGACAAACAGAAGGACGGACAGCGGAGTCTTAGTAATAGAGTCCCGTTTTACCCATTGGGTACGAAACCCTAAAAAGCAACTTTACAGTAGTGTAATCTGATGTCTAATCTGAAATTGCTAGAGAAGAACTGCGGGAAAGTTTCATTTTTCAAGGTTTATGTTTAGGGAATAACGATCTTATTTGTATTATGTTAAATCTTATTTTCCCACGTCGATGCTTTTGAAGGGAGCTAGGGGGCATAAAGGCACCTCTTACGTATGAAACTACATTGCGCGAATTACTTACGATGTTTACACTCTACACGCCGGCTTCTAGCCATTCTCTGGTTTTGTCGTAAAATAACACAACTTATCTACAAGCTGCTAGCTTACCCTCAAGGACAATTTTAGCACGTGCAGTTTCCTAAATGAATTTTGATCCTTCGTAACACGACTTAAAGTCCAATGGAATCACACTCATAGACAAGTATACTCTTACGCCATTGTCCGGTAATGCGATTTTGTAAAGGGATTTTGATCTTTACCCCATCAACATAAAGTTCATGGGAGTTGCAATTATTGTTAGGCTTAGCTTTGTTTTCGGACTAGACACTACATAGCAGTGAGTATATTTCTTCAATGAATTTTGACCTTTATAACGACGGAATAGAGTACACTTGGAATTTGCGCGATGAGATAGAATATTGTGGTCAAACCATAAGCTTTGTTTAGTGCTTCGACCGCATCCGCATTAGTGAGGCTGTATTTTGGTAATTATATATAAAATATTATATTATGTATAAGTAGTTATATGAATTATTATATTATGAAATATGTAAGTATTTGTCGTTACTAGTATATTATTTTAGTTATATATGATTGTTTTATTTTATTATCGTTTATATTAATTATTTGCTGTGCAACACCGTCTTTTCTTTTAACATTTGTCCAATCCATCCAAAGGTTGTCTGTAAGAGATTGCATTATGCGATAGGACCGCCAATAGGGGATCGGACAGTAATCGAGAAAAAATCTTAAGTGTAGTTAGAACGAATGTTCGTCGAACCAGAAAGATCATTCAATCAATATTTTTGTGAAATAATAATGATTTATATTTTTAAATCCATAAATAAAATCTAATAATTCTGACATTTTTAATCTGTTCTTCATCTCAAACGAAACAACAATCACAGCGCATGACATCATTTGTAGGCAAATGCCGTGAGTCAAGCTTGTGTTTATTTTACGTCTTTGCTTTTCATAAAATGTATTTTTGCTAATTTTTTCGTTCCATTACATCCAGTACATTACTATTACAATATCGTCCCCAAACTTCACAAAACGTACTTAAACCTCTTTGCAAGTTTTATTTCGAAGAATTTGTCGTTTTCTACCTACATATGACGTCACAAGTTTTGAGGTGACCTTTTCCGCGGCAATATTTGAAACATAATATTTAAACATAGTTTGAGGTACTTTTAGAGCGTTATTTAATTAAAATAGTATTTTTCATGGCTATATATATTAATTGTTGTTAATATAAAACACTTTCTAAAAAGTTGTTGTGGTATGCAATAAAGTGTTATTGTTTTGTATTGTATATATTGTGTTACGTAGCACAAATACATATAATAAATAAAATATCAAGTGCGTATAATGATTGTTAGTTTATTATTACATTTGTATTAGGTGAAGCTTTATTTGTCTTCGACTTCTTCTCTCGTGTGGGTGTGTGGTTAACCCTGTTGTTATTAGACGGGCGCAATGGCCTCCGACATGGCCTAACGGCTCTCGTACGCGAGAGGCCGTCTGAATACGTGCCACTACTTTGCCAATTATTCTGCCGCCAAGCAGTAGTGCGCAATAATAGGTAACGAAATTACTGGGAATAATAGTGGGAGCTCTTACATGGTTTACATGGTACAAGTTCTGGGTGGCAATGCAGTTATTATGGGCAAGCGTAATGCTTACCATCAGGCGAACGACTTGCTCGTCTTGTTGTACCCACAACTTTACAATATTAACTAATTTTAATATTAATTAATGCGCCCAACGATCACATACATAGATCCTGGCCCCTAACTAGGATTCCTTTTATCTATGGAACCAGGAACTATGAGGACCCACAACAACCAGACACGAAACAAAATACTTGCGCTTTTATTACTTTGCATTATCATTTGTCCCGTTACGGGAATCGAACCCGCAACCTCGGTGGTGTATGAGATCTGAGACAACCTGCTCAACCACTACACCACAGAGGCTATCAGATGTTTTCAATAACATGTGTAATTCATGCATATTATAATAACACCTAACCTAGCTAAGCACTGCACATCGCCCGCATCGAAGTAACCTACAAAACTGCACTATGTTGGACTAAAAGGAAACTCTTGCAACGGTAGTACTACAACATTTGGGCTTAAGTTACAGAAAACA
The DNA here is from genome assembly GCA_951640565.1 of Petrophora chlorosata. NCBI lineage: Eukaryota > Metazoa > Arthropoda > Insecta > Lepidoptera > Geometridae > Petrophora > Petrophora chlorosata. Next base: position 2,669,045 of record OX621207.1, read on the forward strand.
AGCGGTTTAATAATCCCCTCTTAATGGGGGGAATGTAGTTATCGAAATACCAGCGCAATACTATTGGCTTATCCTTTTTAATACGTACAGCGAAGGAGTGTCGTCAGCCATCGTCTGTATTTCCTGTTATATACAACCTGGGCCCCAATTCACTATGACAACTTGGCAATTCCTTGCTTCGAAATCACGTCGATTCCTTCATTTATAAACGACATATCTATGACGCATTCATATGTATGATTCTCTATGACGTGTCATAGAGAACACACATTTTGCAGATGTCGTTTATTAATGAAGGAATTGACGTGACTTCGAAGCAAGGAATCGCCAAGTTGTCATAGTGAATTAGGGCCCTGGGTGTGTTCAAATCACGAGTGAATATATACTTACTAGACAAGCGTGCTTCATCTTCGACCGCATCGTCACTTCCCATCAGGTGAAATCGTGGTCAAACGGTTGCCTAGTCAGAGGTAAAAAACAACAAAACATTCATTACGTCACATAAATATCATCAATATCATATCATTATCATATCATAAACATATTATATCATATCAATATCACATCATAGATATCATTTAAACTTGTTAATTGCATGTATGTTAGTTCTAAGGTAGTTGTGTATTTATATGGGCCGTAGAATAAGTAAATAACATATTCTGTAACTTATTTTAATGTTGCCTAAAATAAAGATTAAATAAATAAATTAGTGTGAAACTGCAGTACCTATGTTTAAGAAATATAATTCTGAAAACTGAAAAGCAATGAAAATAAAATTCTTGTAAGTCATGTAACGCAATGTGGTCGCACAGCGACAAAGCCCTTTTACCGTCATTAAATTTAAAAAAAGTTAGCTTACCGAAAATGTAGGTCCAAGTTGTAAGAGAAAAGCGTTTAAAGCCTTATAAATATTTGTTAGCTGCTCGTTAGTTATTTAATAACATGGCTTTGAGCGATAAGGCCGCCCATTGATACACTACATTTTAAACCCTTAACGGAAACGATTCGTATAAGTTTGATCACTATGTGTGTCTGTCTGTGGCACCGTAGCTCCTCAACGTGCGACCTGATTTGGATGCGGTTTTTTTTATTTGAAAGCAGGTTTTTTAGCGGTGGTTCTATGACATGTTTGTGTCGAGGGTTTTTGTAATTTTTATATATAGCTAACTTTATTTTAGTTAATGGTACTGTTTCTCTGTATTGTGGTGTTTCAGTAGCAAATATTTTTTCTTTTTTTTACGCTTAATAGATCTATGTTAGGCTTCTATCTCGCCTGATGTGAATAATTAAATTATAACTAACTATGAATCTAACAAGCCTAACTTTTCATACATCTATTTTGTATTATCGCCGCAGTTGCTCACTCGAGCCACGCCTTCTCTTCACATATAGGCCACATCACATGCTGTTCTTTAAATGAGCGCTGCCTAATGAACACAAACCTTGGAGTGCCCCGCTACCGTATTTTGTATTTTCAGTTGCTCGCCGATCGCCTTTTGACACTTGCTTGTGCATTAGCTGCGTTATTGATGTCTAACGACAATCATAATTGCATTTCGTCAGTGATTGCAAGAAAACAGTCTAACCAGTTACACCAAGTTGCGACTATTGTTGCATTAAAAATAAAAATAATTAAATAGTCATTTAATTATTATTTTATTTTGACATTGAATACTATTCCTAATTAATTGAAATTTTCTACATATTCATTTTAAATTTATATTTTGACATAATTACTTATACTATTTTCTGTGACTATTGTATCTTTTAATCTGTAATTTAATTAATGTAATTGATGTAACTGTGTAATTAAATTAAAATGAATTGATTTGATATTGATAAAAACATAGCTGAAAAGAGGAAGGAAAAATAATAATAAATATTTTTCACTCCTCTTTTCAGCTATGCTGTTGTGGTTGTCAAATATGACAACCACAACAGTAAAATGTTGAAGTAAGAAGAGAACAAGAAAGTAACATTAAAAAATATTCTAAAACCATGTTTTTGTGCACGCGCCTTTTGATTTTAGATCGGCATTGCAGAATGCATTGTAATCGAGTTGTAAGCTACCCTGAAAGTTTCAGCCGGATAGCTAATCGGGAAGTGCTCGAAATTTGAGTTGCAAGAATCCACCCGGAAAGACAGACAAACAAATAATGAAGTGACTTAATAAAAACGTGGTAATAAAATACAGTTAATACAGACATAACGATAAAATATTCAAAGTTCAAAGTTCTTTGTTCATGTTTGCCATTACATACCTACGCACATATGAACTGATTTTAACTGATCGGAAAACCCCTAACCACCCAGCTCGCTAGAAGTCAATATCGCCATATTATATTGTAATTTTTGATAAATACAAATCGCTTTTCACCTTACATCACACCACAGCCCCTAACATATAGGTCACATCGTGTTCTCTAAATGAGCGCGGCGCCTAATGAACGCGAATCTTGGAGTGGCCCGGTTACACGAGTGTGCGGCGCGCCTAATTTGATTGGATTGTAAGTTGAAGCGCGCGGTTACTCGCAGTTAGTGATGGTGAATTAGTAGTAACCTCTTGTTGCTAACAGGGAAGAACAATTAATTAATGGAAGGTGGAGAAACTCGTCTAAAAAAAATCAGCATTTTCAGGACGGCCGCAATATTAGTACGAAGTAATATTTAGTTTTCTTTGATAATAGTGACAATACAGTGAAATTCGTGGTGTAAGAGACGTTTTATAATGTACAAAGTGATAAGTGATATTTAAGTAGGTTTCTTATCAGTTCAGTGATTATATTATGTTTGGTTTTGAAATTTAGTAGATTTGTTATCAGTGTCGTATATTTTGAATCATATTTCGTAAAGTACTCGACCTCGAACCCTCAAGCAAGAAGTAAGAAACGAATAGGAAGCTTCTTCTCTTCTCTCAAGCCTTGGATTGGAGCTCTACCCGCAGAATTGTCGTCGTATTCCAGAAGTTTTCTTTATCCTACACACCCGGCCAGTGACAATCCCAGTACACGTAGGGAAGAGCTGCATTACCGTTCTCTAATTAGTCCACGTCACCATCAGCTAGCGCTCTCCCACACAGCGGTTGAGTTTCAACCTAATTAAAAAACGCCATTAGTAACAAACCTTGGTGCATACGCTATTTTAGAACACGATATAAGGAAATAATATAATATTGTTTATCATTTTTTGAGTGTCATTAAACCAAAGTATTAAAAAAACACAAAACGACCGCAGTCATAAATAGTCTTACTAAGTAATGCGAGAAAGTATAGAGAGGGAGAAAGAGGAAGGAATTAAAAAGGAAAGAAACAAGAGAGAGGAAAGATATTTATAAATATGTATCGATCCCAATAGTAAGCTTCAAGCCTCACAATTGCAGACTAAAACAAACAGTCGAATATTTAGGATCTCATGACGAGCTTATTACAGTTAATAAGTCTTGTTATATATAAATTTCCCGAGGAATTCGTTCGTTTATCCATAAAAATATCTATATTTATGTTAATTTTACAAAGCATATTCTTTTAAGGACCGTAACCGAAGGTTGACTTTCCTTACGGCAAATCCGGACAAACAACCGAACAGCGGCACTCACAGTTTAAGGATCCATAGAACCAACAACAAAATAAAACAAAGTCGATTTTTATATCGACGATAATCGTATATCGAATATTCGGTAACATAAGGCTCTTTACTTCAGTTGTGCTCAATATAAGAAAATATGCAGCAGGTCAGATTGATACGTTTCTATAGTACCACATTTATGAAGATAAAAATTGAATGAATGGAAATCTTCTAGATGTGACACGCTTACTGCGTCATCTGCCGTATTTAGTAGGATATAATTGAAGTTTGAAAACTAGCGTGAGTCATACGCATTATAAATATACCTAAGAAAAAGAAAATCCTAACTGCCCGAAACCTGGTTGGAACTAGTGACTGAGCGTAGCCGTTTTACATTTAAATATATACTAGCTGACCCGGCAAACGTTGTTTTGCCATATAAATTAAAAAAAATTGTTAAGAGTGAACAATCCTTATCACTTAGAGGTATGAAAAATAGATAGTAACCGACTCTCAGACCTACTGAATATGCATATAAAATTTAAAATGAAGGAGTAAGGTAACTAACATTGTGACACGAGAATTTTATATATATGATTATATATATATATATTGAAGTATTATATTTTATAATGACGCGGCATGTTTTGATTGTTGAAACCGAGTCAATTAGCACAATGACATGAACATTTAATGTATTTTTTATGGTTTGGCTGTTCAAGTAACCTTTACTGTATCTCAGCCACATAAATAGAAATCCGAATAACAAACTTACACAAAAATCCGTGATAGATTTAAAAATCAATCTAAAACAACGTTATTATGTTTTTAGAATTTATTGTCATCGAGTTGTGAGCTACCCTGAAAGTTTCAGCCGGATAGCTTATCAGGAAATGCTCGAAATTTGAATTACAAGATCCCACCCGGAACAACAGACAGACAGACAGACAAATAAACAAGAAAGTGACTTAATAAAACGTGGTAAATTTTTTATGATTTCAATTATTTGCAACAGCGAAACGCAAGCGTGTTATTTCAAAAAACCCACTTCAACAAAGTCCATACTGTTTCTAGCACATCGTGTTAGTACTTTAGGACGGTAAGCAATGAAACCGGCTCAGTTATATGGCAACTAAAGTAAAATGTTAAGAGCTTTGGGATTCTTGGGGTGTAGATTAATTCGTCTTTTGTGGAAAGAGGGATCGTGTTATAGCTTGTATTGAGTTTGTTCGTTTTTTATTACATATAGGCTTGTCTTTGATTGCTGTCTCACTAACAGTGATGCTGTTATTCTATAAAAGACAGTCAAGATATGGAATACTTTTTTTGAGACGAGCTGGTCGTTCGCCTAACGGTAGGCAATACCCATAACAGTAACATCACCACCCAGAACTTTGTTTCGCAATATCCTGAGAGGCACTGCAATGCGCTCGTCACTGCAATACGCTCGTCATCCTGAGACAACTAGCTGTTAAGTCAGTAATTTTGCTGGCTACAATGCTCTTCAAACCGGAATACAGTATTGATTGCGCACTACTGCTTAGTGACAGAATAACTGGCAAAGCGGTGGTACCCACCCAGACGCCGCCTTGCATACGAAAAACCTACCACCAGTGCGCAGTGCTACAATGATTTTACGGAACGAGGCCAAAATATTAATCAGCCGTTTCAATCAATACCATTTTTAGGCGAACATGTCGTTCACCTAAAAATGGTATTCTCGTCATAATGGAAGGCTCGTCTCATTGTTAAATTATTTAAAAAAAATGCTTTACGTAAATTTGACTTCACTTACATTCCTTTTAAAATTCCATTAGCTTTCATTACACTTGACATTACATAAAAACATGTTTTGAGTATGTATAACTATGACGTATCATCATCATCATCAGCACATCACGTTCCCACTGCTGGGACACGAGCCTTCTCTCAAAGAGAGAGAATGGGCCATAATCCACCACGCTGGCCCAGTGCGCGTTGGTGGATGTCACATGTCCTTGATTTTTTGTGAAAAATTCTTGGGTATGCCGGTTTCCTCACGATGTTTTCCTTCACCGTTTTTAGAGCGAGTGTTAAATCCGCACATAGCTTAAGAAAGTCAGTGGTGCGGGGCCAGCGCGATTCGAACTCGGGTGCGTCGTATCGAAAATCGCACGAGCTCCCACTGAGCCACACTCGCTCTAGCATATGACGTATAATTTGAATTAATAACTAATGAAATTGAATTCAATAAGGTACACCTAAGATCACTTCATCAAGTAAACGTAATTAATTTGGCATTTTGAACTCTATAATTGGGCTTCTAGTGTTTGAATTGAAATGGTTATTTAGAGATATTGTTACAGTTTACTTTTACCTACTTTACGTGGGCTACAGTTGAAGAGTAAATGTTTTCATCCCAAATTGCTTAATTGAAAGTTATGATAAATTGTCGAAAATGTAAAGAAATTGATTTAATAAAAAACGATCGACGGCGAGTCTTTAAAAGAAAACCAAGGAAAATGAGGACTTCCAGGCGGGGAGAGTCGTTTCACCCGTACGTCGTTATATCCCACTTAACTAAGCATTTCGCAGATTCCTTTATAATGCGAATTGCTAAGGAGTGTAACGCTCTGCCAGCGTCTTTGTTTCCAAACTGCTACAACTTGTGTCTATTTAAGACTAGAGTGAATAGGCATCTCATGGGAAAGCGTGCTCCATCTTAGGCCGCATCTTGGCTTTCCATCAGGTGAAATGTCGTCAAACTTATGATGCCCATTTACCAATAAAAAAAATATTTTCGAGAAAACAATTGCAGTGCCACCTCATCACCTCGAGACATTCATCATTTTTTTTTATTACCTGATAGGCTAGAATTTGACCACAGTCTCACCTGATGGAAAGTGACGACGCGGTCGACGATGGATCATGCTTGCCTAGAAGATACCGATTGATATAATAGCATCATATGCCTAGTAATTTCAATAGCTTCATAGCCTTTCAGACAGTAAAGACTTATAGACAGTAAAGCTTGCGCAGTACTGCTTGGTGGCAGAATAACTGGCAAAGCAGTGCTACCAGTGAACGTAATAGGTAGTAATGATAGTAGTCCCGGCATTAAGTATTGTACTCATGTCCAAAATAAACATTCTCGTGTCAACTATTCCCAGAAGTTTTAACACTTGCGTAATGTTCGGCCATACTTAGCAAGCTCAGACCGCTAGAAATCTCAGCAAACCGTAACGTAAGGAATTTTTGGACACAATTTCCGTCCAAGAATTCGCTAAAGCAGCCACTTAAGCGTACAGAAATTTCAAAACATACCGAGTGTTGTGGTAAACTATGGCAGAAGTTTCTAGATGTTTAACGTGTGTACGAAATACTAGCTGCGCCCTGCGGTTTCCCGGGATGAAAAGTAATACTTTTTTCGTATTTAATGTCCTATTAGGTCCTTTTCCAGGACCTAATGCAATTGTTAATGGTAGTAAATTATATTGTCTAAATAGGGAAAATACTAACTAGCATCGTAACTCAGGTCTATCCTAGTACGAATGCTGGTGATTATCTTATATTTATGTTATGTGTCAGAATTATGTACGAGCTATTTTTATACCATAAAATTAGCTATTTTACTCAATTAAGATATTATGTTGTATTAAATAGATTTGCTTAAATAAATTGAAAAAAAAAAACATGGAAGTCTTTAAACAGTCTCCGGCTTCAAGTCGGCCGTAGCGAGGAAAACTTGTGCAAGTGGGGCTACAGCTTGGATAATGTATGCGAGTGCGGTGTCTCTCCCCAGACTATGGCATACCTTTTGTCTTGTCCTGCGTGTCCTGACACCTGTACACGCGAGGACCTGTACAATAACACGGACAATGCTGTGCTTGTGGCGGAGTCATCATCATCATCAGCCCATCACGTTCCCACTGCTGGGACACGGGCCTTCTCTCATAGAGAGAGGATGGGCCATAATCCACCAAGCTGGCCCAGTGCGGGTTGGTGGATGTCACATGTCCTTGACTTTTTGTGAAAAATTCTTGGACATGCCGGTTTCCTCACGATGTTTTCTTTCACCGTTTCTAGAGCGAGTGTTAAATCCGCACATAACTTAAGAAAGTCAGTGGTGCGGGGCCAGCGGGATTCGAACTCGGATGCGTCGGATCGAAAGTCGCACTTGCTCCCACTGAGCCACACTCGCTCTAATAGCGTAATGTGGCTGAGTACTAGTCCAAAAAATAGCCGAAGGATCGACTCTCAGGCGATCGACCAGCTCGTCTCGTCACTCAGCTACATAAAAAAATCCTAGTTTAAAAGATTAACAAGCGTACAGACGGCGGGAAGCGACTTTGTTTTTTACAAGCTTTTATTTAACTTGCAATGTAGGTAGGTATGTATGTAACTATGTTTGTTCGGGTCGAATCTTGCAAGTTGAATTAGAACCACTACCTCTTATCCTACGGAGTTGAAATTTTGCATACTTATCAAAGTCCGATGACAATGCAATATTATAGTGACAGTCAGCTGATCTGATGATGGAGACGGAAGGTGGGCATTAGAACTCCTTGACGAATAATCGTAAACTACTAGTGCTTGGGCACATTTTAACATGCTTGCAGTTCCGATTACCAATTAGTTAAAAGCTTGTCTTAAAAATAAAAATTTCGACAAAAACTTTATAACTATGTAAAGATAGAGATAGCGAAGTAGAAATAGTGGGATACCAATTGAAATTGATAGCTGTGAGAACTGAAGCCCCGGGCCATCTCAACTTTACTACGGAAACCGGACAGGGGCCAAATATCTATTATTCAATCAGGGCAACGCCTCAGGCGCCTTACTGACGGTGGTTAGGCAGGCGACTTGAACGATGTTGCCGGTTTGATTCCTACGGGACAAATGTAAATTAAAAAAGGTCCAAATATCGTAAACTAGCTGCGCCCCGCAGTTTCACCCGCGATTTCACCCGTGATTTCCCAGGGTAAGAAGTAGCCTATGTCCTTTTCCAGGACCTTATTACCTACATACCAATCCCTACAAAATCAATTCAGTGGTTTTGGCGTGATTGAGTAACAAACATCCATCTATCCTCGTAAACTTTCGCATTTATAATATTAGTAGGAATAATATAGTGAATGCTACTAGTTGCTCACCGCTGTTTCACCCGCGCTTTTCTGGAATAAAAGTCACATTCTATGTCCTTTTCTATGAGCTCTGGTATTTACGTACCAATTTCATTAAAATCCATTTAGTAACTCTCATCCATCCACAAAAACTTTCGCATAATATAAGTACGGTATATTAAATTCGCTAGATAAAATAATTTCTAGTACGAGAACCAAATCATCATTATCATCAGCCTATCACGGCCATACTGCTGGGACGCCGTCTCTCATAGAGAGAGTATGAGCCATAATCCACCACGCTAGCTCAGAGGGTTGTTGGATGTCACATGTTCTTGAATTTTTGTGATCAATTTTTATTTTTTTTCGCTGTTTTTAGAGCAAGTGTTAAGTCCGCACATAAGAAAGTCAGTGGTGTGGGGCCAGCGGGATTCGAACTCGGTCGATCGAAAGTCGCACGTGCTCCCGTGGCCCCTAAAAAGAGGGCCCTAATTACAGTATTTTGCAAGCTTGTGTTACGTTTACAAAACTCATAAAAATGGGGTGGGTACAAACTATTTGCAAAAACAATATCGTAAATGCTCGATAGCAATTTTCAAAGAATATTTAATCACTAAGCTTTAAGATACAGCACTCTTTTATATGCGCAATTTCACACTGACGACCACGCCATCATCCGAAAGAAAACTGCATCCCTGATCCACAGAAGGTGGGCAGTGTCAATAGCATCCTGATGACGGTAGCAGATAGGTTCATCTCTCTGTTCTGAAGTTGTCTGTTTTGGCGTTGTTTACCTATGCAAACCACTAACATCGTATGATCTTCTGCACCTACCTATGGATATTTTTTATGGTCCGAAATAGAAAATAATAATTATTAATTATTAGCTATTGAATATTTGTCACAGATTTGTAGGTATTTACAGCGAAATTACTGGACATTATGAGACTCAACAGCTAATTGTCTCAAGGTGACGAGCGCAGTGCAGCGCCGCGCAGGATTTCGCAAAACAAAGTTCTAGGTGGTTCTGTTATTAATATGGGCTGGCGTATTGCTTACCATCAGGCAAACGGCCAGCTCGTCTCGTCTGTCAGGTACATGAAAAAGGTATTCTCTTTGGTTGGTATTAATTTTGACACTAAGCCATGGTGACAAAGGAGTTCAACATCTTAAATCGTCATCATTATTGATCTTTGTAATTTCAATAAGTTCATGTAACGTACTGTGTAAAAGTTTATGCCCACCTCAAAGAGCTATTCCAAAACGCTACGCAAAACATGCTAGCCAACGCGCTTCCTTAAGCATCTGGAATCAAACAGTAAAACTTTACCAATAAACTTGTTTTACTATTGACCGTTGTGCCCGAAATCAGGAATGCGCATCAAAATTACAAGAGTTCCCAGAAATTTGGCCTACATTTGAAATATCCCGCGTAATCCCGTCACCTTTTGTGCCCGCAGAAATGCTCGGAATAATTTGTTGTGCATATTTTTTTACACTTTACTCTTGAAATAAATAAATGACATTTTTAAATTTATACACAATTAATGAGCATGTTTTACATGAAAAAGATATCTGTTATAGATTGTTTAAAGCGATAAGACCGCAAATTTTCCCGTGGCAGTAATCAAACGTATTGAGCGCAATCACCCACTACCCCACAGAGGCGATTTAGTAGAGTAAGTTATTCGCTTCAATGACTGCCAATGAACTTCCCCCTAAATATGGAAATAAACTATCACTTTAAATCTCCCCCTCCCCCCACTTACCAATAGCGAAACAAACCTCAGCGCATTAGCAGCACATTCGACAGTGAATGAGAGGCAATCAAACCTCTATTATTCCTGCCTACCCCCGGGCGAGGCGTGAAGCGGCTCATTACGCAGCTGTACGTGACTGTACTGAAGGCTGCTACTGCTTTGCTAGTGCACCGTAACGTGACGTAATAGAGGTCAGGATTGAATACCTTGATTTATGGAAATTGATGATTATTTTGGGAAAGTATCGGTTTGTTATAGGAACTTTATTTATATGCAAAAAACAAGTGAAGTTACAAAGTATTTTCTGCATGATGGTTGTCTGGAAAAAATATCTCCAATCAAAATGATCGCTTGTGCTACTGTCATTAAGGATTTTTTAAATATTTTTTGTTGTATTGGTTGCTTTTGTATTTAGTGGTTTATAGTAAAAAGTATTATATTTGTATTTTGTATTTATATTCGTACGTAATTTGAATTGTGGTGATTATAAAGTATTTAAATTCGTCCTCGACCTGCAAAGCAGGTCAGGCAAATATGAATTTAACTAACGGATCTTACTGAGTTAGCGTCGAGTTTTGACATAATTGCGCTACTGCAGCGTACCGCTACGCTAATGATAGCGTTAACGCACCAAATGCGCGTACGTAGAGTGACATTAATACTAATAACGATTCGGTGAGTGCGATTGTCAACACTTATCGAGCACTTGTAAAGGCGTAGGTCAATCGCTACGAACACTCTACGGCGTACAGCTTTTACGCAATCTTGGTCGGCCAAAGGCAAAAAAAGGTCAAAGATATTAATTATATAGGCACAAAACTGCATTTTTAAACGTCATGTACACACAATACAAATCAATTAAAATACGTTAAAATTGTAATTTAAAAAATAATTTATTTTACCCTTTTTAGTGAAAATCAAGTTTTAATTAAATTAATCCAAAAAGTTTTTAAAGACAAGCTGTTATGATCTAGAAGCCACATCATGACGAAGTTTAAAACGGGCTATCACAATTAAATGCATGTACAAAAAAATTTCATGTCTGTCCTATATCTCTGTTGAAGAGTTCCCTCGCCGGAAGTCAATTCTGGGTGTATCTGCCATGTCATGATGGAATTTAGAACAGGCTATTATGGTTAAATCCATTTACGAAATGTTGTGTCTGTACTATTCACCGTTGAGGAGTTCCCTCACCGGAAGTCAACCCTGGGTGAAGCAGGTGAAGCAGTCGAATACAAACCTCCTTTAGAAAGTTGGTTACGAAAAAACAAGAACCGACTTGAAGATTAAACTTATATTTTTTGTTTTTGCTATTTTTTTCAAAAACTACTGAATGAATTTCGATAAAATTTATATGGAACCACCTTTGAAGTATTACCTACCAATCAAAAAAAGAATCATCGAAATCAATGCGTAATTGGCGGAGAAATCGCGTAACAAACACACAAGAAAAAAAAAAAAAAAAAACATACCGTGGAATTGTAAACCTCCTCCTTTTTGAAGTCGGTTAAATATCCTGACTGAAAAAAAGGCATGTCTACCGATTTTTTTCCCATACACAAATTGTCCGAGCCCAGAAAAGAAATGCGAAAACTGATTCCTAAATAATGACGTCTAAATGTGCATTTTTGTGCCTATTTAATAAATAATTTGTGACTTCGACTTTAACACTACGGCATAGGCTCGGGTTGATGGCTTTCATGCTATTCTACGTAAAAGACGCACGCTCGCTTTAAAATGGCGAAGGAAAACATCGTGATGAAACCCGCTTACGCGCTTTGGAGTGGTAGGCTCTGGCCGTGGTTGTAATACCACCCACCGAACAAAGCCATGCCGTCAAACGACCTAGTCGTGTTTCGGGATGATGTTCGGTGAACCATCGGGGAGACGGGTCTGAGCAGCCACTCAACTGCCGTCTCTCTCTAGATCTATGTGCTTCATCTTAGGCCACATCATCGCTTCACATCAGGCGAGATAGTGGCCAAACATGAATTTATTAAGCGTAAAAAAAAAAGAGAGCAGCCTGATGACGCGGGTGTGGGGCAGCGTCAACACTATTCTGAGCGTGTTCGCGGACCCGTGGGAGGGTTCCATAATGGGTCGCTGGATATGTTTGCGTAGTGCGTACATGTCCAGTGAAAAATTATTAGGTAGGATAAGCTGCACTGTACATACTAACATGGATATAAGAAAATTGTTACTAACAAATTATAGATGAGTCCGAAATAAAATAATATTATTTATATTATCAAAGACTATCTACTTTGCTTTGATTGCGCTATTACGCCATTGAATGCGTTGCAAATTTAAACGCTTTCGAGAAAATTAAACTTTCCGCCATTTGCAAAATTGAGTAAAACTCATCTCAAACATGCTCGCTACACGCGGGATTTCCCGGCTTACACCTACATAATGAGTGACACATCGCACGCTACTAATTGGAAGCCCTGATCGACGTGACATCACGCCGTCAGCTCTAATTGGTTTTACGCTTATTTTAATGGTGAATCATAATTTTGCGCTGTTTTTTTTTCGTAATTAATTGCGCGGTTTTTGCGGATTTTGTTTGGAGAGTAGGTTTTGTAGGTTATAGTTACGTAGGGAGGTTTATCGAAACTTGACCTTATTACCAAAGAAAACGAAATATTAGTTCTATCTGCGCCCTAAGGTTTTACCCACGGCTTCCCGGGTTAAAAAGGTCATCATGTGTTAATCCAGGGCATTGTGTTAGCTGTCTCCATTTCAAAGTTCACTCAATCCATTGAGCCGTTACTGAATGAAGAAATAACAAACACACTTATATTTATGTTATTTAATTATAATAACTAGTATGGCTGTACAACCAATTACACTAATTAATCAATTAAAATGTAATATAGATATGAAAAATAAATAATTGAAATACAGAATAAATCACATTAATTGAAATCAATTATACGTCAAACAATATTTCCACGTCAATAAATAATTTATAGTTAATCCAAATAATTGTAAATTCAAAGGCATGTGACATCCACCAACCCACACCGGGCCAGCGTGGTGGATTACGGCACGTACTCTCTCTATATATAATAATTGTCAAATGTCGTAAAAAATATATTTAATGTTTATCTACTTACATGCGTTCATCTCGCAGTAGGTACTACAAACTTACATGCGATCATCTCGCAGTAGGTACTCTAAATTTACATGCGTTCATCTCGCAGTAGGTACTCCAAACTTACATGCGTTCATCTCGCAGTAGGTACTCTAAACTTACATGCGTTCATCTCGCAGTAGGTACTCAAAACTTACATACATGCGTTCATCTCTCAGTAGGTACTCCAAACTTACATGCGTTCATCTAGCAGTAGGTACTCCAAACTTACATGCGTTCATCTCGCAGTAGGTACTCCAAACTTACATGCGTTCATCTCACGGTAGGTACTCCAAACATTCCGTCAAAATCACCTTCCATACATCTACAAACACATCAAATCCCGGACTAGCGTCCAGGAGAGCGTTGGAGGCCTTGAGGGTACGCGGGATTGGAGACCTTGCGCGGTTGTTCACATGTTGCTTAAAACACTGTTTCATCTCATATCTTATGATTTCGGATTTTCCCATAATGTCCTGGTTCAAAAAACACACTCCTCTCGTGTGTGTGTGGCCAACGTGTGAGTGTCGAAGTTTTCAGACCGTCCGAAGGCCTCCGACATGGTCAAGCGACTGTTGTCCTAAAACAACAACCGGAACCGACGACTTAACGTGCCCTAGGAAGCACGATAGCGCTCACAAACGGTCACCCATCCAAGTTGTGACCACTGCAAACGATGCTTAACCTGGAAGATCTGGCTAGGCAAATGGCTAGGCGAGCTACGCTACGAGCGCAACAAAAGCACACTGTATAATATAAAAAAAAATGTTTGATTGATTACATCCGTCCTATTTGTAAATTCAAAACAGGCATTTCGTTTGGTAAATAATTCATGGTCTTGTTTGAGAATAACCATTGTTCTTTGTGTTTCAGGTATGGCTGATAAAATTCATATTGCAGGAATTCTGGTAAATCTAGAATAGAACACTTTCTTAATTGTATACCATAAAATATTAGAAACAAAACTTATCTAGATTTATATAATTTGTAGTCTTAACGCTAGAAGCAATCTTCTATAGACATAATTATTAGCCTCTGTGGTGTAGTAGTTGGGTAGGTTGGCTCGAATGTCACCACTGAGGGTGCCGGTTCAATCCTCGCGACGGGACAAATGTTAGTGCACAAAAAACACCCCAGAAATTTGTTTCTGGTCTGGGTGTTGTGGGACCATGGTCCCCGTAGTTCCTAGTTAGAAGCCAGGATCTATGTATGTGATCATTGGGTGTATTTATTTATTTTTGGGAAAAATATAATGATACACCTACAATCCGAAATACACCTACCCAAAAATTGCATCGGCAGATCAAATTTAGTAAATGACCACCTAATCTTACCAAAATTGCCGCACCTCACTCATATGTGGTCCAACTCGCTCTTACCCCTAGAGTGTATATAAAAGCGCGGAGCCAGAAGCTCGCGAAGGAGGTCCTGAATGAAGCGAGAATACGAGCGCAGCGGAGCAAAGGTCAAGTAGGGGAAGCGACAAGAAAGGGTGACGAGCGAGACTTCTAGTGGAGCCTACTTTGTTGATCATTTACTATTTTTGGCGATAATTTACTATACACATATATTTTGAAGATTATATTTTATTGTTTTTGGTGATTTTTTTGGTGATCATTTATTATTTTTGAGAATATAAAGTGATTTGTTACCGTTACATTTTATTGTATCTGGTGATCAGTTAAACGTAACCCTTTAATTATTTATATTAATTTTATAAGATAAAATTTTTAATAGTTATCGTAACTAACTTGCATTACGTTAAATATAAAAACGGTCATATTGATTCACATAGTCCCTTTTATAAATAAGCAACGTAATAATATACTTTCCATATTCCCAAAAGAAATTACATAACGCACGGTCCACAGCCCACGGCCCACGGGCCACAATAACCGAGTCACTGATAGTTCGACATTTAATTTATATCCTCGTAAAATCTTTTGTCGCCATGGAGTATCCTCGTAAACCCGAATGCCTTTCGGATTATTCCGCCGCGATTCGGGGACGGGTAGCAATGGCTTATTTTATGTTTGTTATGTTTTACGCACCGTTATTGGACCCTTTGAAAGGATATAAAATTTTGTAAGTAACATTATGTGCCAGGTGGACTTGGGTTTATTAGGTACGTTAAAATTAATGGGAGAAATTATTTCCCGTGTGTGTAAAATTAGAAACGCTAAAGTTGAACGCTAGGTGATAAAACTTTTACTAGCATACTGTATGTAAACGAATCTGCACCTTACGGTCTAGTTACTAAGAATTTATTTGGTGTACGAAGTTTGGTAGGTACTTTTTTATTAGTAGTTTGAAAAATATATGAAAAACTTTTATATAGTACTCGTAGGGAAGATATGAGTTTGTACCTTAGGTTCAAGTTCTTAAGGCCTTTTTAGCTCAACACCTTGTATTTTTAGTCAAGGTTTCTCGTAGAAGTTTATGATATACGTATAATGCCTTAATATAACAATTCGCGTTATAAAATTAAAAAAAAAAATACTGCGCCTTCTGTTCCGGCTTTCAGAGAAGTGTGCGGCATTGACGGCCAACGATCACCAATATTGAAAGATAAAAATATATTTATAAGAAAAACTTTCAGACCATAGATTATCAATCATTAAAACTAAGAAATTTACAATTTATACTAACTTTACTTAACTTTACTTTTTGTAACTTTGAAATTTCTGTTGTACATACATTTTATCATACATAAAATATATTAATTTTATAGTTATCATACTTTGTCTCTCTCTAAGTACCTATGAAACTTTATTGCGTTTCTTTACTGATAACGATAATGATTTTACGAAATAAACTAAGTACTACGGTAACACACGAAAATGCTAAACCCTAAAAACATTTAACCTATAATATTTAGAAAAATTTCCAGTTCAAAAATAGTCGTAATAAAAAACATGATAAACTTAATAATGGGAATTATTTTGATATTAGCGACCCGCCCCGGCTTCGCACGGATGCGATTTGATTACAAAACATTGAATTTTCTCCAATATGCAAAAACTTAATTAGAATGTATTGTACTTATTACCTTCTGTCACAGAATACTAAGGGACAGAAGCATCACTCCGCAAATAAATTTAAACAAATAGCGACTCTTGCTATGACGCAATAAAATTCAATTCAGCTCGCGTAGCGCTGCATACCTACCAGTCATATTAACCTACAGAGCGCCTCTCTTTCTATCGCATAGTTCTTATCTCTTCTGACGCGGCACGTGTAACGACGCGCGACCCGCCGTCTATGTCCTGCTATGTACTTGTAGCTTCGTACCTACAGTGCAGAGTGCGCTAGGCCTGCTTCTGTAAAAAACCTCTTAATGACAGTGAAAACTGTATCAAAATCTTTTGCGTGGCGTAGAAGATGTAAACGGAGAAACAGCAACGAGGACGCGGATATTGTTTTTTATTATTAACAGACATGGCCTTCTGGTACTATACAACACATACTGCATACCTATTCCTCGAAATGAAATTAATTTAATATAACCTAAAAGTATCTAATTACTTGATGAACAAACAAAACTTGACATCATATCGATATTTCCAGTACTTTAAAGCCCCAGCCGCATATTACTCACTCTTGAGATAAAGGTGAGTCTTCACTGTTAGCGAGAAGCATAAAAGAGAGCTGGTGCACAAAAAAAGTATTTAAGAAGTAGGTTTCTCTAGTTTGACGCAGTGGGAGTACGTGCGGCTTCCGATCTGACGCACCTGAGTTCGAATCTCGCTGGTCCGCACCACTTTCATAAGTTATGTGTGGATTTTACACTCGCTCCATAAACGGTGAAGGATAACATCGTTAGGAAACCGGCATGGGAGGACGTTCTCAATTCGATTGTATTTTTTTAATGTTTGTTACCTCAAAACTCCGCCATTTATATAACGATTTGGAAAATTATTTTGCGTTGAGTTCAGTTTAGCCACAATGTGGTAAAATTTCGATATTCAACCTTGGATTTCAAAGATACATCAGAATTGAAGTTGGAGTTTTTTTTATTATTTAATGCTGCATTATTTCCATACTAAAATATCAAATCTATTGTAAATATCAGATTTTCTAGCTTAAATGACTCAATTGGAATACAGTAAGTCACTCTCCGCTCATTCTTCGGCCCAACCTTTACGTTCTCGAAGCAATCCTTGATACCTTGTTATTGCGTCCGCAGCTGCCCGGTAACAGGAACGCGGGATTTTCATTTCATATTATTTTCTCATTTTAGTTTCTTTTCACTGACAGTTCCTGTGAAATAAATATGACAGGAAAGGTTTATTGGTTCTGAGATATCTTATTTTGTATGGGTTAATCTCAAAAAAAGTGTTTTTAGTGTTTTCACGATTTCAAAAATTGCTATGAATAGTAATTATGTTTTATTTTGTTTGTCTCTTTGTGGTTCACACCCCCACTTGCACGACATCGCACCCCTCCACGCGAGACCCCCCGAAGAAATTCAGAAACGCGCCCTGCCTCGCGACATTCTCCCGCCGCCAGAAGAAGACGAAAAGGAAAGAGGTGACAGCGACCACGAAGGAAAGAGGCCCAATACGGAGCCGCTGAGAAGCGCACCGACTGGTGGAGCAACAGCCAGTGGCCTGCCAGTTCCCTGAGGGTAGAAGCCCCCGCGTGTTTACGCCTGGGACTGGGATTAGAGGGGACCACCCCGAAACCCACCCCTACCACCCCACAGGGGAGGTGGAAGATCACCTGATGATGATTGTCTCGGAAACTGCTAAACGGATCTTAATGCGGTTTTCAGGGTTTGGTAGCTTTAGTCCCAACTTGGATTAAAGGGTATGTCAAAAACGGTTGGTGGACTACGAGGATTCAGCTTGACCTCTTCGTAGTACGCGCTCTTATACACTGGTGAAGTCTTGCTAACATGATCTTGGAAAAAAATTTAATATGGGTTTCTGCTGTCGTTCACGCTGACAAAGTCGCGGGAAAAGGCTAGTATTTTAATAAATATTTTGCTTTCTACAAACAACATAAAAGTATAGAAAAAATAAAGTGTATGTATATACAAAGTCCCTAACTACACGTCGTCATAGCCATAAGGTCAAGACTTTAATACTTACAGCCGTACTAGGATCCTTGTGTTATTACTACTAGAAAATACGGTAATAGAGGTCTTACAAACATCCTTACAGCCTCTCCCAAAATGGACATACAACACGATCTTAACGCCAACAAAATCTCCCCAAGCGTTATGATAAAATTTTTACCACAAACTAAAAATATATGGACCGATATCCTATGCAAACAGTGACCCCCAAAAAAACTAACCGGAAAACAATAAGAGTAAAACACGATAGCGTAGTAATACTAAAGATTTACGTTGATACAAGCCGGATAAAATGGACGCAGTGCGGAGCGCCCGTCATTCCCGGAGGTAGGAAAAAAGACGGATAAAAATACAAGTTTCTATCACGTAAAGAGATTTTTAGTGACGACTTTTTTTGGGTACCAACAAATAATGAAGTTTAGTTTATGAACACAAACTTTCTGCCAAATATGTTTTGTTTTTGAGGATGTGGCAACACTTGCTTGTTTTAGTTCGCAGCGTTTGAGCAAATGGAAAAAGAATCGCGATTTTTGCCCGTTTTTTTACTACATACTATTTTACCACGTTTTTATTAAGTCACATTCTTGTTTGTCTGTCTATTTGTCGTTCCGGGTGGAATTTTGCAACTTGAATTTCGAGCACCTCCCGATTAGCTATCCAGCTGAAACTTTCAGGGTAGCTCACAACTTGACGACAATGCATTCTAAAACTATTTATGGGCCTACCACATGTACAAACTTCACCACAGTTTTGCTTACGCAGGCCGGTTTGTACACGGAACACCCTGTGTGTAGTTGTTAAAACTGTGGTGAAGCTTGTGCATGTTGTAGGCCCATTATTAGCATGCAATGCCGACCTAACCCGAAAAGGTGCAAAAAAAGTGGTTTTCAGACTTATTTTTTATTTTTTCTTGTTATTTTATAGGGATATTTATTTTTACCAAAGATTGTTACAGTGTTTCTTACAAGTATTTATCTAGTATACATAATAACAAATATACTAACATAAATCTAATTGCACAACCAATTACGAATAAACACAGCGTGTTTTTGTACGAGTTCCAACATAATAACGAGTTTAGATCGCAATCCACTTAAGTTTGTTTACAAGACTAGAAGTTGCAGGTTCAAAAAAGGACAAGACCGAGTTAACTAAAGTTTATAAGTTCATTTTTGAGTGAACTATTAATTTATCTATTTTAATTTATATTGGCCTGCTTCGTCCCATTGCTAGGCAAAGGCCTCCTCTCTTTCCTGACCCTCAGTCCTATTAAGTAACAAAAACTAACTATTACAAAAATAATAATTTATAACAAAAAACTTACAAAAGTAAACTATAAATTTACAAAAAAATAATTAATAGTTTATTTCTATAAAACAATTATTGTTGTTAGTTTTTTAAACTAGTTTGTCCAGTACATAATGAAGCATCTTTTAATATTTGTATAAATTCGGCGTACGTATATTAAAATTAAAAGTAATATGGGCGCGTGAACTTAAATTCCGTAGGACACAGATCTCGCCTAAAAAGAAAATAACCGAAGAAGATTGTTTTCCTCAAAATAAATTACAAGTCTTTTATATTTTAAACGCCTCAAAAGGAATATTATATATAAGAACATAAGCTCATCTTCGTAAGCTCGCCTGGCTTTAATCGTGCCTTGTTGAATTCAGGAAGTATTACTAAGGACTAATATATAATTAAATTCAAGGACAAAAGTTTAATAAAACGGACTGTATTTGTTCTCTACTAAAACTAATGCTTAAGTATCTTAGCATTGTTAAAGTGCTGTTAGTTTTGCTATCGACGCATTTAAAATTTGTAATGGAGAGTACTTTGGTACAAGATTAAAGTGCTACTTTTAAATATTTTCTGGAATTGGTCTTGTGAAGAAAAGCAATCTGGAGTCTGGAGTGAAAAAAACTTGATAACATTAATCTATAGTGAACGAAACATTGGAAAAATTACTACTGACTGTCTTAAGTTATGTGCGGATTTAATACTCGTTAAAAAAACGATGACGGAAAATATCGTAAGGAAACCGGCATGTCCAAGAATTAATCACATAAATTCAAGGACATGCGATGTCCAACTACTCACACTGGGTCAGCGTGGAGGATTATGACCCATACTCTCTATGTGAGAAGGCCCGTGTCCCAGTATTGGGAACGTGATAGGCTGACGATGATGAACAAAAATCGTGATCAGTGGTGTTTTTTTTATTTCTACTGATACCGATTTCAGATTACATAATTGGTCGTGATCAGTTTTGAAAACCAACTGATATCGTGATCAGTGGATATTGCATCTATCATTTTATCCGATGACTCATCAACATCAGCTCTTTTCGTTCCCATTGCTGGTACACGGGCCTTCTCGAATAAAGAGAGTATGGGCCATAATTCACGACGCTGGCCCATTGCATGATTGGTAGATGTCACATGTACTTAATTTTTTGTGATTAATTCTTGGACATGCTGGTTTTTAGAGCGAGTATTTTATTCGCACATAACTAAAGAACATCAGTGGTACAACTAGTGGGATTCAAACTTGGGTGCTTTGGATCAAAAGTTGCACGTAATCCCACGGAGCCAGACTCACTCCGATGAATGATAGCTTTTTATTTTGGTCGTCGCTAAAGGAAGCAATGGAGGACGGAAATCAATTATTTCACTAGAGCTCAAAGGGGGCAAAAATCCCCTGCCTGACTACATCAATACGGACAACTGATGCCGTCGATTCATCTCGGCTCGCCCAGAATTTCAGATATGAAAAGTCAGATTGATTGCCTTCGGCATGCAAGGGATTTTATTGGATTTATTTCCCAAAAAACTTGTATGACCAACGCATAGTCTATACAATATTTTTTCATATTGATAAATAACAGGATTTTACGAATCTGTAGGAACATCTGAATTTAAATATTTGAAATGTTTTGTTGAAACTATGACAAAACAAATATGTTCATTCCAAATTGAGTTTCACTTCGAGCGTAGGATATATCGATATCAATTTAGGTACATCTATACATACGTATTTATATGTAGAACAAAGACTAACAGTAGAAAGATTTCCCTCGGGATTGCATTTCTTTGTGACAAAAAATACGCTACAGCGTGTATTGTTTTACTATTCAAAGAGCAAACGTGCTACGAATTGGTCGTAATGTGCGAAATACCTACATGGAACTTATTTCATATTTTTAGTGCAAAATGTATCTTTCTGTCATTTTGCGAATATTGGACGCTAGCTGCACCCCGCGGTTTCACCCGCAATTTTCAAGGATAAAAAGTATCTCAGAACTCCGTCATTAAATAAACCGATTTGGATTTTTTTTTTGCGTTGAATTCAGTATATTATTCAGTATATTATACAAGGTGATCCCATATACTTTCATAGATATTCGAGCATGAACTTCGAAGATACATCAGTATTGTAGTTGGTTTATTTTTGTTATAAAATGTAATATTTAGGACCTAAAGTACATGCCGCACCAAATTTCATCAAAATCTGTTTAGTAGTTTTTGCGTACAACCACACCTACAACCTCACAAACTAAAGAGGCTATAGGACTAGAATTTCAAGTTTGATATCGTAATATTTTTTAAAGACTCCTATTGAACTCTTTTAAAAGCCATAATTTTATTATCGTGCCAATATAATTAAATATAGATATTTAGTAATTAAAAAGTTATCAAAACATTTATACATAGCTATCAGTTAAAACCAGTTTGAACTAGTTCGATCTGAATTCGGCCGCAATTTTAGTTCACAGAGACAAATGGAAATCTGATAATTAGGTAATTAAGGTGAGTCATTACTCACCTTAATTCTTCACTTGGTCACAGAATACCTAGTACAAGTCTTGGCTTCGGCCGTGTAGACTAAAGGTCCGTTTATATCTACAGATATAGAGCGTGTCCAAAACGTGCCGTGGCAGATTGAATAATATCCTGTAATCAGTTATATCTATCGGCCTGGATAGCGACCATCATAACATAAACACGAAATAAGGATAGGATTGTTGTACCTAGGTATATAGACTGACTAAAACGAATAAGTCCTTTATGGGCAACTGCGTACGTTTTTATAATAGAATTTAAAAATGTGTAACGGAGCTCACAGAATGTAAATTCAAATTACGCGTTAAGTCTGTTCGTAATTACATAGAAGACAAATATTCTTGGAATATTCCACCACACACGCAAAGTAGCCAACTGGTACATAAGAAACATGTGTAGAAACCCAAAAAACTGAACGAAATCTCTAAAAAAATGACCCTCAGTTTCTTGCCGTATCTTCTGAGTAGTGGTTCTTTTTCCGATACGGTGGTAGAGTCACTGTGATAATTTGACGTTCATAAGTGCGTCTGTGATTTGTGCGTTTGTGAGAGATTTTGACATTGACTTTGGCCGCGCAGACGCCAACAGACAGAGGCCTGCAGGCCTACCGTGACCTTTTGATAAGCCAGTCAAACGCGATGCAGTTGACTTTAGGTACCTAAACTGCCTCGCTAGATTTCGTACCGTGAGCTCCTTAAACCTTTGTCGCATTTGACTTTGATCTTTCAAAAGAATGAACAAAAGTAGTCTCTGCCTCCACTTATATCTCAAAGTTGGAAAAAGACAACGCTATACAAACGGACAGTTTGGTCTCTTTCTTGAGATCGCAATTCTCCAATTTATAAGCATAAGAGAATTGCGCTCTCAAACTTAAAAAGTTTTACCTTAAGTTTCAGTTTTTAATGTTTCTTAATAATAACGTATTTAGTAGGAATATTGTGCTAAGAAAAACTATAAAATCATTTTATAAATGCAAAAATATGTAGGTAGTTTCTGTACTTTGGCTAAAAATCATAGGCAAATCTGTAAATTTTACAGGGGTTTTAAAGAAAGGTTATTTCCTCACACAAGTCCAAGAACATTTTTTTTTCTCTTCATAAAATCTTGACCATCTAGTACGACAAAAGGGTCACACTGACGTCTTACATCGTTTTGGCATTGCTTCTTTGAAGCATTTTGTGCATTATCTTGTTCAAGGAACTCTATTTATCATCCGCCATCTAAAAAATAAAGTCAAAGCATAATCTATCACATTTTGTAGTACCTTGGCCAAATATGCATAGGTGTCGAAATAGTTTTAAGGAAAAGTATGAAATACATCACAATCACATAAGAATCTTGTTAAAATATTTTAAAGCTGTAATTAGATATTATTGGGCACTTTCAACGATAAAGGATTTACTAAATTATTATTATTTTTAATGTTTAACGTATATAGGTCGAATCCTGAGTGTTTATAACAATATATCTCGTTTACGATAGTAAAAAAGGCAAAGAAATATGAACTTTTACTGACTAGGTATATTTGACAACTTAGCGAGGCAGTTTGTGCAAAAATGTTAGGTCACGGTACGAATTGAATGAAGGAAATCTCGCTTCGCGGTGATTTTTAGGTTGTCACCGGAAGAAAATGGCGGCAACCAAAACTGACTGGCTTAACTGACCTCACGGTACGAATTTAGCGATCCAGTCAGTTTAGGGCCTATTATAAATCGTATTAAGAACTCACGGTATGCCTGCTGGTCAGCATTCGCGGTAAGAATATTTTGTATGGCGCGGGTCTTGTCTGTAAGTGTCCGAAAGCATCTGCCGGGCTGTGTAAATAGAGCTTCGGAGGCGTGCAGACATCTAAATATTTTATCACGCTTCTGTGTTCCGGTTTGGAGGACATTGTAGCCAGCAAAATTACTGGGCATATGAGACTTAATATTTGATGTCTCGGGGTGATGAGCGCAATGCAGTGCTACGCAGTGCTTTTTATGGTTTCAAAAGTTCTAAAAAAGCACTGCAATTGTTATGGGCAGGCGTGGCGCTTACCATTACCCAAATGAATTCAGCAGACGTTCTATCAGGCAAGCTATTTGCTCGTGTCATCACTCAGTTATACAAAAAAACCGTTTGCTGTCTTAAGATGTGATTAAAAGATGTCCGTCGGTGTCTGATACGCTCAATATCTGGTATCTCAATATCTAGATATAAAAGCACGAGGTAGATTAAGTTTTAGGTGTGCCTACATAAACCTAGGCTTTGCGGCACTTTGCTTAATGACGATCATACACAATATATAACTTAGTTCGTAAACTGAGCCCGTCAAACGCGAGACCTGGTTTATTATGATCAAACTAGCTGACACTCGTAACTACTTACTCGTATCTTGGATTAAGATTATCCAACATGAAAGAAGATAACATTATAAGAGCGAATGTGGCTCAGTGGGAGAAAGTGCTACTTTCAATTCGACGCACCCGAGTTCGAATCCCGCTGGCCCTACACCAATGACTTTCTTAAGTTATGTGCGGATTTAACACACGCTCTAATAACGTTGAAGGAAAATATCGTGAGGAAACCGGCATGTCCCAGAGCATGTGATATGTGACATTTACCAAACCTTACTGAGCCAATGTGGTGGATTATGACCCATTCTCTCTCTACGAGGGAAGGCCCGTGTCCAAAGAGTATGGGCCATAATCCACCACACTGGTCCAGTGGGGTGGTGGATGTCACCTGTCCGTGAATTTTTGTCGATGCAAATGACAAATGCAACGGTGAAAGCAAATGCTTTCACCGTTTTTAAAGCGAGTGTTAAATCCGCACATAACTTAAAAAAGTCAGTGGTGTGGGGCCAGCGGGATTCGAAGTCGTGTGCGTCGGATTGAAAGTCACACGTGCTCCCACTGAGCCACACTCGCACTTAGCAAATGGTACCACAATATGTAAATAAAACGTGACATTGATTGAACCTCTCAATTCTTCTCTTGTACCTAACTCGTAGCGAGCATTCGTTTCTCTCGTGAGCATTCGTCTCTCTTGGATATGTAAAAGTCTGATAGCATCGGGCACTTGGAAATTCTACGGGGAAGGTTGATTTCATTTGGGATTCAATCGACTACGATTTCTGTGTAGATATAGAATGTGTGCAAGTGGGTATTTTTGGAACCCTTATTTTGACCGTAAATTCTTTACGAAGAGTATGATATCGAAATTGGCCAAGCTGTTGATAACTTGACAGAATAGAACAGAAATATTCTTACTTGTATAGGACATATATAAAAATCATATTTGCCGCAGGACCGATAACCGTTGGGGTAGACGTATTCTACAGTGGAGACCGCGAATCGGCAAACGTATTGTAGGACGCCCTGCGACTAGATGGAGCGACGATATACGTAGAGTTGCTGGTAGCGACTGGAGAAGGAAAGCTGAAGATCTGGCTCAGTGGCGTGCTATGGGAAAGGCCCATGTCCAGCAGTGGACTGATGTGGGCTGATGATGATGACGATGACGATGATATATAAAAATACATAAAGAAATTAGACTTATCTAGGGTTATGCAATTGGCGGTTTTATAGCCGGAAGCATTCTCTAACATAAAAATAGTTATTAATAATAATTTATAGGTATCAGGCGAACGACTTGCTCGTCTCATCACTCTGTTCTATAATAAAAAAATAATAATACATTTCACTATAAGGACACTATAACATTTTGGGTAAGGCGTCTGCCATATTGTCCTTTCTGTCTCCTTGTACTCTACCTAGAATCACACTGCTATCTACCTAGGCGTCTATGTCTCCACGTAGGTCCTAACCCGTACCTAACGTACGTACTTAACGTAGATCCCTAACGTAGGACCTAATGCCATGAGTCGTGAGGTTCTTAGGTCACTCGTGTGCGAGCGTCGGATGATCGTTACTTTACGATGCCTCGACGTATTCAATTGAATTTTATTGTCATAAATTTCTAGGTATGGAGTATTTTGAACCAACTTCAAAAAAGGAGAAGGTTCTCTATTCGATTGTATTTTTTTAATTTTTTTTATAATTGTTACTTTAGAACTTTGTCCTTCATTTTTTTTATGTAACTGAATAACGAGACGAGCTGGTCGTTTGCCTGATGGTAAGCTATACGCCAACCCATAACAATAACAGCACCAACCAAAACTTTGTTTTGCAAAATCCTGCGCGGCGCTGCACTGCGCTCGTCACCCTGAGACAACTAGCTGTTAAGTCTCATAATGCTCAGTAATTTCGCTGGCTACAATGCCCTTCAAACCGGAACACTTCATGAACCGATTTGAAAAATTCTTTTTGCGTTGGGTTCAGTATAGCTACGAAGTGGTCCCATATAAATATATATTTGACCTTAGACTTCATCGATATTTAACGTTGGACTTCGAAGATACATTAAAGTTGGGTTTTTTGTTTGATTGAACGTATACTTATTTATGCTTTGAAACTGCTGTGGGACAAGTAATTGTTGGACAAGAAAGGTGATAAAACGATATACGTGATGGAAAGATACAATATCAAATAAACGCGTCGTCTACTGACATTGGAACCTCAATACCACTCTTAACTAGATATATCCAGAACTAGCTGCGCCCCGCAGTTCTGCCCGCAGTTTCCCCGGATAAAAATAGCCTATGTCCTTTTCCAGTACCTAAAGCACCAAATTTCATCAAAATTCATTCGATACATACCAAATTTTATCAAAATTCGTTCGGTAGTATTTGCATGATTAAGTAACAAATACCCATCCATACATCGATCCTCACAAACTTTTGCATTTATAGTATTATTAGTAGGACTTACATAACAGACTGACCTTACAATGTTATGACAGAATATGTGCAGTATTTCAACTCAAAAGAAAAGCGAATGTTCCCAATCTGAAACCACATTTCTCCGAACACCGCTGACACCCACGTCTATGTAATGTCACCTTTACAAGTCTCGCTGGTATGAACCAGTTATATCTAGACCTTATCTGACAATGGACTGTACCTTACGATAATACAGAGCATTTCCAGTGCATGAATGCAACACAAAGGAAAATCGACTGTCTCCACCCTAGAACCACATTTCTCTGACGAAATGGACACAGCCCACTCCCACGTCACGTCACGTGGCTCGCCGGTATTAACCGGTTATATCCAAATCTGACATAACAACAGACTATACCTTATTACAGACAATATTGCACTGTAGTGCAGTATTGCTACTCAAAAGAAAATGGACTATCCATTAGTTTTTCTTTGTCCGCCTGCAATCGAATGGCGTTTAGAAAATTTCGAGTCGTACTCGATTTTTTGGTTTAACAATGTTCTCATAGTTTACGTGGACGTTGTTCTCTTTGTTATAATGTCAGCAATTTGAAAAAAGAGCAACTTGAAGTAGAGTAACTTGTAAGACTATGGTTATTTTAACTTGTCGCGCGCAAGTGGTCATCTATTCTAAACTTTTATAAAAATGGAAATGAGCCAATTCTGTACATTGAAAATATTTCTGAAAAACCAACTGGGCTCGACTATTTAGAGGGTGCTGAACACAAATCCACGGTTTTTAGAATTTTTGTATGTTTGTTATCTACAGGCTCGGTAACTGCCGAACGGATTTTATGTGGTTTTTCTGGGTCTGGTAGCATTGGTTATAAATCAGATTATAGGGTATATTACATCAAAATCGGTTGAGTAACTACAAAATACAGCTAGACCTCTTCGTAGTATGCGCTCTGATATACTAAGGAGGTCTTGCTGAGATGGTTACTGAGAAAAAACATAAGTAAAGACTTCCCCTTTTGGCCACGCGGACGAAGTCGTGGGAAAAAGCTCGTAAATTTTATAAATACACACCACTGACACCAGTCTACCTTTCTCTGACTGACACTAAAACCCTTAGTATTCTGTGCTAAAACTCCACTGTTGAACAGCGGGTAATAAACCTCTCGCTCGGGTTCTTTTAGTTTGTTCTGACCTCACGTTTTCTATTCTCACATAGTTGTAAGTGCTAGGTACGTTGTCAAATTGAAAGTTATTGCGAGATTTTTAAAGTGAAAACTCGAGTTCAATTTTAAAATAAAATAGTCGAGGCGAGCTAAAATGGGAAAAATAGAATGTAATATTTTTTTAATGGAATTAAGTGATCAGGCAAGAAAGTCGTTCGCCTGATGTTAAGCGCCACGCCAGCCCATAACAATTATCAGTATAGGTTAGGATTAAGTTGAAACGGTAAACATGACCCTGTTGTCATAAGTATTATTTTTGGGGATTTTTTTCAAACAAACGACTAAAACGAGATCACAAAATATTTAAGGTTAGCTCAAAGTTAGGGTCGTATTTATAGACTTTAATTGATTCACGTTTGATTTGCGATCACCGTATCTCGACTTACGTTTTGATTCTTGTCTTGAGTCTCTGTCTATTTTATAAATCAAACCTAAATCACCCAAGACTTTAATCAACTTCAACATCCAAGACAAACTTACCTGATTTATGTTTTTATAAGTTTAAATCAGAACTGAGTCTAGAGTTGTGTTCCTAATAGCAAACGCGACGCTTGCGTTTGAACATTTTCTAAACAAAAATGTTCGGAGCGGGCGTCATGATCACTATTCGGAACTAACCTTAGAATCGAGTAGTTTTGAGACTTGATTATCGTTTATAGAATGGTGATAGTGAATGACGTTTTAAGTAATATTTATAAATCAACTGAATTTAGTTCACGTTGGACGATTATTTGAGTGATATTTATATTTACATCGGTACCTATTTAAAAGTCTAAACTAAATTAAATATATAATGGAAGACACTGGAAACTCACGACACAGGTAATCCTAGTGTGGGTTCCAGGGATCATCAATATTGTTACTATATTATAATGCAACAAACATTGTCTATTTCCGATGTATCCGAACTTGTTTTTGATCGAATAAAAACATTTATTATTTTTATTATTATATTGATTATTAATGATTCATAAATTTCATTACATACTTCATTATACTCGTACTTCATTACTACATTACGTTTATCGAACAAGACTTGACTTGAACTCTCCTTGACTCAGTACAGATTTTAGTTCATAAATACGACCCTTAGAGATCAAGCCGCGACGTTCTGTTGTGTGTTATACAAAACAACTTCTATGCACACACAGACATTTATTTTTATTACCACAATTAACACACACGAATAGGGACTACTTCTCGCACTTCACAGCATAAAAATATATACTTTTGGCAGCAATTCCACCTGAGTGCTTATTCCAGGCTGACCGGCAGGCCGAGGGCCAGGTCCGTAGTGAGGTGGCTCAAGGGCGTTGAAGGAAAAATCTTGGTGTTCTAAAAATGATCAGTTTATATAGAGAGGTATATTGCTGACAGAGATTTAATTAGGTGTTGGGGGTCCCCTAGGTCAGCAATATTGCGATGTGTAACAGTACGTCGGCGAGCGTTTTTGTTGTAATCGTTTTCTTCTTCGTTAACTTTTATCTTACCTATATATACGTAACGTATAATTACGTAACACTGCTAAAATTTCGCTCGAAGTCCAAACGTTTGTAAACGCACGATAGAACTACGCGAGCAAAGTGAGCCACCAACCGAAAAATTGCGGGGTCACCACTTTACCTACCACCTACACTATCTAGGGTTTCTATATTGGGCAGTTCAGGAAAACCACTTCCAGTTCGGTGTAAGAAATAGGTATAGTTTTATTCGCTCTCAACTACTAGGTCTACTACAAATGTTAATTAATTTAAGACCGTGTGCTTATCGTGCCTGCGGGGTGACGACTGGTGCAGCCCACTTGCGTCATGCATTTCATTCTGCAGAATCGACAGAATATAATAAGTTCATATGCAATATGTCGTTACACCCTCTTTAACCTTAATATTTTCTGAATATAAAAATACATCACAAACTCCTTTCATACCCAACCTATTACACTTACTTCCTACATTCTTGCCTATGCCTTTTACCTCAGAGTTGCGGTTGTTATTTGATTTCCGTGGCCGTTGATGGCAAGAATGCAATTATAGTTCATACAGCATTTTAAAAGAAAGCCTTAAAGGAACCTTTATTGAGTTTGCCAGTTGAGAACTAAGTGCGCTTTGCTATCTTTTTTTAAATAATGTCGTAAACACAAATAAAGGTTCGCAGATTTGCACGTTGTGCTGCAGCAGTAAAGGTTGCATTGTTCAAAGCTATAGTCCTTTTATATAAAAGGACTGACAGTACCTTTTATACGAGCAGTCTGTGGGTCAACTATACGCCTTACGAAGCGTTTTGGCTCATCCTTCTTAATACCTACAGCTAAGGAGTGCAACGCCATGCCATCATCAGTGTTTCCGATTAAATACAACCAGGGTGTGTTCAAATCAAATCAAGAGTGAATAGATACTTACTAGGCAAGCGTGCTTTATCTTCGACCACATCGTCGCTTCTCATCAGTTGAGATCGTGTTCAAACGTTACCTAGCCTGATGTAAAAAAAGACGATCTACGCCCTTCGCGAGTGATACATTAATGCGTTTAGGATGTCGCTGGGGCTGCCTCGGTACAGTGCGTCGGACATGTTTGCTGATGCTATATAATAGTGTAGATGACTTTCACGCCATGATGCGCAAACGAGCCGCCTTGATGCTAAGCCATGTCCGAGGCAGCACCAACAGAATTCTTCGCATTGTAGCTGGTAGATGTGACTGCCCATTTGCACGCAGCTCGGCTACACATCATCATCTTATATATAAAATTCTCGTGTCACAATGTTACTTACCTTACTCCTCCGAAACGGCTTTACTGATTTTTACCAAATTTTATATGCATATTCAGTAGGTCTGAGAACCGGCTACTATATATTTTTCATACCCCTAAGTGATTTTTTTTATTTATATGGCAAAACAACGTTTGCCGGGTCAGCTAGTTATAAAATAAAATGAGAAGAAAAAAAAATACGTAATTTTAGATTTTTACTTGACATGTTTTTTTTTTATTTGATTGTATTAATTTTAATTACATATGGACCAAGTTTAAAATAAATAATTTAAATTTGAAATTGTTATAAAGATTTATTACTTAAGAAGTTACATGGTTTAACAAAATCCTTGTTTAGCTAATTTAATACTCAGCCACCAATTAATGAAAGTGCCGTTCAAATTGAAACAAAATAATGTCTTTAAGGGTAATGCAAAATATGATTAACGACGGGATTTGATTTGAACACGTGTCTCCCAATGTTCTCCGAAAAATATATACGGATTAGTAATTTTAGTTCTTAAAATAGGCACCGACTCCATGCAACGAAAATTCACTATTACAAGAAAATAGCATTTAAAGAAAGAGATTGAAAATTGAATACAAGATTCGCATCCAGCCTCAGGCGGGACAATAAATTGTGCATCGCTTTTACTATCCGATTGTATTTATTCCTTTAGTGCAGTCACAGTTTATGTTGACTTTAAGAAAGTAGATCTTCGGGCTCTCGATCTATTTTTATTTCCGCTAACGCAAAGAAATGGCCAATGAAACTGAGTAATTAGAAGAGCAAGTCGTATGCCTGATGTTAAGCGCCACGCTTGCCCATAACAGTTGCAGTGCCCAGAACTTTAATACCGTAAAAAACAAGTATAAATTTCATAAAAATAACGACTTCAATGTATCTCCGAAGCCCAAGGTCAAGGTCAAGGTCCAAGGTCATCGATGCCACTACCACTTCTTTGTAGCTATACTGAACTCAACGCAAAAATAATTTTCCAAATAAGTTTATGAATGACGGAGTTTGAGATAACAAACATTAAAAATAAAAAAATCATCCTTTTTTTGAAGTCGGTTAAAAGTACTGCATTGTGCTCATCACTCCGAGACATCAGATAAATTCTTATATGCCCAGTAATTTCTTTGGATACAATGTTGTAGTAGAATAAATGCCTTCTTTACTTTTACTTTTACTTTTACAATGTCCTTCAAACCAAAACACTGTAATGCTTGCGCACTACTGCTTGGCAGCAGAAGGACTGGCAAAGCTGTGGTACCAACCCAGAAGGCCTCCAGATTCTGATGTATCTCGAAGTCCACTTGTTGACAGTGGTAGCCGATAGTCGTCTTTTCTTCAAGACTATTTTAGCAAGACCTTTCCAGTATATGAGAGCGCGTACTACGGAGAGGTCAAGCTGTATCTTCGTAGTCACTAATCGATTTGGATGTCATAAACTCTATAATCTAAGTTGGGACTCATGATACCTAACTTTGAAAACTAAATTAAAATCCGTTTAGCAGTTTTCGAATCTATAGGTAATAAACATTAAAAGTAACAATGTTATAATAGAAAAGATAAGTAATATCTGTATAAGATTAGACTTAAGTGTGTAATCGTTAGGCGTAGTAGGTACCTACTGTATAAAACAAAAAACTACTGCAAAATGGAAACTAAAACAATTCCAGTATTGGAGTTGTCTATGCTTGTCTTTAGACAAACATATAACGAAATAAACAATACACATCGACTTGTCTCTTAAACAATAGACACTCGAATCCGCTAAGACGCTTCGACTGCGGTCTCTCTTACCCTATACATCAGACTGTCAGCGCGGCTTACGTAAAACGAAACGTTTCGCCCGCAATGGGTGGGGTGCAACCGATCGCCGAGAACTATTAACCACGTTACTGCACCTACCAGGCCCTCTCACTCATGGAACATATGCAAGTTTTACCAAATGTACCAGCAACTTGTGTATCTATCGATCTGACACTCCGGAGTACAAAACAAAGTGTAACCACAATGAGATTTTGGATAGTAAAGTTAAGTTATGTATACATTTAACACATTGAAAAGAAAACATTGTAAGGAAGTTAAGATGGCTAGGAATCAAATTCAATTAGGATTTACAATCGCACTGGACCCTCTTGGTCGATTGTTATCCATACCTAATCTCTCTCTGTCAAACAAGACAAGTATCCCAGTAGCGTAAAAATAATGAACTGATGATAATAATAAGTTGACTTAATATATCGTAGCATTTGACGTATGCTAAAGTAGTGGAGCACCTACTATAAGTGTAGTTCATCATTGTTTTCGGCCAATTACAACCACGCCTCATCTTCTACCCCAGCCCGCAGCGGCAAGTCATGTTTCAATCAGAAATAGGCAGAGAATAGCAAGAAAAATGACAAATAGGCTCTCCATTGGCTTAGTGCTCTATGGCTGCGCCAAACTACCGAAACAGATGAACGAAGCATATTGGCAACTTGTACGTTCGATGAGTTATTGTAGACGATATTGAAATTTAGTTTCGAATTTTGCAATCGCAGCTATATTAGTGTACAAGTCTGCACGTTTAGATAAATTAAGACCAGACCAGGAAGTGAAACAAGTGATGAGGAGATCCCACATCACATGCTTCACTTCTTCGCAATAAATGCAGAAAGATATGCCCCCGTCGGTCTTCCCTTTGAACTACAACTTGGAGTTTTTAAAGAATATTGGTAGCGCATTTACAACGCCTCTGATGTCACAGATATAGGCGACGGTGACCGTTTACTATTAGGCGGGCCATTTCCCCGCAGGAAAATTAATACATGAATCCTGGCCCCTAACTAGGATTCCCTGTATCTAGGCTAACAGGAACTATGAGGACCATGGCCCACAACACTCAGACACGATCGGTAGTCAAACCTGCACCTCGGTGGCGTATGGGATTTAAGCCAACCTGCCCAACCACTACACCACAGAGGTTGTCGAAATTAATTATAACCTTTTTTTATATCAATGGGAATTATCATGAGCAGTAGAAATAAAAAACAAAAGCGCTATAGATGTGTTTCGTGAAAATACTATAGCTTAGGTGGTCGTAGGTGTGAGTTTAATACTATTATGTTTTATATATTCTATATTATATTTCCTTAAAAAGTATTTCACTTGATCCGATCTGTGACGTACTTCTTCGGGTATTTGGGATCGAAGACGAATTCCGTCGATTCATACAATGAGATGTTGGACACCTGTCCTTACAGAGAAATGAACGAGCGTAGAATGACAGGAGACAAATTTGTGAAAAGATTCTACAAAAAACGATAACTAGAGATCGCAAGTCGCTCACACTTACAGCATTGCTGCTACTCGTATATATACGATTATATTTGATATTGTTTGATATTGAATGCATTAGCTCATGTTCGGCAAATTTTATTAGATATATCAATAATCTAAAAGACAATTATACGTTTAAACAAACAAAAAAAAGACTTCAATGTATCGTCGAAGTCCAAGGTTAAATATCTATGAAATTTATATGTTACCACTTCGTAGCTATATTGAACCCAACGCAAAAAGAATTTTCTAAATTAGTTCATGAATGACGGAGTTCTGAGGTAACAAAAAAAAAATACAATCGAATAGAGAACCTTCTCCTTATTTGAAGTTGTTTAAAAAATGAAATTATTCCGACAGGAATCGTCCCCGTAAGACGATTTAAAAAGAATAGAAGAAATTTGTTTGTTCGAGCAGTTGGCCAGGTGCCCCAGTGGTTAAAGCATTGTGTCGGTATTCCGAAGACGCGATTCAATCCCTGCCCGAGCAATTTCATTTTGTTTCTTTCTCATTATTTAAAATCTTATGAGTCTTCTTTTGGTTCTGTTTTGATCTGCAAATATTGTGGCACTAAACATTCGGTTTATTTGATACAATACAATAATACTTTATTAATCACCAAAACAGGAAACAGAAGTTTACAGTTACAAATAATAGTGGTAGAACAATGGGCGGCCTTATCACTATGTGCAATTTCTTACAGGCAACCTTTGGATGGACAGGAATAAAATGGTAAAAAATTGCGGTCAGTTGGTGTATGAAGTAATTACCTAATATAAAAGATATAATTTAGTAAATACAAAACTTCAAAAATATAATAGTATAGACATAATAATACATACCAACAAAATAATACATATAAATACATATATATATATATATATATATATATATATATATATATATATATATATAATTTTATATATATATATATAAAATACGATAAATATCATCAATATTTGATCATCATCATCATCATCAGCCCATTACGTTCCCACTGCTAGGACTCGAGCCTTCACTCGAGAGAGTATAGACCATATAACATTAATTTACCATCAAATTATTTATTTATGTTAATCTCCTTATATCTCAAATATTTAAACTTTATATGAAACATTAATTTATTTTTTAAGATAATACAAACATAAATATTGTTTAAATTCATGGGGAAGCGCAGTTGTCTATATTTATTGTTTAAATTCATGCGCAGATGCCTATATTAGAGGTATACGCCTAGCTTAGGCCTATCTGAGGTTCAACAACTGCTAGTGTAACTGTTGTGTTTGTATAATTATTGAGGCCAGTATGTTGTTTAAAAAGTGATCATAAAATTATTTGAAAAATAAATAATATTTTATATTTTAATCCACAGTTTATTTGATCACCACGCAATAACAATTTCGGTATAGAATCAATTTCGGCAGGTCTTTTGCAATTTCATGCAGATAGTCTAACTGCAAATGTTACTCAAGAATTAAAATTAATTTAGGTTTTTTTTTATGTAACTGAGTGATATTACAAGCAAGTCGTTCGCCCGGTGGTCAGCGCCACGCCTGCCTATAACAACTGCAGTGCCACCCAGAACATAAAAAGTTTTGATCCATAAAAAGCACTGCGTAGCACTGCATTGCACTCATCACCCCATATCACCTCATATTCTTGGATAAATAAAAACGCCGCAATCCGCTACTTCCAACAGGAGATCAATATTTCACATGTCAGTAAACGACAAGGGCAAAACCTAGTCTTTGATTTAAGGGTAACAAACTCTACACTTGACACGGCAGTTACACACGGCCCTTCTCCCTCCAGCTCCAATCCTGAGAAATGTCCAGCTATCACTCCGGCGAGTTTATTTAGGTCAAGGGTGTTGCTTTGAGGTGAATCAATTCGACAAATAGAGTATTGAAGGATCAGGTTGACAGGAAGGATGCTAAGTGAAGTGAGAGTCGATTTCTTTGGAAGAGATTTCACTCTTATTAATTTTGTCGAGTAGGTAGACGATCAAAGGAATTTGAAACTTTATTTATTTCATTTATTTATTGAGTTCACAAAATCCAAAGATCTTGAGAATAATTAAATTAACTTATTATTAAGACTAACATCCAATTCTAGATTTACTTTATTTAAAAAGAAAAACGTATTAGAGAGCAGAATAATTAGAATAAATAAGTACTTACTTATTTTTCTTGTTAGAAATCATAAAATAGCTTAAAATTTGTTTGTTTTTTTGTTGTTTTTTACGTATAATTTCGTTCTCGGATCCAGTTTTACCTAAAAATTTAAGCCTGCACTATTTTCCGCTAGGGTAGGAATTAAGAACTGTCGGCAGTGGGGCAGGGCCCAAAGTTGTCAGAGCTGCAGTAAGTGCAAAGTGAGATTTTATTTAAGAAAATGCTTTAGTTCCAATTTTGACGATGACCGTTCAGTTTCTTGTCGCGCATGTTTCGTCCCCTGTCAAAACTTGGTCCCCTGTCATTTATATCCTATGTCCACAGCTGTCTTCCAACAGGTTGGATGAATCGGCGGAATTTATCCTTCCAAATACCGTTGATCCGCCCAAGAAATACGTCCCCGATCGGAGTTGATCGGACCTCGTCGATTAATTACTTTTTTCGGCCTCATCCCGTTCTCGGGCATCTTTCAGGATGATTGGGTTCAATTATTTTGTTTGTAAGGGAAAAGAGCATTATTTAGTTAAGTGATCTAAATATAAATGTTTTTAAAAGCATTATTTCTTCTGGAAGTGTAAATAAAATATATAACCAGGCCTAGCGCACTCCGCTCTGTAGATACGAAGCTACAAGTACATAGCCGGACACCGACGGCGGGTCGCGCGTCGTTACACGTGTCAGAAGAGATAATAGAAAGAGAGGCGCTCTATAGGTTAATATGACTGGTAGGTATGCAGCGTTACGCGAGCTGAATTGAATTTTATTGCGTCATAGCAAGAATAGCTATTTGTTTAAATTTCTTTGCGGAGTGATGCTTCTGTCCCTTAGTATTCTGTGGTATAACGCTTAATGATCGCATACAAGATGCAGGAGAGCAGGTTGCGATGGCACGGACATAAAAAGAAGGCCATTAGATTAAGTTACAAAATAGATACTAGCTTTTAGTTCCGGGTTGAAGATCCAGAAGCAAGCAAGCAAGAAAACAAGGCATTAACGTACATTAAAAAAATAATCTAAAAACTACGTTTATATGCGCCTTAAAAAGATTAAATGGATTTAGAATGCATTGTTATCGAGTTATGAGCTACCCTAAAAGTTTCAGCCGGATAGCTAATCGGGAAGTGCTCGAAATTTAAGTTGAAAAATTCCACCCGGAACGACAGACAGACAAACAAGGAAGTCACTCAATAAAAACGTGATAAAAAATAATATGAAAGGATGAAGTGGACAAGGACGGTCGCGGGGATAGAGCGCGTTAGATAGAAAAGACAAGCAAGGCGGACCCTACCACTATGCCAGATTACTAGGAAGAGACAGAGAGAATAAATACGCCATAACTAGAATCTTCAGTACCCAGAGAATTAGGAACTAGGAGGATCACGCCACCTAGATACAAAATAATTTATTCCGCTTTTTATGTACACAAATATTTGCCTCATAGCGCAATTACGTCCAACTTTCACATGCCTACATCCTGGCCTCTACCTAAGATTCCTTGAATCTAGGGAACAAGGAACTACGAGGACCATGGTCCTACAACACCCAGACACGAAACAAAGGCTTGCGTTTTTTTTTGTGCATATACATTTGTCCCGTCGCGGGAATCGAATCCGCAACCTCATTGGTGTATGATATTTCAACCAACCAGCCCAACCACTACACCACAGAGGCTGACAAAACAAGTATTAAACTTGAAACCACTCTGTAAGTATTGATAGAAGCAGTTTGGTTTAACATCTAACAAAGTTAGTCAAACATACTGTTTTTGAACTGTTAAGCAATTATTGTTATAAAACATAATATTAGGTTCTACTCTTCTTCTTCTCTCGTGTGGGTGTGTGGCTAAGCCTGGTGTCGGAGTTTTTAGACCACCCGAAGACCTCCGACATGGCCTAACGATTGTTGGTCAAAGATAACAACCGGGACCGTGCCCTCCAAAGCATGGTAGCGCTCAGATATAAGTACTACACAAACGGTCACCCATCTAAGTTGTGACCGCAGCGAACGTTGCTTAACCTATCAGATCTGTAACGAACGGCGAGCTACACATCGAGCACTACTAGGCTCTACTCATCATAATATATAGTTTCAATCTTGAGTTAACTTAAGTTTCATGCACCTTAAAAAAATACCTTTAACCTGTCCCATATATTACGCAATGAACCACTCAAATAAACCCTTTCCACAAGCAATCCAATAACAACATTAAGCTTCTACGTCTCACCCATATAATACACATATGAACACATATAAAACTCGTATAATAATATGCCAGGTGCACTCCGAATTCAGGATTAGTAAAACTGAAATTTATGGCTCTCTGGTATGAAATGAGGGTATGAAGCCAAGGTAAAGAAGGAGTCTTATACATACTTAGGGAAAAGCTGCTTATACATACTTGGTGTGTGTGATGTAGGCCTTAAAGTCATATAAGATCATGATGATGTATTTTTAAGTTGGACATTTCTTTTGCAATACTTCTTTTACTAAAGGTCTTTTACTAAACCTCTTTTAGTAAATGTTTTAGTAAAAATTATCTAAATGACAGTAAACACCTTATCAAAATCCGTTGCGTGGTTTAGAAGAAGAAAGCTAAGAAATAGACATGAGGAATCTATGCCCTAGAGTGCGGAATTCAGCAGGTGATGATGAAAATGGTCTGGTGGACGTTTCTCGTATGCGAGAGGACGTCTGGGTGGGTACCACAACTTTGCCAGTTATTCAGCCATCAAGCAGTAGTGCAAGAGCATTACTGTGTTCCGGTTTGAAGGGCATTGTACTAATTGTCTCAGGCAACTGCTGATTGTCTCAGGGTAACGAGCGCAGTGCAAAAGAAAGTTCTGGGTGGTGCTGTTATTGTTATGGGCTGACGTATTGCTTACCATCAGGCAAATGACCAGCTCGTCTCGTCAGTCAGTTACATAAAAAAAAAATACTGGACATCTGGACATGAGACTTGACATCTGATTAGGGTAATGAACGTAGTGCAGTGCCGCGCATTTTTATCTGAACAGTTTTTCAATAAACATTACCAAAGGAAGTCAAAAGAAAACTGACAACCACAAAGCACGTGTTGGAAGATCAAACGATATACGAAATAGAAGTCATTACATCGCACGCTATACCCCTAGCTATATGCAAGACAAGTTTTCCTCATCTCCGTTTCGCGTGATGTACCCGGATCTAATCCCATCAAATAATTCGTCCTTCCATAAAAATGTGCAATAAACAGAGAAAATAAAACCTTTGAGTGAACATCAAAAAACTTTCCAAGCTTTTATCGCATGATGTATGTTGGATGAATCGTTTTTCGGTTGAGATAAACCGGTATTAAAGTAATACTTCCGTTGTCTTTGTTTTTCCGGTTGTTAGCAGTTTAATTTTTATCCTAACTTTTAATATGTAAAAGTAATTTTGTTTGTTTTCTTCCCTTATATCAAAACAAGGGCACGTCTTTTTAATTAACTGGTGGGACATTATCAAGAAATAAGAGTAGGAATTTTCTGCATGATGCTTCTGTCTGCCTTGGAAAGTATCACACTTTGCCAAATAAAACAAATATTCAACTACCAAGTAAGTACTGCAGATACTTTCCTGTTTTCTTGTTAAATGGGCATGGTCGTATGAGTCAATTGTATAAAAAAATATTTTTAATTCTGCAAGACGCATTGCTTTCACCTAGCACTAGAGTTTATTAATACCGTGATTTCTGGCTAAACAATATTAAACTTAATGTCAAAATGACGTAGAGTAAGAAGGGTTTTGAATAGTAGCCAGTACTTGAAATAGAGTTTTGGCAAAACCCATTAACGAAAACACCATTCCTGAAGACAATGTACTCTAACTGCAAGTATTAAATTATTAACCTAATTTGACATTTACAAAGGTGATATCTTGAAGAATTTTCCGACTCGTTGCTTCATGGTGATAGTAACCTAACCTTTTTGCATTAATACACTGCCTAGACGGAAATGAAGGTATAACTTCATACCGTAATTTATAGTTTACGTCAGCCGTGATATGATGTATGATAGGACTTACTTACTACGTTGGTAACACCTCCCATTGGTCCGAAGTTTATTGGTGTTTGGGGGTTTATGTAATGAAATGTTTTACGGTGTGTAAGGAGTAATTTAGTAAGAACAAAGTTCTAAATGAAATATTGTGTAACTAGTAGATGGTATTAAATTAGCAAAATGACTGGACATATAAATAGATTATGTGAGTTAGAAACAGCCCCCCTGATAATGTTGAGTCACACTGTACTCGCATGTCTGTTCTCAAATGACTCTCTTAGGAAAGCGTATTTTAATGCATGAATCAATTAATTATTAACTTTATTTATTAAAAAATATCAAAATTTTGCTGCCTCATTATAGCAATAAAAAAATAGTAAATATTCTCTAATTTAATTGAACATATACGCGCCATTTGCGAAAGATGTAAAAATTTATGAGCTGAAGATTTACTCCTTCATTTATCTACGCGGTGATTCCCTATTTATTCCTTACACCTAATTTTGAAAATCAAAATCAAAATATGACTTTGGCTTATTCTTCTTCAGGTACACGCCGGCCGCTGCCGCGGCACGCTCGCTTTTTTCGCTCTAGATCCAATTTTCACATGGGAGCTTATTTTATTATTAAGCTATTGCATAGCTTCTATCGCGGGCCTTGAGCGTGGAGACCGAATCCAGAAATTCCGTAACGAAAATAACCTAACACCCCCCACTCCGAATGCTATGCAATAGCTTTACCGCGGCAGTCTCCGAGTGCCACACGTCTTTTTTTCTCGTCTCTTTGAAATGGTATTGGTATTAATCGGGTTTTTATGTGATTGAGTGAAACAACCTCACAAACTTACGCATTTATAATATAAGTAGATGTAAGTAGTATGCAGTAGATATAAGTAGTATGCACGACTTAACATTATGATGCAAAATGCCCCTCAGTTTCTTGCCGTATCTTCTGAGTAGTGGTTATTATTCCGATACGATGGTAAAGTCATTGTGATAGTTTGACGTTCATTAGTGCGTCTGTGATGCCAAAATGATTAAAGAGACTTTGACTTCGATATGTCAGAATACTAAACTCGTCCATCCCGGAGTCGCGAGATTTTTCGATAGAAAAGTGTGTTCCATACTAGCCAACCGCCGAACTTTAGGTAAATATGCATCCAATTATGCGATCACTGATCATTATTCTTTGTATACATATACATGTATATATGATACATACGAGCATTATTATTTTAAAAAATGTTTAAAAACTTTGCTGTTGATACTAAAAAAAACATTTGTCGAATTTGTCGAATCTTTCAGTAAATACACTGATGTGTAGGTTGATATAACGTTATGAACAGTTCGATAAGGGTCAGAAAGGGTTAGTTTTCGTGCACTTTCCTAAAATAGGTGACAAAGGGAGTCACGCGTAAAGGTATGCCTTACCTTAACCCGCCCTTTCCGGGTCACTATTCTGCTACAAGCATAATATATTACAATATATACTATGAAGGACTGAAGGCACATGAAATATCACTGCATTGGCACAGAATAGGTAATAGTTCTCGCAATGGCTTAAATTCGGAATAAGTGTTAGTAGCCTCAGGCAGATAAAACCAGGTCTACACGGTCCGATCCACGATCGAACATTTGCTTCGTTTGGTTTGTCGTCACAGACTACTTTCTAGTTACTGAATAATGTATATTTTGTCGTTTGGAACGGGCGAGTCGCGTCCACACCGACCGCGCGGTTGGATCGTGATTCTGTCGAGCGTGTTAGAGTGGACGTGGATCGGCTGGTGTGAACCCGGCGTAGCCCAATACTCAAAGGAATACTTAACGAAAATGACTTTTCTTAACTAGGTTCAATTTAGTGTTTTTATACGCATGTACAATCCTACCTATCATTATACCTTGTTATACCTAAGTTTTCTTATGAAAATAAATTAAAATATTCGTAGTATAAATTATTTTTCAAAAAAAATTAAACCGACTTCAAAACCACAAATGGCACTCAAAAGTAAAAAATAAATTAATATAAATATCATAAGCGCTACCCACTCATATATTTGAGGTCGGTGCCAGCCAAGTCTAATAGGTAGTAGATAAATACTATGTATATAGTAAGTACTACTTGTAGGTAGTATTTATCTACTACCTTTTAGACTTGGCTGGCACCGACTTCAAATATATGAGTGGGTAGCGCTTATGATATTTATATTAATTTATTTTTTACTTTTGAGTGCCATTTGTGGTTTTGAAGTCGGTTTAGTTTTTTTTGAAAAATAATTTATTTTAACCTTTTTAGTGAAAAACAAGTTTTAATTAAATTAATTCAAAAAGTTTTTAAAGACAAGCTTTTATGAACTAGAAGCCACATCATGACGAAGTTTAAAACGGGCTATCACAATTAAATGCATGTGCAAAAAAATTTCATGTCTGTCCTATTCTCTGTTGAGGAGTTCCCTCGCCGGAAGTCAATCCTGGGTGTATCTGCCATGTCATGATGGAATTTAGAACAGGCTATTATGGTTAAATCCATTTACGAAATGTTGTGTCTGTACTATTCACCGTTGAGGAGTTCCCTCACCGGAAGTCAACCCTGGGTGAAGCAGGTGAAGCAGTCGAATACAACCTCCACCTTTAGAAAGTTGGTTACGAAAAAAACAAGAACCGACTTGAAGATTAAACTTATATTTTTTTGTTTTTGCTATTTTTTTCAAAAACTACTGAATGAATTTCGATAAAATTTATATGGGACCACCTTTGAAGTATTACCTACCAATCAAAAAAAGGATCATCGAAATCAATGCATAATTGGCGGAGTAATCGCGTAACAAACACACAAAAAAATAAATAAAAAAAAAAAAAACATACCGTCGAATTGTAAACCTCCTCCTTTTTGAAGTCGGTTAAAAATATGCTCGAATTTTGAAGATTTTGTTGTACTACCCTAGTTATAAGTTTTATCTGTACTAGTTTTTTCATGTTACTTTTTTACAATAAAAGGTTTTTGTATTATGTTTAGACGGGCAGGCTCCTCACAATGTTTTCTTTAATAATTTTATAATCAATCTTAGAAAATGTTAATACCTCTCTATTCTCTAAAACCTCTATAACCTATCACTAGTGTATAAAAGACGTAATTTATATAGCGCACTCAATATGTTAACTTAGTTCTTTCAAATTGAACAGATAAAACTGGCGTAGTATAGACTATTCTATATACTATAAAATATATAAGGATTATTCTTTATAACACAGATAGCCTCTGTAGTGTAGTAGTAGGGCAGGTTGGCTCAAATCTTATTCGTCACTGAGGTTGCGGGTTCAATTCTCGCGACGTGACAAATGTTTGTGAACAGAAAAAAAACGCAATCATTTGTTTTGTGTCTGAGTGTTGTGGGACCATGGTCCTCGTAGTTTCTGGTTCTCTAGATACAGGGGATCCTAGTTAGGGGTCAGGATCTATGTATGCGATCGTTGGGCGTATTTATTTATTTATAATATAGAATCGGCGGCGTATACTATATAACATACTACACTCGAGAGCAATGAATCCGGGTCACTTAAAGAATGTTAAAAATCTCGG
Source organism: Petrophora chlorosata (assembly GCA_951640565.1). Classification (NCBI taxonomy): domain Eukaryota; kingdom Metazoa; phylum Arthropoda; class Insecta; order Lepidoptera; family Geometridae; genus Petrophora; species Petrophora chlorosata. Next base: position 2,713,376 of record OX621207.1, read on the forward strand.
AAACTAAAAATGATAGGTTAATGCAATAAATTGTATTTAATAGACAATGTAATACTCCTTAAATGAAAGTAAAAAAAATATGAGTCACCATACATTTTATTAACACAAAATTACATAAAGAAAAAAACTGCTGATCTCTCCTTAAAACAAAAATAGGAAACATGAAATTTTTGAACTTTATTACGATTTTCTTGAATTTTAATACTTCGTATTGCCTCCTCGTGCTTCCATTACTGCGTTTACGCGGTTTGGCATGCTGTACACCAAGTTCCTTATACGATTTTGGGGAATATTCTCCCATTCCTCTGTGAGAGCAATTTTGAGCTCACGAAGCGTGATTGGGGGAGGGTTTCGTTGTTTTACGCATCTGCCTAGCTCGTCCCAAGCATGCTCGATCGGGTTGATATCCGGGCTGCGCGCTGGCCACTCCATACGAGTAATGTTCATCTCTTGAAGGTAGTCATTCACAATCCTACCTGTATGAGGTCGGGCATTGTCATGCATAAATATAGCATCCTCACCTAAATTGACCATAAATGGACCAACGTGATCATTGAGGATTTCTTCCACATATCTTACGCTAGTTAAAGAGCCGTTTTCTATGATCACCAGCTCTGTGCGACTTTCAGAAGAAATTCCGGCCCACGCAAGTACAGACCCACCACCGTAGGCTACTTTTTCTTCGATGCATGCTTGCTTGAATCTTTCCCCTGGTCTTCGATACACTCTGTGTCTTCCATCGTGCTTGTAGAGCATAAATTTTGATTCGTCGGAGAACATAACTTTTGACCAATCTTCAATACTCCAATTTACGTGGCTCTGGGCATATCTTAGTCTCGAAATACGATGCCCACGCTCCAGTTTAGGGCCGTTTGCAGGTCTAAGGGGTTTTAAGTTAGATTCAGCAAGCCGACGTCTTACTGTCCATGCACTTGGGTTACTTCCTCCGAGGCGTCGAAACTGATTGGTGAGTTCAGTTCCTGTGAGAAAGCGATTTCGAAGCATGGTGTTCACCAAGTATCGGTCTTCTCGTGCTGTGGTACACCTGGTTCTGCCCGTTCCTGGTCTGCGTAGGTTAGAACCAGTTTCTTCGTAACGTCGGAGAACTCTTTGTACTGTTGACAGCGACACACCGACAGTCCTGGCTGTATCGCGCTGACTCCGGCCGGTTTCCAGCATTGTAAGTATTCTGGTGCATTCTTCAGGCGTAAGCGACATAATTTCAGCTTGAATAATGAATATAGAGCACTATCAACATGGTTTATGTACCCACATAAATGACAGATTACAAACAAAAGCAAAACCAAATGCTGTAATTTCGTAGTTCCATCTTCGAAAGTGGCCCTTTTTCAAATTTGATTTTTTTATGATATAACTTTACAATAACTAAGAAGTTTTAATACCTTCATTTAAGGAGTATTACATTGTCTATTAAATACAATTTATTGCATTAACCTAGCATTTTTAGTTTCCGAGATTTTTAGGATTCTTTAAGTGACCCGGATTCATTGCTCTCGAGTGTATTATAAGGACTATTCTTTATATTATAGATCCGGTGGCGTATAATGTAGAATATATAAAGACTATCTTTTATAATATGAAACCAGCGGCACTCTTTACCCATATTTTTTCATCTATTTTAGCACTTACGTCTTTACTCGCAAATATATGCCGTGCAAACAGCTTTCACAAAGAAATACAAAGAAATTGGCCAAGTTTACTAATTCAATTTAAGTTACCCGCGAACTACCATTCGCTATCCAAAGTAATTGTTTTAAAAGCTCACGAGACCTTTTACCATAATAAGGTATAAAGCAGCGGCTGCAAAACTATTCGCACTTTTTGTTTGTTCTACAAACTTTCGCGAAAGCATTTTCAGCTCTCATTTAAAGCAAAAGCCTTCCATTACGGCCAAAACTTATTTGTGGGCCACTCGCTTCGCTGGAATTATACTTAACGCAATAATGCGCTTTAAAATTAACGTATTAGAGTCTAATATGACATCTGACACGGTACGCGATGCGTGTAATAGCTCGCAACACGGCGAAAGAATATGCGTGCCGTTTCACACAGACATACACAGAATGGATAATAGAACTGAGAGTTACAACCAATTTTGGACCATATTTGAAGAGTAGTACAGTTGAGGTTTGAATGTCGTTTTCGAATGCGGTATGAGGGGTGATCCTCTAATCTCCGAGTCAGCATCTCTGGGCCCACAAACTCCTTAAAGTGCTATCTTCAAGGCTTATAGCTAAATGGAACACAACTTTTTCATCCTGGGAGACGCGAAAATTGCTATAGAGCTAAGGATCAGAGTGCGCGTTGATTTCCTTTTTTTTTACAGAATTCCTGGCTTGTCTATGTCGGGTTGATGAATTAGAATGTTGCTTTGTTATGTGGTTTTTCTTTGTTGAAGCCATTGAGGGGTTGTTTCTTATGTAGATGAAAGCTGAGATATTCGTATCTTATAAATCACGGAGGGTTGTGGGGTTGGGGTGGCTTTTGCATTGTCAGTTGACAGGTCATTGATTGAGTTGGTAAATGTGTGAAGACATTTTCAGAGGGAACAGTGTTTTTTTTCTGAGTGTTTGTTTGCATTCTGAGTGTACACTGCAATTGTAGTGTTGATTTAGCGCAGCATCAGAAAAAATCCAGTATCTACTCTTGAATTTGAAATACAGCATAGGTACATATATAAAAAAAAAATACAGTCAAAATTTTTTTTTTCAACACAATTTTTTAACGAATTCGTAATCGGAACCGCGAGCAGATTAAAATGAGCCCAAACACTAGTAGTGTACGATTATCAGTCAAGGAGTTCCATGGCCCACAATACAATACAATTACACTTCATTGCATACTACAAACATAACATGAGAAAAATATAAACCTCAACTAGGGTACCTAATACAATTGGCAGTCTTAGCCCATAAAGCAATCTCTTACAGAGAACCTTTGGATGGATTAGACAAATGTTAAAAGAATAGACCCACCTTCCGTTTCCACCATCAGATAAGCTGGCTGTCACCATAATTTTGCATTGTCATCGGACTTTGACAAGTATGCAAAATTTCAACTTCGTAGGACAAGAGGAAGTGGTTCTGATTCAGCTTGCAAGATTTGACCCAAACAAATATACAAACATTGCAAGTTAAATAAAAGCTGGGAATAAAAAAAATATGATTGACAAACCATTCCCGATTAAAAAGAAAACACTTAAGAAAACCGTTAGGTATATAAATTTTAAAATCGGAACACGGTTCCAAATCAGCCAGTAACCGGCACCCGGCAACCGGCGCTCGTCGGGCGGAACGACGGAAACGCCCTAGCGGACGCAGACGTCCGTCGTGCGACCGTTTTCGAATTCGCAACGCGGATTTCGTGACGCAAGGTAATAGGGCTGTCAATTGTTAAATCAGTTGTTAGTTTGTTGATCTTTGATATATCCATTTCGATAGTCAACTTTGAACAAAATGTTATATCGTTTTATAAGTCTAATTTATTTATGGCTAGTTTACTCAGATAAAGTATCCCTAGTTTATGATGATGAAATGGTGCTTCAGCCTTCTGCTTATAAGTTTATTAATTATTTCAGTCCCTTCATCTGTAATAACAAACTTTTTCGCCAGGTGACCAATAAAAATGTTCTCTGAACGTCGTATTTAGCTTCGTCAAATAACCGCTTTCAAAGAACTGAATAAAAACCGATTTCCTTTCATCCTACATGAATGGAGTTCGCGAAGAAATGCTAAAACACTTTCAAATTTTTATTAAGGTTACACTGACACTCTAGCGATGTCTATACATAGAGCACGTCCATATAATGATGCAAAGATACAAAAAACATGCAGTGGATATTTTTTGTTTGTAGCAAACTTGACTAAAGTGGCAACCATAGATCTTGGCTATCGTTTATGAGGATACGTGATCACAATGAAATAAAAACTTGAGTAAGATATAGCTAGAATTAGATAATTTAAGAGCCTTTACTGTTCAAACTCAGGCTCTCTCTTGGGGAGAAAAGAGAGAGAGAGATAGAAAGCATCGTAGTCATTAATAATTAAGGCTCAAAATTTTTATATTGTCTAAAGTTTACGGCGACAGAACAAATGCTATAATTATTTTCCGAGCACAAATACGTTGTACCAGCTGAGACAGTTGCCAGAAATATTTCCATAACCTAGATTTATTTAGGGTCACAGCGCCAACCCTAGATCTTGGCAATCGTTTGTGATGGCATGTGTTGATCGGAAGTGCGCATGTGTGGAGTTCACGTGTTTATACCGCGCGTTCCAAATTTGAAATGTTTCGAATGTTCCAAACTCGTGAAAAACAGGTGCGCTAAGTTTGTTCCGTTTATCGCGCCATTTTTCGATTGTAACCAGCCAATTGAAAATTGAAAAATTTCACAAACGGAAAAACTTGAAATTGAAATCGTAACTCTCTATTCCGCTCGGTAACAACAAATATTTTCCTGAGTTATTGGCGGGAAGTGAAACGACTTTTAGTATACAAAACATAGGTTCACACTCTTGGTAGGTCTCTTGTATGCGGGAAAAATCATGGTAGGTCTTCTGTATGCGGGAGGCCGTCTGGGTAAGTACCACAGCTTTGCCAGTTATTCTGCCGTCAAGCCGTAGTGCGCAAGCATTACTGTGTTCCGGTTTGATGAGCTACAATAGCTACCGAAATTACTGGGCATATGAGACTTGAGAACAAATTGTCTCAGGATGACGAGCGAAGGGCATGGCCTCTCAAATACGAGAAACTTACCACCAGTATGAGAAATCTAGCGCCAAAATTTATACCAATTTGCTTGCTATATAACACTCTAGTGCCCACACAAATGATGAGTTCAATGTCTGCCACATTTATAAAAGCATTAATTTTTTTTTCTTAAAAATGAATGACGCCCAACGATTACATACATAGATCCTGACCCCTAACTAGGATTCCCTGTATCTAGGGAACCATGAACTATGAGGACCATGGTCCCACAACACCCAGATACGAAACAAATGCTAGCGCTTTTTTTTCTGTGCACAAAAATTTGTCCCGTCGCGGGAATCGAACTCGCAACCTCAATGGTGAATGAGATTTGAGCCAACCTGCCCAACCACTACACCACAGAGGCTGTCAATGTGGAGACTTGCAATGTATGATGTATGTTTGTCCGGGTGGAATCTTGCTAGCTGAATTAGAACCACTTCCTCTTATCCTACGGAAATGAAATTTTGCATACTTGTCAAAGTCCAATGACAATGCAATATTATGGCGACAGCTAGCTGATTTGTTGATGGAGATGGAAGGTGGGCAATGGAACTCCTTGACGGATAATCATAACCTCGTTTGGGCTCATTTTAATCTCCATGCGGTCCGATTACGAATTTGTTAAAAGCTAGCCTAGAAAAAAATATTTTTTAACAAAATTAACTTATTTCATTTTATCATTTTTAAAATCGCTGCGGTGACGGCTTAATCTCAAAGCAACAAACCACAAATTTTCTTGTCAAATACACTATTCCGCTTTTTTTCAAGTCTTCACGAAGGCGAGGCCAAAATTGGCTCGGCTTTGCTTCCCTAAGCTATTGTCAATTGACCCTTAGTTACTGAAAACCTGAATTATCTTGAGAAAGACCTGCGTAGAAGGATAAAAGCTCTCACACTAATTTGGGGCATCTTACACAAAATAATCTCATTACTCCGTATCACAACCCTCAAGGGCCCTCCTGGAACCCTAAACCTTGTTAAAGAAACGGGCGCATAAACAAATCAATACGTATCCTCTTACCGTACCTATCTCGAAATCTCATTGTAAAAATTTGCCGCCTTCAAAATTTTGACAAGAAATCACTTACGATTTTGCGGTGGACGCAGTTAGGTGGGTGGGGTGAATGACCCGTGGCATATAAACGTGGAATAACAAATTCAACAAAATACAATACAAAATAGGAATAACGGAATTTCGACCATAAAGGAATTATAGACGGTCATATCCTTCAAAGATTTTTTTTACAACAGACTGGGTCTGCGTTTGACCACAATCTCACCTGATGGGAAGTGACGATGCGATGTGATATGTGGTAATATGTGGTCAACGATGTTGGTCTTGCAACGATCATATTTTTCTTTGTAGTTATACCTTTACAGTGTAATATAATATTGTAATAGTGATTGGTGAACCCCATAATAAAAAAAAAACATAAAAGGATTTTTAGAAAGGCCGTGACGTCGCAATTAATGTGAAACTAGCCAAACCTGTGACTCCGTCCGCATAGAATTTGGTTTAAAGTTATTTCTCAAAAACTGTTCATTTTTTTCAAAAAGAAATGTATTCCATGTTCTATTCCAGAAACTTAAAAAACCCACTTATAAAATGTCATCAAAATCTGTTCTGTCGTCATTAAACTAAGTGGCAAGAAAGAAACAAAAAAAAGAAAAGACATTTATTCGTAGCATTATAAAGGTAACAAACATACACAGACCCTCACTCTCAAACCCTCACACTTTCGCATTTTATAACATTAGTAGAATTATTTGAATACAGCAGTCACAAATAACACGAACAACCGATGCCTCCATAAGTTGTGGAACAAATATGTTAACGCACGGGTCTGCATGAACATCGAATGGGGGCGCTGCTTTGCCATAAAAAATCAAGTATTTAGCCGTGTTAATAAATATTCTAGTCTCACTATACCTACTCTTTGCCGCAACGCGACTGCCATTTTTAATTATAAAAACAGACGAAACGCGGTTTTATTCAAGTTTCAAGTTAGAAATGCCCCCCCACTAAAAGTCCTAACTCCTACCCTAACATGCCTCCCAAACATGCTTGTATACAGCGTGTCTCTTATTATTGCATAATGAAAGAGGGAAATACAGTCGTGAAAAATTAATGTCTCCACCAAAATGGGGACAATGGGTGGTTTTATTGCCAAGAATTTTATCTTCCAGGTGACCTTTATTACTCGAGTCGTTTATACCCATGTCTATAAATTCTTATTGCTATACATTTTCATTTGTACAGATTGCCACTGGATATTGGTTAAAAATTACCTCATACCAAGCTTGACACCATACAATTATTAAAGCAGAGTCAAAACTATGTATGTGTATATAAAAATAAATTATAAAAAAGAATCTAATTTTATGTAAACTACTTAAAAAGACATTGTGATGTGAAATCAGCCTTTTGCAGGAGTGGTAATCTGTCTCTTAAGTGCATCATTAACCTTAACTAAATTTAAATTGGGCCACAAACATGGCGGGTGTACTCATTTAATTTTAACACGAGGTGACTTCAGATAAAAGAATCACACAAATTATTGCATTATGCAATGGAATCAGGCGTGACGTTGCGGAAATTCATCTCAAAACTAAAACGCAATGAAAATATGTAGTGTAATCCCGCTGAACATTATTTATTATTATTTATATTGCATTATAGTATTTGAGCAAAGACTACTTAACCACTACACCACGGAGGCTTAACCCAAACTTTAAAACTTGAATTCCGTCTCAAAGTTCCCCCTAAAATCCCTGCCCTCCCATGTGAAACTCCCTAATGAAAAACCTGCCTGTATACGGCGTGTCCTTTAATATAGCTTAATGGAAGAGGAAAATACAGGGTGATGGAAAACAAATGCCTCCGGCCGGCGCGCGCTTGGCTCTGTATGGAGCCATAGAAACAGTGAGTTTGAGAACGGGTTAATTACTTTTTTTTATTACTCTCTCCTTGAGAGAAGGTCCGAAGGTCCTAGCAGTGGGAACGCGATGGGCTGATGATGATGATGATTAACTACCTATATAAGTATAGACTAAGAAGTGCTTAGTGTTACGAAATTATTCGCCAGAGAACTTAAGTTTTCGACATAGCTCAGCGGATTAGCAAGTTGAAGAGGCAGTGGGCTGGTCATATTTGCCGCAGAACCGATAACCGTTGGGGTAGACGTATTCAAGAGTAGAGACCGCGGATCGGCAAACGTAGTGTAGGACGCCCTGCGACTAGATGGAGCGACGATATACGTAGGGTTGCTGGTAGCGACTGGAGAAGGAAAGCCGAAGATCGGGCTCAGTGGCGTGCTATGGAAGAGACCTATGTCCAGCAGTGGACTGATGTGGGCTGATGATGATGATGATGATGATGATGAGGAAGAAGTGCTTACATAGTTATAACTACCTTTTTCCCGTAATTTCGTCAACTTTGACATAAAAGACAACAGACGTCTCCTTTACCATGAACATTCTAACATGATCTCCCCCAATATGAGAACGTGGACTGCGGAGATCAAGCTACATTATATTTATGTAACCCCACTGATTTTGATTCTCTGTCTGTATGTTTGTGCAGGATTCATGCAAAAACTACTGAAAATAATCGAACTAGCAAATTCCATGTTTTAAGCCAATCCGGGAGCGAGTATGGATCAGTGGTACGACGTGCGACTTTCGATCCGACCGTCACCCGACTTTGAATCCCGCTGGCTCCGCACCACTGACTTTCTTTCTTAAGTGCGGATTTAACACTAGCTCTTAAAACGGTGAAAGAAATCATCGAGAGGAAATCGGCATGTCCAAGAATTAATCACAACAAATTCAAGGATATGTGACATTCACCAACTCGCACTAGGCCAGCGTGATGGATTACAGCCCGTACTCTACGAGGGAAGGCCCGAGTTCCAGCAGCGGGAACGTAATGGGCTGATGATGATAAGCCAATCTGTCATATCGCTAGAGAAGCTGTCTAAAGGTATATATATATATTTCAAACGCTATGCTGATAGCATGAGCATGCTATCAGCTTTCAGCTATCACAGGTTCGGTTAATTAAGCCGCCTATTGAGTGGCCTCACTTTAGCACCATATTGTACCCCCGACGCTTCTTGTAACGATCTGTGCTGGAAATATCTCTTTGTGGCAAAAGGTTCGTAGCTGCAGAGTTATTTCACAGTAGTGATGTGACAGTAGTGGTCGGATGCTTCCGGTCAAAATCAGGATAGTTCATGACAGTTATTTATAAATTGTTGATATACAAACGGGTAAGGCTTCCGGGAAAAACGTCCAAAACATCGCAAAAAGTCACTTCGACAGTTAGACAGAAGAAATTTAATATTTGTGTCTAACAAAAAATCCCAGAAACATTTAATTTTGTTCGTGTCTGGTTGATAGTTTGTAGTTCCTGGTTCCCAAGAAATATGTGATCCTTGTTAGGGATTATGATCTATTTTTGTGGTTGTTGGGCATTGCAATAATCCTACAAATATTATAAATGTAGAAGTTCGTGAGAGTGGATGGATGGATTTTGATGAAATTTGGTATGTATGCACTTTAGGTCCTGGAAAAAGACAGGACTTTTTATCTTGGGAAACCGGGGCGTAACTAGTTAGCTATAAAATCTTTGTTAGAGGCCAGGGGGCTTACTCCGAGTGGCTTTCGTTCTTTCGTTCGTGCGGACGAAAGGAGACACTCTTATGCATGTTGTATAGCGCTGTCCCTTTCATCCGACAGAACGACGATCGTAATTACTTTTTCAGACGGCATACCCTGTATCCATGTTTGATCTCTCGTAATTTTTTTTTTATTCGTAAAAATCAATGGTGGCTGCTATGTCGCCTAATATTAAACAAAGATGTGGCACAGATATCTTGAAAAAGATTTTTTTTTATTAATATTATTTGCATTAGGCTGTATGGCCGGTTAAACCCTAAATTTGCCGGAACTACCCAACCCTATTTCACACCGTTCCTGTCATCACTCCTCACTTCAGATGGCGGTGCTTGTAAGCAACATTGAGTAGTTTATGGTACGAGCTATTAATATTTTTCTTTGTTCATCTCCGCTTGAAGAGGCGAGGATTAAATGCAGGTGGGCTATTGTCTGTTGAGGTTTGTATTAGTACGTTGTCTACAAGTATTTCCCTCTTATTTTATTAAGAACCATCAATTCTTTGTAGTGTTTTTTTTTATGTAACAGAATGACGAGACGAGCTGGTCGTTTGCCTGATGATAAGCAATACGCTAACCCATAACAATAACAGCACCACCCAGAAATTTGTTTTGCAAAATCCTGCGCGGCGCCGTACTGCGCTCGTCACCCTGAGATAATTAGCTGTTGAGTCTCATAATGCCCAGTAATTTCGCTGGCTACAAAGCGCTGCTACGCTGCTACTATGTATTATTTTGTTGGTAGTGGTTCTTTTTCTGAAAAGCTTGTGATATTTATTTTAAGTTAAAAAAGTACTTAGTTTATATTAATGTATGATATCGTTTATAGGTCATTTAAAAATAATATTTTTCCTTTTTTGATAACTTCTAAACATACTTGTATACAAGAATTCAGAGAGATTTTCCTGTTTAAAAATTATTACTATTTTGATAGGCAACCCTGCAGAGATTATTAATCCTCCTGCTATCTTAAACTTCCTATACTAATAATATAAATGTAGCGTAGGGGGTATAGAGTACCGGTATCATCAGCTAGTTTAAAGAGATGATATACTAATCACGCAGTGGGACCTTGTACTACTGGACGATTCCAGCCAAAAAGCGATTGGCGAGCGGAAAATACGAAATGCGATAGTGGTTCTTCCTTATTCATAAAAACCGGACAAGCGCAAGTCTGAATCGCGCACCGAGGGTGCCTTACAAACTTGTATGTACATTTATAGATAGTTCGTCGATAGAAGGACAAACTTTACTTTGTAGTAAAAAAAATGTTCTACCATACATCGATATTTGTCACAGTCAATTCTCTAACTGCAAATGTAAGTTATAAATAGCAAAAAAATAATATTTTGTAATATAACTATAAATTTACGGTTATCGAATTTTTTCCTGCAATTATCCAAGACATTGCTTCTTGTCAAATTTCATGATTCTAGGGAAGTACAACGGGAAGTACCCTATAGATTTTGATTCCCTTGCGAGTGTCAAAATATGCGGCAAAACGGTCGTATCTTTTGATTGCGCTTTGACTCAGAAGTTTGATTTTTTTCATAGCTCAAAGGGATTGCAGGCCTGAGTATTTTTAACCGACTTCAAAAGGAGGAAGCTCTCTATTCCATTGTATGTTTTTTTCTTATTTTTAAATATATTTTTTTTAGTATTGTAACCTCAGAGCTCCGTCATTTATGAACGCATTCGGAAAATTCATTTTGCGTTGGGTTCAGTATAGCTACGAAATGGTCCCATATACATTTCATCGATATTTAACCTTGGACTTTGAAGATACATTGAAGTCGGTTTTTTAGTTGGTAAAATGTATTCTAGTATATTAATTTCAACTTGATACCTCCACGCGTTCCAGAGAAATCGGGTCTTGAGAGACAGACAGACAGATTCCTGAGAAAAAGGGTCTTGACAACGAAGTGATATAAGGATTCCTTTTTTTGAGGTACGTAACCTTAAAAATACAGAATACTCAGCAGAACACGACAGCAGCGGTTTCTCGGTAAGCATCGGTAATACCCAGATCAAACGGTTTCCTTCTACAAAAGCACCGAACCTGCATTCGGATCCAACATTAACTTTAATTCAGATTACTCTATACGCTCGTTCCACTCTCAGACCGATGCACTTTGCCGCCGAGAGCACTATTACCTACCTAATGCGGGCTTACCACTGATACTATTGATGATTACTGTCTACCAGTGGAGTGAAATTCTGGTCGCTGATGCGCAATTGTGGATGTGCAGTGTAGTATTAGAACGCGACTGCAACTCTGCCTTGGGTAAAATAGTACACTACACCTTCTGGAAGAGATCGCTTTTAGCGATAAGTCCGCCCGTTGTACTATAGTCTGTAAGAGTATTTCGTGTACCTTGTTAATTTCTTGTTTGGTGTACAGTAAAACATTAATTACTATTATTATTAACTTTGCCAGTTCTACCGTCAAGTATCTTGTAATGTTGGATTAACTAGCATTTGCAGCAAAAATAATCTGCTAAATTTATATTAGCATTAAAATTAATTGTAGTTGCGAAATTCGATAACTGCTACAATTAATCGTTTAGGACACCACTTCGCATTGTTTAGCATGCCGCACGAATACATATTTTTATTTGTGATAAATCTACGTTTGACCAACATCTCGCCTGATGTTAAGTGACGATGTGGCCGAAGATGGAGCACGTAGATTTAGAAGATTTACTCTAGCCTTGAAGATACCCAAATTCAAGTTATCAGAAAACAGAGAAGACGGCGAGAAGTAAAAAAGGAACCAAAACGCTTTGTTCGAATTGGCGGAATGTCTACTATATAGGGATGATATTTGGCCGACATTCTGCTCGTCCTGTGATGAAAGGGGGAGGGTGGAATTAGGTTGTGATGTTCCTGTGCACTTTCCCCGAAATGTATCATATAGTATAGAATATTGACAGACATACTACCTTACGTCGATGCTCAAGACTATACATCTTGGTAGCGACCAATTTTTGCCACCAATAAGTCGCTTTGCACGTCGCCTCCAATGCTGCCAGCTGGCGGTCTGCGAATGCTATTGCGATTGCAAATCGACGGAGTGTCCAGTCCTTTGTACGCCCCATTTGTGCGATTTTTAAGGCAGAGACTTTCAATCAATTTTTTTGATGTTATTTAGTATGATATTGTTACTCATCAAGCCTTTTCATTGTAGTAGAGGCGTATTAGTATATTATAGTATTTTATACAAGCTTTAGGCAGCCTAGGTAAGGCTGCATTTATCCCCTGCCGGTATAATACGTGTCGATCTAGCTAATCCTCGCTGGCTACCGTGGCCTCGATTAATGCCGCTCTAAACAGAGCTGAGAGCTAGCTTAGCTATGTATAGCCTGCTTTATAGGTGGCTTGGATGGCAGTAACATAAGCTGTGATGCCACGATAAAATAGTAGGTGTATTGCGTAAGTGATTGAGGCTAAGCGGTAACCAAGTTTATTTTTCATGTAAGAAGTGACGAGACGAGACGGTCCTTCACCTGATGGTAAGCAACATTCCCGTCTCAAACAGTTGCAGTACCTTGTTGAGCTACCCTAAAAGTTTCAGCCGGATAACTAATCGGGAAATGCTCGAAATTTGATTTGCAAGAATCCACCCGGAACGACTGACAGACAGACAGCCAAACAAGAAAGTGACTTAATAAAAATGTGGTAAAAAAACCGGCTAAGTGCGAGTCGGACTCGCGCACGAAGGGTTCCGTACCATTATCTATAAAAACGGCAAAAAATCATGTCTGTTGTATGGGAGCTCCGCTTAAATATTTTTTTAGTGTTTGTTATCATAGCGGCAATATAAATACATCATCTGTGAAAATTTCAACTGTCTAACTATCAAGGTTCATGAGATACAGCCTGGTGACAGACAGACAGACTGACGGACAGCGGAGTCTTAGTAATAGGGTCCCGTTTTACCTTTTGGGTACGGAACCCTAAAAACAGTAACACATGATGGCACAATAGTAGCAGCTGACATTCAATGATATTTTAAAGAAGAGGAGCTTCATACTGCCCAGTACACTTCTGCTTAGCGGTTGTATATTTAGCGAAGTTGTACTACTTCCCAAAGTGAATTAGTCTAATGAACGGTACAAGTGCTACCCATAAACAATACAAGAACAAAGTGTCTTCGCCTTAATAGAGACAATAAGAAAAGTGTTAATGGACACATTAGTATATCTATTAGTTTAAGTTAAATGTCAATTACTTATTAGTCTAATCAATTGGCTAGATTGTAATAAAAATAGGGACCAAAATAGTACAGTCATTTGGCTATAAAAATAGTGGTTACCTGGAAAGTTTTCCGCGAGTTTTAAAAATTGGTAATTTTATAGATTTTGATGTGCTCTTTCCGAATTTCAACTTTGCCACCTCGTATTTTTGCCGCTCACGCCGCCATATTGGAAAAATGGCGCCTACTCGTAAAAGCAGTTTTTTGACAATACCTCCTTTCCAACTTATTTTACGATAAATAAAGATATGGCGGTGCAAGCGGCAAAAATATGAGGTGGCAAAGTTGAAATTCGGAAAGAACACAACAAAATCAATAAAATCACCAATTTTCAAAAGTAAAACTGGACTATAAAGCTTATGAAACCATAAAAAAACTTCCCAAAGCGAACTTTAACAGAAGAGGCTACCATTATAGTATTTGTAAACCTTCCTAGCGATCTTCAAATCCACTCAGAACCAAGTAATTAACAATAAATCTTGGTACTTACACCTGATAGAAATAGGATATTTTGACCCGCACCCGGGCATAATACGTGTCAATCTGGGTAATCCGGTCACTGCCATCGAACGGAGCGCGGTGACCCGTCTCGATTAATACTGCTTTTAACAGACTAAATACTACCTATTCATACAGCTATAAATATAGTAGGTACTATTAAGTCTTCCGTGTGGTAGCGATTCTGTGTTGCTTTCTCTAAACATAAATTTTACTTTAAATTGTCTAAAACTAATGTGTTCGGTATTCTAGATTTCATGGTTACTAAATTTAAATTACGTTTGATAACGCTAAAATTAAGTATTTTACCTAAACTTACGTCAAAAGTGGCAGTTAGATAGTCGCGCAGAATTCGGATTCTCTAAAAGTAAGTCTTCTTCTTAGCGAGTCGATTCTTCGGCTTTTTTTTGGACCTGTACTCCACAAGCACAGCATTGTCCGCTGCTGCACATGTTTTCCTTGCTACGACTGACTTGGGTTCGAAGTCTATTTAAAGACTTCCATGTCAGCCAAGGCATATTGTGTCCAAGGGGAAACTTTTCAGATAGTGAAATAGGTGATGTTGTAGGGTATCTCTCCTGCCAGAGACTTAGGTGGGCTATAGACGCATCATCTAAAAATGAAGTTTAGAGAAAGCGTGCGCTTCAGAATATGAAATTGTGTTTGACACATCTAACTCGAACTTAGTGCAAATTAGGTTAAGAGAATGCAGCATAGAACTAGGACCAGTTCATATGTTACATTTTTTTTCTTTTTTTTATTACCAAATAGACAAGCATTTGACCACAGTCTCACCCGATGGAAAATGACGACGTGGTCGACGATGGATCATGCTTGAACTTACCTATATAAAATGAGTACGATCAATGCTTATGAATTCATTTGTATACGAACTTAGTACTCAGCTGAACAAGTCAGAGTTATAGGGTTGGTTACACGCCCAAACGAGAAGAAAGAAAGAAACCGAACAAGTTACAGAACTTATGAGGCAGATATAAAATACATAGCCGGTACATACATAGACATAACCATACATAGACGGTAACCATTTGTAAATATCCATATAACATAGCTATAGGTTTATACCTATGGGTCGCAGAATTAGTAGGCATTTATTCCACTTCTGGTATTTGGGGCTTATTAAATTAGTTCCTAGTAATTCTGTAGTACAGTTCTGTTGACGGAACAAATAGGATTTGATTTTACTAGTTCTATGACAAACAAAATGGGAGGAGAAGGTCATGATACACTACGATGACCCAGTGCTTGTTGGTGAACGTCATGCCATCACGATGTTTTTCATCACCATAATAAAATTATTGTACCTACATTACATGTTGGCTAATCATAAATAATTTGTTTATTTTAAATTCTTTAGAAATATATTTTTTTATTTTTTACACTTAATAGATCTATGCTTGGCCACTATCTCGCCTGTTATGAAGCGATGATGTGGCCTAAGATGGAGCACATAGATCTAGAGAGAGACGGCAGTTGAGCGGCTGCTCAGACCCGTCTCCCCGATGGTTCACCGAACATCATCCCGAAACACGACTAGGTCGCTTGACGGCATGGCTTTGTTCGGTGGGTGGTATTACAATCACGGCCAGAGCCTACCACTCCAAAGCGCGTAAGCGGGTTTCATCACGATGTTTTCCTTCACCATTTTAGAGCGAGCATGCAAAATCTGCACTTAACAATAAGTCATTGGTGCAGGGCCGAGTCGGGATTCGAACCCAGGTGCGTCGGATCGAAAGGCGCACAAGTTCCCACTGAACTACACTCGCTCTCATAAGCCGTACTATTGTAAATTATAATACTTGCTATGTCAACACGCAAACGCACAAACACACGACAATGCTTGCCCTACCACTCTACCACTTGACATCAGACGTGCCAAGTCTTTGGCAATATTTAAGCAAATGGTCAAGGCCCACTATCTATCTTCCTACCAATAACACTGCTATTATTATTTTTATGTAAATAAGTATTATATGAATGGAATGTATTAAAATAATATTTTGATAAGTATATATTAGTCTATTTTAATAATAATATTTTTGTTTTTGTGTGTATTACAACGTAAATATTAGCATGTATGTATGTTTATATAGGTATTTAGTTGTAATTAACAAATTTTGTTGTACACCGCCGTCTACTTCTTCTTCCGATACTGTCCATCCAAAGGTTGTCTGGAAGAGATCGCTTCAAGCGATAAGACCGCCCATTGTACTACCTTAGTTAAGGACTGTGTTATTGTCTATTTCTATAATTTGGTATACAATAAAGAGTTTTTCTATTCTATTCTATTCTAATGCTGTATCACCATCAAGGAAGAATTTTTTCTGTTTACTAAGAAACAGGCTTTTCAAGTCTAGTTTCGAGAACAACAGACCATACATACCCCATAATATTTTAGACATAGCTTACACATGAGTTTATATTTTATATTGTCTCACCAGTTTATTATGTTGACGACTGCTTTACTGTGTATTTTATTGATATAAAAAAAATGGGAATAGAGCAAATTAAATTATGTTTATTAATTTAACCTTATTTCTTTTCAGGTAAGACATTTGCAGAATTGGATACATTAGACAAGTAGGCAAGGTATTAAATTTAATCTATTGTTTATCGTTCAAAAGTCCACCCTGGTCTATGAACAACAATATGTGCGAACATTTTTAGGCGCCAAATCGTCTACCATTGCAGTTGATGTTGAAAGAATGTGAATGTTTCGTTGTGTTGCTAATTGCCCCTACCCCATTTTATCATCGGACTACTAGACGTACGGCAATACGCCACCGTTTCATGGTGGACATTCCTCCCGCGCGTACTAAGCGCTTCGCTTCCACTTTTATTATGCGTACTGCTAACGAGTGGAACTCCCTGCCAGAGTCAGTCTTTCCCGATAGCTATAATCTGGGAATCTTCAAGTCTCGAGTGAACGGGTATTATCTTGGTAAGCGTGCTAGATCGTCGACCGCATCGTCGCTTACCATTAGGTCATAGTGGTCAAACGCAAGCCAATTAACAAGTAAAAAAAATGCTGTTTGTTAGTAATGCGTTATGAGTCCATTATTGAAGCGGTAACTACCTTTACGAAAATTATATTTTTACATACATATTATTATTCGTAGAAACCGATTCTCTACCAATATACAAGTAGGGCAACATTTTGGGACCCTCAAGGTAGGTACATTTTCTTTTGCAGTTACAAAGTTTTGTACTTAGATAACATCGGGTGCATTTTTGAAAACATAAAAACTGCATCTTTGGATTTTTTTAAAAGGTGATGAAAGACTTAATTTAGTCTTTATTTTCTTTATTTACTTCGTTCAGTTTGAGTATTACAGACGCTTATATGCACGCCATGTTAAATAGACTCTTTGCTGTTTGAAAAACGAACCATAAGATACGGCATAAAAGTGAATGCAATTTAGATCTTTTGCTACAATTTGTTGATTGAATTTTTCATATTTATATTGTATGTTTCATTAGAGCCAGTTTCTTTGTAAATATTTTGTTTTTTCAACGGGCAAATTCCTTTATTACTGAAAACGATTCTACAGCCTACTTACTGAAACTAAACTAATAATAATAATAATAAAACTTGTTTATTTCTCTTCACAAAGATTCAGGTACAGTCATGGGTTATACATAATTTCTAAAAAACATGCTACTTTGTGAGAGCTGGTGCATGATGAAACTATGTATCTACTTACAAGGAGAAGCCTTTCTTTACGCTTAATAGATCAATGTTTGGCCACTATCTCGCCTGATGTGAAGCGATGATGTGGCCTAAGATAGAGCACATAGATCTAGAGAGAGACGGCAGTTGAGCGGCTGCTCAAACCCGTCACCCCAATGATTTAATTGGACACCCACAGACCATTAAAGGCCTATAGATAGCCCAAATGCTCCAGACCACCAGTTGGCAGCGTACCCAAGATGCTGGCAGTATTGCCCTGTTGGTAGTATTATACATCACTCCATGCAACATACTACGTGCCAGGTGAATCTTCCGTCTCAACTGTTTTATTAGGCAGTTGTATAACTTACGTCGTATTTCCGAAGACTTGTCGAGTTTCAGAGAATTTACGACCGGCAATACAACTTCGCGCAATCATAGTTCAAGATAGTTCGAGAGACTATCAGCAATACTCTGATAAATATGTACTATGAATAACCAACGCACATTATATACTTAATACTTTGAAATTAATTTCACGAAACTTCTCGAAGAAAGTCATTGTAATAATTGACGTTCATAACGTACGTCTGTGACGACAAAATTGAATAAAGAACTTTGAACTTTGAAAGAATATGCACTGTAATCCACTTCGCTGGCCCCGTACGTATTGCTTGTTTTTTCTTTATTTGTTTTTATTGGAAACTGGCTTGCCTTTGACCACTATGTTACTTAATGGTAAGCGACGATGCGGTCGACGATCTATCACGCTTACCTAGATAGTACCTGTTCACTCGAGACTATCGAGATTGTAGCTATCGGGAAAGACTGACTCTGGCAGTTCCACTCGTTGGAATTGCGCATTATAAAAGTGGAAGCAAAGCGCTTAGTGCGCGCAAGAGGAATATCCACCATAAAACGGTGGCCGTGTTACCGTAAGTTTTGTAGCCAGATGATAAACGGGGATATTGATATATATTGAAATCAATGCATGATAAAATATCAGTAAATCCAGTTGCTTATACTTCGTCTAGAATTGCTAACACTTCGTGTTGATGCCGAAGCTATCTACAATTTTACGTCATTGTCACTTAGACATTGACTGTCGCATCTGCATCATCACATCTGTCAACGTCACCTTCAACGTTAAACGAAAGAAATAAAGAATAAATCAAGAAGAATAAATCATTTGATAACTTCGGCCAACTCCTCAGAGTTAGTGTAATTATTACTCTGAGGCCAACTCTCTGATTGCGCACAGCGCACGCACACTGGTGGTAGGTTTCTCGTATGCGAGAAGCCGTCTGGGTGGATACCACCGCTTTGCTAGTTATTCAGCCGCCAAGCAGTAATGCGCAAGCATTACTGTGTTCCGGGTTAAAGGGCATTGTAGCCAGCGAAATCACTGGGCATTATGAGACTCAACAGCCAATTGTCTCAGGGTAACGAGTGCAGCGCCGCGCAGGACTTTACTAAACAATGTTCTGGGTGGTGCTGTTATTGTTAAGGGCTGGCGTATTGCTTACCACCAGGCAAACGACCAACTCGTCTCGTCATTCAGTTACATAAAAAATAAAAAAACAAAAACCTGGCAGATGCACAAGACGTGCAAAGCCAAATCCCAAGAGCGGGAGAAGAAAAAATCACCATTTTATTTAAAACTGTAATTATTGTAATTCGAAGCAATAAACCCCAAAATCAAGAAACAAAAGTTTCAGCCAGCAAGCCTTCGGCGGAATCACTTCGTATAAAATAAGCTCTTAGCCTTTCAGAAATTCAATAAATAACGTTGCTTCCATCCAGCATGAAATAACACAGGTGTGTCTACTAAATGAATAATTCAAACGAGCTAGCATATTATTAAGTAGGTACGAAAGCGCCACCTAGCGCGATGTCACGTGTATACGTGACGAAAATATCTGTTGCGGCTAAAACAACGTCACTAGAGGAACAAAAGCCGGATATGATATGAAGATGTAAAGAAAAGACGGTATTATATATATATATATATATATATATATATTTATATATATAGTCAGAGGCGCAGCCAGTAGGCCGATACTATTATTATGTATTCTGTGCCACTAGACTAAGTTACACGAGACTGTTAGCGGTAAGGTAGAAAAAAGTCGTGCGTCGCGCAGCCGCGCTTCTAAATCTTTGGCGAAAATCTTGCCCGCGATTAAAAATCATTCGAGTCAGCCACATATACCTATGTTGCCACGGTTTTGATCAGCTGTGCAAGTTATTCTGCTGCCAAGCAGTAGTGCGCATAACTATGTTCCGGTTTGAAGGGCATTGTAGCCAGCGAAATTACTCAGCATATGAGACTTAATATCTGATGTCTCGGGGTGATGAGCGCAATGCAGTGCTACGCAGTGCTTTTTAAGGTATTTAAAGTTCTGGTTGGCACTGCAATTGTTATAGGCAGGGGTGGCGCTTACCATCAGGCAAACGACTTGCTCGTCTCATCAATCAGTTCCATAAAAAAAAGGAAAAGTCCCGCGTTCCATATATTCTTCGGATGACTTTTTCCCTGTGCTCAGTTACCTCTAATTCGGGCTTAAATCTAGTTACTTATATCATTCAGCCGGTAAAGATATTTAATCTCTGTGGTATGTAATGTGTGTGAGTGTGTTGTGAAAGTGTGAGTGTGTTGTGTACGTGTGAGTGAAAATAATCCCCTGTGATGTTGGCACATCCCATCAATCTCTTCATTCACTTGTCTACCTTATCAGAGGACACGACCACACTTTTTCAATCAGCCCCTCAAACAATAATTTAGAAATGGGAGCTCTACTTACACTGGATGGTAGAGAAGACACATGGTCTTAGGAACGTAGTCAGGGTACGACGTTGGGGGTACAAAGACATGTAAAAATAAAATTAACACGTGAATATACGCCTCGCAATAGAAATATAATGCATTTTTGGTAAGGTCTGTAGTTTGACGATTTTATTCAAAGTTCAAAATTCAAAAGTTCTTTATTCAGTTTTCGCATCACTGACGCACTTATGAACGTCAATTATTACAATGACTCTACCACCGACCGTATCGGAAGAAGAACCACTACGCCGAAGATACGGCAAGAACCTGAGGGCATTTTTATGTAAGCTTGAAAAAGTATTTTTTTATAAAACTGAGTGATGACACGAACAAATCGTTTGCCTGATGGCAAGCGTTACGCCTGCCCATAACAATTCTCTGCCTATAAAGGTCTCTGATCAGTGTGATCTATTTCAAAGGAGCAACCCCCTATTCCGTCCCCCTCGCTACGTCCATGTTACGTGTGTGTGCATTATTTTCAAGTTAATATGTGGAGCAGTGCTGAAAAAAATAACGCTTGAAGTTATGGACTTTTTATGCTAAGTAGAAGCCTAACGACTGCCTAGAATTGGGTGAGCGAGACTCATAATTCTTTTTTAATTTTGTTTATGATTGACTTTATAACTTATTGGCTAACATTTTGTAGGCTAACTTGGTTGCTCGATAATTCTTAGTACTTCTAAGGTCCATGCTCTTTTTAGGTTTCCGTACCCAAAGGGTAAAACGGGACCCTATTACTGAGACTCCGCTGTCCGTCTGTCTGTCTGTCCATTTGTCTGTCTGTCTGACCATCTGTCACCAGGCTGTATCTCATGAACCGTATGTACTGTATTTCTGTTGCCACTATAAGAACAAATACTAAAAAACAGAATAAAAAAAAAAATATAAGTAGGGCTCCCATACAACAGACATGATTTTTTGGCCGTTTTTTTACGGAACCCTTCTTGCGCGAGCCCGGCTCGCATTTGGACGGTTTTTGTATATATAATTATTAATTATATATCGTTCCGCACGTGTTTTCTCCCACATGGTATTAGAGACTTTATAAAGGTGGTTTTACTTGATGTTATAATGTCCGGCAAGATACATTTCATCATTTATTCATTAGATGTACCATAATTTAATACGATAAAATACAATACAATACAAAATGCTTTATTGTATACCGAACAAAAAAAATTGTAGGTAAAGGAAAACCACTTAAAAACTAGTACAACGGGTGAATTTATTGCTAAAAGCGATCTCTTCCAGTCAAGCTTTAAATGGAGTTAAATAACGGAGTGAGAGAGGCAGGCGCGGCGGCGGCTATGTAAATAAAACAAGTAGGTATACATTTCACTAAAAAAAACCAACTTCAATTCTAATGTATCTTCGTAGTCCAAGATCGAATATCGATGAAGTTTATATGGGACCATTTTGTAGCTAAACTGAACCTAACGCGAAAAGAATTTTCCAAATCAGTTCATAAATGACGGAGTTCTGAGGTAAAAAAGTAAAAAAAAAATACAATCGAATAGAGTACCTCCCTTTTTTAAGTCGGTTAATAATAATAAATAATGTGCTCTTACCCTTAATCATCATCGACATATAACCACACTGCTTACGTCATCGTTTCCACGTCCTTTCTATTCCCAATAAAAAACTCTTTCTTATCTTTTCCGACATGATTATTTTCCGTTACATATATTATTTTAGGCTACATGTAAATGTACGTTACATGATAATGGCTGCGAAGATTGAATATCATAACAAAGAGAAACATAAATCGAAATGAAATTCTCAAGGGCTCTTATAAATTTTCCTTATAGTTTAAGAGCTGGAAGTAATATAATATTGAACGATCCAAGAATCTTGAAAATGGCTTTGAGTTAAAAGTGAATAATGAATAATTGGAGAACAGGAGGAGCATTTCCGATTAAAATTTTCAGATAATGCCTGTATTCGGAAAATTTGGGCAAAATTTTAGTGCGAAATACCAAATTGTATAAACCAAAAAAAATTAACTTCTTTTTACCAACAAGCCAAAAATGGAAGTACTCATTTTCTACAAGCCAAAAATGGAACGACTTATTACTAACAAGGCAAAGTAGAACTTTTAGATTTTTACAAGCCAAACATGGAACGACATATTTCCAACAAGCTAAAGTAGAGTTACTCGTTTTCTACAAGCCGAAAATGGAACGACTTATTTCTAATAAGCCAAAATGGAACTACTCGTTTTCAACAAGCCAAAATGAAATTAGTAATTTCTAACCACTCAAAAATAGAACTACTCGCTTGCATCCATATCATTGGTTTATTATTACTCTACTTTAAGTCATGTTGAAAGTGACACCGTCACTTAGAATAAACATCATCCATGTTTTTATTATATTTGAATAACTATAAAAGTAATATATATACATTATATATATATATATATATATATATATATATATATATATATAATGAACCGATTTGGAATTCTATTTGCGTTGGGTTCAGTATAGCTACGAAGTGGTCCCATATAAATTTCATCGATATTTGTTGACCTTGGACTTCGAAGATACAATAAAGTCGGTTTTTTTGTTGGATAGAGCGTATACTTGTTATTTTCATTATTTAAGAAACCGACTGATGGAGCGAGCAGGTCGTTTGCCTGATAGTAAGCGCCACGGCTATTCATAACAATTCTTAATCACACTCGTGCAAAGTTGAGGAAGTTTGTTAATTTCGGTTTATAAAAAGTATGAGAATAAAAAAAAGGAAATACTACGGTTTGAATTTAGGTATTGCTAGGTATCTCTCAGTGTAATATTTTTAGTACACGTAGACGCCCTTGAAACTCGAGTGGTAGGCACCGGTAGGCATTCCTATCAATTCCGAAAGATTTGTGTTTGAAATATAAATAATATCCCCGGAGCTGCTCCGTGCTTTATCGTTTTTGTCTATTGAAGGATGAATAATTAATTTGGTTGAAATCGCGTGATTTTTGGCATTAAAAAGTATGTAGACTTACGGAAACCTATTTATGGAGTCGCACAGGTTTCTAAAACAATCATCATTATCATCAGCCCATCAAGTTCCCACTGCTGAGACTTAGGCTTTCACTTATAGAGAGAGTATGGGTCATAATCCACCACGCTGGCCCAGTGTGGGTTGGAAAATGTCACATATCCATAAAATTTTGTGATAAATATTTAGGCATGCCAGTTTCCTCACGATGTTTTCTTTCATCATTTTTAGAGCGAGTTTTAAATCCGCACATAACTTAAGAAAGTCAGTGGTGCGAGGCCAGAGGGATTCGAACTCGGGTGAATCGGATCGGAAATCGCACGTGCTAACACTGAGCCATGCTCGCTTTAAATTTTCACATCATGATGTTTACCGCCATGCTTAATAAGGGCTCTACTTCACCCGGACGCCATGAGGTCGCCGGCAATCTTAACCAAACAATTATATGAAAACTAGCTGTGCTCCGCGGTTTCACCCGCGCTTTACCGGAATAAAATGTAGCCTATGTGTTAATCCAGGGTATAAGCTACATCCATTCGCTGTTACAGCGTGAAGAAGTAACAAACACACTAATATACAAACTTTCGCATTTATAATATTGGTGTGGTGTATGGCGTATTGCTTACCGTTTACATTTAAAAAAAATCAGTGGAAACGAATCTAAAAATGTAAAAATGCTATACGAAAATAAAATTAATCAAAGAGTTTTTAAATATTGTTTTTATTATTATTCTTATTAATTTGATAATTCTTCTATATAATTTTTATATTATTATTATTTATTATTTTTATTTTTTTTGTATTGTTTTAATTTTTATACCTAGAAGCAGTCTTCTCCTCTAAATAGCGTGCCCGACAAGGTCCTTAGTGAACTAACTACAACTTGACCATCTATTGTGACCTACCTACATTAAGGACGGCATAAAAAAATCTAAATTAGTAAGTAAATATTACACGTCAACCATTATCTCAGGCAGAGCCACAGACAAAGCTAGTGGCAAATAATCCTCAAAGTGCTCCCATAAGAGACTCCCGCAACTTGCAACAAGACGTTGAAAGATGGTTCCGGAAAGAAAATTGTGCAAGAAAAATGATGTGGAAGCTCATATTCTTATGCTAATACCACAGAATAATCCTAACAGTATCATAACTTCGCTGCGATTGCAAACTTATCGTATATTGTGTTCGCTTGGTTTCCGTTAGTCTATTGTTTAACTTTGGATCCTAGGTGCGCGATGTGGGAGGAAACCGGTACTGTGTCGTGATGATTCAAATTTGTTGACGTGAGCATTCCGTCAGTTATCTGTTTATATCACGTTACGTCATCCCTAATCACTCCCGCAACGTGCAGATAAACCGATACATCATACTGATCTTTATTTATTGTCTTATACATTTGCATTTGACCACTATCTCTGATAATAAGTTTTAATGTAATCGAGGATATACAATAGCAAACATACCTCATCATCATCAGCCCATTACGTTCCCACTGCTGGGAATCGGACCTTCCCTCAACATACCTCACTTGATTGGTTTTGTTTATATTTTAAATATTATTATGTGCATAATATGCACATAATTTATTTACATTCTTACGTCTAATTATTTTTTAATTCTACAAAAAATAAAACATACAGTGCTGTCAATAGGGGAGTAGGGCCCAAACTACCGGTGGTTAGGGCTCTGCAGAGTGAGGAACCTCCTGACTATACGTGCCGTGTCAAGGAGTTCTGCCGCATGCATCTGACCCTAGATCCAACCGTCAAGCGAAAGCCTCTTGAGATGTTGGTCAAAGCTCTTCGCTATAAAGCCTTTCGCACAAAACAACAATTGGAACAATGGTCGTCGAGTCAACATCCCCCTATTTTATCATTATAAGTGTGCATACGTCGTTTAAACAGACCTGAGATACTGTTTCTACGTCGCTAATACTTACATACTTTCCTCGCTTCTTTTGAGTATAAGCTTCAAGATCTGATGTGGCTTATAAGTGAAATAGCGGTTTTACCAGCTCTAATATCTGTACCTACAGTCTTTGTATTTGAACGTATCTTGAATCTTAACGAATCTTCATTTAAGTACCTTTTAAAATATAATACCACACTTTTTTATGGTACTGAGTAATGAGACGATTAAGTCGTTTGCCTGATAACAACATAATGGATTAATATTACAACGTAACTCTACAGATAAAATTTATTTATTACATACCTTGGCTGGGAATTACAGTTTCCTGATTCACCCACGCAATGATCAAGAACTATCCTTACTCAATAAATACCTACAATAAAAAAAAACATTTACAATATATGTTTATCTACACACACATACATAATTTAACCACATTACCTAATACCATATAAGACTCAATGGAATACTTAATTATGACACTCAGCTATTTATGCAAGACACGTTTTACTCTGACAGTATTAGGTTACGTCGACGGCACCCCTTTTTCTTGCAGAAACTGTTTTCGCAGAATGTAATGTCCATCTATTTTAATAGGTGCCCAATTATCAGGGGTATGAAGTAGGCTCCATCAGAAGTCTCGCTCATCGCCCTTTCATTTCGCTTCACCTAATGCAGATTTGCTCAAGACTTCCTCCGCGAGCTTCTGGATCCGCGCTTTTTATAAACACTATATAGGGGCGTGGACCAAATACACAAATATTTGGTCCTTGATAGGGGTAGCGAGACAGACGGCGGAGGAGTGAACGCGGTAATTCGGTAATTTTCATCAATTTCAAAAAAGTATTTGGAAATAGGTGATATCGATGGAAGTACAATTAATCTGTGACTGAGACTTATTATAGTGATGATAAGATAGACAATCTATTGCAAAAATCTGCGATATAAAAGTTTTTATGCCATCTCTCTTTTTCTGCTTTGAGTATTGTGGACCCACGGTCCTAATAGGGGCTTACTGGCTCTCATACAAAAAGCGATCATCGGAATCGGCTATAAAACACGAAGCGGTCGTTACGACGACTAATGTAAATGAGCCCTCATCCGGTAATCGAGCAGAATGAAAAAAGTTTTTAATACTGTTCCAGAAAGATCTGGTTAAATCTGGTTTCGGGCGTGAACCGAATGGGATAATAAACTTACGGAGTTTTCATTAAAATGCGGACAGAATGAGTTTCGGAAAATTGTTTGAAAAGCGATTAGGTAGTTAATTGACAGGAAAAATCGGAAAATGTTACGTAACTCAGCTGAAAGACTGCGGAAGTTTAATTAATTCACTTGTGTAATGTTTAAACATTCTGTTGTGGAATTTGTTAAGGAAAAAAGTACATTCCTATTTTTTACCACTGTCGTCAGAGTGACGAGCGCAATGCAATGCCTTGCAACGTTTTATAATACTCATTACACGTTTTTATTTTGGATATTTTTTATGGTTTGAAACAGAACTAATTGTCGGACTGGCATAGCTGAATCACGGCCAAAAGCTCCTTTAAAAACCTGAATTAAAAAAAACGAATTATAGACAATATCATTTTTTGAACTTCGAGCATATTCGTATCTTAATCCTTCGTCGCACTATATGATACATCATAAAGGTTCATCATCATCATCATCAGTCCATCACGTTCCCACTGATGGGACACGGGCCTTCTCTCATAAAGAGAGTATGGGCCATAATCCGCCACGCTCGTCCAGTGCGGGTTGATGAATGTCACATGTCCTTGAATTTTTGTAATTAATTCTTGGACATGCCGGTTTCCTCACAATGTTTTCTATCACCGTTTTTAGACCGTGTGTTAAATCCGCATATAACTTAAGAAAGTCGATGGTTAAGAAGGCCAGCGGGATTCGAACTGGGGTTCTTCGGATCGAAAGTCACACGTGCTCCCACTGAGCTGTACTCGCTCTTCATATATCATAAAGGTTACCTATTATTATTACATCACTAATTACATTGGCTAATGATTCGGCAAAGTTAATTGGCCGCAAACAATATTGTTTAGCAAACAATATTGTTTAGCAAACAATTAGTAGCAGTCATGTTTCAATATCACGTGTTTTTGTGTGGAAAAAATGTTGTATATAATGTAATCCATTAAAGACAGGCCATTGTACTAGTCAATTTTTTAAGTTCTATTTTTATTTGTTCTTGTTATTTCTTATTTGGTGTACAATAAAGCGTTATCAATCAATCAATCAATCAATCCATATTGGTCGCATAAATGAATAAAAAATAATTAAGTGTTGTTTTGTAAGGTCAACATCATCGTTTTAACATTTGACTTTTTTATTTTTTTTATTTTTACGCTTAATAGATCTATGTTTGGCCACTATCTCGCCTGATGTGAAGCGATGATGTGGCCTAAGATGGTGCACATAGATCTAGAGAGAGACGGCAGTTGAGCGGCTGCTCAGACCCATCTCCCCTATGGTTCACCGAACATCATCCCGAAACACGACTAGGTCGCTTGACGGTATGGTTTTGTTCGGTGGGTGGTATTACAACCGCAGCCAGAGCCTACCACTCCAAAGCGCGTAAGCGGGTTTCATCACGATGTTTTCCTTCACCGTTTTAGAGAGAGCGTACAAAATCTGCACTTAACTATAAGTCATTGGTGCAGGGCCGAGTCGGGATTCGAACCCAGGTGCGTCTGATCTAAAGGCGCCTGAGTTCCCGCTGAGCCACACTCGCTCTAATTTTGCTGATTTCGGGACCTACCCGACCATAAAAATACAACTTTCACCAACCTCATCCAATCGATGTGTTGTTCCTAAAATAGAAAACCTTTTAACACATTCCCAAAGCAAACTAGCAGAGGCTGCGCTCGCCCAACTTTAATAGGGTCTGACAGATTTCGAACGCACTACCGCCGAGATTAATGGTGCGAGAGCCAAGTAAAACCGCGCGGCATTCCTAATGCCTGTTAAATGACTAGGAAAAACTACGTGAAGAATCCGTAATTATCTAACACTATGCCTTCGCTTTTTAAAAGACATATATTTTTATTATTATTTATAGGCTTGCGTTTGACTGCTATCTCACCTGTTGTTAAGTGAAGATGAGGTCGAAGATGTAGCACGCTCGCCTAGAAGAAACCTGTTCACTCTTGTCTTAAAGACACCCAGATTATAGCTATCTGGAAACACAGATGCCAGCAGAGAGTTCCACTCCTTGGCCGTTCGCATTATGAAGGTCGAAGCAAAGCGCTTGGAGCGAGCAGGAGAGATGTCAACCATAAATTGATGACAGCTTGCCGTACGTCTGGCCGTCCGGTGATGGAATGGGGGTTGCCGAATAAATTCAGTTATTTTAATGAGAAACGCATACATACTAAACTGTTCGTAATTATATAGAAGAAAAACATGCTTGCAACGTTCCACTTCGGCAAAGTAGCCAACTGGTACATAAAAAACATAACATTGTAGAAAAGTCCAGGCGAGGAGAGTCACTCCTTTACATTGTGCACATACCACCAGTCCGCACAAAATGCTCCGCTGACTCTTTTATTATACATACTGCTAAGGAGTGTATTTCTCTACCAGAATACTTATTTCCTTCTAATTGCAAGGGTCTCTTTAAGACAACAGTGAATAGGCACCTCATGGGCTAACGTGCTCCACCTTAGACCGCAACTTCGCTTACCATCAGGTGAGTTGTTGTCAAACGTAAGCCCATTCATAAAAAAATTTGTAACAAAACCACTACCACGACACCACTTTAGGAGTTGTAGGTTCCAAGAACAGATCCAATTGGACATGTTACCACAATATCCCAAGTTTGTACTGACGGATGCGCCTTGCCTAAGTTTAATACGGTCTGACAGACTCCGAACCCACTACGCTACTATCGACCCGCTCGGAAGATTAATGGTCTTATAACCGCATGTGTAACTTAAGCTTTGGGGCTTATATTAATACCATTGATTAGTTTCGCTAAGCAGGCGTTAATGCTTACAAATACTCATACCACTGATACATAGAGCTAAAATTATAACTCAAGTAACTGGTTCTTCCTCGTGCGATTATGTAATTAGAATAAAACAGAAATATTATACAACGTTTTAATGAAATAAATCAAAACCTGAAAATAGTATCATCAGAATCGAGCGTACAATCAATATCACTATTTATTTCCGTAGGTTATTTTTTCTATAAATTAAATTTTCATAATGCCTGGTCCAGAACTTCTCATGGCACTATTGTTTGGGCTCATTTTAATTTGCTCGGGGTTCCGATTACGAATTTGTTAAAAGATTGTCATGACAAAAATATTTTTCAACAAAAATCTTATTATATTTTAGATTGGCAGGGTTCTTTTTGGTTTATAACAAATAATCTTAAATATCGAAATTCGAAGATCGTGCTCAGTGACGTGCTTTGGGAGAGACCTATGTCCAGTAGTGACCCCGGTAACATACTCTACAACTTTGTCAATGGTATCCTAAAGTGTATCCAATGTTTACGCACATTCAAAGCCAAAATTGGCTACACTAGCCATATAAGAGCGTGTCACCAAAGCTCAATTAATTAATTTTATCGCAGAAGCCGAAACCGTAGCCGAAATCGGCATGGATGACATTATGTCCAGTAGTGGACTGATATAGGCTGAGGACTATGGACTCGTTTTACTTGCCCTTAGCTGTTTTTATTGCATCGTAGAGTAGAGACGCAAGATCTCTTCTAAAAGCCTTTTTGACTTTGACATAAGAACTCGTAATCATAAAACGCAATCAAGCCACCGCGAGAGTCATATTTTTTACGACCTCATTTCGCAGTTTAACTATGTACGTTTGACCATACATACATATTACACAGTATGTTATATACCTATATAAGAGAAATATAATAAAATGATCATGGATTAATTTTTGTCGATTCTATACTATTATAAAAATGGAACTGAGCCAATTCTGTACACTGAAAATATTTTTGAAAAACCAGCTAGTATCGACTATTTAGAGGGTAGGTACACGAATACACGGTTTTTAGAATTTTTGTCTGTGTCTTAGTTAGTTTGTTTGTATGTTTGTTATCTACACGGAAACTGCTGAAGTTTGATAGAATAATCCCCAATTTAGATTATAGGGAATGTTACATCATCATTGGTTGGGTAAACATATATAGAAACCTTACAGACAAAATGCATTCAAGTTTATAAGGTCGATAAAAAAGTCTAACTTATGCATTATTACTACCAAATAACTATTAATAATTCCCGCTGCGCCACTCATCTTTGTTTTATTATTCGATTATATATATAACAAAATCTATTTTGAGATAGCCTTGAACCTATGCCTTCCCCTTCTTCCATCTATGTATCTCGGTAAAATTGCAAGGCTTAAGAGCGCTACCTAAGTGTTGAATCGGACTAGCACGTGACGACGTTACTAAGTCAATGTACAACCGCGAAGAGAAGCAATTTGTAACAAAGGGAAAAAGTTAGAACGTCTTCGTTTGGTGTACTGAATAAATCAGCGGTCTGCAGTAATGTTTAACTTTTTGTGTCAAGAATGAGAACAGTTTGTGAGAAAAGCAAGTCACATCATGATGCAAGCGATTGTAATTTTCGAATTCTGATGAAATCATCGTCGACCGTGTAATTTAATACAATCAAAAAATTATTTAATACAGATATAGATACTAATTTACATATATGAAATAATGGATGTTTCATTGGCGGCCTTATCGCTTAGTGCAATTTCTTACAGATAACCTTTTTTATTCCTATACTGTTCCTAGTCGTGTGCAAAGCAATAAAAAATTGTCTACGTAGGTATTTCGTACATACTTAAAAAAAAGCCTTTTAAGTTCCTTTTGCTGCCGCGTTTTGACAGGCGTTTTGGAACGAATTTAGGTATTTTTAAGTTATTATAACCGGATATAGGACATAGGATATGACCCAAAATAGTTTTGACAAAATTTTTGAGCATCTGGTTTTTTTCTAAGCTAATAAGACCCGAAGATAAAAACAAGAACTGCAAGCGCTTATTTTCACACGCAATATAAATGATTTGTTTTCCGTGCAGAGCATTTTCTACTCGACTGTCCCTAAATATTCCGGTAGCGTCGGGCTAGCTTCCTAGGCAAAATAGTGGAAAAAATTGGGTCTCCAACGCTTTGTCTACGTTTGTGCTCATTATAATACGGAACAAAGCTAATGTTTTTCTTTTTAGAATGTTTTCATGATGATAAAGTTTTTCAATAAACGATTTTAATGAAAAAGGGGTATTTTAGTTAAAAATATATGTAAAGATATATATGTTAGTTTACATATTTAACCGTAGGTATATATGTAAGTATATGTAGATATAATAATAAGGGTAATTTTTTTAAGCTATTTCGATTTATTTGCTCTGCCGATCTCTCTCACTACGTTAGTTCTTTAAATCCAAAGGTTGACTGAAAAAGATTTTAGCGATAAGTCCGCCCGCTTTACTATAGTTTGTAAATCAATTCCTGTACCTTGATATTTTTTTGTTAGGATGTACAATAACGTATTTGTGTATTGTATTGTATTGCATTGTAAATGTGATTAAATGTACCGTGTAATTATGTAGGTACCTAAGGGCCGACTTTCTATAATTTGTTTGGCGCCGATTTGACCCTCAAAATAGATAACGCATCTTTGCTACTTATCTTATCATACTAAATTATAACATGTTTTATTCAATACATGTTTTGTTAATTTTATATAACCGAGTGACGAGCGAGTGAGCGAGTGTGGCTCAGTGGACATGTGCGACTTTCAATCCGACGTGACGTGCGAATCCCACTGTCCCCATACTACTGATTTTCTTAAGTTATGTGCGGATTGAACACTCGCTCTAAAAACGGTGAAGGAAAACATCGTGGGAAAAACAGCATGTCCAAGAATTAATCACAAAAAATTCAAGTGTGACATCCACCAAACCGCATTGGGCCAGCGTGGTGGATTATGGTCCAAACTCTCTCTATGAGAGAAGGCCCGTGTCCCAGCAGTGGGAAAGTGATATGATAATGATGATGATAAGTGACGAGCAGGTAGTTTACCTAATGGTAAGCAACACGCCTGCTTACAGTTACAGCACCACCCAAAACTTTGTCTTGCAAAATCTTGTGCGATACTTCACTGCGCTCGTCGCCCGGAGACAGACAGTAATTTCGCTTGAAACCTAACCTCAGCCTTTCAAAGCGGAAAACAGCTATGTTTGCCCACTATTACTTGGCGATTGAATATGTCGTAACTGGGACTTCAAAAGGGTCTTGCAGAAGTTCTGCCATTACCAATTTAATATAGTACCACAACAACAACAACAACAGCCATCATGACCGTGAAAATAAAAACAAATACTTCTACAGAACAGAAACAGACAGACGGATGAGCACCAACATATATATCGTAGTTTATGTTTCTTATGTATTTCCTTATGTTGTGCAATAAAACGCCGCTGTATTGCGACATCCAGTAAGAAACGCACTCACTGTACTTTGACTATATTGCCACTCAACAAATTGTGACGTTATACTCAAAGAATAAAATAATATTTAAACAATAATTAAAAATATTTATTTAATAGTTTCACATTTGTCGAAGAACCGATAACCGATGGGGTAAACGGGTGACCACGTTTAGGCAAACGTAGTGTAGGACGCCCTTCGGCTAGATGGAGCGATGACCTGCGCAAAGTAGCTGGCAGCAATTACTTGAGGAGAGCCGAAGATCGGGCTCAGTTGTGCGTGCATTGGGAGAGGCCTATGTCCAGCAGTGGACTAATACGGGCTGTTGATGATGATGATGATGATGAAAATAATATTTATTATTATTATTGTTATTCAGCCTGGTATGTCCCAGCTGGGCAAAGGCTTCCCTACCCTCTTTCCAATCCTCACGTTTCTGGGCTATTGTTTGCCATCCCATCAAATAGGAGTTCAGTTCGTCCCGCCATCTCTTTCTGGGCCTGCCGCGTCGTCGAGTAGCGTTGCGTGGGATCCACTCAGTTGTGAGTTTGGCCCATCGCTCGTCTGACAGATGTGTCTAGCCCAGGCGCATTTCAAAATAATATTTGCATGGTAGAAACTATAATTACATGTTTGACTTTACCACGTTTTTATTAAATCATTTTCTTGTTTGTCTGTCTGTCTGTCGTTCCGGGTGGAATCTTACAAGTCAAAGTTGGAGCACTTTCCGATAGGTTCATAGATCAGGTTCATCCGTTTGGGAGCTATGACACTACAGACAGTCACACAGATACCCAGATACATAGATACATAGATATACAGATACACAGATACACAGATACATAGATACATAGATACATAGATACATAGATACATAGATACACAGATACACGTTAAGACCCTCTGTTTACGTTGGGGGTTAAGAACACTGCTTATTATTTTGTAACATGTTTTTTTTATCTTGACAGACCACAGCATGTGCCACACAGTATAGAGTTACGAAAACGGATCCAACGTATTTACACCTTTACCTTTAAGACATGGATCCCAAGCTTTTTTCACATCAATACTCCTGCCGCTATAACTCCACGTGAAAAATTCCATATTCGACTGTAATAATCTTCGAGCCAGCTCTAAGATGAAGCGATTGAACCACACCAAGCGATTTTCGTCCTTACGTTAAGGGAATAGGGGTTAGTTAAAATATATTTAGAGACAACATTTGTATTTCTGCGGTAGGTACGTATAATGTGCGATACAGCAAATTGACCGGGTGCCTGCTACGCGCTGATAGTAAGCGCACTATTGTGTGGCAAAAGTTACAAGCGATTGGGGTTTTTTCGCATCACACGTTATTAGTCATTTATAAAAAATCATTCACCATCTACATACGTCCTACAAAATGATTATATATGAGGAAAATATGAGTTTGCTGTATCTCGCGGTTTCACCCTCGGCTTCTGGGGTTAAAAAGTAGTAGGTATGGCTATGAAAAGAGGTGGGGAAGCTAGGGAATGCCGACCGACGCACCTGAAGTTTTCTTGTGTGCTTTCTTCGATAGGTGTCTGGTACCTGATGTGTGCCGTCGGCTTCTTTTCACTCCATTAGTGAGCCCCGGAGCGCCGCTGATCGCCGGCACGCGTGCACGCGGTTTTATGTAACCTAAGTTTTCGAGACGTGCACGTCAATATTGTACGGTGATGATTCGCTGAAAGGTGTGCGGACCTTTGACACCAACAGAAACACTAGCGGCACCGCGATTACTTCCCAGGAAGCGTGAAACCGACGAATCTCTGCTGCTTTCAAAATGGCGATCCGGCACGGAGATGAGTTTCAAAGCGAAAGCGTGTGAGTTGTAGCAAGGGATCAAATGAACGAACCCAAAAAGAGTGATATGTCAGTCGGCTTTTGACAGGTGAAAGGAAGAAGTAGGAAACGTATATCTATCTACCTACATATAAGTAAGGTAAGGATGATTGATTTATCAAGGTATATTTTCTGTTTCAGGACCTAAAGTATATATACGCACAACAAAATCGTTCTGTAGTTTTTGCATGATTCATTAACAAACATCCATCGATCCATCTATTCTCACAAACTTTTGTATTTATAATATTAGCAGGATATGAGGATAAAAGGTACATTAAAACCGGTTGGGTAACCACCACCAACTAAAATGGTTGTGGAAGAAAACGACTATACTCTTTTTCTGTTAACTGAAACGCAATGAAAATAGATAGTGTAATCCCGTTGAATATTATGTAGGTTGTTGTTAGTTCCTAACAACAACACTCTTTGTACATGGAAATGGCCTCGGTAGCGAGGCTGGAGATGGCCTCGGTAGCGAGCCTGGAGATGGCCTCGGAAGAGAGTCAGCAGCGGCCCCGGAAAAGAGTCAGCAGACGGCCCCGGAAGAGAGTCAGCCGTCGGTCTTGGTAGGGTCAGCAGTAGGGCCTGGTATGGCCAGCAGTTGGCTATTGTCAGGGCCAATAGTCAGCCACGCTAAGTACCACTATAATAATTTACAATCAAAAGTCAGGATAGACTGATAGTACAAAGAGTGTTGTTGTTAGGAACTAACAACAACCTACATAATATTCAGCGGGATTACACTATATATTTTCATTGCGTTTCAGTTTTGAGATGAATTTCCGCAACGTCACGCGTGATTCCATTGCATTCTTTTTCTGTTGTTCTCGCAAACGAAGTTGTGGGAATAAGCTAGTAAAATATATACAAAAATATGCACTCAGCAACTCCCAGCATCATTCATAATATTTACTGGTGGTTTGCAATGTGCAATTTTTACTGGTGGTAGGTTTCTCGTATGCGAGAGGCCGTCTGGGTGGGTACCACTGCTTTGCCAGTTATTCAACCGCCAAGCAGTAGTGCGCAAGCATCACTGTGTTCCGGTTTGAAGGGCATTGTAGCCAGCGAAATTACTGGGCATTATGAGACTCAATAGCTAATTGTCTCAGGGTGACGAGCGCAGTGCAGTGCCGCGCAGGATTAAAGTTCTGGGTGGTGCTGCTATTGTTATGGGCTGGCGTTTTGCTTACCATCAGGCAAACGACCAGCTCGTCTCGTCATTCAGTTACATAAAATAAAAAATAAAAAAATAATTGTAATTTGTAAAAAAAGACTTATTAGAGAAAAAATATAGAAGTGTCGAAAACGGTACGGACGTCTGGTCTGTCGACAGGCAGAGCAGACGGAGGTTTTAGCCAGTAGGTGGCTTAGGCCAAATCTGGCACTACACGAGCCCTCGGCATAAAAAAAAACGTAATGTCATGACTTAAACCCTACACTCACAGGGATGCGGGCTCTGCCATGCTGAAATACAGACGCGCAGAGAAATTGTAGCGGGTTTTGACACAGTATCCGTCTGACGCGTCATGTGTACCCGGACAAGATACGGGATCATTATCTTGGATACAGCGTCTTTGAAGCGGATACGTACCTAGTTTACTATAGTAACTGTGTTTACTATAGTTAGATAGGCAGCTAGTATGAAGGTACATTATCAGAAATCCTAGTTAGATGTTTACCATAATGCTAAATAATAATAAAACCTAACGATACATAGATCCTGGCCCTTAACTAGGATTTTCTGTATATAGAAGAAACATAGTCCCACAATACCCAGATACAAACTCCTCCTCCTTGAGTCGTGTTCCTCATGTCTGAGGGTCGTGACCACCTCCATCCATTGTCTTATCTTTTATGATGTTCCGCCATCTTCCTCTATTCTCGGCGACGTGTAAAGCATCATAAATGGAAGTGTTCAGTACAGTGCGGAGATCCGTACTGTACTGAACACTTCCATTCAGTTACAGTTGGTCTGACCAGATGGTCAGACCAACGCATCGGGCTGCGGCCACGAGATCTCTTACCTTGCCAGATACAAACTAATACTTGCCCTTTTTTCTATCCACAAGCTTAAAAAGCTAAATAAATAAATAAAAATAAAACATATAAATGAAATTCATTTATTTCAAACTACACGGTCCATTAGATATTAAGTGTCATAAGCCCAGTAACTTCGCTTGCTACAATGCCCTTCAAACCGGAACACAAGCTGTAAACCCAGACGGCATACAAGATTCCTACCGCTAGTAAATACAATAAATAGTATAGGAGTATCGTTCGAAAAATTGATACGGGTTTGACAGTTTTTAATTCAAATCCGTTTAGCGGTTAGAGTGTTTAGTTAACAAACATTCAAAGTACAATTTTACTATACCTAGTAAAGATGAAACTAAGAGATACAAAATAAAAATCGAAAAAGTGTTTATGTTGTGATTTTATCGCTAAAATCTCTTCCAGACAACCTATATCAAGGTATTGCAATCCTATACTATTATGGTATTAGTTACTTATACTGTCCATGTATATTAACTTTCTTCTTTAAATGATTTTCTGGATCAAATTATTGTATAGATGTATGTATTGATATTATTATGGTCACAACGTAATAAATAACCTAAGAAACGCGATAATTAGCATGTTTTTAATTTATTTTGACATCAAATTTTTGTTAGAATTCAAAAGACAAAATATTGTAACAAAAGTTCTAAAAAAATGCCCCTAATTTTTTTGCCGCATCTTCTGAGTAGTGGTTCTTTTTCCAACACGGTCGGTGGTAGAGTCATTGTAATAATTGACGTTCATAAGGGCGTCTGTGATGCCGAAAATAAACAAAGAACTTAGAACTTTGAACTTTGCTAGTGATAATACGTTATATAATATCTATTGAAGATCTCAGATAACTCAAATATGTTTAAAGGCGCTACCGGCGATTTCGATCTCAAAAATTAATCATTCGACGAAACTTCTCGATATCAAAGATAAAAATACCAAAGCAAATTATCATCGTTCGAACAGGGGAGCGTCACAAACAGTAATTAACTATATCCAATTAATTTGAAGCAGTGACGACAAAGGACAGGGAACGCAGAAAACAAATTCCTGTCGACAATTCTCGAGTTATACAGAAATATAATCCTTGAAAGAAACGCGATATTTTGATGTAAAATCGATGGCGTTACGTATAGTCAGTAAGAGAAAAATATAATGTAAGTTTATTTTTAAGCTATTGCATAGCTTCTTTCGCGGGCCTTGAGCGTGGAGACCGAATCCAGAAATTCCGTAACGAAAATAACCTAACACCCCCCACTCCGAATGCTATGCAATAGCTTTACCGCGGCAGTCTCCGAGTGCCACACGTCTTTTATTCTGTAGCGATTACTGCTAACGACATGAACAACCGCAAATGGGCGACTTTGTTATTTTTTTCTTTTTCTACTACAGACTGTTCCGGTTTGAAGAGCATTGTAGCCAGCGAAATTACTGGGCATTTTGAGACTCAACAGCTAATTGTCTCAGGTTGACGAGCGCAGTACGGCGCCGTCCTGGATTTTGCAAAACAAAGTTCTGAGTGGTGCTGTTATTGTTATGGGCTGGCGTATTGCTTACCATCAGGCAAATGACCAGCTCGTCTCGTCATTCAGTTACATAAAAAAAAGACTGGGTCTGCGTTTAACCACAATCTCACCTGATGGGAAGTGACGATGTTATTAAAGCTGTAGCCAGTAAATACTATATAATATATATTAATACTATATAATACATTATATATATTTATATAACACACAGCTTTAATAACATCGTCACTTCCCATCAGGTGAGATTGTAGTTAAACGCAGACCCAGTCTTTTTTTTTTATGTAACTGAATGACGAGACGAGCTGGTCGTCTGGCCGTCCCATCTCACTCCTGAGCCATGTCTATAAGCTGTTTTCGAAGGTCATCACTAATCGTCTCGCAAGAAGACTTGACGAGTTTCAGCCTCCGGAGCAGGCTGGGTTCCGCGGAGGATTTGGCACCATAGACCACATCCACACAGTGAGGCAGGTTATACAGAAGTCCGAAGAGTATAACCAGCCCCTGTGTCTTGCTTTCGTGGACTATGAGAAGGCCTTTGACTCCGTTGAAACCTGGGCTGTTTTGGAGTCACTGCAGCGGTGCCAAGTTGACTCGCGGTATATCGAAGTGCTGAGATGTTTGTACGACGCCGCGACTATGAGTGTCCAAGTACAGAATCGGCAGTCTAAGCATATCCTGTTACGCAGGGGAGTAAGACAGGGAGATGTTATATCTCCGAAACTGTTCACTAACACCTTAGAAGATATGTTTAAGACGCTAGACTGGAAAGGTAAGGGCATAAATATAAACGATGAAAACATCTCACACTTACGATTTGCCGACGACATAGTCCTTATGGCGGAATCGGTGCAGGACCTTGAAAATCTGCTAAACAGTCTGGCTGATGCTTCACGACGTATTGGGCTCGAGATGAATCTAGATAAGAATAAAACCATGTACAGCAATCTTATTACCCCGAGAACCATCGTCGTCAATGGTACACCTCTTGAAGTTGTCGAAGAATATGTCTACCTTGGACAAACAATACAGTTGGGTAGAAACAACTTCGAGAGGGAAGCCGATAGAAGGATTCAGCTAGGCTAGGCAGCGTTCGGTAAACTACGTCAAGTTTTCACGTCGTCCATACCACAGTGCCTTAAGACAAAAGTCTTTAATGCGTGCGTCCTACCAGTAATGACCTACGGAGCCGAGACGTGGACACTCACAGTGAGACTGATCCATAAGTTCAAAGTCACTCAGCGAGCTATGGAAAAGGCTATGCTCGGAGTTTCTCTGAAAGATAAGATCCGCAATGAGGTAATCCGACAGAGAACCAAAGTAACCGACATAGCCCATCGAATTAGTAGGCTGAAGTGGCAATGGGCTGGTCACATCTCTTGAAAGACGGACGACCGTTGGAGCAGACGTGTCCTTGAGTGGAGACCGCGAATCGGCAAGCGTAGTGTAGGACGCCCACCGGCCAGGTGGAGCGACGACCTGCGAAAGGCGGCCGGAAGAAACTCGATGAGAAGAGCCGAAGACCGGGCTCAGTGGCGTTCATTGGGAGAGGCCTATGTCCAGCAGTGGACGAAAACAGGCTGATGATGATGATGACGATGATGATGATATATTATATATTATTCAGCGGAATTGCACTACATATTTTCATTGCATTAACAGCCCATACTGCTAAAATGCCGCTAGTCGAAAGTAGGTTTTCGAATGAAGTTTCTGGCACTAATTAGGTAAAGCGTTTACCAACACGCTTTGAAATCAAGGTCCAAATGATTTTCAATATTCAATTCATATACTGTATTTTGAATTAGATCTATATCACTGTTAATAGTGAAAGTAAGGTTGAAACTATTATATATACATAACGATAAAATTCTAAATTGCAGGAGGTAATTTTTTTTCAATTATTGAAAACTAAAAGTGTTGAGTGTTAAGTGTTTCTGTGTTTGCTAGTGTTAGTGTGTGTGTGTGTTGTGTTATTGATATGTCCATATGAAGTTTAATAACCGACCAGATTAATTTAATGTTTGGGCTTTTTAAATTTTGGGGCTTATTCAGTAACGTTTGTTATTATTCTCATTAATAGCAACCGCCCACGACTTCGTTTGCGTCGACATTATCAAATATGCTTTGTTTTTATACTTAGTAAAGTATAGTCTAGCATTCTATCCGAGAAAAAATTTTCAAAATTGGTTCAGTAGTTTACTCAGTAGTTTACAGTTTACCTTACATAAATGCTCGTACATATGTACCTACAACTTTATCTTTTTATAATATTTAGTATAGAAGTATAGATAAATGGAATGTATGTATGCATGGGATTATTAGGCGTTCTTATTATGTAGTTCTTTATAAATACACAGTATTTTAAACAATACTTCATCATAACAGGTATGGGAAATAAGGGAATAACATATTCATCTTTCATCATATAATTTATATTCTACCGATTGTCGCAGAATATAGATTTTTGATTGATGTAAGTCTATCATTTATTAAAATACTTTTCTATATTATTTTTTTTCTTTTATTTAAATTATAAAGACTTCTATATTTTTTTTAATCCCCAAAAGAAAGTATCAATACTAAATAAGATATTGAGAAATGTATCATCATCACCCGTATTGTCATTTCCATTGGCCTACTCATCAACTGCATAAATTCAGCAAAAAAGCTCTTACAAAAATACTCAAAGATTGATTCTTCCAAGGAAAAGCGCCAGCCAAACCAATTTACAAATAATTGGAATTAATTAAATTGATCCACGTCTCCGGGCAGATTGATTTACCCCGACTCAAGTTGTACACAAACAATTGCTTAAAAAGTATTTCTTTGAGATTAGATCTTGAGTGATTTATCTCTAGTGTTTCATGCCATTTTTGTAGAGATATTCTAAACTAGAGTGCGCGTCATTCAACTGAAAGTATCAAAGAAACTAAAAACGTTTGAAATTATGGAGAAGCGCATATATGACGATTATAGTGGATTTCGCATTTATAATTAATACTAGCGACCCGCCCCGGCTTCGCACAGATATTATACATATGAATCTTTAATCACTCTATCTATTAAAAAACCGCATCAAAATCCGTTGCGTAGTTTTAAAGATTTAAGCATACATAGGGATATAGGGTCATAGGGACAGAGAAAGCGACTTTGTTTTATACTATGTAGTGATGGTGATAGTGATAAGTCAGACTAATACTATACCTAAATGCGAAAATTTGTATTTAAGTGTATTTGTGTCTTATTGTGTTAGTATGTTAGTTTCTTACTTCTTCACGTGGTAACGGCTCAACAGATTTGAATGAAATTCTATATGGAGATACTATATATATACACGATATCTTCCTTCACTGTTTTTAGAGCGCGTGTTAACACCGCACATTTAAAAAAAGTCAGTGGTGTGGGGTCAGCTGGATTCGAACTCGGGTGCGTCGGATCGAAAGTCGCAAATGCTCCCACTGAGCATGAATGTATAATATATTCTAATTAGGTTTTTTCACATGTGCATGAGCGAGAAGCCGGAGCGGGTGCCTGCCTGGCTTAACACGCGTATACACTCTAGGGGTAGGAGCGAGTTGGACCACGGAAGTGTGAAGTGCGGCAATTAATTTTGCTGGTCATTTACTAAATTTGATGGTCACATAATAAATTTGATGTGCCGATACATTTTTTGGATAGAAGTGTATGGGATCTCAAAGATTATTTCATGGTCGTTATATTTTTTCCTTATTTTTAGTGTACCTATTGTATATTTTTTTCTAATAATTGGACATTACTCAAGGGAATAAAAGCTGTTGTAATTCAACTTTATAAATTTAAAAAACAACTTTATTCTCTTTTGAGCAACAAAGTACCAGGGGAATAGAAATACTGAGGAGGTACAGGTAATTAGGCCGAGTGTTGTATTATTTATTTAAAATGAAGTAGGATTTTTGTTATCAAAAATTCTAATTCCTACTGATATTATAATAAAATTTGTTAACCTCTGTGGCTCAAATCTCAAACATAACTGAGGCTGCAAGTTCTATTCCGGCGACGGGACAAATGTTCGTATACAGAAAAAAAAAGCATTCGTGTCTGAGTGATGACTCAGAATGAATACGAAGATTGAAGAATGAATACGAATGCTTGCGAGTTGCATCCTCGTAGTTCCAGGTTCCCTAGATACAGGGAATCCTTATTAGAGGGTTCTATGTGATCGTTGTGTGTATTTATTCATTATTTATCTCTATATAGTATAAAACAAAGTCGCCACCCGCCGTCTCTACGCTTAGATCTTTTAAACTACGCAATGGATTTTAATGCGATTTTCATCAATAGACAGAGTGATTCAAGAGGAAGGTTTATATGTATAAAATATGCATATAAATTTTCCGTGCGAAGCAGGGGCGCGTCGCTAGTAATACTATATTTCGGTTATTCTGGCAATACCTTAGTAATATCACAGAATACTAAGGGACAGAAGCATCAATCCGCGAAGTAATTTAAACAAATAGCGACTCTCGCTATGACGCAATAAAATTCAATTCAGCTCGCGTAGCGCTGCATATTACCTAACCTACAGAGAGGCGTCTCTTCCTATCGCATAGCTCTTATCTCTTCTAACGCAGCACGTGTAACGACGCGCGACCCGCCGTCGGTGTCCGGCTATGTACTTGTAGCTTCATACCTACAGTGCGGAGTGCGCTAGGCCTGGTAATATTTTTATAGTGATATACGATGAAGTCAATTAATATAGGGCGATGAGCGATGTTCTCGAAAAAATGAATTATTTATATATCTAGGCTTTTGCGGTTACAAGATGTGGTTAGTGGAATTATTGAAGCCTATAGTTTGTGATGTAGTGGCGGAGTTTGCTTGAATCTTGCCTACCTTATAAGGTATTCCGTATAATATTCGAGACTATTTTCTGCGGAATAAATATCTTCCTATCCTTAATCTACTTAATAAAAATGAGAATGAATAGAATAGAATAAAATAGAATTATAATTTATTTGCCTCAAAACAACATGGTTACTATACTTACATATATTCACAAGTCTCTCTCTCTCTATAGTCTCTTTCTGTCCCTCTTGGTGTATACTTTGGATCTTATAGGTACTTTAGATCTTAGAATAACACATAGACTAGCCGTTTGTCACACATCTGATAGGTTTAGTACCGTTCGCCGTGGTCGCTACTTGGATGGGTGACCGTTTGTATGGTATTTACATCTGATCGCTACCGTGCTTCGAAGGGCAAGTTTTCACCTGTTTTTTCACCTGTCTTAGAACAACACTCGTTAGGCCCTGTCGAAGGCCTTCGGGTGGCCTATAAACTCCAACACCATGATTGGCCACACAGCCACACTAGGCGTGCTCACAATGGCTATAAACCAAAAACGCGTTATAACAAAAAGCTTTATAAAAGCGCAGAATTTTTTAAAGCTATAATAAAGAATAACAACTCT
The DNA here is from genome assembly GCA_951640565.1 of Petrophora chlorosata. Classification (NCBI taxonomy): domain Eukaryota; kingdom Metazoa; phylum Arthropoda; class Insecta; order Lepidoptera; family Geometridae; genus Petrophora; species Petrophora chlorosata. The sequence continues at coordinate 2,757,388 of OX621207.1, forward strand.
TATGACTCGCAGTCTGCGGTCCGTGTTCGGCGTTTTAAGGCAACGCTTGTTGCTGCTGGAACTGCGATTCTATCTGCGCTATTTCGATTTGCTTATTATATTATAGCTAAATAGCAGACAGCAGATCGAAAACGTGTTTAAATTCGTAAACATACATTGGATTTACGACGTTATTCCAATACAGTTAAGGTTGATATAAGTGTTACTGCAAAACAACGACATCTCTTGATTATCTAAGGAATCAAATTAGATCCTTTGTGATACTTGATAAGAATCCTTCCAACCATAATAGATGGCGCTACATGATTGTAGTTTAGCTAGCGCAAGAATAAATAATAGCACAGAAGGCGTAGATAGAAAGACCGAAAAAGTCTTTGTTTTATGAAAGAGCACTACTATTCAATAAATTATCAAAATCAATAAAACAAACGGAATCACTAAACACATTTAAGAAACTGCTAAAAGTAGACACATCTTGTCTAACGAATTGTCACTTCTGTAATAATGTATAGCTGCTTACTCTTTGCCTTGTTTATGTGATCATATTTTTTATTTGTCTACCCTAGTTTAAAAATAAACATTTTTACAATTAAAATATTTCCTACCTTATTGTAATTTCTCTCATAAGTGAACTATGTTCTTTTGAGAAATAAATTATCTTAAACCAGAGATAGCAGACCACAGTAAAGATAAACAGCAGGTTGCTTTTTCGTCAATTTTTTTAAATCTGCTTTGTAAAATATCGAGTACCTCAAATCAACACGAGAACGAATCATAACATTCATTGATAGAAGCATCTCTGCGCATTGGGAATGTAATAGACTGATGATGACGATCATAGTATCAATTCCGAACCACTTTCCTATTTCAGTGGAAATATTAACACTGTTATCGTCACTGAAAGCTAATAAACAAACTCGTTCAGTTCCCGTTGAATATTTCAGGGGAGTACACTGCCGGCCAATAATAACGAGCTAATGAATATGCGACGACAGTCTCTCTCGGCGTGGATTTTCGTGAAATACGATGGACGTGGTGTGGTGAACAGATAGTGGTGGACAGTGTACAATACAATACAATATATGTTTATAATATAATATGAAATAATGTGTACCTAATATATGTATGTATGTTTTTATGTAGGCATTTAGAATGTTGCTATTGTATTGTAGTTTATTTTATTGACATTATATGTTGTTATTATTATTGTAGATCTTACATCCCCGTCTTTAACATTATGATAATTCCTCTCCATCCAAAGGTTGCCTGGAAGAGATCGTTTTTAGCAATAAGGCCGCCGATTGTAACACTTTCTTTAATTGTTTTTATGTAATGTCTTTAATTTAATGATTGCAATAAAGCGTGCATCTATCTAGATAGATAGATGAACGCTTAAAAAAGCGTTCATCTAAAGCGTTCATCTACGCTTAATAAAGCGTTCATCTATCTAGATATATAGATGAACGCTTTATAGCAACGAGTAGTAGATAGATATCTATCTACAATACAAAAACTCTTTATTGTATACCAATAACATAAAAAACTATGACAGATAAATGCTATAACTAGGATAGTACAATGAGCGGTCTGTTTTAAAGCGATCTCTTCCAGACAACCTTTGGATGGGCAGTACCACAAGACAAGGAATTGATGTACGTCTACGTTTGACGTACGTAAAAAGTACGTCTGACGTGAAAGCTGTTGTTGTTGTTATTTTTAATCCCCGACACAAAAAAGGAGGGGTGTTATAAGTTTGACCACTATGTGTGTCTGTCTGTGGCACCGTAGGAATGAAACGGGTGAACCGATTTGGATGCGGGTTTTTTTAAATAGGTTTTCTAGCGGTGGTTTTTAGACATGATTAGTCAAAATCGGTTCAGCCGTGTTTTACTTTTTACAAGTTTTTTGTGTCGGGGGTTTTTAAAAATTTAGTTTACTGAAATTCGCTGGCGTATGTGTGTGTTTAGAGCGAGTGTGGCTCAGTGGTATTACTTGCAACTTTCAATCCGACGCGCTGGGTTCAAATCCCGCTTGCCTCGCACCGAAGACCTTCATAAGTTATATGCAAATTTAGTTCTTGCTCTAGAAACGGTGATGGAGAACATCGTATCCAACATGTCCAAAAATTTTTCACAAAAATTCACATGTGACTTCCACCAACCCGTACTGGGTTAGCGTGGTGGATTGTGGCCCGTACTTTCTTTATGAGAGAAGGCCCGAGTTCCAGCAGTGGGAACATGATGGACTGATGACGATGATGATGAGAGGGTTTAGTGCGGGTTGGTGGATGTAACGTTTACTCAAATTTTGTGATTTCTGAACATGGTTTTCTCATGATGTTTTCCTTTACCGTTTTAGAGCAAGTGCTAAATTCACATATAACTTAAGAAAGTTGGTGTAGCGACAGTTGAATTTGAAATTCAGTGCGTCGGAAGGTAAGTAGCATGAGTTTCCGCTGAATCACAAACGCCCTCGAATGTTACTGAAACTGGTAAAATATTTACGTCAGATAAAATTTATATAAAATAGCCTTTTTATTACCCAAAAATGAAATACAATATAACATAAATTTTATTTATATCTATACCTACATTTATAATTTTTTTTCTTAATTTTATTTGGGCCCCCAAATTTGAGTGTAGGCAGACCTAGCGCACTTCACACTGTAAGTACGAAGCTACAAGTACATAGCCGGACACCGACGGCGGGTCGCGCGTCGTTACACGTGCTGCGTCAGAAGAGATAAGAACTATGCGATAGAAAGTGAGGCGCTCTGTAAGTAAATATGACTGGTATGTATGCAGCGCTACGCGAGCTGAATTGAATTTTATTGCGTTAAAGCAAGAGTCGCTATTTGTTTTTAAGCTATTGCATAGCTTCTATCGCGGGCCTTGAGCGTGGAGACCGAATCCAGAAATCCCGTAACGAAAATAACCTAACACCCCCCCCCTCCGAATGCTATGCAATAGCTTTACCACGGCAGTCTCCGAGTGCCACACGTCTTTTTTCTTTGTGGAGTGATGCTTCTGTCCCTTAGTATTCTGTGGACTAGGCCTCCTCGATGCGTTGCCACGTTTTGCGATCTTGAGCGAGTCGTGGCCAGCCCCTGTACCCATATGTCCCCCAAGCGCCAATCGTATATCGTGTTGAACTCATATTAAGGTATAGATTCTCTGCGATAATGTATTATGATGTTCCATTAAGTTTATATCAACTTGTAGTTATCGTATTTTGGTAAAAATGAATGCGCTTTATTCGATTTATTTCTGAATCGACAATAAATTAGACCGTATCTCATTAGTCGTAGTGAAGCTATACCTTAATTTGACCTCAACGCGATATACGATTGGCGTTCGAGGGACATATGGGTAGGGGGGCAGGTTCCACCTGCCACATCGACGACGTCATCGCACTGCCTTCTTTTCGGCCGCCCCCTTGTCCGCGCTCCGTCCGTTTTTTTTTACGCTTAATAGATTTATGTTTGGCCACTATCTCGCCTAATGTGAAGCGATGATGTGGCCTAAGATGGGGCACATAGATTTAGAGAGAGACGGCAGTTGAGCAACTGCTCAGACCCGTCTCCCCGATGGTTCACCGAAATGAAATTTACTTATCCATTATCTATTTATCGGAGATTTTGATAAATTTTAAAGTCATTTAAAAACTGTTCCCTCTTTAAAAGAGCATTATTTTAATTACAACATCTTATCTCCAAGCTATCTAAAATCGAGCTTCCCAAATGTCGAAATCCTCGCGTGAAACCGCATCATTCCAGATTCGCTCATTTCACTTTCATAAGGCTTCAAACGTTGCATGGTTTAAAGAACTTTTAACGAGTAAAGGCGCGTTTATACAAGATCGCATCAAAATTGCTTCGCAACCGCATCGCAACCGCATCTTAACCACATCGTAAACGCATTGCAACGGCATCGCAACCGCATAGCAACCGCATCGAAACCGCATCGCAACCGTATCGCAACCGCATCTTAACCGCATCGCAATCGCAACGAAACCGCGTCGCAACCGCATCGCAACCGCATCGCAACCGCATCGCAACCGCATCGCAACCGCATCGCAACCGCATCGCAAATTTCTTATCATTTCTCCTTGACTATTATCTATCTCTAATCTTGTAGTGATAGGATTAATTTAAAAGAGTCCGCCTTGGAAAGTACCACAACATAGTTAGATATTTAACCGCCAAGCAGAAATGTACCTAATGTCCATACAGTAGTGTTCCAGTTTGAAGGGCACTATTTTAAGCAAAATTATTGGGCATTATGACACAGAGCTCTTTTCTCAGCGTGACGAACGCAGTATCATACAATATTTTGCAAAACAGCGATGACCTGGTGGTAAGCAACACGCCTACCCATTATAGTTGCAGCACCATCTACAACATTGTTATGTAAAATCATCCACGGCACTGCACTACGTTCGTCACCTTAACACAGTAGATCTGAAATCTCATAATGCCCAGTTATTTTGCTGCCTACAATACCCTTAAAACAGGAGCACAATAGAAGAATACACTGCTGCTTGGCAGCAGAACAACTGGCAAAGCGGTGGTATGTTAAAAAAAAGTAAATTCAAATTACGCGTTAAGACTGTTCTAATGAGAAAAGCATACTTTACTGTTCGTAATTACATAGAAGACAAAGATGCTTGGAACATTCCACTTCTGCAAAGTAGCCAACTGGTAAATAAGAGAAAGAGAAACAACATTGTAGAAACCTAAAATATTGTAACAAAATATCTAAAAAAAAAATGCCCGTTTCCTTTTTTTTATATGTCGGCAAACAAGCAGACGGCCCGCCTGATGGTAAACGGTTTCTTGCCGTTTCTTCTGAGTAGTGGTTCTTTTTCCGATACGGTGGTAGAGTCATTGTGATAATTTGACGTTCATAAGTACGTCTGTGATGCCAAAAACGAATAAAGACATTTTGACTTTGACTTTGGTACCACCAACCTAGAGAAGAGACCAACCTTTTATTGTATCGCATCGTGTGTAAGCAGCTTAAAGGAACTTTTAACGCCGTCACATAAATCGCTTGAGTCCGCTCGACGTGAAGCGTAATTAAATACACACATTTGCATTCTGTTGTTAATGTAATTATAAAGTTGCCTCGCTTTGAGCATAATGTAACAACAGACAGTGATTCATCTTATGATAAAGTTGTTCCATAGAAAACAGAAGCAGAGCTACGAGTGGACGTCTATAATAAATGTTGGGCCACCGAAAAGAACATGGCTTCAATATTAAATTTGGCTATAACAATGTCTTAGCAAAGAAAACTAAATATTACTACGTAAAGAAGCGACACTCCCATCCCCCCGCTTATTTGTCGTCACCCGCAACAAACCGATGAAAAATGGGCAATGCCGTCCTTGCGTCACTCGGTTGTCACCGCTCGTTGCGAATGACCAATGAGTGAGATTCGAATGTTTATTTTATATGTGCGATCAATTGATGTTATTTGAGGTTGTTATGACCTTTTTAGGATGACGACGACGACCTGCTTTACAGAGGTAGAGCAGGCCGACTGACTATTTGACTTTGACATATCGACGAAACATATTGAGAAAAAGACGGAGAACGGCTGAAGACGGTAGAGCTGACCAGGGCCTGACCTGACTGAAGGAGGTCTGCCTATCTCTTTTAAAATGATTCGTTATTGTTTTGTGTATGGATGCAAAAAAACCACTTACACAATTAAGAATCGAAGATTTTTTGGTTTTTTGCGTCTCCCAGCCAAGCGATAGTAGGTGTGAAAGAGAAACACTTAGGTTGCTTACGTTTAGCATTGTCCTTGTCGCGCTCGATTCGTATTAGCTCATCCCTACAATAATTACGCACACACACAAAACGTGTGCGGGCAGGCCGGTGCGTCAGTAGTAGTACTAGACAGTTAGCTCGGCGAATTTGTATGGAGTGTCGGGGGTCTGGTCTTAGGTTGCGTAATATATTGTACTCAATCACTATTCTCTCAAATCGGTATTATGTTATGCAGTTTTTGTGATTGATGGTTTATGCTCTCATGTTTTATTTTAGTTAAATTTATTTTAATTATTATTTCATTTAAATTTATTTTAATAAGTATCAATAAATATATAAATAATATTATATAAGTTACTTACGAAAATGAATTAACTAGTTTTCGTAGATTCCTACTGGCTATATCATGATGCCACGGGCTCAAATCCTGTTCCGAACTTCATTTTAGATAAAATTTATAGATTTTAAGAAATATACAAAAAAAATATTCAATGACGGTCGGTTATTTTGATCAGCACCAAACAAGCTCTCGATGCTGACTATAGACCACAAAAACTTGTCAAGCTTAGCAACTGTTGATGTGAGTATATTGCTCATTTTGAGGGAAATACCGCGAATAAATTAGGCAAAAATGGGCTTTATCCTTTTGGAAGTAATTCTATTGTGATGTTGATGTTTTAATTTTAATGATAATGGCGAATTAGCATTGAGGTCTTTCGGCGTACCTAATTTAACGACTATTTAAGTTGATAAAACCTTTTAAATATTTTTGCGAGTGTGGCTCAGTCGGAGCATGTGCGACTTTCGATCCGACGCACTCGAATTCAAATCCCGCTGGCCCCGCACCACTACAGGTGCGGATTTACCATTCGCTCTAAAAATTGTGAAGGATAAACATCGTGAGGAAACCGGCATGTCCAAGAATTAATCACAAAAATTCAAGAACATGTGACATCCACCAATCCGCACTGGGCCAGCGCGGTAAATTATGGCCCATACTTTCTCTATGAAAAAAGGCCCGTGCCCCAGCAGTAGGAACGTGATGGGCTGATGAATTATTTTTGATTTGCTTTGAAAATCGCCATTTTTAGTTAAATACAGGAAACAGTATAGGTTATTTAATTTTAAAATAGCATCCAATTCAACTAATCACTATCACTACAAAGTATAAAACAAAGTCGCTTTCTCTGTCCCTATATCCCTATATACATAGGCTTAATCTTTAAAACTACGCAACGGATTTTGATGTGGTTTTTTTTAATAGATAGAGTGATTGAAGAGGAAGGTTTATATGTATTATAACCGTGCGAAGCCGGGGCGGGTCGCTAATATTAGGTATAAATGCGAATGTATATGTGTTTGTCTCTCTGTCTCTCTGTCAGTGTGTGAGGGTGTGAGGGTGTGTGACGGTGTGTAAGTGTGTGTTTGTGCGCATAATACCGCTTAATTCCATAAAACGGATTTGGATAAAATTTTGGATATCTATTCCTGCGGCTATACCTGTGTTGAGTTACATTCATATAGGTGTTCGCAAAGAAACTGTTAGTTTCTTCGGGATGAAAAGTATTGGTCTTTTTCCAGGACCTAAAGTACCTAAACACTAAATTTTGATGATAAAGGGATAAATAGTAACAACAGACACTCTTTTTAACTGACTTCAAAAGGAGGAGGTTTACAATTCGACGGTATGTTTTATTTTTATATTTTTGTGTGTTTGTTACGCGATTACTCCGTCAATTATAAATTGATTTCGATAATTCTTTTTTGTTTGGTAGGTCATACTTCAGAGGTGGCCCCATATAAATTTTATCGAAATTCATACAGCACTTTTTGAAAAAAATAGCAATAACAAAAAATATGAGTTTAATCTTCAAGTCGGTTCTTGTTTTTTTTGTAACCGACTTTCTAAAAGGAGGAGGTTTGTATTCGACATGGCTGCTTCGCCCAGGGTTAACTTCCGGCGAGGGAACTCCTCAACCGTGAATAGTACAGACACAATATTTTAATTAACACAATATTAATATTAAGATTTTGTAAATGGATTAAACCATAATAGCCTGTTCTAAATCCCATCATGACATAGCTTATACACCCAGGGTTGACTTCCGGCGAGGGAACTCCTCCACAGAGAATAGGACAGACATGAAATTTTTTTGTACATGAATTTAATTGTGATATGCCCGTTTTAACCTTCGTCATGATGTGGCTGCTAGATCATAAAAGCTTGTGTTTAAAATCTTTTTTATTTGAAGTCGGTGCCAGCCAAGTCTAAATGGTAGATATGGTAATGGAAGATAGAAACTACCTACAAGTATCTACCTACTTACTACATACATAGTATTTATCCACTACCTATTAATTTAGTTTTTACTTTTGAGTGCCCATTTGTGGTTTTGAAGTCGGTTTCATTATTTTTGAAAAATATTTTATTCGCATATAGATACTCGTATATTACTACGATAATTAGTAATATAAAAGCAATATAATTTTACTAAGTTTTTCATCGTGACTACTTAGTCACGATAAAAATCACGATAGTTTTATCAAAATAAATCGCAACCAAACTCTTTTTAAGGCAACAACCACATCAATCAAGACCAGCACACATTGTTTGTTAAATAGGAATACCACGGCAAAGTCCGTACACAAGTTGTTAGCAATTTTCTGCCACAAAAGCATTCAGCTGGTACTAGCGTTCCCAAAACTTTTCACTCAACGACTTTTACAACTAATATTACAGCATTTGCCACGTTAAACTCCTGTTAACAGATTCCCAACATTAGATAATACAATTGTCAAGGAACAAACGCGCGACACATCGTTGAGTGTCTTTGTAATGTACGTAAATGGCCGCCTCTGGCTTTTGCATTATATTTGTGTTTGTGATTGAGATTTTAGCTCGTTAGCGGGCTCCTTTGATGACAGAAGCCGACGTCTGCCTTTTCGTTATTCTGTTCATACTGTTTTTTAACCAACTTTTTAGGGTTCCGTACCCTAAGGGTAAAACGGGACCCTATTACTGACACTCCAGTGTCCGTCCGTCCGTCTGTCTGTCTGCCAGTCCGTCTGTCACCAGGCTGTATCTCTTGAGAGATACAGCCTGGTGACAGACGGATAGGACTTAGCAATAAGGCCGCCAATTATCACACTTTCTTGTAAGTATCAAATCTTGTAATTTGATGTTTACAACAAAGCGTTTATCTATTTATCTATCTTTTAGGCCAGAAAAGAATAAAATAGAATTCATTTTATAACACAAAAAAACAGACTTCAATTCCGATGTATTTTCGAAATCCAAAGTAGAGCATCGATTAAATTTATATGGGACCACTTTGTAGCTATTACTGAACCCAACGCAAAATAATTTTCCAAATCGGTTAATAAATGATGGAGTTCTGAGGTCACAAAAAGAATATATATATATATATATATACCATCGAATTGAGAAACCTCCTCCTTTTTTTTGAAGCATGGATTACTAGGCATATGAGACTTAATATCTAATGTCTCGGGGTGGTGAGCGCTATGCAGTGCTACGTAGTGCTTTTTAGGTATTAAAAGTTCTGAGTGGCACTGCAATTGTTATGGGCAGGCGTGGCGCTTACCATCAGGCGAACGACATGCTCGTCTCATCACTCAGTTCAAATCAAAAAAAAAATCAAAATCTCTTTAATCATTTTGGCATCACAGACGCACTTATGAACGTCAAATTATCACAATGACTCTACCACCGTATCGGAAAAAGAACCACTACTCAGAAGATACGGCAAGAAACTGAGGGGCATTTTTTTTTAGAGATTTTGTTACAATTTTTTGGGCTTTTACAATGTTATGTTTCTTATGTACCAGTTGGTTACTTTGCAGAAGTGGAATGTTCCAAGCATCTTTGTCTTCTATGTAATTACGAACAGTGTAGTATGCTTTTCTCATTAGAACATTCTTAACGCGTAATTTGAATTTACTTTCTGTGAGCTCCGTTATACACTTTGGAATTTTATTATAAAAACGTACGCAGTTGCCCATAAAGGACTTATTCGTTTTAGTTAGTCTATACCTAGGTACAACAATCCTATCCTTATTTCTAGTGTTAATGTTATGATGGTCACTATTTACTTTGAATTTTTGGAAGTTTTTGCGAACATGCATTATATTTTCATAAATATATAAAGAAGGTAAAGTTAATATATTAACTTGCTTAAAAAAATCCCTTAACGAGTCACGTGGACCCAACTCGTAAATCGCGCGAACCGCACGCTTTTGTAATATAAAAATAGTATCTATATCCGCAGCAGAACCCCACAGCAAAATGCCATATGACATTATGCTGTGGAAGTATGCAAAGTAAACTAACCGAGCCGTAGCTATATCCGTTAATTGCCTAATTTTACGAACCGCATATGCAGCAGAACTAAGTTTTCCAGATAGAGCATCAATATGAGGACCCCACTGCAACTTCGAGTCTATGCCTATACCTAGGAATACCGTCGCTTTGTCTGTATCGAGTTTATTACTATTGAGCATTACGTTTGGCTCTACATGTCTAACATTAGGCAAAGAGAACTTTAAACATTTCGTCTTTTTCGCGTTTAGTAACAAATTATTCGCAGAGAACCATTTCGAAACAACATCCAATACGTAGTTCACATGCGCCAATTCACTGTCCTTTCTATCTACTTTAAAAATTATCGATGTATCATCAGCGAATAGAACAATATCTGCAAGGTCTTTAACTACAAAGGGTAAATCATTTATATATGCCAAGAATAAAAACGGCCCCAATATTGACCCCTGCGGTACCCCCATTCTGACTAAGGATCCGGAAGATGTTACGCCATTTACCCCAACTTTTTGCTGTCTATCGGTTAAGTAGGACTCAACAAGATTCAGAGCAGTTCCACGAACCCCATAGTGGTAGAGTTTACGAATTAGTGTACGGTGCTCTACACAATCGAAAGCTTTGGAGAGATCACAAAATACACCAATGGCATCCTGTGAACTCTCCCAAGCTTCAAGCACATGTGTTACTAGTTCGACCCCGGCATCTGATGTTGACCTGCATTTCGTGAAACCGAACTGACTCTCGTTCAGTATTTTGTGTTCGTTGAAGTGGGATAAAAGTTGTTTAAGAATAAGTCTTTCAAATATCTTACTTAGAGCCGGAAGCACAGAGACTGGTCTGTAATTCGAGGGATCAGTTTTACTTCCTGATTTGAAGATCGGTGTAATTTTACTATTTTTCATTAAATCGGGAAATGAGCCTGTGTCAATACACATATTAAATATAGCCACGAGATATGGTGCAATAACTTCTATTAATGATTCTAGCATCTTTACTGATATGCCCCACAAATCTTCAGTGGTTTTGGCATTGAGACTTTTGAATGTTTTAATAATTTCAATAGTGGAAGTATATCTGAACTGAAAATCCGGTAAATCTACTGGAAAGTGATCTTTTAGAAGAGCTTCTGCTACATCTGGACTAGAGTTAAGTGTTTTTGTGACGTCCAGGGGTATATTAGAGAAGAAATTTTCAAAAGCATTAGCAACACATTTTGCATTGGAGATTTGTTTATTCTCAACTATTAACTTATATTCCGAATCCCTCGACTTAGTTTGGCCAGTCTCCGTGTTAATGGTTTTCCAGACGGCTTTTATTTTATTATCTGATTTTTTAATTTTACTACTAATATACAAAGATTTTGCACGAATACAGACCTTTTTTAATATTTTGGAATAGTTTCTAACATACTCATGAAAATCTTTATTTGATGTCAAAGATTTCTTGTAATACAAGTCAAACATGTTATCTCTACTCTTGCGTATACCTCTAGTTGCCCAGTCACACAATTGTAATTTCGCCTTTATTTTTACCTTTTTTTTGGGACAAATTTGATTAAATTCTTTGCTAAGTACTGAGAAGAATTCTTTATAAATGATATTTGGGTTATTACTAGTAAATTCGGTATGACTAAGTTTCGAATTTATACTTTTATTAAGTTTTTCTAATCTGCATTTTGTCAATGGTCTATATTCGATTATAGGCTTTGTTTGACGCTTCTCGATTTCGAGTTTAATTGCCAGGCCTTTGTGATCTGACCTGACTCCTCTCATAATTAACATTTGTTTAGGCTTATAGTTTAAAAATATATTGTCTATACAAGTACATGAAGCGGCAGTTACTCTAGTTGGCTCACAGAAAAGATAGTTCAAATTAAATGATTTAAATAAACAAATAAGATTAACTTTGTCAGTTGAATCTACTAAAATATCTATATTGAAGTCGCCACAAACAATAATACTCTTACCAGATTTAGAAATTTTCTTTAGTATGCATTCCATTGTTGACATGAAATTACTGAAGTTTGACGCCGGTGGTCGATAAACACACAATACTATATGACTATCCATTTCTGCACAAGCAACCTCACATACACGTTCCACAGAATATCGTACTATATTAGACCGTTCTTTAAATTTTAGGTTATCTCGAAGAAGTATAATACAGCCTCCTCCTTCAGCAGATATTCTGTTGAACTTACTGGCGACCTGAAAATCTGTAACATTAAATATCATCCTATCTGGTTTTAACCAAGTTTCAGTAAAACATAATATATCAAAATGATGTTTATCTAATAATAATTCAATTTCAAGTATTTTGCCAGAGAAGCGGTTTATATTTTGGTAAAAAAGAGAAATGTCCGCACTCTTCTCTGTTGTCTCATCTACAAGTTTAAACAGTTGATCACAGTATTATTAGTACATGTACTAAAAACTGCAACCTTATTTTTACACATCGTTATATTTCCTATAACTGACTCAATATTATATGCTAACAATGAAGCAATTATATGTCTACATTTCTTAGGACAGTACATGCTGTCCCGTGTTAACTTAAAATTGTAAATAAATTGATTGCTATCAAAAAATAAAAGCTTGTCACTATGACGAGATACCAAGTTAAAAATTAATGCATTTAAAGAATGTATGTGATCATTCTGACTATCAGTCAGAGAGTCTGAGTATGGAAAGGCACAAAGCATTATTTTAAATGCATTTAAGTTCAACAGACAGGTAATTCTAGTAATTACCTCTTGTCTTGACACACCTAAACTTTGGCCTAGGTAGATAATCACAATTGTTCTGCTATCTATCTTAGAACCTAAAATTTTTTTCTCAATTTGAGCATATGATGCTCCTGGCATGCAATGATTTATAACAGTACATTTTATACAATTGTTGAGTAGTACTCCTAATCCTACACCTAATTGGTCTGAAAATACCAAAACTTGGTTAGTATTTTCTTGATCAGTTACTTGTCTAGAGTTGACACACTGGGCCCCCCTCTGGTCCGCCTCTGAACTCAATTTGGGTGGTGTCTGGCTAGACTGAATGTCAGGTTGTGGTTGTGATCGAGTGAAGTCCATCAAGCAGCTACTCTGTAGAGCCTCTATGCTTTCCACATTGTCTTTTACCAAATCCGCCAGTTCAATTGCGGTCTTGTAGTGCTCACTTAGTTGATTTTGAGCTGATTTATAGCTAGAAAAGATATCTTGCAATATTTGTTCCTTAGCAAGCAGCTCAGAGTAAAGCTTTTGTGTGTCATCATCATATAACTGCCTAGTGATGTCTAATTCATCCATACAATTTTGCAGTTTTTCTTCTAGATTCAAATTATCTTTAATCAAGTGTACATTTTTACTGAAGTAGTTCCGTTTTTTTAATTGTTTTTGACATCTGTTTATAATTCTCTTAATCTTCATATATCGCTTCATCTTTTTGTGGCTTTTCAAAACAGGATTCTTACAGGAGGAGTTGTCACTTGTAAGGTCGATGGTAGTTATCGGCTCTGACCTCGGGACACTACATACCAACTCATTATATAAGTTCAGTGTGTCGGCGGCCCGATCATTAAGTTTTGTTAACTTTAATTCTGATATTTCATTATGGGCTTTGTTCAATTCAGTTTCTAGGGCTTTAATACGACTTAAAGCCTCTTCATAGGTCTCGCTACATGTTCTGAACGCTAACACAATGCTTTGGAGGTGATCACACTGTTCGACTGAGTCCAAGTATTTGGTGTGTAGTTCCGATAATTCATTTTTAAGTTCAGTGTTTTTAACAATTATGTTTTTAACCTCAACCTCACTGTCCTCTCTTTCCTGTAGTAGTTGATTACTGAGATCCTTGTAGGTTTTTAGTTCTAGGAGTGCTTTTCTTAGTTTTTCTTCCATATCTCTTGCCAGGGCCTTGCGGGTCATCATCGTGATGACTCAGATAGTTCCTGGAACCCAAAGTAGAAGTACTGAGTAACTGAGCAAATAAGGTTTTTATTGTAGATGGTTTTATGTATCACAAGTCAGTCTCAAAGTGTCTAACTCAGAATTCAAACTATTGTGGAACAGGTAGAAGTGAGAAATGGGAATGTAGAAAATCAGGTTGGAGCACAGAATAGTTGGAGTAAGAATGAAGAAATGAAATTTTAGGCTAATTATAAAGCAAGAAACAGAGTAGACAGAGAGAAGTGTGAGACTTCTACCTGTTTATAACTGTTTTTACTTAATAAGAACTCTGTTATTTCTATAAATATTATTTTACAAACTTATATTTTGGATGTAAGATATTGACTAGATTATCATTGCTTGGTAACAAAAGTTATTAAATTATACTAGGTATCAGTTTGAGACTGAAATTGCTTGATGTTAGGTGTAGTATATGGAAGTAGTTTTTGTCTGCGGCTATGAGTTAAAACATCGACTTTGCTTCCACAAATATGTCAAGCAGAGGGAGAAGTAACAGGAGCCGATTTGTGAGTTATGAACGATTCTCACCAAAGCGAGAAGTGTACTGGGTGTTGTATTTTAGGTATTGTCTTATGTTTGAAAATGTTGATTAAAAGCAATACTCCCCGGGATTCGTGAATAACTCCTATTTGGCTCGTCACAGTTTGAATTCTCCCGTTGCGATAACGTCAGGGTGACAGCCGGACTTCAGATCAATTTTTCTCCATTAAAACTCTTGCACACCAATTCACCAACAATGTCACTATATATTTACACAGTAAACAGTTCTTTCACACGGTTATTAAAACAATTAGACGACCTAAAACTAATATTACAAAATTATTTAGACGGAGCTAACAAATTTCACACCTAATCCTAATGTTGCCACACGGCGAAAAAGCCTAAGTTGACAGGTTTAGATCAAAATCAAATCTATAAATAATAAATATAGAATATTTAATACATTATCAAAAGCGAATTTGAATAAAGGATCATGTTACAAAGATTTGCTCCGATATTAATTCCATCGATCGTCTCTTCAAAAGCCTGTTATAAAAAACGAATACATATTCACACCGGGCCTCACTCGTGAGTCGTCATTAGGTACAGATGTTACATAATTCAATATTCTTCTAAGGTTTAGATAAGAGGAAAAAATGGTAATGATATGAGATGCGCCGAAAAGTGAGCCTTCGATAAGTTTGGAGAGAAATTGGTGCGCTTATATCGAACTATTTTCGTAAGATAAAAGAAGAGGTTGCGCTCATCAATTTGATTCGTAGACGAATCTTTCCTTCTCGACCATTTAGTCTGTCTTCTTTTAACGTCATTTTCAATAGGCCAGATTTCGCAAAGCCATGATAAAGTTTTTAGACAGTCCAACACCAAGGTTGGCCATACACCCGCACCAGAAATAAAGACTAGACCAGATATAAATTATTTTTCAAAAAAACTAAACCGACTTCAAAACCACAAATGGCACTCAAAAGTAAAAAATAAATTAATATAATTATCATAAGCGCTACCCACTCATATATTTGAAGTCGGTGCCAGCCAAGTCTAATAGGTAGCAAATAAATATGTATATAGTAAGTACTACTTGTAGGTAGTATCTATCTACTACCTTTTAGACTTGGCTGGCACCGACTTCAAATATATGAGTGGGTAGCGCTTATGATAATTATATTAATTTATTTTTTACTTTTGAGTGCCATTTGTGGTTTTGAAGTCGGTTTAGTTTTTTTGAAAAATAATTTATGTTACCCTTTTTAGTGAAAAACAAGTTTTAATTAAATTAATTCAAAAAGTTTTTAAGGACAAGCTTTTATGATCTAGAAGCCACATCATGACGAAGTTTAAAACGGGCTATCACAATTAAATGCATGTACAAAAAAATTTCATGTCTGTCCTATATCTCTGTTGAAGAGTTCCCTCGCCGGAAGTCAATCCTGGGTGTATCTGCCATGTCATGATGGAATTTAGAACAGGCTATTATGGTTAAATCCATTTACGAAATGTTGTGTCTGTACTATTCACCGTTGAGGAGTTCCCTCACCGGAAGTCAACCCTGGGTGAAGCAGGTGAAGCAGTCGAATACAAACCTCCACCTTTAGAAAGTTGGTTACGAAAAAAACAAGAACCGACTTAAAGATTAAACTTATATTTTTTGTTTTTGCTATTTTTTTCAAAAACTACTGAATGAATTTCGATAAAATTTATATGGGACCACCTTTGAAGTATTACCTACCAATCAAAAAAAGAATCATCGAAATCAATGCATAATTGGCGGAGAAATCGCGTAACAAACACAAAAAAAAAAAAAAAAAAAATAACCTACCGTCGAATTGTAAACCTCCTCCTTTTTGAAGTCGGTTAAAAACAGATTTACCTGCCAATACGAAAATAAGAACGATAAGCTAGATTATTTCGGCTTTAGTCCAACGCTATTGCTACTTGTGCTTTGTACTTTAAGTTATGGGTGGCACTGCAATTTTTATGGCAAGCGTGGCGCTTACCGTCAAGCAAAAAAATTTTTTTGAGCAATTTTTTTTGACGAGCTTGTCTTTTGCCCCATGTCACTAACTCATGTGACATGTCATGTCTATGTCATGTGCTTGCCTATACCAATGAAAGCATTACCCAGAAATTTGTTCTGCAGAATCCTGCTCACTCGGCGTTCGTCACCCTGAGACAATTAGCTGTTAAGATTTATAACACCCAGTAATTTCGCTGGCTACAATGCCCTTTTAAACCAGAACACACTTGCCTGCGCATTACTGCTTGGTGGCAGAATAACAAAAGGCAAAGAGGTTGTACCCACCCAGACGGCCGCTTGCATACGAAAAGTCTACCACCAGTAGGTACTTGCTCGTCTAAATTGATCAGTTGCATAAAAGGTAAAAATACAATAAAAATATAACTACGTATCTACGAAAATATTTAAGCCAACAGTTTGACGCAAAAACTGCAACCAAACCTCAAAGAAAACCGATAAATCCCCTATCAAAATAAACTTCTGCAATAGATACTCGCATATCTCCGAACTGGATTGACTCGCTCCAAACTTTTTATTGATTTCAATCTCTTATTCTCTCGAGTTAAACTTCAAACTTCTAAGTTTTTAGAGAGTTTAAGATATTTTTGGAGATCTGAAGTAGCATTAAGGCCAAACCACACTCGCTACTTTAACATCGGCGTTCGACAATTCGATCGCTTTTCCGAACCCAGATGCAGCAACTGCTTCACTCACCTCGCGATCGCGGAATTTTGTGTCGCTATAAAAAAAAAATAACCAAAAATATAATGTGAAAATGATAAATATAAATGTATAATGCAATGTCAAATTTAAAGTCTGAATCATAAGTAAAAAATATTATGTAAGAAATAAAAGGCTCCTTTAATTTATTTTTACTTACGAAAAAATGCCCATCGCAGTCATAAATAACAATCGCTAAAACATGCGATCGTGCGATTTACGTGTCGCGATTAAATAATTGCTATTGGCAGATGTAAAAGACACAATCGCTAAATCGCATGCCTGTGATACTCGATCGGCAAAATCCCCAATCGCATATACTAAACGTAGCGCATGTGGTAAGGGCCTTAGTCGGTGATGTCAAAGGACAAAAAGCATTGCAGAGTAGTGAAGTCAAAAAGTTGTCACTCAAGACGCACTAGAGAGTTGTAAGATTGAAAAGTTGTAAGCTAGTGAGACTTTTGACAAGTTTGAACGACATCTTTACGGAGATTCATATATGCTTTTAGTAGGACTCTGGGGATAGATGGGAATATTTTTAGCTTTGACGTTTGTAGGACATGACTAGCAAACTGGATGATTACTAAGTACTTAAAAGTGTCAATTGAGCGAGCTAACTCGCCCATATCGCTTCCTCTCCGCTCTCAACGCTCTCCCGCGCGCCAATCCTGACTGTGATCTGTTTGCGGTTGGATTACAGGAAATATTGTCGGAGTGTATGCGTTTTTGTGAGAGGGATGTATTAATGGCTCTTGGTCTATTTTTCTTTGTATTTGTTACTCGTTTATGTGTCTGTGTCTTTAATATCTTTAATTAATGTTATTGGATTGTCCGTTTTATTTAAAGTAAAATAAATAAATTGCCTTAGCTTTTCATTTTTATTGGGAAATGGGCATGCGTTTGACAACATCTCGCTTCATGGAAAGCGAAGATGCAGCCTAAGGTGCAGCACGCTTGTCTACGAGATGCCGACTCGCTCTAGACTTTAAGGGACAAATTGTAGCTTTTTGGAAAAATAGAAGCTGGTAAAGCATTCCACTCCTTAGCAGTCCGCATGATAAAAGAATCAGCGAAACGTTAGTATGGATAGGTGGGATATTAACAACGTACGGGCGAAACAATTTTCCTTTGACAGATAGATTTTAAAGAAATAAGTACTTGGTTATGAAATATATGGAACTGCGGTATTTTTTTTATGTAACTGATTGAAGAGACGCGCTGGTCGTTCGCCTGATGGTAAGCAATACGCCTGCCCATAACACTAACAGTACCACACAGAACTTTGTTTTGCAATATCCTACGCGGCGCTGTAATGCGCTCGTCACCCTAAAAAATTAGCTGTTAAGATTCATCATCATCAGCCCATCACGTTCCCACTACTGAGACACGGGCCTTCTAGAATGGGCCATAATCCACCACGCTGGCCCAGTGCGGGTTGGTGGATGTCACATGTCCTTGACCTTTTGTGAAAAATTTTTGGACATGCCGGTTTCCTCACGATATTTTTCTTCACCGTTTTAAGAGCGAGGGTTAAATCCGCACATAACTTAAGAAAGTCAGTGGTGCTGGGCCAGCGGGATTCGAACTCGGGTACGTCGGATCGAAAGTCGCACTGAGCCACACTCGTTCTTAAGATTCATAACACCCAGTGATTTCGCTGGCTACAATGCCCTTCAAACCGGAACAAAGTAATGCTTGCGCACTACTGCTTGGCGGCTGAATAACTGGCAAAGAGGTGGTACCCACCTACCTCGATCTCTCGCATACGAGAAACCCTCGTTGAGAAATTTTCATATAGTCTTATGATCTTAGTGCACTAAACTCATTCTACAATCTCCGTGACGGTCGGCCATGCTGCCTTTGTTTATTGTCTTTATTGTTATTTAGTCTCAGACTTCACTAAGGCTACCCAGCGTTGCTCCATTTAAACGTAGCTTCTCTAGTAAAATAAGCATATTATGGTTTGGGTTGACCGTTTGTGTAGTATTTTCATCTGAGCGCTACCGTGCTTTTTTTTTACAACGATCACATATATTGATCCTGGCCCCTAACTAGGATTCCCTGTATCTAGGGAACCAGGAACTATGAGGACCATGGTCCCACAACACCCAGATATAAAACAAATGCTTGCGCTTTTTTTTCTGTTCACAAACATTTGTCCCGTCGCATGAATCGAACCCGCAACCTCAGTGGTGTATGAGATTTGAGCCAACCTGCCCAACCACTGCACCACAGAGGCTGTCAAAAAGCTTCGGAGGGACGTTAAGCCGTCAGTCCCAGTTATTGTCTTAGATCAACATTGGTTAGGCAATGTCGGAGGCCTTTGGGGATCTATAAACTCTGACACCAGGGTTGGCCACACAATCCACGAGCAAGAAAGAAGAATACTTTTGTGGTATTTGTGCGCTGAACTCATTCCAACATCTCTGTGACCATTTCGCTTGTTATTTTACCACGTTTTTATTAAGACACTTCCTTATTTGTCTGTCTGTCGTTCCGGGTGGAATCTTTTAACTCAAATTTGGAGCACTACCCGTTTAGCTATCCAGCTGAAACTTTTAGGGTAGCTCACAACTCGATGATTTTTAATGCAACTGAATGACGAGACGAGCTGATCGTTTGCCTGAAGGTGCAATACGCTAGCCCATAACAATAACAGTACCACCCAGAACTTTGTTTGCAAAATCCTGCACGGCGCTGCACTGCGCTCGTCACCCTGAGACAATTAGCTTTTGAGTCTCATAATGCCCAGTAGTTAGTGTTTCGCTGGCTACAATGCCCTTCAAACCGGAACACAGTAA
Organism: Petrophora chlorosata; assembly: GCA_951640565.1. Lineage (NCBI taxonomy): Eukaryota > Metazoa > Arthropoda > Insecta > Lepidoptera > Geometridae > Petrophora > Petrophora chlorosata. Next base: position 2,777,500 of record OX621207.1, read on the forward strand.
TGCTCGCGCACTACTGCTTGGCGGCTGAATAACTGGCAAAGCGGTGGTACCCGCCCAGACGACCTCTCGCATACGAGAAACCTACCACAAGAAAAACCGATGAGAATACGTATACCATAAAAACGTGTTTTTTTTTTATTTATCTTTACATCTTTATATTAATATAACTAAACGACACATTAACTAATTTATTACGGATTCTTGTCATTATTTTTTGAACTCTGTCTTTACAAGGGCCCAGCCTATTTTTATTTCAATCTAGCTTTCTGAGGCACATAATACATAGGTAACACATATTGACCTTTTTTCGTAGGGTATTTATTAGAGATGTACCGACTAGTCGGGAAAACCGACTATTCGGTTACATTTATAATCGGCGACTAGTCGGCGTAAATCGGAACTCGGCAACTTTATTGACATGATTCAATTCAATTAAGTACTTTCACTATTAACGGTCTAAGCTAAGTCAAAGACTGACCTTTATTTTATTTTCTAAAAAAACACTCAGTACCGCCGGTTTCTTCGAAAACAACATAAGAAAAAATGCAAAGGGAACAACAACCTGTTATGACATCAATGCACAGCGCGGCGGGTGCGAGCTGTAAAAGAAGCACCACGGACATAGACGATGCCAGCTGAACTCCACCGAGCACTCTTGAGAGCGAGTGCGGCTCAGCGGGAACTCGTGCGCCTTTCGATCCGACGCACGCGGGTTCGAATTCCGACTTTGCCTTGCACCAATGACTTATAGTTAAGTGTAGATTTTGCACCCTCGCTCTAAAACGGTGAAGGAAAACATCGTGATGAAACCTGCTTACGCGCTTTGGAGTGGTAGGCTCTGGCCGTGGTTGTAATACCACCCACCCAACAAAGCCATACCGTCAAACGACCTAGTCGTGTTTCGAGATGATGTTGGGTGAACCATCGGGGAGACGGGTCTGAGCAGCCGCTCAACTGCCGTCTCTCTCTAGATCTATGTGCTCCATCTCAGGCCACATCATCGCTTCACATCAGGTGAGATAGTGGCCAAACATAGATCTATTAGGCGTAAAAAAAAAGCAATGATCGGCTTGGCCGACTAGTCGGTCTTTTTGCAACCGACTAGTCGGCTTGTCAGCTAGTCGGCCCATCTCTAGTATTTATAAACACGTATTACTTATGCGTAACTTTGCAAAGGCCGAGATCAAAGTATAACAAGCGTTTTATTCTTTGCCCAGTTTCTTCAAAAGTATTTTTGTTATAAGAAATACGTAAATATTTTTCTTATTCGAATTGTTTAAAGAAAATGTTCTATTGAAGTTATGCTATTTACTTCGCTAATGAAAAATGCTATAACCTTTTACTCGTACCAAGAATTTAAGTTGCTCGTAAGTAATTTAGTTTATTTTTTGTGATTGTTTACCTATTGTACTACTAAAATATTTATTGAATTCAGTAGGCATGTAAAATTGGAATTTGATAATATTTAGTTATTAAGTTACTTGTTCATTTTATTGTGTTTCTGTTTGAAGTTTTGAATGCAATTAAGCATTTTCTTCTGCGTAAATATTTTTTATTTTTTTTTACTATTTATAGGCTTGCGTTTGACCGCTTTCTCACCTGCTGTTAAGTGACGATGCGGTCGAAGATGTAGCACGCTCGCCTAGAAGAAACCTGTTCACTTTTGTCTTAAAGACACCCAGATTGTAGCTATTCGGAAACACAGATGCCGGCAGAGAGTTCCACTCCTTGGCCGTTCGCATTATGAAGGTCGAAGCAAAGCGCTTGGTGCGAGCAGGAGGGATGTCAACCATAAATTGATGACGGCTTTCCGTACGTCTGGTCGTCCGGTGATAGAATGGGGATCATGTAATTCCGTCGCACACTCTCCGAAATGTATCCGGTAAAAGACCGATAGACTGGCAACTTTGCGCCGATGTTCAAGAGTCTGAAGCTTAGTCCTAACCAGCGCATCGTCACCAATGAGCTTTTTGGCTCTTTTTTTCAATGGTCTCCAAGGTTTCGAGCTGGTAATTGGCGGAGCCGTCCCACAGGTGAGAACAGTACTCCATACACGACCGGACTTGTGCTTGATATAGGGCAAAACAGGGCAAATATTTTCTGGCTTCAATGCGTCAGCATTCTATAATGAGTCTTGACTCTTGACCTTTGTAAAAAGACTCTTTTTACCATATTTATCGACAACCTAGCGACGATTATGAAGTCACACAGGTGCCATGTTTGTTATGTATTATCTAACACCATAATACCAAAGAAAACTAAATATTACTATGCGATTAGACTGTCATTGGTGTCAGAATGTGTTTGTTACTTCATGACCCCGACGCAAAAAGGAGGGGTGTTAAAAGTTTGACCACTACGTGTGTCTGTCTATGTGTGGCACCATAGTTCTTAAATGGGTGAACCGATTTGGATGCCGTATTTTTTAATTTTAAAGCAAGTTTTCTAGTGGTGGTTCTTAGACTTTCTTAGATGTTTTATCAAAATTGGTTCAGTCGTTTTTTACTTTTTATAGGTTTTATATCGAGGGTTTTTAAAATGTCATGAATTCATTGTTATATCTTACATAAATTAGGTCATGCGTAATAAACCACTGCCCTACCGTCATACATTTTTAATAGACGTTGCTAGTTTCTGACAAAAGTGTGAATAACTTCGGACATTTTTACGCGGTGTCTTGATCTTATTGTAATTAATAATAATTATAGTAAAAATAAAATTGGTATTATACTAAATAATTTCAACATTCTCGTCTTATAGTTTGTACGGTTTCCGAAAATCTTTCAGGTGTCGCCATAGCAACGCTAGTATTGCCATAGCAACGCTATTGGAACACGATAGCTTCCAATACCAATTTAGTCAAAACAGCTCAATAGCAAGTTGATAGCAATAGCCATCGGCCCGAGATTGAACTAAATATTGACGTTATACAATCGTCTTGCGATGACGCAGTTCAGTATTATAGTTGACAGTTAACCCCCAGGCCTTTCTACTTTGTACGACTGAGCAATATCTGTCAATATTACCGCATACAATCAATACACAGGCAATATTACTGCACCGCTGCCATTTTTTCTTGCACGTCCTGGATGACTAGTAGAAGATGCTATCTAGCATTAAGTCCTCCATGTTCAAACTGTTTTTTTATATACATATAATTAATAAACAAACAAGCAGAGGGCCCACCTGGATGGTTACCGTCGCCTATGGACACCTGCAACACTCGGGGCATTACTGGTGTTTTGTGCTAAAGTATAAATAAATAAATATTGTTCGTTGACAATTCCACCGTATATGGTCTTTGAACCGTATGATTTATCGAAATCTATTTCATTTTGCGAGCCAAAAAAGATTTACATTTTGATTTTGCTTTAGATGTTCAACAAGCTTGAATCAAATCACGATAAAAGGGTAGATATATGGAACAATTAAAACAACGCAATAGAAAACACGACAAATAATAAAAATACCAAATCAACGTTAAAAACGAGTTTGGCTCAGTGGGAACTCGTGCGTCTTACGATCCGACGCACTGGAGTTCGAATCCCACTGGCCTCGCGCCAATGACTCCCTTAAGCTTTGTGCAAATTTAACACTCGCTCTTAAAACGGTGAAGGAAAATATCGTGAGGAAACCCGCATTTCCAAGAATTAATCAAAAAATTCAAAATATGTGACATCCACCAACCCGTACTGGGTTGGCGTGGCGGTTCATGGTCCATACTCTCTCTATGAAAGAAGGCCCGCGTCCCAGCAGTGGGGACTTAAGGGCTGATGATGATAAAAAGTGATTTATGTAGCCGTCGTAATGCGTAGCTTTATTATAAGTTTTTAAACTATCATGGTCACTAACACTAGTATTGTTTATATTATTAATGGAGTATTAACCATGTTTATTAATGAACTGATCATTCGTGATCATGGCGCTTGTAACGGTGCCGAAATTTTGAAAACTGAACTAGCTTAGCTTTATTGCTTACAAATATAAACTTCTTACTAATTACCCTCATTAAAGTCAAACTCTCATAAAAAGGGCCATCAAAGCACTAAATCCTCTAAAATACAAACTTAACATAGATAATAAAAAACAATGAACATAAAACACAAACTCATTTCCACAAACAAGTCATTAACACTAAAACTGGATTTACAGCCGTCGAGAATAAGGCAGCAACTGAAAGGACATTACGCTCCTCGCGAAGGAGGACGCACTACAAACGAAATAAATGAAAAAGGGAATCACCAAATGGGAGTATAAATTCTGTGACTAGGGTCTGTTCTCAAAGGAAAGTATTAAAAATACAACCAACAATCACAGACACCAAACTAGGATTCCTTGTATATAGGGAACCAAGAACTATGAGGTCGACGGTCTCAAGACACCCAGACACGAAACAAATGCTTGCGTTTTTTTCCTGTGTACAAACATTTGTCGCGTCACGGGAAGCAATCTACGTGGTGTATGAGATTTGAGATAACCTATCCAACTACTACACCACAGAGGCTGTCAAACACTAAATTAAATAATAATAAAAAACCGGCCAAGTGCGAGTCGGACTCGCACATGAAGGGTTCCGTACCGTTATCTATAAAGACGGAAATATTTTAATAAAATATACCTATTAAATACAGTTACAGTTTAGTGTGTATATGACGTTTAAATGTGCCTTTTTGTGCCTTTTTAACAAATATCTTTTGACTTTTATTTAAATTTTTGCGAAAGGTATGCAAACTCGTTTAAACGACCACTCCTGCTGTCAAATAAATGTCCAGTTACAAACTAAAGCAAAACTTTCCTTTTATGTATGATTTAGATTTTTTTCGGAGCCACAAAAGTCTGCGAACCCGTCAAGCGATCACCAATCTTGTCAAATAATTGTCTTATTTAAAATGAACCCTAAAACAAAAAAAAGACTACAAACGAAAAAGATAATTCAAAGAACCAATAAACCTGTCGCAGAAATAATCTCGTTATATAACAAACCTTCCGTGTTTATAAAGGGAAGGCGTAAATCCAGTGGAGGGCAATTATCGCAAGCTCTTATCGAAAGCGGGTTTTTTTATAATAATTGTTATAAGGCACGGGTTATTCGTATTCGACGCTTGTTAGATTAAAGCGATTGTGCGCACGCAAGCATTTGTGGTAAAAGTAGAATTAGGTTAGGTGAGAATGAAATTTTGTTTTAATCGCTGGTGTTAAGAGGTAAAAGGGTTAACATTTTTGCTTTTCATCGCTTTTTTTTTTCAAGCCTATACTGTCCCACTGCTGGGCAAGTCCTCCCTCAATCCCTTCCAGCTGTCTCGCTCCTGCGCCACCTTATACCAATTTTCTTGGTGTGCGTCTAGATCGTCTCGCCATCTTTTTCTAGGTGGGCCTCGGCGACGTTGTGCCTTTTCAGGGATCCATTGTATGGAAATATTTTATAGCTTATATGAGCTATATTACTAATAAGAAATTTATATTAAAAAAAAATATTTAAAATTATGTAGCCAGTGAAATTACTGGGCATTACGATTAGTAGGACATTGTAATGTACCTAATTATAATTCATTAAATTAAATTAAATAACAACCTTAAAAATCCCGCGGTTTTCTGAGATAAAAGTAGCCTATGTCCTTTTCCAGAACATAAAGAAACTACATACCAAATTTCATCAAAATCCGTGCAGTAGTTTTTGTGTGATTGATTAACAATCATCCATCCATCCATCAAAAATATTATAAATGCGAAAGCTTGGATGTTTTAACACTCAATCACATAAGAAAGATACAATAAATGTACAAAGAAAATATATGGACGAAGTCACAGGTAACAGTATTAAAACATAATAAAAAAAATACGCCCAACGATCACGTACATGCTGGCACCTAACTAGGATTCTCTGCATCTAGAGAACCAGGGACTACGAGGACCATGGTCCCACAACACCCAGACACGAAAAAAATGTTTGCGCATTTTGTTTCTGTGCACAAACATTTGTCTTAACGAAATCCGAAATCCGAAACGAACCTTCAACCTCAGCGGTGTATGAGATTTGAGCCAACCTACCCAACCACTACACCAAAGGCGATTACGATAAATCATGAAAGCTGTTTAACTTTCAACCTAGCTTCATACGAGGAAATTATATTTTTTATTCAATTTCATGCAAATATGAAGCGTTACAAACGATAATATTATTCCTTTGAGTCGAGGCAAAAAGATCTGTTTTAAATTATAATTTAACAGAAATTAAGCACACATTTTCATAATTCATAAGGAAGACTACGTGAATACGGGGTTTTCTTAATTCATTTAAATTGAAATAGCGGCCCCATTTTTGACAGCCTTTGTGGTGTAGTCACAGTCATGATCATAAGATATTTATTAAATAGGCACAAAAATGCACTTTTAAACGTCAAATACTCACAATACAAATAAATTAAAATATGTTTAAACTGTATATAGGGCGAGTGTGGCTCAGTGGGAGCTCGTGCGACTTTCGATCCGACGCACCCGAGTTCGAATCCCGCTGGCCCCGCACCACTGACTTTCTTAAGTTATGTGCGGATTTAGCACTCGCTCTACAAACGGTGAAGGAAAACATCGTGAGGAAACCGGCATGTCCAAGAATTTTCCACAAAAAGTCAAGGACATGTGACATCTACTAACCCGCACTGGGCTAGCGTGGTGGATTATGGCCCATTCTCTCTCTATGAGAGAAGGCCCGTGTCCCAGCAGTGGGAACGTGGTGGGCTGATGATGATGATGATAATGAAACTGTATTTAAGATATCTTGACTTTGAAAAAAAAAAGGTATGCATGTCTACCTATTTCTTTCCCATACTCAGATTGAAGTCCGGGCTCAGAAAAGAAATGCGAAAAGCGGACTCTTCCAGTGCTTCGGAAATACACCCGCTAGAGAAGATAGCATCCAGAAACTCTGCAGGGATGTCTCTTTTTTCAACTCTTTTAAAATATCTCGAAACATAATTAACTATAAATTAAAATTAACAAAATGTCAAACAACAAGTCTTAGGTCTTGGCTCCCTAGATACAGGGAATCAATCGTTGGACGTTATCGTTATTATTATTTTACTATATATATATATATATATATATAGTAAACTACTAGTCATTGTGTGGCGGGCGCAAGCTGCTAAAGTAGCTCGCGTGGGGCGTGTTGATTTTTTTTAAATGGAGGCTTCCTATCAGTTACGGTTCTAAAGTTATATGTACCATTTTGTTCTAAAAAAAATCTTTTGTATGGTGGCCATTTTGAAAAAAAGCGGAATCCAAATTCTTTTTTTCATTATCGTTATCTACAATCCCGAAAACCCATCGATGCAAAATTTCAGTCGGATCGAGGCAACTTTCAAAATGGCCGCCATTTTTTTTAATTTTTCCAGATTTCCTCCATCATCCTTTATGACATTCGGTCGAGCACTCTATATCTATCTTTAACCATTCAAAAGTTATTTGCTTTTTTATTTTGTATGGCGGCCATGTTTTTTTCCGATTTATAGTTTCCGAGATCCCCTGAGCAGTTCCATTGAGAAAACCCTTTCCGTGGATTTCGGATTTTTCTGGTCTATCGTCTATCTATAGAAAATATAAGAATGACAATGAAAATCGAATACCCAATTTAAATTATATTTAGAATGAAACATCCCGATCCCATACAAATGGCTTTCCAAATATCCTTAGAAAAAAAACACCGTTTCCCTTTCAATTGCTACCAATCTGATTTCGATAAAAAATGAGGTCACATTTGCTCAACCAAACGAAACTGAACGTTAAGTGTAGCAGCGTAGAGGCGAATATAAAGCATCTATTGACGTTTGTAAACATATAAGAACACACAAAATAAAAGCAGCATCACAGTCCAACAGGTTACTTCAATAGGCGCGCAAATGAGTTTAAATATCGTATTCTTAAAATCAAATTCGAATTTCGAACGTAGGTATGTAAAAAAACAGGAAATTAACGGATGCTTAAAGGTGCTTACTATTAGGTATTCTGTGACACGGCACTTACTTTATATAGAGAAATGAGTTTAAATATCGTATTCTTAAAATCAAATTCGAATTTCGAACGTAGGTATGTAAAAAAACAGGAAATCAACGGATGCTTAAAGGTGCGTACTATTAGGTATTCTGTGACACGGCACTTACTTTATATAGAGAAACTTTTTATACGGAACTGTGTGATAAGACGAGCAAGTCGTTCGCCTGATGGTAAGCGCCACGCCTGCCCATAACAATTGCATTGCCACCCAAAACTTAATACCATAAATAGCAGTGCGTAGCTCTGCATTGCGCTCATCACCCTGTGACATCAGATATTAAGTCTCATATGCCCAGTAAATTTGCTGGTTATAATTCCCGGAACAAAGTAATGCTTACGCGCTACTGCTTCGTGGCAGAATTACTGGCAAAGCTGTACCAACCCAGACGGCCTCCCGCCTACGAGAGACCTACCACAAGCTTAACGTATTGCATCATGATAATAGACCGCCTATTGTATACCCTAGTTAAGGTTTATCTATTTTACAAGATTTTATTTAACTTGCAATGTACAGTGGCGGTCAAAAATCCAGTAGCAGTCTCACAAAGCAATAGCATCAAAGTAAATCGCACTAATGACCTTCTTCTACAAAGCGTTTGCAGGCACACACACACCCATACAATGTATTCTTTCATTATGAACCAATCAAAGAGCGAAATTATCAATCGTCTTCCTGTCGTAAACTTTTCAAGTTAATAACTTTTAATTTCGAAGCATTGGATAAGTGTCAATCTGGCTCAGTGGTTTAGAACAGTGTTTAAATGTCGTAAATCATGATATGCTACACGTCGGTTCGAATCCTCTCGTACTATAAATCGTTTTTACATTTTAGTTTTTAGAATTTTGTTTGAAATGTCATCGATGTGGTGTTGTTTCTTTATTTTAATGTTTTAACCAGTTTCTCAAAAGATGAAGGTAGATTTGAAACAAGCTGCAATAGAATAGTGAACTTGTCGGTTGGTGAACTTTGTTGCGAGCGGTAGATTTATTGTTACTGGTGTTGTTTCGTTTGATAGTTATTATTACAAATGCAAGCAAATAGAAATATCGATGAAAGGGCAAATATAGTGACCTTTTATAGAAAAATGGACTTAATATATCTCAAATTTCCAATGAAACCGGCTTATGTGTAAGTTATAATAGATTATGTGATGATATTATTATAGTTGCGTTGTGGTGTAAATTGCTAGTTTAAAAGTGTTCTAATATAATAAAGATTACTCTGTTTTAGAGAAATACTGTGAGTCGTTGAGTAAAACGACACAACGAGGAAGGCAGTCTGCAGAGTCAGAGTAAAAAGTCTCAGCGACTTTTTATGGTGGAACAATATGAAACGAATACAGAACAATAAGAGGAAACGTAATTGCGCACTGTCCACCGCGGACTCCATGCCGAAGGATTACATCACCGAATACCTGCTAAGAAATCATGTTTGACGCGAAGGCATATAAACAGGAATGATTGCGTTTTGCTCGAGAATATATGGATTTTAACTGGAAGACTACTACAATATTTACCGATGATAAAACTTTTAAGTCATAGTTAGTAATAGTAATAGTTAGTAGGTAAATTTGAATGATTTTTTAAAGAAAAATTTGTAGTTTATGGTTATAAGGGGTTAAGCTTCAAACCTCTTTTCCTTGAGAAAATGAATATTTTAAGCTTATATAAACCTTTAATAACCAATAGGTAATAAGAGATGTATTGGTTTCTATTTTTTTTTAAAACTATAAGTAAATAAATGTTTATCATAAGTAGGTTATTAATTATTAAATTACAAAATGTTTTTTAACTTGGATTTTAATAAATGTTCCCTTATGAACGACTATTTTAATTCATGTTTAACAAAGGCTGCAACTTATAGTTTGTTATATTAACAGGGATTTAATCTTAATAATAAATACCAAAAAGTGATCACGGCACTCAGGATTGAACCCATACCCTTATTGACCATCGTATAAGAGTTTACTACTTACTCCACTCCACCATTATTTCATTTTTTAAGTAAACGAATTTAAGCTGTTGTTTTGAGTCGGCTCGGCGTAAAAACCGGATAACTCACTAAGAAGAAAGCGAGTATATACTGTTATCTTTTTCTAATGTTTACCACATGCATCTGACGAAGTGCACCTCCTCATAGTTATACCGTATGACGTTTTGTTGTGTGCGTAAGGACATTATACACACAGAGATAAAATATGCAGCATGCGCGGGCTTACACCGTGTGAGCGATTATCGACTTTAAGGTGCTAATGCACTTTTGTCCGTTTACTGTATGTATGTATGTATGTTGTTTGTTCGGGTGGAATCTTGCAAGCTGAATCAGAACCACTTCCTCTTGTCCTACGAAATTGAAATGTTTATTTGTCAAAGTCTGATGATAATGCAATATTATGGTGACAGCCAGCTGATCTGATGATGGAGACGCAAGGTGGGCAATGGAACTTCTTGACGGATAATCGTAAACGAGTGTTTGGGCTCATTTTAATCTGCTCGCGGTTTCGATTGCCAATTTGTTAAAAGCTTATATTGAAAACTATATTTTTCAACAAAACTTATTTCATGTAATTATGTGTGTAGCTGTGTAGTATGCAATAAAGTGTCATAGTATTGTTTTTTTATGTAACTCAATAATGAGCTGTTTGTTCGCCTGATGGTAAGCAATGCGTCTGCCCATAACAGTAACAGCGCCACTCAGAACATTATTTTGCAAAATCCTGCGCGGCGTTGCACTGCGCTCGTCACCCTGAGACAATTGGCAGTTAACTCTCATAATGCCCAGTAATTACGTTGGCTACAATTGTATTGTATTGTACAATTAATATTTTTATATTAAAAAAAAACATATTAAGTAACTTTCTAAGTCTAAGCAGCATAGTATTGTCCACTATACTTGGAAACGTTGTTCCACAAAAAGTGCGGACAAACCTTTTTTAAAAGCAGCATGTTCAACAACCCTCAACAAAGTGAAAACACACGTAATGCAAAACACCTGATTTAAAATTCAAAAACGTCTGGTTATTGCCCCGAACAGTTAAATGTGGACCCTGAATGTTGACCGTCATGAAATTTATTTTTCCGGGTCAGTTTGTCATGCTATAAATTCTTGGGCCAGGGGACATGTTTTATGGCGCTGTCTTCACTCAGCATTGTACAAACGTTAAATTTACACGGTTTGCGCAAACAGAAACAAATGTCGGCTCATAAACTTGGGTTTGAACTAACTGGGTTTCAGATAAAAGTTTGCTGTCGCTTTCCATTGGCATAGCAAAATGATTTATGCTGAAACAAAAAGTTTTCAAACTTAATTAAGACTCAGGCGTGACGTTGGAAATTTCATCTGTAAATTGAAACGCAATATGTAGTGTAATGTGTAATGCCAGTTATTCAGCCGCAAAGCAGTAGTGCGCGAACATTACTGTGTTCCGGTTTGAAGGGCATTGTTGCCAGCGAAATTACTGGGCATTATGAGGCTCAACAGCTAATTGTCTCAGGGTGACGAGTGCAGTGCAGCGCCACTCAAGGTTTTGCAAAACGATGTTCTGGGTGGTGGTGGTGCTGGCGTATTGCTTACCATCAGGGAAACGACCAGCTCGTCTCGTCATTTAGTTACATAATAAAAAACTGGGTTTTAGATAAAAGTTTGCTGTGTCGCGTTCCATTGGCACAGAAAAAATATTTTTGCGAAAGAAAAATATATTATTGTTTACTAACCGGCTACACTCACGAGAATAAGTCGAGACACTCGACCGGTGTTCGAGCGGTACAGACGCTCATCATCACGGAGTACGTGCGGTCGCGGCGAGTGGTTGGCGCGAACGCTTGGCGTTTAATAAAAAAAAATAGTTTTCAAACTTAATTAAGACTCAGGCGTGACGTTGCGAAAATTCATCTGTAATCTAAAACGCAATGAAAGTATGTAGTGTAATTCCGTCAGATATATTTTTCAATTATACCTTAAATTCAATTATATCGATGTTGTACTTATACATAGTAAGAGCTAGGTATAATTATATATTTTCTATATGTATATCTCACCTCTTACCTATTTATATGTTTTGCTCAACTTGTACTTTTCTATTAGTACAGAAAGCTCCCACACTTATATAAATGCGAATGTTTGTTTGTTTGTTTGTTTGAAGTATTTGTTACTTCTTCACGCTGTAACGGCTTAACAGATTTGAGTGAAATTCGGAATGGAGATAGCTTATACCCTGTTTTTACACATTTTTATCCCGGAGAACCACGGGTGCAGCCGCAGGGCGCAGCTAGTAAAATATAAATCAGATTCTCAGGTACCTAGTTTACGTAGGAGTATTAAAAAATTCAGCTTCCTCACCAAACACACTTGACATTTGCCCCCACTTTAATACCGTCTTAATATTCAGTAAAAATCTTAACAATAATAAGACTACGAATCTATTATTATATCATAAAAGATCTATTATTACGAAATAAATTAATAACGGGCTAGAAAGCCAATTTTTCTGTCCATTGTGTCCAGGATGGCTCTGATAAGGAACAAAGAGATTGAACAATGCCCGCCAGCACAATGCCTTCAATGTGAGCGAATGAAAACGTCGCGTTATTTCAGAGCAGTATAAACACTCCTTAACACCTGTTTATTATGCTTTAGTAAACAGCGTAGAGAATTATAATAAGTATTTAACTTTTTTTGAATCAATTTTTTATGTACTATAAAATATTTTTAAATCAACTTGAAGTAAGTTAGTTTTTTTAGTAAGTAAGTAAGTAAGTTAGTTAGTTTAGTTAATTTAGCCTTATATTTTGCTAGTTTTTATGGTTTTAAGTTAAAAAGTGCCTTTTTGTGTCTATTTAATAGTATACATTTATTCTTTTATATATAACTAGCTGATGCCCGCGACTTCGTACGCGTAGTGAAGTATTCATCCTGCTTCCGACCATTTTCCATCCCACTATAATTCCGTTCCAGTTCCCGTCCTGCTCCTATCTTGTTATCGCACCGTACCGCTTCTGTTCCGTTACCTTCCCACTCCTATCCTGTTACAGTCCCTTTCATATTTCGTTATCGTCCCGCTCTGCTCCCGATCCTATTCCGATCCTAACCGGTTCCGGTTTTTGATCATTTACATGACTCTGCGGTGCGGCGTCAGCGCAAAGTCATCATCATCATCATCATCAGCCCATCAGGTTCCCACTGCTGGGACACGGGCCTTCTCTCATCGAGAGAGTAGCGCAAAGTCATGTAATTGATCAAAACCGCGGTCCGGCTCCGGTATGTGTCCGGCGCCATGTACAATTGTACATACATAAAGCCTAAGTAAAATAAATCTTCGAAACATAAATCTCCTATTTATATAGCTGTTGCCCGCGACTTTGTAAGCTTAGTGAAATAATGCATTTTGCTCCCGGCTATTTCCGGCAGCTCTCGCTTTTATGCCGATTTTGTCCTGCTTCTATCCCAATCCTATCTCGAATTCGTCTCGTTTCTATTCCAATCTTATTCAGCTCTTATCTCGTTTTAAAAAGACATAATACTTACATTATATACATAAATTTCCTATACAAATTTTACCACCCGTTTAAACCTGCCAGGGGATGGTATTCAAAACAATGGTAATAATACAAGTGTAAATTTTTTTTTTGGCTCAGTATATGTAAGTATTTTGGCCAATGGTCAATCATCGTAGCTCCGGAAAAAATATTGTATGTCGTAGGGACATGAAGATACCAGAGATTTCACGAAATCCCTAGGGATATGACATCCAGTTTTGATAAATAGGCTCTCGCCAGAACTCTTGCTTCGTCATCCCTTCGCTCCACTCGCGCATTCGACCATCACTCCGCTCGGGAGGTAGCCGGCTCGCTACGCTCGCCACCTCTCCCCCTCGCTTCATTCTGGCCTTGCGCACTCGTTTTGCTCAGGAACTTCTCGCAAGCTTCTGGCTCCGCGCTTTTTATATACACTCGAGGGGTAAAAGCTAGTCGGACCACGGAGAAGGGGTCCTTCCCATACATGATTATACCATGATTTCGTGGTATCTCTAGGAATTTCGCGAAATTTCAGATATCCTCATTTCCCTGCGACACCTACGGTCAACTACAAAAGTTGCTGAATATTTGTAAATCTTCGATTGACTACACCTTTAGAATTTCTTTTTTTTTCTGAATGTTGCATTTAAAAGTCAATTAAAGTCCTGTACAAATAAGGAAATTGTAAAAAAATGCGTTACGTTAGGATTCATTTCTTTTGCCTAGTCTCTATACCAAGTTTTGCTTTTACCTTATAAGCAAAGGTTTTCCACACCGTTTGCCATCCCGTTTAGACCTTTTAAGATGTTTATAAAGTGCTGAAACATGTGCGTATAGTATCTTCGATTAGTATAAGTACCAAATTTCACCGTCGTAGGTTTAGAAAAAATGTTATATTCCACCTTGTTAAACATTTTGGTGTTGTTGTTCGTTCAATGCGAGTTTCGTTTTAATTTATTACTTTTGTTTGGTCTGTATACGAAATTTCATTGCTACAACTTCATAAGCAAAAATTCTCCATACAAACTTTACCAACCTGTATAACCCTGTTATGGGGATGATTTCAAAACATGGTAAAATACGTGCTTAGAATTATATTGGCTGAAAATTTATAACAAATTTCAACATCGTAGCATTAAAATATATTTGATACTTTCCACCCTGTTTAACCTTGTTAGAGGGTGAATTTCAAAAAATGGCGAATTACGTTTCAATTTATTTCTTTTGCTTACTCTGTGTACCAAATTTAATTGCCATTACTTCATGAACAAAGATTCTTCATATAAACTTAACCACCCCGTTTGAACCGGTTTAGGGATGATTCCAGCAAAATGGTGAAACAGGTGCTTAAAGTTTATCTGTCTGAGTATATGAACCGAATTTCATCGTCGTAGCTTCAAAAAATGTAACTTCATTCCACCCTTATTAAACCTGGTTAGGGGTAGGTTAAAAAATGTAAATCACGTTTTAATTATCTCCATTTTCTTAGTTCGTATACCAAGTTTCATCATAACCACAAACTTCTTAAATAAAAAGATTTTCTATACAAACTTCACCACCCCGCTTGTTGGGGGATGATTTAAAAAAATGTAAAATACATATCTATAATTTCATTGGCTAAGCACATATACCACATTTCATCGCTGTAGCTTAAAATTAATAATCTTCACTTTCCACCCTGTTTAACCCTGTTAAGGGATGATTTTCAAAAATTATAAATCACGTTTTAATTACCTTTTTTACCAAGTTTCATCATAGCCACAAAACTTCATAAACAAAGATTTTCCATACAAATTTTACCACCCCACTTAAGATTGTTAGGGGATGATTTTCAAAAAATGGTGAAATACACATCTATAATTTCATTAGCTTACCACGTATACCACATTTCATCGCTGTAGCTTAAAAATAATAATCTTCACTTTCCACCCTGTTTAACCCTTTTAAGGGATGATTTTCCAAAATTGTAAATCACGTTCTAATAATGTTTGTGAGGTGTGTGTACTAAGTTTCATTGCAATCAACAAAGATTTTTATGTAAACTTTTCCACCTCGTTTAACCCTGTTAGGGGTTGATTTTTGAAAAATGCTGAATACTTTTTTTTTAAACTTCTTCAAACTTAATTTATTTACCCAGTTTCTTTACTGTAGCTATAGTGTGGCATTAATAAAAAATCCTGCTCCATACAAACTTTGCGGCCCTATTTAATGACCTTAGGGGTTGATTTTTGAAAAGTTACTGAAAATATATTTTTATATTCTTATGTTTAGTTAATTTACTAAGTTTCATAACTTTACTAAAAAAACCTACACCATGGAAACTTTGCGACCCCAATAAATGACCTTAAGGGTTGAATTTCGAAAAATGCCAAAAACAAGTTCCTTGTATTCACATGCTTAATGCTCACACAAAATTTGATAACTACTGGTCAAGAAACAATCACCGCAGCATACATTATAGTTTCCGCATTCCAATCTAAAAAACCGCATTAAAACCCTCTTATGGGTTGATTTTCAAAAAACTGTGATACAAGTATTCTTTTATTTCTTTTGCATAGTGTGCTGCCAAAGTTTCGTGACCGTGCGACAAAAGATTTTTTTTTCCCTATACATCCTTTATGACCCCATTTGACCCACTTAAAGGTCAAATTTCGAAAAATCCGTTCTTAAATGACGCCTTCACTACTTGTAGAATACGTGGTCCAAATTTCAGGTTTCTATGTTAAGCGGTTTCGGCTATGCGATGATTGTAGAAAAAAACCCTGTTCTTTTATTATATAGATAATTTTTTTATGCTTTCCCACTGCTGGGCAAAAGTCTCCCCCATTATTTCTTTTAAAGAGCTGGCCAGACGCCTCATAGAAACAACAGGTGACCAAAGAGCTGGCGCTTACCTCGGCCAACGAATTAGTCTGGCCATTCAACGAGGTAACGTCGCCAGCTTTTAGGGCACCTTGCCCGCGGACGGTGACCCAAATTCTGTGTTTTATATTTAATTTCATTTGTTAATTTTGTTCTAGGTTAGTTTAGTTTTTATCACTGTATATATTTTACATAATAGTTTCTAAATAAATTATTACATTTGAGTTTTATAAGAAACAAAGATAAATAAATTATATTTGTTGAACCCCACGGGACTAACGCCGATCGGAAACAAAACTACCCACCTGAGACGGCAAAAATATTTTTTTAACTAATATAGGAAGAAAAACAACAAGGTTGGTCAATATATCATCATTATTCCCACTGCTGTGACACGGTCAAAGTAGAGGAGAACAGACAAACAAGCTCATTCTTTTTACCCGTTAGCAGGCCTAGCGCACTCCGCACTGTAGGTACGAAGCTACAAGTATATAGCCGGACACCGACGGCGGGTCGCGCGTCGTTACACATGCCGCGTCAGAAGAGATAAGAGCTATGCGATAGAAAGAGAGGCGCTCTGTAGGTTAATATAACTGGTAGGTATTCAGCGCTATGCGAGCTGAATTGAATTTTATTGCGTCATAGCAAGAGTCGCTATTTGTTTAAATTTATGTGCAGAGTGATGCTTCTGTCCCTTAGCATTCTGTGCCGTTAGTTTACTTCGTACCGCAATTTGAAAACTCGAATAACATGTCACCGAAATATTACAGCAGCGAATTACGTAACAACGAAATATCAAGACCATAAATAATTATACAACGAAATTCAGGATGTTTCTCACGATGTTTTCCTTCACCGTTTTTAGAGTGAGTATTAAATCCGCACATAACTTAAGAAAATCATTGGTCGGGGCCAACGGAGTTCGAACTCGAGTGCGTCAGATCGAAAGTAACACGTGTTCCCACTGAGCCACACTCGCTCAATACCTACTAATAATTAATTATTAGAAAAAAACGAAAACCGACTTCAATGTATCTTCGAAGTCCAAGAACAAATATGGATATGAAATTTATATGGGACCACTTCGTAGCTATACTAAACCAACGCAAAAATAATTTTCCAAATCGGTTCATAAATGACGGAGATCTGAGGTAACAAACATAAAAAAAATATACAATCGAAGAATCTTATCCTTTTTTTAAAGTCAGCTAAAAAAGAACTGAAGTGGTATTAGTGGTTACTCAAGGTTCTGCTCCAAGGATGCTAGTTTATCAAACCGCGAAGAAATAACATTTTTCTCCCCCTCCTTTGGGCAGATATTTACGAAGGGCATCCATAATCGCAGACACTTCCCCCTGTCATTACGCCGGAGTGGATCGATGTGTAATGTGTATCATTTGCTGCAATTGCTAGATAGTTTTTTTATGTAACTGAGTGAAGAGCAATTCGTCCGCCTGAAGCGCCACACCTGCCCATAACAATTGCAGTGCCACTTTGTATATTTATTTATTTATTTAATTCATTCCTTAATGTTGATTGGAAGAGATCGCTTTTAGCGATAAGTCCACCCATTGTACTTTAGTTTTTAAGTTGTCTTCATGTACCTACTGATTATTTTCGTTTGGTGTACAATAAAGTATTGTGTATGTGTATGTATGTATGTAATGTAGTTAGGTACAACAGTAGTCAAATTGTAGTCAGTTCACTAAGGAAGGACCCTGTCGGGCACGCATTTAGAAGAGAGAAAGACTGCTTCTAAGTATAAAATATACCATAAAGCCTATATTTATCACCCTGAGACCTCAGATAAATAATAAGTCTCAAAGTGTGTTCAAATGTGTTCAAATCAAGAGTGAATAGATTTCCCTAGGCAAAAAAAAATGCGCCATAAACAACGACGCGGTGATGTCAATTCTTATTTTGTACAATGATATTTTTATGTAGCTAAGTGGTGAGGCGAGAAGGTCGTTCGCCTGATGGTAAGCAACACGCCTGCCCATAATAGTTGCAGCGCCACCCAGAACTTTGTTTCGCAAAATCTTCACTGCACTGCGTTCGTCAAGACCCTGACTCAGTCTCCATCCTTATCCTTACTAATATTATACACGCAAAAGTTTGTATGTATAGATCTTTGTTGCTTTTTCACCCAAAAACTACCAAGCCGATTTTGATGAAATTTGGTATGAAGATACTTTAAGACTTGGAATGTCCCGGGAAACCACAGGGCGCAGCTAGTAAATAAATAAATAAATACGCCCAACGATCACAT
Source organism: Petrophora chlorosata (assembly GCA_951640565.1). Lineage (NCBI taxonomy): Eukaryota > Metazoa > Arthropoda > Insecta > Lepidoptera > Geometridae > Petrophora > Petrophora chlorosata. The sequence goes on from OX621207.1 coordinate 2,796,191, forward strand.
ACATAGATCCTGGCCCATAAGTAGGATTCCATGTATCTAGGGAACCAGGAACTATCATATGAGTCTCACAACATCCTGACATGAAACAAATACTCGTGTTTTTTTTCTCTGTGCACAAACATTTGTCCCGTCGCGGGAATCGAATTCACAACCTCAGTGGTGTATCAGTGGTCTAGCAATCTGACTTAAACGGCGCCGTTCATACCGGACACAGTAATGTTTTCACACTACCGCTTGCTTTAATCAAAAAGACGCTCCGATCTCATTGTTCAAGCCAAATTGGCTTCGCATATAACACCCTCCCAAGAGCAATCTTCCCCTCCCATAGAATGAGGAGCAAACATTGTTTTGTTGACCTTGCTTATGAAGAATGACGTTAACTAATTACATTTGGAAGTTGTAATTATCATGTTGTTCCGTTGTTTGTTCGATTATGGGGATCGTGACTCTTCAAGTTAATGTTTTGTTTCATTGTATCGAAGTTGTTCTTTAGGGTACGTGTGTAGTATAGCGATTGGCGTGTTGGATTCGATTTTGTATTGGTGTTTGACGAAGACGTTGCAGCGTGCGTATTGAGTGAGACAAGAGCTAATTGTCTCAGGGTGACGAGCGCGCAGTGCAGTGCCGTGTAGGATTTAGCAAAACACTCCGTGAAGGTGAGCGTCTGTCCCGTAGGCCTAGTCTGAGCTTTGTATAAGAATCCCGAACTCGGTTATCATGTTGCGCCAAGTGGAAGCTGCACTCTATTCGCAGAACAAGTGAATACGTAATTTGGCTATTGAACTCTCACCGTGAGTGGTCTCATTTAATGGTTTTATAAAGGAAACAGTTTAAAAAAAGCAAAATCTCTGTAATATTTGTTATATTTATATATCAGTGTCATTTAAATATGTCAAAATCAATGCTATTTTGTTGATGATATGGGTGCATATCATCAACAAAATAGCATTCTCACGTTTTCTAACAATTCCGTTACAAATCGAAAATCGACTCACTATATTCAAACGTTTCGTGAGCAATCGAAACTCACGGTATTTTTAAGGACTGTACTCATCTAAATATTATAGTATTGTGGTTTAATGTAGTGTTCCGTGTATCTGTCTGGAATAAATGTATTTTCTTTCTTTCTTTCTTAACGTTTTCAAATCGTGTAACCAGTTATTAATTCAAATTATGAATATAATCACGTTTATTTTAAAAATAATATCACAAAAATACCTTTGACTATAAATGCTTTTTATAATTAGTAACAGTGATAAACCTTCCTTATTTCGGGTTTAATTGCCAAAAGATCACGTACAGCCTCGAAGTGTTCCCTTACTCTAATAGTTGTGATTCTCGTGAACTCTCCCCTAATTACTCCTACTAATGAATGGCTTTCGTACGTGCAGCTTACGAATAGCTCTAGGGTGCTTTAGGTTACCTAAACTTTGGCTAGAGATACATTTGTGGTTGCTCCATGTGTGAGAGAGGAAGACTGACTTGTTGTCTCGCTCATGACGAAATCTCAAAAACTAAGAATTGTTGTTTATTGCAAAACGCCTGTTGAGGTGACGTGTGACCAGAATGCTCTCTCATATTTGAGTGAAAAAATCAGCAATGCCATTCAGCGTGGCAATGTGGCTAGCGTTTTGGGCACTTTCCCCTCCAACTTTTAGAATTATTTTATTACATTTTCTATATGTATTTTTTTTTTAACTGTTGTAGAATAGAATAAATTAACATTATTAAGAATAGACTATTATCCATGTAAATTGTTGTACACCACCGTCTATACTCTTTACCACACTGCGCATCCGAGATTTGTCTGGAAGGGATTGCTGTAAGCGATAACCGCCCACTGTACAACTATTTTAGTTATAATAAGCTAGTTAATATAATTTTATATTAATGGACATTTTAAATTGTTATTATTTTATTATTATTATTATAATGCAATTCTTATAGTGTTAATAAGTTGTTTACTGACTTGTAATTAATAATTATGAATATATATATATATATATATATATATATATATATATGTCTGTCTATAGATTTATCTATAAAAAAAATATGTTACTGGTACACAGTAGAGATTTATTTTTTAATAAATAAATAACGCCCAACGATCACATACATAGATCCTGGCCCCCAACTAGGAGTTCCTGTATCTAGGAAACCAGGAACTATGAGGACCATGGTCCCACAACACCCAGACACGAAACAAATGCTTGCGCTTATTTTTCTGTGCACAAACATTTGTCCCGTCGCGGGAATCGAACCCGCCACCTCAGTAGTGTATGAGATTTGAGCCAACCTGCCCAACCACTACACCACAGAGGCTGTCAAATATATAGAAGCGGCATATAAACTAGAAAGTTTCGGCTTAAAAACTTTTTTAAAAGCCAGTATAGTATTGTATCTACTGGCAACCCTATTCGTTATTCTATTTTTTGTTCGGACATGTGGTCCATGATTTCGTTTTAGTTTTCTTTCTTCATTTTAATTGGTCGGTTTAATTAACGTTATTGATTTCAACTGTTTCTTTTTCAATTAACTACGATGAACTGGACGTGGAGCCGTTTTTCAAGGAAATAAAGCGTAGCGCTTGTAGCGTAGCTCGCCTAGCCGATTGTAACAGATCTGTTTCGCTAAGCAACGTTCGACGCCGTCACAACTTGGATCGGTGACCGTTTGTGTGGTATTTAAATCTGAGTGCTTTTGGCCTAAGACAACAACCGATAGGACAACAACCGACACCAGTGTTAGCCACACATCCATACAAGAAAGGAGTTGGAATTAAAAGTACTTATTTGCAATAGGTACATAAATTTATGAATAAATAAATAAAGAACGTCCAACGATAACATACATAGATTTGGACCCTAACTAGGATTCTCTGTATCTAAAGAACCAGGAACTATGAGGACCATGGTCCCACAACACCCAGACACGAAAGAAATACTTGCGCTTTTTTTCTGTGCACAAATATTAATCCTGTTACGGGAATCGAATCCGCAACCTCAGTGGTGTACAAGATTTGAGCCAACCTGCCCAACCACGACACGGCAGAGGCTGTCAATGTATGAAACTTTTAAAGTATGCCCAGCAGGTTATCATAACTACGATTATAATCTATCACCAGGCCTAGCGCACTCCGCACTGTAGGTACGAAGCTGCAAGTACATAGCCGGACACCGACGGCGGGTCGCGCGTCGTTACACGTGCCGCACCAGAAAAGATAAGAGCTATGCGATAGATAGAGAGGCGCTCTGTAGGTTAATATGACTGGTAGATATGCAGCGCTACGCGAGCTTAATTGAATTTTATTGCGTCATAGCAAGAGTCACTATTTGTTTAAATTTCTTTGCGGAGTGATGCTTCTGTCTCTAAGTATTCTGTACTATCACTTAAGTCTATAGCGTAAACACAGAACGCAAACTTTAACTGAAAACGACAACTAATACTCATAAATGAAAACCCAAACCATAAACCCATAACGCAAACGAGAACGTAAGTAGAACGTCAAAAGCGCAATGAAACTATTGAATACGAATGCCATTACTATCAAACGGATCGCCACAAAGCGTGTAACAATCGCCGGGACTAATAACCAGAACAACGGTAAATCGCAAACAACCGTTGTATTTGTAAACGAGCTTACACCAGACAAAGGAAGGGGATGAAGGGGTGAAAAGGGTGAAAAAAGCGAGGCTTACCGCAGGCGGTATTCATTTCTGTCCTTTGTCTGTTCTTCATTAAACGCCGGCGGATCTTGACAATATTAAAAAATTCAAACGAACGCTGAGTTATTGGAGATGAATGGGCGATTTGAGTTTTTTGGTCATTTGGCGTGTCCTTTTGTTTTTTTAGGGTGTCCAGAGATCCAGTGCTGTTTGATATGCTCTACTGTCTATACCCCGAGGCCCACAGGATGCTTCGAAATTCTAAGAAATACGAAAAACCTTAAAAGAAAATATTTAAAATGATGATGCCGTTATTTACTTTCTAATATTTAGATTTTTGAAGCTTGAACAAAAATGTTTTAAGTTTCGTAAATGGATCTAAAATTCCCCGTAACTTGAGAACCAGGAACATGAACCATGGTCACAGAACACAGACACGAAACAAATACTTACGCGTTCATTCCGAGCACAAACGTTTATCCCGTAACGGGAATCAAACTCTCAACCTCAAGGTGTATAAATGAACTGACTCGCCTAATCTCTACTCCACAAAGTCTTGCGTTTACAAAAAGTTTCGCCAAAACACCCTCACTAACAAAAGCGCATCAAAGAAAAATATAGTTCAAACGGAAATCTGACACTTGCCAGGAAGCGAAACACGGTACACCCTCTGAGTTACCTATTCCTATTTCACGATCGTATTTCCAACGTCTTGACCTTTTCCGGCATCGTGTTATTGCTTCCGTAAATTCTTGTAATTCGATGCTAAGCATGACCTCGAGGCCGTTCGAGTCACTTCACTCCAATTAATTTCATTACTCCCCGTAAAATCAAAAGCTCATGAACTCGAAAACGTTCAGCAAAACAAACGAAATTGCCTCAACACCTGAGTCGCCTAATTAACTCAACAAAAGGATCATTACTTTTTAATTAAATTAAAGTTACTCGAATTAAATTTAAACCTGGGACGGGATATGAGTGGAATATCATGTTATTATGAAATAAAATGTTGACAATGTGAACGTTTAATAAACAAAAGCTGGGACAGAACAAAAACATGTTGTAGAGTTAAGCTTTTCATTATTATATTAATCGTAATAACCTGATGGAAATTCATAATTGATTTATTGCATTTATTACAAATGATGTGATCGGGAACGAATCGGCAGAAATCGGAAACTACTGCAAACCGTCAAGAAGAGATAAGTTGGGTATCTAGGACACGTCTTAAGACATGAGAGATACCAACTACTCCAACCAATCATGATCAAAGTAGAGGGAAAGCGACACGTTGGAAGAAGAAAGAACTCCTGGTTGCGCAACATCCGCGAATGGACGAGCATTGCCAGCGTAGAACATCTGTTGTGCTTGGCACAGGATAGGAAAAGCTCGCCGAGCTGACGGCCAACCTCCAGTAGTGTCATAAGAAGAAGAAGAAGTGATCCGACAGATAGCTAAAGTAACCGACATAGCTCACTGAAAACAAGAAGCAAACCGATGTGGCAATGAGCCGGTCACATCTGCCAACGAACCGATAACCGATGGAGTAAACGAGTTCTGGAGTGGAGATCACGTTTAGGTAAACGTAGTGTAGGACGCCCTCCGGCCAGATGAAGTGACGACCTGCGTAAGGTAGCTGGCAGCAACTATATGAGAATAACCGAAGATCAGGCTCAGTGGCGTGTATTGGGAGAGGCCCATGTACAGCAGTAGACTCATACAGGCTGTTGACGATGATAATGATTCATTACATATAATAAAAGCACAGATCTTTATTTAAGCTATTATTTTGAAAAATATCCAGTTTGATGGAGTAAAATAAAATTTGTTAGATTTAGATAGATAGAAAATACTTAATTGCACTTTAAAAAAAAGAATTACTATTGGTATTACATGGAGATAGACCCCACATACATACAAATTCTACAAAATATATATAAAAATAGTACTGCTGCAATTAAAATTCATTCCACTGGTCCAATTTTCAATATAGAAAAGGGGGTCAAACAAGGTGACCCTTTATCTCCAAAACTTTTTACAGCCGTTCTAGAGGAGATTTTTAGAAACTTGGCAGCCAGCTGGATAGAGAGGGGTGTTGTCGTCGGGGAGAAGAGATTAACCAATCTCCGTTTCGCCGACGACATAATACTTTTCTCATCTTCAGCTTCTGAGTTGACACATATGCTAGAAGACCTTAGCAAGGCAAGCTCCGAGGTCGGACTGAAGATGAACATGTCGAAGACCAAAGTCATGACAAACAGTGCAAAACGCCGAATACACGTGGGTGGCGGGGAGATAGAATATGTCCATGAGTATATTTACTTGGGCCAAATAGTCTCCTTCCAGGCGAGACAGGATAAAGAAGTTGCTCGACGCACCGAAAACGCCTGGAGGAGCTATTGGTCCATGAGAGATCTAATGAAGGGCAAACTCCCTCTCTCCCTTAAAAAACGACTCATGGACATGTGCATTCTCCCTGTCCTCACATATGGCGCACAGACTTGGTCTTTGACAGAACATCAAAGGTCCGCACTCGGAGTTTGTCAACGAGCGATGGAGCGCAGTATTCTCGGAGTTAAACTCACCGACCGAATACGTAACACCACACTGCGCTCCAGAACTCAGATCACTGATGTCACTCAGAAAGCTGCTAGGTTGAAATGGGATTGGGCTGGGCACGTCAGCCGCATGTCTGTCGAACTTTGGGCCAAAAGAACAACCGAATGGGTTCCCAACAATGGACGCAGACAACGCGGCAGACCAAGACGGAGATGGCGAGACGAGCTGGATACATTTCTATTAGATTGGCCCATTCTATCTCAAGATCGCGAGAAATGGAAGGAAAGTAGGGAGGCCTTTGCCCTGCAGTGGGACGATATGGGCTGAATATATATTGGTATTACATAATTTTCTTTAAGTACAATAGCCGGTCTTACCACTAAGCAACGCTCACGCCACACAACCATAGGGTAAGGAAAACAACATTTTAAAGACGATAATGTGCAGTAGTAAGATAAGTAAGTAGATTTAATCACTGGAATTACTAGTTTAAGAGCTTTCTGGTATTTTAGACGCTTAATAGTTAATTTATTTACCTATAAAATACAGTACAGGAGACTCTCCATCTCCTGTGTCGAGATCTAGAAGGCAATGCGTTCTATAGGCCATTGTAAATGAAATATTGGTTGACATTGCGGCAATATTGCCGGAGGAAGCAGTTAGCTTATCGGGTGTACTGTTTGCCGTAAGACAACTATCTTAAGCTATAATATTACCTGCGCCTGTTTTGTTAGGTATATATAGCTATATAATCATAGAATAAACAATATTCAAAGTTCTAAGTTCAAAAGTTCTTTATCAGGTTTGGCATCACAGACGCACTTATGAACGTCAATTATTACAATGACTCTACCATCGTATCGGAAAAATAACCACTACTCAGGAAACACGCCAAGAAATATTGGTTATCGTGTCACGCAAAAATATTAATAATTATACGCAGTATTCCTTTTTTTTATGTACACGTGGTAGGTCTGTCGTATGCGGTAGGCCGTTTGTGTAGGTACCACAGCTTTGCCAGTTATTCGGTTGCAGTAGTGTGCAACCATTGCTGTGTTCCGGTTTGAAGGGCATTGTAGCCAGCGAAATTACTGGGCATATGAGACTTAATATTTGGGGTGATAAGCGCAATACATACCTACGCAGTGCTTTTTATGGTATTAGAAGTTCGTCTGATCACTCAGTTCCATAAAAAAAACACGTATCATCACCATAAACAAAAATGTATCTATATACAGAAAAAAAGAAAAATCACATTTATCCAAGAAATAGAGGTACGCTGTGACTCATTGCCAGTCATTGCAGCACATGTTCATAGAAAATCTACACGCGTTATTTAATTGAAGTACTTTTCACTCCTCATCAGTGTGTCTGTTCAGAATAATATTCGCAAATTTACGTTTTAAACCAACATTTGAATAGTGCAATTCCACTGCGGAATACTGAACGCGAGAGGTGGTAGGTAGTGCTGGGACAGTGTGTTAGTCCTTAGTTTTGTGGTTAGTCATCCGTCTTGAGGTCGGTCTTGACTTGTGAAACAAGACCATGGTGACAGAGGCTAGTTTAGTTCGATTTGTGGATCATTAAATGCGTGAAAGAGTGTGGTTTACGTAGTGATGAGACAGTGTGTGTTAGTCCTTAAGTCTTATGGTTAGTCTTCTTATCTTGAGGTCGGTCTTGACTTGAAAAACAAGAGCATGATAACATTGGCTAAGCCAGTGCAATTCTAGTGTGAGAAAGTGTGGTTTGTAGTGATGAGACAGTTTTGTTAGTCCTTAAGTCATGTGATTATGCTTCTGTCTTAAGGCGGTACTTTACGGTTTATCATATAAAATTCAACCATTATTAACTTGAACCATTATTAACTTGTTCACTGAATAGTAGAAATGCCTAAATTAATGCGTGATGAACTATTTACCAGTGGTTATTTACGCAAAAATAGTAAAAAGGTACAATGGTACTATTTTTTTAATTGTACCATTAATGGTACAATTTATATCAGAAGCCTTATATTAATTGTACCATTTTATTAATTTTGCGTAAATAACCACCTGGAAATAGTTCGTCATATTCAATGTACAAGAATAATGGTTGAATTTTGAAAAAGGTACCGTAACGTACCACCTTAAGGCTGGTCTTGATTTAGAGAACAAGTGAGAGTAGCTAGACTAACTAACTAGTGCTAAACATTTTATTTTGTAATACCTAATGCGGGAAAGGGTGTGGTTTGTAGTAATGGCACAACCATTAGTTAATCCTTAGTATTGACATGAGACTACGTCTCCGCGCGATGCCGTGCAGGACTTTGCGATTCAAAGTGCTGGGTGCCACTGCTACTGCTAGCAAGCGTAGCACTTACTATTAGACACAAGATTGCCAGTCTTGTTACATCATGACATTAAAATCAGTCTTGCTTATGTCCCCTTACTAACGCAACTGAACTTTGTAGTTCTCCTTCCCACATAATATACGCGGCACTCGACAAGACATATAACAGCAATTTAAAGCAACTAAGATGAATTTTTCGCGATGTTTATCCTTATTGCCACTCATATAATATGAATAGAGTGTGTCACTCTTGAGGTCTCCTGACGTTTCTACTGAAATATCGCTGTTGTACGAGCAATATCATATTTGCAAATTGGTCTTCCTTTTGTGTTTGTTTAGATCCTGATAAGGGTGCTATTTTATAGTCGCCAGTCTTATCAAAATAGTGAGATCATTGTATCTATGTATTTGTTACGTTTATTTAAATTAATATCGCACATAGTTCAGTTTTCATCTCTTAGTATTGTTTTTCTGCCCGTCATCGTGCGAAAGCTGATCCACATATCATAGATCTATGAAAAATCGCATACTGTCCGATTCTCCAGATCAGTTTTACCACATCTGCAAGATATGGAATAGGCTACCGCCCGAGGTTTTCCCGCGGAGCTATAACATGGGGTACTTTAAAAGAAGGATGAAAAGGGTCCTTTAAGGTAGGCAACGCACCAGTAACGCCTCGAGTGTTGCAGGTGTCCATAGGCGACGGTAACCGCTTACCATCCAGGCGGGCCGTCTGCTCGTTTGTCTATGTATCAAATAAGAAAAATAGTTTACATTCCTTCGTTAGTTTCTTTTTAATCAATAGATACTATGTTTTAGAGCCGTATAAATACCTGAAATACCAATAGTTCAATCTTCATATTTACAATTATTCATAGTTCTTGTAATAACAAAATGGCTTCCGTGCTCCAATTTCAGTACCTAATGCCACCACAATCCAAATTTCCAAGACCCACGGTCGGATGTACTCACAACCAAAATACTGGTTAATTACCATAACTTGACCCAGTTTCCAAATCAGGCCATTTATATTTAGATTCGTGTACTGATCGAAATATCCCTTGACCCGCTGTTTTTTAATGTTTAATTCAATCTGAATTCCATGTTTTGATACCAATCGATCACGCAATACGGAGAATAAGTCCCAACCCAAGTAAAAAAGTGTAGGAAATAATAAGTTTCCAATTACAAAAGGCTATTAGACTATTTTACCGCGTTTTTATTAAGTCACTTTTTTGTCTGTCTGTCGTTCCGGGTGGAATCTTGTAACTCAAATTTCGAGAATTTGCCGATTAGCTATCCGGCTGAAACTTTTAGGGTAGCTCACAATTCGATGACAATGCGTTCCAAATCCATAAAAACGTGGTTTAAAATTAATTTTATTAACTAATAATAATAAAATAATAATAATAATTTCTTGAATTTTTCTAAAAAGTATTTTTTAATATTTGTAGACGTATAAAATTTATAACAAGCTATGCCCCGCGGTTTCTCTCGCGGTTTACCAGGATAAAAAAATAGCTATGTGTCTCTGTTGCGAATTTCATACCAATCCGTTGAGCCGTTACAGCAGAGTGTAGAAGTAACAAATAAATATATACATACATACTTTCGTATTTATATCTAATATTAGTGTGATTAATAAAAATATTATTATAAACTTATTGTAAGTAGAATGGTCTGAACAATATGCTCGTCTCGCCACGTTTACATAAACAAGTCAAATTAAAAAAAACCGGCAAAGTCGCGCACAAAGGGTTTCCATACCATTTTCTATAAAAACGGCAAAAAAATCATGTCTGTTGTATGGGAGCCCCACTTAATTATTGTTTTTTATCCTGCATTTGTTGTTATAGCAGCAACAGAAATACATCATCTGTGAAAATGTCAACTGCCTAACTATCACGGTTAATGAGATACAGCCTGGTGACAGGTGGACAGACAAACAGACCAACGGATAGCAGAGTCTTAGTAATAGGGTCCCGTTTTACCCTTTGGGTACGGAACCCTAAAACTGACTTCTAAATAGTGCCCTGTTGTATCTTTGAAGTCCCAAGTCGAATATTGATGAAATTTAGAGACCTTGAAGCCATAGGTACTAAAATTACTTAACCCAACTCAATAATACCAGGCCTAGCGCACTCCGCACTGTAGGTACGAAGCTACAAGTACATAGCCGGACACCGACGGCGGGTCGCGCGTCGTTACACGTGCCGCGTCAGAAAAAATAAGAGCTATGCGATAAAAAGAGAGGCGCTCTGTAGGTTAATATGACTGGTAGGTATGCAGCGCTACGTGAACTGAATTTAATTTTATTGCGTCATAGCAAGAGTCGCTATTTGTTTAAATTTCTTTGCGGAGTGATGCTTCTGTCCCTTAGTAGTCTGGGATAATACTCGTAATCATTAAATTAGCTCATGAACAAAGAAGTTATGCCCGAACGTACATAAAATATACAGGAATATTTCGAGTTGATTAATCTTTTTTCCGTAAAAATTTTATGGGGAAAGTTTTTGTTCATTTCTTTCATTTCTGGAACCCCTTAATCCTAAGTTGTCCTATAGTCTTTTGATCTGTACACGAAATAGGATCGATTGGCATAGAAAATATTTTTTGGTATTTTAGCATTTTTTTCGCTGACTGTACGTTTTTTCCAAAATATGTGAATGCAGTATCAGAGAGTAGAGAATATCTCAAAAAAATATGGATCGTCTTCTAGGAAAGTTTTAACTATAACGGTTAAGGTTGCCTTGCCCTTACTGCCCAGTCTCAAAAATCCACCTGTAATATAAATCTAGAATAAATCAAGAAAGAAAGTGCTGTTAGCCTGTGTGACTCGGCGGAAAGTTCAAACTTTATAACGTTCGAGCCTTTTATTGTTTGGGCGGACTTTGTCACGCATCTGACTCACAAAGAAATCTTTTTTGTATTAAAAGAGTTACTGGTAATTAAATAAACTCAATATACAGTCAAATTGAGTACCTACCTCCTTCTTTTTTTGAAGTAAACTAAAACAAGATTTTATTGAAAAATATAATTTCAAGACGAGCTTTTAACAAATTCGTAATTGGTACCGCGAGCAGATTAAAATGAGCCCGTACTAGTAGTTTACGATTATCCGTCAAAGAGTTCTATTGCCCACCTTCCATCACCATCATTAGATCAGCTGGCTGTCATCATAATATTGCATTGTCATCAAACTTTGATGAGTATGCTAAAATTTTAACTCCGTAGGATAAGAGGAAGTGGTTCTGATTCAACTTGCAAGATTCCACCCGAACAAACATATAGTTACATACACTGCAAGTTAAACAAAAGCTTGAAGAAAGGAATTAAAGTCATAAAATTCATAATAGCAATAAGCCAAAAATCTAGTTAAGTGCGTGACAGGTGAATGCTATGGTAGAAAGGTGAAATAAAGCGCCTTACCTATTACCATTTTACAAGTCCTCAATAGGTACTCCAATTTCGCTCAATTTTCCGGAACAGTGTGTTCTTTTCATTTCCACGTTGTTCTGGATTGTTCTACAAAAGGCTGTTAACGCCCCCTGACTCGTACTCTTTAGTGACCTTTCTATGGCCACAGTACATTAGAAATCAGTAGGTAGTATTTTGTTAGGTCACTGTTGTACCAAATAATACTAAATATTACCTATTACTTACGGTTGTACTGTGTAATTGTTTCAGGGTAAATTGGCCGTCACTATTATTATTATTGTTTTATTTGTTTTAAGGCTTTCTCGCTATGCGACCAAATCGTCCAGTAACACAAATATATAATAAATTAATTCTTCTTAATCCTTCATCTACTAATTTATACAGATGTACTGGGCTTAATAGGGGATCGGACAGTAATCGAGAAAAAATCTAAAATGTAGTTAGAACGAATGTTCATCGAACCAGAAAGATAATTCAATAAATATTTTTGTGAAATAATAATGATTTATATTTTTAAATCATTAAATAAAATCTAATCATTCTGACATTTTTAATCTGTTCTTCATCTCAAACGAAACAACAATCACAGCGCATGACGTCATTTGTAGGCAAATGCCGTGAGTCAAGCTTGTGTTTATTTAACGTTTTTGCTTTTCATAAAATGTATTCTTGTTAATTTTTTCGTTCCATAACTGCAATATCGTCCCCAAACTTCACAAAACGTATTTAAATAACTTTGCAAGTTTTATTTCGAAGAGATTGTCGTTTTCTACCTACATATGACGTCACAAATTTTGAGGTGACCTTTTGGCGGCAATATTTGAAACATAATATTTAAACATAGTTTTTGGTACTTTTAGAACTTTATTTAATTAAAATAGTATTTTTTATGGCCATATATATAAATTGTAGGTAATATAAAACACTTTTTGAAAAGTTGTCCGATCCCCTATTATCCGAACATGTGATTGTTAGATTTTTTTTCTATTGGATGGTTACCTTAAAACTCAAAAAACTGCTGTACGTTCATAGGTTTTTCGTCCGCTTTAAATTATGCATAAACAGACAGAACGATTTATTGTAAACATTATTTTTTTATGGAACTGATTGTTAAGACGAGCCAAACTTTCGCGTGACGGAGAGCTCCACGTCTGACCATAATAATTGCAGTGCCAACCAGAACTTTTAATATCATAAAAAACTCTGCGTAAAACTGCATTGCACTCATCACCCGAGACATCAGATATTAAGTCTCATATGCCCAGTAATTTCGGTAGCTACAATACCCTTCAAACCGGAACACAGTAATGTAAGGTAGTGCATTAATATTCACTCCTTTACAATTCTAAAAACTTTGGCAGTTCGTAGACTCTTTACTGATACTTACTGTATCACCCCTGACCCAGAAGCTCCCCGCTGCGTTGAGTCGGCAGCTTAATGAAACAACGTGCAGAACCAACGGACCCTATAGACGTTTTATTGTATTTCGGAATCATTGCTGGTAGAGGATTTAAAGATTCCGAGGCTGTGATGGGGTTCTACATATTTAGGAGGTTTTGTCGTATCAAAAAGTGCTTATTTTACTGACTTATTTGTAATTTGGGAAACCGTGTAGCGTTAGGAATATATTTGATATTTGTTCGAGTGTTGTTTTTTTTGTCCATCAGACGGGTAGTACCAGACTTGGCCTAAGCCACCTAATGGCTAAAACCTCTTTCTGCTCTGCCTGTCCACAGACCAGACATCGGTGCCGTTTTCGTCACTTCGTATTTTATTAGATACTAGCGACCCGCCCCGGCTTCGCACGGTTATTATTCATATAAACCTTCCTCTTCAATCACTCTATCTATTAAAAAAACCGCATCAAAATCCGTTGCGTAGTTTTAAAGATTTAAGCATACATAGGGACATAGGGACAGAGAGAGCGACTTTGTTTTATAGTATGTAGTGATAGTGATAGTAATGTAGTGATAGTGACATCGCGCGTACATTAGCTATGCACTTTTTTTTCTTTAATCTAACTAGGTATGTGTTGTGTATCTTATTCAGTAACAATATCATAGTTAGGTAGCATAGTTAGGTCCGAAATGTATTGTAATACCTTACCTTAACTGATGTTTACAAGTTTTGGTGTAGGGTAGCTTAATAAAGAGAAAAAGAAAGAAAGAAAGAAAATGATTTTTATTGCCAATAACTTAACATAACTTAATATAACTACAATATTTATACAGTATTATGGTTTGGCAATAAGAGACAGGAAAGAGACAGGATGAGTTTATAATTATGTGATAATAGCGTTATTAATTATAATTTATCGGTGCCGAAGCACTGTTCATTAAAATACAATAAATATAAATCTTACTAATATTATAAATGCGAAAATTTGTGGAGATGGATGTATCCAACGGCTATTTTTCATCCCGGAAAACCGCGGGGGAAACCGCGGGGATCAAATAGTTATTGATATTGTAGATACATTAGGTACTATTACAGCTGTCAGTTATAAAAACATAAGTCCCGTTCTGCAATTACAGCCAATTCACATAACACGATCCAAGCCGAGTGCGGAAGCTAACATAAAACATAACAGCTGAAAGGAACACTTCATTTTAATTAAGAATAGACTATTAACCTGTGTAATGCTTGACGAGATATAGTACATTAAACGACGGCGTGGAGACGAAAATAGTGAGTCAAAATAGTGCTCGGAGAGATGGGTTGGGGTAGATTATGTTCATGGGTATAGAATGTTCATGGAGACTTTAAAAGCACTATTACAGGCTGTTAAACGGCGGTGTGTTAGTGGTTTTGTTTCTCCCGCTCTAACTAGCTCTTAGTGCGAACGCCGATGGAGTGGAACGCCTTGCCGTCGTCTGTGTTTCCCCATAAATACATTCTACAGGGTAAGCGTGCTACATCTTCGACCACATTGCCGCTCACCATTAGGTAAGAGCGTGGTCTGACCCAGTGCGATGAAAAAAAAAATATGATCCTATGTTAAATGTTCCATTTTGCATGTAATTTTCAAAACTTTCGTCATAGTATAGTTTCATCTTAACGCCATGTTTACATGTGTTTCTTAAGTATACTATAAACTCAGGTACGAGAAACTGACACCCGTCCTATCAGTCTTCACGAGTGCTTCAACATAATACGCGCATAAACCTTTTAGCTGCAACATAAAGGGCTCGAAAGGCCCCGTGAACTTAGCCCTGTGTTAATTAAAGTGTTAATGGGGGTACGAACATTTTTACACAGTGGCTTTGTTGTTTATGTTGGCCGTAATTGTTTTGTGTTCAGGGGAGCCTGTAACTCAATATGGAAAAAAAATATACGGAATGAAGACGTGTTTTTCTTCTAAATTAAATGTTCCGCTCTTGTGAACTTGTTGCGCGGTAGGAAATTTTAATTTAATATTTTTATTTTATATTTATGTACTCAGTCCATGCTTTAGAATAAAATTATAGCGTTAAATTAATAAGAGTAAAAATAAATGGCCGGAAAATAGTTAAGGTTAGCTGAAATATAGCGACGCAGCGAGTCAATAGGCACCGCGCCCGCACCCCGTCGCGTCGCCCCCGCGTATCGTGTCGAAGTCAAAGTCAAAGTCAAAATCTCTTTAACCATTTCGGCATCACAGACGCACTTATGAACGTCAAATTATCTTTATCTTTATTCTAATGCATGAACTGAGTACATACATTTCTAAAAGTATCGAATTTAATTCCATGGAGTATATATTTTTTTTGTTAACCGGTTTATAAATCGTACACGAAGTAGAATAGGTACCTAGGTATAAATCAGATACATGGAAGTGACAGCCTTTGTGGCGTAGTGGTTGGGTAGGTTTTGTCAAATCACATATCAACGCGATTGCCGCGACAGGACAAAAATGTTATTGCAAAGAAAAAAAAAGCGCATGTTCTTTTTTTACTGGTTATAAACTTGCGTTTGATTACAATCTCACGTGATAGTAAGCAATGATGTGGTATAGGGCTGTTCACTCTCTATTTGATGAATATAATGCTCGCCTGTTCACTCTCTATTTGATGAATTCCAAGTTGTACTTGTCATGAAACACAGACGTTGGCAATGAGTTCCACTCCATGACCGTTCGTAAGATCAGGCCTAGCGCACTCCGCACTGTAGGTACGAAGCTACAAGTACATAGCCGGACACCGACAGCGGGTTGCGCGTCGTTACACGTGCCGCGTCAGAAGAGATAAGAGCTATGCGATAGAAAGAGAGGCGCTCTGTAGGTTAATATGACTGGTAGGTATGCAGCGCTACGTGAGCTCAATTGAATTTTATTGTGTCATAGCAAGAGTCGTTTCCTTATTCATAACCGTTTCTGCTTAAATGGCATAGCAAGAGTCGCTATTTGCTTAAATTTCTTTGCGGTGTGATGCTTCTGTCCCTTAGTATTCTGTGGTAAGTTGAAAATGTCTACCATATATGGATGTCGCATATAGCCGTGCATCTGGTTGACTCGCGGGTGTTGTGGGATGATGGCATGGTCATATGATATTCGGATCTTTAGGTATATTATGAAAGCCTTTTATCTTAGCATTCACTAAACCATAAACAGCCTCGGCATTAATAAATTACGATTACAAACTGCGGTCGATGACGTGAGAATTTTTAATTAAAATAAAATCCACGAACGTTTATATGAAAACGAAGTACGAAGAACGGATTATCTTTCCCTTAGAGGATGTACCTTTTACCTTAATTAGCAAGCGGCGAGATTTTTCCTAACGTAGGGTTTCTTTTAGGCTGGGGTGGTATTTAGGTATTAGGTTAATAAGGTAGCTGTGGTATTGTTGTTTTTGGTGACTGTTATAGAAACGTTGTAGGTGAAGAACGACTTCAAAATTTAGCGCAGCTCTTATTCTTATATTCTTTATTGTACACTGTCAAAACATTTAGATGGTGGATTATAAACTATATGTACAAAGGCGAGCTTAACCTTAAGAAGAGTTTTTTTCTAGCAAACCCTGGAGAAAAGAGAACTGTCACTTGAGCTGTTTTATATGGCTTTTACATTTAACGCCCTAGGTTTTTTTGAACTGATTGACAAACGAGATGGTCATTCACTTGATGGTAACCCACATCCATACCCATAACAGTGGCAACGCCACATTTTTGTGCAAAATCTTGAACAGCACTGCACTGCGCTTCATCCTGAGACAATGGTTCGAAAATAACATAATGCCCAGTAATTTAGCTTGTAATAGTGCCCTTCAAACCGGAACACAGTGATGCATACTACTACTAATTTTGGGGTGCCAACCTCTGTGGTGTAGTGGTTGGGCAAGTTGGCCCAAATCTCATACATAGAGGTTGCGGGCTCCATTCACGTGACGGGACAAATTGTGCATAAATAAAAAGCGCAAGCATTTGTTTCGTGTTTGGGTGTTGTGGGACCATGACCCTTGTAGTTGCTGATTTCCTAGATACAGGGAATCCTAGTAAAGGTCCAGGACCTATTTGTGTGGTCGTTGGGCGTTATTGAAAATTCTCTAGTTACAGATAAATATATTGTAGTTAAGTGCCAAGATCTGTGTATCTATTACAGGGCGTAATCACGATTCAACTCAAAACAATGAGACTCAGAAACCTAAGAAATAACAAATAACATAATGCAGGCCTTTGACCCTTTTGGGTCTTTTGGGAGTCAAAGCAACACGTGACCAAAATGCTGGCCTAATATGTTGGCCAAAGGATAAGCATTGCCATTGAACATGGCAATGCTGCCAGCATTTTGGGAACGTTGCCCACTGGTCGTGGTTCATTAGATTAGGTTAGATAAATTAGATAACGATAAAGATAACGATTTTTGTTTTGATAATAAAAAACAATATAAACTTTAACCAAGTTATATTAACCAACCTCATCAGTGAGTATTTCCCTGCACCCGTAACAGAAGTAACAGAACTCAATTCCCTGCGAGCAGTAACTTTGAACTGGGGAACTCGCTGCTATTAATTACTGCATTTGATAACTTCCGCTGTAAACTTTGATTGAGGGAATTAGTCGAACAAAACCTTCGTTTCAAATGTTTGGATTAGTTTGAGTGGAAAATGATATCCTATTCTAAAAATAATTTCAATAGGAAAGTTTGTGAAGATATGAATGTTACTAACCACGCAAAAACTGTTAAACAGATTTTGATCAAATTTTGTAAGTACTTTAGATCTTAAAATAGGATATAAGAAAGAAAGAAAGAAACGTTTATTTGCAACAACTAATTAACTTTAAACATATGACATAAAAAAACAAAACAGAAAACAAAAAAATCATTAAAAGTGTAACAGAATAAATAAATAAAATAGGTAATTGTTGCAAACCGGCCTCAACTCAGCGTGGTGCTGGTCGTGCCACCAGGGCTGGTCTTCCGTTGAGGCTGATATAGGATTAATTTATCCCGGAAAATTGTCCACGTGGCTAAACCCGCGGGTAGCCAGGCAGAAAGCTGGTGCAGCTAGTCAAACTAGTATCATAAATGCGAAAGTGGTTATGTAAGTGTCTGTTACTTTTTCACGCTGTAATGGCTCAACGGATTTAAATTTGGAATGAAGATAGCTTATAACCTGGATGTACCTATATATTATATAGATACATCCAGGTACATTCTTTATTTTATATAGGTACCTTCAATGATCTCAGCAACGACATTGACATTGATCTATTTTTCTCTAGCATACCTGTAGTGAGAAGGCAACTGAGTGACAACTTTTTTAACAAATACAAAGATTCTATTTAATATCATAATTTTTGCTTCTTTCCAGTGTAATCAGATAATCAGATAATCATTTATTCGTACTAAAAATACACGTCAAACAATAATTTCGATAACAGGTAGGTACATAATTAGTACGACTGTCGACAAAACATAGTAGGTATTAATAACATTCAAAAAACATTATTAAATTGAATTGTTTTGGAGTGGTAGGCTCTGGCCGTGGTTGTAATACCACCCACCGAACAAAGCCATGCCGTCAAGCGACCTAGTCGTGTTTCGGGATGATGTTCGGTGAACCATCGGGGAGACGGGTCTGAGCAGCCGCTCAACTGCCGTCTCTCTCTAGATCTATGTGCTCCATCTTAGGCCACATCATTGCTTCACATCAGGCGAGATAGTGGCCAAACATAAATCTATAAAGTGTAAAAAAAAAAAAATTGAATTAATATGAAATACAACAAATCAGACAATAATAATTATATAATTAATCTATATTATATTATGATAATAATAATAATAAAACATTTTAGTGGTAAATGTAATAACAATATTTAAAATTGTTTTGTGCTAGTGAATTCTTCATACGAGTAAAAGGCCTGGTCGATAAGCCAGCGCTTCAATCTACATTTGAAATTTTAATCAGAATGAGTGCAGATATGTTAAAATAAATGAGTCACAATTAATTTAACATTAAGTATACTTTTTAGATCAGCTTATTGTAACTTCTCGGGGTTTCTCTGAACGATCGAATCCGCAACGAGGTGATCCGACAGAGAACCAAAGTAACCGACATAGCTCTCCGAATAAGTAAGCTGAAGTGGCAATGGGCCGGTCACATATGTCGAAGAACCGATAACCGATGGAGTAAACGAGTTCTAGAGTGGAGACCACGTTTAGGCAAACGTAGTGTAGGACGCCCTCCGGCCAGATGGAGCGACGACCTGCGTAAAGTGGCTGGCAGTAATTACATGCGAAGAGCCGAGGATCGGGCTCAGTGGCGTGCATTGGGAGAGGCCTATGTCCAGCAGTGGACTCGTATAGGCTGATGATGATGATGATGATGATTATTGTAACTACTATCACATTACTAACAGTGGAGACTTTTAAATGACTTTGTAATATTTTATTAAGTGCCTATATAGATTTAAATAGTTGATAGTCTTCCTAAAACCGAATAAATAAATAAATAAATAGGTACCTTTTTTACCAGGAAACCGCAGGTAAAACTGCGGGACACAGCTAGTAAATTTTAAGACACTAGCTGCTCCCCGAGGTTCCGGTCGGCTAAGCCGAACTTAAACATACACTACGACCAGAAAAATAAAACTAGTAAGAAAGAAAATATACGTATGATTTTGTATAAATATTTTCTGCGTAGGTATAAACAGTTTTTTAAATTCTTAATTAAATATCTGACGACAAAGTGTAAACAAAAGGTACATATATCTAAATTATAATACCAATTAATAATATGAAACTCAAACTAAAAACCTTAAAAAATGTAATACTAAAATATATTATTAAAAAGAGTCACTTTAGGCAAGGTTCCGAAGATACTGGCAGTGTTCCCCCTTTGAATAGCTAGACTAATTCTTTGTCCGAAGTAGCTGCCAGCTCTTCGGTCTCCTGTGATGTCGACTAACCTTTTTGCTATTTCTTTAAAAAGCTTTATAGCGCTAGGACCCCACGTAGGGTCTGGACACCGAATGGTAAAAGGTACTAATTTCGATTTCTTTTCTTTTCCAGGTACGTGTGGTATGACCAAAACTTCTTTAAGGAAAGGTAACACAGTAATAACTACCAAAATAATACCTAAAAATTACAATTGATAAATAATCAAACAAAGTATATACAAAAAGAGATTCAAACCATAAAACAATCGAACGGTTCTAATAATTTTGGACAGCGATGCGTCCACCACAAGGGTATTAATTGTATTTGTTTAATCACAGATAAATAATCAGATATGAATACAAATGGAACGTTTGACTTTTCGAATTAATCCCGTCCAATAATGGTCGTCGTCCATAGAGTTATCAAAGGAGATGACATTGTTGTCAAACGCGATAATACCCAAACCTATTTACTGTTACTTTTTGAGGAGGCATTAAGCCCACATCTGCAGATTAATCTTTTCCTTGTAGAGTCATCATCATCAACAGCCTGTTGGAGTCCACCGCTGGACATAGACCTCTTCCGATGCACGCCACTGAGTCCGATCTTTGGCTTTTCTCATATAGTTGCTGCCTACTTTACGCAGGTAGTCGCTCCATCTGGCCGGAGATTGTCCTACACTACGCTTACCTAAACGTGGTCTCTACTCTAGTCGTTTACCCCATGGGTTATCGGTTTTTCGACATATGTGACCGGCCCATTGCCACTTCAGCTTACGTATTCGTTGAGCTATGTCGGTTACTTTGGTTCTCGAATTACCTCATTTCGGATTCGAAAGTAGAGTTGATACCCTTACCCTGACCTACTATGACCTACTATGACCCTGTAGGGTAACCTAACACAAAGAACATTTGTTTTTTAAAATCCTGGTGTGAGGTCAATGTGGGTGTGTTGCGTAGTATTTTGCCCAGCGTCGGTTGAGGCTAGAATGATTTGTAGGATGACTCTGTCTCTCTCTGTAAATAATACTATCAATACTATCATATAAAAATATTAGAGGAAAAAAATATATTTAAAAATGTAATCATTGTGTGCGTATAAACGAACACAGTGATCAAATTTTCTAGATCAGGTATATGGTCAGATGACCATAACCTTAGCTGAGAGTCATACGTCTATTTACCGCCTCTTTGGGTGTAAATCCTCAAAGCCGCTGTCCCAACCTCAGTTATTTTTAATTAAAAATGTTTTGAAACCTATCCATCACTCGACGTTATTACACTTCGAAATGTTTATTGTGTTCGCGAATAATTTATTCTGGCAAGGTTTTATTAATATTTGAAGTATTCAGTAAAAAAAAATTACTTAGGAAGAAATTGAACCTGCGTCTTCGGAATACCGTCTCGACGCCTTAACCGACGCCGAAACGAGCCATCTACTCGAGCAACCGAATTTCTTCTTTATTTGTCTCGTTTTACGGAGACGATTCTGCTCAAATGTTTAGTAGGAATAAACGGTTAACCTAACCTAACCGTTTATTCTTACTTGTCCTGTTATGTATGTATTCTGTTGACCGTACTAGGGATTGTTTTCCCAGCAGTTCGGTAATGTCAAACTATACTAATTGACACTGAGATTCGGCCGTCTGCTATGTTCAATAATGTTGTTGACACAACTATTGGGTTTCTTTTTCACCATTAGTTCTGTGGTAGGACTTTTATTTGATAAATTTAAGCGGTTTATTATCGCTTATATTTTTTTATCAGAGTTCCAAGGATTGTTCGGGAAACTAGTGCAGCGTCTTTCTAAGCGATGACCCCCAACAATACTTAAAAAATCTAAAATCTTGATTATTAGTCATTACTGGCAATAAACAACTCAAAAATATATACACGCCAGGCTTCTACAACTCAAAGTAATTAATAAAGTAATCAACATCATCAGCCCATTACGTTCCCACTGCTGGGACTCGGGCCTTCTCTCTATAGAGAGAGAGTATGGGCCAATATCCATCAAGCTGGCCTAGTGCGGGTTTTTGGATGTACACATATTATCCTTTAATTTTTGTGATAAATTCATAGACATGCCAGTTTCCGCACGATGTTTTACTTCACCGTTTTTAGAGCAAGTGTTAAATCCGCGCGCACATAGTCAGTAGTACGGGGCCAGCGGGATTCGAACTCGAGTGCGTCGGATCGAAAGCCGCACGTGCTCCCACTAAACCACACTCGCTCTTTATTTTAAATGAGTAATAAATACTAATAATTGGCAACTATATAATGCGCAACGCACACGTCATCAGCCATAATTTGTTACTAAGCTTATGTGAATACGAAATCATAGTTTATTACATTTATCGGATAATACAGCCCAATTTATGCTTATTGTAAAATACGAGTATTGGCTAATTATCTGTGAATAAACTATGATGATAAATTAGGTGATGCATCAGAAATTAAATTTTGGTCATGTTGTCATTTTACTCCAGGTAGAGCTAAAAATTATTTATTTATAACTTTAGCACAAATAATTACATGGAGGACGTGATGCTTCGTAATATTTTTTACCAGTCATCCAGGATGTGCAGAAGAAAAATTAAAGCGGTGCAGTAAAGCTAAAAAATTTTGGTGAAAATAGTATGAAATATATTATATGTTGGAGTTGTTTTTCTCGTTCCAGCGTTCGGCGAGTCGACACCTGATGATGCCTCGAGTAGACGGCAAAACACGTGTCGTTCAAGGAGGGTTGTTGTTAGGGCTTTCTTTATTTAACATTATTTATTAATTACAAAATTAATACATTATACACCTTATTTTTATATACAATATATATAAATATAAACTCATTATTATATTTATTTTTATTAATATAAATATATTTTTTTTAAAGTGGAGGTATTATTTAAATATATTTGCTATCTACCCCCATACATAATATATTATTCTAACAACAACCTCGTTATACCTACCATAAGCCCTGGTATGTACTCTGAAGTTTCAATGCGTCATATCTAAATGTCGTCTTATTTCTCTTAAGTACCAATCATTGTCAACATGTTTTTCTTGATATCAAATTTCGCTGACCTGTAAGAAAGCGATATAGTTGTTTTTCACATTCATTTTGCTTACTTTGTACTTTTTGCACTAGAAGCTTCGACTTGTTTATTCATTTCAAATTGCTTGTTAAGTACTTTTTGTTCTCGAAGCTTCTATATAGCCCACGCATTAACTAAAGTTATATAAGGAAGTAAATAAGTATAATCAATCATTATTATTCTCTTCGTTCATAAGTGTGGTCACCAGTAGATCAAATAAAGTTCAATTTAATTAAAAATTGTCTTTTGTTATATAAGACACGCGCCGCCCAAATTTGTCTACCTACATAATATTTAACGAAATTACACTACATATCTTCTTTGCGTTTCAGTGTTGTTTATCTTCTCGATATGCGAGTTCAATTATTATTAACTCTGGGAAGTCGTATTTTTAAGCTATTGCATAGCTTCTATCGCGGGCCTTGAGCGTGGAGACCGAATCCAGAAATTCCGTAACGAAAATAACCTAACACCCCCCACTCCGACCGGCACAGCGGTGATACTTTTTAGTTTTGCCATCTATCGATGAATAGCAGAACTTTTAATGACTTTTTGAAATATCACGCTTGTCTCTTTAGTTCAACAACTCGCCTCTAGGTGGCATTGGTTGTATCGGCGTTACTGCGTAAGCTATTGAGTTGATATAATATATACATTAAGTTGATAAAAAATGCTATGCAATAGCTTTACCGCGGCAGTCTCCGAGTGCCACACGTCTTTTTCTGTCTAAATCTCTTATAATGTATTACAAATACCCAGTTAAAGTTACATTATATGCATTGTAGCTTATACGCCGGCACGTAGCTCCTGCAAACATTGTCGGAACAAATACATCTATTTGGACACTCAGAGCAAACAATTGGTTGGGAAGCGAGTTCCAAGCGGACGTTCTTTCTCGATATTCCACGATCTATGTGCCGAGTTACAGGAGGTCGAGATGGCTTCTTTTCGATTGGTTGAGAGATTCCATTGAACTGTATCGAAAATGCAAGATTTTTATGGTTGAATTTGTACAAAACTGTTCTTCATTCTCGTGTGAGGGTGTGGCCACTGGTGTCCGATTTAAAACCTCCCGAAGGCCTTTGACATATTCTAAAGAACATTCCGGACCATTGCCCTCCGACGCAAGGAAGCTGTCAGATGTCATGTGTCGGTGTGATGATGACTCCACAACAGTCACCCGGATCCGGATAAGAAGACGATCGGCGCAACGCCACCCTTGCATGTTAGAAGTCCCGCCTATTCGTACGAAGCGTTAGCTCATCCTACTTAATACATACAGCTAAGGAGTGGAACGCCCTGCCATCATCTGTGTTTCCTATTCAATAAAACCTGGATGTGTTCAAATCAAGAGTTTATAGATAATTACGAGGCAAGCGTGCTTCATCTTCGACCACATCGTTGCTTCCCATCAGGTGATATCGTGGTCAAACGTTGGCCAATTCAGATGTAAAAAAAGCCAATTAAACTGGTGGCCGAAGAGAATGTTGCTCAACCTTATAACACACCTGTTACGAAATCATCATCAGCCAACGTTTCCACTGCTGAAACTCAAGCCTTCTGTTTTATAGAACTGAGTTATTTATTTATTAAATTTTTATTATTTTATTATTTTATTATTTTATTATTTTATTATTTTATTATTTTATTATTTTATTATTTTATTATTTTATTATTTTATTATTTTATTATTTTATTATTTTATTATTTTATTATTTTATTATTTTATTATTTTATTATTTTATTATTTTATTATTTTATTATTTTATTATTTTATTATTTTATTATTTTATTATTTTATTATTTTATTATTTTATTATTTTATTATTTTATTATTTTATTATTTTATTATTTTATTATTTTATTATTTTATTATTTTATTATTTTATTATTTTATTATTTTATTATTTTATTATTTTATTATTTTATTATTTTATTATTTTATTATTTTATTATTATTTTTGAAGTCCAAGGTCGAATATTGATGAAATTTATATGGGACCACCTTCAAACTATACTGAACCCAACGATGTTTTTAACAAGTGTTTTCCCGCGAATTTGTTTACTTATACGACAGAGGAAGTCCATATTCGTGTTTCTTCCAAAACTATTTTTATTTCAGGCAACATTAAAATAAGTTACAGATGTTATTTACTTATTCTACGGCCCATATAAATATATACCTTAGAACTAACATACATATAATTTATGTTAAAATATTTATGTGACACGTTTTGTCAGCGACGTGTGACGCAACTGCGCGGTGTCAGCTGATAGCTGGTGACCTGGTGTTATGAAACGACCATGTCGTTCACCCGATGGTAAGCACCACGCCTGCCTATAACAATTGCAGTGCCACCCAGAACTTTTAGTAACTTAACAGCACTGCGTAGTACTGCCGTACTGATTGTACTCATCACTCCGAGATATCAGATATTGTAAGTCTCATATATGCCCAGTAATTTTGCTGGCTACAATGCCCTTCAAATATTAACACATTAACAGGCGGAGAAAGTCATAATACGAATGCATGATATACCAAGCTGCAACAACTATAGCAACAATCAATCAATATCAATATATAGCAACTTGGTGCATTTCCTTGGATTTTGATTATTGGACTTTTTTTTTACGCTTAATAGATCTATGTTTGGCCACTATCTCGCCTGATGTGAAGCGATAATGTGGCCTAAGATGGAGCACATAGATGTAGAGAGAGACGGCAGTTGAGCGCCTGCTCAGACCCGTCTCCTCGATGGTTTACCGAACATCATCACGAAACACGACTAGGTCGCTTGACGGCATGGCTTTGTTCGGTGGGTGGTACTACAACCACGGCCAGAGCCTACCACTCCAAAGCGCGTAAGCGGGTTTCATCACGATGTTTTCCTTCACCGTTTTAGAGCGAGCGTGCAAAATCTGCACTTAACTATGCCAGTTTTCTTACAATGTTTTCCTTCACCGATTTAAGAGCGAGTGTTCAAGCCGCACACATATTATGAAAACTTATTGGTGCGGGGCCTAGCACATATTAAGCATTTTTATCAATATTTTCTATACAATAAAATGTAATTATTCCTTACCATAATTCTTAAAACAGATGCGCTCACATTCAAAATAGCTGTACCTATCAGTTAAAACTGTAACGCGCCAACTTTTCCAAAACTGATTATAACTAGCGATCCTTTTTTCCAACCTTCTGCTTCTACAAATTTCGATAGGCCCCCATTGGGTCGGAATCCGAAAAGTAACAATTCGGAAGTCGATTTAAGTTCGGCCAAGTTGGGCCTAAGTCGGCCCATTCGGACCTTCTCAGTTGGCGGGAATTTATCCGCCATATTTGGAGCTTCGGGCTCTCGAGGCGGAATGATCGAGATATTATGTAGCAAGTGCGTCTGGCCTTTAGGCAGGGTTATATTCTTCGTTGTTACTAGGGAGAACTTCGTCCCCGTCACTTATTTTATGTTCAACAATTGAACTTTTAGCCTTGGTCTTAGTGAAGAAGCCTCTTAAATAAATACGCCCAACGATTGCATACGTAGACCCTGACCCCTAACTAGGATTTCCTTTGTCTAGAGAACTAGGAACTACAAGGACCTTCTTATTTTAAATAAATATTTACGTGATTCATCGGGATTCCAAAAGTTAACGAACAATAGCACACACATTTTTATAAATATGCTAATATTTCATTGAAAGGCTAGAAGAAAAAGAGCAGAATTAAGTCGCCTGTTCATATATTGTGATTAAAATAAACAAATGAATAACAGTGGCATTACCATTCTAGACTTTAAATAGCTAGGTATACCAAGCAACTGCTTTATACGTTCATCATCCTGAGACATACTGAGTAACTTATGTTTAGGTACATTCGGATTTTAATTTTTGAAGTAGACGTGTAACATTATAAATCTGAGATAGAATGTCCAAGTGAAGGATGTTTTATCTATTGTTATGTTTCTATGCAACTGATCAATAAGACGTGCAAGTTGCTCGTGCCTGTTGCATAGTAAGCGCCACGATTTACCATACCAATTGCAGTGCCAACCAGAACTCTTAATACCATGCAAAGTACTGCGTAGCACTTAATAATATTGCGCTCATCACCTCGAGACATCACATATTTAATCTCATATGACCAGTGATTTCACTGGCTACAATGCTCTTCATACCGGAACACAGTAATGCTTGCGCACTACTGCTGGGCAGCTGAATAAGCGACAATGCATGCGACAAGGCATGCGAGAGGACCTAGTAATCTTTAACTTTAACCAACAAAATATTTACGATTATTTAAACTATTTAAACCGATCTTACTCACGTTCGACCACGTTCGCGAGCGTCGTAAATTGGTTTCATCATCATCAGCTCATCACGTACCCACTGCTGGGACACGGGCCTTCTTTCATAAAGAGAGTATGGTGGATGTCACATTAACTTGAATTTTTGTGATAAATTCTTGGATATGCCGGTTTCCTCAC
This sequence comes from Petrophora chlorosata, assembly GCA_951640565.1. Classification (NCBI taxonomy): domain Eukaryota; kingdom Metazoa; phylum Arthropoda; class Insecta; order Lepidoptera; family Geometridae; genus Petrophora; species Petrophora chlorosata. The sequence continues at coordinate 2,824,118 of OX621207.1, forward strand.
GATGTTTTTCGTCACCGTTTTTAGAGCTAGTTTAAAAATCCGCACAAAACTTAAGAAAGTCAGTGATGCGGGGCCAGCGGGATTCGAACTCAGGTGCGTCGGATCGAAAGTCGCACGTTCTCCCACTGAGCCACACTCGCTCCAATAACAATGGAAAATTGGTTAAAACATTTTTCAATAATTAAGAAGAAGAAAAATGATATTACTCGCGCAGGGATCGAACCTGGGTCTTCGGAATACCGTCCCGACGCCTTAACCACTGGGCCAGCGAGCCAACTGGTCGAGCAACCAAATTTCTTCTATCCTTCTTATATCGTACCGAGCAATATCATTTTTCTTTTTCCTAAATAATTAAAATCTTGAGATTTTCGCCTAGCACCTAGCTAAGCGCTAATTTATTATTATTATATACAGCATAGGCCAAAACGCTAAAATAATAATAACTATTATTATTAAACTCTTTATTTCAGGCAATATTAAAGTACAACAAAGTAAAATTAACAGAGGCCCATAGAATATATACAAACTAACATACATACAAAAATTAAAATTACATTAAATAAACCACACTCACTACTTCACAGAGTTCAAAAATTTCGCTCCTTCCCTATATCTCCGGTATACTACCCTACAGGCCAGAAGTCAGAATTCAGGAACAAATCAAATAATGCATTCAATATCAAACATTTGGTATAAACAGTTTAAATAATGTGTCAGTTATGACAGTTTGAAATGAAATAAAGCATGTAGGCCTACAGGAAAATATGTACCTATCTAATCTGACCTGAGCCTTGCAATTACCCGCTATACCTTAGTCTAGTCTAGACCATTAATCATGAGGCAGGTGATCGAACTATACTTCATAGTCTATAAATCGTATTACGTAGCTAATCACACGCTTCAGTAGTAGGCACTAATCCACCGACTCACTAATTAGAAGGCACTTGATGTGTTGACAAGGCTCTAATTTATTACAAAGAAGGTCAAATACTATGACATTATGTTCTAGTCTAGGAAATACGATCGATGAAAAAGATTGTTACATTTTTTTTTATTTAATTGAATGGCGAGACGAGCTGGTCGTTTGCCTGATGGTAAGCAATACGTCAGCCCATAACAATAACAGCACCACCCGGAACTTAGTTTTGCAAAATCCTGCGCGGCACTGCACCACGCTCGTCACCCTGAGACAATTAGCTGTTGAGTCTCCTAATGCCCAGTAATTTCGCTGGCTACAATGCCCTTCAAACCGGAACACAGTAATGCTTGCGCACTACTGCTTGACGGTTGAATAACTGGCAAAGCGTTGGTACCCACCCAGACGGCATGCCGGTTGCATACCAACTTAGTTTAGTGAGTACCTTCTGAATGTAAAACTAAGTCACCATTCGCGTTCTCTTTCTGTTTCTCCACTTACTTCTTCTAGAGAGAAAGAAAGAATTTCCCCTCAGTTTTTTGCCGTATCTTCTGAGTAGTGGTTCTTTTTCCGATATAATGGTAGAGTCATTGTAATAATTGACGTTTATAAGTACGTCTGTGAGAACAAAATTGAAATAAAGAACTTTTGAATTGAATTGAATTGACAAAACTGCACACAACAAACAACGCCCATAGATTCACAAGTACAGGGCCCTAATTCACTATGACAACTTGGCGATTCCTTGCTTCGAGGAAACGTCGATACCTTCATTAATAAACGACATCTGAGAAATGTGTATTCTCTCTGACGTGTCATATATATGAATATATGAATGCGTCATAGAGATGTCGTTTATTAATGAAGGTATCGACGTGATTTTGAAGCAAGGAATCGCCAAGTTGTCATAATGAATTGGGGCTCAGGAGGAGTTCTAATCCACGCAATAGATTTTAATTACGATGTTCACTGTCATTAAGAAAAATTTTACGTAAAGATAATCAATGTACAATACATTCTAATTAAGTTTTTGTACGGGAATGTAAAAAAATGATAACACATTTAGTAAATTACATCCGTGCGGAGCCGGGGCGGGTCGATAGAGAAAGAATAATATTTAAGATCCCTGTGACATGTATGATGCAATAAATGATTGAATATGAATAGAATAAATTTGAACGGCTAGTAGAGCCGTAGGCTAGTGGCGCAAAGACTTGGTCTTTGACAGAACATCAAAGGTCCGCACTCGGAGTTTGTCAACGAGCGATGGAGCGCAGTATTCTCGGAGTTAAACTCACCGATCGAATACGTAACACCACACTGCGCTCCAGAACTCAGATCACTGATGTCACTCAGAACGCTGCTAGGTTGAAATGGGATTGGGCTGGGCACGTCAGCCGCATGTCTGTCGAACTTTGGGCCAAAAGAACAACCGAATGGGTTCCCAACAAGGGACGCAGACAACGCGGCAGACCAAGACGGAGATGGCGAGACGAGCTGGATACATTTCTATTAGATTGGCCCATTCTATCTCAAGACCGCGAGAAATGGAAGGAAAGTAGGCCTTTGCCCTGCAGTGGGACGATATGTGCTGAATATAATAATTATAATAATATAATAAGTAGAGCCGTTTAAATTCATTCTCGATCGTATGCATTACCTTACTAGACTCATCACTGTCAGAATTGAAGAAATTATACAAAAACAGAGGTTCTGCTGATATTTCGAAGAATTCTTACTGCCAGTTTCCTCGCATTATTATGTGTGTTACGAGATACAGCAAAGCAAGTCCTGCCCTTGAACTGTCTCCCCTCGCTATTATCACATACATCATCCCTTATTTACACTGAAATTGCTAGTCGCATCTGTTTATAACGTCCTACATGGGAATAAGTCCTGTCTCCTTTGCAAATAGAGTCGAGACGAAATAAGTAAAATATCAGTAAGTATTTAGTATTCAGAGTACAAGTATTCAGAGTACGAGTATTCAGAGTACGCGTTCCATCGTACGTACGTACGTACGTACATACGTTCTATATTAGTGTGTGCTTAATTAATATATGTTATTTGATTTTTATTGCTTTGGTTTTTTTAATTTTGGATTATCGACGACTTTTGGGGAGTATGAATTCAAAGCACGAGCATATTCAAAGCATGTAGAACTAATTTGATTCACGCTCTTCATATTTGATGAATATCACACGCTATAAACAACGACGATGTCTGCATACTAGGTACTTTATTTTATACGTAATCAATACTCTTTCACAAAATAAGAACTAGAATTTAGACGTTTGAGCTAATTAATACCTGTTCTACATACATGGTTTAGTATCTGTCCCTAAAACAGACAAATACTTTCCGGCATTTGAGTCTATCCGGTAAACACGTTTGTCCCCGTAATTCCATTATGGATGGACCCCGTGCCTTCTGTATTATTCAACGTCTCGGAATCTTTGAGATCATGTTTTGTTACGTTTTTGGGGGATTAGACGTATTTTGTTGCGAAGAAATCAAGGGACGTGAGGTCGTGACAACCCAACCTTTGTTTTGGGATCTCAAGGACAAAACAGTGCTATTTTACGTCGGCTATCTTTGCGAATAATAGAACAGATAGATGATCTATTTATTCGTGTCCTGTGACATTATAGGTATTGTTTTTATAAAAAAATACTTAGTCTCTAAGTCATATCAAGTATTAAGTATCTAATACTTACAGCATCATATAATAGCATTAAAAGTTTTTGTGAAAAATTAAAAACAGACTTCATTTAATTATTTATTCTGATTGATGACTAATTAAAATTAACATAAGAAGACTGACAATTAAAAAATCCATAATTTAATTATATTATGTAGACATTAACTTATTTTTTCTGTATTAAAAATTGTTAGTTATGATAATTTTAAATGGGAGTTAATAATAAGATTCTGCAATATGTAGTGTAAAAACACTACATATTTTCATTGCGTTTCAGTAATAAGATTTATACATTGAAATTAAAAAACGTTATTTTTATTTTTGTTTAATATTTTTTTAATGATATGTTACAATTTACCTACTAAAATAATTATAAGTCACTTATTAACCACATATGGATGTTAAGTCTGAAATAAATGATTTTATATTATATATTATATTATTAACAATAAAGTCTTGCATCTCTGACTGTTACGTAGTTCTCACACAATCCGCTGCCTAGTCAAATACTCACAAATCACAAACCTAAACTTGCGTCACCGCAGCTCTGCTCACACATAAATTACCTACTCAAGGGGAAGCACCCTAAACAATATTCCGAGGGTATAATATTATACGGCACGTTGACGTAGGCCCGCCGCTGTTTTTCAACGTCCCTCCGTGTGAGATGGAACGTAAACATGACTGCTCATGAGATATGTACGGGACTTACCTCAGCTAAAGGAAGGTTTGGACGTAAGGGATTGCGTGTGTGTCTAATGTCACGCGTTCTTACTTATTTAGTTGTATGTTTATCTGTCTATATTTTAATGTAAAGAATGATGGATCCAGACATGCGTTTTGTAATTACCGCTGCCAATGTTAGATATTTTAAATAATTAGAAAAAGGAAATGATATTCCTAGAGCAGGGATCGAGCTTGCGTCTACGGAATACTGTCCCGTTGCCTTAATCACTGGGCAACCTAGCTTCTTATGTTATGTGCAAATGGTACACTCGCTCTAACAACAGTGAAGGAAAACATCGTGACGAAACCGGCATGTCCAAGAATTAACAACAAAAATTCAAGGACATGTGACATCAACTAACGCGCACTGGGCCAGTGGCAGTGTGGCGGAATTACGGCCCATACTCTCTCTAAGAGAGAAGGCCCGTGTCCTAGCAGTGGGAACGTAACGGGCTGATGACGACCGCACGCAAGCGCGTACGTCTCAACGTGGCTTTAAGCACTAAAATAATTATATCGTAGCTACTGAAGTTTACATAGGTCCTGATTGATGAATCGATCCCGAGTTCGGACGTTGTAATATTATTTCTATTGAAAACACCGTTTTGTTTCTATAACCATGAACTTTATTAAGGGTTAACATTTGCTTACGTACACCGATTCGAAATTATTCCGATAAAGGTCAAACCTGCTGCGTAAGCGAAATTAAATACAATAGTCGTATTATGTTTAAAGGGTTGTTTAAAAGTAAAAGTGACCCTTCGCATTAAATTTTACCAATTATCAGATATTTAGCTTTCACTGATAACTTTCACACAGATGTAGCACTTAAATTGGGCAGGACTGCACATTCACATTTATTATTATTCACATATTTATTTACAATCTTAAGTCTAAGATTTTTTACAATATTTCTATAAAAATCATATTTCTCAACAATTCTCGTGTCACAATGTTAGTTACCTTACTCCTCCGAAACGGCTTTACTGATTTTTACCAAATTTCATATGCATATTAAGTAGGTCTGAGAATCAGCTAATATCTATTTTTCACACCCCTAAGTGATAAAGGTTGTTAACCCTTAACATTTTTTTAAATTTATATGGCAAAACAACGTTTGCCGGGTCAGCTAGTATATGTATAAAAAATATTATAAAAAGCCTAAACCTAGTGTGCCGCCAGTAGCGGGGCATGGTCTAAACTACGGGTGATTAGGGCTGCAGAGTGAGGAACCTCCTGAAAATACGTGCCGTGTCAAGGAGTACTGCCTTCTGCATCTGACCCTTGATCCAACCGCCTAGCAAGAGCCTCTTGAGATGTAATTATTATTACTTCTTTATTTCAGGAAAGTTAAGAAAACGGTATTTACTTTCAATCAATCAATCAAAAGTTCTTTATTCAATTTTGTCGTCACAGACGCACTTATGAACGTCAATTATTACAATGACTCTACCACCGTATCGGAAAAAGAACCACTACTCAGAAGATACGGCAAGAAATTGAGGGGCATATTTTTTAGAACTTTTGTTACAATATTTTATGTTTGTTTTTGACAATATTATTTTTCTTATGTGCCAGTTGGCTACTTGGCAGAAGCGGAATGTTCCATGCATCTTTGTCTTCTATGTAATTACTAACTGCATAGTATGCTTTTTTCATTAGAATATTTTTCACACTCAATTTCAATCTACTTTCTGTGAGCTCCGTTATACATTTTGGAAGTTTATTGTAAAAACGTACACAATTGCCCATGAAGGACTTATTCGTTTTACTCAGTCTAAACCTAGGTACTGCAATTCTATCCTTATTTATAGTATTTATTATGCCTATGCTATATATATACCTTTAGTGACTAAAGTAATTCTAAGACCCATATTATATATACCTTACAGATAAACATCGTACGTCGTAAGTTTTTCATACAAAATTTAACAATTATTAACTTGTTCACTGAATAGTAGAAATGCCTAAACCAAATTTATATTGCACTGATACTCGTGACTTAGTCCGTGTAGAATTCGGTTTATAGTTGTTCCCAGAACTGTTCCTCTTTACGTGTGAAACTATCGAATTCCCTATTCCAGGACCTAAAGTACATCCATGCCAAATTTCATGAAAATTCTTTAAATCGTTATTGGAGCTTATTGGTGACAAACACACACACACACAGAATTTTGCATTTATAATATTGGTAGGATGGTACGATTTGTAGGACTTTAGCGCATGCTTGATTCATGCGAAAATGCGAAAACCCGTCTACGTCTTCTACACATGCAAATTGTTTCATTTCAATTTGTATTTTTAGATCTAGAGAGAGACGGCAGTTGAGCAGCTGCTCAGACCCGCCTCCCCGATGGTTCACCGAACATCATCCCGAAACACGACTAGGTCGTTTGACGGCTTGGCTTTGTTCAGTGGGTGGTATTACAACCACGGCCAGAGCCTACCACTCCAAAGCGCATAAGCGGGTTTCATCACGATGTTTTCCTTCACCGTTTTAGAGCGAGGGTACAAAATCTGCACTTAACTATAAGTCATTGGTGCAGGGCGTGTAATGAAATGAAATGAAAATTTATTGCAGAAACTGTGTAAAAATTGGTGTAAAAGGTGCATTATGCTATGGTGTCAACTATTTATCCATGGCGGACATACAATTTACAAAAAGGAAAGGAATACAACTTTAATATATTAATGAAAATTCAGACCAAATGTCATGATATTATTTAAATGCCAATACAAAATACACAATACAATATATTATTTAACATGTCATAAAACAATCTAATAATAGCACATTAAAAAGAAAGAAAATTTATTACATTAATACATATTGAAAATTATGTAGAATCTTGTAGTTGATATTCTGTGTATTTTGTTAGGTATTTTAACTTATACCTAACTGTATGATTCCTAAAAATAAGTAATACTTACATAGGTATATCTAAGACTTATATATAAGTACTAAATAAATATTTGTTTGAGATTTTGACCCCGCGTCTTTGGAAGTTCAGACCTTTACCAACTAAGCTATTAAGTACACTGCACACGTCACAGTTAATTAATCGCAGTACATCAGATATGGCGCACGACTTTGCTTTACCATCTATCTAAATAAATATCTCTTATTCAAGCTTTCACCAGTAGGTAGACGCAAATAAAACGGCCGGGTGAGACTGGGTGACTAATGTTTCATCTAGATGAGGCCGAGGATTGTGGGATTAGGATTGCGAAGATATTGCGTTTGTGGCTTGCAAATGTTATTGTGGAAATCGTTCAACCTACTTTTTCAAGAGAGAAATTATTTGGAAAGGCTGGATTTAACTAGTACCACAGAATACTAAGGGACAGAAGCATCACTCCGCAAAGAAATTTAAACAAATAGCGACTCTTGCTATGACGCAATAAAATTCAATTCAGCTCGCGTAGCGCTGCATACCTACCATTCATATTAACCTACAGAGCGCCTCTCTTTCTATCGCTTAGCTCTTATGACGCGACACGTGTAACGACGCGCGATCCGCCATCGGTGTCCAGCTATGTACTTGTAGCTTCGTACCTACACAGCGGAGTGCGCTAGGCCTGCTAGTACTTACCGGAATATATTCAGTGCAGCCTGTCAGTCTGCCTATATCGTACAGATTATATTGGGAAAAAAGCACTAGAGCTTTCTGTTCCCGGTCAAAGATCCAGAGACAGACCCAAGAAGAGATGAAAAGATATAGTTCAAAATGACATGAGTGAATGCAGGTTATCCGGAGACGACGTCCTGGATAGAGCGATGTGGAGAAAAACTATACGGAAGGCTCACTCCACCACCTTGTGGCATGCATAGCCAGGAAGAGAGAGCCTGCTGCAGCGGCTTTACGATGGCTCTACAGAACTTCTGCTACTGCTCAACTGTTGCCTATATAATGGCTGTCAGTTACCTAGGATGTCCACCACGGAACGATTGATGGAATCCTTTCGTATTAAATTAATAAAAAAAACGACATGGGTTTAATTATTCAAAACAAATACTTTAAACAAAAAGTATATAAGCTAATTATGTACAAGGCTTTAAATATAGTAAATGGCTTTGTAAATTAATAATAATAGTAAAAAATCATAGTAAAATATTTTAGGGCTAGTAGTAAAATATATTACGAGAGAGATTTTTTTTTCTCCCAACGATCACTTACTTAGATCCTGGCCCCTAACTAGGATTCCCTGTATTTAGGGAACCAGAAACTACGAGGACTATGGTCCCACACACCAAGACACGAATCAAAAGCTTGCGCTTCTTTTCTGTGCACAAACATTTGTCCCGTCGCGGGAATCGAATCCGCAACCTCCGTGGCATATAAATAACAACTATAAATAGTTTTTTGTTTTGTTAGTTTTAAAGAACCCCGTATAACTTTATACACTGTCACTACTTCTTACAATATACAATGTCAAACTTTTATGGCAAGACATTCTCTACATTGTAAAGTCACTCTCTTGCTTATAGTTAACTGAAAGCTGAATGCTGTATAAAATGGGTTTGTATGTTAAACTTAAACTTTGATAGTCCATAAACGGAACATGCTAAGCACCTGACGAAATTGTACGAATATATTGAGCCCTGACAAGATAATAGTTGAGGTTTTTGACAGCCTCTGTGGTGTAGTGGTTGGGCAGGTTGGCTCAAATCTCATACATCACTAAGGTTCCGGGTTCGATTCCCGCGACGGGACAAATGTTTGTGCACAGAAAAAAAAAGCGCAAGCATTTTTTTCGCGTCTGGGTGTTGTGGGACCATGGTCCTCAAAGTTCCTGGTTTCCTAGATACAGGGAATCCTAGATAGGGGCCAGGATCTATTTATGTGATCGTTGGGCGTTATTTATTTATTTTATTTCATGCAATCGACTGTTCACGTAGATAAGGGTCATAATAATCATTTTGACCGCCTCTGTGGTGTAGTGGTAGGGTAGGTTGGCTCAAATCTCATACACCACCGAGTTTGCGGGTCCGATTCCCGCGACATGACAAATGTTTGTGTACAGAATTTGTTAAGTGTCTAGGTTTTGTGGGACCACGGTCCTCGTAGTTCCTGGTTTCCTAGATACAGGCAATCCTAGTGAGGGGCCTGGATCTATGAAAGTGATCGTTAGGCTTAAAAAAAAAATCTAATCTTTACTCTTGCTGTCGTCAATGTCAACGTCTAACATTTGTTATAAATACAGGCTTTTATGCTATTATTCTGCTGCGGATTATAGCACTAGATCCGTTTTTCGTCAAACTATTTATACCATTCACCGCCAAATTTATCTGTCACTAGCTGAGCCCCGCGGTTTATTCTACGGTTACCCAGGATAAAAGTAGCATATGTGTTTATCCAGTGTATAAACTATCTTTTTTCTGAATTTCACTCATATCCGTTGAGCCGTTACAGCGCGAAAAAGTAACAAACACAATTACAAACTTTCGCTTTTATAATGTTTTAGTGTAATTAGTGTGATAAACAAAACCAACCAAACGAAATTATAAAATAAACTTTATAAGTTGGTTGGTAACATGTAACATGTGTTAATTACATCTCCATTTATTCAAAAGACAGCAATTTACACTTTGGTTCACTACTTAACTATGAACGGGACAAAAATTCTGTTAATACCTAGGTCAATTCATAAAATTTACATGCAGCATGCACTACACAAACGTACTAACTTTGTCGTTCCATCATGGAGTATCAGAAGTTAAAACGGTAATTGGTCATCCATATATATTTTGGTTGACATTCCTCTTGTGGTAACCATTCGCTGCAACTTCTATTTCTGCGTGTCTAGATTAATCATGAATTTCTCAGTTGCTCGGCGTTTGATGGATTATTTTTCATGTTTGACATTGTGTGATGTATGAAGTGATTGAATCAAGCGTCGAAATAAAGATACTCGTTCTATGTTGAATGTATGAAATGAAGATAGCATTATGCTTGATATGTGCACTTTGTCGGTATGTGTTGTTTCAACACAAAAAGGATTTATTTATTCTTTCTGGAAGCGATGGCTTTAGTTAATTAGTTTTCCCGTAATGTTTTATATTGTTTTTTTATGGTTTGAGTGACGAGACGAGCAAGTTGCTCGCCTGACGGTAAGCGCCACGCCTGCCCATAACAATTGCAATGCCACCCAGAACTTTGGTGTACAGCAAAGTATTTTGTACTGTTCCTTGTCTGAGTCGGGTCCTGTGGGACCACGATCCTCGCGATACTTGGTTCTCAAGATACAGAGAATTCTAGTTAGAGGCCAGGATCTATGTATGTGATTGTAGAGTAAAATGTTCACTAAGTGTAACTTATAATTTTAATTATTATCATGACCTAGTACAAGTATCCAAATGTATCCACTTAGCAACGATCTGTGTAACAGTTACCAAGTTTGGAACCGGGCCCATACCGCTCCATAGATTCTGACGAGGGACCGTTTGCCAAAGCTTCTCGTATGTACCAACTATAAACCCAATCGAGGATGAAGCCGTTTGTTTTCTATTTGGTCCACGCAGAGAAATATGGCCGAAGGGTAAGGGGGTTGTGGTTGATTTAAAGACTGAATTGCTGTACAAACTTGTATTTTGTAGAATACGCTCTTTTGTTTTGGATAGATGTTTTGTAAAGGCTGAGAAATAACTGATGCAGGCTAAATAAAGATACAATGATACGATAATTTATTAGTCTGTGAATCTAGGTACATACAGAACGTTATATAAAGAGTTTTATGTTGAACATTCTAGGTTCCTCACGATTTTTTCGCCACAGGACAAAATGTTGGTGTGTACAGAAAGAATAGCGCAAACATTTGCTTCGAATGGGACTTTGGTCCTCGTAGTTTCCTGGTTCCCTAAATACAATAGTTTCTTGGTGCTATCTTCTCAAGCGGGCGAATTTCCGAAACACTGGTAGAGTCAGTTTTCGTAATTCTATTCTGCACCCGGACTTCAATTTGAGTATAGGAAACATACTTACCTTTTTTTCAAAGTCATGTTAACATAAGTTACAATTTTAAAAATATTTTTGTGTTTATTACCTTTAAAAGTGCACTTTTGTGCCTATCTAAACATTTGATATTTGACTTTGACAAGGGATCCTTGTTTTGGGACATAAGCTATGTAAGTGAATCTAAGTGCCAGCGAAATTACTGGGCATAAAAGACTTAATATCTTATGTCACGGGATGATTAGCGCAATTCAGTGCTGCGCAGTGCTTTTATGCTATTAAAAGTTCTGGGTGGCACTGCAATTGTTATGGGCAGGCGTGGTGCTTACCATCAGGCGAACGACTTGCTCGTCTTATCACTTAGTTTCATAAAAAAATGAACACATATATAATATAACGTATTACTAACAAAAAATACAACTGACAAGCAACAAATCCATTCTTCAAAATCCGAACACCATTTCCTCTATTCCTATCACGCAGATATCACGTTCACAATATTCACAACAACAACAAAAAACACCACATGGTCGTAACCAGGGTTCAACAAGGGGGGAAGGGTGTCTAAGATCATCTAAAAAGAAGATCAAAAACGCAAGCATTGGTGTATGGAATACCTGAAATGGGTTACTAAAGAAAAAAGTCTATAAGTCTTAGGAACAGTGTTTTTTGATCAGATCATCATCATCGTCAACTTATTGGACGTGGGTCTTCAGAGAGAGAGAGAGGAACGGTCACAATTCATTAGGCTGGTCCAATGCTTGATCATTTGGTCGGTAGACCACGAACATTGAACATTTATAATTATCACTGTTACTAAACCGATTCTTGCACCATCACTGATCAGCTCGTCTCAAAGTTAAAGTGACTTTTTTAAGACTTGACACAGGAATTACGTTTGTCAGAAATTCAACCGCCAAGCAGTAGGTAGTGTGCAAACATTACTGTATTCTGGTTTCAAGGGCATTGTTTCAAGCAAAATATATACTAGGCATTATGAGATTTAAGAGCTAGTGTCTCAGAGACTTCAGGGTGACGGGCGCAGTTGCACAAGATTTTGCAACACAAAGTTCTGAATGGTGCTGTCTGAACTGTCATAGACAGGTGTTACTTAACATCAGGTGAACAAACTGCTCATCTTGTCACTAGAAAGCACTTTGTAAAAATACGTCATATACACAAGAAAATATATCTTAGCACTGTGGGTAGCCACACAAAACTCTGCTGATCATGAATCTTTGCCTAAATCCTTAGCCCCTTCTCTCACTACGTCTACAAAATAGACTCACACAAACAAAACAGCGTAGGAATTTGCATAAATGTCATCCATCACCCGCTGACCGCTGTACACGGGATTGGGCCCGGCAATAAATCGACAGACGACGCCCGGACGATACCCGGACGGCGAACATATCACAAAACGCCTTAGAGCATCTACCAAAGGTGGCCAGTAGAGACCTCTGCCAGGGCATATGGTCGCTTTGACCATTGGCGCCATATAAAACCTGGTCGCTATGTGAGTTCGTTGTGTTTTGAAATAGTTTTTGTATACATTTAAATAGACAGAATTTTGTTTTGGTAAACAGAAGATACACAGTGATAGCTATGGATGATGAAAATGACATCCCCGCAGAGTGTCTTGGCGCTATCTTCTTTAGCGGGCGTACATCTGAAGCATTGGTAGAGTCAGTTTTCGCATTTCCTTTCTGCACCAGGACATCAATTTGATATAGGAAAGAAATGAGTAAACTTTTTTCAAAGTCATGTTACCATAATTTACAATTTTTAACATATTTTTAATTTCATTTGTATCAAGTGTTTATGACCTTTAAAATTGCAATTTTGTGCCTATTTAATAAACCATATTTGACTTTGACTTTGATGTGGTCTATGCTTTAAAAAGGCAACGGCTTCGGCGGTTGATTTTTAGAAGATTTGGTTATATTTTAATTAAATATTTATTTCTGTTGTGTTTTCAAAGAAGATGTGGGTTATGCGTGGTGCCTTCTTTCTCCTCAGAAGAAGCAAACCATTTTTGGTAAGTTACCACATCGAGCAGATTACACGAATGAGTTATTATTCCAAAAATAAAAACTACTGAATTATTATTGCATCAATTTTAAGTTATTAATTGATAACGTTACCCTTAATGTTTACTCGTGGTAGGTCTCTCGTATGCGGGAGGCGGTCTGGGTAGATATCACAGCTTTGCCAGTTATTCTGTGTGAAGTGCGCAAGCATTACTGTGTTCTGGTTTAAAGGGAATTGTAGCTAAGAAATTACTGGGCATATGAGACTTAATCTGATGTCTCGCGGTGATGAGCGCAATACAGCGCTACGCAGTGCTTTTTTTGGTATTAAAATTTCTACGTGGCATTGCAATTGTTATGGGCAGGCGTGGCGCTTACCATCAGGAACGACTTGTTCATTTCATCACTCAGTATCGTAAAAAGTATCTATCGATGCGTTGCCGTCTCCTTCAGTAAATTGTCAAAGCAATTCGAATAGAGTTAGATCGATGCGTTTGTGCGTTGGGGGATTTTTCATTTTGTCGTGTCGTGTGGCGCGGGTTATGACATGGAAAGGGGTATGGTAGTGTACGTGTTACTCCATGAGACAATATTTAAAGTGTTTTATTATTCAGAGCACAACGAAAACTCCATCATCACCATCTATTTTCACGAAAAACAGCTCTTTCATTTTAAACAAATGAATAAATTATTGTTGTCTTACTTGTGCACTTAAAGTTCAAAAGCTTTTTATTCATTTTGCCATCACAAACGCGCTTACGAACGTCAATTATTACATTGACTCTACCATCGTATCGCAAAATTAACCTCTACTTTCAGGTCCTTACTTCGATACGTATATATCTACGCGTTTTATAGGGCTTAATAGTAGAAAACAAATGTTATTATCCAAGTCTGACAGTTCTTGGTAAAGGTTTCACCATTGGTTAGAAATTTTATTTGAGTTAAATTTATTCAAACTTAGTTTTATTGTAATCTGCAGACTTTTGCACAGGCGCTAGCCGAGCGGGTCGCTGCTGTTGTCCAAATGTAATACGCTAAAGTACCTACCCCACAAGTAACGTTATTCGAAGACATTAACTTTTCTTTATTCTATCATGTTTTTTTTTATACGGCCAACGATCACATACATAGATCCTGGCCTTTAACTAGGATCCCCTGTATCTAGGTAACAAGGAACTACGATGGCCATGGTCCCACAAATTACGTTACGTTAAATGATTGTGCTTTTTTTTCTGTGCACAAGCATGTGTCCTGTCGCTGGAATCGAACCCGCAACCTTAGTGGTGTATTAGATTTGAGCCAACCTGCCCAACCACTACACCACAGAGGCTGTAAATTTGCCAAAAGTTCGTGAATACCAACTGAAAGGTCTAGCTTATCGACAAAGAGGGTATTTCAAGGAACAATTTGTTTACAGCAGCCAAATTATTGCTCATTACAATACATAAAGACCGAGGCTTTATTCGCCTCGCAATATATTCCAACAAAAAGTCGAGGAATAATATTTCAGGCGGTACGTAATAACTTCGAAGCAACGCCAAATACTAAAATGCAGAGCATTAACCTTACTTCTCTGAAAAAAGGGCTATTTTTTATGTAGGTACGCATTCTTGACTGATAGTAACTGCGAGCAAAATATCCCTTTTTCAGTTTGCCTATTTTTGTAGCATAGCTTGTCTAGCTGTTCGTAATAGATCTGTTAGGTTAAGCAACGTTCGCCGCGGTTTCCACTTTGATGGATGACACTTGGATGGGTGGTATTTAAGGAGGGCTGAGCCGTTGATCCCGGTTGTCGTCTAAGGACAACAGTTGTTGAACAGTTGTTGTCAGAGGCATTCGGTCGGTCTATAAATTCCGACACCAGGGTTAGCTCACCCACACGCGCAAGAAAGATTAGGTGTCTGTTCTTTCCATACTATAGATGTTATATACCTATATATTCTACTAGCTGCACCCTGCGGTTTCACTCGCGGTTTCCCGGGATAAAAAGTAGCCTATTTGTTAATCCAGGGTATAAGCTATCTCCATACCAAATTTCATCAAAATTCACTCAGTGGTTTTTGCGTGAAAGTGTAACGTGAAAGTGTACATCCATACATCCATACATCCATTCTTACAAACTTTCGCGTTTATAATATTAAGGAAGGATAGGATAGGATATACCTTTATACCTACAGGTACAATGATATATACCTATAGGTGAAATTCCGTTAGCAATGCTTCGAGACCACAATTCTCTTTTGTCATAGTTATCATTTATATCCAAACTCTATCAAATGACAGAATTGGAACCTACAAAAGTTAGGTGGTCAATTTTGTACATACTACACTACAGAGTTGTCACCAATTAGCATTAAGGACATTTTCACAAAAATTCAGATATACGTATGTATGCAAATCTTTTCTTTACGACAATAATAAACTCCGTAGCGATTTAAAAGATCTCACTTTGCTGTTCTGATAATATGACAAACGTCTAATAAAATCCCAGGCTTCACACTGAAAGCAATAAAGCCAAGCCTTTCCACCGTTCAAAATAACTTCCAAATAAATTCTCAAGTCGACGCTACCCCAAACGTTATACACACTAAAAATGGCAAAACGGGTGAGTGTAGTGTTCCATAAAGACATTATTATAAGAAGCGCACGCAATGTATCTTTAATATCGCGGTAATAAATCATGAAGACTTAAACGTAAGTGTACGGTGGAGCAGTGATTAAACTTCGGATATACGCGGAAGTTGCCATCTATAGAACACTCTACATTTTTTAGACTATTTTCCCAGTACCTAGTGAAATGAAATGAAATAACTCTTTATTGAAACACACACATAAAATTATGAATAATAAAAACAACGTAACGAAAGTGTAACAATTGGCGGTCTTATCACTTAAAGCGATCTCTAGTGAAGAAATCTGTAGGCGCATTAGAGTGGTACGCTTCAGCGGCGGTTGTCATGCCTTCAAACAATTGGTCGTTTTAGAGTTGTTGTTCAGTGAATCATCAGGGAGCTCTATATTCTCTGTCTTTGGCTACACCACAACGTCAGGCGAGAAAGTTGCCAAACTTTTAAGCAAAAAAGCGATAAAAAGGCGCTTCCCTAGATTTATAAATACAGTTCAGGGAGACTCTCTTTCCTACTCTATAAACCTCCTCCACATACAATAAATACTGCCGAAATACCTTACTTATTATACCTCATCATCACCATCATCATTAGTCTATATCAGTCAACTGCTGGACATAGACCTCTCCCATAGCACGCCACTGAGCCTAATCTTCGGCTTTTCGTCTCCAGTCACTGAACCTGAACTTATCGAAACTGTTCATAGCTATTATAAGTCTAAATTAAAAAGTCGTTCTATAAAACTTGGAGCGAACTGACACATGATGAAAAGTATTGACCGATCATTATTTTTACGGCCGCTTAGAGGAGCTCAATAACTATGGCTAAGAAAAATAAAAAGTAAACATATTTTTAAAGTCACATTTGTCAGGTGGTTCAAAGAGAAATGCGTGAGCTTAGGTACTTTTCAATGAGTATACTGTACTCATATTCTCTCAGCGACTATTACGTTTGTGAATGAATATCCGGTATGTTTCCGTTACGGTTTCGATACGATTCACGTTATTACGTGTTAGGCACGTGGGGAACGTAATGGTCATATCATTTACTTTGCGTTACATACAAGTATAATGTAATGGTTAGTCGTGCGAAATAGATACAGCTATTACCTCATTTGAAAACTGAACAATTAATTGAGCTGAACTAACGTGATTTAGATGGCTATTGATATATTTTTTATGTGAATGAGTGAGAATACGAACAGGACGTTCACCTGATGGTAAGCACCACGCCTGCCCATAACAGTTGCAGCACCACCTAGAACATTGATTTCACTTTCTCTTTTCATAGCATTGTCCCGATGGTTTGACATTAGAATCGCACTAAAAGAATTTGAAAATCCTCGTCGTTTGATTATTTTGTCCACGCGATCAAATCACGCGGCCAGAGGTTTTTAGGGATAACAAAAAAAATCCCAGTCATTGGATCCAGACAGACTTAATTAAATGATTTAACTTGACTTTATCCTTTTTTATTTATTTATACAAACAAACATTTCGATTACCGTGTATGGTTAGTTAGTCTGAAAACCTAGGTTAGGTTTGCCTTGACATACGGTTCTCGATGATTTTAAACCATACGATCGTGATGCACAGATTAATACTCTGTCCATTTCATTTCAGTACAGAGTTCAAGACTTCTGCATCCGAGATTAATTTTCCAAATCATTGGATCCAGTTCCCGACAGAACATAAAACTGACTCTTTGAAGCCGTTTTCCTTTTTCATCCCTTTGCAATGGTAATCCCCATCTGCATAGCTGGCTGACTGTAAAATTATTATGTTACTGTAATTTCCATTCTTCAAGATGAATAAATTGTTTTAAGAAAGAATTATTTATGAACTAGCTATTACTCGGCAGGTAATTGAATTTTTTTTGCCTTCGCATTGTGATGTAGTGTATTGTGGAAATTGTCTGATTAGGTTTATATTTTCTTCGTGAATGGTTAACGACATTAAGAAAACATTATAAGGTTATAAGAAGGTACGTTTATATTTCCATACGTATTTAAATGTATTTTGTTGTGTCATTTAATGTATGTTCGTCGACATAATAAAATGTAGCCTGTGTTACTCATCGATTGTGCAGCTTTCTAACGGTGAGATTTTTTTAATACGTTAAGTGGCGCAGCAGGGGCCCTATTCTCGAGGTGAAGATATAATATCACATTCGATAAACATCGTAGGAACTGTCAAAACATCTATTGATTAGATAATTCCGTATTCTTGAGAAGTCACATTAGATAAATATCGATTGAAAACCGCCAGATATGTATCGAGTGGTCCGGAGCACTCGATATGAGTTTATCGAATGCGACACAAGCGCAAACGTCTTTATAATGTCTTACTCTTCAAACTTCTTGTACGTTTTTGTTTGAGCGATCACTGAAATTTATGTTATAAAAAATCCACTGAACCCTAGGCTATTAAAAATATACTTAACAAAAGAATACAGCAGGCTTCAATTACTAAGAGAAATGTCTGGCAACGAATTTATTTACGCCTTTGTGACGGCGGGCCCAATGGAGAGGAGAATAAATCCAGGGGAAATGAGGAATACGGATTTAAAAAATCCGCTTGTCCAAACATTTAACGATAGACCTAATTAATAAAACTAAGTATACCTAAGGGGGTTAAAAACTAAATACTTTTAACCTATCCTCAATGATGATATATCCCTATGAATTATTCTTCTTTTTGTAGGTATCCGTACCTAGACTTTGTCTCCTTGACCTTGAACTAATAATGAAGTACCTACCTATTAGCTCAATGCTGATAAAGGAGAAATTGCAACAAATCAAAATATTTCTTTAAAAGCGGGTGATCATGTCAAAGTCATTGAAGTTCGTTCCATTTCACAAAAAAAGCGTATGTTAAAATTATGATTTATTTTTTTCATTTATGTATTTAATTTTCATAATATACAGTAGAAATGTTAGATAATAGTTATAACACAGAAATAACCCAAATATTTAGCTTAAATGTTTATATTATGGAAAAAAGTTAAAAGGTTAAAGTTATCGATTGTGCAATTACACAGTCGATAAAAACGGAACATGTCTGAAGACAGACAAAAACTATATTATCTGTGTAAAGCATTTGAATGAACATCCTGACGGCCATTATCTATGACCGTAATATCGATTGTTCTCGAGAATACATATTTTGGCGCGCGATCGATATGTTTCATAGACATAGGATATGATATGATATTAAAATATCACTCACATATCACTTTTCCGAGAATAGGCCCCCTGGCCTTTCACCTGATGGTAAGCGACATGTTCGTCTATAGCAGTTGCAGTACCATCCAATACCTTCTTTTTCAAAATGATACGCTGCACAGTACTGGCGCTGCTCAACTTTTTGTAATCCTTGGACTTGGAGTTTTTGCCGCCATATTTTTTATCTCCGTTTTAGAGCGAGTGCTAAGTTCACACATTTAGAGCGTTGATCTTTTACAATTCAGATCAAACCCGTCAACTGCTGTCCAGTTTTTAACAAAAATTACTCTCAAAAATATACGATCTCCCCGCCCTAGATTAAAGCTATGAATTCATTTTTTTTTATTTCATCCCCTATCATGTCGTTCACCGTTACAGCCCATCCAACATCGGATCCGCCCTGTATTAATTTGCGTGAAACACACCCTGTATAATGGGAGGTCTGCGTTTAACGATTCCATACATATTTATGTGGAATGCCTACAGATAAATATTTATAAAGATGTGTCGCTGAGTGATCGATTTGGCGGAGCATGTAGGTGCGTAGGTAGGCCTGATTGGTTAGGTCGGTTAGGAGAGGAGCGGGGGTGGAATCATTTGGTAAATCGGTAGATAGATGTGTTATACTTCAAGTGCAGATGCTGTCCAGGTGGAGTAGTGACTACCTAGTCAGGTAGAGTGACTAAGTGTTTCAGTCATGCTCACTCAAATGCTTTCTTTGCTTGCGGCGACTCTGTGTGTTGGGTCAATCCTTTCCCTCGAATATGGTTGAGAGGGGTGATGGCTGGTCCACAAGTTATACTCGTGAACGGGTGCTGCTTGTGGTGACTGGTCTGGTTTGGTTACTCTAACTGCTGCTGTATCTATGAATCTATTTACATATTACTCAAATTTTCATGTTACCGATACTATGACGTAGTAATATTTAGTTTTCTTTGCTATGACTAAGGGACATCTCACTCGCTCTTCTAGTTTGACATTGTGTTATATTGATTTTATATATACCTCATTGTTTTAGTGTTAAATTTTAAGACATTTTAAAACATTAAAAATAAAAGAGACACCCCGCAGAGTTTCTTGGTACTACCTTCTCTAGCGGGCGTATTTCCGAAGCACTAGTAGGGTCAGTTTTCGCATTCATTTTCTGGGCCCGAACTTCAATTTGAGTACGGGTAATAAATGGGTAGACTTTTTGCTTATTTTTTCAGTCATGATATTTTAAGTGACAATTTTAATGATTTGTTTTATGAGTATATGACGTTTTAAGGTGAATTTAATTATGCCTATTTAATAAATATCTTTTGACTCTTGACTTTTGACCTTTTGGTACAAAAAGACAAAATAAATACAAAACTCAATCAATCTATAACGTGTTTTAGGTAGCGTAACAAAGATTTAAAATAACAAAACCTTGGTGGGGATTTTGGGAAAAAATATTCCAAAAATCCCCACTAGAACTTCGTAGCATGGCCGGTAGGGATTTCTGGAAAAAAAACAAAGAATCCCCATCAGTAGGGATTTCTTGGTGGGGATTTTTGGCATAAACCAATAACGGCTCGTGATGTTAATATGGATTATGTCCCTCGCACACGACAAACCCAGTGTTCATATGATCTCTGTATCCAGGGAAATTCCTAAAATCCTCGGTCCCTCAACACTCGCAATATTCGCAAATATAATATTCTGTTTGCTATTTCATTCGGAAAGTACACACAGTAGTTTTCCTAGGTAATCCAATGTCAAGAACAGTCTTGTATGAAGTACGTATAGTTATATAAAGTAAGATAGCAAGTTGGACCTTGTGTCTATGTACACACAGGTCAAATTGCAATCTGCTGTTTGAGTTCCAAAAAATCTCAATAATAAGAGGCTATTGCTGTAGTTTATGGGGTTTATAATGAGTGTGGCTCAGCAGGAACTCGTGTGACTTACGATTCGACGCACCGAAGTTTGAACCCCGCTTGTCCCGCATCATTGACTTTCTTAAGCTCGCTCTCAAAACGGTGAAAGAAAACATCGCGAGGAAACCGTCATGTCCAAGAATCAATCACAAAAATTCAAGGACATGTGACATCTACCAAACTGCATGGGCCGGCGTGGTGGATTATGGCCCGAACTCTAGCTACGAGAGAGAGCCCGTGTCCCAGTCGAGGGAACGCAATGGGCTGAACACCGATGGCGTTTATAAGATACTAGCTGACAGGGCAAACGTTGTTTTGCCACATAAATTAAAAAAATGTAAGGGTGAACAACCCTTATCACTTAGGGGTATGAAAAATAGATAATAGCCGATTCTCAGACCTACTGAATATGCATATAAAATTTGGTAAAAATCAGTAAAGCCGTTTCGGAGGAGTAAGGTAACTAACATTGTGACACGAGAATTTTATGTATATGATGATGATGATGATGATTATTACAACACAGATGTGTTTAAATATACACGGAGTGAATAGATACTCACAAGGCAAGCGTGCTACGTCTTCCATCGCATCGTCACTTTCTACCAGGTGAAATAGCGCGAAGCAACGGCTCTTTCATTTCACCACATTGTCGCGCTCGTAGCATTCGAAGCGGTTACAACTTGGATGGGTGACCGATTGTGTGATATTTACATCTAAGCGCTACCGTGCTTCGGAGGACTCGTGAAGCCGTCGGCCCCAGTTGTTGTGGTAGGACGACAATCATTAGGCCATGTCGGAGGCCTTCGGGCGGTCTAAAAACTCCCACGTCAGGATTGGTCATACACCTACATGAGAGAAGGCTGGTCTAGTCTTACGTAGAAACAAATTATTAAAAAAAAATACATCCTCCTATTTGCATCTTTTTAACAAAAAAACCCAACTAGAATGGATAAGTACTAAGTAAGACGTCTGTAACGTTTAGAATTACATTTTTACTCTTCTTACCGCTTTTTATTATCATCCAAGACTTAAAACTTTTAAAGAATGCGGAACAATGAAAAACTTGTGTTCAAATAATATCATTTTCCATTTTTTTGTACAAAAAGGAAAGGTATTTACCAAGGCAACTCTATATTCCAATGTCGTCTTGGAATCAAATTTCTGAAGGGAAAAGGAAGGAAGAGAAAAAGACGTAACAAAAAATATTGTTTTTCCATTATACCTCTTTATTTTGTATATACCTTCTAGATAGTTAGGACGTTGTGTGAAGCAGGTTGTACTCGGTATGTGTGAAGCATTAAGCCTATTTTTGAAGCTTTTTATACTGTTTTGGAGTGAACTTACATTAAGAAAAAAAGCATGTTGTTTTCTCAGTTTCTTTTCACTGGTAACGAATCCTACAAATATTATTAATACGAAAGTTTGTAAGGATGGATGGATAGATGGATGTTTGTTACTCATTCACGCAAAAACTACTGAATCAATTTTACTGAAATTTGGTATGTATATATTTCATTAACGGACCTATCAAAAATTAATAGCGCAAATATAAAGTTCTAGTAAAATCTAAATATTAAAGAAATAATTAACAACCTTAAAATGGAACAACCTGTACCTATACCTCTGTATTCTGTGCCTATACTTAATGTCACTCTCAGGAGTGACAAGGACGGAAATAAAGTCATAAAGATTACATTGGAGCGGTCCCGAGCGCAGCTATTGTTATGTTTTTTATACATATTATAGTCAATACTACCTACTATTTTAAAATGTTACTATTTTAGAAGTAATAAATAGACGAGGAATGCGACACCCAAGACAAACCTGTTTAAGGTTTATAAGGTGTTAGATATTTATGAAACGTTGTAAAATTTATAAAATCAAATAAAATAAAATAAAAATGTAGTTACTTTAGGTCATGGAAAGGACACAGGCTACTTTTTATCCCGGGAAATCGCAGTGAAAACCGCGGGGCTCAGCTAGTATAATTATATTATACTCAACCATGCAAGAAGCGAGTGTGGCTCAGTGGGAGCAAGTGCGACTTTCGATTTGCAAACCCGAGTTTGAATCCCGTTGGCCCCGCACCACTAACTTTCTTAAGCTATGTGTGATTTAACACTCGCTCTAGAAACGGTGAAGGAAAACATCATGAGGAAACTGGCATGTCCAAAAAATAATCACAAAAATTCAAGGACATGTGACATCCACCAACCCGCACTGGACTAGCGTGGTGGATTACGGCCCATACTCTCTCTATGAGAGAAGGCCCGTATCCCAGCCGTGGGAACATGAATATTAGCAATATTATAAATGTGATAGTTTTTGATTATGGATGGATGGATATTTTTAACTCAACCACGCAAAAACTACTGAACGAATTTTGATGAAATTTGGTGTGTAAATACTTTAGGTTTTTGAAAACAACATAGGCTACTTTTTATTCCGGGAAACTACGAGTGAAACTGCAGGGCGCAACTAGTAACTTATAATGATGAAGTTCAAAATCGATTTGTCTTCTAGCGTTCATCAGAGAATCTAATCCTTTGCTTGAATAAAATAACTTTAACAGCTTTTCCAGTTATTATGCCGCCAAGCAGTAGTGCGCAAACATTACTGTGTTCCGGTTGAAAAGGCATTGCAGCTAGCAAAATTACTACGCATATGAGACTTAATATCTGATGTCTCGGGGTGATAAGCGCAATGCAGTGCTATGCTGTGCTTATTATGATATTAAGATGTTCTGGGTGGCGCTGCAATTGTTATGGACAGGTCTGGCGCTTGCCATCAGGTGCATAACTAGCTCGTCTAATCACTCAGTTCAATAACAAAAAACACATTTTTAATACAACAAATTAACTCATGAGTATAAGACAAATAGAAGTGTTACTTATTATATTTTTTTAAGCATTAAGAGGGAACGGCACGCTGAAATTTTCATACAAAAAGACAAAACGTTTTTCCACCCCTAAACATTAACCAAATTCGCTAAAATTTGGACATGTAAGAGATGTTATCATTATTGAGGTTTGTAGGTTTTTAATTTTTCGATAATTCCTATAGTATTTGAATAAATGGACCCACAAAACTCGATATTTACTCGAAATTTTTTTTGATGTTTGGAAGCTGTTAACTTTAAAAATAGACATAAACTTAGAAAAAAGAAACCTACAAACCTAGTTTATTCTCCATTTAAGAAATTGAGACCAAAATTACCAAATTTGGTTGAGATTTTGTGTGGTAGAAACGTTTTCTCCCGAAACACAAATTTTAACAAAAATCTGAAGCATGATACGAATTATTTAGTAAAATGATTATTATTATTTAGTTTATTTATTTAAATTAATTTACGCATTTTCTGCGAGACCGTAAACCATTATTCAAATACCTAGTGCTTGCTGGCTGCGGCTGTGCCATATCCTATAATGCCAAGCGAAAAATTCAAACAAGGTATTTCTTGAAGAAAAATTTCGACCACCGGCTGGGACTCGAACCCGCAACCCAATCTTCCCTCAGTGCGGGACAATCCAATTGAGCTACGGTGGACACCAACTCGAGTGTCAAATTTCTTCGTCCGTTATGTAACCTTCTTAACCAGCCGTTATTTAACCAGCCGATGGTCGTTTTTTTCTTCCCGAATAACCTTGTTTGAGAAGTGTTACTGTCGCAAAAGCAAACATTTGACTTGCGACAGTTTATATGGAGGTGGTTAGTGGCGTTTCTACTTCGTTACCGGCGAGAGGTTTCTCTAGATATTTGCTTTTCCGTTACTAATTGTATAGAGTATGTGATTCTAGTATTTTGCCAATATGTAGCGTTCGTAACGTAGCTTGCCTAGGAGTTAGTAACAGATCTTCGAAGTTAAGCAACGTTCGCAGCGGTCACAACTTGGATGGGTGACCGTTTGTGTGGTCAATTCAAAAAATCTCTATTATCTGGCTTATCAATAACAAGATAATACCATACGAAAATACTGCCAAGTATCTTGGCATGGCCCTAGACGCAAAGCTTCGCTGGAAGGCACATGTCAAAAAGAAACGCGACGAGTTAGAGCTTCGCTATAGGAAGATGTACTGGCTACTTGGGAGGCATTCTACGTTATCAGTGCACAATAAAATACTATTATACAAACAAGTCCTCATGCCAATATGGACTTATGGTATCCAATTGTGGGGATGTACCAATCAAAGCAACGTAGCAAACATTCAACGATTTCAAAACAAAGTACTCAGGGGTATTGTTAACGCTCCGTGGTACATTCGAAATGACGACCTCCATCGGGACCTGAAAGTGGACCTCGTCACTAGTGTAATAAAAAAGTTCGCCGAAGCTCATGAACGGAGACTTCATCACCACGTGAACGTCGAGGCTATCCAGCTCCTTGACAGCACAGACATAGTGAGAAGACTCAAACGGACAAAACCTTTTGAGTTAGTGTAGTGAAGTGACAGTGTATTGTAGTATAATAGTGCTACCCATAAAGAACACAAGAACATAGTGTCTTCGCCTTAATAGAGACAGTAAGAAAAGTGTTAATGGACACATTCTTAGTTTTACTCTACTTAGCAGCTTAAGTTAAATTCAAATTACTTATTAGTCTTATTAGGCTAGATTGTAATGTTTTTGAGGTGTCTTATTAAGAAACTTCATTAGAAAATAAAAAATGAATCTGGCTTTTCAAAAATTGTGCAGTAAACTTAAACTTTCTTTCAATTTTCTTTTAACTAACTTTCTTAACAACTTAAAATAACAGCAAACGAATGTATTGCAAGTATTTTAATCGTCTTAGATCGTTTTCGCACTGTATCCAATCCGAATCCGCAAAAATCGCTGTCCGAAGTAACCACAGCGCTATACACACACACACAGGTTACGTACTAGATCCGAGTACTTCTCTCCCTCTGTCATCTCGATCAATCATTGATGACGGATTCGGATCGGATTCGGATCAGATTTGGATCGGATTCGGCTTGGTCTCGGATCGGATTCAGATTGGATTGGGAATGGATTCGGATCGGATTCGGTTGTCGAACATCCGAGCCAAACTCAGATTTGATTTTCTTCCGTATTTATAAATTCGAATCAGAACTGAGTCCAGAGTTAATAGCGAGCGCCGCTATCACTGTTCGGAACTAACCCTCAGTTTCAAGTCGAGACTTGGATGTTTTGTTTATAAAATGGTAAGTGAGTATGAATGATGTTTTGAGTAACATTTATAAATCGACTGGGTTGAGATTCACATTTGACGTTTACTTAGGTATTCATGAATTAAATTTCAAGTTTATCAAACAAAACTTGACTTGAAACTCTGACTCTAGACATAGCTCTGATTTCAGTTTATAAATACTACCCTTATCGTAGATAAAATTATGTTCAAGCAATAATATTTATTGCTAGTTTCAATTTACAAAGAGAAAAATAGTCATGATGCCTACATGACATCTATTTGGACGCAGCTGCAGCGGAAAGAGGTCATGTTGTGCGGTGGACGGGTTAACCGCATATTGCGCGCCCACCCGTCATGTACAGATCTAGTTACAAAGTCCATAGGTACTTCCATTCCTAGATTGGCTATTGGTATTATTCTCAGTGACTGACAATCAATCAATCAATCAATCAAATCTTTATTTGCCAGAATACATTATTGTTAATTGTAGGTCTTGCATTATTAATGTCACAGTATTCAGCCTGCAACACAGCGTGCAAATATGTCAGCATGTTAATATTAATTATTTTAAATCTTATAACGAACGCCAAGCGAAAAACTTAAACAAGGATTTCCGGGAAGAAATAATTCGTCCACCGGCTGGGACTCGAACCTGCAACCCGATCTTCCCTCAGCGTGGGACGCTCCACCAATTGAGCAACGGTGGGCACCAACTCGAGTGTCGAATTTCATCTTCCGTTATTTAACCGTCTTAAGGGTGACGTGTACGCCATCTATTGAGAGTGGAGTGAACCTTTTTCTCAAGGTTCACTAAGAATTTTCCAATCGGTTCATAAGTGATAGAGTTTTGAGGTAACAAACATAAAAAAATAACATGCAATCGAATAAAGAACCTCCTCCTGATTCTGAGGTCGGTTAACCAAAACCATTATTGGCGTGATGTTACGGAGACTGCTGTAAAAGGAGCTCACAGCAAGTGACTCCGCTTATTTCCTTATTGTATTGTTTAATTTGTTGCACGTAACTATGAAACAAATTTACAGGTAAGTACGTTTTTGTCTCTCGTCTCATTTTCGTATGATTTATATCCGTGTTGGTGCGTAACACATTTTGAATTAGAAACGTTTTATGAGAATTCCTTATTCAAATGATTCGAGGCGCTCAAAATTATTTGCGTTGCGTTTTTGTGAACGAAACTGGATACAAAGAAGACTGAACGGAATTTTCTCCTTTGACGTTCGAAATTTAAACATCTGTCATTTTATTAGGGAGTCTCGGACTTTTTGGGGGGAAGTGAAAAGTGATACCTACAGTTCGATTTTGTTTTATTTTTCAAACCAGTGTTATTTCGAGTGATCATGTTTAACATCAGTGGAATATTAACCATTATGTGTTCGTAAACGTGCACGAGTGTAGGCAAATCAAACAAAATAAAGAAAACATTGCTTTTTATGTTCCCCCAAAAAGTCCATGGAAAGCTTGAATAAAGTTCCACCACTTTATTACCACCAGTTATTTAGAAGCACCAGGAGAGGGTCCGGCTTGTTGCTGTTGACCCTCATTCTCAACAAAAGTATAATAAATGGAATATTAAACTATCAAATAAAAACTACGTAAGACATGGCGGTATGGTCCTAAAGACTTTAGCCTGCCTTAAGGTAAAAAAAAAATTAGGGAGTCTCATAAATAGTTGCCATTTGCCAAAAGGTTGAGTCTATTGGAGTGGATTTGGTCGAACATTCTTGTAGGTATAATTTTAATTAAATTGTTCTACGTAATTAGAGTTGATTTATCTTATTTAGCAGCTTTTTCCTGCGATTTCGTCCGCGTGGACGACAGGGGAAGCTGGAGGAAGTGTCGACTTCTTTCTAAAGCATTTTAGCAAGACCTCCGGATAATATAAGAGTAAATAAAGCACAAATATTGTTTTTTGAAAAATTACTAATATGTTTAAGGCTGAACCTTTTTCAAAAATCCGTAATCCAAAAAGCAGTAATTTTTTTCTAGGAAATGCATCCAATGTTTCATGAGAACAACACTTTTATGTATGTTAATATATGTATGTATATTAATTAGCTACTTATATAAGTTTATTTATGTAGTCATAATTATGTATAAGTAATTAGATATTATATTGTATATCTTGTGTAAGCCCTTAGTATATCTATTATAACTTCTGTCACCGCCGTCCGTTTATGTTCCGTTATTCCTCTCCATCCAAAAGTTGTCTGGAAGAGATTGTTTTGAGCGATAAGACCGCCCATTGTTACATCATTGTAAACATTTAACTTGTACTTAATTTCTGTTTTTAAGGTGAATAACAAAGTGTTTATCTATCTATCTATATTTTTCACTGTAAAGAAACGGCACCAACCCTGTCAAACCTGTATTAAGGAGCAAAAGGACCTTCCATGTCTTTTTGACATTGAAATGGGTGCCTAGAAAAAAGAGAAAAGGTATAAAGTATAACGGTAATCTGCAGGTAAATTATTTATTTATTTATTTAATAGTTTTGCACAAAATGGTACAAGGAATGACTTAATGCTATTTAGCATTATCTACCAGTCTTCCAGGTCGTGAAAGAAATATAGTTGATGTGCAGCTACGTTTTGAGTAAAAGTACATTGAGAGATACTAAATATACAATACAATAATACTTATACACCATACAAGAAATTAACAAGGTACACGAAAGTCTCTTATAAAGTATTAGTACAACGCGAACGGGTGGACTTATCGCTCAAAGCGATGTCTTCCAGTCAACCTTTTGATGGAAAGAACTAATGGAGTGAATCGCTTAACATCAGGCGAGATAGTGGTCAAACGTAGACCAATCCCGTGTAAAAAAAAATGTTTGCGCACTTCTGCTTGGCATCAAATAACTGGCAAAGCGGTGGTACCTATCCAGATGGCCTCCCGCCACGAGTAAAATACAGCAAAAACATAAATATTCCCGTACTTTCGCATTACGACGTGAAAACTCTCGCACTGAAGCAGCCACCCGCATGAGCTTCAAGCGCAAACTTGCAAAAGGCTGCAAACGATCAGTCCACAGTGGGACGTGATAATTTGGCGGGCACAGATGGAAAAAACGCCAAAAAAGTCGAATAAAACTCTAGTATGAGAGTTTGCAAACCGCGAGACCCGACACATGATGGGATTTATTTTGAATCCAATATGGAAACATGAAGAGAATACAAATGGTTGTTTAATGTGCGCGAGCTTATTGTTTTTGATAACTGATATCGCTTTAGTGGAGCAGAAGGCTCACAGTATAGCAACCAAGAATAGGAAGTAGGAATAAAGGAAGATAGAGTAATAGACAAGACCGCGGGAGGCTATGGACAAGAATAGCAATGGACAGAACTGGTAGGAAGAGTTGGTACTCCAACTATCCAAATAATTTTATTTTATTTTCAAAAGTAGTACGTTCTCCCACTGAGCCACACTCGCCCTATATAGGTACACTAATTTCTTAAACTAATTTGTTTCATTTTTCTACACATTTACGAACACAAATATTAGTTTAATATTCACCGATATTACATATCGTCACTCAAATTATCACTTTGTTTGAAAAATTAAACAAAATCTAACTCTTTTGAAAATTTCTATTCCTTAAAGTATCGAAATTGGCCCACCACGCCCACTTGAAAAAATGACGCAGTAAAATTTATTGTATTGTATATGGAACTAGGCCGGACACATTTGCCACATGTCGGACGAGTTGTGGGTCAAACTCACGACTAGATGGACCCCACGCAACGTTAAACCAAAAAATACTAACTATTAGCACAGAATACTAAGGGATAGAAGCATCAATCCGCAAATAAATTTAAACAAATAGCGACTCTTACTATGACGCAATAAAATTCAATTCAGCTCGCGTAGCGCTGCATACCAATCAGTCATATTAACTTACAGAGCGCCTCTCTTTCTATCGCATAGCTCTTATCTCGTCTACGCGGCACGTGTAGTAACGCGTGACCCACCGTCGGTGTCCGGCTATGTACTTGTAGCTTCGTACCTACAGTGCGGAGTGCGCTAGGCTTGCTATTACTTACGTAGTTAAACGATGCTGAGACGAGCTAGACGCATATTGGAAGGACTGGACACAAAAAGCCTTAAACCGTGAGGAGTGGAAGGAGGGTAAGAAGGCCTTTGCCCTGCAGTGGGACAAACCAGGCTAATAATAATAATAATAGTGGTCTCATATCTTCTTAATGATGCACTTAGAGACAGTCCCCGATAAGTGTTGCCCATTACATATCTAAATTAAATACTCTAAAAGACCTCTACTTGTTGGACTAATGTCCTCGTGCAAGCTTTCCAAAGGACCGGGTGTACAACCCGTGAGAAAGAGCGACATAATAATAGTATTCGTATAAAGTGCGGCAGGTGGCAGAGGATTAATTTTACCTTGAGTTGGGCTAACTACTAGCGTCAAAAAACGTATTCAGTTTCGTATTCCGCGGTAGAACAATCCAATCGGCGTAAAACTCGCGGGTCCCAGGAGGGGTTG
Organism: Petrophora chlorosata; assembly: GCA_951640565.1. NCBI lineage: Eukaryota > Metazoa > Arthropoda > Insecta > Lepidoptera > Geometridae > Petrophora > Petrophora chlorosata. The sequence goes on from OX621207.1 coordinate 2,854,890, forward strand.
CTATGGGAACGGGTAGGCGGTGGTGTTGCCAATCGTAATGATTTCCCTGATGTGTCGATTGATTTTTTTGGGTGTAACGTGTTGAGTGATGTTTGTGGTCGTACTATGCACAAGAGTTGTATGATTTGTAGTACTAAATATAAGGTTAATTAATATGTTTGTATATAATTAAGTAGGTACTTAGAGTAACAAATTGTATTTTATGTTTTATTATACTTTTTATATATATTTTCTTAATTTTTGTGAGCATGGTCAACGACGTCGGTGGTAGAAAGTAACAATAAAAAAACATAAGTGTGGTAGCAAATTTTATTTACCATCATCATCATCATCAGCCCATTATGTTCCCGCTGCTGGGACACGGGCCTTCTCTCTTAGAGAGAGAGAGTATGAACCGTAATACACCACGCTGGCCCAGTCGGGGTTGGTAGATGTCACATGTCCTTGAAGTTTTGTGATTAATTCTTGTACTTGCCGGTTTTCTCGTGATGTTTTTCTTTGCCGTTTTTAGATCGAATATTTTGGCACATAACTTAAGAAAGTCAGTGGCGCGGGGCCTCTGGGAGTTGAACTCGAAACACGGGTGCGTCGAATCAAAAGTCACACATACTCCCACTGAGCCACGCTCGCTCTCACAATTTTATTTATATATAAGTTACAAATGTTTATATACTGTTTGGTACTCGTATTACATTTCTACAATATGTTTCTAAACGTAGCTTCAAAGGTATATTCACCAGAATTTATAACTAAAAATCTTTCCAGCAAACAAGCTTTCCTAAACCACCTTCAGTTTTTGTTCCCTAATGCCTAGCCCCTAATCCCTTACCCCAAACCCCGCACTTTTTGCCACCACCTGGCAACACTACGCCCGGCCGAAAGGGGTCACAAAATCCAAACTTATCTCATAAATTTACCCGGCGGTGGGTCGATCTCATTTCTACGGGAAGACAGCGTTCCGCCAAATTTCATTTTGCGTAAAACCGGTATTACTGGTACGGGGCATTTTAATTAGTGGAAAAATTAAATAACGGACTCGCCAAATCTTTTGGGATTGTGCTGGAGAAAACACAACAAAATATTTATTTATTACGACAAAGTTTCTCGTTTTCTCGAGTTTTTGGCACAATGTTTCGTTACGCTTTACGAAGATTTAGTACTAATGTTATGATATTTACAATGGTTACATTCATGATGGGTTGATGATGATGATGATGATACTTTCATGATATGAAAAATAAAATACCTAACTCTTTATTGAAACACAGATAATTAAAAAACGAACAATAAAAGATTATTAGTAATGGATTGATTAGAGCGAGTGTGGCTCAGTGGGAGCACATGCGACTTTCGATCCGACGCACCCGAGTTCGAACCCCGCACCACTGACTTTCTTAAGTTACGTGCGGATTTATCACTCACTCTAAAAACGGTGAAGGAAAACATCTTGAGGAAACCGTCATATTCAAGAATTCATCACAAAAAATCAAGGACATGTGACATCCACCAACCCGCACTGGGCCAGCGTATTGGATTATGGCCCGTACTCTCTCTATGAGAGAAGGCTCGCGTCCCAGCAGTGAGAACGTGATGGGCTGATGTTGATGATGATGAGTGTATCGATTGGCGGTCTTATCGCTAAAAATGATCTCTTTCCAACATTAAGACAATGCAGTCACTATTATTCAACGTATTATTCTTAGTGTAGTTGATCAAAGACTATACCTTACCCTTTACCCTTTCCATTATAATTTACCCTTTAGCCAACCTGTCCCTTTTAACAGAACCGAACAAAGTCACTCTACATTTAACTTCATTCAAACAATACGAGATTTGAACATTTTGAACGATATGGTTAAATGGAGTGGCATGGCACGATTAAAATATCCAGTAGCTTGATTTTATTTACGTATCCGATTAAAAACAGCGTTTATTGAAACGAATTTGTAACTGAATAAGCGTAAGCTGAATCTGAACTTTCGATGGGACATTATAACAGAACTGAAACTGAACTTTGAAAATTGGAAACAAAATACTTTTATGACAACTTTTGGTGTAATCATACAATTATAACATAAGCCATCCCACAAGACCTAGACGAGAGTGGCACAGGAAAGGGATGAATGGTGTATGGGGAAGGCTTACTATGTTCTGCAGTAGGCGGAATTGAGTTGATCGGCACTTAAAGACAACTAAGAATTTGACAAATTGAAAGTTATTTAAGAAGAAAAAACCTCTCTGAATAGCTTTTTCAAATCTTTTTAAATCTCGAAAGCACTCTCGAAGTTCTCAGGAAAGCGAATATTTATCTACTTTCCTTTGTTTAGCAAATTAGGAAAGTATTCACTAACGGTGCCTTTTACGAAGACGGAGGACCCTTTCCGAGGGTTTAGGTTCAGCTTGTTTTAGGCCCAATACCAGAGCCGTAGCTAGACTTGAACTTAAGCTAGGGCAGCTGTTGTTACAGGTAGGGCAAAAGAGAAAATGTTATCGTTCTGGTAAATCGAATTTTGGCTTTCTTGTGAACATGTGTATGTCATTAAATATTTAATTGTCGGGGATGATCGTAAATATGAAAAAGTAATTTTCTCTAATTTATATTATTATTTCTCCAATCATATTTATTCCTGTGTATTCATCTGTTGTGAGGCATGAGGGCCATCGTGGTCTATTTTCTACAATATGCTAGTGATTTTTAGGGTTCCGTACCCAAAGGGTAAAACGGGACCCTATCACTAAGACTTGTTGTTCGGTGAACCATCGGGAAGACATGTCTGAGCAGCCACTCAGATGCCATCTCTGTCTAGATCTATGTCCTCCATTTTAGGCCACATCATCGCTTCACATCGGGCGAGATAGTGGCCAAATATAGATCTATTAAGCGCAAGAAAAAACTCCACTGTCCATCCGTCTGTCTGTCTGTCTATCTGTCACTAGGCTGTATCTCATGAACCGTGATAGTTAGACAGTTGGAATTTTCACAGATTATCTATTTCTGTTGCCGCTATAACAACAAATAGTATAAAACAGAATAAAATAAATATTTAAGGGGGCTCCCATACAACAGACATGATTTTTTTGTCGTTTTTATAGATAATGGTACGGAATCCTTCGTGCGCGAGTCCGACTCGCACTTGGCCGGTTTTTTCGTCATAATTTAGCTTTACAGTACTTTGCTTATTATCAAAAGATGGTATTTTATTAAGGTATGGCATTGGTAGTTAAAGGTAGAGCATTGCCTCACAATGCAGCCCCCTCGCTACGGCCCTGGCAATACTCTCAGTGAACAAGAAAGGACAAACACATACGTCTCTGACTTTAAGTTATACCTATAAGCATTTCAAAGAATTCTTCGAGGTGCTTCCACACATGACGTAACTCCCTCATACCGTAACCCATTTATACCGGGTATTATTTTTGACTTATCCGTGCCGAGCACAGGTGCGACCGACACCGGATTAGGCGGGTGACAAACGATCCGGAATAAACACGGTCATAATTAGGTGTGTATGTGAAAGTGTGTATAAGAATGTGTATGTGAGAGTGTGTGTGGGCAGACAGGTGTCGGGGGTTATTAATCTCGTTGTTTAAATTAGGTTTTGATGGAATTAGGAAATGGTAAAGCGTGGGGTAAACGGTTCGCGAAGCATGCAATAGAGTTATATTCGTATGGAACACACTTGAATACGTTATACCCGCAAAGCGCTTTGCTGACTCTTTTATTATACGTACCGCAAAGGAGTGGAATTCTTTACCAGAATACTTATTTCCTTCCAATTACAACCTGGGTCTCTTTAAGACAAGAGTGAATAGGCACCTCATGGGCAAACGTGCTCCACCTTAGACCGCAACTACGCTTACCATCAGGTGAGTTGTTGTCAAACTTGAGCCCATTTAACCATAAAAAAAACCAACAAACATAAATAAATTATATAGGTCCACAGATTAGGACTGCATAAAACACATCTTAACTCGTGGCAGGTATCTTGTATGCGCGGCCGTTTGGGTAAGTACCACCACTTTGCCAGATATTTTGCCGCCAAGCAGTAGTCATCATCATCATCATCATCATCAGCCCATCACGTTCCCACTGCTGGGACACGGGCCTTCTCTCATAGAAATATATTCTAATTAAAAAAGCATACTAATTATATAGAAGACAAAGATGCATCGAACATTCCGCTTCTGCCAAGTAGCCAACTGGCACATAAGAAAAATAAAATTGACAAAAACAAACATAAAATATTGTAACAAAAGTTCTAAAAAATATGCCCCTCAGTTTCTTGCCGTATCTTCTGAGTAGTGGTTCTTTTTCCGATACGGTGGTAGAGTCATTGTAATAATTGACGTTCATAAGTGCGTCGTGCGTTGAAATAAAGAACTTTTGAATTGAATTGAATTGAATTAAAGAGAGAGTATAGGCCATAATCCACCACGCTGGCCCTGTGCGGGTTGGTGGATGTCATATGTCCTTGATTTTTGTGATCAATTCTTGGACATGCCGGTTTCCACACGATGTTCCTTCACCTTCACCGTTTTATGTGCAGATTTAACACTCGCTTAGAGCGAGCTTTTAACTTAAGAAAGTCAGTGGTGCGAGGCGTGCGGAATTCTAACTCGGGTACATCGGATCGAAAGTCGCACGTTCTCCCACTGAGCCACACTCGCTCACAAGCGAGCGCAAGCAGTAGTACGCAAGCATTACTGTGTTCCGGTGTGAAGGGCATTGTAGCCAGCAAAATTACTGGGCACATAATATGAGACTTAATATCTGATGTCTCGGGGTGATGAGCACAATGCAGTCCAGCGCAGTGATTTTATGGTATTGATAGTTCTGGGTGGCACTGCAATTGTTATGCAGCAGGCGTGGCGCTTACTATCAGGCAAACGACATGCTCGTCACATAACTCAGTTCCATAAAAAAATTAGGCTTCTCCAATATTTACTTCCCGCCAAAAAGTTGCTACATTTTAATATACTCCCAAAAAGGTCCAAACATCTCAAGATAAAGGCCAGTTTACATGAGATCAAAATAAGGTTACTTTATGGCAGGATCCCGGACTGCCCCCGGGGTTCGGAACATCTTGAGAGTTCCTAAGGGTGTTGTTGACTGGACGAGTAGCATTTAGTGGACAAAGGAGTATGGAATGGTTCTATTTTTGATTTAACTTTCTGTTGAATGGTACTTGGTTTTTAAATGGATATAAAGTAGGATCTGACTTTCCATCCACGTTTATTTTTTCATGTAGAGGTATGTAAATAAATTAAATGTCCTTATTATATATATTTTTAAATAAAGCATTAACGAATGCCAAGCGAAAAACAAGCAAGGTTTTTCGGGAAGAAAAAAATCGACCACCGGCTGGGACTCAAACCCGCAACCCAATCTTCCCTCAGCGCGGGACGCTCTACCAATTGAGCTACGGTGAACACCAACTCGAGTGTCGAATTTCTTCTTCCGTTATTTAACTGTCAATAAAAATATTATTATTAATTATAGTTCTGAGTGGTGCTGTACTTGTTATGGGCTGGCGTATTGCTTACCATGAGGCAAACGACAAACTCGTCTCATCATTCAGTTACATAATTTTTGTTTTAATGAATTTTTGAATCAATTTAAATCAACATAAACGCGCCGTTTGAAAAATGTATGGACCTAGAAACCCTTTATTGGTCAATCTATTTTACATGTGTGTGTATGTCAATAATTTACCAATAGGGTGGGCTCTATGTTAAAAATTGACCAATAAGCAGCGAGGTGCGTGACGTCAAAATGTGGTTGCACGTACTCAGGCGTTTTGCGATTACGTTCCGTTTCTCCAAAAATAAGAAAAACAAACATTGAAATACAAATAAACAACGCAATTAATAATAGTAATTATATCACAACTAAATGGAGTAATCTATCAAAAAAAGTAATTTCCAGATATTTCGACAACGCATGCATATTCCCTATTGCTTGTTTATTTACCAACGACCTTACTTATCCGCATATTCTTCCAAATTACACACGACCTTCCACCGCCTGGACACTATCAAAGGCCCTGCCCTCTGATACCCTTATCACTGTTGATGTACCCCACGGCATGGCCCACAATATGAATATAATACTTGCCCACCCGAGGGACTCGTGATTTTGGGCCGGCGGGCACGTCACGGTTGAAAGGAGGCTGTAGTTATGGGTTAGATGTTTATGACTACACAAAGAGCCTTTGACAAAAATAAGAGATCTCGATTTTGGGACAAGAAATTAATGTTTTATGAAGGCTATTTACAAAGGTTATCGTAAAATTCATCTTTACTATTATAAAACTAAAACTGAGCTAATTCTGTACATTGAAGATATTTTTGTTGAAAATCCAACTGGGATCGACTATTTAGAGGGACTGAACATGAATTTGCGGTTTTTAGAATTTTTGTCTGTTTGTTTGTGTGTTTGTTATCTATAGACTCGAAAACTGCATAACGGATTTTAATGCGGATTTCAGGGTTTGGTAGTATAAGTCCCATCTTAGATTATATTTTATATCGCTTTTAGCGATAAGGCCGCCCATTGTAACACTTTCTTTAATTGTTTTTATGTAACGTCTTTAATTTAATGTTTGCAATAAAGCGTTCATCTATCTATCTATATATATTATTACATCAAAATCGGTTGTTTAATAGAAAAATAAAACCTGACCCTTTCGTAATACGCGCTCTCATATACTAGGTAGGTCTTGCTAAAATGGTCTTGGACAAAAAATACAAATATGAGCTTCCTCTGTCGCTTACGCGGATAAAGTCGCGGGAAATGCTAGTAAATAAATTAAAAAAAATACATAAATAAATTTACACAGGTGACTGTCCTTTTGAGCGTCACGCCACGCAAAGCCGATTTGGTAATACGTTTTAGTCGGCTTAAGCCGACCTCGGTGCAGAGAGCACTCTTACGTGTGTATAGCTGACCATGGCGGCCAAAAGGATAAAGCTATCTGCCTTCCAAATTTCACTCAAATCTGTTAAGCCGTTACAGCGTAAAGAAATAACAAACACACTAACAAACTAACATACAAATTTCGCATTTATAATAATAACTAGCTCTGCTCCGCAGTTCCACCCGCGGTTTCCCCAAATTGAATTTCCCCGCGGTTTCCCCGATGAAATTTGGTGTTTGTACTTTAGGCCCTGAAAAAGACAAAACTGCGGGTGAAACCGCGGGGCGCAGCCAGTATAATATAAAAGTAGTTTGAAACACCACAAAATATAGCAATGTTTCAAGCCGCAGTAAGCCATCAGACCCAACATTATACTTCCAAAAAACACGAACAAAAACCGAGTCAATCGACCTTGAACGAAATGGCCGAAATTCGTCGATACTTAAAAGGAACATTAACTCATTGTTTCAGCTGAAAACGGCAGCTTTTCTCAAAGCATCCCGCGGCTATTATCCTTGTGGATGATCTCTTTTTGTGTCGAGAACCCTTGAGATGTACTCGAATTTAGCGTTAGAAGAACCGTTGCGGATAATTGTTACTTTTACATGCTTGTAATTTGGATTCGTGGAATGTGAATTTTAAGAAGTAGAGCAACAAAACCATGTCTTTTGGTTTTAATTTCAGTTATTCAAGGCTAGGTTCCAAGACTTTTTTTAAATCCAATTTTAATCGAATTTTTCAAAATTTAGACGATGTTCTAAACATTTTGTCACTGTTTAACTTACTTTTTAATCTACTTCAAAAAAGGAGAAGGTTCTTAATTATATTTTTGTTTATTAGAACTCCGTCATCTATAAATGTTTGAAAATATAATTTTTCAAATCATTTTTTGTTATAAAATTAATTATACGTCTTTCACTGGATAACTGGTAGAAAATGCTTAAATTGAGTTCTCCTTTCGTACATTACTTGTTATTAAATAAATAATTATAAATTAATATGTTAGAATGAGACAAGTTTAAACAGGTGTTTTTTTTTAAATACCGATGACCGCTTGGTCATCATCATTTTAAGACCGTATTCACTTATTATTTTCTGCGGTTATTTTGTCAAGTATTAAAAAATAATCACACAGTTTTTTAAAGTATCCATTAATGCAGAGATTGGGAAGCATCCTTTAACTTAGTTAAACCAAGATGGCGTATAAAAATCACCATCTTGGAATATAAATATGACGTCGTAAGAGCAATAACCACTGATGGTTATCAGGTTATTTATTAAACAAGTCCCGAGTCTCATTTTTAAAAACATTTCCTTCTCATGTTTTTATACAATGGTTATTTAAAAACAGTTACAATGACAATCTAAAGCGCTGATAAAACCAAGATGGCGTCGCAACAACAATAACCACTGACGGCTATCAGGTTATTTATTAGACAGGCTAGGTCCCAAGTCTTTATTTATTGTATCTCTATTAAATTGAAACTGGGCAAGTTCTATTCAGGTCAGCCATGTAGAGATTAAATGGGTTTTACAGCCTAGTTCAACTATAAAATATGTGTACATAGGGTCTTAGTACACAATAGTAGTATAGACACAAAACCGAGTGACTTACTTAAGTCTCTTTGGTATTAAGAAACTGTCAAGTATTATTGTGAAACTTACGCATCTTCTTAGATAAAGGAATTTTGACAAAAGGGTTCTATTGCCGACGATTAGGTAGCTATCTACGTACCTTAACCGACTTCAAAAAAGGAAGAGGCTCTCAATTTGATTGTTTTTTACAAGCTATTATTTAACTTGCAATGTTTGGGTCAAATCATAAAAATTGAATCAGAACCACTTCCTCTTATCTTATGGAGTTGAAATTTTGCATACATGTCAAAGTCTGATAACAATGCAATATTATAGTGACAGCCAGCTGATCTGATATGGAGACGGAAGGTGGGCAATGGAACTCTTTGGCGGATTATTTTTTTTGTGCTCATTTTAATCTGCTCGCGGTTCCGATCACGAATGTGTTAGAAGCTTGTCTTGAAAAAAATATTTTCCAACTAAAATCTTATTTCAATTCATTTTACTCGTTTTTGAAAACCCATACCACCCAATTTTTACCCAGTTTTAACGTCTTGTAAAGCGACATTGATGTTCTTAAAGAATTTGTTGCAACATTTTAACTTTTAGTAGTATATTAAAGTTGTAAGTTCAGTGTTCACATATTAGATTTACATAGCTGAATAAAAGCTGTTCACATTGTAATAGCAACGGAGCCAGTTAGCCAATATAATAAACGACCGCCCTGAACCTAAATCAGTGTATATAGCAACCTCAGAGTAGCACCCTCGTAAGTTTTAATGGTGTTAACACAATTTTATTCCAGCCAAAGCACTTTTATTTCTACATCATTACAAAGTAAATGTAACAGCCTGAAAAGCGTACGTGTACTATTTTTTTACGATCCAACCCTTAAATGGTGCGGAAGGATAAAACCGTCGGTCGTAAAATAGTGTTTTGGATGGCGTTTTATTGTATTTTGCTTGTGTGGCATTAGATTTACAATTTGCTGTTCTAGTCGATTCTAGTTTTATTGGTTTTCGAACGGAAGAGCTGCGGCTTGAGCGGTTCTACTTAGAGTCGCAGAATGTTTTTACCATGACAGCGAGCACGGAATACCTAATTTTACTACATAGCGAGTGTGGCTCAGAGGCAAATGTGACTCAGCGGAAACTCGAGCAACTTCTGATTCGTTGCACCAGAATTCGAATACTCTTGGCCCTACACCAATGGCTTTCTGTTATATGCGGATTTAACACTCGCTCTAATAACAGCGAAGGGCCACATTTTGAGGAAACCGGCATGTCCAAGAATCATAAAAATTTTCCGACATGTGACAGCGGCTAACCCGCACTGGGCCAGCGTGGTGGGTTATTGCCCATTCTCTCTCTATTAGAGAATGCCCGTGTCCCAGCAGTGGGAACGTGATGGGCTGATGATGACGATGATGATCACTTTCCACCAGGAGGACCACAAGCTTACCGTTGTTTTACCCACGTAAGAATCTTAACCCGCCCTCTACTGGACCAGCGTGGCGGATTATGGCTCATACACTCCTACGAAAGAAGGCCCGAGTCCTGGAAGTGAGAACGTTATGGTTGATGATAATTATATTTGGATTAATCGATTCTGTATTGAAATACCAATAAATTGGTGCTTTTTTTTACTTATAATATATATACGTTTGACCACCATCTCGCCCGATAAAACGAGGTAAACGACGATGTGGCGGAAGATGGAGCAGGTTGATTACAAAGATACTTTTTCACCTTATTCTTTATATTTGACCGACCTTCTGCCTTCTTATCACAAACAAAGTAACACCACTCTTGATTAAGCCAACATTCCATAAACAAAAACAACCGCTGTTATAATTAAACCATCTCTTTCCATCACTATCACTGCTGAGTTTCGGTAATCCATTTTATACACCATCATTGCAACTCTGTGTGTTTTCATAACCCTTAAAAATCCCGGTCATACTACATACCGGGTATACTGCCGAAAAATAAGTCGAATGACTTTGATGAAACTTACCCGCTTGAGTCATGACCTAAGGTCAGTGAACATCAAATCAATTTAAACGTCCTTTTTATGGAACTAAGCGATGAGACGAGCAAGTCGTTTGCCTGATGGTAAGCACCCATAACAATAGCATTGCCACCCAGAACTTTTAATACATCAAAAGCACTGCGTAACACTGTAGTGCACCCATGACCGCGAGACATCAAGTATTAAGTGGCATATGCCCAGTAATTTCGCTGGCTACAATGCCCTTCAAACCGAAACACTGTAATACTTGCACTACTGCTTGGCGGCAGAATAACTGGAAAAGCTGTGACACCTACCCAGACGGCATCTCGCATACCTGAGACCTACCACGAGTACGAGTAGCTTCTGGTATTTTTATTTTGTTAACTGTATAAAATAAATTAATATATTTAATGTTTATGCAAAAGAACGATCACTTAGCGAGTGTGGCTCAGTGGGACCATGTGCGACTTTCGATCCGACGCACCCGAGTCAGAATCCCGCTGGCCCCGCACCACTGACTTTCTTAAGTTATGTGCGGATTTAGCACTCGCTCTAAAAACGGTGAAGGAAAACATCGTGAGGAAACCGGCATATCCGAGAATTAATCACTTAAATTCAAGGACATGTGACATCCACGAACCTGCATTGGGCCAGCAGCGTGGTGGATTATTGCCCATACTCTTTCTATTAGAGAATGCCTGTGTCCCAGTAGTGGGAAGATGATGGGCTGATGATGATGATGATCACTTTCCACCAGGAGGGCCACAAGCTTACCGTTGCGATACCCACGTAAGAATCTTAACCCGCCCTCTACCCTCGATTGTCCCATAACGTTCCCTCTTCTCCAATATGATTTACTAAAGTAAATATCCCATTTTGAATTCGAATGCCCCAACAATCTAATTTACTGCCGGATTGCGGTCACGAAGGAAGCAGCGATGGTGCCAGAGCATAATTTTATTGCTATTTTATGCTGAAGCATACCCATGCTCAGATGGCGTTAGCTTTATGGCTTTTTGTTTCAATGTAATGCTGTCCCACTGACCGATCTGTCATTGAAGGAAATTCATGTGTCTCTAGGATCCTGTACTTGAAGTTCTTTTTTTTAACCAACTTCAAAAAGGAGAAGGTTGTCTGTTCGATTGTTTTTTTTATGTTTCTTACCTCAGAACTCCGTCATTTATGAACCGATTTGGTAAATTATTTTTGCGTTGGGTTCTGTATAACTACGAAGTGGTCCCATATAAATTAATCGATATTTAACCTTGGACTTCGAAGATACATTGAAGTCGGCTTCTGTTTTTTTCTAAAAAAATATTATTTTTGATTGGCCTGCGTTTGACCAGTATGTTACTTGATGGTAAGCTATGATGCGGTCGACGATCTAGCACGCTTACCAAGATAGTAACTAATCAAAATCAAAATCCAACTTAAACGTGAGTGTCACCCGTAAATTATTATTAATAATGTGTCCAAACCACGTTAATTTTCATAGTAAGATAGTACCTGTTCACTCGAGACTAGAAGATTCTGAAATTGTAGCTATCGGGAAAGAATTTGCCAGGGAGTTCCACTCGTAAGCAGTACGCATAATAAAAGTGGTAATATGTTTCCAACTGGGATGTATTAAACCTATTCAAAATATGTTTGATTGGTGCAAACATATTGTTATGACTGCAGAATTAAGTATATACTTGGAGAGTTAATCTGTAGATATATTTATCATAAAATATAACGTTGCCACTGCAGGCCGGGGCGGAAATTGGTTCAAAGGTTCAATAGGTCTTTATTCAGATTTGACATCACAGACGCACTTATGAACGTCAATTATTACAATGACTCTACCACCGGTAGAAGTGAGATTAGAAATACGACTATTAGTCATTGGGCTATTGGTTCATGTCATAGAAATTAAAACCAGAGTACAATTTTTAAAATAACTATTATGAAATCCTCTTAGAATCACAATTTCAAACACAATTGCCAAAAAAAGAACATTCGAATTTCAAATCGCAAAAAAATCTAATAAAAAGGAATAGGTACCTGAATACTTTACTTAAATCTAGAGCGCATTTTAGAATTTATTAATAAACGTAGAGCAATAACACTGCCCATCTATACCCTCAAGCAAATTTAAGATGCATAAAATTAACGTAAAAACGACATGCAATAACACGAGCTATCCAAAATGAGCCACATAAATTGGCTTACTCTCATCTCAATATCAATAAAGGTAGGCGCTTTCTTCGAAGTGGCCGTGTTATAGACCCCAGTGCGGGCTGCATAAAAAGGTAATAACATTATACGAACGGTTTTGGCCGCGCTCCTAATATCCGAACCCTAGGGCACTGGGACAATTAATTTTTTACTTGCGTGTACGACGTTTGTTCTTGTCAGGTTGATTGATGTATAGACTAGGTAAATGTTTGACTTTTTGGTAGGAGCTGTGACGATGTGGAAGATTCAATTATTTTTTTGTGGCAATTTACTTAATTTTAACAGCCTCAGTGGTTGTGGGCAGGTTGGCTCAAATCTCATACACAACTGCGGTTGCGGGTTCGATTCTCACGACGGGACAAATGTTTATAAACAAAAAAGCGCAAGCAATCGTGTCTGTTTGTGATCATGGTCCTCATAGCTCCTAGTTCCTGAGATACAGGGATCCTTGTTAGGGGCCAGGCATACAATTACAAAACTCCTTTTTGTATAAGAGTTAACAAAAAAAAAATAGCACACAATTCTTAACTATGAATCTACCTATGTATAATGATCCTTGGGCGTAATATGGCTGACGCAAATGCCAGATATTGTAGAGTCAGATATTGTGTGTATGTTTGTCTGTTTCTATCGGTTTTATTTGAAATTTATTTGCTCAACGCAAGGGCAAGAAAGCAAATCATGGTACCAATTAGAAGTTAAATAGTAGAGTAGAGTAGTAACTCTAAATAATGTTGAATGTCATTCGGAAAGAATCATGCTTGTATTTTAATTAATTTAAACAAAATAGGTGTTAGAAAAGTTTTGTTAGTTTAGTTTAGTTTTTGTTTGTGTTTGTTTTTCTTTGTGTGTGTTATGTTTTGTGTGTTCTGTTTGTTAACAGTTTTTTTTCTTGTATGTCTGTCTGGCTGTCGTTCCGGGTGGAATCTTGCAACTTAAATTTCGTGCACTTCCTAATTAGCTATCTGGCTGAAACTTTCACGGTAGCTCACAACTCGATGACAATGTATTCTAAATCCATAAAAACGTGGACATTAGATAATTGTTTTAATCTATTGCGAATTCTTGTTTCAAGTTATAAAACCTCAGAATACAAAACAAACTCTGTGCTCTGAGAATAAAACATGTTTTGCAATAAAATTTAATCATTCCACTCAAATATTGCAAATAATCATTGCACCAATCTGTGTATCGTCGTTATATTGTTATTATAGGATCTGCAATAATCGACATCTGCGAATAAGGTACCTTTAATATCGCTTATTGTTATTGGCGAAGGGTAAAATATATAGGGGACAATAACAGCAACGGTAGGAACCCCGAAGTTTTATCTGGTTAACAGCTGTTTTGAGCAGCCAGGCTGGCCTACGGCCGGTCACACAAATTATGCCGATTATATCAGATTTTAATGTCGAACTCAATGTAACTAATATTTACTTAAAACCAATAGGTTTCTCGTATGTGAGAGGCCGTCTAGGTGGGTACCACCGCTTAGCCAGTTATTTACCCGCCAAGCAGTAGCGCGCAAGCATTATGAGACTCAACAGCTAATTGTCTCAGGATGACGAGCGCAGTGCAGCGCCGCGTAGGATTTTGCAAAACTAAGTTCTGGGTGGTGCTGTTATTGTTATGGGCTGGCGTATTTCTAACCATCAGGCAAACGACCAGCTCGTCTCGTCATTCAGTTACATAGAAAAAAAAACTTCTGTAAAGTTTAAATTATGAGTAGGTATGTATTAAAGTTAAAATATGACAATCTCTGGGTGACGAGCGCCATGCAGTACTGCGGAAGGTTTTGCATAACAATGTTCTGGGTAGTGCTGCAACTGTTATGGGCAGGCGTGTTGTTTATCATCAGGCGGACGACCTGCTCATTCAGTTGCTCGATTAAATAACCCACAAAATTCAATATTAATAATTAATTTATTAATATAATTAATTAAAATTAATTTATTTGCATAAACATAGGTTAATACTACAATGTATAATGTATAATAATAATATGTATAATAAATGTAATGTATAATTTGTATTTATAGGTCTTCATTAATATTATATATCGCTATATTATGTATAACCATCGTCATTCAGGTGTACAAATGTTTATCAATAATGTGCAATATTTAATAGCAATTTTTTTTAAATACTTGCCTTTTCCATGAAAAATGTAATTGTGGCAGAGCGCCCTCCGTGATCATCTATCTGATTGTGGCTTCATAACAAACATACACACAAAACACCTGTCCATGTAAGTTTGCATATATTTCATCATACCCCAATTCTGGCCCATATGGCTCTATGAGAGAAGGCCCGTGTCCCAGTAGTGGGAACGGCTGATGATGATGATGATCCCAATAACGCTATCAAAAGCTTTACACGAAAAAAAATCGTGGCCTCCATAAATACGTCCAACGATCACATACATAGATCCTGGCCCCCAACCAAGATTCCCTGTATCTAGAGAACTAGGAACTACGAGGACCGTGGTCCCACAATACCCAGATACGAAACAGACGCTTCTTTTTCTGTGCACAAACATTTGTCCCATCACGGGAATTGAACGCGCAACCTCAGTGATGAATGAGATTGGAGTCAACCTGGCCAACCACTACACCACAGAAGCTGTTTTCTCAGAGATTCACATAACATTATCTTTTTTCACGGTAAATTTTCAAAAATAATTATGTCCCCAAAAAGAAACTTTTTTAATCACACAGAATGAGTCTCCATAAAAGTCCGCAGTAATTTCGTCACCGTCGGTCGTGTGCAAACTTTATATTTTTAATTAAAAAATTCTAAGCCCTGATAATTAAAATATTCTGTGTCAAGACTGTGATCTCAATTTTTGGACGAGGGTATTATTACGGAGTTATTTTTACACTTAGAGACCTTTTACTTTAGCTGAGGACGTCTGATGGGCGGAACTTTTAGGTTATGAAAAAGAAAAATTATCTCTGCCATTATTTTGTCAGTAAGTAAAACCTCTCATCTAAAAAAATAAGTACCTACTATAAGAAATAATAACAGCTCTTCAATTTCTTTTTAACCGACTTCAAAAAAGGAGAAGGTACTCTGTTCAATTGTATTTTTTTGTGTTTGTTACCTCAAAACTCCATTACTCATGAACCAATTTGGAATATCTATCTACTACCTTTTAGACTTGGCTGGCACCGACTTCAAATATATGAGTGGGTAGCGCTTATGATAATTATATTAATTTATTTTTTACTTTTGAGTGCCATTTGTGGTTTTGAAGTCGGTTTAGTTTTTTTTGAAAAATAATTTATTTTACCCTTTTTAGTGAAAAACAAGTTTTAATTAAATTAATTCAAAAAGTTTTTAAAGACAAGCTTTTATGATCTAGAAGCCACATCATGACGAAGTTTAAAACGGGCTATCACAATTAAATGCATGTACAAAAAAATTTCATGTCTGTCCTATTCAGTTGTCAGTGTGTTGAGGAGTTCCCTCGCCGGAAGTCAATCCTGGGTGTATCTGCCATGTCATGATGGAATTTAGAACAGGCTATTATGGTTAAATCCATTTACGAAATGTTGTGTCTGTACTATTCACCGTTGAGGAGTTCCCTCACCGGAAGTCAAGTCAGGTGAAGCAGGTGAAGCAGTCGAATACAAACCTTCACCTTTAGAAAGTTGGTTACGAAAAAAACAAGAACCGACTTGAAGATTAAACTTATATTTTTTTGTTTTTGCTATTTTTTTCAAAAACTACTGAATGAATTTTGATAAAATTTATATGGGACCACCTTTGAAGTATTACCTACCAATCAAAAGAAGAATCATTGAAATCAATGCATAATTGGCGGAGTAATCGCGTAACAAACACACACAAAAAAAAAAAAACATACCGTCGAATTGTAAACCTCCTCCTTTTTGAAGTCGGTTAAAAACAACACTCGTACATGTAATTAAGGCTTAAAGTTCCTTTAGTGCTTCGCCGAAGTCAGGCTTTTTGTAGATCCGATAGTCGGTCTGATATTTTTCGCCATCATTTGACTCTTATTTTGTGACCGGCTTTTTGTAGGACGTGTGCGTTAAAATATGAAACTCCGTATGTCCGTATCATTTTCACAGACAAAAATCAGCGACCGATTTTCTGACGTGGTCCCGCCCACGTCAGAAAATCGGCGAGTGTTAGATCCGCACATAACTTAAGAATGTCAGTAGTGTTGGGCCAACGGAATTCGAACTCGGACGCGTCGGATCGAAATTCGCACTTTGTCCCACTGAACCACGCCTGCTCTAAACTCACCCTGTTCTAATATATCAAAATTTAAAACAAATCCAAGCGTTTCAAACGTTTTCTCCCAGAACTCTGCTACTCAAATAGCGTAAACGCGTTTAGACATCAAAGCGGAATTGCAGAGTTATAACTCGATTTGAACCCGTGCGCTTCTCAGTAACTGCTGAATAGTCAGATTTCACTATTTGGTTCCACAACAGAGTTAGTACTTTGGCACACTGAATTCTTCGCGTGCTAGTTTACGTTACAACAAAAAAAAGACGTGTGGCACCGGAGACTGCCGCGGTAAAGCTATTGCATAGCATTCGGAGTGGGGGGTGTTAGGTTATTTTCGTTACGGAATTTCTGGATTCGGTTTCTACGCTCAAGGCCCGCGATAGAAGCTATGCAATAGCTTAAAAAAAATATTTATTGTTATTTAATTTTAAATTACGAATTAATTGTTGAGTGCTTTCGTCTTCGTAAATAAAATTAAATATTTAGATTATCACCTGAAATATTTTAGTGAATTAAGGTCAATTTAGACGGTGCAAGATAAAAAGACCTTTAAAAATTTAAACGACATAAAAATCATATGTCAGTAATATCTATCTCTTCCTTACTCTTGTACGGGCAAGCATGTTGCTTACAATTAAGAAAACGATTTGCTTGGCATGGTCTGAGTGTGCTGTAGATTTTGACGGCTAAAAAT
This sequence comes from Petrophora chlorosata, assembly GCA_951640565.1. Taxonomy (NCBI): domain Eukaryota; kingdom Metazoa; phylum Arthropoda; class Insecta; order Lepidoptera; family Geometridae; genus Petrophora; species Petrophora chlorosata. Next base: position 2,872,566 of record OX621207.1, read on the forward strand.
GTGTGTGGACTAGAAGCCTTTGTACTTTGACTTTATAGTATCAATTGTTTCTGAATGGTGATGTTATAATATAGAGTTACTAGCTGACCCGGCAAACGTTGTTTTGACATATAAATTAAAAAAAAATTGTTAAGGGTGAACAACCCTCATCACTTAGGGGTATGAAAAATAGATAGTAGCCGATTCACAGACCTACTGAATATGCATATAAAATTTGGTAAAAATCAGTAAAGCTGTTTCGGAGGAGTAAGGTAACTAACATTGTGACACGAGAATTGTATATATAAGAAGAAGATGAAGATGATGATGAGATTAGAGCTATTCCATTCTAGTCATGCTCTAGCCATAGACAAAATTTCTAGTACGCCACCTAATAAATCGACGCTCGACGCGTAGACACGGCACTCGGAAATTAATATCGTTACCCCGGCATTTGAGAACCGATTTCATTTGCGAATGTACCGGCTAGAACCAGTATGTACCAGTGTATTTCGACTATATGCAGGTTGAATAATACATCAGACCACGACGTCACAGGACCACCAACTGAGCGGCTAAAGACAGCTTAACTAAAGTTCAAAGTTCAATAGTTCTTTATTCAGCTTTGGCATCACAGATGCATATGAACGTAAGTGTATGAACGTCAATTATTACAATGACTCTACCACCGTATCGGAACAAGAACTCAGAAGATAGATAGATAAATAGATAGATGAACGTTTTATTGCAAACATTAAATTACAGACATTACATAAAAACAATTAAAGAAAGTGTTACCATGGGCGGCCTTATCGCTAAAAGCGAAAGCAGATGATACGGCAAGAAACTGAGAGGCATTTTTTTAGAACTTTTGTTGCAATATTTTGTTTGTTTTTGACAATATTATGTTTCTTATATGCCAGTTGGCTACTTGGCAGAATCGGAATCTTTCATGCATCTTTGTTTTCTAAGTAATTACTATCTGTATAGTATGCTTTTTCATTAGAATATTTTTCACACGCAATTTGAATCTACTTTCTGTCTACTACATCAGTATTATATTTTCTTTTATTTTTGTCGTATTTCTATTTAGTTTCCCTCTTCGTTCTAATAAAGACTCTTTAGTGCCTCTGCCGACATCTTTAGTAGGTCCTGCAGTCGGTCTGATTTTTCACAAACATTTGTCACCTATTTTAAGATAGACTTTTTGTAGGACGTGTGCGTTGCAATATGTAACACCGTATGTTTCCTTTTCGCCGACGAAAAATTGGTGACCGATTATGTGACGTGGACGGGCAGCCTTAGACTTTTTGTCGGAAAGTGAAAAGTGATGATGGAATTCAATTGTTTTTCTCAAACAATTGTTTTTTGATTGGTAAGTGTTTAATATTAGTAGTTATTAACCTTTAACATTATCACAGGCACTAGTGAATCAAGTGTCTTTCGTAAATTATTCATGTGATAATGTTTTCTGTCCAACAGCTCAGAACAGCCATTTATATGGTCAGTGAACAGTGGACCTGTTAAAAGTTTCCAAATTATTATAAGGAAATAAAGACAAATAGAATGATTCCAACATAGGGGAACCCTGTTTAAAGAATGAAGAATGAATTTATTCCACTTATTTCGCTGGAACTCTACCACGGTCTTACCTGACAAAAAGTACGACAATAGGTTATGTAAGTGTAAAGTGGTTTATGATGATTTTGAAAGCCTTTTGTTGATGATTAGTCTGCATCATTAAATTCATTCAAATGTAATCAATTAAAAGATTGACAAATTATAGGCCTCGCGCCTCTGTGATCGCACATAGCCTGAAGTTTACACACAATTTTAGTACCAAACCTACTAAGGTAAAACTCAAATATTGGGACGTCTGTTTGCCTTTGATGTCTGAACGCGGAGTTGATGTTATTTCAAATTAGCGAGTTTGTGCGAGCAAACCCCAAAAAGCTGATTTCATATGGGCTTTGAAATGCAGTCGGTTGTAAAAATTCAGAGAATATTAGATTTTTCAGGGACTCTGTTTATTTTAAATCAAGTAGGGATACAGTTATCAAGCTTAGTATTAAAGCAACGTAGATTTTACTGAGCGAGTGTGGCTCAGTGGGAGCACGTGCGACTTTCGATCCGACGCACCCGAGTTCGAATCCCGCTGGCCCCGCACCACTGACTTTCTTAAGTTATGTGCGGATATAACACTCGCCTCTAGAAACGGTGAAGGAAAACATCGTGAGGAAACCGGCATGTCCAAGAATTTGTCACAAAAAGTCAAGGACATGTGACATCCACCAACCCGAACTGGGCCAGCGTGGTGGATTATGGCCCATCCTCTCTCTATGAGAGAAGGCCCGTGTACCAGCAGTGGGAACATGATGGGCTGATAATGATGATGATGATGATGAGATTTTATTATTCCCCCGTTTTCTATTAAACATGACCTAATGTACGGTCCTGTAAATGGAAACATGCAAGAAAAAAGAAAGAAAGAAAATACATTTATTCAAAACATTACACTGAACATATTAAAGACAAAAACAATAAATACAACACACTTGTTACATTCACTTCTGAATGTATATAATATATAATGTTTGTTGAAATTCAAATAAATGTATCTTTATCTTATTTTAACACAGTGAAATGTTTCGCGATGTCAAGAATAGGTTTCGACTTAGCATACGCTTAAGTATTTGTAAGTACCTTATCACTGATTTTCAGTCGGAACCCTGTCATTGACATCACGAACAATCAGACGAAGATATTACATTAAAGAAACAAACGCTTCCACAGCTGAATGTCATATGGCATTTTGCTGTGGGGGTCTGCCGCGGATATAGAAGCTATTTTTATTTTACAAAAACGGGCGGTTCACGCTATTTAAAGCTTGGGTCCTCGCGAATCATTAAGAGAAGTCTTTAAACAAATTAATGTATTAACTTTACCTTCTCTGTATATTTATGAAAATATAATGTACAAATGTTCATAAAAATCTGCACAAATTGAAGGTCAATAGTGACCACCACAACATAAACACTAGAAATAAGGATAGAATTGCAGTACCTAGGTTTAGACTGAGTAAAACGAACAAATCCTTCATGGGCAATTGTGTATGTTATTACAATAAAATTCCAAAATGTATAACGGAGCTCACAGAAAGTAGATTCAAATTGAGTGTGAAAAATATTCTAATGAAAAAAGCATACTATACAGTTAGTAATTACATAGAAGACAAAGATGCATGGAACATTCCGTTTCTGCCAAGTAGCCAACTGGCACATAAGAAAAATAATATTGTCAAAAACAAACATAAAATATTGTAACAAAAGTTCTAAAAAATATGCCCCTCAGTTTCTTACCGTATCTTCTGAGTAGTGGTTAATAAAAACCACTAAAAAATTTACAAAAATGCATTTTATGATAAAAATACAATAAACACAAGCTTGCCTCACGGCATTTGCCTTCAAATGATGTCATGCGCTGTGATTGTCGTTTCGTTTGAGATTAAAAATGTCAGAATTATTCTGACATTTTTAATCTGTTCTTCATCTCATCATTCATAATAATTATTATTATATTTTATTTATTTATTTAAAAATATAAATGAAATGAAATCATTATTATTTCATATATGTTTGTGAAATAATAATGATTTCATGATTGAATGATCTTTCTGGTTTGACAAACATTCGTTCTAACTACATTTTAGATTTTTTCTTGATTACTGTTCGATCCCCTATTGTTGTTATTCAATACTATTTATTTCGGTAAATCGCGGGTGAGACCGCGGGTTGCAGCTAGTCGCAGAATAACTGACACTCACTCTGTTTATGGCTTTTTGCGGGCAATCCTAGTTCCTCTCATTAAAACTAATTTCACGGTAGTTCAACAGCCATTTAATCAGCGTCCAATCTACCTCGCAGAGGCGACACAGCACTATGTAAATTAGGCTATCACATATAATCCAATCTTTTTGTCGTCCGACGAAATTGCTCAAAACGTTATTCCTCCCAAACTGCAAGCTCAAAACTGGCAAAAAGCTTAATAAAGTACCAATATAGCGAAAGGAAATGGTGCCACTTCTATTCAAAGAACGCCGCACTCGAAATTAAACTTTGGTTGTAAGAATTTAGGGTTGATTTTTGAAGGGTTGTGTCCGGAATTTTGAGCGCAATTCAGTAACGGTAGTGGGACATCATTTGAATAATTAAAAGGCGGCTTTATCTATTTATTCAGGCCTCGGTTTGAGTTGCAATTGTGCCCGATTTCGCAGCCAAGTTTTGAGGGCCCTTCACGACTGCAGTACTGGATTTTTGGTCCGATGTTGAAGTGTCTTTGAGACCAATCGGTGAGCTTTTGACAACTGTATTTTGATGGGAATACTTTATGATAAAGAATTTGGAGTTTTAAACTCAGTTTTAATGAGGTACTTAAATTATCTTTTACAGAGTAATTACTGCGCAAATTAATTTAATGAATTATTATAAAATGTAAACATATAATTAATTTTTAGAAAAAAACAAAAACCGACTTCAATGTATCTTCGAAGTCTAAGGTCATATATCGATGAAATTTGTATGGGACCACTTCGTAGCTATACTGATCCCAACGCAAAAAGAATTTTCCAAATCGGTTCATAAATGACGGAGTTCTGAGGTAACAAACATAAAAAAAAAATACAATCCAATAGAAAACCTTCTCCTTTTTTGAAGTCAGTTAATTATATACACGTTGTTGCTTTAATTATTTACAGTTTAATTAGGTGTATAGATTTTTGACCCGTTGAAGTAGTATCTATATTATTATAAAATTGTTGTAGAAATAAAAACGTATAATTAAAACATACATAATATACCTCCACTTGCATAATATATATGTAGTGATATGTTTATAAATAGAATAAATAATAAAAAAAAAATAGTTTTAAGCATTTTATTATCATCTCCATATATTTCACTGAAGTTGTAATTAAAAACGAAAAAGTGTCAGATTTTATGCGCCTTTTGAGGTTATGACCGCATTGCATGCTAATAAATTGATTTAGAATGCATTGTCATCGAGTCGTGAGCTATCCTGAAAGTTTTAGCCGGATAGCTAATCGGGAAGTGCTCCAAATTTAAGTTGCAAGATTCCACCCGGAACGACAGACAGACAGACAAACAAGAAAGTGACTTAATAAAAACGTGGTAAAAATATTTATTAAGTTACCGAAAATAATAAAAATTATTAAATGAGACTTGACAGAAAAAAACAGACCTACTCTAGTTCTAGACCAGAGAAAAGCATCATAAAATATTTTACTTCTCTACAAATAACAGTCAAGAAAATCGAGTCGATAAATCTAAGATAGAGTTAAGAACCCAAGATCCACGGTAAATATCCGTTGCAAGCTGCAACGCACACCGGCAGGATAACTGACGCGTCCGGTTCCGGACGTCCGGCTCGGTCCGGAATCGGATGAACTGAAACAATGTACTGGAAATGCGCGCCGAATTTGTTGCTTCGACTGTTTATTGAGTAGTCGTTGGTAAATTTTTATTTCATTTTATTGTTTTAAAAAGTAAACGGGTATGTAGGCAGACCTCTTCTGCAAGATTCCGCCTTGAGAAGAACCACACCTTTGACAGATATTGAACCACCGCCAAGCAGTAGTGTGCTAACACTAGTGTATTCGAGCGCAGTGCATTGTCGCGCAAAATTTTGTAAAACATAGATTTGGGTGGCGCTGCTACGCTGACATTTCAGTAGAAAGATTATAAGGAGCATGAATAAAAAAAAGATAGCAAGCATAAAAAACCGTTGATAATTTTGTTGAGACAACTCAGGTATCGGAGCGAGCGGATCCATTAAGTAATTTAAAATTACTAAGCAAATAAACAAGTTCAATATGTTCAATTCCTAATTTTGGTCCTTTTTAGTCGGTTACCGTACTAGCCCTTTCTGCTAGTAGATTACTAGTACAAACCGGATTCAGTTGGTTTTCGAGTAGTGAAGTGTATAGATTTATCGCTCACAGTTCCGGAGCTAGAGAGGTTGTGGAGGATTTGGAATACATATGAGTACGAGTACGTTCGATGTGCTGGCGTTAGGATTTTTGAACAGTTTGGGACTAGATTATTTAGGACTTGTAGGATTCTATTTCAATGATTGATTTGCAGCTCTGCGTTTTTTAAATCATAGTCTTTTTGGAGTATGAGATGTAATAGTATCTCAAGCCAGACGTCAAATCAACCATGCTTGCGTAATAGGCGTCAATAAGTGATTTACCAGGTCATGGTCTTCTCTAAAGAGTGTATAGGTGACCATTTAACATGTTATGGTCTCCCCTAAAAATAGCATAGGTGACCATTTACCAGGTCATGGTCTTCTATAATGAGAGTATAGGTGACCATTTACCAGGTCATGGTCTCCTCTAAAGAGAGTATAGATGACCATTTACTATGTCATGGTATTTGGTGAAGATTATTTCTATAAGAAGATATAGGTGACTATTTCCCAGATAATGATATGAAAGTGATAACGCCTCTAGTGTTAAAAGAAGTCCATAAGTGACTGATAATTTACCATCAAGGACACGGCCTCGTCCGTTTATTGTATTGATAATATGAAGATGATTGATGAAGAATACTTATTGAAATGCCTTAAAATAAAAGTAAGATCCGGAAGAAATTTCAACTCGAAGCTTAGCATTATCTCTGAATTGTAGCCATCTTTATCTGAATTATCAACCCTCCGGCGTCCGGGATGGAACCGAGGTGATAGATGGGATCGATATCGGACAACTTTGCACTCACAGTTGAATAAACGGAAAGGAGGATCGCGTAACGAAGTCGTAACAATTGATGAATATGGGCTAATAATCTGTTGGAAAACAAAATTATTATTAAATCTTAGAATTTTAAATTATTATATCTTAGAAAAAAATAATTACTATTTTTGTTAAGCATATTTTGAGGCGTAGTTGTGATTGATCAAATTGCAATATAAAAAATAATGCCAGTATCTTCGGAACCTTGCCTAAAGGGACTCCTTTTAATAATATATTTTAGTATTATATTTTTAAGGTTTTTAGTTTTAGTGTCATGTTATTAATTGGTATTATATATTTTGATATTTAAATAATTGTCTTTGATAATTATGTTTTTAAATTAAACTCTATAGATTAATTGAAAAATAATAAAAAATAAATGCCATGTAATAGGGAGTTGTAGTAGATAGTTTTTTTGATTTGGTACATGGGTGTGCTTTTCACGACATCTCGCCTGATGGAAAGCGAAAACGCGGCTTAAGGTAGAGCGCGCTTGCCCATGAGATGCTTATTCATTCTAGACAAAGAAGCACAAGTTGTAGCTATTTGGGAACAAAGAAGCTGGTAGAGTGTTCCATTCCTTAGCAGTCTGCATGATCAATGAATCTGCGAAACGCTTAGTGCGAATAGGTGGGATATTAATATTCCAGCTTGTTACTTTTCTTTAGCAAATGTCATGAGGTAACTGACATGGCCATGAACTCGGCATTTCAAATATTATCTACAATCATGATCTCTTCAGATAGAAAAGGGAGTGCACCTAAATAATCTACCGCACTATACTGAAATCTCTGGTATCAGAGTGGGACTTTTATTACCAAATGATTATTTCTACCAAAATTACCTTAGTTCTAGCCGTCCAAGTATTGTCTGGAAGAGGTCGCTTTGAGTGATAAGACTGTATATTGTGTCACTGTTTACTGTTAAACGTACTTGTTTTTTCACTGTTGCTTGAGCATATGACTCGGTGGCCAAATGGTTAAGGCGTTGGGGTAATATTTCGAAGACGGTTTGAATTCTGTCCGAGTAATTTTTTTCTTTCTGTATGTTATTTAGAATATCTTTTTTCTATTGTAAATTCCAAACGTTGCCAAAAATTTCAAACGTTTCTCCAAAACTGTACCTGAAAGTACCCTCGCCAATAGTGATCCTTTTTGCAGGTGTATTTTCAGACAGAAAAGGTGTTATTTTAAAGAGGGGCCACTTATCCTTTTTTCTTTTTCCACGAAGTGGGACGTTGTTTGTGTTTCCTGTTCCCTTGAAATTCGTCGCGAGTTTCGCTACGAATTCGATGAAAAATGAAACAAACTGACTCCTGTTTCGTGAATTTTGTAGGAAGACGAAATTTAATGGTGTGCTTTTAAAATTTGACCGTTGATAATAGAGCCTGGAAACCGTGTTTTTTTATCAAAAATACTTGCATTCTCTTCAATATTAAATACAGAGATAGCGAAAGAGACAGCTTTTAGTCATAAGTCCGCCCGTTGTACTATTGTCTTTACGAGTATTTTTATGCATTGTTTATTTTTATTTTGTTATTTAATTATTTTTGTATTTTATATGGAACGGCATTTATTTTCGGGACAGGACAAATTGTGGACTTGCTGTGCCTCACGGTTTTACGGTATTACGGTTGGACATTTTCCCCTAACGAGAAATGAATCCCCAACAACAATTCTAAAGTGTTTAAGATACTGGTTGCAACCTACGGTTTTACTCGAAGGTTTCTGTGGTAAAAAGTATCTTATGGCCTTTTCTAGGAATTAAAATATAATACAAAAATATGCTTTACACCAAATAAATAGAATCAAGTAAACGAAAACAAATTAAAAAACTAAAGTACAATGGGCGGACTTCTGTAAACTAAAATTTGAATACCCCCGACACAAAGAACCTACAAAAAGTAAAAAAAAACGGCTGAATCTTATTTTGATAAAACATGTTTGAGAACCATCGCTAATGATAATTTAAATATATTTAAAAATGCTTTGACAGAATTTCTTAATAAAAAAGCATATTACACAGTTAATGAGTTTACACGATCAAAACCCTTAATAATTTCCCAAATATATTAATATATTTTTATTGACATTCTAATATAATTTATAAAATATATTAATATAATCCATGTAGTTTTGTGGCTCTTTCTCACGGGTTATACACCCGGTCCTTTGGAAGGCTTGCGCAGGGACATGAGTCAACACGAAGAGGTCTCTTAAAGCATTTAGTTTAGATATGTAATAGGCAACACTTATTGGGGACTGTCTCTAAGTGCACCATTTAGAAGATGCAATCAAAGATAGCCCCCGATAAGTGCGAGGACTATTATTGCAGATTGGATACTGCTTATGATTGGGCTATTGAAGTACATTTTTAATGGATGTGAACCAGTCTATGATATGAGACTTCGGCACCTGCCAGTTCCTCCTGGTACCTCATATTATTATTATTATTTGTAATTCTAATATGTAGCTTTATCTATATGCTAAAGCGGTGAAACTAGATATATTATTTATAACACCTTACCTAGATTCACAGACTTATAAATCATTGTATCATTGTATCCAACCAATACACCAAAGAGGCTGACAAAAAACTAACCTAGTTTTCTTTGTTTCAGTGCCAATAACACAAGTGGTGGCCGTGGCAGGCGAGCCGGTTTACCTGCCGTGTGACATCGAGACAGCCGGCGAAGAGGACGCGGTACTCCTAGTGCTTTGGTACAGAGAAGACCTGGGCACGCCTATATACAGGTATGGCTATGGGTTATCATTCCGCCGCTTACCGCTTTGCCAGTTGTTCTGCCACCAAGCAATAAAGTGCAAGCATTACTGAGTTCCGGTGTGAAAGGCATTGTAGCCAGTGTTTTTTTTATTAGTTATAGGCTTGCGTTTGACCGCAATCTCACCTGTTGTTAAGTCACGATGCAATCGAAGATATAGCACACTCGCCTAGAAGAAACCTGTTCACTCTGGTTTTAAAGACACCACACAGACAAACACAGATGCCGGCAGAGAGTTCCACTCCTTGGCCGTTCGCATTATAAAAGTCGAAGCAAACCGCTTGCTGCGAGTAGGAGGGATGTCAACCATAAATTGATGTCGGCTTGCCGTATGTCTAGTCCGGTGACGGAATGGGGATGGAGGAATAAGTTCATGTAATTCCGTCGCACACTCCGAAATGTATCCGGTAAAAGATCGATAAACTGACAACTTTGCGCCGATGTTCAAGACTCTGAAGCTTAGTCTTAACCAGTGCATCGTCACCAATGAGCTTTTTGGCTCTTCTTTCTATTAAATGATAGCTTAATAGCTATTATCTCATTGTGATGAACGCAATGCAGTGCCGCGCAGAATTTTGCAATACAAACTTCTTGGTGGTGCTGACACGGCTATGAGCAGACGTGGCGCTTACCATCAGGCGAAAGACTAGCAGGTGAACAACTTGCTCGTTGCCCTTCAAAAAATTTACAACCCTTACATTCGATATCAGTACAATGCAAAACGACACAATCCTGAAAAGTGTAAAATCTGTTAAACAGCAATATACTTCGTCCATCAATAAAACTTTCATACGAATTCATATCGAAGTTCCGTTGCTTTTAGCGAGTTAGACGTCAAAGGCGTCCATACATCTCGTATACATGCATGTACATACTCTTACGTAGGGTTGCCACCTCTGGTTTGAAGTTACTCTAACTCGGGTTCGAGCAAATGTGACCGAACGTTGAAGACGCATTCTAAATGCAAATAAATTACAATTACACTAGATGCTTCTGGAGACTTCTTGCGAGTGGGATTAGGTTATATCACGTTCCCCAGGGGATCATGTTTTGGGAAAATTATCCTACATGGTAGAAGTTTCGCCTGTTCGTACTAAACGTTTTGGGTCATCCTTCTTAGTACGAACGTCAAAGGAGTGGATTGCCTTGCCGTCGTCTGTATTTCCAAATAAATACAATTTGAGTGTGTTTAAGTCTAGAGTCAACAAGTACTGGGTAAGCGTGCTACATCTTCGACCGCATCGTCACTTCCCATCAGGTGAGATTGTGGTCAAACGCAGACCCAGTCTGTTATAAAAAAAAACCTTTGTCCTTTTCCGGGCTAGGCAGGCAGGAAGCAGGACGCAGGAGGCAGGCTATCTCTATACCAAATTTCATCAAGATACTTTCAGCCGTTTAGTTTAAAAAAGTAAGAAACCGACAGACAGAGTAAATTTCTTATGTATAACTAGCTGCGCCCTGCGGTTTTCTGATATAAAAATAGCCTATGTAGTACCTACATAAAGTACCGACATACCAAATTTCATCAAAATCCGTTCAATAGTTTTTGCGTGAGTAACAAACATTGATCCAACCTCAAAAACTTTCGAATTTATAATATTAGTAGGATAGTAGGAAGTAAGATTTTATTGTAAATATTAATTTGGACTATCTCTCTTCATCTCTTTTGTTCAGAAAATGACTAAGACTTTCACAAATCACAAACCAGTATGTGATCCAAACCTCAGTAGTCAAAAGGGCACGTTTGTTTGATCATTCTCCGGGATCAGAATTTCCAAATGTCCCAGCCCTACTCGTACATCTCTTTACATCGATACTAGAAGCACTACCACTCAAAAGTTTGTCGTATGCACTCGGAAAGTATAGCTCAGCGATCAAAGCCGAGATTCTTTCTAAGGTTGTACGGCGAACTGGAGACAATTCAATTTCAAAGTTTCTAGCTTGCATACTTGCAGAGTACTAAAGAAAACCGGTATTGCAAAGTGAGGCCAACGGCCTTATGTGTTGCTATTATTGTAAAATGTTTGGCGAACAATGCTAAAGAAAATTGTCACGGTAACTGCTAGTCTTCGCATCATTTTCAGAGTCTTGATCATAGACGCAAAGTTGCAAGTTTGGCTGTTTTTCATCGAGTGCACTTTAAAGAGTGCGCTCAGGAGCTGCATGATCTCGTACCCACCCTATATCTTCCACATTCCATCATAGGACAACCAGACGCACGTTATGCTACATCCATATATGGTAGACATCCCTTCTATAAGAACGAAACGTTTTGGTACCACGTTCATCATACGAACAGCCAAGGAGTGGAATGCATTGCCAAAGTCTGTGTTTCCTGACAACTATGCCTGGGAGTCTTGAGAGTGAACAGGTATCTTCTAGGCAAGCTGATGGTAAGCGATGATGTGGTCTAAAATGTGATACAACTACCATCAGGTCAAAGGCAAACATTTAAAGAGTAAAAAATAAAATCTTCAGCATTTTTCTACATCATCATCGTAACGTGAAATCTATCTTATCCTACTTCCTGATGATGCATGATGCATTCCTAGCCGTTTTTTCGGCTACGGCGACTGACTTAAGTTAAGTTACTGTACGTGTTTGGTGCATCCTCACATGACTGACGTATCTAATTTTAGCTGTAAACGTACGATTACATGTGCTACATGTGAGGACACCGTTCACGTAATTATGATTAAAATAAGGTTTACAGCTTTATACAATTTCATTTGGTTAGGAATATAACTAATTGCAATACCCAAACCAAACAGAAAAGCAATAAATATTACCTTACTTCTATCAAGAAGTGGTTTCCATTTGTTGAATGTCTTATGATTGACATCTTTACGTTAATCAATTAGTTAATTAATTAATCCCTATTCGATTTTGAGACCAAAACGATTACGTTTGAGACGAAACCACTAAAGCCCAAGGAACTTGAGAACCAACTTTTTCTTACAACACAGAGAAAAGAACATACTATTTCCCAGATTTATTTTGAGATAATGGAGACAGTGACGCTGGAACGTACATTAGCTTTACCGTTATGTTTTGGACCCGAATAAACTTCGTATAAACTTTTGTTTTATAAATAAATAATTTTGCTCGTATTGGGTCCGTATCTACAACCATGCCAGCGCTGGCGTACCAACGTTCAGCCAATCGCCAATCACTGGCTCAACATAAACCAACCTTGGCCAATACAACATAATTTTTGATGTCGGATTCTGCAATTCGATCTTAGCTTGTCCATTGTCAGATCTAGCTCAACATTTGTATAAATTAGTAGATCTAGGAATGAATGGTCAGATGATATGGTCGTACAGAGACAAAGTCCAAAAAAAAAAAAAGAATAAACCAACCTTATACTTGTACCTATTTGCACGCTTACAGTTCATCACTTTCCCCGACCCGTTGCTAGGTGCCGCAAGTCTTGAACGTTGTGAACAACAGTAGTCTTGAAACTTTGTAAGGCTTAAGTTTAATTAGTTAATTTTATTTACACTAATAGGCTTTCGAACTCTTACTACATAGGGTTATGTTTCAGAAACTATACACTACTAATTTCAAACATAATTTCGAGAAAATTGATAATATTTGTAAGAATATTATTTAGAATATTGGCTGGGTTGATCTCAACTGGTTTTTGATGAAGATAAAAATATCTATCAAAGCTAAAAGGGACGCCCAGATTGGATATTAGGCATTTTCAATTTCTTGCGAAGTTAAATGTCAAGTTATTTTTAATCTTGACATTTAAGTTTAGGCTTGTCACGTCTGGGTCTTACACTCAAGCAACAGATTAACGACAAGATCAGAATAAAAGTCATAACTTTTTGTTCTTTCCAGCGTGGATGCCAGAGAGCGAGACTTCGGAGTGGCCGAGCGGTGGTCAGACGAGAGCGTCTTTGCCTCCCGCGCCTACTTCCTCCCTGAGAGGAAACCAGCTGAGCTCGGCGTGGACAGAGTCAGGGCTTCGGATCAGGGCGTGTACCGCTGCCGCGTGGACTTCAAGCAGGCACAGACGAGGAACTCGCGGGTCAATTTGACTGTTATAGGTGAGTTCATCTTAGAATTTTAATGACAATTAGGTTTCTAACCAAGGTTTCATAAACTTCAAGTTCAAAAGTTCTTTATTCAGTTTTGGCATCACAGACGCACTTATGAACGTCATAAGTGATGAAGCAGAGTTTTTTGGTCTATGTTTGGCCACTATCTCGTGATGTTAAGCGACAATTTGGCTAAAGATGGAGCAAATACCTGATGACGAAGACGGCAGTTAAGCGACTGCTCACACTTATTTCGCTAATTGGTTCACCGAATATCATCCTGAAACACGAATAGATACTACGAAACACGACACTTACGCATGAATAAGACAAAATGAAACAAAACCACATGCAAGCGCTGTTTCTGTATGTCAAATCGACATGGGTTGAATACTAATGCTTATAAATTAACCTGAGACCTGTATCAGACGCCCGTCACTCCATACAAATTCGCCGAGCTAACTGTCTAGTACTACCACTGGCGCACCGGCCTGTCCGCACACGTTTTGTGCGTGTGCGTAATTATTGTAGGGATGAGCTAATACGAATCGAGCGCGACAAGGACAACGCTATACGTAAGCAACTTAAGTGTTTCTCTTTCACACCTACTATCGCTTGGCTGGAAGACGCGAAAAAAACGAAAGGAAAACCAAACAATCTCTGATTTTATTTGTAATCTTTGCATCCATACATAGAACAATAACGAACCATTTTGTTTTAGGTATATTAATATTGTATCATAGTCAATATATTGAATTTCAATGAAAAAAGAGATAGGCAGATCTCCGTCAGTCAGGTCAGGTCTTGATCAGCTCCACCGTCTTCAGCCGTTCTCCGTCTTTTTCTCCATATGTCAAAGTCAAATAGTCAGCCGGCCTGCTCTACCTCTGTAAAGCACGTCGTCGTCGTCATCCAAAAAGGTCATAACAACCTCAAATAACATCAATTGATCGCACATATAAAAAAATATATTTGAATCTCACTCATTAGTCATTCGCAGCGAGCGGTGACAACCGAGTGACGCAAGCATGGCATTACCCATATTTTCATCGATGCATTGCGGGTGACGACAAATTGGCGGGGGGGTGGGAGTGTCGCTTCTTTACGTAGTAATATTTAGTTTTCTTTGCCTATATGTAGTAATTATTTTGTATCCTAGCAAATAAATGATTGATTTCATTTGATGGGTCGCCAAGATACAGGCCTAGCCTAGTTTGGGGGCCACCGATAATAAAATCAAACATTTAATTAGTATAGATAATGTGTAAATTAATATGTAGGTACTTTAATTGTATAGCGGATTTATGTAAATTTGGAAAATCAATTTTTCTCTACTTTGACTTTACCAACACAAAAAATTTATAACAAAAAAAAACCGACTTCAATTCTGATGTATCTTTGAAGTCCAAATTCGAATATCGATGAAATTTATGTGGGACTTTCTTGAAGCTATACCGAACCCAACGCAAGAATTTCCCAAATCTGTTTATAAGTGACGGACTTCTGAGGTAACAAACAGTAAAAAAAAAAATACAATCGAATTGTGAATTATTTAGTTTGAAGTAAGCTAAAACTATTTATGAAAACGTTATCCAAAAATTGTTTTGCTAACGTGCTAAAACAATTTGTAAAACAATGTACAACATGTATACATTTTAATTAAAAAAAAACGACTTGATATGGGACTAATTCGTACCTATGCTAAACCCAACGCAAAAATAATTTCCTAAATCGGTTCATAAATGACGGAGTTGTGAGGGAACAATCTCAAAAAAAAAATACAATCGAACAGTAGAACTTCTCCTTTTTGAAGTCGGTTAAAAAGTAAATACATCAGGCAGAAAGTTAGCAGTCTGCGCGTCTTACCACGAAATTTGACAGATTTATCAGCCCTTGACAATGGCTTGAGAAACCAGGTGCCAGGTGTATTGTATCTAATAGGTTTGAGAATACTTAGTTAATCTAGTTGTAAATTTAAGCGAGATCTCAGGTGGATGGATTAGACAGAACAAGATGAAATAGCAATTGCTTTGAAGCAAAGCGCTTTTGACAGATTTCGTCATCCGTATCTACATAATCTATACCTATAAATATAATAAAACTGTAAGGACTTTTTGGCGGAAAGTGAAAAGTGATACAGTTATGTAAGTTAAGTTTTTTTCAACAGGTGAGATAGCGGTCAAACGCAAGCCTATAAATAGTAAAAAAAAAAAGTTCGATTTTGTTTTATTTTCCAAACAAGTTTTATTTCGAGTGATCATGTATAATATCGGTGGAATATTACATTCACTCTGAAATAACCTTTAATAAAAACATACAAATTAATAATTAAAATACAAGAAATGCGCATAATATATATCTCCCGTTTCCTAGAACAAACTACGGAAAAAAGTCAATTTTATATGAAGGAGCACTACTATTCAATACATTACCAAAATCAATAAAACAAACGTAATCACTAAACGTATTTAAAAAAACTGCTAAAGTACTCATCTTGTCAAACGAATTGTCACTTCTGTAATAATGTATAGCTGCTTACTCTTTGACTTGTTAGTGTGATCATATTTTTTATTTGTCTACCCTAGTTAAAAAATAATGTTTGAGAAAAGGTAAATAATGACTCGCCGAACGCTGAAACGAGAGAAACTGACTCTCGTTTCAGCGTTCGGCGAGTCGACACCTGATGATGCCTCGTGCAGACGGCGAAACACGTGTCGTACAAAGAGTGTTGTTGTTAGGGCTTTCTTTATTTAACATTATTTATTATTTACTTAATTAATACATTAATTACCTTTTCTTATATACAATATTGAACTCATTACCAAATGTATTATTAAATATACATAAATACATTTTAATACATTTCTGGATTCGGTCTCCATGCTCAAGGCCCGCGATAGAAGCTATGCAATAGCTTAAAAAGTAGAGGGATTACTTATATATATATTTTAATTTTAATTCATTTTACTTTTGCAATCAACATATTATATATTATTATTCTAACAACAACCTACATAATATTCAGCGGGATTACGGAAATTCATCTCAAAACTGAAACGCAATGAAAATATGTAGTTTTCATTGCGTTTCAGTTTTGAGATGAATTTCCGCAACGTCACACCAGATTCCATTGCATTAATATTTTTGTGTACGCCTGCATGCTCAAGGCAATTAAAATAGTACCTACCTTATTTTCAGTTATTGTAATTTCTCTTTTAGTGAACCATGTTCTTTGAGAAATGAATTATCTTAAACCAGAAAATTAACCATTATATGTTCGTAAACGTGCATGAGTGTAGGCAAATGAAACAAAATAGAGAAAACATCGCTTTTTATATTCTCCCAAAAAGTCCATGGAAAGCTTGAATAAAGTTCCAACACTTTATTGAAGCACTAAGAGAGGGTCCGGCTTGTTGCTGATGACCCTCATTCTCAACAAAAGTATAGTAAATGGAATATTAATCTATCAAATAAAGACTACGTGAGACATGGCGGAATGGTCCTAGAGACCTTAGCCTGCCCTAACGGGCGATCTTAAAAAAAAACTGTAACTGAATCAAAATGTGTAAAAAGAAGAGAAACTAGAAAATAAGATTTTTTTATTATATGGAAGCAATAAAACCCAAAACTATCGTTGTTAGATTTTTTGCCTGCCTGTTTGTATGAAGATTCATTACGCAAAAAGTACTGGATGGATTTAGATGAAATTTGGTATGTGGGTACTTTAACACTTGGAAAACACATAATGCATAAACTAATTACATAAAATACACACTAATAAAATAGTAAATAATCTAAATACATACAATACTATTAAAATATAATAAACATACATATTATACACACATTATAAGCTAAGCATAAGCAGGCCTTGCGCACTCCGCACTGTAGGTACTGTAACCGACGTTATCTACACATAACGTTCGTTCCATGTACCTACCATTTGGTTTATGTGACTTTTTGTTCAGACATAAGAGTAACTTATCTGTATTAGTCCTTAAATGTTTAACGGGGTTTTAAAATAAATTTTGAACTACAGAAAGACAGCTTTATGGGGATTTCTATACAAATAGCAAATGAATTGCGGCCTATTGTTTCATTCTCCAGATGTGCAGGACGACGCAACGAATAGAAAATAGAATAAATTTTGAACTACAGAAAGACAGCTTTATGGGGATTTCTATACAAATAGCAAATGAATTGCAGCCTATTGTTTCATTCTCTAAATGTGCAGGACGACGCAACGAATAGAAAATAGAATAGTGATACTTATATTACTTTAACAGATGGTACAAGCAGTTGTAGGATAATGTTTTGTAATCCATAGTATTTTGTTAATGGCCTCGTAGGAACAAAGCGAGTCATAGTCAAAAGACGTGAGAATACATTTTTATAGAGGTCCCATCCCTAATGGGCAGGGTTGCTATTGTTTCCGCTTGTAATGTTTCGTCTATAATAAACCGACAGCCGCGAGCAGGCACGAGGCCGTCATGTATGAGAACTTTCGGGAAAGTTTAGTTTACCGTTAGAATTCGAAAATAGGCCGCAACCCCGGCAAGTGAGAAGGCAGTCAGGATTGGGACGGGTCAGCGGGAAGAGGTCTGAACACGGTCGCAAGTTCAGAATCTTCTAGGCGGTGAGATTTTCTTTTGTTAAATATCGTCGCGAGTGAACAGATGCGCTACTTATTTTTATCAGTGAAGTAATAAATAGATGCAGTGTTTGATTTATGTAGAGCCAGTGATAAAATGGGAGTATTTTTATTATATTAATATTTATATTATATTTAGGGAAGCTAACGTATTTTATTAAGTTTTCAGTTTAGCGATACATCGAACAACGGCTTCGCTTCGACTACGTTGACTTTCTTTATATTTATTAGTGTTAGCTAGGGGTCTATTTACTCCTTCCAGGTTATGAAATTAGCAGCCGGGAGTGACAACGTTTTATCCTTTTATTTCAAGGGTAGATATTACAGTTATTATCTTAGGGATATTAATAGGGGAGTGATATTGTGATTGTATGCATGTATGGGAAAGTGTTCATTTCAAACGTCACAAAATTTATTACTTTAGCTAGGATACTTTAATCTCTCTATTCTAATAATTGAATGAAACTTTCCATAATCATAAATATTTAAATCAACACAACTAAAGTTCGTCAATTTTATTAGATATTTGCAAACAGATATTACTACATAATAAGACTATTGTTGGAGATTTATTCGGACTCTAATTGGAGATTCAAGATTCATATAAGAATTTAAAAATTTAATTAAAAATAAATAAAAAAATAACTCACATGCACTAGATAACTCACTCGACGGTGACAAGATGTCGGCAGTAACCTATAACACGAAGAGACCAAGATCGGACGCTTGTTGAACTCTCGGCCAACAGGGGGGGAGAGCTAGCCAGGAAAACTCAGAGTCTAGTTTAGATCTAGAGTTCACACTGCCACACAGCAGCCGCTGAATGCGCGACCTATCTAGACTCGACACACACACTAGGTACACACACTACAAGAAGGACCATAACATTCCTTAGGGTTAGTTCGAGTCGTCTGGAATTGTATGGTCATAAATTTTAATTAGAATAGGGTCAAATAATAATAATAACTTAATATAAAACAACAATCAAAAAATGAATGTCTGAAATGTATGACTGACTATGAGCGATGAATAAATCTGTGATCAGTAAAAGTGTGAAGGTTTGTGAGTTAAGTTCATTAGAGGCGCGTTAGGTCGAACTTACGACGGATTCTGTTTGGTTATTGGAGTAAGGTGCTAGGCTGGATGGGAGCCTTACGTTATTCAAGTCGCTTAGGGTTCCTATTTATAGATCCTAAAAGATCTAAACTCCTCTCCCCCGTTTCTATTTCTTTTAGATGTAGCCGCCGCTGACGAACGTGTAGTTTTATGTAAAGTGTTTTCTTTAATTACCAATATTATTTTAAGTTACAGTCTTTTATTTCATAAATTTATTCAACCTTGTATTACATACTTAATTTTATTCATAATAAATGTATATATTGTATATAAAGTAATGGGGAAATATGGCCATGAAGAAAGAAAAGGACGCGGCTGGCAGTAGCTGTTTCCTGAATTCTCAGCTGAGTTGCATGATTTAAGTCTTTCTAAATTTGATGTTCATTTGTTTTCTTATTTCACTGAATTTATTTGGTTTCTTGTTTGAATGTGGTTTGATTTTAGTTACAGCTCTATTACTCGTGCATATAATCTGAATTATGATTACGATTCTTTGATTAATATGTTTTATTCGATTCATTATTATTGCGGTTATTTTATAGCGACGGTTCTTTTATTCATAGATTTCTATGAGTATTAGAAAAGTACATTTTCTTAAACTTATTCTAGTTGATTAAACTTATTAAGTTACACAACGTAAAATTTACACAACGTAAAGGGTCCAAAATATTATAAATTCTAGACGATCACATCTGGCCAAAGTTATAAAATATCGTGAGATTAATTAGATGTCTTGACATCTATGTAGGCGTAGTTACTTTTAGCACAAATTATAAATAGTTATAGGTAGGGATCTTCACAGTACGAAGCTACAAGTACATAGCCAGACACCGACGGCGGGTCGCGCGTGTTTACACGTGCCGCGTCAGAAGAGCTATGCGATAGAAAGAGAGGCGCTCTGTAGGTTAATATGAAGGTATGCAGCGCTACGCGAGCTGAATTGAATTTTATTGCGTTATAGCAAGAGTCGCTATTTGCTTAAATTTCTTTGCGGAGTGATGCTTCTGCCCCTTAGTATTCTGTGGCATAAATATGTAGGTGTATGTTTTCGATGACACATCGTTACAGAACGGATATTAAACTTCAGATTTTACCAAATTGAAAACAAAATAACCTTTCACTGAATATATTACGTTTTCCAGAAAAAATATTATGTCACCGCAGCAAACCCAAATTGTTTTTATAAATTAATATTTTATAGCTCTTACGTGTTATGTAATAAAGTTGAAGGTTGCTCGCTGCGTTTCGTCTAATACAATGCTTGGATTAGGCTGGTAAAATACAAATATAAATTAACATCGGGGCAAATCCTCTTACAAATCGGCTTACTGAGCTATTGAAGTGTCTGCCATTAATTTTATATCAAAACCTAATAATTCACGTCAGCAGTTTCGGTATTTTATATTTTGTGCAAACTTTGACACTCTTTTGTTAAGAACGTTCGATACTTAGACAGCTTCTGTGGTGTAGTGGTTGGGCAGATTGACTCAAATCTCATACATCACTGAGGATGCGGGTTCGATTCCCGCGACGGGACAAATGTTTGTGCACAGAAAAAAAAAGCGTAAGCATTTGTTTCGTGTCTGGGTGTTGTGGGACCATGGTCCTTATAGTTCCTGGTATCCTAGATACAGGGAATCCTAGTTAGGGGCCAGGATCTATGTATGTGATCGTTGGGCGTTATTTTTTTTTATTTTTTTTATATTTCATGACGCTAACACCTTTACTCAGGGTAGGTCTCTCGTAAGCGGGAGCTCGTCTGGGTAGGTACCACAGCTTTGCCAGTTTTTTCTGCCGCCAAGCAGTACCAGCCAGCAAGCATTACTGTGTTCCGTTTTGAAGCGCATTGTAGCCAGATAAATTACAATAAAAAACCCCTTTTCTTATGGAACTGAGTGCTGAGACGAGCAAGTCATTCGCCTAATGGTAAGCGCCACGCCTGCCCATAACAATTGCAGTGCTACTTTGAACTTTTTATACCATAAAAAGTAATGCGTAGCACTGCACTGCGTTCATTACCCCGAAACATCAGATATTACAAATACGCCCAAATACGCCCAACAAACACATACTTGCACACACACGAAACAAATTACTAATGTACGTGTAGCTATTTTAGGCCGCGTTCAGAAATGGGTAAATGTTCACGAGTGAATACTTGTCAGTTAATCTCAGTGATATGCCAAGTTAAAAATTAACTAACGCCTTTCTGAACGGGTATCGAGTAATACAATAAGCCAGCCAATCAAAACCAATCATTTTCAAGACCGAAATTTCCCGCGCTTTTGTTTATCAGATTTAACTGCGTTATTCTGGCTATTTTGCTTCAAATACACGAATCGCTTATTTTATTTATATGTACAAAAATCAATGCAAAAATATTGCAAGATGTAAAGGAAAATGACAACTGACAACTATTACCTGACAGGTGAGAATCGTAACCCGCTTTTTTATCGGTGAATATTTTCACCTGTCAGGTAAACTTTTACTCTCCCCAATTGGGTTTCT
The DNA here is from genome assembly GCA_951640565.1 of Petrophora chlorosata. NCBI lineage: Eukaryota > Metazoa > Arthropoda > Insecta > Lepidoptera > Geometridae > Petrophora > Petrophora chlorosata. The sequence goes on from OX621207.1 coordinate 2,894,459, forward strand.
GAACGGCTCAGGGTAGATGTCAAAGTTCACCTGAGTCATTTCTGAACGGCGTTAGGGTAATAATTACATTAACTGGGTGATTTCTGAACGCGGCCATAATGTAAGGGTGAGTTAAACGAGACGTTCACTTTAATTGTCTTTTATATTCTATCTTTCTTACACCTAGGCTTAAGGTATCATTCAATTCCTTTCACACACTATTTAAATTACTTAACTCTTTCATACTTGTACTATTTCACATCTATGCATCTCTTTCACACTTTTCGTGATGTTCCGTTATTAATCTACAATACTTTCACTCTCTCTAACCTATGCGTAACTCTTTCATGTCTTCTCTTTCGCACATCTTATTGTAGCGTTAAACGTAATGCTAAAGATATTGTTTAGATTAGTATACAAATTAGTTTTGTCAGGCCTAGCGCACTCCGCACTGTAGGTACGAAGCTACAAGTACATAGTCGGACACCGATGGCGGGTCGCGCGCCGTTACACGTGCCGCGTCTGAAGAACTTAGAGCTATGTGATAGAAAGAGAGGCGCTCTGAAGGTTAATATGACTGGTAGGTATGCAGCGTTACGCGAGCTGAATTGAATTTTATTGCGTCATAGCAAGAGTCACTATTTGTTTAAACTTCTTTGCGGAGTGATGCTTCTGTCCCTTAGTATTCTGTGGTTTTGTTTGCAGTTGTTTGCGTCCTGTATTCCTAGGTTGTTTAGTTTACCTAGAAACACGATTACAAACATGCTGCTTTCCTTAGTCTTCACTTAATTGCGTGATTATCTAACGTGGTGTTTAACAAGACCTAATAACAGTATAGATTCTTTGACAAGGATTCCCTATAGCATTTTTTTTCTTATATTCTTTTATTCTTTATTGTACACTGTTATAATATTTACATCGGTGATTTTAAACTACATGTTTAAAGGCGAGCTTAACCCTAAAAAGAGCAAACAAAAAAGTTAAAAAAAGTTAAATAAAAAGTTGGTGGCAATAAAAAGTTTCTTCCAGCAAACCCTTGAGGAAAGAGAACATGAGTCTTATGAGCAAATAGGTTTCAGTGTACGGTTACGGTTTGAATAAAAAAAGAATCAGCAACTATGATCATAAATATCTAAAAGAAATATCAATAACTAAATATAATAAATACAAAAATAAATATATCTATACCGAACATAACTATTTTTATTAAAGAAGCACCTTTATTTTTTTCCTGAAAACAAAGATAACGATATCTCTATTTAAGTATCACGTATGCTTGTTTCTATACCAACTCTTCATTTTAAAACTATAGTTTGAATATATAGAAGCTATTTCTATTTCTTTTAAAAATTTCAAATCTAATAAAGTTAATAATAAAAGGCTAAATAAATTAAAGAAAACTAAACTAAAAGTTGCATGGATGGATGGAAGAAACTATTTTAACTGGCTTAAAAAAGATTGTCAATTCTATTATATTTTTTTGCCTCAGAACTTTGTCATTTATAAACCAAAATGCCGTATATAATGGTAGTAAGGGGAATATCCTATTGTAAAACTAATGCGTTGATCCGAAAGCAAAATGACAACAATCAAAATCAATTTAAATTCAATGCGTACCTTCTCCATGTGCCGGCGTTTAGGATAAATGGACACGTACCTCTATTAAGCTCCTTCTATGCTATCACATGCATTGTACGTGTCACACATTATGCCTATTCTAATCCTCTCTAAATAGTATAAAATGAAACGCACGCGTCTGTTCGTGTATTTACTAGTACTTCTAAGCAACATCTATTTTAACACGCAATTTTATAATCATTCGGTGACAGAATGAGGTATCCATTGCGAAGCAAGTTTCTTAACTTCAAGGTTAAAAAGGTCAGTTAAAAAGCGTCCCGCGAGTCGTCCATTTTGCAAACAAAAGAAGAGTGTCAGACAAACTTCAAAAATATTTTAAAAAAGATCTACGCGTAGGTGGTCAATGATTTTCACCAAAGAGATTTGTATTGAATTAGCCGTCAATCCTACTAATATAATAAGAATGTGTGGATGTATAGATGTATGTTTGTTACTCTTTTACGCAAAAACTACCGAACTGATTTTGATGAAATATGGTATGTAGGACTTTAACACTTGGAAAACACATAGGCTACTTTTTTCCCGGGAAACAAGGGGTGGAACCATGGGGCACTGATAGTTCAAAATAGTTTAAAAAAAAGAGTTTGTATTTATTATGTGGCCAGCAATTTTTCAGAACAACCCAGGTATTTTTATCATTATTATTTATTTTAGCCTCGGTGACGTCTAATTCTTTATCAGTTTATACTAACTCGATTATATATCGATTATTCCCCTTTTACAATTTCTTTTATGTAACTAAATAACAAGACGAGCTGGTCCTTTGCCTGATGGTAAGCAATACGCCAGCCCATAACAATCACAGCACCACCCAGAACTTTGTTTTGCAAAATCCTGCGCGGCGCTGCACCGCGCTCGTCACCCTGAGACAATTATGAATATCATCATCATAGCTGTTGAATCTCACAAGTCAGATAATTCGAAGCGTCTAAAATAGCCAAAATGATCTAATGATCATTATTTCATTTTTGTTTTAATATGTTACTGAATGACGAGACGAGCTGGTCGTTTACCTGATGGTAAGCAATACGCCAGCCCATAACAATAACAGTGCCACTCAGAACTTTATTTTGCTAAATTCTGCGCGGCGCTGCACTGCGCTCGTCACCCTGAGACAATTAGCTTTTGAGTCTCATAATGCCTAGTAATTTCGCTGGCTACAATGCCCTTCAAGCCGTAACACAGTAATGCTCGCGCACTACTGCTTGGCAGCTGAATAACTGGCAACTACTAACTACTACTACTAACTTAAGGAGTCCTACTAAGGGATTAGAAACTATCTTTAGTTTGATATTATTTACTAAAACAAATAAGAAAGTTAAAACATTATTTGTAATTTTGACACTTATATATTGCATAACGTGAATTTTGTTAAAGGAGAATACATAATTTTATCATGTACCATTCTAAGCAAGCAACTGCCCATACTGTTTCTTACCTTTACTGTTGCTTCTGCATTTTACTCAGAATAATTATGAACGCGTTTGAAGTTTAATCCAGTTCACGTATAGGGAAATAAATACTCGTTTGTACGAGAGATTATAGCTCAAGGGAGATTATGTGGAAATTAAATTGAAATTAATAGTAACATAACGTATTGCGTGCTAAATATCGTAAACTTTTATTTATTTAGAACTAGCGACCCGCCCCGGCTTCGCACGGTTATTATACATATAAACCTTCCTCTTCAATCACTCTATCTATTAAAAAATTCGCATCAACATCCGTTGCGTAGTTTTAAAGATTTAAGCATACATAGGAACATAGGGACAGAGAAAGCGACTTTGTTTTATACTATGTAGCGATAGTGATAGAAAAGAAAACACTTTGTTGCACTTAAGAAGGAATTACATTTTGAACATACTTTGTTTCTTTCTTTACTTTATTTTTTTCTTTCTTATTTTATTTATTGTTTTTATTCCGTTACTAACACTAGTTTTAAGTAATTTTTTTGTACTAACATAATATGGATCTCAGTTATCTGATAATAAATGACTTTGATTTGGATTTGTAGAGATATTTTACCGACATATTGTTTGCAGCAGTTAAGTATTTATATAATTATCTTCTTTAATAAGCAGTGATGGACATAATTTATTTATTTATAGTATGTTGATCCATGTTTCTTGATAAACAACAGTTAGTAAGTCTTATATAATAAACGAGATTTTAAAGAAGTTGAAAAATATATTCTATGTATACATAATATTAAATTTCAGTTGATGATTTTTTTTACCATCAGTTGATGAAAATAGGACCATTTTTCTCTACTCTACTCGATTATTTAAGGTGTAGATGAAACAAGAATAACATGCGCCTACTGGTATGCGCCACGCCTGCCCATAAAAGTTGCAGTGAAATCCAAAACCTTATCGCAGAGTCCTGCACGGCATCGGAAGGCCGTCACCATCAAATACCCAGTTACAATGAGCCATTTCGATCAAAACCCAGTAAAGTAGGTATGCACAATACTGTTTTGCAGTAAACATATAAACTTCAAATCACCATAAAAATATTAGCATTATCCGATTTCAGTTGCAAATATAGTGCAATATGAAATTCCAATATCTTACGAACTCATCGTACACTTCAGGCAGCTTTAAAGTATAAATCAGATTATGTACGATGTAAGCGATACGATCAAATCGGTATATTACACACCCCGGTGCATCGCCATAAATATCGAGTGAATTTGTGTGCAGTAAATATAGAGGCAAAACGAACGGCAAGGTTGTCTTTTGCAGAAAACATATTTATGCAAGCTAGAGAGACTCTGGCTCAATAGGAGAATGTGCGACTTTCTATCCCCGAGTCCGAATCCCGCTGGCCCCGCATCACTGACATTTTCAAGTGCGGATTTTACACTCGCTCTAAAGACGGTGAAGGAAAACTTCGTGAGAAAACCGGCACGTCAAAGAATTTGGCGGCATGAAGAATTTGGCGGCACGAAACTGGCATGGCGGTGGTACCCACCGCCATGCCAGTTATTCAGCCGCCAAGCGGCTTGAAGGGCATTGTAGCCAGCAACATTACTGGGCACTATGAGACTCAACAGCTAATTGTCTCAGGGTGACGAGCGCAGTGCAGCGCCGCGCAGGATTTTGTTGGGTGGTGCTGTTATTGTTATGGGCTGGCGTATTGCTTACCATCAGGCAAACGACAAACAGATCGAGCTCGTCTCGTCAAAAAAAAAAAGATGATGATGATATGCAATACTCTACTGCTGCCCGCGACTTTGTGCTCGTGGGACTGGTTTATATCGCCCATACCGTGCTCCCTCTCCGCCCTCAACGTACTCCTGCGCGCCAATCCTGAATGTGATCTGTTTGCGGATGGATCATAGGAAATATTGTCGGAGTGTTTGCGTTTTTGTGAGAGGGATGTATGAATAGTTATTTGTCTATTTTTGTTTCTGTATGTGTAACTCGTTTTTGTGTGTGTATGTAAAAATCTTTAATTAATGTAATTGGCCGTTAAAATTGACCGTGTTAATTAAAGTAAAATTAAATAAATAAATAAATATCGCCCTCGGAAACCACGTGTTAAATTGGAATGACAATTCTTATCCACAAGTCATACTCGTGAACGGGTGCTGCTTGCGGGGACTGGTCTGTTCTAGTCACTCCTACTGCTACTGTCATACCTACTTATATTTTATTTACACTTTTCTGTTACTGATACTATGACTATGGGACATCTCACTCGCATTTCTTGTTTTACATTCTGTTAATTCTAATTTATACGTAATTGTGCTGAAAAAAGACATCCCCGCAGAGTTTCTTGGTGCTATCTTCTCTAGCGGGCGTATTTCCGAAGCACTGGTAGAGTCAGTTTTCGCATTTCTTTTCAGCACTCAGACTTCAATTTGAGTATAGGAAAGAAATGGGTAAACATACTTACCTTTTTTTCAAAGTCATGTTAACATAAGTTACAATTTTTGACATTTTTTATTTGTATCATGTGTTTATGACCTTTAAAAGTGCACTTTTGTGCCTATTTAATAAATGATATTTGACTTTGACTTTGACTTTATCTTATATGCTTTTCCGGACTACAGGCTATCTCTGTGCCAAATTCATCAAGATCGGTTCAGCTGTTTAGACGCGAAAAGGTAACCAACAAAAAGACAGACAGACAATAAGACAGAGTAATTTTTGCATTTATAATATTATTAATTGCTGCGCCCAACAGGGTCTATGATGAACTGTATTTTTATTTACCTACCATCTAATAACATTATGGATTGCAATAAAGAATTGAATTGAGTTATTGTAAAGAAATTAGTTTTTAATTTTTATGTTTTATTCCTTTTATATAAACAACAAATACTTCCATACGTCGTATCCTTGTTTGCTATTAGCAAAGTCTGTTTGACTTAGGAATAACTTAAAGTGACATATTTTTTTTTAATTTCTTAAATACGCGGCAGACTAAGTGCAATTTTATCTTCCATATTAGGTACTATAATTTTAAATAACATGCGAAAATCACAAACTTAGTCATGATACCAAGTCTGCCCCTGCATTTCATCTACTATCTCCCTAAACATTACTCTCGGACACGTATTAAACCAATGTGCACACACTCTCGGCCCGCAGTGTACACGAATATACCTGCCACGTACAGGAGTCACTTTGTGCTGCAACTCTATGTAATCTTATTCAATTGGAGTGCATTCCTTAGAGTACCTACGTTTCTATGTCCTTCAGTGTACATATGTGTTAAGGTGGTAACTAAATGTAAGATCTACCTAGATTCAATTTTGTTCAGGTGAGTGTAAAAACCTCTGTAGTGTAGTGGTTAGACAGGTTGCCTCAAATCTGATATACTATCGAGGTTGCGGGCTCGATTCCCACTACCTGACAAATGTTGTGCACAGAAAAAAAAGCTATTTCTTTCGTGTCTGGGTGATGTGGGACCATGGTCCTCGTAGTTCCTTGTTTTCTAAGTACAGGGAAGTTACCTGAGTTAAATAAGTGTTATTATAATGTTCGCAGAATTTGACGCTGACTTTCTGCAAAACGGATAAAATAATAGATTTCTGAAAGTCTCTGTGAGGAATGTATTTCAACCGAATAATTATGGAATGAAAAGCAATTAATTTTAACCCGAAACATTTGCTTATCTTTCACCGTTTTTCATATTGATTCTCATCATTTATACCCATTTATTTTAATTAAAACAACCAGGTTTTACATAACGGAATAATTTTAATTAGTTTATCTGAAAGTGTATATGTTGTTTTTATGAAAATATGAGAAACAAATTTAGAATATTTTGGTTTGATTTTCTTACTACTCACCGAGTTTTATCATCATCATCATCATCATCAGCCAATTGGGACTCGGGCCTTTCCTTATAGAGAAAGTATGGACCATAATCCCTCACGCTGGGCCAGTGCGGGTTGGTGGATGTCACATGTCCTTGAATTTTTGTGATAAATTCTTGTATATCCCAGTTTCCTCACGATGTTTTCCTTCACCGTTTTTAGAGCAAGTTTTAAGTCCGCACATAACTTAAGAAAGTTAGAGGTGCGCGGCCAGCGGGATTCGAACTCGGGTGTGTCAGATCGAAAGTCGCACGTGCTCACTCACCGTCTTTATGATACTATAATTACTTCACACTACATTACATCTCTTCATAGTAAAACAAAGTCGCTTCCCACCGTCTGTACGCTTAGATATTTTAAACTACGCAATGGATTTTAATGCGGTTTTCATCAATAGACAGAGTGATTCAAGAGGAAGGTTTATATGTATAATACTCGCATATAAACCTTCCTCTTCTTTCGTGCGAAGCCGGGGCGGGTCCCTAGTACCTACATATAAAAAGGTAGGTACTTCGAGCAATCTTTCATCCCGGCTTGGAGTATACTCTACGTAGAGTAGTGGTCTGCCAAATGTCCCTTGAAATAAGAATAGCCAAATCGCTGATTTAATATATTTTTTATCACTTGTCTCTCTATGATGACTACTCTCTTCTTATGATTATATTTATTTTCAGCGCAGTTTAAAAACGTACTTATATATAAATCACAATTTCAACCAGAGACGTCCGTCCTATCCAAACGCCACTCGCAAATTGAAAGAAAACCGCTCGTCGTGCCTTTATATAGAGCAACGCCCGGTTCAGACTCGGGGGTAGGGGAATCCGTTAAAAATACATTTCGCGGCTTATTCAATTTAATTTGTCATCAGACGGTTATAAGACACTATAAAATAGTTCTGTTTTATTTCTCGTCACGAACAGAGATACGATTCTGTCACTAGAAAATTGGTTGATGGGTTTCTAGGTCGGTACGTCGCGTCGGCAGTAGCGAATAACTAACTGTACCTTAATAAACTCAATATTATCTACGTGACCTAAATGTTGGAGAGAAAATACATAAGGTATTTTTTTGGGTTTCCTAGAAGTCTTCATTAAATCTCTAAATAACAGTATTTTCATAAATAATGAAGTATATGTACCTTTTTATGGACTAATATTGTTATGTCATCATACGGGTAGGGCTCCTAGCTCGCCTAGCCGTTCACGTAAGCTATCTTCTAGGTTAAGCAACGTTTGCAGCGGTCACAGCCTGTATGGGTGACCGTGAGTTTGCGCACTGTAGCTTTGGACAGCTAACGTGCCTCCAAAGCACGGTAGCGCTCAGATGCCGTTGGTCCCAATTGTTATATTAGGACAACAGGCGTTAGGCCGTGTCAGACGCTTCCGGGTGGTCTAATAACTCCGACACCAGATTTGGCAACAGACCCACACGAGAGAGAAAGAAGATGCGGCTAAAACAAATGCTGCATATTTAGGAAAACATTGATGCTTAACGTAGAAGATCTGTTACGAACGGCTAGGCGAGCTCCGCTATGAGCGCTTCGTAATTCATAATGAAATAAATTCGTACTTACCATAACTTTTGTTCAGGATGATGTCAGTGAGCCATTAGGGTGAGAAGTCTGAGCAGTTGCTTAACAGCCTCATGAACTTAACATTCCTCTAGATATAAAAATGTTTTATTTTCGGCCACATCAAGCCAAATAGTGGCCAAACATATAAAGATACAATTCTACTTTTTATCCCGGGTAACCGCGGGCAACACCGCAGGGCGCCGCTAGCAACTAATAATATAGCTTTTGGGTATAGATTTATTTCTAGCCAACATAGCGCTAAAAAAAACTATTTATAAAAACATTTACTACCAAATGAAAATTTATAATATTTACATATCGGTTGAGCCAACTGAATAGCCTACAGATAATTCAACCGATACCCGTCGTCCGGCAACGTGCCCAAAATGCTGGCGGCGTTGCCACGCTAAATAGCAACGCTGATTCTTTGGGCAAAATACACGCTAGCATTTTGGTCACGTGTGGACTCCACCAGCCTCCTTATAAATGTTGACCGCTCCAGGTCCCCACGGGCCCAAAGTCTCTACACTAACCGGCTTTTATTTCCATTATTTCTATTTTCTAAAACGATCTTTAATTTAATTTCGATTATCATTTGATGTTTTTTCTACAGTGCCGCCCAACAAGATGGTGATAACAGATGACAAGAACAACGTGAAGCAAGCCATCGTCGGGCCTTACGTCGAAGGAGATACCTTCACGCTCAAATGTGACGTTTCTGGAGGTAAGGACTATACTTTACTAGTGGTAGGTTTATCGTATGCGAGGAACGTCTGGGTTGGTACCATCGCTTTGCCAGTTATTCAGCCGCCAAGCAGTAGTGCGCAAGCATTACTGTGTTTCGGTTTGAAGAGCATTGTAGCCAGCGAAATTACTGGGCATTATGAGACTCAAAAGCTAATTGTCTCAGAGTGACGAACGTAGTACAGCGCCGCGCAGGATTTTGCAAAACAAAGCTCTGGTGTTGTTATTGTTATGGGCTGGCGTATTGCTTACCATCAGGTAAATGACCAGGTCATCTCGTCATTCAGTTACATAAAAAAAAACTATACTCGTAATCGTCGGCAAAGATCTCTCCATCTCTTTCCAAGCATCCCGATTCTCCGCTATGTCGAGTCATTCCTCTTGGAATACAACGAGATTATCTCGCTAGCGTTGTCTCGGCCTTTCTCGGCGCCGTCGCCTATCTTCTGGCACCCACTGCGTGACAATCTAAGCCCACCGCTCGGGATTTTTTCTCTTGAACCGGGACCTAGTCTCTTGAATAGGATTTGGATTCTCACTAATAAAACCAATGCTTCTCTAAGGGTCGTGTGGTTGGAGTCGCGCCACAACGTGAACTTTAATTCTTTTGTGGTGCGAGTTCCCACTGAACACCTGTCGACCTACTTGAGTGAGGAATTCTGGCCAAAGGGTGTCGTGTTCCGGCGATTCAGAGGACGGCTGCAAGCGTCACCGCTGACACCGCAAGCTGACACCGCGCAGTTGCGACACACGTCGCTGACAAAACGTGTCACATAAATATTATAAAATACTAGCTGACCCGGCAAACGTTGTTTTGCCATATACATTTTTAAAAAATGTTAAGGGTGAACAACACTTATCACTTAGGGGTTTGAAAAACAGATAATAGCCGATTCTCAGACCTACTGAATATGCATATAAAATTTAGTAAAAATCAGTAAAGCCGTTTCGGAGGAGTAAGGTAACTAGCATTGTGACACGAGAATTTTATATATAAGAAGATTATTTTAAAAAACTATTCGTTTTTCTACAATAAACCTAAATATCCGAAAGGTCGGTCCACACATCAGAATAATTTGTAGGAAAGATTTTCTTTTGTTTTCTGAAACTATACAGATCGTGTGAAGCAGACTTTACATTTTCTTGGTCGTGTTCTTCATTGCTGAAGGTCATGAAAGTCCTTCATAGGTTTTTGTGTTAGTTGCCTTCATTTCCCGATTTTCGGCTTCTCTCATGGCGGTAATTATAGGGACGCCAGTGAGGGTGTTTAATTGGTCACACCGACGGGTAGGGTGAACGACCGCGAGGTCGTTTTCCTTCTATCTTGCCAATCATAACTAATTTGTCAAGGTTATCCATTTGTCGACGGGCAATGTGACCAAAGTTAATGAGGATTCTCTGGTGACAGATGGTAGACAGACGAGTTCATATACTTTACACTTTTTTAATTCTATTCTGTCACTGCTGTGCTTGCCCTTATTATTATAAATTCCATAAAATAAATACACGTTTAAATACTTGATCGTTTTTCAATTACTAGAAAAGCTTGCGCGAACAGACTTTTAGCTAAGTTTTTTTTTATTAATACCTGATAGGTAAGTATTTGACCGAAGTCTCACCTGGTAGAAAGTGATGACGCGGTCGACGATGGATCATGCTTGTCTAGAAGATACCGAATCACCTAGATTAAAAGAATCGAGAAAAAGAGAAATATTCTCACCAACATTTGATTTATGATGAAAAATGCGGTTTTCTCATAAATCCTACGTAAGTTAGTGAATTATTGCATTTTAAATTCATTACGGGGCTGTAAAACCTGCCGCTGTAAAAGGGTGATAAATTAATTTAAAAGATATGCTCACAATTTATTAGCGACCATAAAACTGCGTTAGCTGAAGTTCGGCCAAGTTCCAATCAGAAGTTACAAATGGTGAAGTTTCGTAGAAAGTAATTGCTGTTTGCTTGCATTAGTACTGCACTAAATTTCTGAGAAAAAACACTGACCACAGAGGAGTGGAGTGCCAGTTAGTGTTGTAGGCAACCCAACATAACTTTATTTTTATATACACTCGAGAGCAATGAATCCGGGTCACTTAAAGAATGTTAAAAATCTCGGAAACTAAAAATGATAGGTTAATGCAATAAATTGTATTTAATAGACAATGTAATACTCCTTAAATGAAAGTAAAAAAAATATGAGTCACCATACATTTTATTAACACAAAATTACATAAAGAAAAAAACTGCTGATCTCTCCTTAAAACAAAAATAGGAAACATGAAATTTTTGAACTTTATTACGATTTTCTTGAATTTTAATACTTCGTATTGCCTCCTCGTGCTTCCATTACTGCGTTTACGCGGTTTGGCATGCTGTACACCAAGTTCCTTATACGATTTTGGGGAATATTCTCCCATTCCTCTGTGAGAGCAATTTTGAGCTCACGAAGCGTGATTGGGGGAGGGTTTCGTTGTTTTACGCATCTGCCTAGCTCGTCCCAAGCATGCTCGATCGGGTTGATATCCGGGCTGCGCGCTGGCCACTCCATACGAGTAATGTTCATCTCTTGAAGGTAGTCATTCACAATCCTACCTGTATGAGGTCGGGCATTGTCATGCATAAATATAGCATCCTCACCTAAATTGACCATAAATGGACCAACGTGATCATTGAGGATTTCTTCCACATATCTTACGCTAGTTAAAGAGCCGTTTTCTATGATCACCAGCTCTGTGCGACTTTCAGAAGAAATTCCGGCCCACACAAGTACAGACCCACCACCGTAGGCTACTTTTTCTTCGATGCATGCTTGCTTGAATCTTTCCCCTGGTCTTCGATACACTCTGTGTCTTCCATCGTGCTTGTAGAGCATAAATTTTGATTCGTCGGAGAACATAACTTTTGACCAATCTTCAATACTCCAATTTACGTGGCTCTGGGCATATCTTAGTCTCGAAATACGATGCCCACGCTCCAGTTTAGGGCCGTTTGCAGGTCTAAGGGGTTTTAAGTTAGATTCAGCAAGCCGACGTCTTACTGTCCATGCACTTGGGTTACTTCCTCCGAGGCGTCGAAACTGATTGGTGAGTTCAGTTCCTGTGAGAAAGCGATTTCGAAGCATGGTGTTCACCAAGTATCGGTCTTCTCGTGCTGTGGTACACCTGGTTCTGCCCGTTCCTGGTCTGCGTAGGTTAGAACCAGTTTCTTCGTAACGTCGGAGAACTCTTTGTACTGTTGACAGCGACACACCGACAGTCCTGGCTGTATCGCGCTGACTCCGGCCGGTTTCCAGCATTGTAATTATCTGGTGCATTCTTCAGGAGTAAGCGACATAATTTCAGCTTGAATAATGAATATAGAGCACTATCAACATGGTTTATGTACCCACATAAATGACAGATTACAAACAAAAGCAAAACCAAATGCTGTAATTTCGTAGTTCCATCTTCGAAAGTGGCCCTTTTTCAAATTTGATTTTTTTATGATATAACTTTACAATAACTAAGAAGTTTTAATACCTTCATTTAAGGAGTATTACATTGTCTATTAAATACAATTTATTGCATTAACCTAGCATTTTTAGTTTCCGAGATTTTTAGGATTCTTTAAGTGACCCGGATTCATTGCTCTCGAGTGTAGTTGCCGAGCATGTCTTCTGTATTAATGTTGTCAATACTGATCAATAATAGCAATGTATTTATACGGTTGGCCATAGGTCTTCCGCCCCACACCTTTCATGTAAACTAGGCTAGTTAGACGTACCTAGCCTCGAATAAACCTTTAATAATTTACATTCCCTGAAAAGTGTTCTTCTCTCCGGCCCATCATCGCACCACATGACAATGCAGTCCACGCTCTCCAACTGAGTGTCGAACAAGTGTCGCATAGTCAAAATATGCCTTAAGCTTTCTTTTTATACATTATTGGCTTGCGTTTGACCACTATATCACCTGATGGTAAGCGACGATGCGGTATACGATGTAGCACGCTTGCCAAGATAGTACCTGTTCACTCGAGAATGGAAGATTCCAAGATTATAAGTATCGGAAAAGATTAACTCCGGCAGGGAGTTCCACTCGTTAGCTTTTTTTTTATGTAACTGAATGATGAGACCAGCTGGTCATTTACCTGATGGTAAGCAATACGCCAGCCCATAACAATAACAGTACCACCAAAACTTTGTTTTGCAAAATCCTGCGCGGCGCTGCACTGCGCTCGTCACCCTGAGACAATTAGCTATTGAGTCTCACAATGCCTAGTAATTTCGCTGGCTACAATGCCCTTCAAACCGGAACACAGTAACGCTTGCGCACTACTGCTTGGCGGCTGAATAACTGGCAAAGCGGTGGTACCCACCCAGACGGCCTCTCGCATACGAGAAACCTACCACCAGTAAATATGCTGTTTTCTTATCTATTATCTCTAGCTAGTTATCTCGACTCTCGTATGCGACAGGCCATCTGGGTAGGTTGCCAATTATTAATATTATCAGTTGTTTTCAAACTTAGTGATGAGATGAAAAAGTTGTTCTCCTGATGGTAAGCACCACGCCTGCCCATAACAATTGCAGTGCCACCCAGAACTTTTAATACCATAAAAAGCACTGCGTAGCACTGCATTGCGCTCATAACACCGAGACATCTGATATTACGTCTTTTATGCCCAATAATTTCGCTGGCTATAAAGCCCTTCAAACCGCAACACAGTATTGCTTGCACACTACTGCTTGGCGGCAAAATAACTGGCAAAGCGGTGGTCGTCTGGGTAAGTACCCGTACGAGAGACCTACACAAGTATGTTTGACAAGTATGTGTGATTATTATGAACACCTGAAATGACCTCCCCTGAATGAGGTTGGGAATGTTTTTATTCCTATCATCGTCTTTTACAGTGAAATAAGCAAATAAACCATTGAAAGCTGAAGAACATGACTCTAAGATTTATTTCTTTCCAGGACGTCCAAGGCCATGGGTCAAGTGGTACAGAGACGACGTAGAACAGGACACGCCGGCGACCCCTCTCACAGGGAACGAGGTCCAAGGGGTCATCAGAGTGGGACCCCTGACGAGAACTGACGTCAGAGCCACGCTGACATGTCGAGCGTCGAACCATGGACGGGCGCATCCTATAGAAACTACGCTTACTTTAGATATGAATTGTAAGTATATTACCATTAATGATGATGATGATGATGAAGATGATGTCCTCCTTGACGTCCGACATCCGTCAACGGCGGTCAGTGTCTACCTTACCACTTACAATTACTCAATTGTGAAGGTAGTAACTGACCTGTGCCACGCGTAACATAACGTGTTACGAAGTCGAGCTACTTGCCGCGAGCTTTTTCACTCAATTTTAGCGAGCGCCATGTTTCTACCCATTCTAAATGTGTAAACGACATTTGAGCGAAAGAGCCAGTGTGGCTGAGAGCGATTGTGGCTCAGTGGAAGAAAGTGCGATTTTCGATCCAACGCACCCGAGTTCAAATCCAACTGGCCTCGCACCACTGAATTTTTTAAGTTATGTATGGATCTAACACTCGCTCTAAAAACGATGAAGGAAAACATCGTGAGGAAACCGGCATGACCAAGAATTTATCACAAAAAAAATTCAAGGACATGTGACATCCGTGCGTGGATGCGTGGTGGATTATGGCCTATACTCTCTCTAGGAGACAAGGCCTGTGATGATGAAACGACATACTAAAATTGTTGTATTGTATTCTGTTTCACATTTTGATAGCCTCTGTGGTGTAGTGGTTGGGCAGGTTGGCTCAAATCTTCATCACTGAGATTGCGGGTTCGATTTCCGCGACGGGACTAATGTTTGTTCACAGACAAAAAACACAAGCATTTGTTGCTTGTCTGGGTGTTGTGGGACCAACCTCTTAGTTCCTGGTTCCCTAAATACAGGGAATCCTAGTTAGGGGCCAGGGTCCATATGTTTTAAGAAAAAACAAACCTACCCGCAAACCCGTATATTGTCCTTTTATATATACATAACTGTTTATACAATTACATAAAAATAACGACCGGAAAGTAAGCGTTGGCAAGAGACATAGTTTATGCCCTCATTCGTCTTTAAGTACGAACTTACGTTCTTAGTAAGAACAGCGCAAGAACTTTGTAAGAAAAACTAGATTGGAATTACCTAGCAATTCCAAAGTTGGCACGGAGTTGGAACTAGATTAATATGCCGAACGCTTGTTTTGGGGTTACGACTTCAGAGACAAATGTAGTTTATAGTGAAAATGAAGCTTTGAACCGATTTCAAAATTCATGAGGATTTTCAGAATGAGCGTTTATATAATTATTCGACCCGTATACATGTACTTATGTACAATCTGCTTGGTATTTTTAACCTCCGATGCAAAAAGGAGAGGTGTTATAAGTTTGACTACTATGTGTGTCTGTCTGTGTCACCCGTAGCTCTTGTGAACTAGTGTAGGATGCGGATTTTTTATTTGAAGGCTTCTTTTTTATTGGAAGGTTTTCTAGCGGTAGTTTTTTACATGTTTTATCAAACATGTCCATTTTTTGGTGTTTATAAGTTTTTTGTGTCAGGGTTTTTTAAATTATTTTAAATAATCATACTTATACATATAAGATGAACAGAAAAAATGAGACAATTATTTAACTTTATTTAGTTTCACACAGAGATATTGTAAAAAAAAGATAGGTATAAAATATAATTGGCGTAAGCATTTGTCTGAATGTTGTGTTATCATGGTCGTCATACTTCCTGGTTCCCTAGATATAGAGTTAGGTAGGCTAGTTAGATACCCTAGTTAGGGGCCGGGATCTATATAGCTATGTGATCGTTAGGCGTATTTAATAAACATTTTTTTTTTCAGTTCCACCCCTAACAGTCCACATACTCGGGTCCAACCAGCCTCTCTCAGCGAGTAGAAGATATGATCTGCTCTGCCAAAGCTCAGGGTCCAGACCGCCTGCTTCTATCACGTGGTGGAAAAACGGGCATAGGATAAACAACGCTAAGGAGACGGTAAGAAGTTGCATTTTACTTCGTTTTTGTCGCTGTAGAAAGAGGATATTATAAAATAAAAGAAAGAGAATTATATAGAAATATTACTAAAAGAGAATTTAGAATCTTATGTATTGGATACTTACATAGCTGAAAAATACCTACCTTTTTTTTTAATAGCAAAAATAAAGTAATTTTTATTTACAAGAAATATGGTACAATAATACTTAATATAATATAACAAAAGGCTTAATAATTTAAAAACAAAATAAAACTAAACTAAAAGATATTAAATACTATGTACATGCCGGGTATAGTAGTAACTGAATGGCCTACAGATAATTCAACCGATACCCGTCGTCCGACAACGTGCCCAAAATGCTGGCGGCGTTGCCTCGCTGAACAGCAAGGCTGATTCTTTGAAAGAAGTTAAAAAGTTAAAAGTTTATTCTTTTAAAGAAGAGAATTTAAAAAAATGTGGAGGCAATCGTTGGTCCAGGGATTCACGTTAGCAACCATTAGAAAAAGTTGATTTAATCTACAACAAATTGATCACGCTTACTACAAACGACATAATGGACACATTCTTAATATTAGTTTATCTGTAAGTTTAAGTTAAATGTAAATTGCTTATTAGACTAATCAATTGGCTAGATTGTAATAAAAATGGGGATCATAATGACTATGAAACCATACAAAGGAATAACGTTTTTAAATGCCAATCATTCCTGTTGTTAAAAAGACATGATAACGTCTGGGTCAGCTAGTATAGGATGAAAACTAATCTGAACCTGTTATTTGTCAGTCTCTAAACCATACAGTTTCAACATTACATGAGTTCTAAGAGTCGTAATTTTATCAATACAATATATATTTTTATCAGTGGTTATGTCCTTTGCCAGTCTTTTATTTTACCCATTTCGATAGCCTACTGAAGAAATCCGTAACTTAAAAATGAGCGTTTTTCTTTTACGTACTTGTGAAATTCTTAGCTTGAAAATGTTGAATACATTCCAGTCAGTAAACATAAAATGCTCCATGCACAAAAGGTTGGAACTCTCCAGGAATCTTATAGAATAAGTTAAAATTGGGCTAGTTCCAAAGGAGACTCTTGCTGCTAAGTAATATTGACAATGCAATTCGTTCCAGTTTATTTTCAGATAGGAAAACAGCTTCAAACGCTGGCCGTAAATTGTGTGTCTGCGCGGGTCTTAGCTTTCTTGCAAAGAGTGTTTTGAATTTATCTTACAAACTTGCATTGTATCCACTTTTTTCTGTTTTAAGTATGAATGCCAAAAGCAGCAATGTATTAATATAAATATATCCAACCCATAAGCAGTAGTTTTGTAAAAGTATACATTTGAACAAAAAAAAACCGACTTCAATGTATCTTCGAAGTTCAAGGTCAAATATCGATCAAATTTATATGGGACCACTTCGTAGTTATACTGAACTGAACGCAAAAATATTTTTTTAAATCGGTCCAACCGGAACTGTTTCCAGGGCATGTTTCAAGCGAAATTGATGCATTATGAAACTTAGAGCTACACTTAACTCAAGGTGACGACTGCTTTGTTGTGATACGCAGAAATTTTAACCGACTTCAAAAAAGGAGGAGGTTCTATGTTCCACTGTATATATAGGAACATATAGGTGCCAAGTTAGGTTAGAACAGAACGTATCCTATTTTAGAGAGCCCCTACGATTAAGGCTGGTCAATGCTAATGAACATTAGTTACCGGGCGCTGGGCTGGACTTGGTTGCTCGAGCAGCTGGCTCGGTTGCCCAGTGGATAAGACGTCGGGACGTTATTCCGAAGACGCAGGTTCAATCCCTACCCGAGCAGTGTCATTTTTCTTCAAAATTATTTAAAATCTTATTATTATTACCTAATTTTGAGGCATTATACTTGCTGTACTCCCGACGGAAGAGTCCTGGCTCCCATAGTACGGGTTTCGAGCTTAGTGTGGGACCAGGTGCTCCATATCCTTAAATATGTACCTTTGCCTCTTTAACCTAATAAACATTTTTCATTTTTTCATTCTCAGTTGTTATAAGCAGACGTGACACTTTCCATCAGGCGAACGATATGCTCGTTTCATCATTCAGTTCCATAAAAAATATAGGACAGATCATGCTTTAAGCTAAAACAATATTCTTTGTGATCGAGTCAATATTCACCAAGATGATTTTTGCCAACAAAAACCCTATTGGCATTCAAAATACTTTCAAAACTCTTAAAAAGTTCAACGGACGTTGACTGAAGCAGATAAGGGCGCCGTCACACCTCATCAATTTGTGAAACTGTTAAAAAAGCTAATTTTGCATCGAGTTTTATCACAGCCATCTTTAGAACAACAGCGTCGGGTTAGAATAGACTGGGAGGGGTGTTTTGAGGGGTCGGGAAGGGGGTGAAAATTGCTTAAAATATTTATAAGTTTTAACTGAAAGATAGATACAGATTTGGTCTAGTTATTTTTTGCAAAACTGTATTGGTAGACAAGGTATCTGTACTGGTAGTGTGTGTCTGTAGACAGGCACAAACTTATTTATTACTACGGTGGCGGCGACCGGTGGTGATTGTTTTACATAAAAATGAAAACATATCAGAAATTATTGTATTATTATGATAGAGGGTAAAAAATTATAGGAAATTCAATTGTACTGGTCCTCTTTTGCAAATCTCGCTTAAGGATTAGACCTTTGGCAGATTTTCAACCAGCAAGCAGTAGTGTGCAGTGCATGACGAGCGCAGTGCAGTGCCCCGGAAGACTTTGAAAAACTAAGTTCTGGGTGTCACTGTTCTGGGCAGGCATGTTGCTTACCGTTAGGTAAACGACCTGCTTGTCTCGTCAATCATTAAAAAAAATTGGCAATAAGGCATGCCCTAATAGTAGGTATGAATGACTTGTTTGAATGACTGCAACCTCTCCAATCATGTTGCAGATGTGAGAATACAATTCGCAGAAGGGGTACAGCTCGGGGTCAAATAGGGTCATTCGCCTGCAAGTATGCTTTTTTCTTGTCCTGAGTCCGCTCACTTGCACGTAGAAGTAATAAATGTAGATTGAATGGGAGAAGAAGAGCGGGAGCGTACTCAAATCGCTCGTAAGGGACGCAGCCGATGTTTCATGTTTGACGCAAGTGAAAAGAGATGGATTGACTCAATTTGGAAAAGAATTTATGTAGGGTGAAGGAATTTGAACATTTTGTGAAAAATTTACGTACTTTTTGTTTATGAGAATTTATCAGTACGAAGTTTTAAAGGTATATTAAGTTTTTTATTGAATGATGTACCTAAACGATGACTAGTTTTTCTGAAACAATACAGTACAATACAATACAATACAATACTCAACAGCTAATTGTCTCAGGGTGACGAGCGCAGTGTAGCGCCGCGCAGGATTTTGCAAAACAAAGTTCTGAGTTGTGCTGTTATTGTTATGGGCTGGCGTGTTGCTTACCATCAGGCAAACGGTCATTCGGTATAATAAAAAATAAATAAAAAACCAAAAGTTGACAGTTACATATAATAGTGGTAAAACAATTGACGGCCTTATTGCTATGTGCAATATCTTACAGGCTACCTTTGGATGGACAGGAATAAAAAGAAACATTACCTATTCTTATTAGATTCTGATGCCTATTGCTATTTTTATATCTCTAGAGCGCTATGTTTGGCTTATGTTTTCAAATATTATATCTCTTCTATACTATTCTTAGCTATTAATACACATCGTACATTGATTTTCATTAACTCTTGTTATATTAATTTCTGGTTGGCTGCTACGGATTTAATTAAATTAGGTATGTGCTACGATCAAACTTCAACGCAATACGTGACGAGAGCGAAGCTATAGATATCATAGTTATATTATCTTTTGATTTTTAAAACTCGGCATTATTATTATTATTATTATTATTACTGACGAATGGCTCCAGTATGAATCTTACTAATATTATAAATGCGATATTGTGAGAAAGGATGGATGGATGTATGTTTGCTACTCAATCATGCAAAAACTATTGAACGGATTTTGATGATACTTGGTATTTAGATACCCTGATGTTCTAGAAAGGACATAGATACTTAGCTCGTTTTATTCCGGATAACCTCAGGTGAAACTGCGAGGAGCAACTAGTGTGCCATACACTTTTACCATCTTTATGAAATATTTTAAATATAATGCTGAAAACTGCATCAAAATCCATTAATTGATAAAAGTATTAAACGAAATTAGAGAAGAGATAAAAGAAGAAGGATAGAAGGAAGGAAAGAAGGAAAGAACATATTATTATATATATTTTGGTTATTTATATTATGAATAAATATGCGTTACATTATAATTACAATAACAACATTTTTATGTTTATCTACACAATGTTTACTTGTAATTCCTAAATTTCGGTAATTATTATATGGGGCATAGAAATTACAACCTACATACATTTCGGAATCTAGAACCGCTTCGACAACGCTTGTTAGCATTAGCATAATCAATCACTTCGCTTCGCTTCCATATCAGACAGCAGACTAATCGACCACTCCACTTGGGGTATATTTGATTGACATCAACTATTGTTGTATGTAATCAAGAAGCTACATCGGCACTTGCAGGCACCACCGTTTCGTTGACGCTTTGAATAATCAATCACTTGCGTCGCGTAGCATTCGCTTCGCTCTTACCTAGAACAGCGGCCTAGATAACTTAGGTCATTGTGAATTTCTATTACAGAACGTAATTGTAGAGAAGTCGTCGCTTTCAATCAAGCTATATAGCATTAGCATCGCTCTCGCGTTTAGCAGTGGACTAATCGGCCACTTTGCTTGGCATACGTTTGATTGACGTCACATATTGTGTTGTAATCAAGTAGCCACGCTTTTGATTTTGACGTTTATTTGCATGGTTTTGGTTTAGCTGCGGCGTTGCTGATTATATAATAATATACCTACGGTTAGCAATGTACTTCTGTGATTATATACAAAATTAGACACATCGACAACACTTTTAAGGACTGATAGGGCCATAATGCGTGTGCATGCACATTAGCGTTTGGAATTGTTAATAAATTATTGTTAATGTTTGAAAAAGTTGTGGATTGTTAGTTTGATTAAAAAAGCGTCGCCTTTGTGTATGATATTAAAGAAATATTTTTTGTTAATTGAAACAATACATAAACACTTTTATAAATAGAATTCCATGATCAAATATTGATGAGATTTATATCGGATGGGGTGATTATAATCGAATTGAGAACTTTTTTTTGAAGTCGGTTAAAAATCAAAAAGAATCAACTTGTTGCTCAGAAGAACTAATATCACATTTGATATTTTATTATTAGTACGTATATAAAATCATTTTGTGGCATTTTCTTAAAAAACTACGTATTATAAAAACCGCTCTTGCTCTCTCTTTTGCACCCAAACATAACTAAAATACATTCTTCACTATAATGTGCTTTCTCAATTGACAAAATGTGTTTGGGAACTTCAAATGAGGCAATTTGTAATAGGTAATAGGGCCCTATAAACATACTAAAAGGCATTGAACAAAATAATTTGTCCCTAGGGTCTGCGGAGAATAACAAACAACATCTGCTACCGTCGTTGAGCTATTTTCAACAAACTGTGCTACAAACAGTGTTTCTGTAGTGAAGTGATTGAGCACGTCTGCCATCACATGGAGTTAGTTTCGATTCCTGCAAG
Source organism: Petrophora chlorosata (assembly GCA_951640565.1). NCBI lineage: Eukaryota > Metazoa > Arthropoda > Insecta > Lepidoptera > Geometridae > Petrophora > Petrophora chlorosata. The sequence continues at coordinate 2,916,413 of OX621207.1, forward strand.
AAGGCATGTTCATATATCTGTGCAACAAAAATTGCATATAAATTTTGTTTTGCTTAACCCGTAAAATGCCATTTAAGCAGAAACGGTTATGAATAAGGAAACGACTCTTGCTATGACACAATAAAATTTAATTCAGCTCGCGTAGCGCTGCATACCTACCAGTCATATTGACCTACAGAGCGCCTCTCTTTCTATCGCATAGCTCTTATCTCTTCTGACGCGGCACGTGTAACGACGCGCGACCCACCGTCGGTGTCCGGCTATGTACTTGTAACTTCGTACCTACAGTGCGGAGTGCGCTAGGCCTGATATAACTAAAGAATTATACCGATTTGTACTCGAAAATCATCAATTTCTAGACAGTTGGAATAAAGAGGGACAGAAATATGTATACTTACAGTTATAAGTTCTTAAACTGTAATGGTATGGTAGGTTGATGATGACGATTATGAATCAGCAATGGTCATTATCGTCAAAATTATTTTGGAAATGGGACATTTACCAAGGTTTCGATTGATTAATAATATCCAAAATAGAAAAAAAAACCGTTCTCAATTTTGCTTCGGTTTCATTTCCCCAGAAAACTTTAAAAAAAAATAGTGCAATAACACATAACAAACTACTTATTTCCTTCCAATTACAACCTGGGTCTCTTAAAGACAGACTGAATAGGCACCTCATGGGCAAACGTGCTCCACCTTAGATCGCAACTACGCTTACCATCAGGTGAGTTTTTGTTAAACTCAGCCCATTTCATGCGGTCTAAGATCCAAAAAAAATCTAGCAATTTATTTCACTAACAACATATTTGTCTACAGTTGTCAACAGACGGCAACACGACCACCTCTACGGTTTCGCTGCAGCTGACCAAGTCTGATGCTGGAGCGAAGCTCGCCTGTCGCGCAACCAACCCTCAGATGCCTTCCGTAGCAGCTTTGGAGGACGACTGGACTTTGGACATACAATGTAAGTTTTTTCTCTAGATTTATAACAAAGTTTCGTATTGCTTTGTTATAAATCTGGCACTTGGGCTTATCTATTGGACTCAGATACAAATACCGATATATTCTCTCAAGTTTCAAATAAACAACAAATTCGACTTTTGAAATTCATTTTAAAACAAACATGTTGTAATAAAAGGGATCCCTTATTTTCCTCCCATATTTTCTGGAAAGTGTTTCTTTTTCCGATACGGTCAATTTTTTTTTATAACTGAATTACGAGACGAGCTGGTCGTTTGCCTGATGGTAAGCAATACGTCAACCCATAACAATAACAGCACCACCCAGAACCTTGTTTTTCAAAATCCTGCGCGGCGCTGCACTGCGCTCGTCACCCTGAGACAATTAGCAATGTAGATTCATTGACGTTCATAAGTGCGCAAAATGTATTTTTTTTGCTTAGTAGCACACGGGTATCCGCTAGTTACATTATAAATATTAAATTATTATTCACCATTCAACAAAAGCTATCTAACTCTGTCATAAGTCAAACTACGTCATCAGCCAGTTACAGCTCTATCACAAATAGTTTAGCTAGTCTGAAGTACCCAAGTCTCCACACTCATTCGGCCTTCAAGAATAACATAGTTGAACTACCTTCTGACATTATGTCTAGATGTTGAACTATTTCTGAAACACTCCAATTACGTCAGACTCTCAATTAAAACTCGAAACTGAATAGTTTTGACAACTTTCGAGGGGTCAAACAAATCACTAGTATTGTTTAGAATATTTCTCGGATGAATGCTGGTCCTTCAAACTTTTGTGACGGCATATAAAGTTAGGAAGGTCGAAGTTTTTAATATTAAAACTAAAATGAGATGCTCAAGTTTGAGTAATCAAGAAAAGTATGTTCGGAATAGATTCTAGATATGTCTGGGTTCTGCTTGAGATGGTTTAATTTAAAGTTTTACGTGGTACTTCAGTATTTAAATCATCTTTTTTAAACATAATATTACAAATGTTTGGCGGTCTATGTACTTCTCACTCGTACTCATACTGTGCAGTTCTTTTGTAAAGTGAAGTAAAATCTCTTTATACACCAAATATAAACAAAAATCCGTTACAAATAAGAAAAATATTCAAAGCATTGAGGAATGACACAATGATTCAAAGCCAAAGTCAAAATCTCTTTATTCATGTTTGGCACCACAGACGCACTTATGAACGTCAAATTATCACAAGACTACCACCGTATCGGAAAAAGAACCACTACCCTAGATACAAATCCTAGATAAAAATTGATACAAATTGCGTACGGACCACAACTCAGAAGGTGCGGCAAGATACTGAGGGGCATTTTTTTTCAGATTTTGTTACAATTTTTTGTGTTTCTACATTGTTATTATTATTAATTATGTTTTTTTGATAAATTTGTTAAAAGCTTGTCTAAGAAAAATATATTTTTCGACATAAATCTTGTTTTAGCTTTTTAAACTATATTTTGTATTTATCCGACAGATGTACCAGAAACAATAGTTCGACTGGGCACTAACCTGGACCCGAAGAACATCAGGGAAGGCTCCGACGTCTACTTCGACTGCATCATCAGGGCACATCCATACGTCTACAAAGTCGAATGGAGACATAATGTAAGAGTATACATGCAACAGCCTTATCACACTGTGCGATTTGTGTTCGGCTTTTACGCGACGAGTTCGCCGTGTTCCTTCGATATTGTACACTCGCACTCAACTCCCGCTAGAGACGCCTGTCATTTCATTTTGGTGGATAATATATAAGTTCTTATTCACTGCGATCTCTGGATCTTCGCCGCGAGTGCGCAACGTATTCGCAGTGAGCGCTCGACGTATTTGCTGCGAGTGCGCGTCGTGTTTGCCACGAGTGCGCCGCGAGTGCGCAGTGAGTTTGCCGCGAGTGCGCTGCGTATTCTGCGTGTTCGCCGCGAATGCGCGGCGTGTTGTCACGAGTGCACAGCGTATTCGCCGCGAGTGCACGGCGTATTCACCGCGTAAATGCGCTTAGTAGGCTTAAATAAGGCTAAAAATCAGCTTTGCGCTTATCACCCTAAAACGATAATGTAATTTGGCTTTAGCCTTGGGCATAAACAATTCCGAACCAAATCTATTTGAGCTAAGTTCTAGGACACACGTATTCGGGTATTAAAACTAACATAACTAAGTAAACTTCTCTCGGAGCGCTCATTGCTTCGTTACATTCAATATTCTGAAGACACTTGAACCGTATTATCTCTTTAGACACGATAGAGATAGGTTATTTTCCAGTTCTGCTCCCAATTTAAGATATTGACAATGTACCGAAATTAAATCAATATTGAAATAGAACACTATTGTGGATACGAGACTGTTAAGGTAAGATGGGAGACACTGGATTAATCAAATATTTCAGATTCTGTGAAGAAAGAAAGAAAGAAATGAAAAAAACACACGTAAGATAAAATACAAAGGCAGAGAAAAATAATATAACAAAACAAGACAATAAGAAATACATTACAGAAAGTTTATGGTGCCAAAAGGGACTATAGCTCAGCGCAAATGTCCAATGTCGATGACATTAGGCACTGGTTTTCAGCATAGTCTTTTAAGGTGAACGGGTGTGCTGAAAAATCCGAAGTTCCGCCATGACATAGTCCTTGGTTTTTTATAATACGCCCAACAATTACATAGATCCTGGCTCCTAACAAGGATTCCCTGTATCTAGGAAACCAGAAACTATTAGGACCATGGTACCACAACACCCAGACACGATTGCGCTTTTTTTTTCTGTGTACAATCATTTGTCTCGTATGCTTCATCATCATCATCAACCCATCACGTTCCCACTGCTGGGACCATAATCCACCACGCTGGCCCAGTGCGGGTTAGAGGATGTCACATGTCCTTGAATTTTTGTGATAAATTCTTGTCTTCTCTATAATTCATTCTACTTTATATGCCGGTTTCCTCACGATGTTTTCTTCACCGTTTACCGTTCACCGTATGCTTACCATCAGGTGAATAACTTCGTGTCGTAACTCAGTTAAAAAATGCCGGCGAAAAAGTATTTTAAACCAAACTAGGTTGCAATCTGTGGTTCATATTTATAACTTAACTCGCAGAGGGAAAAGTAATCAGATTGATTAAGCTGCGCTTAATTAAAGTAATTTGTTTGTGGATCGAGTGACATATCACTGGGGAGCAATCGCAAATTAATTAATTATAATGGTGCAATAATAAATCAGGTTCTGTAATGCAGAAGAACGAACTTGATACGACCGTCTCAGATATCGTTAGAAAGATGAAATTGTATACGTCAGCAAGTAATTTCAAAGTGAACCTAGAACGAAAGGTGAAGCGAAACGGAAATGACGCGAAGTATTTTCTTTTATTTATTGTGGTAGCTGCTTTAATTATTTTATGGTCATGAACAATAAAGCCCTTTATGTTATTTTTAACCGATATCGAAAAAGGAGATTCTCAATTCGATTGTATTTTTTTTATTTTTGTGACCTCAGAACTCCGTCATTTATGTATTAATTTGTAAAATTCTTTTGCGTTGGGTTCAGTAATAGCTTTAAGGTGGTCCCATATAAATTACATCGATTCTCGAACTTGGACTTCGAAGATACATTAGAATTGAAGTCGGTTTTTTTTGTTATAAAATGATTTCTTTATTGACTAGGTCAATACAGAAATCATTTCACCTACTACAGTTTATTATTTTTTATAATTTATCAATGTTGCATACCTTCATTTTATGTAAGTTGCATGTAAATAGCTAAATACTGCTACTTGTTTTTCATGTACCTATATTTAAGGTTTTTTAACAATAAAGTGTTTCTCTATCTATCTATCTATCTACTGCCCCCTCTCATTAGAAGTCAAAGAAACAGTCACTTTAAATGGTTATTTACTTTTAAATGTGTTTTATTTTGTAACCAGAATCTACGAGGACCATCGTCCCACAACATCCAGACACGAAATACTTGCTCTTTTTCTTTGCTCTGCGTCCTGTAGCGTTTGTCCCTCGCTAAATCACCACAGTCTGTCATGTTAAATTTCCTTTCTTCCTCCCAGGGTAAAACTCTTCTCCACAACGTGGGGCAAGGAGTCATCATCAGCAACCAATCGCTGGTGCTGCAAGGAGTCGGGAGGCGGACAGCTGGCAACTACACCTGCGTGGGGTTCAACGCGGAAGGCGACGGAGAAAGCAAGCCTTTCACGCTCGATGTTCTATGTGAGTATTGTTTTTTTTAATATGTCGGCAAACAAGCAGGCGGCCTGCCTGATTGTAAACGGTTACCGTTGCCTATGGATTTTTGCAGCACCAGAGGCATTGCTGATGCGTTGCTGACCCTTAAGGACTTTATTAATTCCCCTTTTAAAGGACTCCATGTTGTAGCTCAAAGGAAATACTGACGAAGGCAGGTCGTTCTACATCTTACAAGTGCGAGTGAAAAAACAAGCCAGATGAAATTTGAACCCGCAAAGCAAAATTTTCTTGAACTTGAAATTGAGCAGCGGTTGCCACTGCTAATGCTAATTTATTAGTTTTTTCTGAACAGCCAATTTCAATAATTCATACTCTAGTTCTATATGTGCTTACTTTAAATTTAAATTAAATGCTTTGGTATGGTAGGAGTGGATATTCTCGCTACTTATTAAATTAACAGATTTAGATTTTCCAACCCTAATGTTTCAGTTTTCAGGCCTAATTTTCGTAAAACCATGAAGATTCAAAATGAATTAGGCACACTTGCAATAATGCAAGAAACCCAACTTGATTGGCATCCCATGTACCAAATTTGGCTACATTTTCCATTATACAGTCGGTAGAAAACACATGTAAAAACAGGCAGAAATGAAGTCTCATCATAAAAGCTCTTTTTGGAATTCAAAAAACACTGTATAACCAAATAATTGTCATCTATTCCGCACATGTCTGAAAGTAAATTTGCTGCTGGAACCAGGCCAAACTGGTCCAGTCTCATAAAATTACATGTTTCCCAAACGTTACTTACACTTAGTCTTGGACCGTCGTCGTGAAGCTTATTCCCTAATAAAACGGGCACGTTAAAATTCATAATAGGTATTCATGGTCGTTAGTTTTTTACGGTTATAGCTGGTTGTTTTTGTTTCATTGGCGAAATATTTGCTCGAAGCAAACGCTTGGTACGTGCTGTTTTACTAGCTGGTTGCTCTATAACTCACGGCTCTCAAATAGTTGTTCAGATTATTTAGTGCAGATTATTTGAGCAGAGCACATTTCTCGATTAAGCTACATAGCTTGAAGAGTGAGTGTGGCTAGGTGGGATTATATGTGATTTTCAATCCGACACACCTGAGTTCGAATCTCGCTGGCCTCGCACCACTGACTTTCTTAAGTTATGTGCGGATTTAACACTCGCTCTGAAAACAGTGAAGGAAAACATCGTGAGGAAACCAGCATGCCCAAGAATTAATCACAAAAAATTCAAAGACATGCGATATCCACCAACCCACGCTGGGCGAGCGTGGTGGATTATGGCCCATATTTTCTCTATGAGAGAAGGCTCGTGTCCTAGCAGTGGGAACATGATGGGCTGATGTGATGTGATGTAGCTTAAAAAAATATTTTATTTCTAAAATCGTAAAAGCGCGGGCATTGGTAGAAATATTATTCTGTATGATTATTATTATTAGTATGATTATAATGTCTCTCGTATGCGGGAGGCCGTCTGGGAAGGTATCACAATTTTGCCAGTTATTCTGCCGCCGATTATACGTTTTTTTCCACGATTTGTCGATGTGTATTTTTTTCCTTTCTCCAGTTATGCGAAATAATTAGGAAAAGGTGCAGTCGTGCAAAACTTATTTCCTAAGTACACATAAGTAAGTAGGCAAAAAGGTAAAAGATATCTAGGCAAGCATGATCCATCTTCGACCGCGTCGTCACTTTCCATCAAGTGAGACTGCGGTCAAATGCTTGCCTATAAGTAATAAAAAAAAAAGTAAGTCACATGTTCTAACAAGATTTTTGTTGAAAAATATATTTTTCAAGACAAGCTTTTTACCAATTCGTAATCGAAACCTCGAGCAGTATAAAACGAGCCTACCCTAGTACTTTACAATTATCTGTCAAGGAGTTCCATTGCCCAGTTTCCATCTCATCAGATCAGCTGGCTGTCGCCATAATGTTGCGTTGTCATTGAACTTTGACAAGTATGCAAAACTTCACGGTTCACACAACTGCACGGTTGTCTGGAAGAGATCGCTTTTAGCGATAAGACCGCCAATTGCTACTATAAATAAGCTTTTATTGTTAGTTTTTTTTTTAATTAAAGAGTCATTTCATTTTATTTTCATTTTATTTCAAAATGTCAACTCCGCAGGACAAGAGAAAGAGGCTCTCATTCATCTCGCAAGATTTGACCCAAACATTGCAAGTTAAATACAAGCTTGTAAAATAAGAACTTCCATCTCAAGATTTGACCCAAACAATCAAATAATAAACATTGCAAGTTAAATGAAAGCTTGTAAAAACAACCTGTTTCTAGACGCTCCAACATGCCGCAGCAGCCAGCAGCGAGTGCATGGCGTGGCAAAGCAGGAACGTGCCCACATCACGTGTCACGTGGACGCCAACCCGCCGGAGGTCACGGTGAGTACTCCACGTGACACCCACTTCGATATTGGTTTCATAGGGAATGGATTTCTTAGATGAAATACAATAACTGAAGGGAACGAAGTAACTGTAAGTAGAAAATGAAGTTTCGTGAGAAGTAACAACATTTTTATACAAAGGTGTTGTGTATGTATGTATTACAACCTCATATGAAAGTATATTATGGAAGTGGATTATATTGTTATACTAGTTCAGCGATATACTGTAGGCAAATAATAACGCTATGGAATGAAATATACATATGCATACATGTATGTCATTGTAGTAGGGATGAAACTTCTGAGTTGTCGGCCCATGTTATATACACCTACGTATTTAATTTTGTTTTTTATAATTCTAATAAAAGCGTATATATGAAACCCCTACCGGTGATAGTTTTTAACGTTCATAAGTACGAGTATAAATAGAATGATAGACATTTAAATAGACAACATACACATCAAATTAAAAACAAACTACATATTCAATCTCATATTATTTTTAACCCCGACACAAAAAGGAGGGGTGTTAAAAGTTTGACCACTATTTGTGTCTGCGTGTGTGTGTCTGTGGCACTATAGCTCTTAATCGAGTAAACCGATTTGGGTGCCGTTTTTTTATCTGAAAGCAGGTTTTCTAGCGGTGGTTCTTAGACATGTTTTATGAAAATTGGTTCAGCCGTTTTTTACTTTCTTTTTGGGTTTTTATGTCGGGGATTTTTAAATTTTAGTTGTACCAGGCCTAGCGCACTCCGCACTGTAGGTACGAAGCTACAAATACATAGCCGGACACAGAAGGCGGGTCGCGCGTCGTTACACGTGCCGCGTCAGAAGAAATAAGAGCTATGCGATAGAAAGAGAGGCGCTCTGTAGGTTAATATGACTGGTACGTATGCAGCGCTACGCGAGCTGAATTGAATTTTATTGCGTCATAGCAAACTCTCGCTATGACGCACGCTATTTGTTTAAATTTCTATGCGGAGTGATGCTTCTGTCCCTTAACATTCTGTGGTTGTACAGCAGAATGATCTTCCTACTTCAAATTGTCAGAATACTAAGTTCTATTCATTCTTTTGCATAGTTCCGCTGGACCTTCAACAACACAGCGAACAGTAACGAGGTGAGCGACACGTACGTGTCCCGCGCCGGCACTAGCTCCACCGTCACCTACACTCCTCACACGGAGATGGACTACGGCACGTTGCTGTGCTGGGCACACAACCGGATAGGGAAGCAGCGAGTGCCGTGTGTCTACCATATAATTGCTGCTGGTAAGTCTTCTAAAAAGGTGAAAGTTTCTTCTGTCAAGTTTTTTTCTTTTTAACCGACTTCAAAAGGAGAAGGTTTTCTGTTCGATTGTATTTCTTTTATATTTGTTACCTCAGAACTCCTTCATTTATGAACTGATTTGGAAAATTATTTTTGCGTAGCATAGTATAGCCACGAAGTGGTCTCATATAAATTTCATCGATATTTGACCTTGGATTTCGAAGATCCATTGAAGTCGGATCCATTGAAGTTTTGATTTTGTTTTTCCAAAAATTAATTATTATCTTTTATTCTCAAGGTTCTTTTTTATGGAGCTAAGCGATGAGACGAGCAAGTTGTTGGCACTGCAATTGTTATGAGCAAGCATAGCACTTACCATCAGGCGAACGATTTTCTCATCTCATTGCTGACTCGCTGATTAAAGCCGTACCACCAATTTATTTCTTTATTTTACTATTTTATATATTTGTTTTATTTTTGTCAATCTGTTTTTTTTAATGAATGTATAGCTCCTGTTTGCCTGATTGTTCGTATTATGGACAAGGGTTCCGACTGAAAATCAGTGCTAGGGTACCTAAAAACACCTTAGCGTATGCTGAGTTTGAACCTTTTCCTGACATCTCATTTTCTTATATATATTTTTAACTTATATATGTTTGTTTTGTCTGTTTTAAGAATGTTCTTGTATAATTTAGTGTGATGTTGTGTGTTGTCAAGAATAAATGGTTTTTCTTTCTCTCTCTTTCTTTCTAAGCAAAAGATTTGAACTCCTTTTTTTAACCAACTTCAAAAAAAGAGAAAGTTCTCTATTTGTTTTTTTTTTTAATGTTTGTTACCTCAGAACTCCGTCATTCATGAACCGATTTGGAAAATTTGCGTTGGGTTCAGTATAGCTACGAAGCGGTCCCGAGTAATTTCATCGATATTTGACCTTGGACTTCGAAGATACATTAAAGTCGGTTTTTTGTTTTTTAAAACTTATACTTGTATCACTTATATATGTTTGTTTTGTCTGTTTTATGTAAGTTCTTTTAAAATTCAGTGTGATATTGTGTTGCCAAAAAAATGGATTTTCTTTCTCCTTCTTTCTTTCTTTCTTTCTTACTAAAAGATTTGAACTCCTATTCTCGGAAATTAATACTTAATACTATTTTGTCCGCAGGTCGTCCTGATCAAGTCCACAACTGCACCGTCGTCAACGCCTCCCTAACTTCCTTCGGAGTTCGTTGCATGGAAGGCTTCAATGGAGGCATGCCGCAGTCCTTTCTCCTAGAAGTCCGGGAAATTGTTACGCAGGTAACGTATCCTGTAAGTCTGCACAATCATCATCATTATCAACGATATCATCATTACTATTGAGGTTTTTGTACTGGTACAGGCTTTCGAGAGGCCGTCTGGGTGGGTGCCACCGCTTTGCCAGTTATTCAGCCACCAAGCAGTAGTAGTGCGCAAGGATTACTGTGTTCTGGTTTGAAGGGCATTGTAGCCAGCGAAATTACTGGGCATTATGAGACTCAACTGCTAATTGTCTCAGGATGACGAGTGCAGTGCAGCGCCGCGCAGTATTTTGCAAAACAGAGTTCTGGGTGGTGCTGCTATTATAATCATAATCATAATTTTATTTCATAAGGCCAATTTACATGTCAATATTTAGATTATTAATTATAATATCTACACATTAATTAAAAAGTAATTAATAAGATGTCACATGTATAAATTGTAAAATAAAAATAAATACAATTATAGTATGCATTAGCTCTTATACATTAAGAAATCTTCGTAACTGTAGGACGTCTGGTGGACAAGCCAGCGTTTCAGACGGGACTTAGATTAGATTAGATAACTCTTTATTGTTTCACCACCAGAAAACGTAATAACAAAAAGTACAATAACAAACTTAAAAACTATAGTGTTACAATGGGCGGTCTTATCGCTCAAAGCGATCTCTTCCAAACAACCTTTGCGACCACTGGCTTTCTTAAGTGATGTGCAGATTCAAGGACATGTGACATCCACCAACCCGCGCTGGGCCAGCGTGGCAGATTATAGCTCACACTCTCTCCATGAGAGAAGGCCCGTGTCCCAGCAGTGGGAACGTGATGGGCTGAAGATGAGCCACCTCAAAGCCGCGAACATGATATATTCATAAAATAGGTGCTCATTATGAAATATCTTAATGAACATATTTTGGTGCACAATCAGTATTTTTGGTGCACAGTCAGTATAAATGGCGGGAAAACGGGAATAAATTGAGGTACAGTTAAATACGATCCTTTAAAATAGCCAAATATTACAAAGAATAAGTAAATTCTTACTAAATAAAATATTTAAATCAAGCCGTGACCTAACCTCACCTTGTTTCAGACTGAATTAGTTTACCTGAAGATTTGCAAGTAGATTTGAACACTTCAAAACTTGTTACGTAACTTTGTTCTAAGCAAATATTTGGTAAATAAGCCAACTCAATAGAAGTACATCGTAGTAACAGTATGGGCGGTCAGTGCGTTTGAATTTCGTTTTCATTATACTAACAATAACTATAAGAAATTTAAACTTAGAACTTAAACTGCACCATTAGCATCTTTCTGAGCATATTTGCTGAGTGAGTGGCCAAGCTGACGTATGTGTCTCAGGAATGTCAGCTTTTAGGGTTCCGTACCCAAAGGGTAAAACGGATCCCTATTACTAGGACTCCGCTGTCCATCCGTCTGTCCGTCTGTCGCCAAGCTGTATCTCTTGAACTGTAAGGTTAGGCAGATGAAATTTTCACAAATGATGTATTTGTGTTGCCGCTGTAACAACAAATACTAAAAAACAGAATAATATAAATATTTAAGGGGGCACCTACGGCGGGGAAAATACAACAGACATGATTTTTCTGCCGTTTTTATAGATAATGGTACGGAACCCTTCGTGCGCGAGTCCAACTCGCACTTGACCGGTTATTATTGTATTTTACTAACATACTCGTAGGTTACGTTAAACTAACAAAATGGACCTTAGTCTAAAAAAAATATTTAAATAAAAAATAAGAAGAGAATTTAATTTATAATCTGATCATATTGATTCATCATTGTGTTCAATATATTTTATCCGTGTACACACGTAAGTATACACTTTCAAGTAATATCCAATGACAAACATACAATGATTTTAATCCTTATGCGCATGAATTATTGACGATAAAAATCTACGTTTATTTTTGCAATTAACTATTTAAGTCATACCAGGCCTAGCGCACTCCGTAGGTACGAAGCTACAAGTACATAGCCGGACACCGACGGCGGGTCGCGCGTCGTTACACGTGTCGCGTCAGAAGAGATAAGAGCTATGCGATAGAAAGAGAGGCGCTCTGTAGGTTAATATGACTGCATAATAGGTATGTAGCGCTACGCGAGCTGAATTGAATTTTATTGCGTCATAGCAAGTCGCTATTTGTTTAAATTTCTTTGCGGAGTGATGCTTCTGTCCCTAAGTATTCTGTGGTCACACATAAATCGTTATAAATATTTCAACGCTTGTCAATGTGTGTTTACTTTTATTTAGACCTTCATGTCGTGAATGTCCATACTGTTTCTACACCTCCAATTGAAACCTAAAATATTCGTGAAGGCGCAGAAATTTTACATATTGGAATTTAAGTTGTAGACATACCTTTTACCCCAAGCCTTGTCGGCGACAGCCCACTTACTGACTTGATAAATTCAAATTTCAAAGGCTGATTGAATTTCATGACTCTAAAATAAGGCGGATATGAGGCCACAGAGAGAATAATTACCTTAAGTGAAATAGATACTTTGGTCGTTACTTAAGATATCATACTTTGCCTAATACTTATAGGTAGTTTTCTACCTAGTCCAAATTATATTTCCATTATATATTTTTTTATTATTATTTATAGGCTTGCGTTTGACCGCTATCTCACCTGTTGTTAAGTGACGATGCGGTCAAAGATGTAGCACGCTAGCCTAGAAGAAATTTCTTCACACTTGCCTTAAAGACACCCAGATTATAGCTATCCGGAAACACAGATGCCGGCAGAGAGTTCCACTCTTTGGCCATTCGCATTATGAAGGTCGAAGCGAAGCGCTTGGTGCGAGCAGCAGGGATGTCAACCATAAATTTATGACGGCTTGCCGTACGCCTGGTTGTCCGGAATTTCTGTGAAATTTGATAACCTTATAAGGAAAAACCTGACCTGTACCTTTTCTCATTACCACTTCGATTACAACTGTATTTCTTATACGAGCATAGTACTCTCTTCTTGGGTTTTTTTTTATTGTTCATTGGCTTGTGTTTGGCCACTATGTCACCTGATGGTAAGCGACGATGCGGTCGACGATAGCACGCTTGCCGAGATAGTACCTGTTCACTCGAGACTTGAAGATTCCTATATTGTAGCTATCGGGAATGACTGACTCTGGCAGGGATTTCCACTCATTTGCAGTGCGTATAATATACACTTATATTATCAAAGCAAAAGCAAAGCGGTCGGTATTTTCAACCGGATTTTGTATGGGTGTGTATTTCTACATAGGATAATGACTTCTCTCGGAAACTTTTTGAGGGTTTGCCTTATTTTTTTTCTAATTTCATACCTTTTTTCACCAGGAGATAGTAGCCAACGTCTCCAGTGCAGTACCGAGATTCACAGCCGTGGGTCTGAATCCAGGGCGGACGTATGCCGCAGCAGTTCTAGCATACAACGCTAAGGGGAGAGGTGACCCCTTTCCTCTGAGGGCCATGACACTAAGACCACCAGAGAAGCATCACGTCCATGATAAAAGCTTAGGTAAGTCACAGTTATGAAAGACTAATACTGTCACAGTCTATCGAGCAAAGCATGTTCAAGTACCAATAGTAAAATCGCCCGCTTAAAAAAAAGTATCTATTTATTTTTCTGATTACTTTGATTACGTCGATGTCAACTTTTTTAAATACATTGTTTTTATTAATTATGTTGTCCCACTGCTGGGCAAAGATCTCCTTAGTCTTTTAATACCAAAGAGACTAATAAGGATTAACACAGCTTACCTACTATTGTTGAAATAAATTACATTTTATACGATTCGCCAGACACGACGCTATTGTTTATCAAATAGCTTAATTGTATTTTAAAATTATTATTAAAAATTCAATATATAGGCAGAAAATACCACTTGAGGGAGTTCCCTTGAGTGGTATTTTCTTTCTCGTCCCACGTATCCCCGATAATGAAAGATGTTTGTGAAGACGGATCGATGGATGGATGGATAGAAGGATGTTTGAATTAAGTTTAGAAACGGGATATTTACCATGTTTCAAATTAAATCAAAAACATGGTTAATATAACGTCTATAATAAACTTAATTTTGACGTTAGTGACCATGATAGTTTTGAAACTTTAAAAAAAATTATGATTATAACTAAAAAAATTAAAAACTCCCCCACACAATTAAACGTCTAAAAACCACAGCTAGAAAACCTTCTTTCAAATAAAAAAACGCATCCAAATAAGGTCACCCGTTTAAGAGCTATGGTGCCACAGACAGACACAGTGGTCAGTTATAACACCTTTCCTTTTTGCGTCGGGGATTAAAAAAGGATGTTAGTTAAATTCTATTATTAAGTTAGTTGTTATTTTAGTTTTTAATTATTTCTGTATTTTGATGTTATAACACCAAAAAATATATAAAAATAAAGAGTTATTCTAATTCTTCTCTTTTCTCTATATCATAAATTCCAATCACATTATGCAATTTTGTTAATTTCATATCATAATATACGTGTAAACTTCATATGAAACATTAATTTACTTTCTATGATAATACAACCATTATAAATATTGTTTAAATTCAAGGGGAAGCGCAGATGCCTATATTACAGGCATACGCCTAGCTTAGGCATCTGAGGTTCAACAACTGCTAGTGTAAACTGTTGTGTTTGTATAATTATTGAGGCCAGTATGTTGTTTAAAAATGTTATTTGAATTTTTTTTTGGTAAATAAATTAGATTATTATTATTATTATTCTTCTTCTTTTTCTTAATCAATCACGCAAAAACTACTTAACGGAGTTTTTATGTACTGGAAAAGGACATAGGCTACTTTTTATCCCGGAAAACCTCGGGTGAAACCGCAGGATGCAGCTAGTTATAAGACAGTAGTTAGTAGTAATATATACAGTTCACCATTTAAAAACCTTTTTACTTTTGATTTTCACTCTCAAAAGCGAGAAACTTATAAAAAGTCTGATCATCTCACGAGAAAAAGAGAATTATAGAATTCACGAAGTATTTTATTAAAAATAGCGAAAAAATTCATTGACTCTTCTTAGATTCCAGGAATATCCAATAAATTCTCGAAAATTTATCCTTCAGTGTTTCATTAGAATAAAGAATCACTTTCCTTTGAAATTCAAACATGAGAGATTCCACTTAGACTGCTAATTTTGTTTAAGCTTATTACCCTCTGTTATGCGTAATTGCTGTTAATATCTAGTTTAAGCATCATCAGCTCAAGAGTTCTTATTATTATTATTATTATATTATTATGTCGCTCTTTCTCACGGGTTATACACCCGGTCCTTTGGAAGGCTTGCGCGGGGACATGAGTCCAACACGTAGAGGCCTCTTAGAGCATTTAATTTAGATATGTAATGGGCAACACTTATCGGGGACTGTCTCTAAGTGCATCATTAGAAGATACAATCAAAGACAGCCCCCGATAAGTGCGAGGACTATTATTGAAGATATGAAAATTACTTATGATTTAATTTTCATATCTTCAATTATTATATTGAGGTGATTTTTTAATGGATGAGAGCTGGTCTATGATATGAGACCTCGGCACCCGCCAGTTCCGCCTCATAAGAAAATATTTTGGCAGGTGGTGACTCGCCACCCACTAAACGGGCCCCTAATAAGGGCCGCCGTTCATTGGCGACGAGAGGGGTAACGTTGGTGAGGGTGGCTAAAGGGTGTCGAGAGGTGTGCTGCAGTTTCACTTAAACGCTACTCCCGGCGTTATGCCCTTTAACACTTCCACCCTTGGAGCTTAGTTCTTAGCTCTTGCATCTCCACCCCCGGACGGCCAGTTAAGGCAAGCCGGGGTCAGGGGTCTTATTTAGCCCCAGGGAGATTCTCGGGGTAAGGCTCAGTGTCGCCACGCACCGACGACTCGCCACAAAGTCGCTCCTGGCCTCGCCACAAAGTCGCCCCTGACCTCGCCACAAAGTCGCCCCTGGCCTTTATTATTATTATTATTATTATTATACTCTTTACTTCAGGCAATATTAAAGTACAACAAAGTAAAATTAACAGAGGCCCATAGAATATATACCTTACAGACTAACATACATACAAAAATAAAACATTACATTAAATAAACCACACACACACTTCACAGGGTTCAAAAATTTCGCTCCTTCCTTGTATCTCCGGTATATTACCCCTACAGGCCAGAAGTCAGAATTCAGGAACAGTTCCTTATGCACCGCTGGAACTTGGAGCCTATAAAGAAAGAAAGAAAGAAAATACATTTATTCAAGACAGATACACGCAACATTACATTAAGCTATAATACTATACTACACATAACAAATAATATTATACTATACATACAACAGAAAAAAATAACACATGTAATAACATACCTACCTATACCCGCCTCGGAGTTTGCCAAAGAGCAATGGAGCGCAGCATCCTGGGCGTTAAAAGGACAGACAGGATTCGAAATACAACGCTGCGCTCTAAAACGGGCATAATTGACGTGGGCAGGAAGGCTGCCAGACTCAGGTGGGATTGGGCGGGTCACATAAGCCGTATGCATCCAGATCGGTGGGCAAAAGTCACCTATATAATAAATACATAATATAATTATAGTATAATGGAATGTTGCGCGATGTCAGGAAAAGGTTCCGACTCAGCATAAAAACTAAGGTAATAAATACCTTAGTACTGATTTTCAGCCGGAACCTATAGGACTTAAATTTAGTGGTCCTAGTCGACTCCAGCCTCGACAGTCGCATTGCTATCTGTCCCTGGATCCGTCCATGAAGCGTTTCTTTGATATACTTCAACACTTCATCCCCTGATGTTTCGGATGATGTTCTTATAAGAATATCTAATTTTTTTATACCTACAGCTTTATTTAGGTATATAGGTATATACCAGTAGTTGCACCTCGAGGTGTTCCGAAATTTATGTTATATATGTTCTATTCCGAAAGCATGTGTGGCTCAGTGTTGCGATTTTCGATCCGACGCACCCGAGTTCACAGCCCCGCACCAAGATTTTCTTAATTTATGTGCGGATTTACCACTCGCTCTAAAAGCGGTGAAGGAAAACATCGTGAGAAAACCGGCATGTTCAAGAATTTATCTCAAAAATTCAAGGACATGTGATATCCATCAACCCGTACTGGGTTAGCGTGGTGGGTTATGGCTCATACTCTCTCTGCGAGGGAAGGCCCAAGTCCCAGAGAATACAAATTTCCCAGATGTCGTTTATTAATGAAAAATTCGACGTGACCTCGAAGAAAGGAATCGCAAAGTTTTCATAGTGAATTAGGGCCCTGGTCCTATCATTAACTTTACTTATATTTCCCCAACTAAAATATTAATTCCTTCAACAGATCTACCCAGAACAGCGTTCCAAATGTCCGGGGCGATGTCCGCTGCCGTCGGCGGCGGTGGAGTCCTCATGGTCATTCTGGTCCTCTTCATGATAGCGGTGAAGCAGCGCTGTGCCAAGCGGAAGCCAAGGTCTGCTCCTCCACCGTCCTCGCAGCCAGCGTCCCCTGACAAACTGCGGGAGAAGGATGACAGTGAGAGTGACGATCGGAACCCGGATATAATACCGTCTGATACTGATCAGATGCAGGTAATTACTGTTAAAAATCATTTTCATATGGGACTGAATAGTGAGACGAGCATGTTGTTCGCCTGATGGCGCCACGCCTTCCCATAATAATTGCAGTGTCACTCCAAACTTTTAATACCATAAAAAGTACTGCGGATCACTGCATTGCGCTTATCATCTCGAGACACTGTATGCCCAGTATATTTTTATCTATGATGACCTATCCTTAATAAAATAAATAGAATACTAATATAATTTAAATCATTTTGATTATTTATTTAAGATCAAAATTAAATATGTTAATTGCATTAGTACCACTTTGGATTGACATACCAAAAGGGTTTCTTAAGTAAAACGTCTCTTGAAAACGTATAGATCGATGATCTGGCCAAAGATGGGCATAGATCCAACTAGATAAAGGCAGTAGAGAGACTGCTCAGACCTGTCTCCCTGATAGTTTACCGAACATTAATTAACCAATTACTTTGTTCAAAAGGAATGGTCCACTCCACAGATGGACTACTACCGGCAGCAGCAGGTGTCGACTATCTCCCCTCCACTGGGCAGCAGGGGGCCGAGGGGTAGCGTGGCAGGGGTGCGGGGACTCCCCGCGTACTGCCCCCTGCGGACCGCGCCACCCCCGCAGCATCATCATGAGCCTGCTGTAAGTAGAACTTCCTTACGTCCTTACAAAATATTATCAGCGAGTAGAGGTTTTCATGTACAGTCGGAAGCGAAAGTCACTTAAGAATAAAATTAAATAACTTGGTAATAACTTGAAACTCACGACTCCGCCCCTTAGACCTGAGAGAGCCTTCTTATGGGGTCCAGATTCTATAAGACTGAGATAGTTGTAGTTATAATGTATTGGCGACAGAAAGTACAAACAGATATTATGCAAACTTCACAACACATAAAGCATTACTGTGTTCCGGTTTAAAGGGCATTGTAGCCAGCGAAATAACTGGGCATATGAGACCTAATATCTGATATCTCGGGGTGATGAGCGCAATGCAGTGCTACACAGTGTTTTTTATGGTATTAAAAGTTCTGAATGGCACTGCAAATTGTTATGTGCGTGGCGCTTACCATTAGGCGAACGACTTGCTCGTCTCAAGGGTAATTACAATTTACATTTCATCCCATGTTGATTATACATTAATCATTTGAATAATTAAAATTCATAAGCCATTTACCTATGTACACGTTAATCATCGATATGGTTCATGTCAATTTTTGTAGCCGAATGTACTAACCTGCTACTGCTACGTTAAAGCACAGATAAAGATATAACCGGCCAAGTGAGAGTCGGACTCGCGCACGAAGGGTTTCGTAAAAAAATCATGTCTGTTGTATAGGAGCCCCCTATATTTATTGTATTCTGTTTTTTAGTATTTGTTGTTATAGCGACAACAGAAATACATCATCTGTGAAAACTTCAACTGTCTAACTATCACGGTTCATGATAAACAGCCTGGTGACAGACGGATAGACAGACAGACATATAGACTTACGGACAGCGCAGTCTTAGTAATAGGGTCCCGTTTTACCCTTTGGGTACGGAACCACTTAGATTCAAGGTTTATTTTGTACCACGCTTTTATGTTTGCACTTAAATATTTTTCCTTCTGTAATCGTTAGGAATTTGTTTACAGTTCAATGAGAAATTTCCCCTTTTACCAGTTTCCTTAGTAACAAAATAATCTGCTTTTACCTCAACGAGCAAACGGCGCAAAAAAGCCAAAATGCCGTTTCATTAAACGAACACCAAAGAATAGTAATGGAAAACAGTTTCAGTTAATTTTCATTGCATTGTTGTCTAAGTTTTTTGTCCCAGATTCACTAGGAGGTGTTTTTTAACAGAGCGGTGTTATAATTTGATCACTATGTGTGTCTATCTGTGGTACCGTAGCTCTTAAACGGGTGAACCGATTTGGATGCGGTTTCCGTTTATTTGAAAGCAGGTTTGTTTTTTTTTACTCTTAATAGATCTATGTTTGGCCACTATCTCGCCTGATGTGAAGCGATGATGTGGCCTAAGATGGAGCACATAGATCTAGAGAGAAACGGCAGTTGAGCGGCTGCTCAGACCCATCTCCTTGATGGTTCACCGAACATCATCCTGAAACACGACTAGGTCGCTTGACGGCATGGCTTTGTTCGGTGTGTGGTGTTACAAACACGGCCAGAGACTACAACTTCAAAGCGCGTAAGCGGGTTTAATCACGATGTTTTCCTTCACCGTTTTAGAGCGAGCGTACAAAATCTGCACTTAACTATAAAGTCATTGGTGCAGGGCCGAGTCGGGATTCGAACCCAGGTGCGTCGGATTGAAAGGCGCACGAGTTCCCGCTGAGCCACACTCGCTCTCAAAATCTCTCAAATATCTCTCTCTCTCAAATATCTCATGATAGTGCACTCCGTTTTCGTTACTCACTGAAGTGGCAGCAAAGATCGCCTTCATCTAGGTTTTAAGCTATCTAGGTATGAGTTTCCATTACATCTAGCTACCGAAGTGAACCGCTCGCTGAAACCCTGCAATAAATATTATCCACATTATATAATTACATTCCAACGTCTAAGTTTTTTACAATTTTTCTATAAAAACAAAAATATATAAAAAATCCTGAAGCCTAGAGTGCCACCGAGAGTAGGGCAGGGCTCAAACTACCGGTGGTCAAGGCTGCAGAGTGAGAAACTTCCTGACAATACGTGCCGTATCGTATTGTCAGAAGCCTTATGCAACCTTGACCCAACCGTCTAGTGATAGACTCCTGCAGGGCGATTATGTATCTTTTATTTCAATCAATTTCAATGAGAAACCAGTTTCGATGATGGTTCTGCGATCACGTAACCCGTTTGTATAAAACGTCAGCGAACGCTTAATTGAAATAAAAAAATAAGATTTGACAAACAAAGTTTATATCGATATATAAATAATAGACAAGAGCCGTATTACACAGTAAAATTGAAAAGATTGGGCGTACACATAACGATTCATGGAACAATCTCGCTTTGTAAATTTTGAGGGTAATCGATAGGAGGACATTGAAATCGTGACATAAGAAGTTACATGATCGCATTTTATGGATTAAAATAAATTTCTAATGCACGTTAGTCCGCAACATGCGTTGTTCGCAACAGACTTACGTGATCGCCCTGCTGGTCTAAAAAAAACCTTCATTATACCTTTATCCACAGAACGCCACGTCAGGCATACCGCCCCCCGCGCGCTTCGCGTCCGGCTCTTGCACTCTCCCGCGCGGGACAACCATCAGCGGCGACCGCTGCGGAATTCCGTTGCAACACCTCCGCACGCTCCCGCGGCCGCTGCCCGCGCCCGCGCCCGCCCCGCTCCCCGCGCCGCGCGTGCCCCCGCGTGACACTCCGCTCTGACAGACCACGCAGCTCTAGGACATGTAAATAATGACTGCTCAAGTTTTTTATGAGTGTTTGTGGTGTGTTTTTAGTGCTCGTTCGGTGAGGATTTGCGGCGGAAGATGTTTCTTTTTTAAAATAATAATAATGTTTATTAAATAAATAATTGGTTACAAAAACATAGACTATTAGTCCCTAAACTATGTTAACCTGTATTTTGGAGACCTGTTTCCTAGTTGATACATATTAATTAAAGAAAAAATTTCTTTTTTTAGTATGTATGTGTGTGTTTCGCCTAAAAACATTAAATTTATTCTCACTAGGCAGGATTTTGGCAGCATTTATTACTGACTGTTTTATCGCTTAAAAGCACAGTGGTATAATTATATTATTTTCCTTCTCATATGTAAAGAAAACACAGAATCGCCAAAGAAAGACTGAATACATGAATACACTTTGCAATATTGAAACCAATTTTAGTGCCGATTTTTCAACTCTCTAATATACTGTTAAATCTAACTTCACTCTTTGTACGGAGTACCAACAAAATGCACTCAACATGCGAGGAAAAGAGAAAATTTGTTTGACGGAAATCATATCCGGCTGTTTTACGCTTGCTGGCTTTTCTACTTGAGCATTGTGTTATTAACCTAAGGTTGATATTAGAATGCAGCGGTATAAAATAAAAATGAACGTCCTCCCTCAATAAAATTATATATTGCACTGATTTCAATAATGAAATGCTTGCGTTAAGTATTGAGCACTTTGAAAAGTCGGCCCTTCTAATAAATATTTGGCCTTGGACTTCGAAGGTACATCAGAATTGAAGTCAGTTCTTTTTTGTTATAAAATGAATTATTGTCATCCAGCCAAAGGTTGTTTGGAAGAAATTGCTCTCAGCGATAAGGCCGCCCATTGTGCCTCAAATTTTTGTATTTTATCATTTTTATTTCTTTCTTTTTAACCGACGTATGACCGTATTTTTTTTTTTGTAATGTGTGTTTATTTGGTGTGCAATAAAGTGTTATTGTATTGTATTGTATTGTATAATCAATATCTTTGTGCGAGCGGGCACTGGGAACAGGCAAGTATAGTTGAATTCCGTTTTAGTAGGTAGGTTATAATGAAATTGATATGATAATTATTATGTTAAGTTTCCAATTGTATAGTTGTAAATAGATGCTAATTCACTTATCTAGTTAACATTTCAAAATCAACAAATATCTAATTAAAATTGTTAAACGATTTATTGAAATTCTCGTTAGTTTTTAGTTTGTTTTCGTTATGAATGGTTGTGAGACATTTTAAGATATCCAAAGTTTGTATAAATAATATTATGATAACACGAAATGCGATTTGTAAGATTTTCAAGTTTTTAAAAACGATGTAAGTATGTAAAAGTACACTGGATACCTATCTTCTTAAAGTGTTTTTATTCGAGCAGTTTTGCATTTGAAAATGGAACAAGATTTTTATTCGGGCAGTTTTGCATTTGAAAATGAACAAGATTTTTATTCGGGCAGTTTTGCATTTGAAAATGAACAAGATTTTTATTAGGGCAGTTTTGTATTTGAAAAATGAACAAAAAACATTGTTGAAAAATTTTGAAAGAGTTAGGAAAGACCGCATTTCTTACGTTAACAAATTATATATGATTTTCATTATTTAAAATGCTGTGTTTCTTTCCAAAGAATGTAGCCCAAAAAAGTGAATGTTCAAGTATTTAAATTAACTGAAAAATTGTACAAACTTTAGTGCCAAAATTGACCTCAAGCTAAATCAACTGCCATAAAAATATTAGAAAACATCATTGGGAACTTCTGTCTTCTTCTCTCTTAGATTGTTCAAAAATGCTCGTGTAAAAATACAAAATTGTAATATAGCCAGTAATAATCTAGATAAACATAATCACTGACATGTGATAATAATATTGTAATAATACTGTACGTATGGTGTTTCTGCTCTTTTGTTTGTTTTTCTAGTGTAAGTAGAATTCAGGGAAAACAACACACGGCGCAGAGGTAAAGGCGCGGTCTATCAGAGAGCGTTATGCGTAAGGTATATAAAAAATATTTAATGATTATTTTTTATTTGCCTTCAGCCGTTTTTTCACGAGTATGATCCGAAGGCCTCTAATATGGGCGATGACCATAGCGACTGTTGTATCTAAACAACTACCGGGATCGACGACTTAAGAACGATACGACGATAACGACGAAGTTCTCTGAAGAATGATAGCGCTCCGAAATAATCAACACAAAAGGCCACCCATTCAAGTGGCGACCGCGGTAAAAGTTACTTAACCTAGCAGATCCGTTACAAACAGCTACGCTACGCTATTTTCAGTTAAAATACTTTTAATTAGATGAGTATATTATCTTCTGTGTACCTAGATGTTGTAGGTACTGAAGAACAAAACAAGGAAAGTAATTAATTTGCTTATAAGCAGCTCTAATGTTTAATTATGCTGATCACAATGCCATTAAAAACCTTAACAGCTAATTAATAAGGGTTACAATAGAATTTACCTAATATTAGACATTGACTGCAATATCATTAACAAAATTGCTTTATTCGAATAATCTAAGAAGGTACGTTAATGTGTTAATAGATTAGAAGCAGAATGCTGTTTGACAGCTACTAGGGCTGTACTTTTCAGCTAGATGCGTAGGTTCACTGGTGGTAGGTTTCTCGTATGCGAGACGCCGTCTGGATGGGTACCACCGCTTTGCCAGTTATTCAGCCTCCAAGCAGTACTGCGCGAGCATTACTGTGTTCCGGTTTGAAGGGCATTGTAGCCAGCGAAATAACTGGGCATTATGAGACTCAACAGCTAATTATACAATAAAGTCTCAGCGTGACGAGCGCAGTGCAGCGCCGCGCAAGATTTTGCAAACAAAGTTTTGGGTGGTGCTGTTATTGTTATGGGCTGGCTTATTGCTTACTATCAGGCAAATGTCCAGCTCGTCTCGTCATTCAGTTACATAAAATATGTACCTACAGCCGATACATTTTAAGTAAGCACAGCTAGAAGAAGGAACACAGGAGTTGCAAACACCTCTAGTAATAAATTGTCCATTAAGTGAATTTTGTACATAATATACCGTTGATAATGTAAATATGTTTTGTATACAGTTATTCTATTCGTGTCTTAAAATTAACTGCCGTAACTGATAGGTCTTGTGACTTTGCAATATCACGTGAAATTAATTTCAAAGTGAAGGCATAAGACAATTTGTCAAACAATTGTTAGGAAAGACAGATGGCAACGCTTTGAATGAAACGCTGCGGAGTTCGGGATAATTGAAATTGTATCTTGAGCTTAGGTTTCAGTTGACACCAATAATTATACATCTTAGTACTTTGTCACAATGAAAATTTCAAAACATATTATTATTAGGTAACTAGCCAACGCCCTGAGGTATCACCCGCGCTTTATCCGGATAAAAAGTCTGTGTTAATCCAGGGTATAAGCTATCTCTATACCGAATTTCATTCAAATGCCTTGAGCCGTTACAGCGTGAAGAAGTAACAAACACATAAACACACTTCTTCTCTCGTGTATGTGTGTGGCCAACCCTGGTGTCGGAGTTATTAGACCTCCGACATGGTCTAACGACTGTTGTCCTAAGACAACAACCGGGACCGACGGCTTAACGTTCCCTCCGAAGCACAGTAGCGCTAAGATGTAAATACCACACAAACGGTCACCCATCCAAGTTGTGACCGCTGCGAACATTGCTTAACCTAGAAGATCTGTTACGAACGGCTAGGCGAGTGACGCTACATATATGAACTTTTAAAAACATATAAACTTTCAAAAACATTGTAGTATACCTGCAAGCTCTTTGCAAGCTAGAAGTTCTAGGTAATTTTGTTATTTTGACAAGGTACTAAAATTAATAATGTAAGATCAGCGGGCTTAGATGATCAATCTGTTTAGTCGTTGTCTGAATAGTGTTGGGAAACGCCTCAATTAATTTTGGCGAAGGTGGTTTATAAAAATGACAATCAAAAGTGAAATATCTTACTACGCAAGCGTTTAGAAAGAGTTGGCGCACCTTGCTACAGCTTGTACTGACACGCAGAAAAAGAGTTGTATGGTACGGCGATTTGACCATTGTACGCACAATGGCCAAATCGCCGTACTAGATTAGTTCTTTAGCAGGTATGTGTTTGCATAGGGCGTGGCTAGAGATATCACATGCTGTGGGATCCTAACATTACATCAAATAGTTGCTAATTTTAGGATGTGTAAATTACGACTCCTGACGGTATTCAAACTCGTGACCTCCTAGAGCCGGGTGGTACAATAACCACTATGCTACTGGAGAAGCCACGTGTTCTAACTTTGTGCCCTCTATTTTATCTTAATAGAGTTGTGTTGTATTTGATTGTTGCATTTGAAAAGTGATGCTAAAGTTTAAAAGTGGTTTTTTATGTAAACGAATATAATTATTCAAAGCACGAAACTTGTCATTGTGTTATGTGTCATTTATAAATTTATTAAAGTTTTGAATTTTAAAGCAATTAATAGTTAGTAATATTATTTTATTGTAGCTATTAAAATGGGCATGGGCCATAAAAGTGTTATATCAAAGTCACAAAACTGTTTACGGCAAAATTATTACGAAAATCATCGAATAAGTCAAAGGCACGTAATATAAATAATTATTAAATTTTATGTTGCAAAATCTTTCCGTTTATTTTATTGGATATATGATATCCTCTTCTGTTGCTAAATCGATTGATTTTATCAAATATGTTATAGTAATTTTGTAACGTTATAGTAATTATTATTGTAAATAGTTCAAAGTCTTTCTAACTGTCGGTCGGAATGTTTTCACTAAATTATTGGGAAATGAGAAATAAATGAAAATATTCGCAAACGTTTCATTATGAAGTTTTATTTAAAAACCAAATTAACAAAATAAATAAATTCTAGTTGTATGTGTAAGTTCTCCTACCCTTATAATTAATTCCTTTTTTCATAAATAAGTTTACTCCTATATAAGTCTTCAACAGATTTCTATAGTAAATCAAAAATATTATTTTAAGGATTTTTTGTTGTGTTTATCTTATAAACAAATAGTTTTAGAAAAGCTTTTGGCCCTTTGGCATTACAAACTTTCTATATTTTTTATTTATAATGATTATGTAGTCAGTCTCTTATGACATTTTTTTTTTATTTTGGGAAAAGAAATAGTTTTTTTTTTGTTTTTACCACGTTTTTATCAAGTCACTTTCTTGTTTGTCTTTCTGTCTGTTGTTCTAGGTGAATTTTGAAACTCAAATTTCGAGCATATCCCGATAAACTATCCGGCTGAAACTTTCAGGGTAGCTCACAACTCGATGACATTTTTAAATCTACATATTCTCTTTTGTCTTTAAAGACATTTTTTTCCGCATTCAATGGGCTGTTGGATAATTTTTACATTCACCATTATTAAATTTCTCATTGCCCGCGTTCACTCTGACCACACCCCAACTGGCCTTAATTCTTCCACCGTCGGAAACATCACGGGTCGCCGCGTGTTTCCTCAACTAATCCCGGATTAACGTTTTTCCCGCATCCGGGTACCTGCATGGGTTTCTTTTGTTGCATTCGCCGTGCGTAATTATGAACCCCAGTACTACGGAGCTTTGATATGGACAGCCCGCATTTTATTTGGTTGCCTGAGGACGAATTTGAGTATAGTACATTTGTTTTTAGTTGGAAAAAAGTCGTTATTTTAGGCGCCAAATAGACCACCACTAAGGCTGGCCTCATACAGCCAAAATACCTCTCATAATATGAATTCATATTATTAACTCAGCACAAAAATGCACTCAATTCAACAATTTTGAACACTTGAAAACATACAACCTGATTTTTTCAGATTATGAATTTTATGTTCGATCTGTCAGAATTGCCGAGTAACAGGAGACTACTGATTAATCTAAATTTTTAAGTTTGTGTGAGGCACATGTGCCTGAATTCAGATTATAAATTCCCTCTCTGAATTCAATGAGGTGTTCCGGCTCAATGAGGCCAGCCTAACATAACGCGATTCAGAATAAAATGCATATAAATGCATCTAGCCATGATGACCGTTCTATGCGACCCTTAGATGTGACGTTTTCTATATCATAACCATGTATATAGACTGTAAGAGGTATGCGAAATATACAATATTGTTCAGGCGTTCACGAGATACCAACGAGCGGCGAAATTTAGAGAAAATTGAGGGAAGTGACTGAATTGCACGCGTTTATGTTTGCGGCTGTAAAGAGGTCT
The DNA here is from genome assembly GCA_951640565.1 of Petrophora chlorosata. NCBI lineage: Eukaryota > Metazoa > Arthropoda > Insecta > Lepidoptera > Geometridae > Petrophora > Petrophora chlorosata. The sequence goes on from OX621207.1 coordinate 2,943,779, forward strand.
AATAGGTTTTTTTTTAATAAAAGTAAATATATAATAGCTATAAAAAACCTTTGTATTATATTGAAATGTCTATTATTTTGTGCAGAATTGTGTCTAGTGATTCTGGAGGGCGATTATGCGAACGTGTGCTCGTCGGATTTTTAATGTAAGTGATTGATTTGTAATAAAGAAAAAGCTAGAGTGAGGGATTAGAGTGCTAACACTCTAATCCCTCACTCTAGCTTTTTCTTTACTTTCTGGCTTTCTTGCCAATATACATGCATCATGTCCAGTAGGCAAATATCAACTGGGTTTAGGTAATGACCCAAAAAAGCGCTGGGGTGACTCAGGGATGTTTAAGGTAACTTAAACGCAAAGCAAGAAGGCTGGCATGTGGCAAGTAAAATATGCTTTAAAGGATTTGGTAAAGGTGAAGAGAGGGGTAAAGTGGTTCACTGATATGTTTTTAATTTCAACTTGATTGATTTTTTAGACCTGTTCACTGACGAAGGCGTACCCTACCACTTTTTATGAATGTTGTAGCCGTGTGCGTAGCGATGACTATTTGCTGTAAATTAAGGCATCTTGTAGCACGAGCTTTGAGCGTACAAATGAAGCTTATGCATTTGAGGGGTTCTTATGCAGTTTGCGGGGGCGCGCCTTCGTATGTGAACTCTGTGTGAAATCCTACATTGTTCGAAATCGGTGAAAGTTTTATGTATCCAGAGTACTTACCACTAGTTGCACTAATTGAACCTAGTGGTAGTAAGTGCAAAGCCGGGCATTTCATGGATTAAAAATTTTTAATCACCCGTAGTATAAAACGCTATCCGCGTCCTCGTTTCCGTTTCTCCGCTTTCTTCTTACAAACCACACAACGGATTTTGAAACGGCTTTCGCTCATTCATTTAGAGACTTATTTATAGACGGTTAATATGTACAATACATTCTAATTACGCTTTTGTATTGTAGAGAAAATTTTCAATGTTTTGTAATCAAGTCGTCAAAAAAATTACATCACATTGGTAAATTGCATATAAGCAGGTCACTACTAGCATAGCATAAAACGCCGCTGGTGATAAATCAAATAATAAACATTTTTTTTTTGTTAAGGTATATATTTTTCAAGACAAGCTTTTAACGAATTCATAATCGGAACCGTGGGCAGATTAAAATGAGACCAAACACTAGTAGTTTACGATGAACCGTCAACGAGTTCCATTGCCCACCTTCCGTCTCCATCATCAGGTCAGCTGGATTTCACTATAATATTGCATTGTCATTGGACTTTGACAATTATGCACAATTTCAAATCCGTAGGACAAGAGGAAGTGATTCTGATTCAACTTGCAAGATTTGACCCAAACAAACAAACATTGCAAGTTAAATAAAAGGTTAAAAAATACACTACATTCATAATACCTTTAATTAAAAAACAGTAAAAACATTGTCACCCAGTGACAAAAAAGTCATTTCCACCGCATTTGATTTCAACTCCCAACAACCTTAAACTCCAAAAAGGGGTGCAACCCTTGTGGATTTCTCAAGTTGTAACTAAGTGGCAAGTTTGCCAACTATTATGTGGTTCTCCTTTATAGTGGCTTCCGAGCTTATGTTCAGTGTGTAGCTAGCTTTACAGTTATTGGTCTTATGTTGTGCCAACTATGCTCAACTTGGCTGGAAATTCAGTTTGCTGAAACCTGAAAGCTTAAATAAATTTAGTGGCCGAAATACCAAGATATATAACATGGACATTTTCAGCCTCGTCCGCTGAAGATGTGGTTTAAGACATTTATTTCTCAAAAACAGAATACAATTCACTTATATTGAGAAACACTAAATAAACTTAAAAGTAAAATTATCATACGAGGGCGGAACGACAGCGTCCGAGACCAAGTGGATAACAAATACACTTACACATAGATTGACAGTAGGTCGCAAGTATAGAACTAAGGCAAGTATTACAATAACATATCGCATTACAAAATAAATTTTAGATTACATAATCAATAACAAACATGATAAACATTATTTTTATTTTGTGAAGGTAGATTTAAAAAAAATTATTAGGAACTAGTTCAATGGATGGCCATTGTTTTGCGACTGCCATATGAAGATCAACAATTTAATTTTAGTTTTAATATTACGGATGTTCGGTTTTATAGCTGTGAAAAATAACTTATTGTCGACGCTGTTATTATTAATAAAATAAATATTTTATCGGAAATATACTTGGATGCGCGCCAAAATCTATTATCATCATCATCATCAGCCCATTACGTTCCCACTGCTGGGACTCAGGCCTTCTCTCGTAGAGAGAGTGTGGGCCATAATCCACCACGCTGGCCCAGTGCGGGTTGGTGGATGTCACATGTCTTTGAGTTTTTGTGATAAATTCTTGGACATGCCGGTTTCCTCACGATGTTTTCCTTCACCGTTTTTAGAACGAGTGTTAAATCCGCACATAACTTAAGAAAGTCAGTGGTGCGGGGCCAGTGGGATTCGAACTCGGGTGCGTCGGATCGAAAGTCGCACGTACTCCCACTGAGCCACACTCGCTCAACATTTTAACTCAATCAAACAATAAATGTGCGAACGCATAGAAGACAAACAGACAAGCAAACGTACATATTTATGTATTAGAAAAAAAGGCTTACACAGTATTCCGCATGGTATTAAAAAAAAAAATTGGCATTGCCGACCAGCCTGGCTAACGTCTTGCTCGTCATATTGAAGCTCAGTTAAATAAAAAAAATTATTATTGTGTGGTGGGCAGTTAACCACTTGGAATCTAGGATACAGTTACTGTCGCTAGGAGTTCGATCTCACGATATCGAACGGTTAAAATCAAACTGATCTTCAGTTAGAGACGATTTATCGCTTCTAGAAATAGATTAGGAATGGAGGTATAAAAACAGACATGCTTCTTATAAGCTTTCCCTTTCCGCCCCGCTTTCAGGTTATTCTTTCCTTCGAATTTTTTTGAATCAGTCGTAGCACGCCTACGCTTCGTAGCTCTCCTACGCTTCGTAGCACGCCTACGCATTGTAGAACGCCTACGCAGCGCAGCGATGTATTATACTAAAGAATATTCCAAAATTTTCATCTATCAAGATATTTCTACGAAACATCTGCTTCTCTATACAAAAATAGAAGCCACAAACGTAAGTATTCCTTAAAAATGCAAAGTTATGCTAAGTAACAGAATGTTCATGCTTCATTTTACACCCCTCTTTAAATTTCCTCCCCTCCGTTCCTCCGTTTCTTTGAAAATATTTAGGTCGGTGCTTTTTAAGTATTGTGTAGAGTCAAGCACGAAGTGTTTAAGCACCTTGTCGTAACAAATAAGACTAATATTCTTCTGAGTTGAGAAAGTATTATAAAGAAACACAATATTTCGGCAACGTGTAGTGTAATTCTTACATTATTTTCTTACATAACATAACCTAGCAAAACTGTTTTGACTTTCATAGAAGTGTAAAAGTTGTTTGGAAATATGTAGGTAATATAATATATTTTTGTCATTTCTTTTCTGTTTTCGAAGACGAGTCAAATGAATCTGAACTTGTAGAGACTTTCTGGTTTTTTCCATTGGAAGTCAGACCTTATTTATCGTTCGTCAACGGTATTAAAAAAGTAACTGTCTTTGATGTAGTGAATGACAGTTTTTTGATATTAATCTATTAAAATGTAATGAAAAATGACGGTGTCATGAAGTCGACTATATTTAGCCAATTTTTCCATATGTCGGCCAATTACGCCAGTCTTTTAGTACTCTTATCTTTAATTTCCATTCTTTTGAAACATTAGTCAAAGAGCGTAACAGTCAGTCAGTTATTTCTTACCAAACATGCATCAAGGTATGAAGATTTAAAAAGTTTACCAAATGCAATCTTCGATAGTCCCTTCACGGTTAACGAAATGGGATGTAACTTTTATAATACAATACAATACAATCACTCTTCATTGTAAACCCATAACATAAAAAAATATTATGTACATAAAGACTGGTGGTAGGTTTCTCGTATGCGAGAGGTCGTCTGGGTAGGTACCACCGCTTTGCCAGTTATTCTGCCGCCAAGCAGTAGTGCGAAACCATTACTGTGATCCGGTTTGAAGAGCATTGTAGCTAGTCAAATTACTGGGCATGTGAGACTTAATATCTGATGTCTCGGGGTGATGAGCGCAATGCAGTGCTATATACGCAGTATTTTGATAGTATTAAAAATTTTGGATGGCACTTCAATTGTTATGGGCAGGCCTGGCGTTTACCACCAGGCAAACGACTTGCTCGTCTCATTAAATTGAATGCGCAACCTTCGTGAAATGATTTTTTTAATCTTTATTTTATTTATTCAGGGTTTTTCTTAGAGAATATGACCCTTATTACGAATTAAAGTAGAAAAACAAAAAACACTCAAAAAGTCCAATAAAGTTGTAATTACTACACAAATGTATATGGTAAATGTATATGGTATGTATTAGTTTATTGATATTAGTATATTAGTTTATATATGTATTAGTATGTATGTATTGGAATGTATGTTTAAGTATGCAGGTATTTATTATTGTAATTTAATTGCACACCGCCATTTACTCCTTTCGATACTGTCCATCCAAAGGCTGTCTGGAAGAGATCGCTTTAAGCGATAAGACCGCCCATTGTACTACCATTGTAAGGAATTATATGCTTATATTATTTTTATTGTTTTTTATCTGGTATGCAATAAAGCGTTTTTGTAATTTTGTAATTGTAAATTTGCTGTTACTATCCCACAAGCAATTAGCCATTACATAGCTATATGTGATAATGATAAGATAATTAAAGAACAATATTTATCTCGACTCTGGCTGAATGCAAAGATCGACTGGTGCCATTAAAAAAATGACACCGTAGCTACAATCACATGAAAAACAACAACCCGGCCACAATAGTAGGTATTTTTCCAAGCCTTTTTCTAACATCGACACTGCGAAAAAAGAGCAACTCAGCAAAAAATAAAAAAACCTCAGCGCTAAACAATCGGCCATTAACGAGAGTGCCTGTCCTGTTCCAAAGAGGGTGTCAGCATTTAGTGGGAGGTCCGGTACTTCAAGCTATTTGCATTTATTTACCTCCAGGTATCTAAAGTATGTGAAACAACGGTTTCGAGAAACTTTTTAGGGAGTCCGGTGATTTTGTTTGGGGTATCTTTTTTAAATCTGACAAATTGAACATAATGACTGGAGTATAAAAGGAAATCTCGTTCAGTGGTATCTGGTTTAAAGAGGACAGTTTGAGATAAGCTTGAGTCATTGTGGTGGAACGTTTTGTGAAATGAATGGTAGAAGTTCTCAATACCAAAGTGGACTTTTCAAAAAAAATATTAGAAAAGTACATTTTAACATTAGGAAGTAGAAACATTAAATTGCTCGGGCAGGGAACCTGCGTCTTCGGTTTACCATCCCGATGCCCCAATTAACGATGATTAATCTCTGGGTGACCTAAATTCTTCTATTCTTCCACGATAATAGTGAAATTGCGTGACAAGCCACCAAACACGTGAAAACGTTGAAGAGAAGAAATTAATATGTCATGACATTTTATTCAATTATTTTCATTTTATTTCAGAGCTTTATAATATTTTTGTGTTATTTTAATTGTATGACTTGATTTTTGTTTTGAACTTGCATTTTGTCTGACATTTTAATTTACATATATTAAAATTTAATTGTTACGTGTATGGGTTCAAACTGCCTGAAGCCTAGCCTGAATAATAATAAAAATATAATTTATTATTATTATTATGGCTGGCTACGCCACTAAATTAGAAATTTTACCTAATTTAATATTATTTAAGTATCCCGTAAACCTATAATGAAAAACTCAGCAAAGAGAACTACCAACCTTATAAAACATTATTAAATTTCCCGAACAAAATGGAGGGAAACCGGAAAACCTATTACATTTCCCTCGCTAAGTAGAGCGTACTAACGAAAACACTTAAAGCCTCTTATAAACGAAGCTTGCACTTCTCTAAGATAGCATCGGTTTTTAGAATATAGATTTTCTCTTCACTAGGTATTGAAATTAATTAAATATATAAAAGGATAATTATGGTAAATTGTTTTTTTGTGTGAGTGAACTTTTCCGTTTTTGCGTGTCTCACATAGAAACTACCTACATAGAGACCATAGAGTAACAAGAGTGAAGACATGCGTCTATACATTTTGCGTATTATACTCATTGAGGTCTCGTGTCATTCCTCAATGATTATACTACTATATTTTATATCTGTGCTATACAAATATGATGGAATTCGACACTGTCCAAAACACTGTCTGTCTCTTTTGCACTTTAGTAAAAAGTATAAATTCATAAAAGAAAAAGGAAGCAGTCGGGAATAGTATTCTTCTCTGGCGATTATTTATTTAATGGTTGGCATAATTAATAAAAACATAATTTTATTATTATGTTCGTAAGTCGTATTACGACTCCGGCCAGTATTTGAGCCACGCGATCTTTTTACCGGCAGCAACATTTCTAACCTTAACCAGATTTTTATTGAAAAATATATATTTCAAAACAAGCTTTTACCTTTGTAATTGGAACCGCGAGCAGATTAAAATGGGATAATTTTAAACCGTTCACCAAAAATACTGACTGTGCACCAAATTGACCGTTCACCAAAAATACTGATTGTTCACCAAATTTGGTCTGTTTTTAGCACTCAAACGTATAAGGGACAGACCTCGGTAGGTTAGGGTGCGTCGGGGGTGGCCCTTGGGCCACCCCAACGCCGCAAACATGTAATATTCATAAAATAGGTGCTCATTAGAAATATTTCAATGAACATATTTTGGTGCACAATCAGTGTATTTAGCGGAAAAACGGAAATAGATTGAGGTACAGTTAAATACGATCCATTAAAATAAGCCCAAATACTAGTAGTTTACGATTATCTGCCAAAGGAAATCTATTGACCATCTTCCGTCTCCATCAACAGATCAGATGGCTGTCACTATAATATTGCATTGTCATCGGACTTTGACAAGTATGCAAAATTTCATCTATGGAGTTACGGATAAGACGAAGTGGTTCTAATTTAACTTACAAGATTTGACCCAAATAATAACATGGTAAGTTATATAAAAGCTTGTAAAAAACCGGTAGAGCCCTACGTCACTCCGCCACCTGAATGTTTTCGTAACAAACATCAATTTGTTAAGCGAAGCCTGCAGGGTTATTGGATGTATTCGCCAAATGAGAATGTTCGCTGAACGTGGAAATGCTCGGCTTCGGTCGTTGCACGGTTATGAAGCTTTAATGTTGTTTGGATGATGCCGCGATATGATCGGCAGTCACGTCGATGTCCGTGGCTTAGAGGTTATTAGGGTTAATTAAGAAACCTAATAAACTTTGGGTAGATATGCAAAATAATGGCAAAATACACAGCCAGTAATTTGGTTGGGCTGGTTGGTTCAAATCTCATACAGCACTGAGGTTGCGGATTCGATTCCTGCGACGGGACAAATATTTGTGCACATAAAAACAAGCGCAAGCATTTGTTTCGTGTCTGAGTGTTGTGGGACCATGGTCCTCATAGTTCCTGGTTCCCTAGATACAGGGAATCTTAGATTTTGAAAAGTTTCGTGAGTGTTATTATTCATAATTGATATAAAACGGCTAAGACTCACTGTAAATGTCGAAAATTACTCCGACCAGGTTTCGGACATTTTAGAAGTCCTTCTTCTGGGAGTTATGAGATCAAGCCGCGGCGTAGGTCGCGAGCGCTCGCACGTAACTGGCGGCGCCTGCGCGGCTCTGCAGACGCGGCGGGCGGCGTCGGTGGAGTTCGCGCCCGCTCGGCGATGTTCGTAAGTTCGGTGGTGGGTGAATCATCACTGCCGCTACTAATGTCTGCTGCATTAGGGTCTAAGCACACTGCACTAATTGTGTCCATTTCGCACTCGAGTAAAATCTTGGTGTTGATCATACTGAGTACCGGTTTCCACGATGGTGAAATGCTCCAGCCCTGATCCCTATTAAAGGTAGCATGCCGTCCTATTTCGATGGCCTCACGCACCTTCCTAGGGACGAAGAACTTCTCCCTGGCAAGAACGGACACCTTGTCGAAACGGATGTAATGTCGGGAGTCCGAGATGTGAGCATGCTGAGCAACCGCTGACCGATCGGTGTCCAGATTCCTGATGCTGCGTATGTGCTCCGTTATCCTAGTCGATATGTTTCGCCGGGTTTCACCTATATAAGACACCCCACAGTCGCAAGGAATCTTGTATACGCCTGGTCCGCTAAGTGGTTCCTTGTCCTTTGGAGATCGCAGAAAACGCCGGAGTTGTCCTGGTGGGCGGAACCTCGTCTTGATACCATACCTCCTGTCCAGGTAGTGACCGATTTTATCGGTCACCCCCTTTACAAAAGGCAGATAGATCGGAGATCGTTCCACTGTGTCTGGTCGTTTCCGCTTACTCTTACTGGCCCATCGGGTGCACTGGCGCCAGTTATACCCATTACTTTCCAGGACACTCTTGACGTGCTCCAACTCAGCGTGTACATGCTGGGGGTCACAAATGCTCAGAGCCCTGTTTATAAGAGAACGTGACACAGCAGCCAGGTGCGATACATGGTGATGGGAATCTGCCTGCAGGTATCTGTCAGTGTGAGTCGGCTTTCGGTACACAGTATGTGCCAACGTACCATCATGTTTGCGTGTGACTAGGACATCCAGGAATGGGAGAACGCCATCTTTCTCTGTCTCAACCGTGAACTGGATTTTACTGTGTACAGTGTTGAGGTACGAAGTGAAACTCTCCAGTGCATCTTTCGTAATAACAGCGAAAACGTCATCGACATATCGCCACCAACAGCGTGGTTTCAAAGAAGTGTTCATCATTGCCCGGTTTTCGAACCACTCCATGAAGATATTGGCCACGACTGGGGCTATCGGTGATCCCATGGCCACTCCGTCTACCTGTAAATAATACTCGTCTCGCCAAGAGAAATATCCACTATTGAGACAGAACTTTACAGTGAGTCTTAGCCGTTTTATATCAATTACAGGGAATCTTAGTCAGGGGCCAAGATCTATGTGTGTGATCGATGGGCGTTATTATTATTATTAATAATAATATTGTGTGCAGTCTCCGTGTGCAGTCCTCTGCCGTGGTTGGGCAAGATGGGGTCGCACTAGCGTACACCATCTCGCCCCGGCAGTAGGCCCGGGTGTTAACCGGGCCCCTACGCCTGTAGAGGGGTGGCCCTGCTCACTAAGGCCATCCCCCAGACGAGTGAGGCCGTGCAAGCCGACAAAGAGTCCCCCGACTCTCCACCAGTGACCCCACTACGTAGGGTGGCTCCATCTAGCCGGAGGACGTCCTACACTACGTAAGGTTTGCGATATACACACACGCACAGTAACATTATATATGCAAAAGTTTGTATGAAAGTGTGTTTTTATGTTGGTAAATTTGTTACCTTTTCACGCCGCAATGGCTTAACGGATTTGGATGAAATTTGAAACGGAGATAGCTTATACGCTGGATTAACACAGAATTATCCCGGAGAAACAAATAGTTCCCGAACTAAAAACCGAATCCTACACGGATGAGACCGCGCGGCGCAGCTAGTTTAACTAGTTCTACTAGTAAAAGAACAATCAACCAGTAAGTCATATCAATCAATCAATTAAATCAATCTAAATCTCATTATTCAGTTTTGACTTCACAGACGCACTATGAACGTCTTCGGCAATTACTGTTAATTTAAAAATTACTTGTCTGAATAAAAGGCTAATTTATTTTTATTTATGATGCTCATACGTTTCCGCATTAGGCTAGAGGCTCTAATATAATGATGATCGTGCCTAAAACACCGTTCATAATGCACACCTCGTTTTATTATCCCTGATTAAAACGCAGTGGTGCCGCGACCGTGATCCTGACTAATGATTATTAGCGCCCTCTGTCGGATATTGCAGAGATTGCGGCCGTGGTATATTTGCCTATTTAATCTATACTGATATTAAAATGAGGTAAAGTTGTAAACATGTATGTAGGTATGTATATATATGTTTGTTGAGGGTAATCTGTGGACATACTGTTCCGATTTTAAAAATGCTTTCACTGATAGAAAGTATTATATATTTATATTCTGTCGATGCAAATGAAGTCGCGGACAGTTGATAGTTATTTAATAAATCATTATTAATGTAATTTTTGTGGCGATTATAAAACAAACACCTAAGGCTAAGGTAATACTGTTAATTCTAGACTTAATAACTAGGACCATTTATTAAAAGCGAGGCGATTATTTGTCCACCTGATGGTAAGCGCAACGCTTCCCCATAACACACGTTCCTGGTTCCTGAGTCGAGGTCTGGCCTTCGGGCCAAAGCCCGAAGGCACAGTATTCCGGCGCTACAGGGAGGCGAAGCCAAAGTTAATTCCCTAATCGTAACTTTAGTGTTTATAAATTGTATATATGCTAGTCTGTAAGGTATATATTTTATGGGCCTCTGGTACTTTTAATTTGGTAACTGTATTATTGCCTGAAATACATGAATTTATTATTTATTATTATTATTATTATAACAATTGTAGAAATTGCGCGTAGCGATAAGGCCGCCCATTGTACCCACTGTATTATTTTTGTTGTCAACAACAATAAACAATCGTTTTTCCTGTGTGTTTGGTATTTAATAAAGCATTATTGTATTGTATTGTAGTGCCACTCAGCACTTTTATTAACATGAAAAGTACTGCGTCGCACTCCATTGCACTCGTCACTCCGAGATATCAGATAAGTGCCCAGAAATTGCACTTGCAACAATGCTCTTCAGACCAGAACACGTAATGCAGATGCGTAATACTTGTGCACTTGTTGTTTTGTTTCTCGTGTGGGTGCGTGGTCAACCCTGACCGCCTAAAAGCCTTCGATTTTGTCTAATGACTGGTGTTCGAGATTTCAACTGCGATTGACGGCCCTCTGAAACACAGAGCTCAGGTGGCCTAAAAAGGCCACTTTAAACGAATCATAATATGATTCACTTTAGAAATCGCAAAATGGTCACTAGCTACGAATCATGTAAATGAAATTAAAAATAAACTATTATGAATTCGTAGCTAGTGACCATTTGGCGATTTCTAAAGTGAATCATATTATGATTCGTTTAAAGTGGCCTTTTTAGGCCACCAGATGTAACTACCACGCAAACAGTCACCCTTCCAAATGTTTACCGCAGCGGAGGTTGCTCAACCTATCAGATCTGTAACGAACGATTAAGAAAGCTATCACGTAAAGCATCTAACAAGTTCAACCTGTATTATTTTTGTGCTACCCACAAACATAAATCTTCACACACAACAAAACCTCTGTGTGTGTTACCTTTTGAATTAACTTCACACCTACGCTTTCACAAAGCATAACCCAAAAAGCACGTATAAATTTCCGAAACGGTCCGAGTAAAAGGGCGTGCCTAACAGTTTTACCCGCGAATCGAATGGCTCTCCCAATTTGCATTCATTACCCGCGCGTGCTTTTGTCTGCGAGTCGGCTCTTTTTAGGGAAATCGATGGCACCTATGCGGAGGCAGTGAAAAGGAATAGGAAGGTGGAATGCAAGTCAGAAATGTAAAATGACATACATTTTCGGAAATAATTTTCTTGTCCGCTCTATGGACAGTCAAAAATAATTTCACTTTACCTAGATATTGACCGAGCGAGGTCTGTGGCAACTAGCGCGTCTTTTCATTTTTATGTTTGTGCTCGTATAAACGTACGTATCCATATTTGATTAAGACAATTTGATTGATTTGATGAAATTTGATCTTTATAATTTTGATCTTTTAATATAAGCTAAATATGTCTATGGGTTGTAGAGATTCTAAATAAGATTCTGAGATTAGGTTCTAATGAAACTAACGCATTAAAACAGCGTGAGTCGCCTAGACCTTTAGCCCACCTTCAAGTTTAAACAATGTAGATTGATACATTAGTCAATCTGGAATGATTGTGTTGCATCAACGCATAGCTTTAAACATACCCATCTAGACTAACATTGTCCTATAAATAATCATAATATTTCGTTACGAAAAGCGTTCATAAAAATCGATATTCTATTCAAAATCGATTCTGAGATACCGCAATTTAGACACAATAAAAAAAAAAAAAAAAATACAACCGAATAGAGAACCTCCTCCTTTTTTGAAGTCGGTTAAAAATTAACTAAATGATCAAGAATAGCTTATTGGAAATAGCGTGACAACAGCTCAGTAACAATTAAACACTTCTCGGAAATTTGGCATACAATATCAATCACAAATTTATGATTATCATTATTTTTATTATTTTCATTATATTTTTTTTATGTACCTAGTAGTTTTACGACATTTTTTTAATGGAACTGAGTGATTAGACTTTGTGATGAAGTCATTCGCCTGATGGTATGAGCCACGCCAGCCCATATTCTATAAAGTACAATTACTTGGCATATGAGACTTATCACCTAACTGGCTGCGCCCCGCGATTCCACCCGCGGTTTCCCGGATAAAAAGAAGCCTATATGCTATTCCAAGTCCTAAAGTATCTACATACCAAATGTCATCAAAATCGGTTCGGTAATTTTTGCGTGAAAGAGTAACAAACATACATCCATACAAACTTTCGCGTTTATAATATTAGCAGGATTACGTAATATCTCGAGGTGGCGAGCGCAATGCAGTGCTACTCAGTACTTTGCATGGCATTAAAGTTCTGAGTGGCACTGCATTTGTTATGGGTAGGCGCTTACCATCACGCGAACGACGAGCTCATCTCGTTGTTCAGTTGCAAAAAGAAAAAAGAAAAAATTTGATCACACCCATTGTGAATTTGATTACACCCATTGTGAATTTGGTCACACCAAAGCTTACATAGAAAGCTAGAAGCAGTGTTTGCATTCGTCATACTGGATATCAATGGCAGTCTAGTTTGGACTAGCACAATTTCCTTCGGCACGGGTGTTAGACGTGACAGCTATCCAATTCTGGACGCCGGCGCTGTCCCGCAGAAAATACATGGCTGAGTGTATTCTGGCCTTTGTTCGACGTAGCCGATACATTTCTGGTAAGTGCACACTGCTAGTGTCAAGTAATTTTAATAAGTTCTCTGGAACGTTGGTATTTATTTTATTTATTATTTAATTCTTTATTGCACTATTACAAGTAATGTACAAAAGGAGAACTTAATGCTAAAGCATTTTCTACCAGTTATCCAGTGATGGTAAAAGAGCCCTACAAAGCGTGCATCAAAAATGAAAAAGAAAAAAAAAAAGAAAATAAATATCATAATACATATTATCGTAAAATATATAACAGTAAAACACACTACATATATAATCCAAAACTAAAATACATAGAAATGAATACTTATATAAATAAATACTTATTATTGATAGAAGGATACTCTATACTTACATAGATACAACATAACATTAAATAAACAATAGAACATGAAGATCAATGTAACGGCTTACTCACTTTTTTAAGGTAGTATATTGAATGTTAAATTAATATTTATTAATTAGGATTTATAATTTTAAATGTACTAGCTTTTTCCCGCGACTTCGTCCGCGTGGATGATAGAGGAAGCCCCTCTATCTTGTCGTTGAAGTATCTAAATTATGAGATTTTTGGATAAACAGTTTTTTATCATACGTAATTTATTTTTTATAAAAAGTATCCTTTGTTACTTTTAATACCTCCAAGAATATGTGTACAAAGTTTCATGATGATTGGTTAAGCACTTTTCGCGTGCAAGCGTAACAAACAAACTAACATTCACATTTATAATATGAGTAGAGATCTAACGGTTTAATAGTATTATTTATTTATGATTTATTGTACACGACCGTCTACTCCTTTTCTTCCGATACTGTCCATCCAAAGGTTGTCTGGAAGAGATCAGTCTAAGCGATAAGACCGCCCATTGTACTACCTTAGTTATAAGGTTTATCTGTAATCGGTATAAAATAAAGAGGTTTGTATTTGTATTTTTATATATTTATATATTTTTATATATATTTATATATTGAAAAAATGTGGTTGTCAAATGTACAAATTTTTTATTGTCAACAACTCAATAACTAAAAGAGCTAGTTTTAATGTTGTATTAAGTGAATAGGCCTAGTCATGAAGATTCTAAAAGGCCGTGCGTTATGCGTATATGCTGCACACAGGTTCCTTCCTATTCGAGGCCCGATCCTTCTTAGGGTTGAGTATTATACATTGTTATTTATTTATCCAACCTCTAACCTCCTGTTCAAACTGAAAATATTTTACCCTGTACACTTTACAAATGGCGGATACAAAGGGGCCGGACGGCGGGCGACATTTCTCAACGTTGCTTTTATTAAATGTCTGATGTAGTTTGTCACTAGCACAATAAAGGTCCGCGGTCGGTTCAGGTATGGGATGCATAATGGTAAGTAGTTGGCAGTGTACACATTTTTAGTGTACCCATTTCATAAATTATACAGCTTTCTGGGTCATTAGAAAGTGCTTTTTTTAACAACTAGCTGCGCCAAGCGGTTTCACCCGCGGTTTCCCGAGATGCAAATGTGTTAATTCAGGGTATAAGCTATCTCCCTTCTGAATTTCATTGAAAATCCGTTGAGCCTTTGCAGCGTGAAGGAGTAACAAACACACTCACACAAGCATACAACTCATTTATAATATTGGTGTGGTGTGATATTTTGAGTTTGAGAGTAGACCAATACATGAATAAATAATAAAGTTTTTTTTTTTATAATAATTAAATATAAACGCCCAACTATCACATACATAGATCCTGGGCCCTAAATATGATTCCCTGTATCTACGAGGACCATGGTCCCACAACACCCAGACACTAAACAAATGCTTGCCCTTTTTTCTATGCACTAACATTTGTCCAGTCGCGGGAATCGAACCCGCAACCTAAGTGGTGTATGACATTTGAGCCAATCTACCTAACCATTACACCACAGAAGCTGTCCAAAATACAAAATAAAACATATGAGACTTAATATCTGATGTCTGTTAGGCCAGAATGTGATTGTTGGGCGTATTTATTTATTTATATATGCGTATACAGTAAGAAAAGTGTTAATGGACACATTCTTAGTTATACTATACTTAGCAATTTAAGTCAAAGTTAAATTACTTATTAGTCTTATTAGACTAGATTGTAATGTTAATGGGATGTCTTTCTGAGACAGATCATTACAAAAAAAGACGTGTGGCACTCGGAGACTGCCGCGGTAAAGCTATTGCATAGCATTCGGAGTGGGGGGTGTTAGGTTATTTTCGTTACGGAATTTCTGGATTCGGTCTCCACGCTCAAGGCCCGCGATAGAAGCTATGCAATAGCTTAAAAAAAAACAAAAAAAAATATATGCGTAGTCATTTTGCTGGCTACAATGCTCTTCAAACCGGAACACGATATAAAATCAATCTACTATGCCAGCTACATACCACACCGACGCTAAGTCAAGAGAAGATAAAACGTTTTCAGCGTCGTATCTAGGGAGTTAGCTTAAAAGGTACTGTTATTATCTATCTTTATCTTAAGCGGCCGCTACTGCGTCTGGTTGTAACTTACTATGACAAATATTTATTTCTTGACTGGACGTTTATGTTCTTGTTGTTGTAGTAAGTAATAGGTTCTTGTTGGTAGTAAGTTGCGACATGAATTTATTATGTCAGTACTTAAAACGTAATCGTCTAGTAAGACAGGTCAATATGTACTAATTTTTTTTTAAGCTATTGCATAGCTTCTATCGCGGGCCTTGAGCGTGGGGACCGAATCCAGAAATTCCGTAACGAAAATAACCTAACACCCCCACTCCGAATGCTATGCAATAGCTTTACCGCGGCAGTCTCCGAGTGCCACACGTCTTTTTTTTAAATAAAAGAAAGAAAGAAAGAAAGGAAATACATTTATTCTGGACATCACACAACATTACACTGAACTAAAATAAAAACAAAACAAAAACAATAAATACAACACAATGAAATGTTGCGCGATGTCAGGAAAAGGTTCCGACTCAGCATACACTAAGGTATTCTTAAGTACCTACCTTAATCAGACGAAGATATATTACATAAAAATAAAAAACGAACATAAAAAAATATGTTATAAAGCAGAAATAATATTATGCTAGGCAACTCCACAAATGCCATCCAAACCAAGAAACGAAGTGAAGTGAATTGAACAAAACTGTCAAAACTACATTAAAAGCTACTTAAATATTTTTAGGGTTTCATACCTCAAAAGGAAAAAAACGAACCGTTGTTTTCCACTTTTTATATGACTCGAGGTCATCCTGCCATCTCCGTTGATGTATGAAGCGAAGCAGTAGGCCGTTGTTAGGGTACCGTTCGGTTACTTTTGTAATGTGAGTTTGGGAGCGCAGTACGGTATCACAGCAAAATCAAAATTGCAATTGACATGTTTGTTATTTACATAAAACATAAGTTAAGAGAGCAACTGGAAAAAATGAATCATTATAGGATCACTTTGTTGTCCGCGTCAAGACCCTTTTTCTGTAAAGCGTGGAGGTATCAAGTTCAAATTAATATTAAATACTGCGGCCTGCCACGTGAATGTTACCTAATTATTGTATTACCAAACTATTTATATCCCTACAAGTTTGTATGGAACACCTGGTTTGCGAGTCCAACATGAACTTTTTTTTTAAATTTATACTTTTATTTATATTTTTTTATTTGTATATTTTTTTCTTTTTTTTATATTTTCTTTCTTTTTTTTTCCTCTTATTTATTTTTATTTTTTTGTCTTTAAACCTAACTTAATCAATCCACGCGGATGAAACCGCTAGGGCGTTTAATACTACTACTTAATTCTAAACTTATAGGTACTTATTTTATATACGAAAGTGTGTGTGTATGTTTATTACTATTTAGCTACATAAGGTTAAATTGATTATGATGAAATTTGGTAAGTCCTGAAATAGGACAGGATAATTTTCATCCTGACAAAAGGAACAGTTCCTCTTTTATATATGTCTTTTGTATATTTTATACTGTATATAGTTAAATTATTACGAGTATGTCCATGCGTCACCAAAGGTCGGAGCTGAAAACCAGCGTTGTGATACAATCACAACATTAAGCTGAGCTCAAACCTTTTCTGGCAACACTGTGCACGGCAGCTATCTACGTACACGGACGCATTATAATTATTATAGACATTGTTTTTTGTTAAAGGACCCGTGTATTTATGTGTTGTTGTGTGCAGTTTTGCAAAAATAAATAATTTTCTTTCTTTCTTTCTTTCTTTCCTTACAGAAAACATATTTCAACGCGGATGAAGTCGCGCGGATTTCAGCTAGTATCAATATCCTACTAAACCTACTGTGAGGATGGATGGATATATACATGTTTGTTGAACAGTCACGCAAAAAACTAGTTAACGGATTTTGATGAAGTACCTACCGGAAAACAGCGAGTGAAACCACGGGGAGCTACTTGTATGGCAATAAATTAGCAAGAAACTAAAACATACTCGTAATGTAAATACATATAATGTTAAAGTAGAATTACAATTGTCAGTATGTCCGTGACTCCCTTCCCTACTTCCTTCGTTCCTCTCTGCATTCTTCCTTCGTTTCTGCCTTCTTTATTGAATCCCGGGTTGAGCGAGTACTTTAATATCACAGATACGGATACGGCTTTCTGAATTTTGTATTTATTTTATATCCTACTAGCTGTGCCCCGCGATTTCACCTGTAGTTTCTCAGGATTAAAAGTTGCCTTTGTCCTTGTCCAGGACCTGAAGAACCTACATACAAAATTGTATCAAAATCCGTTCAGTAGTATTTGCATTATATAGTAACAAACATCAACCCATCCTCACAAACTTTCACATTTATATTATAAGTAGGATCATCATCATCATCATCAGCCCATCACGTTCCCACTGCTGGGACTCGGACCTTCTCTAGAGAGAGTATAGGCCGTAATTCACCATGCTGGCCCAGTGCGGGTTGGTGGATGTCACATGTCCTTGAATTTTTATAATAAATTCTGTTTTCTTATATTTTTTTCTTTCACCGTTTTTAAAGCGAGTGTTTAATCCGCACATAACTTAATAAAGTCATTGGTGCGGGACCAGCGGAATTCGATCTTCAGTGCGTCGGAATGTAAGTTGCACGAGTTCCCGCTGAGCCACACTCGCTCAATAACCACATCACTTTCTTCTAATAATTGCTTTCCTTCAATCAGTTTAAAGGATACATTTCGCTTTGTATAGTCTACTTATAACTGAAGTGCATTAAGCATTGTATGGCAGACTTAATAAAGAGAGACTTTAATTTAATATAAGCATTAAAACAAATTAGCCTCCAGTGCAGTCAGGAAGGCCACTTAATATGCTTTCAGCGCAATTTACATACATGCAAATATATACAAATCGCACTAATAGTGTAAATGCGAGAGTTTGTATGTTAGTGTGTTTGTTTGTTGACTTTTTTTATATTAATGATCTAGCTTACAATCTAGCCTAATAAGACTAATAACACAGAATATTAACGAACAGAAGCATCACTCCGCAAAGAAATTTAAACAAATAGCGACTCTTGCTATGACGCAATAAAATTCAATTCAGCTCGCGTAGCGCTGCATACCTATCAGTCATACCTACAGAGCGCCTCACTTTCTTTCGCATAGCTCTTATCTCTTCTGACGTGGTACGTGTAACGACGCGCGACCCGCAGGCGGGCGGCGTCCGGCTATGTACTTGTTGTTTCGTACCTACAGTGCGGAGTGCGCTAGGCCTGCTAATAAGTACTTTTAGTTTGACTTAAGTTGCTATGTAGAGCATAAGTACTGAATGGAGTGTGTCCATTAACACTTTTCTTACTGTCTCTATTAAGGCGAAGACACTTTGTTTTTGTGTTATTTACGGGTAGCACTGAAGTATGTATGGGTACTATGATACACTGTCACTTCACTATACTAACTCAAAAGGTTATGTACTTTTGAGCCTTCTCACTATGTCTGTGTTGTAGAGGAGCTGGATAGTCTCGACGTTCACGTTTGTGTGTAAATGTGTTTGATACCTTTACGAGCAAGGCGTTCGCCTGAAGGTAAGCACCACGCCTGCCTATAACAATTGCAGTGCGACCCAGAACTTTTAATACCGTAAAAAGACCTGTGTCACCTACCTGTGTGTGACATCTGTGCGTGTGTGCATTGCCATCATATCCCCGAGACATCATATATTAAGTCTCATATGCTCAGCAATTTCGCTGGCTACAATGCCCTTCAAACCAGAACACAGTAATGCTTGCGCACTACTACTTGGCGGCAGAATAACTGGAAAAGTGTTACCTACCCAGACGGTCTTTCGCATACGAGAGACCTACCTACCTCTTCACGCCGCAACGACTAAACGGATTTGAATGAAATTTGGAATGGAGATAGCTTATCCGTTGAATTAACACATAGAATACCTGCTTTTTATCCCGAAAACGAACAGTTCCAGAGGGAGCTACTGTAAATCGATTCTACGCGGGTAAAACCGCGCGGCGCAGCTAATGTACTAATAAGCCATTTGCTGCCGTTACGCTGCTCTAGCTTACAGTGTGCTAGCCTTTAGTTCAAGTTTTTCTCATATAAGACAAGTAGTCACTTACTAGAGTTAAAGATCACCGTAAGATACCGGTAAATTACACCTTAAGAAAGTCATTAGTGCAAGCGGGATTCAAACTCCGGTGCGTCCCACGAATTCCCGCATAAACACTCGTTCCGTTCTCTCAATACCCAAAACTGAAGTATTGTGTTGTTAGTTGTTATAAAGATATTTCATAATGCGAGAAGCCGTGTGGGCAAGTACCACGCTTTACCATTTATTCTGCCGCTAAGCATTAGCGCAGAGCGCAAGCATCGCTGTGTTGCGGTTTGAAAGGAGGTAGCCAGCGAAATTACTGGATACTGAGCCTTAAGAGCTATCGTCTCAGAGTGTCGAGCGCAGTGTAATGCCGCGTACGATTTCACAAACCTTCATTCTGGGTAGTCTTGCTTACCATCAGGTTAAACAAACTGCCAGTCTCGTCAAATTATATAAAAATCAAGAATCCGTAATAGATTAAAAAGTTCTATTACCCACGTTTTTAGATGGCATTGTCATCGAGTTGTGAGCTACCCTGAATGTTTCAACCTGATAGCTAATCGGGTAGTGCTCGAAATTTGAGTTGAGAGATTCCACTCGGAACGACAGACAGACAGACAAACAATAAAGTAATTTAATAAAAACTTGGTAATAATAAAGATAACAATAAAAAAGCGTACGAAGCCTGGCGTATAATGATAGTGGTATTATATTCTTAATTGCAATATCGGACGCTGTTTTAATTAACTCTTACAAGGAAGCAAGGCTTATAATAACTCGGCCATATTTGATGCTAGCACACTCGAACTATATACCCTAGTACACTTCAGGCCCCACAAAATGGTATCTAGAATAAGTCCTTTTTTTTACACTTAATAGATCTATGTTTGGCCACTATCTCGCCTGATGTGAAGCGATGATGTGGCCTAAGATGGAGCACATAGATCTAGAGAGAGACGGCAGTTGAGCGGCTGCTCAGACCCGTCTCCCCGTTGGTTCACCTTTTTTATTTTGGCAAGCCTGGGAAATGTAAAGGACACCCGGATATGGAGGGCCCGGGTACAAATTACAAAACTCTATATTGCATACCAGATACAAAATAATAAAATTATAAAATTCTATAATAATAAAATAAAGTTCCTTACAATGGTAGTACAATGGGCGTTCTTATCGCTTAAAGCAATCTCTTCCAGGCAACCAGAAGTCTGGATAGTGCCAGACTTGGTAAAAAAACACCTACTGGCTTAAATCCCCGTCTGCTCTGATTTAAATATATGTCGTAGATGGATAGTATAATCCGCTGTGTGACAAAACCGCTAGGGATTTTATAAACTCGTTCGGCGGTCGAACAGATTGGCTATAATATTATTACTTGCTTTAAGTGTACTTAAAAAAAAACATAGTTTGTAAATAGCCCTTACCCCTACCTTTACTACACAACCAAACACATAACAGTATATGGTAGATAAGTACATACTTTCAGGAAACTAATAAATGTGCCATATTTTTGCTCGCAAGTGCAGTCTTAAGTGCAGCGGAGTGAAGATGATGGCGCGGCAAACAAGCTGGAAACAGGATATTGCACTGCATTTTGCACCGCAGTGTACGCTGTATCAACTATTCATTTGGTCATATTTGAATTTTGAAGTGTACATGAATGGAGGTGGACATAAATAATAGTTATCTGCGCCAAAACATAGGATGTTATTACAATTATGATCGTAAAAAATATTGTGAGTGACCCACTCTGATATTATAAATGCGAAAGTAACTCTATCTGTTGCCTTTTCACGACTAAAAGGTGAACAGCAGGGCGATCACGTAACTCTGTTGCAAACATCGCATGTTGCGAACTAACGTGCAATATAAATTTATTTCAATCGATAAAATGCGATCAACTTATTATGCCTCGATTTAAATGTGCTCCTATCGATTACCCGACAAATTTACAAAGCGAAATTGTGCTATGAATCGTTATGTATACGCCTAATCTATTCAATTTTACTGTGTAATAGGGCTCTTGTCTATGGTTTATATATTGATATAAACTTTGTTTATCAAAACTTATTTTTGTTTCAATTGTGCTTTCGTTGACGTTTGGTTGCAATAAACGAAGTACGTGATCACAAAACCGTCATCGAAACTGGTTTTTATTATTAAAATTGATTGAAATAAAAGATACATGATCGCCCTGCAGATCTTAATGACATTTGGCACAGATACAATCTGGACATAGGGTAATTTTTACCTTTTTTGATATTGAATGCATGCGCATGCTAGGCGAAAATCTTAAGATTGTAAATAATTAGGAAGAAGAAAATTGTTCACATTGAACATTGACGGCAGATGACGTAGAATCGTCCCCGTAAGACGATATAAGAAGGATGGAAGAAATTTGGTTGCTCGAGCAGTTGGCTTGGTAGGCCAGTAGTTGAGGCGTCGGGACGGTATTCCGAAGCCGCAAGTACGATCCCTGCCCGAGCAATATAATTTTTCTTCTTCCTTATTATTTAAAATCTTAGCTAGGTACTAACGTAAAACACTGCTGGCAAACAATGCCAGTGAACGAGGAGGATCGTTTCCTGGCATTTATTCATCCGAAAGCAAACTCAAAGGCGTCCCTGCAACCACGATTAACAACGCAAATAATCCTATTCATTTGAAACCCCAAATTAACACGCCATTAGAAGAAAAAAACACGACATCCGTACACACACAGAGAAGAAATAATACCGGCCTGTAATTAATTTATAACCTCTGTGACGAAGGTCTTTGACGCAGTGTACTTTTATTCAGTACTGAAACTAACCTGTTTTTACCAACTTCAAAAAAAAGTATGAGGTCCTCAATTCGATAGGTTTTCTTTAATGTTTGTTACTTCAGAACTCCGTCATTTCATTGGGTTCAGTATGCTTCAACATGGTCCCATATAAATTTCATTGATATTCGACCTTGGACTTCGAAGATAGATCAGAATTGAAGTCGATTTTTTGTTAAAAAATATTATTATAGACTTTACAAATAGGTAAAACTACAATTTAAATGCAACTGCTTGTGAGGATGTTCAATCACTCAAAAACTAAAACGGATTTTGATGGAATTGTAGGTATTTTTAATCACATATTACATATGATATATTTTATCCAGGAAAATTGTCCACGCCGCTCCAGAAACTAAACTACCAAAAATAAATTCGTTCAGTAAATTCGGTTGTTAAGTACAAAATTGAGTTTCTGATTCAATAGCCATTTTTCTAGCATAGTATGTGTAACAGTTCTACAAAAGCTGACATACGTATGTGTATATTATCTAACATGTTAATTTGTATTAACCTTATCTACTGATTTCCACTTCATCCTGTGACGAAGGTCTTAGAATCTCCATTCCACACTACCTTAATACAGCCACTTACGTCTGATTTTCCAATGACATTTCCATCACTGACCAACAGTTTTGAATGCGTCCGGCATCATCCTTATTGGGTCGAGTTAGGGTTGGTTTTGTGTGGCAGTGTGACGGTTAGTTCTGGTGTTGCCAGGATTTGGAAGGGTAGATGGGTGTTAATTACGTAGAGAGATAAAGCATGCCGTTCGTTAGTTCCAGTTTACATATCAGTTGGATTGTTAATATGTTTAGTGAAGGTTGACTGATGAGTGGGATATGTCTATTTTATAGGTAATAATAGTTGTCAAAGGATTATGTTTATGGCAGAAACGCTTACAAACATGTACCTACATATTTGTAGGCACAAAGGGAATTTAATAGTCATGTTTCTTTTCAAGTTCAATTATTATTATATTTATGGTCTAATAGTGCTTTTTATTTTACAAACAAATGAAATGGTAAAAGAATTAATCCCTTGAGTGTGTTGTCCGCACTGTTCTTTACTATTATAAAAATGGAACTGAGCCAATTCTGTACATTGAAGATATTTTTTAAAAACCAACTGGGATCGACTATTTAGAGGGTACTGAACACGAATCCACAGTTTTTAGAATTTTTGTCTGTTTGTTTGTTATCTATAGACTAGGAAACTGCTCATAGGATATTAACGGGGTTTTCAGGATTTGGTAGCATTATTTCCAACTTAGATTATAGGGTATTTTACATCAACATCGGTTAGGTGACTACAAATTTAAAGCTTGACCCTACGTAGCACGCGCTTCCATACAATGGGGAGGTCTTTCTAAGATAATCTTGGAAAAAATACGAATATGGGCTTCCCCTATCGTTCACGCGGACGAAGTCGCGGGGAAACGCTAGTTATTCATAAAAATTTTCTATTGCTGTTTACGGAAACAAACGCGTGAATAATGTGGTAGTTAACAGTATATTTTACTAATAAATTAAAGAGACTTATATGTGCGAGTGTGGCTCAGTGGGAGCGAGTGTGGCTCAGTGGAAGCTCGTGCGACTTTTGATCCGACGCACCCGAGTTCGAATCCCGCTGACCCCGCACTACTGACTTTCTTAAGCTATGTGCGGATTTAACACTCGCTCTAAAACGGCGAAGGAAAACATCGTGAGGAAACCGGCATGTCCAAGAATTTTTCACAAAAAGTCAAGGACATGTGACATTCACCAACCCGCACTGGGTCAGCGTGGTGGATTATGGCCCTTTCTCTCTCTATGAGAAAAGGCCTGTGTCCCAGCAGTGGGAACGTGATGGGCTGATGATGATGATGATGTGCGAGGTGTCGTTTATTCCTTCATTGAGTTACATTATCTATTAGGTATAAGTTATTGAGTGATTTTTCTTACTAACCTAACTATAATCATTGCGGAACAATAGCAGTCATGGGCTCGACCTAACGAGAGTCAGCGAAAGGGAACCATTCCTGTTTAAAATTTGGAAACCTCTGTGGTTTGGTAGTTTGAAATCTCATACAGCACTAAAATTGGACAGAGAAGGGTTCGATTCCCGCGACAAAAAAAATGTGCCCAGAAAGTAAAAACGCAAGCATTTGTTTTGTGTCTGGTTATTGTGGGGCCATGGTCCTCATCGTTACTGGTTCCTAAGTTTTTTTATGAAACTGATTGACAAGCAGGCTGTTTACATGATGGTAAGCGCTACGCCTACCCATTACAATTGCAGTGTCAACCAGAACTTTTAATGTCATAAAAGTACTGCGTAGCACTGCATTGCGCACATCATCCTGAGACATTAGATATTAAATCTCATATGCCAAGTAATTTAGCCAACCACAATTCCCTTCAAACCGGAACACAGTAATGCTTGCGCACTACTGCTTGGCGGCAGAATAACTGACAAAGCTTATTTTCATCTTTTAAAAGCCACAATTACATCATAAAATGTTCATCATTTTTTTATTTTCTATTTTCCCTTTCACTTATTTAGTTATAAAACCCTCTTTTGATGTTGATTTTTATTTAAAAAAATACATTTTGTCATTAGGGGAGGTATCTCCCAGGGGTTACAGTTACTTCTCTTTGTCATGATTTTATACCGTTCCGTGTTCTTTTGGATTTTTTGATAAGGTTTTGGTTGCAAATGTTTTTCATGATTGTTTGGAGAGTATAAAATGTGAGATTCTTGGAAAACGACTGGCATAAGACAGGGATTTTAATTTCGCAGAGGCTAGAAATATAATGAGGCTAGAAATATAATTACTAGACAGCTTGAAACTGTTGGTACTTTAAGCTGCTCTTTCTTGAAGCTGCTCTATGCAACGTGCTTTCACAATGGCGTTAATTGAACAATTGAACACATGTTATGGCCCTCTTTGAGAGAAGACCCGTATTCCAGCAGTGGAAACGTAATGGACTGATTATCCGGCTTATACTAGCCATACCGGATGAGCTTGTCATAATATTTTGTCTAAGTTAGTACTCGTGTTTCAATGACATTGTGTGACCATGTGAATGAGCAGTTGAGCACCGTAATATTAACAGGATTACCTGTTTTTAGGGTTCCGTTAAGAAAGGGTAAAACGGGACCCTATTACTAAGACTCCGCTGTCCGTCTGTCGGTCTGTCTGTCTGTCCGTCTGTCACCAGGCTGTATCTCATGAACCGTGATAGTTAGACAGTTGAAGTTTTCACAGATGATGTATATCTGTTGCCGCTATAACAACAATTACTAAAAAACAGAATAAAATATTAATATCAATATATCAATATTTAAGGGGGCTCCCATAAAACAGACATGATTTTTTTGCTCTTTTTATAGATAATGGTACAGAACCCTTGGTGCGCGAGTCCAACTCGCACTTGGCCGGTTTTTCGTAATTGTTATAGAGTATGCTGAATTAGTACTAAATTAAGGAACTACCGATGCGACGCGTAACTAAACCTAACCAAAGCGCTGGGACTTATTTAGCCCAACCTAACAGCATTGTGATCGAACGAGACAATACTGCCAGCATCTTCGATATGCGGCCAACTGGTAGTAGGTTGAAGCATTTGGGCTATCTATATTTGGTCAATAGGTTGTCCAATTAGATAGATAGATAGATAACACTTTATTACACTTAAATAGAAAACAGAATCACTCCGCAAATAAATTTAAACAAATAGCGACTCTTGCTATGACGCAATAAAATTCAATTCATCTCGCGTAGCCCTGCATACCTATCCATCATATTAACCTGCAGAGCCCCTGTCTTTCTATCGCATAGCTCTTATCTCTTCTGACGCCGCACGTGTAACGACGCGATGCACGACCCACCGTCGGTGTCCGGCTATGTACTTGTAGCTTCGTACCTACAGTGCGGAGTGCGCTAGGCCTGATAATACATAATTTTCTATAAGTACAAAAGGCGGACACCTCCACCTCCACTCCTTACCCACATAGAGTAAGGAAAGCAACATTTTAAAGAGGATAGTGTGCAGTAGATAATAAGTAGGACGAATGAAATGATTTTACACTTAAATGATAAGAATATAATATACATATACAATTATACATAAAATTACTTCTCCTTGTAAGTAGATTGGTTAATAGTATTGTTTTTAGTAACAAAGGTATTCGCTAGTTACAAAAACAACCAATTTCTTGTACTGTTTTCCTTATTATAAGTGCAAATGAAAAAGGATGACTTGTATGTATAGGTATAGCAAAGATTTTCGTATACAAACACTAAACCCAAAATGAAAACTAAGCTCCCGCAAAGTATGCGTCTGCGGTCAACAGTTAAGCAGTATTGTTTGTTAGTTTTAATCACTACTTCAGCGCTCGGCACACACGGTAATTTGTCTCACATCAACTACGTCTAGAGCGGTAGTACAGTAGCTTATAGAGAGAGTATGGACTGCAATGGAATCAGAGTATGGACCATAATCCACCAGGCTGGACCGGGTTAGTGTTTCTTGAGTTTTGTGATTCTTGAACATTTTTCTTTTTGTCACGATATTTTTTTTTACTGATTTTTCGATATTGCCTGATTTGCTAGGCCACACCGCCCGCGAGAGCAAATGTGTCCCTCCTCCTCAGTCGTTCCCTCATTGTTGAGGATCGTGACTCCTTTCATGCAGGGTACGTATCAGCAAATGTGTAACTAAAATGTTATCTGTGGTAGCGCTTTTTTTTTGATCGGTTGACTGGGCCGCAAGCGGACCGCAAGAGCAACTGTGTGAATGTAGCAAAAGTACTCTGTGGTAGGCGTAGTTTTTTTTATAATTTGATTGGTTCACTGAGCCGCAAGCGGCCCACGACGGCAAGTGATAGGTAGCAAAGGTGACATGTGGTAGCAGTTAATTTTTTTCGAAGTTGACCGGTTCGCAGACAACTTTAGTAATTGGATAAGCGGAATTCGAACTCTGATGCATCAAGTCAAAAGTTACACGAGTCCCCTCCGAGTCACAATCTCTTGATTCCACGGTGTTGGTCCGTTGTCCCCGTAAGCCGTGTCCCCTTTAAACGGGGACAGCGGTACTTTAATAAAATATTTAAGAATACGTCCCATTGTCCCCTTACTCTGTTTCCGTTGATATAGTAAAGTAAACTTTATATGGAAAAACTACTTTCTGCCGCTTTGCCAGCCGCTGCCGCGGCACGCTCGCTTTGCTCGTTCGGCTCGCGCTGTGCGGTCACAGTTCTAACATAAGCTAACCTAGTGGCTGTATCTTCGTAAAGGGGACAATGGTACGAAATTTAATGACGTCCTGTTGTCCCCGTAGCGGGGACAAGGCCTACGGGGACAACGGACCTACACTGATTCCATGAGCTGTTTATATGTGCAAAACATATTGTTGCTGCAAAACAGAGCTGTTTGTAAAATAACTCAAAAATATTATTTTCACAGTATCAATAACAACAATCGCAAACAGCGAGAATCTACAAGCTTCAGAGTAAACACGTAATCAAAACCAAACTTTATGTCAATAGACATAAAATAAACAATTGAAACAATGAAATCGCACCGCAATATTAGGTATCTGTACCACGCATCGAGACGAAATTATTAATAGCAAGGCCTGTTGTAGCTGTACCTTGCTCGCTTTATAACAGCTAAAACATAGCTTGAACAAATAAAATGCAGTTCAGTCAGGTATCGAAAAAAGCTACAAGAAATACTTGTATTCAGTGGTCTACTACAATGCAATTTTTTAGTTGTGTTTCTTTATTGAACTTACTTACTTGTATGCTTTTTAGTTAGTTGCGTCAGCGCACTCTTACGCTTATACTGCGCCAAAAAAGTGCCTTAATAGTTCCAAATATCTTTTGCTAACTTATCATTTAATTTTATTCACATTATTCAACTTCAATCCCCCATTTCGTTTCTTACTTTCGTAAATTAAAAAATTGCTAGCATTTTGGTCACGTTGCCGGATGACGGATTTCGGTTGAATTATCTGTAGGCCGTTCAGCTGGCTCAACCGATACCCGTATGTACATATTATTAATATCTTTAAGTTTAGTTTCTTTTAGTTTAGTATTTCATTTATTTAGCCTTTTTTTAAATTAGATTAATTTGTTCATGTTTTATAGAAGACAAGAAAGTCCAAGGTCAAATATCGATGAAATTTATATGGGACCACTTCGTGGCTATACTGAACCCAAGGCAAAAATAATTTTCCAAATTGATTCATGAATGATGGAGTTCTGAGGTAACAAACATAAAAAATAAATCCATTCTCCTTTTTGAAGCAGGTTAAAAATAAAGCTTTATTTTAAAAAATATTTAATAAGGGAAAACAGCTAGCTACAGGGATATTACTAGCTAGCTGCATCTCACTGAAGTGGAGCAAGTGCCTAAGGGGTTACTATTAATCATGTTTACAAGCGAATAATTGTTCGTTGGACATTCGAGTCGGAATCGAGACAAAGATTTCAATGGCCGGGTGAAATTGGAGCTGTCCGGTGACTAGGAATGGGTACCGATATTTATGAGCTACTATAGGTCAGATGGAGCGAGTGCGGCTCAGTGGGAGCACGTGCGACTTTCGATCCGACGCACTCGAGTTCGAATCCTGGTAACCCGCATCACTGACATTCTTAAGTTATGTGCGGATAACACTCGTTCTTAAAAACGGTGAAAGAAAACATCGTGAGGAAACCGGCATGTTCAAGAATTAATCACAAAAGTTCAAGGATATGTGACGTCCACCAAACCGCACTTGTCCAGCGTGGTGGAGGCCCATACTCTCTCTATGAAAGAAGGCCCATGTCCCAGCAATGGGATCCTGATGGGCTGATGATGATGATGATAGGTCAGATGCAAAATCACTCGACTTCTACAAGTTATGATATAAGCATTTTTGAAAGACTTGGCACTACGTAAGAACTTGTTACTTCATCTCATTGAACGTGCTGCTTTATCTAATCCTATAGCTAATGCCTACGCCAGTCTATTACTGCGAGAAAGGAACGTATTTCCCCCCGCGCCCGCGCACGGCCGCGGCCATCATAGATTACTCTACGCTACAATTAGTTCCTACAACAACTACAAACTCTTCTAATTTCCAAGTAATTAATCTGAAACTCAATGAAAATGGTTTATTCCAAAAATCTCCACCAAGAAATCCCCACTGGTAGGGATTCTAGGTTTTTTTCGAGAAACCCCCACCGGCCATACGAAGTTCTAGGGGGGAATTTTGGAATATTTTTTCCTTTGTAAGAATATATGGATGTATGTTTGTTACTCTTTCACGCAAAAACGACCGATTTTGATGAAATTGGTATGTAGGTACTATAGGACTTGGAATAACACCCAGGTTACTTTTTATCCCGGGAACCGGGGAACCGGGTAAAATATCTAAAATTAAGTTAGAACGAATGTTTGTCGAACCCAAAAGATTATTCAATCAATATTTTTGTAAAATAATAACGATTTATATTTTTAAATCATGATATAAAATCTAATTTTATCTCAAACGAAACAGCAATCACAGTGCATGACGTCATTTGAAAGTAAATACCGTGTACAAGCTTCGCGCTTGAGTTTATTTTATATTTTTATATATACTTTTTTAAATCAAAACGATATATTTTTTATTCCATGACAACCCTAAAGTCCTTAAACTTCACAAAAACGTATAAATCACTTTACAAATTTGCTTTAGTAGAGCTTGTCGTTTCGTTTGCCTTTATATGACGTCACACGCTCTGAGGTGACTTTTGCGCGGCAATATTTGAAACATAACATTTGAATACAGTTTAGGGTACTTTTCGGACTTTATTTGATTAAAATATAATTTTTCATGACTATATCTATAGATTACGGTTAATTTTAACCACTTTCTGAAAAGTTGCCTCATCCCCTATTACTATTAAATACTTATAAGAGTAGGATAAGATAGGCTTAGAACTAACAATCTTAATAGCCGTAAGATTGTTGCAGTGTGGCTGTAGTGCGGCTGCGGTGCGGCTACGGTGCGGCTACGGTGCAGTAGCGGTCTCATAAAAACGGGATCTAAGCTAGAAAGGCACTTTAACTGTGTATATTTAATAAAACTTTTCGGTTCCGCACCTGCCTATCCACTTGCCGTGGGAGCTGCATTTTCGGACTAAAAAGCATATCAGCATTCCTGCTCCTCACTTACTTACTTAGCTCTAGAGATTACTTGGAGCACTTACGGGACTAGCTAGATGAACCATGTGTGACTAAACCTTTTTTACCATTAAAAATATTTAAATATTTTTATTTATTTATTTTTTAGTGTAATATTTTAATATATTTTAATTATTGCACGTTTACGTGCACCCTGGATGTTTTAAAAAATCGCCTCAAAATCTTCTATCTTTCGCAATAGCTTCTACATCTTCTTCTGTGTATTAAATATATGTAGGTATAAGTATTTGTTGGTTTACATATATGTATATAGTTTATTTATATATTTTATATATAACTACATATAAGTATTTTATGTATTCAAGTCAATGTATGTATGTAGTAAAAATTGTAGTGTTATTTTGATTTCTTGTTTTTTTTTGTATCCTGTTACTATTGTAACACATGAACGCCACCGTCCATGCATCACTTTAAGCGATGAGATCGCGCTTTGTGATACTTATGTATATTGTTAAGATTATCTTAAGCTGTTACTTTTTCTGTATTGTAGTGTTACCAATAAAGAGTTATTCATTCATTCATTCATTAATTCATTCATTCAATCAATCAATCATTCATTCATTCATTCATTTATTAATCAAAAGCTAATAATTAAATTAAATACAAATAGGTATTTGTGGTTATTAGGTTCATCGTCGTATTCATCAACAGCCTGTACGAGTCCACTGTTGGACATAGGTCTCTCCCAACGCACGCCACTAAGCCCGATCTTCGGCTCTTCTCATGTAGTTGCTACCATCTACTTTAAGCAGACCGTCGCTCCATTCGGTGGAAAGGCGTCTTGCACACCTGCAAGAGAAAGCATTTTTAGTTTTTCTCGAATTTCCCAATTTTCCAGGCAACTTTTCCAATTTTTATATCCATAGAAACATAATTTGGAAGAATATTACAAATTAGTAGCTAATTTGGTCCAGCCGTTTTCAAGTGATGCGCTTACCAATGAATAGCATTTAATTTTTATTTATTTCAATAGATAAAAGGTATTTCTAGAGTTCCGTCACATATACACAAAGCCAAAAAAAAAATGTAAAAATTTCCAATTCCTTTTCAAAGACTCATTAGCAAACAAATCAATAATTCATTTGACACGAAATTCAGCTTTTATAATAAGAAAAATTCGAAACGAGAGGTGAAGTTCATTCGTAAATTAAAAAGTTAAGGGAAAATTATTTCCGTAGTAGGAAATAACTGTCCCAAGTCGTAGAATATTTAATACTGTCAGTCAAGTGTCATTTCTAATACTAGCCAGGGCGAGTTTCGTTCGACTGTCTAGAGATATTTTTGTCCATAGTAGCGTGTCGGGTCGTTTACATAGAGAAGGTGAAAAGACGCGTTTGAATAGTTACATTTTCGAGCTCACGACTGATTCTCTAATGGATATCGAGCTGGTTACATTTGCGTACTAATCGTTATTTCACAGAACATTAAACATTATTTTATGTATTCGTAAAAGGATACGAAGTCATTGTGACCGATGGCACGCCCCCATGACTGCTGAAAACAGAAAAGTGCAACTTAGAACTTTAAGTTAGCACAGCTAGGTAATAAAAAAATACTAAGGGCCAAAAAAAAGGTTCCGAAGGTTGCCTGGAAGAGATCGCTTTTAGCGATAAGGCCGCCAATTGTAAAACTTTCTTTAATTGTTTTTTATGTAATGTCTTTAATTTAATGTTTGCAATAAAGCGTTCATCTATCTATCTATTTATCTACGGGCAATGTTTAATTTTATGTGATTGATTATTTAGTTTGTTGATTATTTATTTGGTTTATGACTTTATTGTAGATTTTATTTTATTTGAGCTTGTGGTTTTGTATTTTGTATTTTGACTGACTTTGCAATGTAATTGTATTTTAATTGGTGTTTTCTTTTATATATTTGTAGATAGATACAAGGTCATCTTGAACGATGGCATGCCCCATGACTGCTGAAAACAGGAAAGTGCGACTTAGAACTTTATATAGCAAAGCCCTGCTAGGTGATATACTGCCGGCAATGCATGTAGGGGCCGAGATCTATGTATGTGATCGTTAGGCGTATTTTTTTTATGTGTGGTATGACTAGATTGTTGATTAGGTGGTAACCATTCGGGTAAAAAGGTTCTCTAATGGCAACCACGGACCGGAAGGCGGAACATAGGACGGCCCACAAGGTTGACCGATGACCTGGTGAGAGTCGCGGGGAGCCGCTAGATACACACAGAAAGGAACCTTTAATTGTGACGATCTCTATGGGGGTGACCTATGTTCAGTAGTGGACGTCCTCCGGCTGATGATGATGATGACTAGGTGTGCTCCACGGTATTGTCACACCCACGTATAGTGCCAGACGGCACATGCACAGGCATACATTTTTAGGTATCTCAAATTCCTACTTACAAAATGTCTACAAAATTCATAATTTTTTGCGAGATTGTGTAACAAACATCCTTCACAAACTTTTGCATGTATAATATTAAGTATTATGGAAGTTACACGGCTGAATTGATTTAAAATATTTATATCTAAATTAAAAAGCTGTTGGGCTATGTGTGCGAGCGCCCTTAGGCCTGACATTTGATTTATCCATCCATTAATTGCGTAACGGTTATTAAAGCAAATGTTATGACGCTGTTAGCTTCGCGATCGGTTCGCGAGCACTCATTGGCTCGTAAAATTTAAATCTGGGCTTTATTCATAGCGGTATAAAACGTTAAATCTGTATTCGTAGTATAATGGTGCAAGGTGGTAGGTCTCTCGGATGCAAGAAGCCGTCTTGGTTGATTCTATACCACTTGCCAGATATTCCGTCAACAAGCAGAAGTGCGCAAGCAATACTGTGTTCCAATTTCAAGGGCCTTGCAGGCAGTGAAATTACTAGGATAGAATTAAGAGCTATTTTTTTAGGGTGACGAACTGTTACACATCGCAATATTGCTGACCTAGGGGCGAGACCCCAACACTAATTAAATCGCTGTCAGCAATATGCCTCCCTATATAAACTGGTAAATTTTAGTACTCAAGGCTTTTTCAAAATCGCTCTCAAGCGACCTGACTACGGACCTGGCCCTAGGCCTGCCGGTCAGGCTGGAATAAGCAGTCAGGTAGAATAGCTGCAAAACTATTTTCTGATACTGTGAAGTGCGGGAAGTAGTCTGTGTGTGTTAAAAATTGTGGAAAGAAAAATAAATGTTTGTGTGTGCCTAAAAGTTGTTTTTTTTTATAACAACCAAGAGGTGCCACACAACAGAACGCATTGCAGTGCCGCAGGATTTGGCGAAACAAAGTTCTACAACTGTCATGGGCAAGCGTGTTGCTTACCATCACCTGAACGACCTGCTCGGCATTCAACTGTATACAATATCTATAGGACAACCAATTTTGCTTTTCAAACTGGTAAACATTCTTGAATTCATGGTTGAAATCTATAAGGTTGTAAAAAATAGTGTTTTTCTTTTAATTATGTCTTCTTCCTTTCTGAGTGCGTGCGTGGCCAACCCTGATGTCGGAGCTAATAGACCGTTCTACGACCTCTGACTTTTTATTATTATTATTAGACATCTACCGGACTTGAGAGCTTATCGTGCCCGCCGGAGCAAGGTAGCGCTCATATGTAAATACCACACAAACGGTCACCCATCCAAGTGGTGGCTGCTGTAAACGTTGCTATCTATTACGAACAGCTAGGCGGGCTTTGCTACAAGCGTTACCTATAAGTGTCAATTATTTCTAAGCGAAAAGGTAATGACTCTTACTAAAGACGCAAGTAATCACTAGCTTATAAAATTATTAATTGCGAAATAAAAAAGTTAAATCTGCGTTAGCTTACATTGTTATAATTTATGAACACTTTGGTTGAATTAATGGATATTATTGACGATCACGCGAAAGGACGATAAGGGTGAATTAAAAAGTTAAAGTTGAATCGTAAATGCAATGAAACGTTGTAAATAGCTAAGTGCATTGCTTATTTTTTATTGCTGTTCTAGTTTTTAATAAGCCTTTCTTTTTTTACAAGCTATTATTTAACTTGCAATGTTGGGTCTAATCTTGCAAGTTCCTAAGTAAATTTAGAAGGCATTATTTTTATATTCTGATCTTTATCAAAATTAACTCAGTATTCGTTTTTGGGTGATTGAGTAACAGACATCCATCCATCCATCCTCACAAACTTTTGCATTTATAATATTAGTAGAACATAAGCTGCAAGTAGGAAGTAGAATGGAAGAAGGAAGGTATTTGATTGATATTACATGTCTGCTACATATCTGTCAATGACGGTACGCTGCGTTTCTACTAAAGTGCTACGCTGAGCTACGATAAGCCTACAAAACCTACGCGAACAAGCGTAGGAATGCAAACGACTCGTCCCTACATTCAGCCCAGTTAACTACTATTTATTCTGCGGCATAACGCTAAACATTCCATACCCACATTCCCGTAAATCGTGCCGGCAAATGAACACGTCCGTGCAGCGATCGGATACGATACATCTCGTCTCGGAGTCGCGTCCGAGCATAAATCGGCACGCGGACGCGCCTAACGATGCGGCGCCGATTTATTGCCCGCACTCCGTTTAGATTGGATGTTTGAGCGGGTTTTTAATATTTGCGGTAAATGTAAATAATGGTATTTATTGAGGTCGTCTGTCAATCAGTGATGTGTAATGGGAATCAGCAGTGTAAAGGCTAATAGCTTTTTCAGATTGGTCGAAAGTTCTGTGATATTTTTATCAGCTCCTGTGGTGTAGTGGTTGGGCTGGTAAGCTTAAATCTTATACACCACTGAGGTTGGTTCGATTCCCGTGAAGGGACAAATGTTTGCGCACAGAAAAAAGCGAAAGCGTTTGTTTCGTGTCTGGGTGTTGTGGGTCTCTGGTTCCCTAGATACAGAAAATCCTAGTTAGGGCCTAGGATTGTGCATACGTTACTTTTTACCTTTGGATGCCACTGAAAATATCCTCAATGTCGACAGGCATTACAATTTTATTGCAGACAGAAAATCTGACACAAAAAACACCCAACAGCCTATTGTAAAGTCTAAACTAACGTTGTCTAACAATATAAGACGACAAACATCTCCCTTATCTCCCATTAATGACCCCTCCACACGCCCAAAGAGGGGGGTCTATAAAAAAATCATTACACGACACAAAGCCGTGTTCAGACATGCTTTGGTGCCTTTCAAAAGGCCTTTTCAGACGGGCATTATGGCGGCGTTTTCGAGGAAAAAATGCATCCTGGGTTTTTGTGAATTAGTGGGTGTACGGAGTACATTGCTGGCGTACAGTGGAAAACTGAGTACATACATGAGAATGCGCTAAACTTGTGTATAGAAAGAAAGAAAGATAAAAGAGACAAACTATATATTCTAGTAAAACTTTACACAACAACACACAAGCGTTGCGCGGTGCGTGTCTCATATAAAAAAGGTATATTTTATTAAACTTTTTTAACGGGTAAATGCCTGAAAACAACTCTACACTCTACTTACTAAAACTAAACTAACTTCTTACAAGGAGAAGCAATTGGACAACCCATAGGCTATTAATAGGCCTATAGATAGCTCTATAAATCTATAATAGATATCAAATGCTCCAACCCACTACCAGTTAGCAGCGTACCCAAGATGCTGACAGTATTGTCCCGTTGGATTGATTTATTAAATTGAACTTTTTTTACTTGCTTGGTCTACTGGTGACCACAGTAATTTTATTTATTTATTTATTCAGGCAATCTACAGCGTTACAAAAATAGCATCAGAAATACATGTTATATAAATAAGGCAACGAAGAGGATAATAATTCTTAATTAATCTTATTTGCTTCCTTATATAACCTTAGTTTATGCGTGGGTGATATGGAAACTTCAAAAACGAGTACTTAAATTTAAAATGAATACTAAATCGAAGCTTTCAGTACAATAAGTACAAATTCAGCAATTTTAATGTAAACAACAACTTAATCGCTTTCTCAGAGGTCAACGAAATTTGATATCAAGATTAACATGTTTACAATAATTGGTACTTAAGAGAAACAAGACGACCTTTAGATATAACGCAATGAAACTTGCGAGCACATAGTAGGGCTTGCGGTAGGTATATCTACGTACACGAGCCCTTCAATAAATAACAATAAAATCAGTTATAATAGACCTCCTGCGTCCGTGTACGTAGATAGCTGCGTGCACAGTGATGCCAGAAATGGTTGGTAATGTTGTAATCACAACGCTGGTTTTTAAGCTCCGACCTTTGGTGACGTACGGACATACTCGGAATTATTTCAAATATGATCCAAATTATTTAAAAGATTAATAGAATAAACGTATATTATAATACTACTTGCAATATGGCCATAACCATAAAGACATACAAACGTAAGGAATCAGATAAGATAAGCATCTGCGGTCTTATCGGTAAAGACTTCAAAAATCATACTCGTATTATTACGATTCGACAAATTGTGATAACTACAAAGCATTTCAAGGCCCACTGGGTGGAATATACAAAGTTTATAACTTAAAAATGAAAGTGGACTGCATTAAATGAAGATAAGATTAAATTTGGAACCAAATTTCACTCATATATTACTTCTAATGATCAGTTATTTCCCAATGCAGGAAAAACAAGACTAACATGACATCACATCATCATCATCAGCCCATTACGTTCCTACTGCTGGGACTTCGGGCCTTCCCTCGGAGAGAGAGTATGGGCATATCCTTAATTGTTTTGTTATAAATTTTGGGATATGCCGGTTTCCTCACGATGTTTTCCTTCACCGTTTTCAGAGCGACTGTTAAATCCGCACATAACTTAAGAAAATCAGTGGTGCGGGCCAGCGGGATTCGAAGTCGGGTGCGTCGGATTGAAAGTCGCACGTGCTCCCACTGAGCCACACTCACTCCTTCACATCACACTAATAATATAATTAATGCGTAAGTTTTTATGTACATGTGTTTGTTACCTTTTCACGCCTCGCAACGGCTTTGGATAAAATTTGGAACTAAGGTAGCATATGCGCTGGATTAACACATGACTTTTTATTCCGACAAAACGAACAGTTTCCGAGGGTGCAACTATAAGCCGAATTCCATGCAGGTGAAACCGCGCGGCGCAGCAAGTTTAACCAGCCTTAGCGCACTCTGCACTGTAGGTACGAAGCTACAAGTACATAGCCGGACACCGGCGGCGGGTCGCGCGGCGTTACACGTGCCGCGTCAGAAGAGATAAGAGCTATGCGATAGAAAGAGAGGCGCTCTGTAGGTTAATATGACTGATAGGTATGCAGCGCTACGCGAGCTGAATTGAATTTTATTGCGTCATAGCAAGACTCACTATTTGTTTAAATTTCTTTGCGGAGTGATGCTTCTGTCCCTTAGTATTCTATGGTTTAATATAAAATGACAACGTTAAAAGAAAATAATATGAAATAATTTTGATAGCCTTTGTGGTGTAGTGGATGGGCAGATTGGCTCAAATCTCACGCACCTCTGAGGTTGCGGGTTCGATTCCCAGCACAGAAAAAAAAGCGCAGGCATTTGTTTCGTGTCTGGGTGTTGTGGTCCTCAGAGTTCCTGGTTCCCTAGATATAGGGAATCCTAGTTAGGGCCTGTATCTATGTATGTATTCGTTGGGCATGTTTATTTATTATAAAGAACTGATATCTAAAAAAGGAGCCAGTAGTTACTAATCACAAGCACATACTATCTTTGTAGAAGGCCTGTGATGACAGAAATAGACATAAATAAGGACGGCTTCTCGCATACGACAAATCTACACCAGAAATGGTGCGAATCGATACATATTTTCAAGTTTAAATGTTCAAGCAAAACCGCAATTGTTAAAATCTGATTTCGACATGCTTGGGCGTAATGTCAAGGTCTCTATCTCTTTTTCGTGTAGTAAAAAGAATCATAGAACAATATCCAAAAATATTCAACAATAACAAATTACGAAACAAAGGGAATAGAAGATTTTCTCGTTCCAAGAAATCGACAAAATATGTTTTCTTTTCCTCAAAATGTTGAAACGACAAGAGAGCTTATTAGTGAAGACCCGAATTTCATTGGGAATAAAATGAAATAAGCCCGTTGGGAGAATCTGAAAGTGAAATGAACTGTGGGTGCCTATTCTTAATTGGTGAACCCTTCTGAAAAGTTGGTGGAAATTAAGCGACCAATTTGCATGGTGACTATTTCCTAACTCAGCTAAACTCGAAGTTAGAGAATCGGGTATAGGCGAAGTTAAATCTGATGTATTGTCGTTTATGCAGCAGGATTGAGAAATCATTTCGAATTTGGGATTGCAAAATTAAAAATCTTCATTCAAAAATCAAAATCATTTATTAATTGCAAATATGGGTACAATTGGTCTTGTCAAAATATTTGTAGCAGTGCTCCATATCTAGCCATATTACGGCGTGCAATTAGACAGAGGAAATAGTACAATAACTCAAGTTAATAATTTTTCCTGAAGATGAAAATATCGGTCCTTAGTGCAAATTACATATTTTTTTCTGTTGAACAATGCTTAGTTTGTTTTGCATTTGAATTTTGTTTGATATTTAAATATTAGTCGTTAGTACCCTCACAGATTTAGGGCATAAAAAAATTATATATAGATTGCCTCCAATATGTAAGCCATTGGAAAATAGTTTAATAACTTTAAATGCTTACAAACATATTATTTCCGTCGCGTTAAAATCCTAAGGTGTTGAAATCTATATGAATTAAATTTTTCCATTTGAGCGTCATTTTGAGGCACTGTCACATGATACGTCTTTCAAATGCCTCGGGGTGACGATGGAAGAGCCAGTAGTACCTATAAAGCATTGAAAGTTGAATGTTCTAAAAGTTGTTTATATTTTTTATTAAAAAGGTCTACCAACGATTGTAACAATACTGCTTCCTCCAAATTAACATTACCAAGATATGTTTTAAACTAATTACACATATTATAGGTAAAAACCACTTATCCAAATTTAGCTTTTAAATAGGTAACTAAAGTAAAAATTTTGTTCAATGTTGTTTCTTTCAAATTTTCTGATAAATTTAATATAAATTCCAGAAATTCCAATATAACAATGGTACAAGGAATGACTTAATGCTAAATAGCATTAAGTCATTCCTTGTACCATTTTTGTGCAAAACTATTAAATAAATATATAATAAACAATATCAAAATAGGCACAGATAAAGTTTCCAAATCAAAGAACAACCGGCAATTTCGTTAATTAAAAGGTTTAAGTTAATTTGTACTGTAAACAAGTCGTCTAGATATACAACTTGATTTGTGAAGGTTCGGCAGCCATTTGCGAGATTGGCTATTGATAGCGAAGTTTGAATTAGCTTAAATAAATACAAAATCTATATTTCGTCTTTTCGAATCTATAGTACCATACAATACAAAAATGCTTTATTGTACACCATAGCAAAAAATAACAAGTTACAGAAATTGGCTTAAAACTACAGTACAATGGGCAGACTTATCCATAAAAGCGGACTTATCTCTTAAAGTCAACCTTTGGATGGAAAGAACTAACGGAGTGAGAGAAGTCGAGAAGCCGATGCAAATAAATCAAAATAGAAATAGCTGTAAAATAAATAAAAATATTAATCCTAATTATTATATTACATACATACCTAAGATCATTTTATATACTTATATAAATATATATATAACTATTTATAAAATAAGTACATGCAAGGAAACTATTGATATAATATATTGCCAGCAGTGTCAGTGACTTGTAAGCAGAGAAAGGTACCGGTTTTTAACTTGGTTTTTAAAAATCTGTATCGAAACTGTAGTACCTACTTAATTAATGTTCATCATCATCATCATCAGCCCATTACGTTCCCGCTGCTGGGATCTACCATAGGTACTCTGTTGTACTGCAAGTTAAACACCATTTGTAGCCAGCGAAACTACTGGGCATTATGAGACTCAACAGTTAATTGTCTCAGGGTGACGAGCGCAGTGTAGCGCCGTGCAGGATTTGCAAAACAAAGTTCTGGGTGGTGCTGTTATTGTTATGGGCTGACGTATTGCTTACCATCACGCGATGGACCAGCTCGTCTCGTCATTCAGTTACATACAAAAATATACCTAGTTATACGACAATTGGTCAATATTGAGCGTATGTGGCGTATGTGGAAGGCGTTTAAAAAGAAGAGATTAATAACTCTAGAAAGGACAACTTATTTTAAGGGAAACTCAGTAAAGAACTAAAGCAAGGTTGAAGACGTGTGTCGCGGAAAAATAGCAAAGATGAACTGTCCGACGGTAGTCCGGCAGTATGGGACGTGATAGAATAAGAAGAAACAAACAAATGTTTCGGAGAAAGCGTTAGCACATATTATTATGCCGACATTGTAAGGGTAGGTATATTAGTACGTATATTACGTTAAAATATGGGACTATAATTATTAATATTATAATAGTTATAAGTTATAGTATGGCGAAACCAGGGACCGAATACCGGTAAAAATTTGTATCGATACCGCAAAAGTAACGTTAAAAGTATCGGTAAAATAAATTACCGGTATATTATTATCAATACTTCCTACGGAAAGGAGACGGAAACTTTAATTGATTATCTCTTTATTCTGGCCAAAGCTTTCCGCTAGCCGCCGCAGATTGTCTCGCTTGCACGGCTTAACGCGGACGATCAAGCTTGCAACGTCGCCAGTAACGATACTTTACTACCAATAATATACCGATATTTTGAAATCGATACCAATACACCGGTATTTCAACTGTGAGGAAACCTGCATGTCCAAGAATTAATCACAAAAATTCTAGGACATGTGACATCCACCAACCCGCACTGGGCCAGCGAGGTGAATTACGGCCCATACTCTCTCTATGAGAGAAGGCCTGTGTCCGAGCAGTGGGAACGTGATGGGCTGATGATGATACCGGTATTTTATATATTTACCGGCAAAAACTGGCAAAGTAATAGGTATCAGTTCCCTGAGCGAAACCACGAAGATATGGGTACCACTTTAAAGTATGAAGTATGTACATTTACTACTATAATGGTACCAGACCTCAAACGAGTACGAATAAGTACAATTCTGTTCAAAAATAAGAAACAAATAAAAGGAAATTGTGAAAAAGTGAAGTCAATAAAAAGCTCATATAAGTCCTAAGAACCTTTTCTAATGTCCCATAAACATTCAACAGACATCAAAAATGCACTTCTAATTTAACGTATACGGAGTCACAGATTACACTCCAGTTAATACGGTTACGCGGCAGTTTGTGAGTTAAAAAGGCTGGAATCGGTCGCGTGTGAAGGAAACATTTTTCTTGTCGCAGGTGCAGCGGATTAGTTCGATACCCCTGGAGGGGTTGCGAACCTTTTCGAGGATAGTGGAGAATGGGACGAAATTGAAACTAAATTAAAACTTTTGGTATTAACTGACCCGAACTATCGTAATCATAACTGAGTGAACCTACAATATTATTACTTAAAGTTATTGTATTCTATAAGAGCTGGCGCTTACCTCGATCAACGAATTATTCTGGCCATTCAACGAGACAACGCAGCCGGCATCTCGGTTATTTTGCCAATGCCAAGTTTTGTGGTGGGTAGCTCCCAACGGATCCCAAAAATGTAACCCCACTTAATATGTATCGCATCTGATCCCAAATAACATTATTTTGAGTTCCCAACGAATCCCACTCTAATTTTGGAGTATTTAGGGTAACTAGGTAACTCAATTGTATCACTTTATACGTAGTTTAAATAATTTTTAGTTATTGACATTTGCGCGAAATCCCTCGAGCCGTTGTTTACTTGAGAACAATAGATTTATAAATATCATATGCGAGAGGCCGTCTGGGTGAGTACCACCGCTTTGCCAGTTATTCAGCCGCCAAGCAGTAGTGAGCGAGCATTACTGTGTTCGAGTTTGAAGGGTGTTGTAGCCAGCGAAATTACTGGGCATTATGAGACTCCACAACTAATTGTCTCAGGGTGACGAGCGCAGTGCAATGCTGCGCAGGATTTTGCAAAACAAAGTTCTGGGTGATGTTGTTATTGTTTTGGGCTGGCGTATTGCTTACCATCAGGCAAACAACCAGCTCGTCTCGTCATACAGTTACATATAAATGAAAGTGGGCCCGATAAATGAAAAGTTTAGAAAATATTGTCTTTAGGTCATGAAATGTAAAATGTTTAGAACCTCTGCCCGGTTTTAGCGTAGAGTGGAGTGGTAGATCATTTATCTTGTATTGCTAGGGACGGTCAGGATTGAAAGTTTCGCGACGGACCCGGGCAGCATTGTTGGGTTCTGTAGTCACTACAGAATAGCTGTAATAGATTTCCACCTGTGGTTTTGCTTACATTTTTCTCATGGGAATTTGAGAAGTGTTTATATAGCGAGCACAAAAAATCAAGAGAATTTTGTTTGTATTTATTTCTGCCAACATCTGCTTTGCTCATAGTATTTTCGTAATCAGTAATTTTAACTAGCACGTGGAAGTCACGAGTAGTGACACATAGTAGTGACATATGTGTTGAATTTTAAACCGACTTCTAAAAGGAGGAGGTTCTCAATTCGACTGTATGTTTTTTTGTATGTTTGTTACGCGATTACTCCGCCAATTATGAATTGAGTTTGATGTTTTTTTTTGTTTGGTTGGTCATACTTCAGAGGTATATAAATTTTATCGAATTTGATCCAGCCCTTTTTTGAAATAATCAACAACAATACAAATATTCTTGGATATTCTCTGTCTTGGAGTCGGTTTTTTTCCGAAAAAGTAATTATTATAGGGTTTTAGTTTTGGAAATATCGAAATAGCAAGAAGTCAATTAATAACTCAGTAGTGCACTCTCCGCCACTAAAATAATTAAGCTATTAAGGCTTAATTATATACAGTATAATAATATACAGGTAATAAACGGACGCACTATAAATATTGTTTACATCGTTTTTTGTTGAAAATCCCGTACACTTGTGTGTTGTTGTGGGGTGTCCCTCTGAACTTCGACAGTTCTTTATTTCAACACGACACTTACTTCGAAAAACATACTTCGTCAAGACATTGTTTCGACTGTGCATTATTCGACAAGTATTAGTTCGACAGAAAATACTTCGACAACACAAACATTCAATTTATTTAGTGTCGCCTCGCCCGCCGGCCTATGCCGCGGGACGCTCGCTTCGCTCGCTCGGCTTGCGCGATGTGTGGTCACTGCTCAAACATAATCTAATTTCGTTTTTGAGGCCATTTGTGTCGTCGAAGTATTATTTTTATTTATTCTTATCAGTAAATTATCTCGATTCTGTTTGTAATTGTCTATTTTGTTTTTTGCTCAACAAAATATAATAAAAAAATCTAGTTTACTTTAAAACTTACAAAACATAAGCAAAGACCTTCTTCAATTTGCATAAACATAGATATTTTATTTACGTACAATAACTACAAATATGCGAAAGGCTGTGTCAAAATTAAACTTAGCACTTAATTTTTAATTTTAAAATATTTTTGCAATATTATTTTTTACCAAGAACTTTAGGGAGAACTAACTCCATTAAATTTCACCACAACACAAAGACGCCACCAATTTGGCCCGCGAAACTGCAGATAAAGAATGATTTACTACCCAGAACCTAAGCAGCGCCATCTAGCGCTTAAACTATGCTCTAAACTAATTGAGTTAGAACACTTAATTAACTTCTGCGGGAGGTTTGCAATAAGCCGAGCAATAACCCTCTCTTGGTTCGCGAGCTGATGTTGTAAAATGTACTAGCTAGTGTTGCAGATATGCTACAAGTAGTGCTGCCAGGTGCGCGGGACGTCCCGATTTTTAAGGGTCTGGTGACACGTCCCGATTCACTTTAGATCGGGACGCCAAATTTCCCGATTTTTCACTAACCTCTTTAGTCTGTACTTTATTCGATAATTTTGATAAATTGAAAATACACACTTCATGATTATGATAAGTCAAAATGGTTACGATTGAATTTTGTTATAATTTAGCTTTATTTGGTCTACGATTAAAAATAACCGCCCAAGTGCGAGTCGCACTCGCACACGAAAGGTTCCGTACCATTATCTATAAAAACGGCAAAAAGAATCAC
The DNA here is from genome assembly GCA_951640565.1 of Petrophora chlorosata. Taxonomy (NCBI): domain Eukaryota; kingdom Metazoa; phylum Arthropoda; class Insecta; order Lepidoptera; family Geometridae; genus Petrophora; species Petrophora chlorosata. The sequence continues at coordinate 2,988,510 of OX621207.1, forward strand.
GTTTGTTATAGGGGAGCCCCCTTTAATATTTATTTTAATCTGTTTTTTAGTATTTGTTGTTATAGCGGCAACAGAAATACGTCATCTGTGAAAATGTCAACTGCCTAACTATCACGGTTTATGAGATACCAGCCAGCGAAATTACGGGGTATATGACACTTAATATATCTGATGTGACAGATAAACAGACAGACAGACGGTTAGCGGAGTCTTAGTACCTAATAGGATCTCGTTTTACCCTTTAGATACGGAACCCTAAAATCTGACTATCCGATAAAAATATATACGCTGATTCACAAAAAGCAGTTATCTTTTGTGGCCATTATAATTGTCCCGATTTGAAAACCAAAACCCCGATTGTATTAACCTTCTGTTTCGAAATTTGACTCACTGGACCTGGCAACACCACCTACAACACCGTCTACTTATTACCACAGAACAATCAATAGATAGAAGTACCTACTCTATGATGATAAAATTATGGTTTAGCAAAGTTGTTCGTTATAGAAAGAAAGAGAGATCAATTATTTGACACCCAAAAAAAAATTAGATTACATTACGAGAATTGTATGTTATCTATTTATATTAGGTATTTCATTTATTTATATTTGTTTTATTTTTATAATATACATATATGTATAATTTGTTTTATTATTAATATATATTTACATATAGTTGGAGTTTTTATAATGTACACCACACTGACCGCAATATTTCTTTTAGAATTCCTGTCCATCCAAGGTTGCCTGTAAGAAATTGCGCATAGCGATAATGCCACCCATTGTACCCACTGCTTATTAACTTTGTTAACTATTATTTCCTTGTGTGTTTGGTATTCAATAAAGCATTATTGTATATTAGTAGATTAGATAAAATAACTCTTTATTGTTACACCACCAGCAATTATAACAACGAATGGAAAAATAACAAACTTTAAACTAAAGTGTTAAAATGGGTGGTCTTATCGCTAATGGCGATCTCTTTCAGATTACCCTTGGATGGAGAGGACTCAAAGAAACTTTAAGGGACGGTGGTGTTGTCTATAAAATACTATCTAACCAATACGTACAATTGCGTTCGAATAATCGACGAGCGAGTGTGGCTCAGTGGGAGCATGTGCGACTTTGGATCCGACGCACTCGAGTTCGAATCCCGCTGGGCCCGCACCACTGACATTCTTAAGTTATGTGCGGATTTAACATTCACTTCAAAAACGGTGAAGGAAAACATCGTGAGGAAACCGGCATGTCCAAGAATTTTTCACAAAAAAAGTCAAGGACATGTGACATCCACCAACCCGCACTGGGCCAGCGTGGTGGATTATGGCCCATTCTCTCTGTATGAGAAAAGGCCCGTGTCCCAGCAGTGGGAAAGTGATGGGCTGATTTATTTATTTATTTATTTATTTGGACTATCAACAGAACTACATGATAAAATGCAAACAGTTTTGAACTTTAAATTAGGTATTACACATAGTTCTAATTACAGAAAGCCTCATCGTGCTCCTTAGTATATGCATAAACATTTAGATCCGTCATTCATAGGTACAGATACATAAACCGAAGTAACCTTATGAAACAATTATTTAAAGGTACCTTATATTATACATGAATTATTTATCTGCTACACTAACATTGATGGTGGTGATGGTGGTGAATCAACATATTGAAAGTTTTCATTGCCCTTCAAATATAAATATTTATTAAGCTCTGGTTACCTAGAGACGAATAGATCCTTATTTACTCGTATTATGAAACATTTCGCTGTAACTCGGTCACCCGTGAACCCTTTGTGGAAGTATTCCTAAAGTAGTATCCCCCGTGGGTTTGCTCGCGTGATTTGTGATCGCATTTCAGTCACTTCTTGTTTTCATTATCGCAGGCAATAAGGTTCAAAGTTGTTACATAGGGAATTGTTCCTTTGTTCGGAATAATGAACTATGTTCTGAGTCAGACCTATCATAATTATAGATTGATTGATTGATAATACTTTATTGTACACCAATAACATAACAAAAACATATAAAAATGGAACTTACAAAAATATAGGTCATTCAAGAACAAATGTCATTTCTCATTCAACCTCATTTGCCAAGTTTAATCTTTAATCGTTCAATAGCTACGACGTGACTGAGAAACAAACATCCACACAAACTTTAAAATATATATTTTTTAAGTTAAAAGATATTACAATTCAATTCAATTCAATTCTTTATTGCAATCCTTAATGTAATTAGATGGTAGATAAATAAAAATACAGTTCATCATGGACCCTGTTGATCGCAGCAATTAGAAGATAGGAAGACTTTGTGCATTGTATTAAAACATGTCAAATTAATAAAGAAATAAAAGAAAAATTTAAAAAAAATTAAAAGTATCATAGAAATAGTATTATTGAATCAATCAAAAATAAAAAAAATAATGTCAATGTCATAATATACTCGTACATATACGATTAATTATTGTAAGTAATTTTTTTATTTATAGTCATTAATGTTAAATTCAATTAATTACGTCCCGTTCCTTATGAATTTAATTTATCATTTAAATATTCCTGAATTGTAGTAGGTTATGTTATATTTATTAAATACGCACAAAAGATGCACTTTTAAACGTCATACAAACATATTACAAATCAATTAAAATATCTTGAAAGTTGTAACTTACTAAGATAGCATGACTATTACGAAAAAGTGGCAATGTCTACCCATTTCTTTCCCATACTCAAATTAAAGCCTTGGCCCAGAAAAGTTCGATTCCCGCGACCAGAAAAATGTTTGTGCACGGAAAAAAAAGCGCAAGCATGAAGTTCTGGGACCTCATAGCTCCTGGTTCCCTAGATACAGGAAATCCTAGGGACCAGGATATATGTATGTGATCATTGGGCGTTTCTTTTTTTTTTACACTTTATAGATCTATGTTTGGCTACTATCTCGCCTGATGTGAAGCGATGATGTGGCCTAAGATGGAGCATATAGATCTAGAGAGAGACGGCAGTTGAGCGGCAATTTTTTTTAGCATTTTACCTATTTATTTTATGAAATGAAATGACATCATTTCACTTCATTTCATTTAGCCGCTCAGCCATCCTTAACTCCACATATGTAAGATTTTTAATCTCATAATTTCACATAAACATGACTTCCTCACCAAGCTACTGTCCAACTTTAAAATCTCGACTCTAACTTCCCGATCTCTCTAATTAAAGTTCCCTAATTAAGCTTATTCTTTTAACTTTGATACCTCGAGTGCTTGAAACTTTCACATTTGAGCTCGGCCATAAATAATTTAGGAATTCCCGCGCTTTTAGTGCATTTCTGTGTTAAGTAGAATGTAGAAAGGTTTCAGTGTAGGAGACATTTCGGATGTGGCAAACTAGTACATTGCTGAAGAAAATTGTAGCAACCGTGGGCCTCTCTCTATCTCTCTGAAAGGCTGTCTTAGCCGTGTTTTTGTGGAAATGCAATGGGCTGAAGATGATATTTGATCAAGAAGTGGATTGTTAAGCATGGCGTCAATAATGAATAAACTTGATTAAAATATCTAAATCCATTCAAATTACAATCTCTTTATTCAGTTTTGGCATCACAAACGCATTTATGAACGTCAAATTATCGCCATGACTCTACCACCTTATCGGAAAAAGAAATACTTCTCAGAAGATACGGCAAGAAACTGAGGGGCATTTTTTATAAGAGATTTTGTTACAAGTTTGGGTTTTCTACAATGTTATGTTTTTTATGTATTCACGTGATATTGGCTAATTGCACAAACCGTGCAAATCCATATTAATATATATTTTTTCTGCTTTTATTTAGGGACTTTTACTCTAGAAGAGTATGTCAGTCCCATCATACCCTAATCTAAATATTTGCAACACTACATATAATAATAGTTATATATACCTACCCATATACAATCAAATTTACAATATCTTAATGTAACAACAAATAAATAAATATTTTTTATCCGAGCACACGCGAATTATGTAGGCTACAGGCAGGAGAGGATGCAAACGAAACCAAAATGCTTTGGTTCTACATTTAATTATCTATAAAAATTACATTTTAAGTCCCTACAAGCTAATTATCCTAATGGGTGACAACGGTTCGATGTGAGAACCAGAAGTGACGGTCTGGGGGAGAGCTATACAAGGTTAAAAGTTAGAAAGAGATGGCAAGATGTGCTGCGTCAGCGCCTCGTAACTCGCTCCTGCGGGCAGTTGGTATGCACCACGACGTCATACGTAACAGGCGCTATGATCATTTTGTTGTGATTAAAAAAAGGAAAATAAGTAATTACACGATCACCTTTTCTATTTGATCTCATCCGTTTCTTCCCACATCCGTGTAACGTATGTCCCAAGTGGAGTCGCGGAGTATTCTTGAATTAATGGCCTACGAACATTAACCTAATTTCGGACCGGTTGCGTTGCAACCTTATTTATGACTATTGTTCACGGAAATCGGATTTATTGCTATTTTTAAGGCAAATACAGTTGAGACCGAGCGAGTGGAAATCTGGAGCATTGTTCCAGTGAATTTTATTTATTTATTTTCAAAATCTACAGCTCTTAGTCTTCTAATCATTTGTTTCGGAGCGCTGTCATCATCATCATAAGCCCATTACGTTCCCATTGCTGGGATATAGGCTTTCTCTCATAAAGAGAGTATGGGACTCAATCTACCACAGTGGCCCAGTGCGGGTTCAATGTCACATGTCCTTGAATTTTTAAGATTGATTCTTTGCCGGTTTCTTCACGATGTTTTCCTTTACCGTTTTAAGAGCGAGTGTTAAATCCGCACATAACTTAAGAAACTCAGTGGTCAGCGGGATTCGAACTCGGGTGCATCGGATCGAAAGTCGTTCCTACTGAGCCACACTCGCTCTCGGAGCGCTGTGAGCTAACCCAATGCTCCCTATTTTTCTTGTAATATTTATGTGAGATTTGTAACTAAGCTTTATTGGACGTTATTTCTTACCGATTAGATTACATAATGATATGCAACTGTCATTTATACAGTGCATTTTTACCGATATGATAAGCACCACGCCTGCCCATAACAATTGCAGTGCCACCCACAACCATTAATACCCTAAAAAGCACTGCGTAGCACTGCATTGCGTTCATCTCCCCGAGACATCAGATATTAGGTGTCAGATATAATATGCTAAATGATATAATATGATAAACCAGAATTACTAAGATAATTTTTATATTTTAATGTAGTTTTAAGCGTGTATAATATTATTTTTAATAGGCCAGACTTAGCTCAACCGTCATCAAAATTAAAAGCAAGATATCTGACCGCTCATGGAGTACCGAAGGAAATATATTTGCTAAATTATTTCCACGCAAACACTCAAACCACTCAACAAAAATAACACTCAATCAGCCAATCACAACCACAATCGCTATTACCATTAAAATTATTACTTTCGTAATTAAAAATTAAAATGCGTCCATTACGGTGCGTACCGTAAAAGATTGGATGTGAAATTTATGATCGACTTCACCCACTCCATTGTACCGGCAATTTTCTGATTTCAATTAAAATTTCAATATATGGTAATGAATCATGGGGAATATTGTAAAAGCTCGGGCGTTTCATTATTAATTCCTAGTTGGTGACTTAAGGGGAAGTTGTACCAGATTTTTTAATTTTTTAATCATACAATACGTAATAGGTATTATAAACGCGAAAGTTACTACGAATGTTTGGATATATGGTCTTTCACGCTTCAACGGCTAATCGGATTGGGATGAAATTTAGTATGGAGGTAGTTTATACCCTGGATTAACACATAGGCTACTTTTTATCCCGGGAAACCGTGGGTGAAACCGCAGGGCGCAGCTAGTCTGTTATATTTTGGGGCTTTTGTACATTATTTAATACATGTCAGCCCCATCGTATATGCTAATGCTATAATAAAAAATTCTATCAGTTACACATAACTGAAAATAGATGAAAATAAACCCACATTACGTTCCCGCCAGCCCTATTAGTAAATTATTGACATACACACCAATGTAGCATAAATGGACCAATGAGGAGATCTTAGGGCCCCACATTTTGACGTCACTTGCAAATATTGATTTAAAACGATTCCAATTTTCATTTAATTATTTTATTGACGCATGATGCAGTAAAATTTTTAAACATTTTTTATTATTAACAGTATACAATAATAAATCGATTCATGCATTAAAAAAATACATGCATATTCCCTACTTCATTAAAAAATATGTGAGATCCTGAAATAGGACAAATGCTACGGGGTGCAGCTAGTAGAATTGATATTTCACACCGTCCTTCCCTTAATCCACGCCAGCTGGTATATCGGAAGAATAGCCGCACATCGAGTGTTAAATGGCGAACATTACTCCGGCTCCGAGAATATTTCACGGCTTAGTGGCTGGAGGGTAGAGGTAGAGGTGTTTGCTTTGGGTCCTTTCATAAGACCTAAGGACTGTACAGTTTATAGCGAGGACATAAAAATCATGGGAAACAAGTAAAATAAAATACCTAATTCTATTTATTATACTTTTTCATACAAAATTCAAGCATGACCATTTTATTAATTTTGCGTAAATAATCGCTCGTAAACAGTTCAATACGCATAAATTTAGGCATTTCTACGATTCAGTGAACAAGCTTGTATTTTGTATGAAAAACTTGCCGTAACGCTATAGTTATAGTAACCTATTGCTGATCAATAATAAAATACTATAAACTCTTTTGATTATTTCTAGGACATGTCGGTTTCCTCACGATGTTTTCCTTCACCGTTTTAAGATCGAGTGTTAAATCCGCACATAACTTAAAAAAAATTGTGGTTCGGGCCCAACGGGATTCGAATTCGGGTCCGTCGGACCGAAAGTTCTTCCCACTGAGCCACTCACTCTCAAAAATATCAAATTCAATATTAAACAATATCTACATTCATTTTTCCTTTATCACAACTTCAACAGCAGCCTAGAAAACTCTGCAAAGAAACGGTGTTTAGCTCAAAAACATTTCGTACGAAAATGTACGATCTTGTAAAATTTAAGACATACCAATTAAAATTAATGAGCTGCTTAACGAAATCGCTGTTTTTGGAAAGTTCAAGCGACATTAACGAGAAGTTTGATGTTATAATTTATTTTAAATTCTTTGCTGAGATTATGACAAACAAATTTTTTACAACTAATAAAAATAACAAAGTTCAACAAACCAGTATAATTATTTTGTGTTTTGAAAAAACACCTTTGGCGTTGGAAACTTTTAGGTCGCATATTTACTGGTGGTAGGTTTCTCGTATGCGAGAGACCGTCTGGGTAGGTACCACCGCTTTGCCAGTAATTCAGCCGCCAAGCAGTAGCGCTCAAGTATTACTGTATTCCAGTTTGAAGGGCATTGTAGCCAGCGAAATTACTGGGCATTATGAGACTCAACAGCTAATTGTCTTAGGGTGACGAGCGCAGTGCAGCGCCGCGCAGGATTTTGCAAAACAAAGTTCTGGGTGGTGCTATTATTGTTATGGGCTGGCGTATTGCTTACCATCAGGCAAACGACCAGCTCGTCTCGTCAAGCAGTTAAATAAAAAAAAAGACGTGTGGCACTCGGAGACTGCCGCGGTAAAGCTATTGCATAGCATTCGGAGTGGGGGGTGTTAGGTTATTTTCGTTACGGAATTTCTGGATTCGGTCTCCACGCCAAGGCCCGCGATAGAAGCTATGCAATAGCTTAAAAATTTTCTTTTCATAATCTCTATTATGAAAACAAAAATCAAAGATCAGAAGTTTTAAATCTAGCTTTTAGTGCTGTTTCATTTCATTTCTATACTAGTTTAATAAAGAGGTAAAATTGTAAGTATGTTTGTAGGAGGTAATATCTGGAACTACTGATCCGATATTGAAAATTCTTTTACTGCACTACCCTAAGTAACATAGGCCGTCATTATGCCGCCATTATGTCACAGAAAATGAACTCGCGGGCGGTTGCTAGTCTTTATAATAGATCCAGTGTTATAGAATGTTAAACGAAAGAATAAATACTCTTTTAAACCGACTCCAAAAAAGGAGAAGGTTCTCTATTCGATTGCATTTTTTTATGTCATTCATAAATCGATTTGAAATATTTTGCGTTGGGTTCAGTATAGTTACGGAGTGGTCCCATATAAATTTCATCGATACTTGACCTTGGACTTCGAAGATACATTGATGTCGGTTTTTTTGTTTGAAAAAACGTTTACTTGTTAAGCCTGCCGCGACGTCTTTTGATGTTCTGTGGCAACCACGTGGATGTGGTCGTGGCTCATAGTTTGTCCGACATGTGTCAGACGTGTCTGGCCTATTTCCACTTCAGGCTTGCGGTTTTTCGTCGAACTGACTGACTTCTACTAAAGTACATTTTCCTTAAATCAACAAATCGACATAATAGACAATAAATATAAGTGAAATCTTTTTAATCCTAATATATTTTTCATAACCCAACCATAGAGATCGTTCTCTACGAGCTGAACCGATATTGCATGCTATACCTCTGTTAGGTACAGTGCGGGACAAGAAATGTGGCACATCGTAGGTAGAAAGTTTTTTTTATAATGTATGATTGCAAAGAATAGTAAAGATTCGAGACGAGTATTTCTTTCAGTTTTAAAAACGTTTTACGTAGGTACTTCGCAAAAGTAGATGTTACAATATTTTTTTTTAAATAAACAATTTTGTCGTCTTATTTTATATTACTCATGTTATTTCAAATAAACCTAATTTTGGGAATACATTTTTCTTACGCACTGATTTATTACCTTGTGGCGGTTCAGTAAGGGATTGTATGTTATGTAATGTGTTATGGGAATCCTTATTACACCCTGGGTCTCTTTAAGACAAGAGTTAATATGCACCTCATGGGCCAACATGCTGCACCTTAGACCGCAACTTATATTACCATCACTTACCATCAGGTGAGTAGTACTCAAACGTGAGCCCATTTCACCACTAGAAACCGGCCAAGTGGGAGTCGGACTCGCGCACGAAGAGTTTTGTACCATTATCTGTAAAAACGGCAAAAAATCATGTCTGTTGTATCGAAGCCCCACTTAAATATTTTTTTATTCTAGTTTTTAGTATTAGTTGTTATAGCGGCTACAGAAATTATTATTATTATTATTATTAAACTCTTTATTTCAGGCAATATTAAAGTACAACAAAGTAAAATTAACAGAGGCCCATAGATATATACCTTACAGACTAACATACATACAAAAATATAAAATTACATTAAATAAACCACACAACTTCACAGGGTTCAAATATTTCGCTCCTTCCCTGTATCTCCGGTATACTACTCCTACAGGCCAGAAGTCAGAATTCAGGAACAGTCCCTTATGCACCGCTGGAACTTGGAGCCTATAGGACTTAAATTCAGTGGTCCTAGTCGACTCCAGCCTCGACAGTCGCATTGCTATCTGTCCCTGGATCCGTCCATAAAGCGTTTCTATGATGTACTTCAACACTTCATCCCCTGATGTTTCGGGGTTCAAGCGGGAGAGGTAGATGGATACTGTAGGCTCCACAGCACGTAGTGTAGACGCCGTGAGCGGGGCGGTGCCACGTAAATACACCATGTGTGAAAATTTCAACTGTCTATCTATCAGGGTTCATAAGATACAGCCTGGTGACAGACTGACAGACAGACAGACGGACGGACAGCGGAGTCTTAGTAATAGAGTCCCGTTTTACCCTTTGGGTACGTATTCCTAAAAATGGAAATATTTTGTGAGGCTTTACAAAATAATTATTTATCACCTAAATCAAATACAAAACCTACCATGAATCAGATAATTTGACCTTAATACTGGATAGAAAATTCATGCCACGGTGCGGCGTGCCATTTCCCTATCCTGCTCTGTACCGACAGCGACGGTTCAATAATATTTGCCCGTATCTAGTTTATTGCTTCAATATTGATGCGGTTTGCACAAACAACCGTACTTAGATATTAGATACATAATTTAATATCTTAGACGCTAGAGTACACTTATATGAGTTGCTGATATTTACCACATCAGTAGTATTAGGTACATAATATAAGAAAAATATTTTTCACCTTGTAAGTCTGACCGTTTGTATAAGTTTCGATATTAGTTGTGTAAAATTCAATAGTTCTTCTCTGTTAGTCATTATGTCTCCATTTTCATTCTGGAGTTTGAAAATGGCTTTCTTTCCCGTACTCATTTGCAGTTTCAAACGTCTTCTACCTCTGATCCTTTCTAGTGCTATTGCAACAAGATTGTCATCGTGTTTTCTTAGATCTTCTCGGATACAGCGACGAATATTGTTTTGTAGCTGAGACAATTGTGTTATGTCAATATTACTGTCACTGTTTAATTGGCGTCTCTGATCGATTAAACACAGAGTTTCTGCTGTAAGTTTTGTATTTGTATACTTGTTTGCGGGCAATAAAATTGTTGCAATATTCATTTCATTTTGTTTCGTTTCGTTCCGTTCCGTTCCGTTCCGTTCCATTCCATTTCATTTCTTGTCATTCATTTCATGTTCGTTAAAGTCACAGATTGAAGAGCAGAGAAATCTATAAGATCGTATTAGAAATAAGATCAAAGTGTAGTTATAAATTTAATTCCAGTCCCAATAAGGGATCGGACGACTTTTTAGAAAGTGTTTTAAATGAACTATAATGAATATACATAGCCACGAAAAATACTATTTTAATTAAATAAAAAACTAGCTCGTAAAGTACCTAAAACTATGTTTAAATATTATGTTTCAAATATTGCCGCGCAAAAGGTCACGTCAAAACTTGTGACGTCATATGAAGGTAGAAAAGGACATACTTCGAAATAAAACTTGCAAAGGGATTTAAACACGTTTTGTGAAGTTTGGGGACTAAATTGTAGTAAATGGAACGAAAAAATTTGCAAAAGTACATTGAAAAGCAAAAACTGTTACGACAATCATATATCAATAAATACCAGCTTGACTCACGGCATTTGCCTTCAAATGACGTCATGCGCTGTGATTGTTGTTTCGTTTGAGATGAAGAACAGATTAAGAATGTCAGAATTATTAGATTTATTTATTGATATAAAAATATAAATCATTGTTATTTCACAAAAATATTGATTGGATGATCTTTCTGGTTCGACGAACATTCGTTCTAACTACATTTTAGTTTTTTTCTCGATTACTGTCCGATCCCTTATTTATACACTTCTGCTTCTACGCCACTATCTAACCCAAACCCAGTCATTTTGTCGTCACAACTGCTCTCCACAAAGCCGTATACAAAACACGACTGAGCAATCCGTTATACGGCGATACCCTATATTGGTATTGAATCTGTGATACGGCGATACGGCATTTGCATATGACTTGATGGGTAACCACATGAAGGATTTCGGCGCTCTGAATATGGATGCGAGGCGGTAGATTTGAAACTGTAACTAAAGCGATACATAGAAATATATGGGAGAAGAAGAAACTATATTTGGGCGAGTGAAAAAAAATTCGTTAAGTTGTTTTTTTACACGTGATAGGTCTTTCGTATATGGAAGGCCGTCTGGGTAGGTACCACAGCTTACACACCACCACACACACAGCGCTGGATTGCGATTCACATCGAGACATCAGATATTAAGTCTCATATGGCCAGTAGTTTCGCTGGCTACAATGCCCTTCAAACCGGAACACAGTAAAGCTTGCGCAATACTGCTTGGTGGCAGAATAACTGGCAAAGCTGTGGTACCTGCCCAGGCGGCCTTCCGCATACGAGATACCTACCACGATTGAAATAATTATGAATATTAATTATACATTTATTTTTATATGGGTCAATAAAATGAGATAATCGTGAATCGTCACTCAATGGGAGCCTCAAGACGGGCGGAGACGACGTGGCTGGCCTCGGAAAGGGTGGCGTGACGATCTCAAAACCTCCCAACCCGGATGGATGGAAGTGGCTGTGGACAGAGATGTTTGGAGGGAGTTGGGGAGACCTTTGCCCAGCAGTAGGACACAATAGGTTGATATAATAATTTATAATATTGTATATAGGTACATGTTTATAAAAGGATTTCACCTACAACACACTATACTGAAACCAAATAATTTTTATTTATTTATTTATTCAAATTCAAATACAACTATCATTACAGGAATTTCCCAATTCAATAGTGTATGTCAACATTACAATTCATTTACATCTAAAATAGTCAATTATATAATTAATTTACATCTACATTAGTCAAAGTACAAACATTAATTATTTTTATCATAACATATTTCAAATAGTATTGCTGTTTTAAATTCAGCAACTGAATATATAAGTAGGTATGTCTATTTTGTCAGCAACACGATTTAATAAATGCAACATATGTATCAATGGCGTCTTAGCTAGTAAACTAGTCCTTGCGTAGGGCACCGCGAACAGCCGCGGCCGTCGCCGCTACGCCACGCACCTGTCCGGCACACATAGTCCCATCCTTAGCAATATGTCCGGATTCGAGATATAGCCTCGGAAAAACCTCATCATATAATATGCGAGTGCCAAATCCCTCCTTGTTTCCAGTTTGTTGTATCCAACCATGCCTAAAACGAACAGTTATATAATATATTTCCTACATGAATAAACTTATATCATCTCGACACAGTTCTCTTAGAACAAGTTATAAGCCTCGATGCGGTTTCTGCGGATTTATCAGTTTATCCGAGCCGAGCACCGATAGCCAACTGTGACAAGTTTGTATCTACTTTTAGCTTTGAGTGCACAGTTTCAGCGAGAAAGCTGGATAAAACCACTTTGGACTTTTATATTGATTTAATGCACTATTCAACAGAAAATCATAAAAACTAATAAAATAAAAGGCTAAATAATTTAAAAACTAAAGGAAACTAAACTAAAAAATATTAAATACTATGTACTATGGGTATCGTTTAAGCCAACTGAATTGCCTACAGATAATTCAACCGATCGATGCCCGTTCAAAGCTTGTCAAGAAAAATATATTTTTCAACAAAAATCTTGTTTTCTATTTTGTCACGTTGGTATAACTGAGCCAGGACGACCTCTACGATCGTTTGGCTGCTCCTTCTGTAACAATGCTTTACAAAAATAGCACATCATCAAAAACGTCGCTGGTTCAATCACAAACTCATTACTTCCACCTATCAACACGTCCGCAGCGCGTTTTAATTTTCCAACAATGAAAGTCACAATCAACCTCCTAAAAATAAACCTTTCATCGGGTCTGGATCAAAACTGCCGAGTCACAGTCTAAAAAAAGATTCAATTTATCAATACAAAAGAACATTATTACGTACTGGAAACGCAACATAGGGCACGCGTAAAAAATTACGTCAGCGCTTTTGTCCGGGGACCCGTTATTGGGCCCCTTTTTAGGGTACTATAACCTGAAAGTATAAAATGGGAATTTGGGAAAGACTGGAGTATGTTATGGGAAGCATTTTAACAAAAAAAACCGACTTCAATGTATCTTCGAAGTCCAATATCAAATATCGATGGAATTTATATGGGACCACTTCGTAGCTATACTGAACTGAACGCAACATTTTTGAAATCGATTTATAAATGACGCAGTTCTGAGGTAACAAACATTAAAAAAAACATACAATTGAATTGAGAACTTCTTTCTTTTTTTAATTCGGTCGGAAATAGGAATTTGTTGCCACAAAAGTAGGAAAAGTGGGTGCTTCAATTATAACACTATTATGCAATGCATTAAGCGTAGTAAGAGTAATATTATCAAGTAATATCAAATATAACTCAGTCGTGATTTAGGCAGGGAGGGGCAGGGATTTACAAGAAAGTTATTTAAGTTTAAGTTTATGTATTGACAATAAAATTCCGAAATGTATAACGGAGCTCACAGAAAGTAGATTTAAATTGCGTGTGTAAAATATTATAATGAAAAAAGGATACGATACAGTTAGTAAAAAATTACATAGAAGACATAGATGCATGGAACATTTCGCTTCTGCCAAGCAGCAAACTGGCACATAAGAAACATAACATAATACCTATTGTCAAAAACAAACATAAAATATTGTAAGAAAAGTACAAAAAAAATGTGTTTTAGTATAAAACCAAATACAATGAATATAATTATTATTTAATTAATAATTTTAATATAAATAAATTTACTAACTTAAAAATTGTACGACAAAATTTCAAAACGGAGTTCACTTTGATTTAAGTATCTTAACACTAGGAAGTAATAAGGAATAAGGAACAAGAAATTACAAAGAGAAGTCTTTTTCATTTATATCATGTCCAAATCTGAGTTCGTCAAGTTGAGAGTTGCTGCTTAATGTAATGCAAGGGAACAACCTGCCATATCTTTTATGCAAAGTGAAAAGTTTACGCATAATGTACGGAACCCGAAGATGGCGCAAATTCCCAAGTGCGTAAAGTTATTTCCCTTTTTTGGGATTTACGACCGAATTTTACAGCCGGGACGTATGGCCGTCAGTGATAGGTTAATACCACGGTTTACACTAAATATAATTAGGTTAGCAGCAACGTTAGAGTGTATTACACGCCTTACAATTTAAGTAATAATTGACAAACTACTAAAAATAAAAATATATATTTAATTTGTATAAAAGGTAACGGTTGTTTCGTGTCTGAGTGTTGTGGGACCATGGTTCTCATAGTTCTTGGGTCCCTAGATACAGGGAATCCTAGTTAGGAACCAAGATTTATGTATGGGACCGATGGGCACATTAGAAAAAATATGAACGGTAAATAATGTTATGTATACAGTACATTTTACACAAAATAGTAACAAACGAAATGCAGTCAGCGTTCTTGGCACATTGCCTCACGGCCACCAGTTGTTTATACTTTTTTAGTATTATATGATATAGTATCCTTAAATATATATTTTAAAATAAATAAATACTGTATTTCGGTTTGAAGGGAACTAGACAGCAAAATTACTGGGCATTATGGGACTCAACAGCTAATTGTCTCAGGGTGACGTGAGCAGTGCAGCGCCGCGCAGTATTTTGCAAAACTAAGTTCTGGGTAGTGCTGTTATTGTTATGGGCTGGCGTTTTGCTTACCATCAGGCAAACGACCAGCTTGTCTCGTCATTCAGTTACATAAAAAACATTGTTTAGCAACAATGTTATCGATAAAGCCAATCTGAGTAGGTACCAATTAAAGTTATTTATATCTTGTACTTGGTAATTTGCCCTAGCTGTGCAATAATTGTCAGTAATAATCAGCACTAGCGGGTGTACGTAATATCTCGGCACATCCGCCTACAAGATGGCCGCCGGATGTCCGCCGCTTGGATCTCGCTGAGTCAAGCTTCTACTCTAACGTTATTGTATTTTGTGCCTAGACTTTAAATAAAGCCTTTGCATTATTACTTGACATTTAATTTACTTGACAATGAAATGTGTCTTGTTAAGAAGGTTGCGATACTCATTGGAATAATATGAAAAGTTAGTACAAATATGGATGTCAGAGAAGACAGGGCGTAGAGTAAAATTTTTACGCAATAGGCGGTGAGTCGAAAAGAGATATTTTATTAACGGACTTCAATAAAGGAGAAGGTTCTCTATTTGATTGTTTTTTATGTTTGTTACCTCAGAACTCCGTCATTTATGAATCGATTTGGAAAATTCTCTTTCCATTTCAATTTTGCGTTGGGTTCAGTATGGTGTTTGTCTGCGAAGTGGTCCCATATAAATTTCATCGATATTTGACCTTGGACTTAAAATATACATTGAAGTCGGTTTTTTTGGTAGATTTATCTAACGTTTGCGTTAACGTTTTACGTTTTAACGTATACGTGTAAAATCTTGACTTATTAACTAACGCCCGCGACTTTGTCCGCGACTACACAATAAAAGCCTATGTCATTAGGCGATAGTATAGCTTTGTATCAGCGAAAGAGTTTATAGAATCGGATCACTAGTCCCAAAGATTATCTCATACAAACATACATACAACTTTACCTCAGTATAATATTAGTATAGATTTAATACCTGTCTACTAAGTACCCGTAGTTTGTTATTGCAATAAAACATTTCTTATCTTACTTATTTGCCAAAATATATATTTTTTTTTTATCTGACTGGGTCAGCGTTTGACCACGATCTCACCTGATGGGAAGCGACGATGTGGTCGAAGATGTAGCACGCTTACCTAGTAAGTACTTGTTCACTCTTGACGTTATACAAGTTGAAGTTACACAAGTGCTAGATTTGCCTGTCGAAGAAAGAAAGAAAGATAAAAAGAAAGAATATACATTTAATCAAGACAGATACACGCAACATTACATTAAACCATATTATTATACACATAATAAATAATACTATACGATACATAATAGGGGATCGGACGACTTTTCAGAAAGTGTTTTAAATTAACTACAATGAATATATATAGCCATGAAAAATACTATTTTAATTAAATAACGCTCTAAAAGTACCAAAAACTATGTTTAAATATTATGTTTCAAATATTGCCGCGCAAAAGGTCACCTCAAAACTTGTGATGTCATATGTAGCTAGAAAACGACAAACTCTTCGAAATAAAACTTACAAAGAGATTCTAATACGTTTTGTGAAGTTTGGGGACTATATTGTAGTAATAGAACGAAAAAATTTGCAAAAATACATTATACGCTAATACGCTTTGCCAGTTATTCAGCCGCCAAGCAGTAGTGCGCAAGCATTACTGTGTTCCGGCTTGAAGGGCATTGTAGCCAGTGAAATTACTGGGCATTATGAGACTCAACAGCTAATTGTCTCTGGGTGACGAGCGCAGCGCAGCGCCGCGCAGGATTTTAAAAAACAAAGTTCTAGATGGTGCTGTTATTGTTATGGGCTGGCGTATTGCTTACCATCAGGCGAACTACCAGCTCGTCTCGTCATTCTGTACCATAATATACACGGTGAAATTGAATTCGATATTTTTGCGAAAAGTATGTACTCAGTCCATGCTATAGAATGTTTATACACCATTCAATAAATATAAAAAAAATACTTTACAACATAAAACTAGTAGTTATAATAAACAACATTATTTCAATTCGTGACATATGCCCTGCGACATGATAAATACCTTCTGTCCAAAATCCGACTAGTGCAACCGCGTTACAGAATAATTAATAGTACAGTAACCGCGCTGAGTAACAATAACTATCAACCAATAAAATACGAGAACTACGCGCGTTGGAACCGCCCCTTTCTTTTATGCACCTCTGATGCGCCCGCGCGCGCTACCCCGCTCGCCTCATGTCTCATGCGAAAAAATAATTAGTAGGTCAGTCGGCCAAACTCTGTCAAGGGATTTACAGTACTCGCTTGTCTTTCCCGTTTCCGCGCGTGAACGCAAAAATGACGTCGCGTCGTCATTATAATTTTTCAAACGTCGAGTGGTTGGATATGGTGCGCTTTTACGCGACTTGTGACGAAATCGGAATGCATCCATTCCATTTTCGTCGAACGCAAGCGCTACATGAGACTGATCCGCAATCTCGCATTGCCTTTTGCCAGTGGCTCAATGATAATCAAAACGTAAACATTTTGTGGACTGACGAGTCAACGTTTACGCGAGTGCTTTTAATAAAGTGAAAAGAAACACAGACACCCTTCGTTCTCTTAAAGAGAATTTGCAAAAACGTGCGAGACTTTGTATTGAAGTGAACGGACAACATTTTGAACAGTTGCTTCAATACAGATAGTAGGTAGTTAAAATAATAGGTAAGTGTATGATTTAAATCACTGTAAATAGTACTGATTCCATTTTTTTAAATACGCCTGAACTACTTACTTGCCGTGCCTCTACTTTTTTATTGTTTCAAATCAATGTAGGTACCTACTTATCTACCTACTCTGAGCACAGTACCTATTTTTAGTTCTTTGTATTTGTTACTGGCCCAATTGTAAGTAATTCTGACGGTCCTAAGCCCGATAAAAAGTATGAAGGGAAAATTGGAGTCATTGTTTAATTTCTTACCTACTAATAAAGATAAAAGATAGCCGCGCGGTGCCGTCAGTCGGCTACCCCCGCTTGGACCTTGAAGCGGAGCGGGCGTTTGTTTTGTAGGTATCAGCTGACCGCGTGGCATTAGGTAGGTACCTACGCTCAGACGGCGCGCGGCGCGTCTGTCGTCCCCGCGTAACGTGTTTAGTGAAATCGACATTTCAGATAATTGTCAGTTATTTTACGTTTCTTTTTTTTCAATTTTTTTTATTTAATTTGTCGCTACGTATTTATTCTAAAGCCTGGACTGAGTACATACTTTTCGCAAAAATATCGAATTCAATTTCACCGTGTATATATATATATATACAACGTGTAACATAAATGTGTAGTAATAATTAAACCACGCATATAGAAGCTTATTAATAATTCAAGTCCAAGTGCAAATCACCAGAAACTTTTTAAAATCACAAGATATGATAATTTAAACATTTCTGGTAATCAAGTTCATTTCAACCCTAACAATCAGCTGATAAAGAGCAATGAACTTGTGACAAAGAATATTAGTGCGCCGCGTGTACAGATCTGACAAACAAATTTTATCTTCAGTTAGCAAAGCCAGCTGTCCTACCAACCTTACTTTACAACTAACTTTCAAGCAAACTGCTTTTTACGCGACTCCCCAAAAAAGGAATATAATGTTTTCGGGGTTAATGTATGTGCGTTTTTTTATTACAAAATGCCTCAACAGATTTGGATGTATGGGGTATCCTCGGAATCCTTAAATCATCCCAAGTGATAATGTTTTTGGCAGGGTATTTTTTTATTTTTATTAATGCTTACTTATTAATTACAGCATTAAACATCATCGCTCCAATTAACATTCAGGAATAAGGATCTAATCAGTGTAAACGCCTAATAAGAGCGAGCATGGCTGATGTTCTTAAAAAATACGTGAGGTCACCAACCACCGTAGGAATAGGATGTAAAAAACATCATGCATGAATTTCAACAGTAGGAATGTAATAGGCTGATAATGATGATTAAGACATTTCCAACATTTGATTTCATTGCATAGTAAAAGAGTGTTCGTAAGTCAGTAATCAATAAAGCGTCTTTACTTAGTCAGTTTTCAGAAATAAACCTGTTTAATCTTTGACAAAACGCGGCAAACACTAAAGCTATCAAACATTCGCCGCCGCTTCATGATTCGCTAGCCTTGTTTCGTATTGCACCAATCATAAAGATGTAATCCTAATAAATAATAGCCGCTGCTCCTCATTGGTCGAGCGGCACAAACAAAGTTACCTTCTAACGCCGCCCCATAAAACTCCACCGAAGAGGACCGTTTTCGTTTCGGAAATTCTTTTTAGGTTATTTCTGAATATGAATTCTAAGACGTCAAGTTGGATAAAAATTTGAAACTAATCAAGGCAAGGCTAAGTCGGGTACGTTCGCGGAGATTTTTTTGTATACCGGTTCCGGAACATGCAAAAAAACTATGGTAAAAAAAACTTAAACCTATGTTTTTATTATGGTTTTAATGCATTCAAATCTGTCCAGGCAATAAGAAGTAATGGTGGAATAAATAAATACATACATACGTAAACCCTGAAATACTCCTTTTTGGGCAGTCGTGTAAAAATGTGGAAATACCCTTTTTTACGAGTGGGTTCCGGAACGGAAACGACCGAGTCCGAAGATCCGTTCAGTATGAAATTCCGGTATTTGAGACTCGAAATCAAGCCCTTGTAAAATGTTCGGCGTTTTCAAAGACAGAGCGCCTAGGCCACAAAACAGATAAATACAGAAGTTAATCTCATGTATGTACTTTTCATACATTTCATACCGGACGGCGCAGGAAGTTTTTGGGAGGAAAATTGATTGATTTAAAAATATAACTGTACACGATATCGACATAATTTTTTCGCAGTTACTATTATAACTGAATAAAGTTGTTTTGAAGACAAAACAAATGCGATTAGTTTACATTAACATCTTCCTCATTAGATTATTGAACACAAGGCTAACACAGCTTATACTACAATAAATATCTAATTTTAAATTGTAAAAATATGACAAGGCTACAAACTTATGTTCGCTTGTTCGGCGCAGGGCTGGGGGCTGGGGCGCTTACCTACCTACCTAACTATTTTGTGTTACGTGAAAACAAACCATCAAAATACAAGCAAATACCTACTTACCTCTCTGAAACAACTGGTAGCTTAAAAAACGACAATTCACCGTTTAATGTTGAATTTAAACAACCGTCCACCAAACAGTTATAATAACCTATTTTTCGTTGCTCCATTTTTGCACAAAAAAGTTCACAGACGCGTGTCTCAAGCGGATGGCACTCGCATCCCAACTGTGCCCAGATATCGTGTCTGTGAGCGGTGTCTATGTGTGCGTTGCTCGAGCGCACTTTGTATGTATGTAGATTTCTGTACTAATCTGTTTTGTGCCTAGGCACAAAGTAGCTCGGTCAATGACCCGTACTACCGCGACTAGGCCACAGCTTGTTAGGATTGTCCAAAATAATTCAAATAAATAATTTTTAAACTTTGTATGGAAAATATAATAGTGTTTTTTTGGTTGTATATTCTGCCCAATGATTCATGACTAGATACCCATACACACCTTTCAGTATTACTACACATTAATGTTATTCCCTGTATATATATATATATATATATATATATATATATATATATATATATATATATATATATATATATAATGAGAAGAGCCGAAGACCGGGCTCAGTGGCGTTCGTTGGGAGAGGCCTATGTCCAGCAGTGGACGAATACAGGCTGATGATGATGATGATGATGATACTATACATATAACAGAAAAAGATAATACATGTAATAACATATACCTAATAAATACATAATATAATTATAGTGTAATGAAACGTTGCGCGATGTCAGGAAAAGGCTCCGATTCAGCATAAAACTAAGGTAATAAATACCTCAGTACTGATTTTCACCCGGAACCTATGACCGTGACATCACGAACAGTCAGATAAGAGACGAATACAACATAAATACCTACATAAACAAATATATAACAAAAATAAACAAAATATACACAAAGGGCCCTATTAATAAACGGTAAATAATTAATTTTTAGAAAAAAACAATAACCGACTTCAATGTATCTTCAAAGTCCAAGGTCACATATCGATAAAATTTATATGGGACCATTTCGTAGCTATACTGAACCCGACGCAAAAATAATTTTTCAAATCGGTTCATAAATGACGGAGATATGAGGTAACAAATATAAAAAAAATAATACAATCGAACAGAGAACCTCCTCCTTTTTTGAAGTCGGTTAATTAATAAAGAATGCTTAACATGTTTTGTCACTATTCAACTTCAGTTGAAACAAATATGTTAGAAAGAGACAACATAAACAAGAACAGTCGGTCAAAAACCTACCTACATGATCTACCTACCCATTGAAATAATAACCTACTTGTATATCAACAAAGCGTTGTACAGTCGCAGCCATAACTCAAGTCATCAGCCGGGTATGCAAGCCTCCGGGTCACGGAACGGTGAATTTGTTATACTTTGAACCGGGTGGGCTCTAGTCGACTATAGACAAAATACAGTAGGTAAAGTCCTGGAGACTGATAAACACGAGGATAGACGTACCAAAACCGGTTAATATTAGAATATTTGATAACTAGCTGCGCCCTGCGGTTTCACCCGTTGTTTCCCGGGATAAAAAGTAGCTAATATACTTTTACAGGATCTAAAGTATTAACTTACTAAATTTCATCAAAGTCCGTTCAGTCGTTTTTGCATGATTGAGTAACAAACTTCCATCCATCCTCACATTATTTCGCATTTATAATAATAGGAATAGGATATGAAGTAAATAGAATATGCTAACCGAGTCATAATAATGGCTAATCTGACATCAATTTTTTTTTTTTTATTTAACTAATTGACAAGACGAGCTTTTCATTCAACTGATGGCAAACAGTTGCGGCTCCACCACCGTTGTGACACTACGTTTACCCTGAGACAATAACCCCTAACCTGTAATAACTTAATAATATTTAATAATAATTTAGATGTAGGTTGTATTACGTATCAATTTTATCATGTCAAAATTTTTATTAAAGGTTTAATATTAAATTTGCATGCCAATGACGGTGATGTGTAGGACCAATTAATTATACTGTACCATCTTATAATGACCACATCAAAGCAAATATATTGAATTTGATTTGATTTGATTTGATTCGATTCGATTCGATTCGATTCGATTCGATTCGATTCGATTCGATTCGATTCGATTCGATTCGATTCGATTCGATTTGATTTGATTTAGTTTCATTTCATTTCAATTCATTTCATGTCATTATTTTAATTTCATATCATTTTATAAGTCTTAGTGCCCACAATGTCTTTCAAACCAGAATACAATAGTTTACCTACTAACTTTCTACACTATGTTTCACCGGCTTTGTTAACCGGATAATGCGGATGCACGGATGTAAACAATACCCACCGGGAATATTCTTTCGGGATATACGGGTACCGGTATACCTGTACCGGTTTTATCTACGTACCGGTTTTTATCGCAGACCTGTTCGTGCTTGTCGAAACACGACAAAGGAGAAAGAGATAAAGTAGAAGCTGTATATTCATCAACAATTTGAGCGTTTAGAAAGTTTTGAGAATAATTCATTTTATAACATAACAAAACAGACAATAAATCTGATGTATCTTTGAAGTCCAAGGTCAAATATCGATGAAATTTATATGGGACCACATTGTAGCTATACTGAATCCAACGCAATAATTTTCCAAATCGGTTTATAAATAACGGAGTTCTGATGTAACAAATATAAATAGTACAATCGGCCTGAGGACCTCTTCCTTTTGATGTCGGTTAAAAAATGGAAAAAGATAAATTATCTATACGTTTTAGGGTTCCGTACCCAAAGATCTGACCTCAATGTTCCACCGTCTACGCTACGAGGTAGCTCCAACAGTGTTCTGAAAATGATTGCATCCCGCTATGATTGTCCTATCCAGTGATACTGGATTGGTATTGTCACGGGCAGGACCAAATAATTTTACGTATTTTTCCACTACTAACATAGGTTAAAGAAAAAATGTTACTAACACGACTATGGATTTATCCGAAATAAATATAATTTTTTTAAGGTGTAAAACGGGACCCGGTTCCTGTCTGTCTGTCTATCACCATGAACCATCCGTATCTCATGAACCGTAATAGTTAGACAATTTAAATTTTAACAGATGATGTATTTCTGTTGCTGCTATAACAAGAAATACTAAAAAACAAAATAAAATAAATATTTAAGGGGGCTCCCATACAATAGACATGATTTTTTGCCGTTTTTATAGATAATGGTACGGAACCCCTCGAGCCCGACTTGCACTTGGCCGGTTATTTAAAAATAAAACTCAACTCAATTATCACATCACACTTCACACTAATATTACAAATGTGTTCATGGGTGTGTGTATGTTACCTTTTCACGCTGTAACGGCTTCACGGATTTGAGTGAAATTCGGAACGGAGATAGATTATACCCAGGATTAACGTATAGTCTTCTTTTGTCCCGGGAAACTGCGGGTAAAACCTCGGGGCACAGCTACTTAGTACATAGTTTTGTTGGACTTTATTTTGATCATAGAATAAGGAAGGTTATAATTGCAGTACCTAGGTTTAGACCGAGTAAAACGAATAAGTCCTTCATGGGCAATTGTGCACGTTATTACAATAAAATTCTGAAATGTATAACGGATCTCACAGTACTCGTAGATTCAAATTGCGTGTGAAAAATATTCTAATGAAAAAGCATACTATACAGTTAGTAATTACATAGAAGACAAAGATGCATGGAAGATTCAGCTTCTGCCAAGTAGCCGACTGGCACATAAAACAAACAAAAATGTTGTAACAAAAGTTAAAAAAATCCCCCTCTCTTTCTTGCCGTATCATCTGAGTAGTCTTTTTCCGATACAGTGGTAGAGTCATTGTAATAATTAGCATTGTAATAAAGCGTCTATGATGCCAGAAATGAATAAAAAACTTTTGAACTTTGAATTAGTACACGGATTTGTTTCAGCAGACAGCCTTACGATGAAAAAGCAAACGCCACAACCTTTTTACCATCTGTTCCTTTCTGTACCGATGTTGCTCTTAAACGCCAAGCGACTAAATCGTCCGAGGACTGCGTAAACATGTCGCTGAGCGGTCTGCAAACTGCACTCTCTCTGTAAACACGCATCGTGCAACCAACGGGCTTAAATGCTGCGTGCTTACTATAACAAGAAGTAGGTAAGCAGGATTGGGATCTAACGTGCTCTTATATCTAATATCTAATTTCAGAATTTGATTGTAAAAACGTACGCAATGAAGGACTTATTCGTTTTACTCAGTCTAAGCTAAAATGCTATCTAGCATTAAGTCCTCCATGTACAAACTGTTTTGTGCTAAAGTATATATAAATAAATAAGCCTAGGTACTGCAATTCTATCCTATTCTTTATTCTATGATACAAATTGAGACCACCAAAACTATGTACTAAGTAGCTGTGCCCCGCGGTTTCACCCGCAGTTTCCCGGAAAAAAACTGGTTATAAGCTATCTCCATTCCAAATTTCACTCGAATCCGTGGAGCCGTTAAAGCGAGAAGAGGTAACATACACACACTTACACATTAACTCACTTATTTATACTCGTATTATTAGTGTGATTAGTGTAAAGTGTGACGTGATGTGATGATATAACGTGTTTAGTTTTTTATTGATTAAGTTTTTTAAGTCACTTTCTTGTTTGTCTGTCTGTCTCTGTGTCTGTCGTTCCGGGTAAAATCTTGCAACTCAAATTTCGAGCACTTCCCAATTAGCTATCATTAAAAAATTGAAAAGTTGCCCAGAATACTTAGAAATTCAGGAAAAACTTAGTGCTTTCTTGCGCGTATGAAACAAAAAAGGACTAGCAGTAACTAGTAGACTACGACTGAGACTAGTAGAAACTGCAGCTAGTAGAAAAAAAAAGTGAAAACTGACTAACTATTTCGGACAAGCTAAACTAACAACGCAACCAGGCACAGTCATACGTTTCGCTGACATTTCATTACACAAATTACGCGAATAAACATGGCCGGACGTATAAATATAACGTGGCAAACGTCAGCGCTCGTGTTTATGTGGCATTCGTCAGAATAGCGAGCCTGCCGTCCATTACTAGGTCATACGCGACACATAAACTGAACTCCGACACACTGTTGTTAGACAAAACGCAATCACGACCTCATCTAACTCAGACTCAGAGATTATATAGGTACTCTACTCCGACAATACTTGAGGTCTTACTCGTGGCCTCTTATTTATTTTTATAGATCTGAGTAATGAGACGAGCGAGTCGTTCACCTGATAGTTAGCGCCATGCCTGCATAACAATTGCAGTGTCACCCAGAACTTTTAATACATTGAAAACACGTAGGACTGCATTGCGCTCATCACCCCGAGACATCAGATATAAAGTCTCATATGCCTAGTAATTTCGCTGACTACAGTGCCCTTCAAACTGGAACACAGTACACAGATTGGCGGCAGAATAACTGGCAAAGCTGTGGTACCTACCAATACGACCTCCCGCATACGAGAGACCTACCAATATGCCCAGTAATTTCGCTTCACTTGCATGAAAGTTACCAATAACAGCAATGGAACAAAGTGAATGCACACTCCTCACGCTTTCGGTCGAATTTTTCATCCTCAATAAGTCAAACGACGGCTTACCTATGGAGGGTCCGAAAACAATCACTCCATGTGGAGAAGCGACAGCAATATGGACCTCACGGTCTGGACAATAAATAAATTAGACCTAATCCCTCTGGCCCAAAGGTGTGGCACCATAAATACGGACCCTTCCGGAGTGGGACGAGAAAGAGGTATTTATTGGTGGAAATAGTTGTAGATTTTTGGAATTGATTTTTCGATTGGAACAGTGGTTGCAGGCTTCAGCGCGGTGTTTTAATGATGTCCCTCGTACAGTGAGCACCTCCATTCTTCGTTTTAGACTTGCTTTTTTGTTTTTACAACTGAGGGACAAGGTGAGTAGGTTGTTCACCTGATGGTAAGCAACACGCCACCCAGGGCGTCCGGTAATTGCTCGAAACAGTGTACTTCAAGTCCAAACACAGGAACTGTTGCAACAACAAAAATATATGTCTTTTTTATTAATTGTGGGCTTGCGTTTGACCGCTATCTCACCTGTTGTTAAGTGACGATGCGGTCGAAGATGTAGCACGCTCGCCTAGAAGAAACCTGTTCAGTCTTGTCTTAAAGACACCCAGATTATAGTTGTTAGGAAACACAGATACCGGCAGAGAGTTCCAGTCCTTGGCCATTCGCATTATGAAGGTCGAAGCAAATCGCTTGGTACGAGCAGGATTAACACGACTAGTTTTTAATATTATAATTTGTATGTTAGTCTGTAAGGTATATAATATATAATATGGGTCTTAGAATTACTTTAGTCACTAATGTAACTGTTGTTTTCTTAAGTTACCTGAAATAAAGAAGTAATAATAATAATTAACCATAAACGGATGACAGCTTGCCGTACGTCTGGTCATCCGGTGTTAGAAAGGGGATGGCGGAATAAGTTCATGTAATTCCGTCGCACACTCTCCGAAATGTATCCGGTTAAAGACCGATAAGCTGGCAACTTTGCGCCGATGTTCAAGACTGAAGCTTAGTCTTAACCAGCGCATCGTCACCAATGAGCTTTTTGGCTCGTCTTTCAGTGGTCTCCAAGGCTTCGGCTAGCTTTCCTGAAGTCTGAATTATGAACAACAACAACGACAAAAATCGCATTTGGTTTCTGGGCGCGGACTTCAATTTGAGTATGGAAAAGAAACGGGTATATGGGTACCAAGATTACCTTTTTTTGAGGTTCCGTACCCAAAGGGTAAAACGGGACCCTATTACTAAGACTCCGCTGTCCGTCCGTTTGTCTGTATGTCTATCTGTATGTCCGTCTGTCACCTGTATTTCTGTTGCCACTATAACAACAATAACTAAAAAAACAATAAAATAAATATTTAAGGGGGCTCCATTACAACAAACGTGATTTTTTGCCGTTTTTATAGATGATACTTAAATTCGTGCGTGAGTCCGACTCGCACTTGGCCCGTTCTTTTTAACCGACTTCAAAAAGGAGGAGGTTTACAATTCGACGGTATGTTTTTTTTTTTTATTTTTTTTTTATTTTTTTTTTGTGTGTTTGTTACGCGATTACTCCACCAATTATGCATCGATTTCGATGATTCTTTTTTTGATTGGTAGGTAATACTTCAAAGGTGGCCATATAAATTTTATCGAAATTCATTCAGTAGTTTTTGAAAAAAATAGCAAAAACAAAAAATATAAGTTTTAATCTTCAAGTCGGTTCTTGTTTTTTTCGTAACCAACTTTCTAAAGGTGGAGGTTTGTATTCGACTGCTTCACCTGCTTCACCCAGGGTTGACTTCCGGTGAGGGAACTCCTCAACGGTGAATAGTACAGACACAACATTTCATAAATGGATTTAACCATAATAGCCTGTTCTAAATTCCATCATGACATGGCAGATACACCCAGGATTGACTTCCGGCGAGGGAACTCCTCAACAGAGAATAAGACAGACATGAAATTTTTTTGTACATGTATTTAATTGTGAAAGCCCGGTTTTAACTTCGTCATGGTGTTGCTTCTAGATCATAAAAGCTTGTCTTTAAAAACTTTTTGATTTAATTTAATTAAAACTTGTTTTTCACTAAAAAGGGTAAAATAAATTATTTTTCAAAAAAAACTAAACCGACTTCAAAACCCAAATGGCACTCAAAAGTAAAAAATAAATTAATATAATTATCATAAGCGCTACTCAAAGTCGGTTTAGTTTTTTTTTTTAAATAATTTATTTAAGTCATGATAACTTAAGTAAAAAAATAAATATTGACATGTATTATGTATATAAGACGTTTAATAGTGCATTTTTGTGAATATTTACTAGATATGTTTTGACATTTGATTTCACTCCTGACTTGAAAAAAAAATTGAGAACCTTTTTTGAAGTCGATTAAAAAAAAGAAGAACATGTATCTATAATAACGAAATTATAGATAGAATTAATACGTTATGATACTGTCTGTGCACTTGCTCAATTGCTATGGATATATCTAAAAAAAATAATAGAAACATGCTTTAAAGTAAAAAACAACATTAAGAAACAGAAACAACAGAAGAACAAAGCCATGCCGTCAAACGACCTAGTCGTGTTTCGAGATGATCTTCGGTGAACCATCGGGGAGACGGGTCTGAGCAGCCGCTCAACTGCCGTCTCTAGATCAATGTACTTTATCTTAGGCCTCATCATCGCTTCACATCAGGCGAGATAGTGGCCAAACATGGATCTATAAAGCGTAAAAAAAAGAATAAAAAAAAATAAAGAAACAAACAATCAAGACGAATATATAAAGAACAAAAGAACCATTAAGTACCAGAATTCAGTACGATGCTACAATTTATTCTAAATGGTGAAATACGAGTAGGTACGTTTAAGAACTTCGTGTAAAATAAAACATTTTCAACTTTACAAAAAGATACGCAAGGTAAGAATACTTCAAAAACTTGAAGTTAAACATTAACAGTACCCAAGCCACAGTCAGAAAAAGAAAAAATTAAATCAACTTACCCAATTTGACACCGGAAACACGTGCAACTTTAATAAATAATATAAAAAGATAGACACGTAACACTTCACATAGTTCTCCTGCTAGTTCTTTCATGGACTTTGTCTCATGAACACCATTTGTATATAAATTTTTATTTTTATATAGTTTAGTATCTTTACAATAGAGTTTTTGTAGTTATAATTAAATTTTTATAAACAAAATATGTCAATAACAGTATTACTGTTAGCCTGTGTCGTCCCAGTTTTGGGCAAACGCCTTCCCCAATAACTTTCACGCTTCACAAATATATTAAAATAAGGAATTCATAAAAAAAAAAACATTTGTAGTCTCGCATTTAATATTTGAGTCTATTGGACTCATTATTCGAATACCACGCTACAAAGTTGGCAACGTCATATCTTATCTGCGATATTATCAAAGACGTGAAAGTTCCCTGCCATTCCAGAAATTAAAAAAATGCCGTGTTCATTATATTTTAGCAAGTTCCACTCCGTCTTGATGCTGCGTCTAATTAATTAAAAACGGTCATCCAGATGATAAGGGACAGAATTTATAAAGTTCTCAAGTAGGAAGCTAATAAGATTTTTTTCTGTGTAATGTGTAGGACCTTGACTTTTTGTATCTGACTTTTTATATTTACCAATAGCTGTGCTTCACGGCTTTTCGTAATAAAAAGAAGCGTAAAGTATGTCCTATTCCAGGACCTGTAAAATTACATCAAAATCCGTATAGTAGTTTTTATTAAGGAACTGAGTTATGAGACGAGAAAGTCGTTCGCCTGATAGTAAGCTCCACATCTGCCCATAACAATTGCAGTGCCACCCAGAACTTTTAATACCATTAAAAGCACTGCGTAGCACTGCATCGTGCTCATCACCCAGAGACATCAGATATTAAGTCACGTATGCCCAGTTTTTACGTGATTAAGTAACAAACATCCATCCATCCATTCACAAACACAAACTTTCGTATTTATAATATAAGTAGATAGTAGGATAGTTTTTTCATAAAGAGAGACTATATTTTCTGGTGTAAACCTTTATTTTAATAATGCTCAAATATTTTATAACAACTATAGAGTATTTCTGCTAAAAAATGTCTACAAAAACCTTTAAATTAATCTTATATACCTAACAAGTGTATACCTATACTTATCACGCCTATAATAATATTATAAGAACGTATCTACTCCATTGTTAAAACATTTCAAGAAATGTATCGCAAAAGACCAGACGAATTCTTTATTCTTCAATTCCCAAAGGCATACCAAATTGCGAAACTTATATCTCTTTATATTTAGCAACGCAAAGGAATATAATCGCCATCTTTGGCGCATGGGAATAAATAAACTTCTTCATTCTCAAAATCATATATAGAGTGCTTTCTCAAAGCTAAGGTTTAATATTATAATCGATAAATGCCCGAAACGTGATACACTCCACCTGAGATTTTAGTTCCATAGCTCGAACTCAATCAAAAATGGTCTATCACAAAATCATCTCGTGCAAGAGAAACAATGATACCCAAAGGAAATACAATCATCATCATAAGCCCATTACGTTCCCACAGCTGGGATACGGGCCATCTCTCATAGAGTATGGATATTTTCCTTCACCGTTTAGAGAGCGAATGTCAAATCCGCACAAAACTTAATAACGTCATTGGTACGGGGCCAGCGGAATTCGATCTCCGGTGCTTCAGATCGTAAGTCGCATGAGTTCCCGCTGAGCCACACTCACTCGATAACAAAGGAAAAACAAAGTATTCCCAATGTATTTATAAATGACAAGGAATACAATTCCGCCATCTTTGACGCATGGGAATAAAATTATCCGCTGCATAAATTTGCCCGAACTTCCCCGCTTCAGCCATAAGGCGTCCAACAAATTTAACAACCCATTATAGTTGTCTTGTGTTTACACCGAAGTGTGTCAAAGAGCGGCCAGAACATGTTCAATGAACTATCAGGGACACGAATCTTTCTGTAGATCTTTGTGATTCATCTTCAGCTACATCATCGTTTAACATCAGATGAGATAGTGGCCAAACAGATAGTAAAATGCGATAATACACTCATTCCAAATGTTCACGGGCACGGCGCGTGTTAGTCAAGAAGTGGAGTGAGACAGGCTGCCGCCTCGCGCGCCTTCACACTCCGCGCACCAATCCTCCGAAGACAGCCCACACGCACGCATCTCTTATGTACATACTTATTTACCTGCGCCCGCGGCTCCATCATTGTACGGTGTACAAAGATGGAGCCGCGATAGATGATGGAGTCTATATAATAAAGGTTGAAGATCTAAGATGTTTTCATCCTCGTCACCGAATATATTTTTTTTTTTTATGTAACTGCGTGACGAGACGAGCTGGTCGTTTGCCTGATGGTAAGCAATACGCCAGCCCATAACAATAACAGCACCACCCAGAACTTTGTTTTGCAAAATCCTGCGCGGCGCTGCACTGCGCTCGTCACCCTAAGACAACTAGCTGTTGAGTCTCATAATGCCTAGTAATTTCACTGACTACAATGCCCTTCAAACCGGAACACAGTAATGCTTGCGCACTACTGCTTGGCGGCTGAATAACTGGCAAAGTGGTGGTACCTACCCAGACGGCCTCTCGCATACGAGAAACCTACCACCAGTTTTCTGTGTGTCAAATGCGTTGACTATCTTGATGACGTTAGAGGTGGTGATTAGTAAACATATGATTAAGCAAAACATTGCCTTTAAGCGCTAAAGTAATGGTTTATTATTAATAAACTTTGTTTATTTTCGTAGTGATAATTCAGTTTTTTTTTGTTATTTGGTCCCAAAATACCCTTAAGTTCCCGTATGGAGCTTCCAGTCCTGAAAAAAAAAGTTACTGAGAATGTTAGTAATAAAGGCGATAAGTTTAACAAAAGGTTCCGCTCGGGAAGGTTCCACTTCTTTAGTAGAAACATATCTCCCATAGAAATGCAATTCATTCCCAAAACAGTTAGCAGTAGAACGAGTTAAAACTCCATTAGAAATTCGTTAAAAATATGATACTTCCTTTTGTTTGTACAACAAAATGCTCTTAGCTATAACATTCGCTGAAATTGCTTGGCTGAACATGATACCCGAGGGGCTTGTTTGCCCGCTACGGTGTGAGTGGTGGTCGCTTAAAGCTCTTTTAACTAAGTTTCCGCAAGATTAACCATTGGAATCCTGTTCTTAATTTGTTGGTATTAAGGGTCAAAGTTGATTGCTAAGAAATTTGCATTCACTTTGTGGTTATAGTTGCCGTTTGCCATACTAATGTAAATTAAGGTTGCCGCGTAATAAGTACCTTTCTTGCTATTGTTCAAGTTTGGAAAGCAATTACACAAGTTTTTGAGATTATCTTCCTTCTGTTAATGTTATTTCCGTCCAATATTGCAAATCATAAACTTGGAATAAGTTTGTGATTTGACTATGAATTACAATAAGAAGTTCATACCTACACCAAGGGAAAAAAAACAACAAAGAGTTCAACATTAGGACTGTGGTAATTTTTATATAATTCTATTTTAGGGTAAATTGTAATACGGAATATGCATGTATTTTTTAATGCATGAATCGATTTATAATTGAATAATATTAATGAAAAATATGTTTGAAAATTTTACATCATTCATCAACAAAATAATAAAATGACAATTTAAATCAACATAAACGCGCCATTTGCGTGTGACGTCAAAATGTGGGGACCTAGGATCTCCTCATTGGTCTGTCTATGCTACATGTGTGTGTGTGTCAATAATTTACCAATAGGGCGAGTTCTATGTCAAAAATTGACTTATAAGCAACGAGCCGCGTGTCGTCAAAATGTGGCGGCACGTACTCAAACGTTTTGCGATTACGTTCCGTTTCTCCAAAACTAAGAAAAATGAACATTGAAATACAAAAAAAACTTCAATACTAATTAATAATAATAATAATATGTTTACAGGAGTAATCTATCATAAAAAGTAATTTTCAGATTTTTCATCAACACATACATAATATGTATATTCGCTATTATGTTTGAGAATATATAAAAAAAGTCCAAATCATGGTCCTGTTACTGTATACAATGAATTCTAGTTAGGGGAATGGACCTATGTATGGATGGTGTTGTTTAAACCCACGATACACAGCTGTATTTTACGTCTCAACACGTTTCCCGAATCCAAAATCAATTACTGACGCAAGCCATCATTGACAGCCTTTGTGGTGTAATGGTTGGGCAGGTTGGCTCAAATCTCATACACCACTGAGGTTGCGGGTTCGATTCCCGCGACGGGACAAATGTTTGTGCAGAAAAAAAAGCTCAATCATTTGTTTCGTATCTGGCTGTTGTGGGACCGTGGTCCTCATAGTTCCTGGTTCCCTAGATACAGGGAATCCTAGTTAGGGGTCAGGATTTATGTATGTGATCGTTGGGCGTTATTATTATTATTTTTAATTTTTATCATCCTAATAAATTCAGTAGTAAATCTCGTGG
Source organism: Petrophora chlorosata (assembly GCA_951640565.1). Lineage (NCBI taxonomy): Eukaryota > Metazoa > Arthropoda > Insecta > Lepidoptera > Geometridae > Petrophora > Petrophora chlorosata. The sequence goes on from OX621207.1 coordinate 3,021,709, forward strand.
AAATGCTCACACGATAGCGTTTTGTTCATCGGTAACTCTCCAATTAGCGCGCTTGTTAGGACGCCACTTACGTCACATTTCAACTATCAAATGGGTGAAATGAAATGAATCCTATAAAAAAGGAAAATGTATGAATTAAAATAAAATTATTCTAGTATTTGTGTCAATTTATTTTCTGTGTTATTGTCAATTGAACGATTGTATATGTTTAGCTAAGTATTTATGTCGCTGTGTCCGTATCATTGGTTGTTTAAGCACCACCTTAGCTGGGAGCTAAGTACCCTTTAGCTTTTTAGCAAAGGTAGCTTTTATTATTTCACAAAATAAAAAATATAAGTTTCCAAAATCTTGACAAGATGAATCAACTACATTAATATTGATTTAAAATATGTATTTTTAAAAACAACAAGACTATTAAAAATAATACAAATGACAATAGCTGACTGTGTTCATCGATCGAAATTCTTCTTAAAGATAATTAAAAATTATAATGTTATTAAATTTTCAACTAACTTTCAAATCCACATCTTTGCTCATCCGATGTTAGTCAATCTATCAATTAAATTGCTTCAAGAAAATGCCTCAATTCCTTCATAACGTGCTCGGACAAACTAAAACCTACACTCCAACTATCTAATTGAATCACAAAGCTGGAACACCGCAACACATACTTACGTACTAGAATGTACAGCACGGAACGTGGCCTCTAATAGGAATTAGGTGGGCCAGTCCGTCTCTCTAATTGGACCACAGAACACCCATATCCTGGGAGTGTCGAATGCACGCGTCAGCGACTGTTTGACATACGAGCAGTGGCGATGGCTAGCTAGCTCTAAATGGCATGATGGAAATAACCTTACGGGGCAATCGGACGACGGACGACGAATAAGCATTAAAATTATTTTATAATTATTGTATTTTGTTGTTAAAAAATATATTAATCATTTCCTGAATATTTTCTTTATATACAGGATTCTGGATTAAGCACCGCGATAAAAATGTCCAGACAGACAGGTTGCGTGGCAACGGTGAGTCAAGGTCACGCGCCGCTTTTCGGTTTATAAATAAAAAAATGCACGTGATTAATGGACGATCCCTAAGTTCCACCATGTATCGGGATTATACACGTAGAGAGAAAGTTCAGCGAACTAGCGGCCTTATAATTATTGCCCAGTTGGTGCGCCTTTTGGTCTATGGCCGTCAATGATTGCGATAAATAGAACAAGCATGCACAGTCTGACAGCCGTCTGACACACTATCTATCTCATGTTTCTTGCTACTTAAAACAACTCTACACTCTACTTACTAAAACTAAACTACTTACAAGGAGAAGCAATTGGACAACCCATAGGCCATTAAAGGCCTATAGATAGCTCAAATGCTCCAACCCACTACCAGTTGGCAGCGTACCCAAGCCTTCATAGTGTCTTAGTACTTTGTGCTAGTGATGTTAGCGCAGAAGGTGTATTTTAGCCTTATTAACCCTACCAGACTAATACCTAACCTTAAAGACGCTGCAAATCTTGAGTATGTAATTACCTTGAGAATCTTCTACACAGGTGAAATTATTACTGAGTTATTTCCGTCAATTGTTGTGTTCGTCCGTAGCTGGTAACAACAGGACAAGTATGTAGACCCGATGATAGGGCTCAGTGGCACAGGATTTCGAGTGTTATAAAGTTTTTTTGGATTTTGGGGATGGTTACAGGGACAATCAGCAGTAAACTCATACAGATTGATCATGATGATGATACAGAGTAGGTATTCGCATCGCTTACAACCATCAACATCATAATCAGAAAAATGGCGAAGAGGGTGTCATCATCATCAGCCCTTCACGTTCCCACTGCTTGGACACGGGCCTTCTCATCATAATCCACCACACTGGCCCAGTGCGTGTTGGTGGAAGTCACATGTCCTTGAATATTTGACATGCCGTTTTCTTCACAATGTACTACACCGTTTTTAGAGCGAGTGTTAAATCACATAACTTAAGAAAGCCAGTGGTGCGAGGCCAGCGAGATTTAAACTCGAGTGCATTAGATCGAAAGTCAAATAAGTTCCCACTGAGCCACACTCGCTCACTCGCCTACGATGTTTTCCAGTAAGTGCGGCAGAGTTACAACTTAGATCCATGCTGTATGTCCTCTCTGTACAGTATATCACACAAACTAACTTAAATGTATTTTGATAGAGTTTGAAGCTACAGCTGATAAAGTTTCCTACTAAATCACCTCTTATTTTGTACGTGGGTAAACAAAATCATCAATAGTCAAAAAGTAATTTAAATAATAATTAATTAATTGCCTTGTTTAATATTTTATATAATAAAGCATTTTTTATGGATCTGAGTGAAGTGACGACAAGTTGTTTGCCTGATAGTAAGAGCCACGCCTGCCCATAACAGTTGCAGTGCCACACAGAACTTTGAATACCATAAAAATCACTGCGTAGCACTGTATTGCGCTCATCACACCGAGACATCAGATATTAACACCTTAAGCGCCATGTGCATCTTTTTGTCACACAGTGTCTGGAACACTGTAGGTATTCAAAAGTATACACATCTTTCTACTTAGTAAACGCACCTTGTATCCTTCAGGAACCCGTTTTCTATACATCTATTTTACAAAAATTAAAGCCCTGGCCTGTCGCAATTTGTATTTTTTTTTAAACGGTCACTTAGTGTCTGGCGCTGAGGGTGTTAAGTCTCATATGCTCAATAATTTCGCTGGCTACATTTCCCTTCAAACCGGAACACAGTAACGCTTGCACACTAATGCTTGGTGGCAGAATAACTGGTAAATAATTTCACTGACTATCACAATACTGAACAATGATAAGTAACGTATCACTTTTAATCGTTTATTTATCTGAAAAAGTAATATCCAGTTTTCCTTTCCAACGTATCATACTCACTTATCGAAAAGGATAAATTCAGTGATAATATGTGTCATGTACACAAAGGCCGTCACATGAAATTAATTTGTACATATGCCGCCTGGCCATGTTTGTTTTCGCAGTAATGATACGATGTAAGTGTCTTGCAGTGAATAATCATTCATCCTACTTCCTACTTCCTACTATCTTACTCATATTATAACTGCGAAAATTTGTGAGAATGTATGGATGTAAATGCAAATTTCATCCAACTTAAACTTTGGACGTTTTATAGAGACAAGCTAAAACCGCTGCCAGGAAGCTTGCTATACTATACAAAGTCAGAAACTTCTTTTGTCCCACGCAACTCCTGACCTTATACCAAGCCCAAATACGATCCTGCATGGAATACTGTAGCCATCTGTGGCATGGCTCTGCCAAATACCAGCTGGCAGCTCTAGACTCTATAGAACGTCGCGCAATTAAGTTAATTAATGACCATGCGCTGGTGGAGAAGAAGCTGACAAGTCTCGAACACAGACGGAAAGTTGGGTGTTGTTGGGTTTTTTATCGACTGCACTTCGGGGAATGTGCCCAGGAATTGCACGATCTGATTCCTTCTTCTCCCTTGCACCTAAGGACTTCCAGGCGGGGTGAGTCGTTTCACCCGTCCGTCGTTAATATCTCACCTATCCGTACTAAGCGTTTCGCAGATTCCTTTATCATGCGAACTGCTGAGAAGTGGAACGCTCTGCCGCCGTCTTTGTTCCCAAACGGCTACAACTTGTGTCTCTTTAAGTCTAGAGTGAATAGGCATCTCATGGGCAAGCGTGTTCCATTTTAGGCCGCATCTTCGCTTTCCATCAGGCGAGATGTCGTCAAACGTATGCCCACTTACCAATAAAAAAAAATCTTTGTTACTCTTTCACGCAAAAACTACCGAACCAATTTTGATGAAATTTGGTATGAAGGTAGTTTAGAACTTGGAATAGCACATATGCTACTTTTTATCCCGGGAAACCGCGGGTGGAACCGCGGGGCGCCGCTAGTTACTTATATATTATTTAATCGCACAGATGATGTATTCACTTCACTTCTTGTTTTTTGGTTTGGATAGCATTTTTGGAGTTGCCATAGCATATTTCCCCTTTATAACTGTATGTTTTTTTTTGTGTTTCATGTTTGTTTTTTATTTTATTTTAATGTTTATTTTTTATCTTTGTCTGATTGTTCGTGATGTCATGGACATGGTTCCAACTGAAATCAGTGCTAAGGTACTTAAGATACCTTAGCGTATGCTGAGTCGGAACCTTTTCCTGACATCGTGCAACATTTCACTGTATTATTTTTATTTCGTCTTTATTTTAATGTTGTGTGATGTCCGGAATAAATGTATTTTCTTTCTTTCTTTCTATATATATACTTATATTTGTGCGAATGCAGCAATTTAAGTAGGCGTTCACTACCCTAATCTTTCCAGTCATCACTAACAACAGCTAGCAAAGGTCATTAGACATATTTTATTTATTTAACTGAGTGATGACACTAAGTTGAGCAACAGCAAGTCGTCCGCCTGATGGTATGCGCCACACTTTTTTATTTCTATGTGCCAAAAAAAACAGAGAAGGTCTCCCTTCAGGAGGAGGCCTGTGCAGCAAAGGCCCTGCCGAGGGTCAATTAAGGCTAACAATGCCAAAGTAGCAAAAAATTAAACAAAATAATTTAATAATAATCATCTTAGTTAGATTATTTTATTTTAAAATGATGAAATAACTAATTTTGTCTTCGGTCAAAGAAATCTTAAAAGCATTTGATCTGAAAAGGATTTAAAGCACAGTCAAAGTTGTTATTAAAAAGTACAACATTAAAGTCCGAGCTTCACTACTGCCTATAAGTACACTGTAGCTCAGATAATGACGATGGAATAACCAATGTAGTAGTAATAATGTTTATCTGACTTTTGATGGAATTTCCGTTTTCTCTTTGTCTCTGACAATAAAGAAAGCAATAATGACAAGGCTTATTGATGAGATATATTACAATTCAGTTTTTGTATGGTGTATTAAATTTAATACGTACTTACATAATGTGCTGAAGTTAAGAGAAAAACAAGGATTTTACGGAAATTTATGATTTTGTAGTGTTTGTATATTATTTCATTTAAACAGAAAGTCAAATTCTTAATCAACTTAATACTAGTTGCGCTCCACGGTTTTGCCTGGAGTTTCCCAGGACAAAAAGTAGCCTATGTTAATCCATGGTAGCTATCTCCATTACAAATTTCATCCATTTTCGGTTAGCTGTTGTGGCGTGAAGAGGTAACAAATACACTTCATACAAACAGTCATACGAACATTCGTATTTATAATATTAGTGTGTAGAACAAGAGTGTAGCACCTACTCGTAGCAGAGTACAAATTGATTAAAGACAAATACAATGTGAAAGACGACATAAAAGTTAAAATAAATTTAATATTCAAGCAATAGCGCTCGTTGGTGATTAGCTACGTCAGATTGGCATTTCAAAGACGTGGGTTCAAACACCACTCTGCTCTCTCACTATAGCAAATAATTTTTCGCTGCTTATTGAACAAATAATTAATAATAGTTAATGAAATTAAAATGAAAATTAAATTAAGTGTTTATTTGCATAGAACATGGTATAAATTATATAATAGTTCTGTAAGTTCCACCAGAAACTAGCATACAAAAATTTACAACTCTAAATAATTTACTCTACAATTTTACAATAAATGTAATAAAAATAAACAATATTTGAAGTTGAAACTCAAAACAGCTAAAAAGCTAAACAGAGGCGAGTTTACGTTGCAAGATCGCGGTGTAAACTAGCCCGTGATGAAGAGCAACCAGACATGCTCGAAACCTATGTTGACTCAGTCGACAAACTTCGTGAGTACATTATGACTATTTAATAAAAGGCGTAGCCTTTTATTAAATAGTCATAATGTATTAAACTCACGAAAAATTTCATATTGAAACTCCATATTAAATTTAATTATTAATTTTGTTTATATGCAATAATAGTCGTAGTCATAGTGTTCATGCTATATTAGATTAGAATTCGTTATTAAAAATACACGTCAAAAAATATAATAAAAAAACAATAGTCCAGTTATTCGTAGCACTTTGTACCATATTACACAATAAGTTGCAATTTAATGTCATTAGTTAAAAATAAATCATAGGTTTAGTTAAGTAAGATAAATAATAATATTAAAATACATACGTAATTGTCATTTTTTATCGCCAATCATTTGCTTATAATCTAGTCCTTATTATATTTGACAGTATTCCCACTCTCTCCGTCACTGTGCATCCTGAGTGAAACGAACCATGTATCGGTACAATGAAATTATTGTTGTTGCAGCTATAATTATTATAGCCACATTATACGTGCTCATAATATTCATTACCTCATTAATTGTATTATTTATATATTTGTACTTTAATTTAAAATAAGACCACATCATTTATTATTATTTTATTTACACCGCCGACCTTTCTCGCTCCCCTTTTAACTCCATCCAAAGGTTGACTGGAAGAGATCGCTTTTAGCGATAAGTCCGCCCATTGTACTTTAGTTTTTAAGTTGTTTTCATGTACTTACTGATTATTTTTGTTTGGTGTACAATAAAGTATTGTGTGTGTAATTGCTTTTGAATTATATACTTTAATAAATTAATGGAAGAAATAATCGCTATTCATGATGATTATCAAGTAATTCAGAGGTGGAGAGGAGGAGAGGTGAGGACAGTCTTATACTTGACCGAATAATTAATTTCAAAAAACCGACTTCAAGACTAAACTTTTTTTTTGTTTTTGTTGATTTTTTCATACAGTGCTGAATTTTTTCGTTAAAATTTACATGGAACCATCTAGAGTATGACCTACCAAACAAAACAAAAAACATCAACTTCAATCCATAATTGGCTGAGTAATCGCGTACCCAACATAAAAAAACATACCGTCGAATTGCGAACCTCCTCCATTTTGAAGTCGATTAAAAAAAGGCGGATGGAATCTCGCTAAGCAAGAACTGAAGCATAGCAATGGCGGTGGCGTTCTTTTTGTGTGAGTGGACGGACGATGTGAAGCCGATGTGATGGCCCATCGGCATAGCATGATGAAATGTGTACATGAGGCTTGTGTATGAAAGAGCGGACCGGCACAGCTTGCGTGCTTTACTTTTGAATTAGAAAACGAGGCGTCCGCCATTTTTCAAGGTCTTCTAGAAGTTTATCGCTGATCTTGCTTAAATGAAATTGACCTGTGAATATCTTGATCTTTTGATAAGAACATAAACTTAGACATAAGTCCTTTATGGGCAACTGCGTACGATTTTATAATAACATTCCAAAATGTATAACGGAGCTCACAGAAGGTAAATTCAAATTACGCGTTAAGAATGTTCTAATGAGACAAGCAAACTATACTGTTCGTAATTACATAGAAGACAAAGATTCTTGGAACATTCCACTTCTGCAAAGTAACCAACTGGTAAATAAGAAACAACACTGTAAAAACCCAAAAAATTGTAACAAAATCTCTAAAAAAAAAAGACGTGTGGCACTCGGAGACTGCCGCGGTAAAGCTATTGCATAGCATTCGGAGTGGGGGGTGTTAGGTTATTTTCGTTACGGAATTTCTGGATTCGGTCTCCATGCGCAAGGCCCGCGATAGGAGCCATGCAATAGCTTAAAAATGCCCCTCAGATTCTTGCCGTATCTTCTGAGTAGAGGTTCTTTTTCCGATACGTTGGTAGAGTCATAGTGATAATTTGACGTTCACAAGTGCGTCTGTGATGCCAAAATGATTAAAGAGATTTTGATTTTGATTTGAATTTGACAAAAAAATAAATGTATTCCGATTGTGCGCCTTCTAAGTTCTGATGCAAGTTAAAATATTTGCCAAGATATCATTCAAAATCATTATTTTCTGTAATATATTTACATTTAGTTTTATTACCTATGGTTATAGTTTTGATTCGCTCTCTTGTCTTTTATCATTCTCTGTTCAACATGTGCATTTCGATAAAAATCTATATTATAAATAAATTAGTGAGTTATCCTGAAATGCAGTGTTATTAATTAATTACCCATACACGGAAGGCTAATTCAAGATAATAACAGTTTCCTACTACGTAGTGACGCAGCGCCCCCTTCACGTGAGTTTGTGAGTTTACAGATTATGTGAGTTATTCTACGCAGGAAATACTAACCTACCCAGTATTCTGTTTATCCAGACCTTAGGGTACCCAAACTATCCCTTCCGGTGGTGCCAATCCGTCATTACTTCAAATAGGAAAGGTAGGCCCTTATCTAGGAACCATTAAAATAATGAAGGTCCGTAATAAACCCTCTCGGTAAAGATTTAGGACGCAAAACGTTCTATATTTCTGTAAGGTTACATAAAACTAGAGGTAGTAAAACAAAGAGTCAAAACAAAGGTTCTCAAAGTGCTCAACTGGGCAAAAGACTACGTTACCTACATCCAACTTCCAACTAATAATAATTGCGAGAGTTTGTGAGGATGGATGGACGTTTGTTACTCAATCACGCAAAAACTACTCAACGGATTTTAATAAAATTTGGTATGTAGATACTTTATGTCTTTTTTATCTCGGGACATTGCGGGTGACTGCGGGGAGCGGCTAGTATATTATGATTATGAAAAACTAGACGCAGTTTTTTTACGCAACGGAGCATTGACCCGAACAAGTCGTTCGCCTGTTAGTAAGTGCCACTTCAAGTCAAGTTAAGCCAAAAGATATTTATTAAATAGGCATTCAAAATGCATTTTAACACGGTTGACTAAAAAAATTGCATTGACACTCAGGACTTTTAATACCAGTGAAGTACTGCGTACTGCATTGCGCTCATCAGCTTCAGACACCAGATGTTATGTCTCATATGCCCAGTAATTTCACTGGCTACTATGCCATTCATACCAGAACACACCGTACCGCTTTCGCACTACTGCTTGGCGGCAAAATAACTGGCAAAGCGATGGTACCTACCCAGACAGCCTTCCGCATACGAGATACCTACCAAGAAGCGAAAAATTGGCGATAGTATATTATACATACATAGTATAGTATACTTGGTTTACCGTAGCGAATTTTACTTATTTTACTTTTTCCGTTTACGATGCAACTATATTCAAACTATCTAAATGGATAGCTACTACAGTAATAAAAGTGTGGACTATTTGATCAATTTTCACAAAAAGCCCGTTCGTCCACAGTATAAACAGAAGTACCAGTTCGAAGAAACAAGCTCCGTTTTTTATCGTGTAACCTAGATAATATCTCGGTTGTTATAAAAGTTCGTTATAATATATTATCGCAATATAATAGAACGAAAGCTACACACACAACCCATGCATCCGGGCACGCATATTAAGAACATTTTGTTTATGGTACTGAATGATGAAACAAGCAAGTCATTCCCCTAATGGTAAGCGCCACGCCTACCCATAACAATTGAACTTTTAATAGGTACCACAACAAGCACTGCGTAGCACTGCATTGCGCTCATCACCCCGAGACAGCAGATATTAAGTCTCATATTCCGACTCAGCTTGCACAACTACATCTTGGTGGCAGAATATTTGACAAAGCGGTGGTACCTACCCAGACGGCCTTCCGCATAAGAAACCATTTTTCCCAGCGAAAAATTGCTGAATAAAATTTGTGATAAGTGAATTTATTAATGTGTCTGCAGATATTTCAGGATATCTTTGAGATTCAGACATATTATTACATTTAGTAGCAGAAGTAACCGAACATTGCTATAAACCGGTTTGAAAAGCACTGTTCAAGCGAAGTTATAGGGCGCTATAAGACTGTCTCAGTTTGAAGAGCCATTGCAGTGCTGTGCAAGATTTTGCAGAACAAAGTTCTATGTGGCGCTGCAACTGTCATGAACAGATTGTTACTAACATCAAATTAACAACGTGATCAGTTCGTCAATCAGATGATTAAAAAAAACTGCGTAAAAGCATTACTTCTAAGGACTTTCTCGTCTGCTTTCACTGTGTCCATTCTTCCCAAATGGAATGCATTCCAGTAACGATTTTCATTCGAAAAATATTCGCCAAATAATGAAAGGACTTATTTTGTCTGCCGATAGATTCGTGGACGTGGCGATTGGTAAAATCTATTTTGTCTATAGTTTTGGATTAGGGATAATGCACCAGAACATAAATGCGAAATGCAATTCTATTTTATTATTGCACAAGTAACTTAAAATTGTGCCCCGCATTAGTTGCGTTAAATTTAGCTTAATTTTTTAAACTATTCTGAATTAATTTATACGTTTGTGGCTTTCAAATGCTTACAGATCATTATTGGCCCATTCAATGAATACTAAAACTATCACCCAAACCTAAAATGCTTAGCAACTCGAATTTGACCGGATGTCTGTATGTTTTTTTTAAATTATTCAGTCATTTTAATTTAATATACCTACTAATATCATAAATCTATAATTTTTACAAAAAACAAAAACTGACTTCAATGTATCTTCGAAGTCCAAGGTCAAATATCGATGTAATTTATATTGGACCACTTCGTAGCTATACTGAACCTAACGCAAGAATTTTCTAAATCGGTTCATAATTAACGGAGTTCTGAGGTAACAAACAAAAAAAAAACAATCGAAACAGAAATCCTTCTCCTTTTTTGAAGTCGGTTGAAAAGTACTTATTAACGCTGTAATGGCTAAACGGATAGGATTAAAATTTGGAATGAAGATAGTTTATACACCGGATTAACACCTAGGCTACTTTATTTGGGGAAACCGCGGGTGAAATCGCGGGACGCAGCTAGTTTATCATATTTAAACAAATGAATATTACATTTTATCTCAAACGAACTCTCAATCACAACCGTCACTCGTAGCCACAATTTATTTACGCCTAATCTTTCCTATTCCATTTCTCCACTAGATTTGCAGCGAGACCTGCAGCGTCCCCTAATTATTCAGGTCCAAGTAAACTGCACGGCAAACGGCTTACCGTGCGATGGGAGAGCAAACGCGAGCGTTGTATGCGACCGAATTCAATAGGCCAAATTGCAGGCGGACACACAGGCAAATGGCTAAGGCGGTGAGCGGGACAAGCCATAGGTTAACAGAGATTTTAAACTGTCTGTAGGGGTTTTCGTTTGCCTTACCTATATCCCAGATAGCATGTAAGCTTGCTGCAAGTTTATTTCACCTTTGATATTGATTTGATAAGTTAAGTTTGTCGCGGCAAAGGAATGTAAGCTTGCTGCAAGTTTGTTTTTCTTTTATATTGATTTGATACATCAAGTTTGTCGCGACAATAGAAAGTAAGTTTGCTGCAAGTTTGTTTTTCTTTTGAAATTGTTCGATACATCAAGTTTGTCGTGGCAATGGAGTGCAAACTAGCTGCAAGCCTGTTTTTTCTTTGATGTGTGTAACACATGTAGTTCTAAAATCATAACTAGATGGCGTTGGCGTCGAGTTAGACTGCGTTACGGGATTCTCCGCGGATCTCCTTAAGTGTTTTTTTATGGAATTGAGCGCTTAAGCGTAAGCGCCACGCCTGCCCATAACAATTGCAGTGCCAACGTGCCTTCCAAAACTTTTAATACCATAAAAGCACTGCGTATATAGCACTGCATTGCGCTCTCATCCCCCGAGACACCAGATATTAAGTCTTATATGCCCAGTAATATCCAGTAAGTATGCCCAGTAAGTAGTAATAATTAATAATAATAAAATTATTAATTTGTGATTATAGGTAGGTATCACAAATAAATAATGTTATTATTATTCTGTAGGTAATTCTATACATTAACAATTCTATAGTTCAATTAGGGCCTAACTTGTTTTTGTGAGAGACTGGTGCCTGAGGTAGGTCCTTGAAGGACCAGTAATACAGGTCTCCAGTGCCCCCCGCGGATGGGTATATGCCTTTACTTTTACAGAGCGAGCGTGAAGAGAATGAATTTAAACAAGTTAAACAGAAATAAAAATAAACATGGTGCCGATTTTTGTGTCTGTGGTGTAAATTATATTTGTCATTTTCTCTCGTTCCGCTATTAACTTACATCTTAACTCTCCTCTTCAACCGTACACAGGAAGACTAAGCCGTCAGGAAGGAAGGGGGTGCAGGAAATTACGCGGGGTGCGGGGGGACGAATCAACGTAACGTACTGTTTATTGTTACGGTTCGCAAACACTTTAGAAAAAAATAGGGCACGTGGCGACGTGTTTTTCACTGGAACCTGTCGGGAAATCTACGAGCAATTTTCTACGTGGGAAATTGTATACTCAGAAGAGTAGATTGTAGAACTGCATGTAGGCAGTACCTATTAATGTTTATCAATAAGATACCGCTTTGCCAGTTATTCAGCCGCCAAACAGTAGTGCGTGAGCATTACTGTGTTCCGGTTTGAAGGGCATTGTAGCCAGTGAAATTACTAGGCATTATGAGACTTAATAGCTAATTGTCTCAGGGTGACGAGCGCAGTGCAGCGCCGCGCAGGATTTTGCAAAACAAAGTTCTGGGTGGTGCTGTTGTTGTTATGGGCTGGCGTATTGCTTACGATCAGGCAAACGACCAGCTCGTCTCGAAATTCAGTTACATTAAAAAAAAAACTTGTTCTTCTCTCGTGTGGGTGTGTGGCAAACCCTGGTGACGAAGTTGTTAGGCCGACCGAAGGCCTCCGACATGGCCTTAAGATTGTTGTCAATAAGATATACCTATCTTATTGACAACAGTCAACTCATGGTAGCTCTTTCGTATGCGGAACCGTCTGGGTAGGTACCACCTTTTTGCAAGTTATTTGTGTGATCGTTAGGCGTATTTATTATTTATGGAACGCCCTTAACGACGTCATCCGTCGGGCCTTTGGAAGTGCCAATATGTCTGCAATTCTGGAGCTCAACGGCCTAGTGCAAGACGATGGCAAAAGGCCTGACGGTATGCTGGCGTGTATTTTGGCCAAAGATTCAGCCTCGCAATTCAGCGAGGCAACGCTGCCGCCAGCATTTTGGGCACGTTGCCGGACGACGGGTATCGGTTGAATTATCTGTAGGCCATTCAGTTGGCTCAACCGATACCCCGCATGTATATAGTATTTAATATCTTTTAGTTTAGTTTTATTTAGTTTTTAAATTATTAAAACTTTTGTTGTATTATATTAAGTATTATTGATGTAATTAAGCTTCCAATTATTCATCATCAGCCCATCACGTTCCCACTGCTGGGACACGAGCCTTCTCTCATAGAGATAGGATGGGCCATAATCAACCACGCTGGCCTAGTGCGGGTTGGTGGATGTCACATGTCTTTGACATTTTGTGAAAAATTTTTGGATATGCCGGTTTTCTCAAGATGTTTTCCTTCACCGTTCCTAGAGCGAGTGTTAAATCCACACATAAAAGAAAGTCAGTGGTGCGGGGCCAGTGGGATTCGAACTCGTGTGCGTCGGATCGAAAGTCGCACGTGCTCCCACTGAGCCACACTCACTCTTTATGCCAGTTATACCAGTACCTCAAAAACTTTGCGAGACAATTTTCAGCTGAAAAATGTGAAAACAATCAAGTTTTCCTAGAACACCATTTTAATTTTACGTCTCTCAATAAATGCTGGGCCATTTCAAACTTCTTTACAGTTTTATTAAAGAAAATATTCATAAAGAAGTCCCATTGTCTGCGTAGAATAGTTTTATAGTATTTTCAACTTGTTCACGGGAAAATTAATTTTTGCTTCACACTTTGCTCTTTCTTGCTCCATTTTATTAAGGTAGTTATTCTTTTCCAGTTATTCTGCCGCCAGGCAGTAGTTTGGAAGCATTACTGTGTTCCGGTTTGAAGGGTTGCCATTGTACCCAGCGAAATTACTGAGCGTGAGAATTAATATCTAATGACTCGGGGTGATGAGCGCAATGCAGTGCTACGCAGTACTTTTTATGCTAAAATTAATGTTCTGGTCACTGCAATTGTAATGGGAAGCGTGACGCTTACCATCAGGCAAACGATATAGTATTTTCATTTTTATTTTTTAGAGCTCACTAAATCTATAATAGACTAAAAAATAAAATACTTCTTTATCATACATCAAATCATAGGAAATTACTAGTTAACACAACTTAAAAATCGGTAGTACGGTCAGCGACAAAAGTAGCTGATCATTTGTGAATCTTTGATTTACTGCACCTTCAATATTTATCTAATTTCACTATATACTGGTTCGTTTTTTTATACACAACACCACCGTCCCTCACAGTTTCTTTGAGTCCTCTCCATCCAAAGGTTGTCTGGAAGAGATCGCTATAAGCGATAAGACCGCCCATTGTAACACTTTAGGTTTAAGTATTGTTTTGAAATTATTTCATGTTGTTGTGTGACAATAAAGCGTTATCTAATCTAATCCATATATTGCATTTAAAAAGTTTGTTTATATCTTGCATGAATAGGGATATAACAATAAATTGCTTATAATTTTGCATTGTGCTTCGTTCTTTATGATGCGAACAGCTAAGGAATGGAATACCTTACCAGGATCTTTGTTTTCCGATTCTTATAATCTAAGTGTCTTCAAGTCTTGAGTGAATCGGTATCTTCTAGGCAAGAATGATCCATCGTCGTCCACGTCGTCACTTTCCATCAGGTGAGACTACGGTCAAACGCCAACCTATTCGGAAATTAAAAAAAAATGTTTATTTTTCGTGTTATGTCTACTATGCTTAATATAGCAGTATAATAGCTACTTTATAATATAATAGCTACTTATGTCGCTGACTGTACAATGAACATACTGTCTTATTACTTCACGCAACAGGCAAACTTTTATTTTCTCAATATCGGCAACCAAGCATCCATCCCGCCTGATGGTACGCGATCACCGTCGCCTTTTTACATCTGACTAGGCCAACGTTTACCACGCTAACATTTCATGCGAAGCGACGATACGGTCAAATATGAAGCACGCTTGCCTAGTAAGTATCTATGCACTCTTGATTTAAACACACCTAGGTTGTATTTAATAGGAATAGATGATAGCAGAGCGTTCCATTCCTTAGCTGATCGTTTTAAGGAGCCGAAACGCTTCGTACGAAGTGTGGTGGAACTTCTACCATGTAGGGGAGGCGTTGTGCCGATCGTCTTGTTGTCCGATGGAGGATGGTTGCCTTAACACATCTGTATCACCAGAAGCGTTGATGATGTGTTGCTGATCCTTAAGCAGTCTAATAATACCCCTTCTGAAGGGCTTCATCATCATCATCATCATCATCATCAGCCCATCACGTTCCCACTGCCGGGACACGGGCTTTCTCTCATAGAGAGAGAATGGGCCATAATCCACCACACTGGACCAGTGCGGATTGGTGGATGTCACATGTCCTAGACTTTTTGTGAAAAATTCTTGGACATGCCGGTTTCCTCACTAAGTTTTCCTTCACCGTTTTTAGAGCGAGTGCGAAATTCGCACATAACTTAATAAAGTCAGTGGTGCGGGGCAAGCGAGATTCGAACTCGGGTGCGTCTGATCGAAAGTCGTACGTGCTCCCACTGACCCACACTCGCTTTCTCGAAGGACTCCATGCAGTAGCTCAATATGAACTTCAAATGGATAGGATTAAAATAAAAAATATCTCTCGTTACATAGTTTATAAAACATACATTAACTTTCAACTCATTTCCACATTAACAATGCTTTATGATACTTTTAAAGTAACGCAAAACATTTCTTATTTCCCGAGACATGCATTTACAAGATAATTTTAAAAGTTTTAGAAATAAATTAATTTTTACTTCCATTTTTATGAAAGTTTCTGAATGGAAAGATAACAAGGGTTAAAAGCCAAGTTGGAAAGTTATTTCAACAGTTTCATTCCACAACCAGTTCTAAATTAGTGTGGGTACTTACCACTACCATACCATATGTAATAAACGGTTGATGATACCAAGAAATAACACCTCGTTGAGTCTTAATTTTTTTTTACGTTCGCCCGTTATGGCAGGCTAAAGTCTCTAGGACCATACCGCCATGTCTTACGTAGTTTTTATTTGATAGTTCAATATTCCATTTATTATACTTTTGTTGAGAATGAGGGTCAACAGCAACAAGCCGGACCCTCTCCTAGTGCTTCAATAAAGTGGTGGAACTTTATTCAAGCTTTCCATGGACTTTTCTATTTTGTTTCATTTGCCTACACTCGTGCACGTTTACGAACATATAATGGTTAATCTTCCACCGATATTACACACGATCCCCGGAAATAACACTTGCTTGGAAAATAAAACAACATCGAACTGTATCACTTTTCACTTCCCGCCAAAAAGTAATTTAAACCAACTACAACTTTTTCTTGTTTGACTTCTGCGGGGTTGCCACAATTTAAACCAATATCAAAACCTGCCATCAAAACCTGGCATCAAAACCTGGCATCAAAACGTCAACTGTCTCTCAAATTTGCCAGTAGGCAGAATTATTAAATATACCTATTGTAGGGGACTAAAATACTATACAAAGAAAACATAACTTGATAACACACAATAATGATTTATTAACTCATATCTCATCACATCTTCACAAAGAACAATAATTGAACTCCTCTCATTTATTTAATTTATATTCGTATCATCATTTAGTATCGTTAGATACTAACTTTAGTTGGCTCTAGCTAAAATAATTATTATTTCTCTAGGAACTGCGCCACTGAACAGTTTTAGTTTCTCAATTTATAAAAGAAAAACCGTTGATCGCACTTACCGCAATCTGGCCAGGCTCGCCATCTTTTCTGTTCTCTCACAGGAAAAAAAAACATGGCGGGCGACTCGGACCAATCATCGCGGTGTGTCAACGTCAATGTCAAATATGACGTTCAAATATACAATGACATTAGGAGGTAAGACTCAAGAGTTATATTGCTAACCAGTACCGTTTCCTAACACTATAAATGAATAAATTTAAATCTATTGCTGATTCAAGTTTACTATTAACAAATACTCGATAACTCATTATATAATTGTGATCAGTAAATGTGCGATGTATTAGCAATGGACCTCGGTAACATACAATACAGTTTTTTTTTCCTTTTTTTATGATATTGAGTGACGAGACGAGCAGGTCGTTTGCCCTGATGGTAAGCGCCACGCCTGCCCATAACAATTGCAGTGCCACCCAGAACTTTTAATACCATAAAAATTACTGCGTAGCACTGCATTGCGCTCATCGCCCCGAGACGTCAGATATTAAGTCTTATATGCCCAGTAATTTCACTGGCTACAATGCCCTTCAAACCGGTACACAGTAATGCTTGCACACTACTGCTTGGCGGAATAACTAGTAAAGCTGTTGTACCCACCCAGACGGCCTTCCGCATACGAGAGACCTCACAAGTTTTTTGCTAAAATAGATAGATAGAAAGATAGATGAACGCTTTATTGCAAACATTAAATTACAGACATTACATAAAAACATTTAAAGAAAGTGTTACAATGGGCGGCCTTATCGCTAAAAGCGATCTCTTCCAGGCAACCTTTGGATGCATAGGAATTATCAATATGTAATAATGTGACTTCAATGTTGATGATGATGACGTCAGGCAGAGCAAGACGGTAGACATGTGCGAGAGAGATAGCTGTATGCAAAAGTAGATTTAAGTACTATTACCATAGGTACTCAGAACATTATACAATATACATATATCACTTTTATTGCATGAAGTAGTGAGTTGGGAGAGATTCCGCTGGATTTCCGAGAAAGTTTATCATTTCGCAAAGCCAAAAGATTTAGCATCCTTAAATTGAAGCAACGAACCAAGGAAACGTGTTCTAGCCACAAGTTTAAATAAGATTTTTTGTTGAAAAATATATTTTTCAAGCCAAGCTTTTAACAAATTCGTAATCGGAACCGCGAGCAGATTAAAATGAGTAAACACCCAAACACTAGTAGTGCGGATTTAACACTCGCTCTAAAAATGGTGAAGGAAAACATCGTGAGGAAACCGGCATTCAAGAATTCATCTAAAAAAATCAAGGACATGTGACATCCGCCCACCCGCACTGGGCCAGCGTGGTGGATTATGGCCCTTACACTCTCTACGAGGGAAGGCCCTAGTCCCAGCAGTAGGAACGTAATGGGCTGATTATGATGTAAATTTGTAAATTTTATTATGACCGTTTTTTGGGTTTAAGATATTTATTTCTCATAAAGAATATACATTCACTTGCATGAGAAAAACAAAATTAACAGTTTCTTAGGCTAACAGTACAGGCTTAATTAACTATTTTTTAAAACATAACAAATAATAAAAAAAAAACATACTTTTTTGTTACCTACGCGTTACCTTTCTACACTGTTTATATATTCTGTCGTAGTAAGATATTCGGATGTATAAGTCGGACAGGATAGCTACGAAGTCGTAGTCGGCATTACTGCGACCGTGTACCATGATATTTTTATACAAAGGCCCGCGGCTTTACAAACTGTCTTGTTTGGGTACCGTTTTTGCTCGTTTTGCGGAAAACTGGGATGATGTTAGTAAAGATTTAATAAAAGTAAATATCTAAAATGCGAATAAATTAGTCATTTATTCGCAAAACTTAGACTACTTTATTTAGTTTAGATACATATTTCCCTGCAATAATGCAAATAAATAGAGCGAGTGTGGCTCAGCGGGAGCTCGTGCGCCTTTCGATCCGTCGCACCTGGGTTCGAATCCCACTGGCCCCGCACCATTGACTTTCTTAGGTTATGTCTTATATTACCTTCGCTCTAAAAATAATGAAGGAATACATCATTATAAATATAAACGGCTACACTCACGTTATGATTGTGTCGGAATAACTCCGACCAGGTTTCGGACAATTAGGATGTCCTTCTTCCGGGAGTTTACGCTTTGGATTCGCGGCGTAGACTGCGCGCCTCCGCTCGTTCCTGTCGCCGCGAGCGTGGTGCTAAAACCGATGCAGGCGCGGGGGGTGCGGGCGCAGCGGGGGTTTGTTTTTTATAAGGAATACATCGTGAGGTAACCGGCATGTCCAAGAATTTATCACAAAAATCAAGGACATGTGACATCCACCAACCCGCACTAGGCCAGCGTGGTGGATTATGGGCAATTCTCTCTCTATGAAAGAAGGCCCGTGTTCCAGCAGTGAGAACGTGGGCTGATGATGATGACGATTGATGAATTATATATAATGTATTGTCGAGAGAAATAATCTATTCTCAGTTACCCCACAATTTAGATGGCTCCCTAACTTAAATGCTTATATAACCTGACAATTTCTTAATTTTCGAGTAATTTTATACAGAACCACTATGAAGAACAAAAACTATCACAAACATAAAGGCTAAACATTGTTTCCGCCTAAAACAATGTGGTCTCAGTCGCGACAGTGGAATCTTTGTTAAATAAGAAACAAAGGGCATACACGAAATACGTTCGAGGTCATAGTTCTTCCGTTTGTGAAGAAGTGTACTTACATAGAGAAGACAGGCCAGTTTTTTTTTTACACTTAATAGATCTGTGTTTGGCCACTATCTCGCCTGATGTGAAGCGACGATGTGGCCTAAGATGGAGCACATAGATCTAGAGAGAGACGGCAGTTGAGCGGCTGGTCAGACCCGTCTCCCCAATGGTTCACTGAACATCATCCCGAAACACGACTAGGTCGCTTGACGGCATGGCTTTGTTCGGTGGGTGGTATATTACAACCACGGCCAGAGCCTACCACTCCAAAGCGCGTAAGCGGGTTTCATCACGATGTTTTCCTTCACCGTTTTAGAGCGAGCGTACAAAATCTGCACTTAACTATAAGTCATTGGTGCAGGGCCGAGTCAGGATTTGAACCCAGGTGCGTCGGATTGAAAGGCGCACGAGTTCCCACTGAGCCACACTGGCTCGTACCTGTTAACCAGGAGAAAATGCCAGATTGGTATTAAGCCACATAACATTATTTTCACATTTAACTGAACATTAACTTTTTTTTCACTATTTGCTGTAGCAAGAAACAAAATTTGTCTCAAACCTTATTCGACCACACTAAACATCTGAACTCTGAACACACTATACACTGAATCGGTATTATTATATGCAGTGCATATCCTTTATGTGACCGCCTACACAAGCACCTTCTATTTCATTTCTTTTTATCGTCATATGTGTTCTTATTGTTGTACCGTGCGCAGTTCAGAATAAATGTATTCTTTATTTCTTTCTTTCTTTTTCCCTACAATTTCTTAACGATGTTCCCTATAACTATTGAACTAATGAATTTCTTTTAAGTTGTGGCGATGATTAACCACTTGGCGCGAAATTAAAATAGCAACTTTGGCTTTTAGCAGGCAACCTGTTTTCCCTATGTAAGTCCCTTACGTTCCTGGGGTCATACAGTTGACTGTTCCACGTGGATGGGAAGATTTTTATCATATGGAAAAAGGTTCACTTGTTTTACATGAAAAGGCTATTCAGCTAGAAATACTCTTGGTAATAAAACTTTTAAACAAAAGAATATGAAGAGTTATGTCAAACTTTTGTGTTATTTTTTTGACTTTCGACTATATCATCTACCACGTTCGTCTCCATAAGATGAGAGAGTAAGGATTGATGATTTTTCTTTTTAGAGCCTGATGGCTAAGTGGTTTTGCCATCGGCATGGTATTCTGAAGACGAGTTCGATTCCTTGCTCTAGCTAACATTTTTTTCTAATATTTTGACATATGGACGTTTTAACTATTGAGAATAAGAATAAGCATAAACTCTATTGTGTAAAACTGGATCATAAAGGTTGCATTTAATTTGTCAACCCGGCATCCGACCAGCGCCGCGTCGTTTCAAGCGGTTAGAAATTCTTTATATGAAATTCCATAGGTACATATTATACACTCACTTATTAATTCCGTAACGTTACCGAAACGCTTCGCTCGCGAATTACTCGATGAGAACCCGCCGCCCGTGCGCATGCCGTGCGTTGACCACGGGTTGACGCCGCGCGGGTTTGGAGTGGACCGCGAACCGCCCACGAGTAATTTGTTTAGAAAATGTCCTCGTTGACGCCGTTCCCCGACAACTCGCCGACCGCTAGATGACCCGTGGACAACGACTGAACGCCGAGATATCGTTGATCGGGTGCCGAGTTGATTAATGAGTACCTTTATGTCCTTTATGTACCTACGTAAATGATTGCAAATGATAATAACATTTTATCTCCTAGCACAATTTAAGTTCAATTTGTAAGCCACACACATTTGACAACCACAGGCATAAAACTAAATCATATGAAGTTAACATTCAGCACTAAAACACACAACATTCAAAATTAAAACTTTTTCTGAAAGTCCATTTAGTCCAGCGCATGTAGTGAGGTAAACGACCCTATAAATGGACGCGCAAAAACTCCTTTTCAACACAGCGAAATACTAGTAGCAGAGTAGTGGTGAGACATGCGTGTTTTTTATGTGAAAGTACAAAAAAATTTACGTTACTCTGAGTAGACTAAGTAATAGTGCTGTTTTCCTCTAAATCTATGTGCTCCATCTTCAGCCACATCACCGTGATAATGGCCAAACAGATCTATAAGCGATAAAAAAGTAAGCAGCACAATAACATTGCCATTAACTATGACACGTTGGTGAAATCCAAACTCCAAAGCCTAGTATATCGACGTGAAGTCGCCAGCCTGTCGGTATTCTACGGAATATACTATGGAGAATGTGCTCAAAAACTGCATAATCTGATCACCCCATCACCATTTTACCATTGGACGACCAGACGATCGGCACAACGTCACCCTTACACGGTGGACGTTCCGCCTATCCGTACTAAACGTTTCGAATCATCCTTTTTGGTGCGAACGTCGAAGGCGTGGAACGCCTTGCCGTCGTCTGTTTCCACATAAATACAATCTAGGTGTGTTCAAATCAAGAGTGAACAAGTTTTTTTTACGCTTAATAGATCTATGTTTGGCCACTATCTCGCCTGATGTGAAGCGATGATGTGGCCTAAGATGGAGCACATAGATCTAGAGAGAGGCGGCAGTTTAGCGGCTGCTCAGATCCGTCTCCCCGATGGTTCACCGAACATCATTCCGAAACACGACTAGGTCGCTTGACGACATGGCTTTGTTCGGTGGGTGGTATTACAATCACGGCCAGAGCCTACCACTCCAAAGCCCGTAAGCGGGTTTCATCACGATGTTTTCCTTCACCGTTTTAGAGCGAGCGTGCAAAATTTGCACTTAACTATAAGTCATTGGTGGAGGGCCGAATCAGGATTCGAACCCAGGTGCGTCGGATCGAAGTTCCCGCTGACCCACACTCGCTCTAAAGTACTTACTGGGTAAGCGTGCTACATCTTCGACCACGTCGTCGCTTTCTATCAGGTAAGGTCATGGTCAAACGTCGACCCAAATTGATGTAAAAAAATGACAATCATTGAATTTGACAGCGATTTTCAAATTTTATCATAATGTAACCAAATCATTCAAAATCAGGATAATTTTGCTAGGTCGTAATGCAATATATAGAAACATCAGCATACCCTTATCGAGTATTCAATAATAATAATAAAATGTACATAATTAGTTTTATAACAAATTTACAATCATTAGATCTAAAACTTATTATTGATTGACAAAATCATTATATTAAAGTCAATATGAGCAACACGTGTTGACATTATCGATAGTGTCAAAGTCAATAGCTGGCGTTAATATTATCGACAGTGTCAAGTCCAACTATCGATAACTACACAACACTATTCTCCAGTAAAGTTTCCAACGGACCTCTGTTTATCACGACTCACGAGCAACGCTCACAATGTGCACTGCTGACCACAACTGGCAAGTTTACCCCATTCGTTGGATTTAATCGCCCATACTCCCCGGAAAAAGAAGTAAATATCTTTTTTTAAGGTTTCTGTGACTTCTTCTGCGTTATGAAATTTAACGAGCACTCGTTAAGGCGAGAGATTTATTTATCTAGTGATGTACAGGGAAGGAAATGGTGAACGTAAATATGAGGCCAATAACCAGTTTTACTGGTTTCTGGTTCATAACTTTAAAGTGGTTCCATATTTTAGCAACAGACGAATATTTGAAGAATTATGTTTATTGGTAGGTATTAATTTAAAACAAACTGGCAGAGAAAAAAAAAATGAAATTAAATAATATTTTAATTTATATGTTAGAAAGTCGCTAAAGTTCGTGGTGGCCGGTTATTCTGAAGTCAGAGATATTGATAAACACCGTTTCTAAAGTTTCTATCATATAAAGTTAGCATACACACACACACCCTTACACACACACACACCCTCACACAGTTGCTCAGCGTGCGTATAGAGAACGCTATGCTCGGAGTTTCTCTGAAGGATAAGATACGCAATGGGGTAATACGACAGAGAACCAAAGTGACCGACATAGCCCATAGGATTAGCAAGCTGAACTGGCTATGGGATGGTCATATCTCTCGAAGAACGAACAACCGCTGAAGTAGACGTGTCCTTGAGTAAAGACCGTGAATAGGCAAGCGTAGTGCAGAACGCCCACCGGCTAGATCAAGCTACAACCTGCAAAGGGTGGCAGGAAGAAACTGGTTGAGAAGAGCCAAGGACCGGGCTCAGTGGCGTTCATTAGGAGAGGCCTATGTCCAGTAGTGGACAAAAACAGGCAGATGAAGATGATGATGATGATGAGACACACTTCCTCACATCCCCTTACACACACACACAAACAAACGCGCGCTCTCACACACCCACACACGCATGTAGTGAATAGGTCATTGGTAAGATTCTGTCTATTATAAGATTCCGTCCGAATTCGATCGAAAATGTCTTAAAACAAAGCTCTAAAACAAAACTTCACAAACTCTTTCAAACAATTCCCATCCAGATATTCAAAGTAAAAAGGAATCGATAAAAATCCGAATAAACACAGACCATTTGCACTTAACTTCAAGACTCAACAAAACAACGAAGAGATATCTGAAGGTAAAAACTGTGGCATAAAGAGTAAAAACTGTTCAGTATTCCATGCTATCGCCGGGGAACCAAGTCGAGTAAGTTTGTTAGTATAGTTGGTTGAAAGGTTTTCTCCATTTTTATACATAAACCATTCTACAGAATCTTTCGCTTATGAATCCTAATATTTAGCTTGGGAAGAGGTTTGTCTCTTTTAACTTACTATTTTACCAGCCCGTGAGGATCTTGATACTCTGTCAAATCATCTTTGGATACATTTTTTATACATTCATTTATTTTATTAATACGTACTTTTCTTTTTACTTATTTTCCAGATTCTGTCCATCCAAAGGTTGTCTTGTAGAGATCGCTTCAAGCGATAAGACAACCTGTGACATTGCCGTAATTAAGGATTTTTGGTAAACTATATTGTTTGTAATTCACTTTTTATGGAACTAAGTGACAAGGCTAGCACGACATTTGCCTGATGGTAAGCGCCGATCAAATTTATGTGTTCTGTCAACGTGGGTTCCGCTGGGAACTACAGTCAGATTCTCGATTCTTCAAATTATGCTGTTTACTACAGTTTTCTTTTTTTTCCTGACCCTGCGCTGCGGCCGGGCCCGCGAGCTAGGGTCCCTAACTTTATCAGGGTTCTTGCTTATTGTTGTTTACATGTTTTTGCTTAACCTAATTTGTGTTTACATTATATTCATACTTATTCTCCTACGTCTTACTTTAGATATATAAAGTTGAAATACTTCTCTTTTTATATTCAGTTGTTGGCATACGCATTGTATATTGTACGTATATTAGTATATTAAAATTTAAGTCTGTTTTTATTTATTATTCTTTACTGTATGTATCTATATAAACTGTTTGTTTTTCTTTACGTTTTTCACGTGCGTCACCAGAGGTTTGAGTTGAAAACCAGGGTTGTGGATTTATCCACAGACCTTTTATGACGTCACTGTGCACTGAGGCAATTCTCGTACACAAGCACCCAGTATTTAATTTATTAATTGTTTCTTTTGTTTTATTGTGTTGTTATTGTTGTTGTACCGTGTGCAGTGTTGTCAAATTAAATGTTGTCTTTATTTCTTTCTTTTTAACCGACTTCAAAAAGAAGGAGATTTACAATTCGACGGTATGTTTTTTTTTTTTTGTGTGTTTGTTACGCGATTCCTCCGCCAATTATGCATTGATTTCGATGATTCTTTTTTTGATTGGTAGGTAATACTTCAAAGGTGGTCCCATATAAATTTTATCGAAATTCATTCAGTAGTGTTTGAAAAAAATAGCAAAAACAAAAAAATATAAGTTTAATCTTCAAGTCGGTTCTTGTTTTTTTCGTAACCAACTTTCTAAAGGTGGAGGTTTGTATTCGACTGCTTCACCTGCTTCACCCAGGGTTGACTTCCGGTGAGGGAACTCCTCAACGGTGAATAGTACAGACACAACATTTCATAAATGGATTTAACCATAATAGCCTGTTCTAAATTCCATCATGACATGGCAGATACACCCAGGATTGACTTCCGGCGAGGGAACTCCTCAACAGAGAATAAGACAGACATGAAATTTTTTTGTACATGTATTTAATTGTGAAAGCCCGGTTTTAACTTCGTCATGATGTGGCTTCTAGATCATAAAAGCTTGTCTTTAAAAACTTTTTGAATTAATTTAATTAAAACTTGTTTTTCACTAAAAAGGTTAAAATAAATTATTTTTCAAAAAAAACTAAACCGACTTCAAAACCACAAATGGCACTCAAAAGTAAAAAATAAATTAGTAGTAGTAGATAAATACTACAGTACTACTTGTAGGTAGTATTTATCTACTACCTTTTAGACTTGGCTGGCACCGACTTCAAATATATGAGTGGGTAGCGCTTATGATATTTATATTAATTTATTTTTTACTTTTGAGTGCCATTTGTGGTTTTGAAGTCGGTTTAGTTTTTTTTGAAAAATAATTTATTTATATTTAACAATATGAGTTGTTTACTACAGAGCCACCGATGAGGCCCTCCGACCATAGGAAAAGCCCACGGTGGCCTGCCAGCTCCTCGGGGGTAAATGCCCCCGCGAGTTTCAGCCTGTGCAATGGGATCCACTATCCCGAGGCCATCCCCTACCACAACGGAAGGTGGAAGAACGACTGACTGTTTACTACAGTTACATGAAACAATAAAGTTCAATTTGCTAATTTACTGAAACATTATATGCAGGACAATAAATTTCATATCTGAAGCAGTTTTCCCCACAGCTCTCCTAGAGCTGTAGTCACCGCCAACTTTCAATATAATTAGACAGAACGGCACCTTTCCAATTGGTCCGCGGGCGGAGTTGCGAAGTCGCCGCGATTTCAAATTGCTCGGAGTCTGAACTAGTTTAAAGGCCTATTTAGACGGTGCAAGTTTCTTGGCATTTCATTATAATACGCTTCTTACGCTTTTCTAATATAACTTCTCGTTTTTAAGAAAAGTATTTGTATACCAACTATTATTTTTGTATCTAAATGGCAAAAACCATTTATTCCTTATCTTGGGTCATCGTAAGTACATATTAATGTGTTCTTTATGGGTAGCACTTGTGCTACTTACAGTTCACTAATGCAGTTTTGACAGTTAATTTGACAGTTGACATTTCCTTCATTTCCTTTCGTTCGTAAACTAATGTTTTATATCATGAAACTAAAACTAAAAATCTACAAAAATATAATACTAAAATATATTATTAAAAGGATTCCCTTTAGGCAAGGTTCCGAAGATACTGGCAGCGTTCCCCCTTTGAATAGCTAGACTAAATCTTTGTCCGAGGTAGCTGCCAGCTAGTAGTTCACTAATTAAATATCACTATCACTTTCCAAGGTGGACTCTTGCAGAAGACTACCACTACAAAATATAAATATAAATATTAAAAAAGAATATAATATATGTCACATTCGGTCATTGAACAAATCACAAAGAACAAAACGTAAACGTGTCTGACGGCTAAACTAGACAGCTTTAGCGATACCGATGGTGGCGCTTGGACAGTCTTGATGGCTACGCTCGACTTGATCGGGACTTCAGAAGATTCACTGCCCGATCGCCACGAAGTGAAGTCATCTTGGAACTGTTCCGCGTTTTGTTCATGTTAGTGTCTTTAATTGCCAGTTACGTTGTTAATTAGTAATCCGTAGTTCTTAAATTTAAATAAACATTAACTATAAAAAAGTAATTCAAATAAACATAACTTAGAGGGAGTGTGGCTCAGCGGAAACTCGTGCGCCTTTCAATCCGACGCACCTGGGTTCGTATCCTGACTCGGCCCTGCACCAATGACTTATAGTTAAGTAGGTACAGATTTTGCACGCTCGCTCTAAAACGGTGAAGGAAAACATCGTGATGAAACCCGCTTACGCGCTTTGGAGTGGTATGCTTTGGCCGTGGTTGTCATACCACCCACCGAACAAAGCCATGCCGTCAAACGACCTAGTCGTGTTTCGGGATAATGTTCGGTGAACCATCGGGGAGACGGGTCTAAGCAGCCGCTCAACTGCCGTCTCTCTCTAGATCTTTGTGCTCCATCTTAGGCCACATCATAGCTTCACATCAGGCGAGATAGTAGCTGTAGTATTAAGAGTTCTTTGCGTCAATTCCTTCTCAAAAGCATTATCACAAAACCCGTTAACGACATCCACAGTGAGCTTAATAAAACGCGCCGCCGCCCTTTCACACCACAGCCCGGACGCGACGGCAAAAGTTAAATAAACCAACGCCGAGTTCAGTTCAAAACTATAGTTATTTCGAGTACTTCGCACTTTTTTAGTTAGATTTGGCATTGAGTTTGGGACAGTCATTAAGTGGGATTTTTAGCTAAGCTGGTTCAAAATTTAACATCTTTACTCATAGAATTAGACCAATAATTTATGCAAGAAATTGGTTATGTGTGATGTATTTATTTGCCGCTGAAAAATCTCAAATTAGAGATAATGGTTAGACTTTCGTCTGTTCGTTCATCATCATCAGCCCATTACGTTCCCAATGCTGGCAGACCCCCGACACTCCATACAAATTCGCCGAGCTAACTGTCTAGTACTACTACTGGCGCACCGGCCTGTCCGCACACGTTTTGTGTGTGTGCGTAATTATTGTAGGGATGAGGTAATACGAATCGAGCGCGACAAGGACAACGCTATATGTAAGCAACCTAAGTGTTGTGTCTCTTTCACACCTACTATCGCTTGGCTGGGAGACGCGAAAAAATACTGAAGGAAAACCAACAATCTCCGAGTAAGTGCTTTCTTTGCATCCATACACAGAACAATAACGAACCATTTTGTTTTAGGTATAATAATATTGTATCATAGTCAATATATTGAATTTTAATGAAAAAAGAGATAGGCAGACCTCCGTCAGTCAGGTCAGGTCCTGGTCAGCTCACCGCCTTCAGCCGTTCTCCGTCTTTTTCTCAATATGTTTCGTCCATATGTCAAGGTCAAATAGTCAGCCGGCCTGCTCTACCTCTGTAAAGCAGGTCGTCGTCATCATCCAAAAAGGTCACAACAACCTCAAATAACATCAATTGATCGCACATATAACACATTTGAATATCACTCATTCGCAGCGAGCAGTGACAACCGAGTGACGCAAACACGGCATTACCCATTTTTTCATCGATGCATTGCGGGTGAAAGAAAGAAGAAGAAAGAAAATACATTTATTCCGGACATCACAGCATTACACTGAATATATACATACTAAAATAAAGACAAAACAAAAAACAATAAACACAATACAGTGAAATGTTGCGCGATGTCAGGAAAAGGTTCCGACTCAGCAAACGCTAAGGTATCTTAAGTAGGTACCATAGCACTGATTTTCAGTCGGTGACGACATATTGGCGGGGAGTGTGGCTTCTTTACGTAGTAATGTTTAGTTTTCTTTGCTGCTGGGACTAGGCTAGGCCTTCCTTCATAGAGAGAGTATGGACCATAATCCACCACGCTGGCCCAATGCGGGTTGGTGGATGTCACATATCCTTGAATTTTAGTGATAAATTCTTGGACATACCGGTTTCCTCACGATGTTTTCCTTCATCGTTTTGGAGCGCATAACTTAAGAAAGTCAGTGGTGCGGGGCCAGCAGGATCGAACTCGGTTACGTCGGATCGAAAGTCGCACGTGCTCCTACTGAGCCACACTCGCTCTCTCTTGTCTGTCTGTTAGTTACCTCAAAACTCGAAAAAATACTGAACGGATTATGACAAAATTTTGAGGTTTTGGTAGGTCACAACTTATATGAAAATAATTACGACTATAGGTAACTTCTGTTAGTTCTCTCCATCCAGAGGTTGACTGGAGAGATCGCTTTTAGCAATAAGTGCGCTCATTGCACTTTGGTTTTATAACTAATTTTTCTGCAACGTTTTATGTAGGTACAATAAGGGTATTTTATTCGTAGTTTTTTTAACGACCTTACCTACATAGGTCCTGGCCCTGAACTAGCATCCCTGTACCTAGGGAACCAGAAACTATGAGAACCTTGGTCCACAATATTGAGACATGAAACAAATGTTGCGCTTTTTTTCTTTGCACAAACATTTGTCCCGTCACGGGAATCAGTGGAGTACGAGATTTAAGCCAAACTGCCCAATCACTACACCATAGAGCATGTCATTAAGTCTTTTGTGTGGGTGATGTATTATATCCTCCTATATGTATATTCCTATCGTATGTATTGTTGATCTATAGAGACAGAGAATTCCAGTCAAAGGCGGTCTATGTAGGTGATCGTCGGGCGTTTTATTTGTGATCCGTCAACATTCAGGAAGTACCCTTCAAGTTTTCAGCAAGTTACCGATGTCCTCATAATAGATACAAATTGAACCCTTGTAGTTCGAAGGGTGGGTAGAAAACTAAATATAGACCTTTCCTACCCCTTAATCGACCTGTCATGTTCTGTAAACCACCTATTGTCGGACGTTATAACTATCAGTTTGAAGTACAATGTAAAACAAATAAAATGTTATGTTATTTTCATAATTTTTGGTGGTTTATGTAACGAGAGAGAGTGGCTCAGTGGGATCATGTGCGTCTTCTGATCTGACTCACCCAAGTTTGAATCCCGCTGGGACCGAGTCACTGCCTTTTTTTTAATTTGTGTTTCCTAGTAGATTTAGCACTAGGAAAGCATCGTGAAGAAACCGGCATGTTCAAGAATTAATTACTAAAATTTAAGGACATATGACATCAAACAACTCGCTCTGGACCAGCGTAGTAGATTATGGCTCATACTCTGCTCATGTGGTTTCTGTGAGAGTAGGTCCGTGTCCCAGCAGTGCAGACGTAATGGGCTGATGATGATGATGAAGTAACAATGAAAAGTAATCTAGTAGTGGGCTGGAGCATTTGGGCTATCTATTTAATGGTCAATGGGTTGTCTAATTGCTTCTCCTTGTTAATAAGTTAGTTTAGTTTTAGTAAGAGGTCGAAAATTGAAGGGATATCAAAATTTCAGACCGCGGGACTGTATAGAAGATGGTTTCAGTCAATCTCGAGTGTTTTGTGGGGACAAATATAGGGAAGAAATCCTTTTGGCCAGAATGGTTCACATTTGAAGCAAATACATAAAATGCAGCAAATTACATATCAATCCAGCGTCTATATCCAGGCTTCCAGGGGTGTCCCGGCGTAGCTATCTAACACAGTTTGTTCTACAGCACAGGTCACACGACACAGTTCAAAATAGTATATAGCGAATATCACACAAATTTTCACACAAAAGTGGATTTCCACACGCGGAAAGAATATGAAATTCTGTCAGGAGTCCTCAAATCTGGCGTCGCTCGTGACATGCATTCGATGACACGAGCAACGTCACATTTGAGTGCGTTCAGAAACGTAAATTGGCATGTTTAATTTGCACAAATCAATATTTACCTCAAAAAAGAACCAGTAAGTAAAGTGTAGAATTGTTTTTAGGTCTAATCTAATTGTTAACAAATAGATTAATATCAAATGTCGAAGCACATAATTTACTTTAAACCTTTTTTCTCATTTAAGTGAAATGTAATTTCTTGTTGAGAAAATAAATATTCTTTTAACCCAAGTAGAGTGTAGAATTGTTTTTAGATCTAATCTAATTGTAAATAAATAAATAAGATCAAATGTCGAAGCACATAATTTACTTTAAACCTTTTTTTTCATTTAAGTGAAATGTAATTTCTTGTTGAGAAAATAAATATTCTTTTAACCCAAGTAGAGTGTAGAATTGTTTTTAGATTTAATCTAATTGTTAACAAATATCTGTGTCATATCTATAGGCTAATGTTTTCAGCTTACAGTTCTGCAGTCACGAAACGGCGACTTATCCCAGCTGTCTCACTCGACCTCGAGGGAAATCTCATAGATAAATTATTCCAATTCTCGCTCTGCCTGACAGAAAGCGCCGTCAAAACGGATACAGGATACAGCCTGGGTGGAACTAGGACAAAATTTAGGGGGAGACCATCAAGATTTCTGGGTCAATAGAAGCTTTGTATCGCTTACAGATATATTGGACATTATATTTACTAATATTAAACGACGATGTAGATAGATAGATAGATAGATGAACGCTTTATTGCAAACATTAAATTACAGACATTACATGAAAAGCAATTAAAGAAAGTGTTACAATGGGCGGCTTTATGATGCAATCGAAGATGGAGCTCATATCTAGAAAGACGGCAGTTGAGCGCCTGCTCCTTAACCGTCTTAGAAGAATAGCGTCTATTTTATAACCATACAATACAATAAAGAGGTTTACTGTAGGATCAAAACAAAAAATAGTAAGGCAAGGAATTACATTATACAAACTATAGTACAACGGGTGGACCTATCGCTAAAAGCAATATCTTCCAGCCAATCTTTGGAAAGAACTAGCTGTCATTTAGAAAGACCGATTGCCAAGACTTACGGGAAATCAAAGTCAATGATTTGTGCGTTAGTTTCATTGCGATAGCGACAAAATCAGGGGTAGAACCGCAATGCTACAAACAGTACAAAATAAAGAACATTCTGTGTTGGTTAGTTGGTTGGAGACACGATATAGCCCAAAGTTTCTCTTAGAGTCCTGTTAAGGGATTAGAGCTTATGCTCTAGGACAATATTTAACCACTGAACCTTCTACAATTTCAACATCTTTACGTTGAATTGCATCAAGGGTTGATATTAAGGTTTTTTTAAGGAGAGAGCTTAAGCTCTAGAAAAACACGTATTTTCAATTTTTTCAGAATAAATTTCTGAATGGTGCAAGGGTGTTCCGTTTATAACTATAGAACTCCCTTACACCCCCTGCAAGGTAGTTCTAAAGTTTTAAATAGATTATTTTTTTAATAACAAAGAAAAAAGACAGCGTAAAAAGTATAGTACATTGTATAACAAAAAAAAAACAACTTCAATTTTGATGTAGATATCTTCATCCAAGGTCGAATTTCGATGAAATTTACATGGGACCGTATTGAAATTATACTGAACCCAACGCAGAATTATAAATATCAGTTTATAAAAATGATGGAGTTCTGAGGTAACAAACAAAAATATTAAGAAAATACAATCGAAATGAGAACCTCCTTTTGTTGAAGTCGGCTAAAAATAACTTGGTGTAATGCTACCGCCACCCCCTCGCTCCGTCCATGGCCCAATGATACAACTCTGATAAAACTGTTTCACGGAGAAAAGACGGCGTGCGTCTTCATTTGCGTCATCTGACGGCTTGTATCAAGAGCGTGAAATATAGGTACCATGTATGGTTATATACAGCAGATTCAGAATTGTTGTTAAGACAAGATAAGATAAAAAATTCTTTATTGCAATAACAAACACAGGTACACAGCCTCTTCGAGTACTTAGTATCTACTTAATCACTATACATAAGCAATGTGCAAAGGGAGTAAATTCAGCATGTGCTGTAGTCAAATCGTATTTGA
Organism: Petrophora chlorosata; assembly: GCA_951640565.1. NCBI lineage: Eukaryota > Metazoa > Arthropoda > Insecta > Lepidoptera > Geometridae > Petrophora > Petrophora chlorosata. The sequence continues at coordinate 3,054,505 of OX621207.1, forward strand.
GAAGGCGAGGCTGTTTTTCATTTTACACCTGAACTCGAACTGGTTTTCGTCGAGATAGTAGATACAGTAGGTTTTATTTAATACCATATTATTGACAATGATTTATCTTCTCTTATGGTATGAAATTAAACATAAATTTACGATATATTTACTTATGAACCTTAACTACAATGATACATGAGGAACTTATAAAATTTGACGCCTATAATATTTATTATGGAGGGACTTCTTGCTCCTGCTTTTATTGTTTGTTTACAAATATGAACTTATAGTATTATATCCTAAACTCCTAACTCAGACTCATACACTTTATAACTTTTGCGGCCTACACACCCTCACATACACACATCCATACAAACATACATACTCGCAAAAACTCGGTTATGTGAAACAATAGATATAGATAATAAATCAGCACTCGTCTGTTAGAACGATGTAGCTGTACTGAGTTGTAAGTTTGGTGCTCACAAATCAGGATTCTTTCCTTGCAATGGGCACTAATTCCTCTGAAGGACAATCCATAGGTAGTTAGGTTGTTACTTATGTCCCATTAAATGATTATATAATCCTGTTCTCTATTGCTTACAAACTGTAATACTGCGAGGTGGTGGTCAGCTCATTTCTGCAGCTGCGTGAGAAGTGCCGTGTCCCGAGATACAAGTTCATGCTTACGAGTAGTTTGGGAACGGCGACCTCCATTTCAAACCCCTCAGCGTCAGATGGAAAGCTGCACAAGTCACCACTCGTCTCCACTCCGCATAGCCACCCAAAATCAAACATGTCATCTCTGATTTAACAAATCGTCTATACAATAGCAACATCAATACCCATCACAAATACAAAAGAAACTAAAGTAGAAGCACAATTCTCTAAGCTTGCCCTTCCGTCCTATTGGACGCAGCGCGCGGTATTACGTTCGGTCAACTTCATATATAAAGAACGGTATATGTCTATATCAATTTTAAAACTTCAACTGAGGCATGTTTGTACATTGAATAAGTTTTTTGCAAAACTAGCTGGGATTGATTATTAATTATACAGTTTAAAACAATAAAATAACGACTTCAATTGCATACGTGTAAGGATGAATCTTCGAAGCCCGAGGTCGAATATAGATGACATTTCATATATTCTTTAGTGTACACTATTGTAATATTTACATCGGTAATTATAAACTATATGTACAAAGGCGAGCTTAACCCTAAAAAGAGTTTCCTTCCAGCAAATCCTTGAGGAAAGAGAACTGTCACGTTAGCAAATCGGTTTCAGTGTACGGATACGGTTTGACAAGAAAAAAATCAGCAAATTTATATGAGACCACCGAAAGGCTATACTAAACCCAACGCAGAAATTTCCAAATCAGTTCATAAATAACGGAGTTCTGAAGTAACAAGCATAAAAAAACAAAATCGAATTGAAAACCTCCTTCTTTTTAAGTTGGTTAACAAAAGGTCATTGAACACGAAATTATAGTTTTAAGAATGTTTGTCTGCTAATTAATTTTTTGTTTATTTGTTATCTTTAAACTTGAAAAGTACTGGATGGATTTTGATAGAGTTTTTGAGCTTTGGTAGCTTAGATACATTACATTTTTATGTGATACATCTACGTCCTTACATCCCTTACGTACCTTACATCCCCGTCTTCAACTTATTGATAATTCCTCTCCATCCAATGGTTGCCTGGAAGAGATCGCTTTTAGCGATAAGGCTGCCCATTGTAACACTTTCTATTGTTTTTATGTAATGTCTTTATTTTAATGTTTGCAATAAAGCGTTCATCTATCTATCTATCTTTCTATCTACGTTTGACAATCTCGCCTGATGTTAAGCGACGATTGTACATCAAATCATGGTTGTACATCAGATGTACATCAAAATCGGTTTGATAACAACAAAGATACAGCTTGACCTCTTCCTAGTTTGCGCTCTCAAAGAACCTCCCGCTATATTGGTCTTAGAAAAAAGACGAACATGGCATTTCATGTTGTCCTAGCGAACGAACCCGCGGGAAAATATAGTTAGATTGTTATATACAGAATATTGTTTCGTCCCCTCTGACAATTGAGCTGGAAAACGGTGCTGAAATATGGGTGTTGTGTAACCATTTACTGCGACCCGGAGTATCTTATGGACGAAGTTGCTTCGGGGACGAGTAATAGCTTAACTATTGCTGATATAGCGCTTAACGACATTTGCAGTTTCAGTGTTGAGATAATTGATTGCCGCGATTTATGCGATGACCCTGTTGTCATCATCTGCCTATTGCGTTCCCTCAGCTTAAGCTCGCCCTTTTGCTCGAGAGAAATAGAGATATTAAATTTCTGGGCCATAAACCACTTGCCCGCGATTCCGAACACGTAAATTTAAAATTTGCTCCTTAAGGAACTGTTAATTTAGGATGAAAGAAACCTATGTCCTCTTCCAGGTTTAAGTACCTACAAACATACCATTTCAATCCAGCCATTGTCGGACTAAGTAGTATCAAAAACAAAAACACACACATACTCGCTCACACCCTCACACACGCTCTCTCTCAAACATACACACACATATTCACACACACAGTTTAGCAATAAAAAAAATATTTAAACTGCAATATGTAATATTAAAAACTAGCTGCGCCCCACGGTTTCACCCGCTGTTTCCCGGGACAAAAAAGTAGCATATGTTCTTTTTCAGAACGTAATGTATCTTCGTTCCAAATTTCCTTCAACCTTTTGTAGTTTTTCCGTGAATCCATCCATCAATCCATCTGTCCATCCATCCATTCATCTCCATGTCGCATTTATAATAAGCGCAGTAGGAAATAGGATATTAGTAAGATAGCCTGGCCTAAGTTAGGGTATGGTATTTTAGCTGGCATTTTAGACCATCATCACAAATGTCAAATGTCTGCAATCACATGGCCTCATTGTGTCGTACATCAAAAGAGCTAATGAGTAGCGAGGCGCGAGCATTGATTCTGTATTCGGTGGTCGAAGCATGTTTTGTTCCTATTACAACGATTATAATTAAACTAGCTGTTGCCCGCGACTTCGTTCACGTGGATTATAGTTTAACGCTGATGTAGTCTTTTTTGTTGAAAGAAATGTCCCTACTTCGTTCGCGTCGACTAATTATATTTTTTAAAATTAGCTGGCTTAAAAAAAGCTGGTAGGGCGTTCTATTCTTTAAGGAGTCCGCACGATGAAATAATCTGCAAAACGCTTCGTACCGATCGGTATGGGACATTAAGTACGTACGGGGAAACGACTCTCCTCACCTGGAAGTCCTTAAGTGGAAAGGAGAAGAAGGGGTCGGTTAGTGCAATTCTTACCGAAGTGCTGTCGATAGAAGAGCGACAGACACCCAAGTTTTCGTCCATGTTTAAGACTTGTCAGTTTCTTCTCCACCAGCACATTGTTATTTATAAAATTAATTGGGCAACGTTCTAAGATTCCTGAGCTGCCAGTTGGTATTCCGCTGACCCACCCCATAGATGGCTACAGTACTCCATGCAGGAACGTATTTTTAGTTTAACGCTCAAGCAGGTTCCTTTGTAGCGACACTTCCTTTAGCCGAGTTACGTTACACAATTTCAAAGTGGTGCAATTTTAAAGAAGCATAATTTAACCTGCAATTGTTAACGTAATAAAGTGCGCTGGAATCCCAGATGCACTCGATGCGCCAATTTTTACGGGATACCAACACCCAGCAAAAAAATGGCGCATATGTCGTGAAGTATCACGACTGCATTTGCTAGAATTTCATCCCAAATTTGGTCGACATTCAGGAGGCGCCTTAATCTGCAGGCTGCATGGAACGTACGGCGTTCAACACTATCGACTGTTTTTGATATTGAATGCATTAGCGCATGCTAGGCGAAAATCTTACCTGAACCTGTATTTATTAATTTGTAATTTAAGTATTCAATCTGAGTTTCAAGGTTCTAAGACAATTTAATAACTTATTTCCATACAAACTTCACCCCCCATTAATCCCCCCATAAGTAGATATTACAAAATTTTGATTTCCTATATTAGAATCAGGGTTTAGTTAAGCATATTCGTGGAAACACCATCAAAATCCCATTAGTGGTTCTTAAGTTATAGATAACCAAACAAACAAACAAAAATTTTAAAAACTGTTTTAATGTTTAGTTACTCATTTTAAGTCGCCCTGCTTGATTTTTTTTCGAATATCTTCCATGTACAGATTTTTTGGGTTCTACGATTTTATTGTATGTATAGATACCATGATTATAGTTCACGATAACAATGGCCTGTGCGACTGACGCTCTCTTTTGTTTCAGCGTAATAATTTATAGTTTCATAGGCGCCTTTCTACTCGACTAGTTTGCGAGTTAGGTATAACCAAATAGAGGATTATAACCACGTTGTAAATAATTAGGAAGAAGAACAAGTATACGTTTTATCAATCAAAAAAACCCACTTCAATGTATCTTCGAAATCTAACGTCTAATACCGATGAAATTTATATGGGACCACTCAGTAGCTATACTGAACCCAATGCAAGAATTTTCCCAATCGGTTCATGAATGACGGAGTTATGAGGTAACAAACATAAAAAATACAATCGAATAGAGAACCTTCTCCTTTTGAAGTCGGTAAAAATTATATTGTTTGGGCAGGGATCAAACTTGCGTTTTCGAAATAGAGTCCGACGCCTTAACCACTGGGCCACCGAGCTAACTGCTCGAGCAACGAAATTTCTTTTCCTTTTTATATTGCCTTACAGGGACGATCCTGTCTTCCTATATATTAAAAATCTTAAGATTTTACCCTAGCATGCGCTAATTTATTCAGTATAAAAAATAATTAAGGTTTATCTATTATCAAATGTTTTTATGACTCGTCGAATAATCTACTTCTTCTTTTATGGTGTGGGTGTGTGGCTAGTGGTGTTGGAGTTTTCAGATGGCCTCTGACATGGTCTACTGACTGTTGGCCTAAGACAACAACCGAGACCGAAGCACGGTAGCGTTCAGATGTAAATACCACACAAACGGTCACCCATCCAAATTGTGACCGCTGCTAACGTTGCTTAACCTAGACCTGTCTCGAACGGCTAGGCGAGCTATGCTATAAGATCTAGGACAAATAGTTGTATTAACATAATACGTCAGTATGAAAGAAAGAAAGGAACAATTTATTTTGACAAAACTGCAAACAACAAACATAGTAACAAAGCCTTGCCGTCAAGCAACCTAGTCGTGCTTCGGGATGATGTTCGGTGAACCATCGGGGAGACGGGTCTGAGCAGCCGCTCAACTGCCATTTCTCTCTAGATTTATGTGCTCCATCTTAGGCCACATCATCGCTTCACATCATGCGAGATAGTGGCCAAAAACGTCTAAAGCCAAATGACTCTATTGAATTAACGCGTTAAAATGTTAGCCACTTCTACATAGTGACTTCTTAACACGTTAAAACGCAGGTGGAATTGAAGCATTAGTAGGTAAATCTGACAAAACGTTTTAACAGGTCAGTAAGTAATCATCACTTTTCATCAAACGAAATTGAATTCAAACGACTGACTCCAATGTAAAAGGGATAGTTAGGTATAATCTTATGTCTAGCTGATGGCGCCTTTTTACTAAAATCGGGTTAAAAAAGGTATTGAACCGAAAAATTTTCATCATTTTTTATTAACATCCTTATTTCTCAGTTTTAGGGTTCGAAATAGCTTGAATTATATGAAGAGGCAAACTTATTTCAATAAGGGTGTTTTATGGATGGATGATCTTTCTAAGAATTAAATCTCAAATGCGTGACCTTTTGAAAACACTTCAGCGAAATAAGTCAAAGGATTTATTTCGTCCAAAACGATAAGCTTAATATTTAATGTGACTTATTAGCCTTCTAGCAGTGCTAATTTTTGAAAATAATAAATAATTCGTTTTTAGAAAAAAAAACAAAAACCGACTTCAATGTATCTTCGAAGTCCAAAGTCAAATATCGATGAATTTTCCAAATCGGTTCGTAAATGACGGAGTTCTGAGGTAACAAACATAAAAAAAATTAAAACTAAAACTACAATCGAACAGAGAAACTTCTCCTTTTTGAAGTCGGTTAAAAAGTATCCGTATTCTTATTCCAGGATCTATATTAGACGAGTACTCGTGGTTGGTCTCTCGTATGCGGGAGGCCGTCTGGGTGGGTGCCACAGCTTTGTCAGTTATCCTGCCGCCACGCAGTAGTGTGCAAACATTACGACATTGTAGCCAGCGAAATTACGGGGCAATCTGATGTGTTGATGAGCGCAATGCAGCACTACGCAGTACTTTTTATGGTATTAAAAGTTCTGTTCGGGTGGCACTGCTATTGCTATGATCAGGCGTGGCGCTTACCATCAGGCGAACGATCGGCACAGTTCCATAAAAGAAAAGACGACAACTGGCAATTTAACCTAACGCTCCGAACCATTTAAATACATATCTGATGGTAGGATGGTAGGGATTCCTGAGATTTCCTCGAGCCGCGCAGCTCCTTGTGCAAAAATAATTTAGTGTTCATCTACTCAGTGGCTCTTTAGTTGTTTGTTGTCAGTTCAGTTGTCAGTTTTCCCACCTGAGGCGCCACCGCCAATGTGACTTTTCTAGGTCCGATATCCGATCCGATTTTTTTCACCGACATTTGTCACCTATTTTGTGACCGAGTTTTAGAAGGACGTGGGCGTTGCAATATGAAACTCTATATGATTCATTTTCACCGACAAAAACCACCGCACCCTGGTACATAAGAAATGAGGATCTTCATCGGGACCTAAAAGTAGAGTTATAAAACAATATGCCGAAGCTCACGAACATAGACTTCACCATCGACGTCGAGGCAATCCAGCTCCTCGACCACACGTATATAGTGAGAAGACTCAAAAGAACTAAACCGTTAACCGTTAACCGAGTTAGTGTAGTGCTAGTGAATTAGTGTAATGTAGCAATTGTTACCCAGAAAGAACACATGAACAAAGTGTCTTCGCCTTAATAGAGACAATAAGATAAGTGTTAATGGACAGATTCTTAGTATTAAGCTATGTATCAGTTTAAGTTCAATTTTCAAAGTCAAAGTCAAATATCATTTATTAAATAGGCACAAAAGTGCACTTTTAAAGGTCATAAACACATGATACAAATAAAATATGTTAAAAATTGTAACTTATGTTAACATGACTTTGAAAAATAGGTAAGTATGTTTACCCATTTCTTTCCTATACTCAAATTGAAGTCTGAGTGCTGAAAAGAAATGCGAAAACTGACTCTACCAGTGCTTTGGAAATACGCCCGTTAGAGAAGATAGCACCAAGAAACTCTGCGGATGTCTTTTTTCAGCTCTTTTAAACTGTCTCGAAAATAACAATGAACAATTACGTATAAATTAGAATTAACAGAATGTCAAACAATAAATGCAAGTGAGATGTCCCAAAGTCATAGTCATTTAAATTACTTATTAGCCTAATTATATGGCGAGATTGTAATAATAATAGGAAGCAGCGTTATGCATGGTGCTACCTAGAATAAAGAAAAAAAACCGACAAAAAGTCGACTGTCTGACATGAGCCGTAAATTAGACAGTCTCCGTTAGGCTATATAGGTTAGTTATATTGCATTTCCTCGCAATGTGTGTCCCTACAGGAACAAGTAAAAAAATTAACATAATCAAAGTAAGGTACGATAACTTTATTCGGAAACCGCTGATCCCAATATAGTTTTTTAAAACTTAACGAAAAGATTCATAAAAAATTGAAATCACAACCAAACTTTAAATTTTTCCCGATTTTTAATAGAAATCTAGCATAATTAGATGGCAAGTGGACGGAGCTAGCCGGAAGCAAGTTTCGAGGGCATTACGCTGAGTCTTTAAGTGTTGCCAAGTGCAAGGAGAGAACTCCCTTGAGACGCGGGTAATTGGCGTGCTGTTAATAAGGGTGGTTGGAGAATGTAGTATACTTTTAAAACCTAGCATTATACGAGTAAATTGTAATATATTTATTAATATTTTTTGGGTAGGTATTTATTAATTGAATAAATTATCAATTAATTCTAAAACAAAAGTTTTGTCAAAAAATGTTTAAATAATATTATGGTTAGTTTAAAAATTAAAAGATTTATCTTGTTACGACAATATTTCTATGGTCAAAAAGTACTTGATTGAAGATTGCATGAACTATTTTCGTTCTGTTCAGATAATTTTAGCATCCTGACTTATTATTACTTGACTATTTTTTTATAAAATCTGCGTTTTTAATGTGTTCCTCTTTGAAAATTTGACAATGTAAAAATATAATTAGCTTAAACGAAAAATGTTTTTCATCATCATCAGCCTATCGCAGTCCACTGCTGGACATAGGCCTCTCCAATTGCACGCCATTGAACACGATCCCCGGCTACTCTCATACAGCTGCTACCAGCCACCCTGCGAAGATCATCGCTCCACCTAGCCTGAGGGCGTCCTACACTACGTTTGCCAATTCGTGGTCTCCACTCTAGAACGCGTCTACCCCAACGGTTATCGGTTCTACGGCTAATATGGCCAGCCCACTGCCACTTCACCTGACTAATCCTGTGAGCTATGTCGGTGACTTTAGTTCTCTGTCAAATTACTTCGTTCCGGATACGATCCTTCAGAGAAACTCCTAGCATAGACCTTTCCATAGCCCGCTGAGTGACTTTAAATTTGTGGATCAGCCGTACCGTGAGTGTCCACGTCTCGGCTCCGTAGGTCATGAAAAATGTTTTTGACTTACGGCTATTTTTGACCAATCAAAAATAGCCGTAAGTCAAAAACATTTTTTAAAATTATATAGAAGAAGCAAAATATTTTCTTAACTATAGCAACACTGATCGAAATTTCGCCGGTCAACTTTGTTTACCAATTGTGTTAGTTTGGAAGTAGATCATAAAGCATCTGAATAATTTATTACATAAGTCATAGGAAGCTGTGGTCTCTTCGAATTTGAAGTGAATGTACTTAATGTTAATAATATACAAATTTAATTAAGGGAGTTTAATAAGAGTTAGGTATATTTATATAGCTCATGTTTAACTGACCATTAGATATACTAAAATGTAACGGCAAAAAATCATCACCAAAAATATATCTACAAATAAAAAAAATATAATCACCAACAAAATAGTAAATGATCACCAAAGTAGGTTCCACCAGAAGCCTCGTTCGTCACCCCTTCATGTCGCTTCCCCTACTTGACCTTCGCTCCGCTGCGGAAGTCGCCACTTTGCTTGCCACCTCCCCTCGTCTCTCCACTCGGCCTCGTAGGCTCGCTTCACCGCGAGCTTCTGTCTCTGCGCTTTTTATATACATTCTTGGGTAAGAGCGAGTTGGACCACGGAAGTGAGATGCGGCAATTTGGGTAAAGTTTGGTGGTCAATTACTAAATTTGGTGGTAATTTCCTAAATTTGATCTACCGATACAAGTTTTGGATAGAAGTGTATGGGATCTAAAAGATTATTTTGATGGTCATTATATTTTTTCCCCATTTATATCCTGGCATTATATAGTTAATTTATCTTCTCTTTCAAAGAGCACAAAATGGAATATACTCGAAACATATACATTAAATTGCATAACATTAATATTATACCTACATTAATACGAAAGTTTATGTGCTAGTGTGTTTGTTCCCTCTTCACGCCGCGACGACTGAACGGGTTTTGATGAAATTTTGTATATTAATACTCTATAGGTCCTGGAATAACATATAGAGTATTTTTCATCTGTGGGTGAATCCGCAGAACGCAGTTAGTGTTAGCAGCAAGACAGGCACCCCTAGCCGTGTATTCAGCAAACTATGTTGCGGGTGTCCCTCTGAACTTGCGCCAGAATGTAAATCGAATGTTTGTGTTGTCGAAGTATTTTGTGTCGAACTTATGTACAGTCGAACTTGTTCAATTATGTTCAGTCAAAACAATGACTTGTCGAACTAAATTTTTTCGAAGTCAGTGCTGTGTCGAAATAAAGAACTGTCGTAGTATAGAGGCACACCGCTATGTTGCATGCAAAACTAGGTATATTATTTGGTTATTGGATGCTTCATACATCTTTATATCTAATCTTTCCAAAAACAGCGCTACATTAGAACCGTAAACAATTTTCGAATTTGCAAAAGCCAAAACACATTACCCAAACCCGTAACTCCAAACATCAGGACGATTTTAAAGTCCAATAAGCGGAAAGTTGGTGAAAATTTGTACCCTCGTAACACAGTATTAGCTGACGGGATGAAATAATCACAATTCGGATTGTAATCATCGGGGGGAATAGCCCCGGGGCCCTGCCTCGCAAGGTGCCCCCCAGTGCACGCCCTTATCTCTGAGGAAGATACACAGTTGATGCGTACTCTTCTACCTCTTGATGTGATTCTAATAAATAAAATATTAATGTTTATAGGTCGCCTAGTTGTTTATTACAGTTTTTTGATGAGACGAGCAGGTTGTTCTCCTGGTGGTAAGCGAAACGCCTGGCTATAACAATTGCAGTACAAAATAAAATGGAGATTCTTCTATACATATTTCTCTGGAATATCTTTTTGAAATGTGAACAATTTATTTTTCTGAACAGATAGATAAAACAAAATTTGTTCTAACAAATACTGCATTGACAATGCTATCGAAAGCAATTTGTTTGTTCAATATGTTCACTAAATTTAAATTCCGGACCACTGTACGGCGTCAGAAGAAGTAAGAGCTACGCGATAGAAAGAGAGGCGCTCTGTGGGTGAATATACGAGGTAGGTACGCAGCACTGTACAAGCTGAATAGGACTTTATTACGTCAAAGCAGGAGTCGTTATTTACATAAATGTCTTTGCAGCGTCATGTTTCTGTACCTGTACCTACTATCACGTCTTCTTTGGTTTTGTGAACTGCAATGTGTAAGGTCCCTTTTAACTTTTTTTCATCATTATCATCAGCCATTCACGTTCCCACTGCTGGGACACGGGTCGTCTCTCATAGATAGAGTATGGGCCAAAATCCATTTTTTTTTACAATCTAATAAAACACTAATAGTTACCTCCCCCTCCAAACTCCTAACTGCGCCCCTTTAATAGAAACGCAACACATTTAATTTAACTGACTCGATTTGTGTATGACATACTCGTACGAATTGAGTCACAAAACTAATTTGGAAGTTCGGTACGAACGTCCGAAATATCGTACGGAGTCCTTTCTCGTTAAAAGTTGTTTATGTGGATGTAAGGTATAGTAATGGAAGTGGCTGGGCGCAGTCAGACGCTTTGTGGAGGGGGAGATGAATGAAGAGCCTCTTTGGTGTAGTAGTTAGGCAGGTTGGCTCAAATCTCTTAAATCACTGAGGTTGTGGTTTCGATTCCCGCGACGCCGACGAGACAAATGTTTGTGCACAGAAAAAAGCGTAAGCATTCGTTTCGTGTCTGGGTGTTGCAGGACCATGGTCCTCAGTTCCTGGTTCTCTAGACACCAATCCTAAAAACAAAAATAAACTAATTAAAAATATTTGTAAAACACGCAAAATAAATTTAACTTACATCGACAATTATCATCGATACAAATTACCCCATCACTTCTTCCTCGCGTGCGATTAATAGAAGCTGTCGCCCGCGCATGTGTGCGCGCTCCGCATACGCGGCCGCGCACGCCATACGCGCCCGTATTATCTAGAGATATGAAGGAACGGAATGGCGCGCGCAAATCGCAGTGGACCACGCGCGCTTGCACTGGTGTTACCAGGCCTAGCGCACTCCGCACTGTAGGTACGAAGCTACAAGTACATATCCGGACACCGACGGCGGGTCGCGCGTCGTTACACGTGCTGCATCAGAAGAGATAACAGCTTTGCGATAGAAAGAGAGGCGCTCTGTAGGTTAATATGAGTGGTAGCTATGCAGCGCTACGTGAGCTGAATTGAATTTTATTGCGTCATTGCAAGAGTCGCTATTTGTTTAAATTTCTTTGCGGAGTGACTTCATTCACATTTAGCGGAATTGGTCTTCTGATAACTTGGGTTGATATAAAGCCCCAAACCTCGTTCTCGCTACGTTCAGACATTGCAGTTTTATGCACTGCCGTTTCATAGTTACTGCTCCCAGGTGGAGCATAAAAGGAACATAAAAACTAGCACTAGAAGTGTATAACCTGTTTGGGAAGCAGCTTTCTTAATGTTTGCATAAAGATTCTAGGTTTTCTTTTGCCCGTGATTCTAGGTTATATGAACAAACTTACATAAACTTCTTTCTATACAAAATCATATCTTGAATAATGGAGGGAAAATATTGCAAACAGAGAATCTAGTCTTCAATTGTTTCGACATCAGCTATTTTTTTTTCTTTTTACGCCCTACGTTCACAAACATAGATCATGGCCCTGGGATTGCCTGTATCTAGGGAATCAGGAAGTTTGAGGAACATGGTCCCACAACACCCACCCAAGAAACAAATGCTTAGGCTTGTTTTATTTTTCTGTGAACATTTGTCCCGTCGAGGGAATCGAACCCGCAACCTCAATGTTACGCCATAATCCACGCCAGCTCAATGCAAATTATTGATTGAATAATGCAAATTTATTAAATTTTTATTTTATATTGACTTTGATTTAAAATTATTTGTTGACATATTGATTATTGTATTGATTTTATTGACATTATTGATTATTTTATTTTGATATTTTTAATGAAACAAATTGATTAATTACTTACTAACATTTTATTACCTTGCATTTTTACTAACAAATATGGATAATTATGTCTGAATTATTAATAAATGAATTGAATTGAATGCGGGTTGGTGGATGTCACATGTCCTTGGATTTTTTCTTGGATATTTTTTGTGATTAATTCTTGGACATGCTGGTTTCCTAACGATGTCTTCCTTCACCCTTTTTAGAGCGTGAAGGCAAACATTATGTTAAATCCGCACATAATTTAAGAAAATCAGTGGTACGGGGCCAGCGGGATTCGAACTCGGGTGCGTTGGATCGAACGTGTTCTTACTGAGCGACATCCGCTCTTAATTTATTCATTAATCCACAAATTCCATATTTCTTATTCAATAACATACTGTAGCCTGCTACTGCCAATTTTTCGCGAAAGATAGCTCTGTGAGATTTGAGTTGAGTTTCATTTTTTTTTATTATTCTGACTGGTGAGAGGGGCAAGTCGTTCACCTGATGGTAAGCGCCACGCGTGCCCATGACAACTGCCCCAAAGCTTTTAATACCATGAAAAGCACTGCGTAGCACTGCATTGCGCTCATCACCCCGAGACATCAGATATTAAGTCTCATATGCCCAGTAATCTTGCTGGCTGCAATGCCCTTCAAACCGAAACACAGTAATGCTTGCACAATACTTGGCGGCAAAATGACTGGCAAAGCTGTGGTACCTACCCAGACGGCCTCCCACTTACAAGAGATCTACCACGACTGTCTACTATAGGCTCTTCCAGAAACTTGTGGGTCTATGTTCGCCGGCACCATGTAAATATGTGCGCATGGCGGCGTCTCTTGTCAGGAGGCTACCGAGAATACTTTGGGACATTCGGATAGATGAGGAACTGTTCTGCTCCATACTGGATTCAAAAAGATATTGCCCACTTCAACTCATGCTTTTTTCTGTGATTTTTTTAAATTACCCCGTTTTAAAGATTCTATGTATATATACATACATATACAAGGAGGAAATTTAAAAAAAAAAAAAAAAAAAAAAAACCTCTGTCAGTCTGGTCCCCCTTTTTTTCTCGGCTTTATTTTCAGGGGACTTACTGGTGCTTGTTGGGTATTTTCTGCTCATCAACAGATTGTTTTTTGCACGGGAATTAGCAAGGTAATATTTGTAGTGCTAGGGACACTAAATACATTACTTTCCATCAGGCAGTTTTTATCATTGCTTTTTGACATCTCCTCTTACTGCTTGCTGCTAATTGTTTGTTTTTGTTTCCATGCCAACGTCGCATCACGCCGGCGCTCTGCGAGGCCCGCGCTCTTTGGCGTTGACGTCCGACGTCAACTTAGAGATTATAAGCTAAGATTTTATTTTCTTATGTTTGTTATGGCACTTTCCACCCATAATGTGGTAAATAGAGACGCTCAAAATTCATTTGTGTCGCAGGGGGACATGGTCCAGTGCCCAGACTGTTCCCAGGCCCGTTTTTTCAAAGGCCAAAAGGGCCTCAAAATTCATCGAAGAAAATTTCACAAAAATTTACAAATCCCTCTCTCGGCCCCAATTTTTAACAATAATAATACCCCGAGTAGCAGTTCCTCGAGTGCTGCTACGCCTTCCAAACCGTTTTGGGAGGTCTTGAGCTCGTACAAAAACTCCGTTCCGGTTTTAAAACGCATCCCGCGTGGTGCTCGTGTTTCGGTTGCCCAATCATTATCTTCAGCTATTAGGAACGTTATTTCTCATAATACAAAAGATGCCTGGGAACATCTCCTCGTTTTTCCATACTTTGTACTTTACGTCAAATTAGACCCTTCCAACAAAACATCCCTTACTAATAGAGTAAAGGAAAACTGCGTGAGGTACAAAGTAATGGAAGAGCACCCTTTAGACCCAGATGTAATAGTTCCGCCTCATAGGCGGCCTAATCAAAATTCTAAATCCCTAAACGATTTGGCCACTTTCAGGTTAGTTGAGAACAAAATTAGTGACGGTGATATAAAGGGCGCTGCACGTGTCTTGTTCTCTAGCGACACAATAGCCCCCTACACTTCAGACACAATTCAGTCACTTCGTGACAAACATCCACCTGCGGCAGCAGATCTCCTCCTCCCTGACCCACCACAAGAAAGTGATGTCGCTGTGGAAGTGTGCGCACAGGACGTTGCTGCAGCCGTTACGTCCTTCCAGAGTGGCTCAGCCGGAGGCCTTGATGGCCTCACACCTCAACATCTAAAAGATATTTTATGTGGAATTTTGGGCGAGGTTGGCGAGGCCCTCTTGAGGGACCTGACGGCTTTAGTAAACCTGATGTTGTCAGGCCAAGTCAACAGCGACATCATCGATATTCTATATGGTGCAAATTTATGTGCCTTGAATAAAAAAGATGGTGGGATCAGACCCATTGCTGTTGGCACCACATATCGCCGCCTCGCGGCCAAAGTCGGCTGTAGGAAAAGGGTTGTTCCTTTGACCAACCTTTTTCAGCCCATACAGCTTGGCTTTGGCTCGCGGGGAGGCTGTGAGGCAGCCGTTCATTCACTTCGTACTTTTTTAGACCAAAATTGTGGAGAGGTGCTGTTGAAGGTGGACGTCAAAAATGCCTTCAATTCTGTTGATCGGGGCGCCCTTTTCACACAAGTCAAGGATAAAATTCCTGATCTTTATAATTTCCTTTGGCAATGCTACGGCAATCCTACAAAATTAATTTACAAAAATGACGTCCTCTTATCCTCTGTCGGGTGTCAGCAGGGTGATCCTCTTGGTCCGGCTGTTTTTAGCCTTGCCATCCATCCAATAATTCGACGTCTCCAGTCTAAACTTAATGTTTGGTACTTGGATGACGGAACCCTGGGAGGCGATGTAGATACTGTTTTCAATGATTTACGTATACTTATAGACGAGTTTCGTCTAATTGGCTTGGAACTAAATTTTTCAAAGTGCGAACTGTTCGTTTGCGATTCTTATTTGGATAAAGATTCGGTTATCGAAAAATTCAACAGTTTGGCCCCTAATATCAAATTGGTAGATAAAAGTTCACTTCGTCTCCTGGGTTCACCGATATTAGACGAATCTTTCTCACCTTTTGTAGAAGAAAAAATTCAAAAGTTTATGAACACATCAGATAAATTGCTCAAAATTAACGCACATATGGCGTTTACAATTATTAGATTCTGTCTATTCGTTCCAAAATTTACCTATAATTTACGATGTTGTCAGCTGTGGAAACACAGTGAGCTTCTTGCAAGCATGGACAACGTCGTAAAAAATACGCTAGTATCAGTTCTGAATGTTGACATGGATGACAGGGTCTGGTCGCAAGCCTCTTTACCTATCAGATTAGGGGGCTTAGGGATACGAAAAATTTCGAGTGTAGCTCTGCCGGCGTTCTTGTCCTCCGTTCATGGTACGTACAAATTAATAGAAAAGATCCTTGCACCTTCTTTAGGCAGTTTCGATGTAGCTTATTTGACTGAGGCCAAGAATACCTGGGAGATAGCATGCCCAAATACCGAATTTCCGAAAGTTTTGGCTTCACAGAGGCTGTGGGATGGGCCGCTCTGCGGACTAGCACGGAAACATCTTTTAGATACGTGTCCTAGCGTCGCAGATCGTGCCCGCCTTCTTGCAGTCTCTGTGTGGGAATCAGGGCTTTGGTTGCAGGCTATCCCCTCTTTTAATACTGGCAATTTATTAGACCCATCTGCTTTCCGTCTTGCTATTAGCTTACGTCTGGGTGCAAGGTGTTATGAAGCCCATCGTTGCCAGTGTGGTACTGCAGTTGATCAACTCGGTCACCACGGTCTCTCATGTTCCAGAAGTGCCGGTCGAATTTCGCGTCACGCCAGTCTTAACGATATCATCCGCCGGGCTTTTACCAGCGTTAACGTTGCAGCCATTCTCGAACCGAATGGTCTAATGCGTGACGATGGTAAAAGGCCTGACGGTATGACCCTGATCCCCTGGAAGTTGGGGCGGCCTCTAGTGTGGGACGCTACTTGCGTCGATACTATGGCGCCGTCGCATCTTCCGGAGACGCAGAATAGGGCTGGCGCGGCGGCTAATTCGGCCGAGCAGCTCAAGCGGCGGAAATATGCTAACCTCGGTAGCGGTTACATATTTGAGCCGTTTGGTGTGGAGACTTTGGGTCCGTGGGGACCGGGAGCTCATCGTATTTTCAAAAGTCTGTCAGAGCGCCTGATCGATGCGACGCGTGACCAAAATGCTGGGACTTATTTGGCTCAACGTATCAGTATTGCAATCCAACGGGGCAATACTGCCAGCATCTTGGGTACGCTGCCAACTGGTAGTGGGTTGGAGCATTTGAGCTACCTATAGGCCTTTAATGGTCTATGGGTTGTCCAATTGCTTCTCCTTGTATGTAGTTAGTTTAGTTTTAGTAAGTAGAGTGTAGTTTGTTTTGAGTAATAAAGGCATTCGCCCGTAAAAAAAAAAAGGAGGAAATTTGAGATGGTACGTGAAGTGTAGGTAGATTTCTAAGCCGTTGAAGTTACAGGAAAACGGTCTTAAGAGACTATATATGTATTTATATTTTTGTCGTTAGGTATTTTACTGCATTCACAGATTTTGAAAAATAATTATAGTCGGTAAGAAAATGAGCAGTTCTCGCGTTTTCTTTTTATAATGAAAATCAATCCGGAAAAAATCGCTCAGTCGACTTCTGTTTTTAACCGACTAAAGAAAAGGAGGTTCTCTATTCGATTGTATTTTTATATTTTTGTTACCTCAGATCTCCGTCATGTATCCCTTCGTGTGGCGGGAAGCCATAATGTGGCGCGTCATGTATTTGAACAAGTGGCAGGCGACCATAATATGGCTTCGACCATATGTTGCGTTTTATTACGTTATTCCACAGTCTTAAGTATAGTCATGCTGCTCTAACCTATTAAATCAAACTAGAACAAAAGACAAGGATGCATATGCAGTCGATTCCAAGCCTCTGTTCAAATAAAAAATTTTCAAGTATAATCTAATCAGTCGTTATGAACCGATTTTGCATTGAGTTCAGTATAGCTACGAAGTGGTCCCATAAAAATTTCATCGATATTGAACCTTGGACTTCGAAGATACATTGAAGTCGGTTTTTTGTTTGATAAACCGTATAAATACTTGTTATTAAAAATATAACTGATTTTAGTCGCTGAGCAATATGTTCGCTTTGTTAGGTACCTTTGATTTGGAATTAACTCTATGTTAATACGAAATGAACACAGATTATAATATGTAGGTATGTATATTTGTGTTTACCGGAAGGGCGACTGAGACTCTCTCGAAGTCAAGACATATTTTCCGAAGACGAAAGAGATATTGTGATTTATGTTCCTGACCCGAGGTCCCTCAATCTACGAGAAATATATAATACAAGCGACTCGCCCTGGCTTCACATGTGTGTTATTTACATTATGATGAATTTATTATACACCTAACCTTTCTCAAAACGTTTTCTTAATGATGGTGACCTCAGCGGTGTATGATATTTAAGCCGACCTGCCTAACCACTACACCACGGACGCTGTCAGAGATATTCAGAGATAAGAAGTGACTTTAATTCCAAATAAGAAAAATAATTGTAAAATCACTACATCTCAAAAGCAACCGCAATATAAATGTCACATATCTGAATGTCTAACGAGAGTTTTACCGATTTATAATATAGAAAATTTAGAAGCTGAATTGTTAAATGGTTTATCTTACCTCAAAAAGCACAATTCCTCCATTCCTTTGAACTATCAAACATTAACAGAGAGTGATTTGTTCAGCAGAAATTAGAAACAAGCCAGCGGGGACCAGCGGACAGTTTTCAGCGTATTGCAAAATGGTTGCAAGCGCTGCCGTGGACGTAGTGAGGTATGTCTGGGGGTACAAACCTCTGCTCTCAAATTAGATCCTGAAAAAATAGAGACATCTTAGTCCATTCTCTCATCATCATCATCAGCCCATAACTAATAGAATTTGTTGACATTTTATTTTTGTTTTGTAGTTATTTGTGATTATTTGTGATTGGTATTGAGTCCTAGTTACTTGAATAAATGAATTTGAATTTGAATTTGAAAATAACGTTCCCACTACTAGAACACGGGCATTCTCTCATAGAGAATGGGTCAAAATTCGCCACGCCCGCCCAGTGCGCGTTGATGGTTGTCACATGTCCTTGAGTTTTTGTAATTAATTTTTGAACATGTCGGTTTTCTCCCGATGTTTCCTTCACCGTTTTTAGAGCGAGTGTTAAATCCGCACAGTGGTGGGGGTCAACGGGATTAGAAACTTGAGTGCGTCGGATCGAAAGTTGTACGTTCTCCCACTGAGCCACACTCGCTCTACCTATCTACTTTAATAAATATAATGTAAATGTATCGGAAACTTATTGGCGGGAAGTGAAAAGTGATAGAAGTTGATTTCTTTTGCAAAACACACACATTGATGGATTTGTGTATTCATTAACGTGCACGTGTGTAGGTAAATGAAACAAAATAGTGTAATATTGCTTTCATCTTCTCGCCTAGAAGTCTATAGGTTTTGCTCTATAAGCCATTAAGAAGCTCACTCCGAAATCTTGAGTATAATACAATATCTCAAAGGAGACAGTGATCCCTTGGCTATAGAAAGGCTCACTTTCCTATTATTTTAGATAAAATAGTCACTTCGAAATGAAGTCCCCGGTTTGATTAGCGACCAAATTGTCATTTTCATATTAATGACTAATTCATAAACCCCTACCCTGGTTACGCCCACGAAGCTACACTTTCGTAACGGATTTCTGTGTGCGTTAAACCGAAATTTCTCATAGTGCTGGAAAGCAAGCAGTTACTGGGTCGTCACTAATTTTGATATTTCGACGAAACTCGCCAACTATGCGGTAGGTTGCAGACGCGCGGAGACTTAGTCGCAAGTTGGGTGCTTAGTCGCAAGTAGAATGTTTAGTCGCTAGTTGCTACTTTTTTTTAATGGTAATAAGTGATGAGACGAGAAATTCATTCGATGGTAAGCGCCACGCCAGCCCATAACAAGCAGTGCCACCCAGAACTTTAAATACCGTAAAAAGCACTGTGTAGCACTGCATTGCGCTCATCATCCCGGGACATCAGATATTAGGTCTCATATGCCGAGTAATTTCACTGGCTAAAATGCTTGGCTACTTGGCGGCAGAATAACTGGCAAAGCTGTGGTACGTACCCAAATGGCCTCCCGCATACGAGAGACCTACCAAGAGTCATACAAGTTGCTACCTATGTCACCGAATGTTTAATAAATATTTGTGCTCTCTCAATCTGAATCAGAAGATGCTATAAAACTTTTTGACCTGTATCAGGCAGTCCTTAAGACGCCGAGTGCAGGATAAGTTAAAAATAAATTAATAATAAGAATGTCTTTAAGATTGTCTAAGCTGTTTGATAGATTTTCGTGTGGTTTTTACAAAGATAATTTTTTAAAGAAGGTTTTAAGTGACGTATACGGTGCATTAGTTTTAAACTCAACTAAACATTCAAATTAAGAACAAAACTTGCCAAGTTCATCCAGTGCCCATCTAGGTAGAAGACTAAACGTGGGGACGCGTTTAGTCTCCCGTCTGCTCAACCCAGAGTAATGCCCTGCCGTCTCTCTGCCGCAAACGCCGACGTATAATATGTCAGCTGGTGACCGCAACATTCCAGCGAAATTAAGGGAATTAATGTTACAATTTTCCCTGTTACCCAGCGTGTTAGAAATTATATTAATGTTGGCTATGCTGAGGCGATAAGTCGTTGTTTTTGTTGTAACTTCAGAGCGTTCATCGGGCACTTTTTACACAAACAATGGGTGATTAGTTTGCATGGAACCCAAGTGTTTGCTATCCAGTGTCTATGAATTAAATGCTTTTTTGTAAAGCACTATAAAAGAAAGGCTAAAAGGGTCCTTAAAAGTAGGCAACGCACCAGTAATGCCCCGAGTGTTGCAGGTGTCCAAAGGTAACGGTAACTTACCATCTAGGCGGGTCGTCTGCTTGTTTTATTAATTGAAAGAAATATCTAATAAACAAAAATATCATCCATGAAGCCGCGGATCTAACTAAACCATCTTCCATATAAAGACTAGCGGTTATTATTACCACTAGCGGTTTATGTTGTCGTATGGCTAACCTAGGTAATTAGTGTTTACAACAGCGCAATGCGTATAAAGTACACGCCTTAATGTGTTTTATAATGACCGTAATAAAGACTAAAATGCATATTCAATTTAATTTATACGTAAACCATCTGTGGTGTATAGTTAAAATGCATTGTAAAATATATATTATAATTTTTACACGTTTAGATCACCACTTGGATGGATAACGTTTATCATCACCAACCCATCACGTTCCCACTGTTGGGACACGGGCTTTCTCTCATAGAGAGAGTATGGGCCATAATCCACCACGCTGGCCCGGTGCGGATTGGTATATGTCACTTATCGTAGAATTTTTGTGATCGATTCTTGGTCAAGCCGGTTTCCTCACGAAGTTTTCCATCACCGTTTTTAGAGCGAGTGTTAAATCCGCACATAACTTAAGAAAGTCAGTGGTGCGGGGCCAATGGGATTCGAACTCTCTTCCCTCCATGGTTGAGGGGGGTGATGGCTGGTCCACAAGTCATACTCGTGAACGGGTGCTGCTTGTGGGGACTGGTCTGTTCTAGTCACTCCTACTGCTACTGTCATACCTACTTATATTTTATTTACACTTTTCTGTTACTGATACTATGACTATGGGACATCTCACTCGCATTTCTTGTTTTACATTCTGTTAATTCTAATTTATACGTAATTGTGCTGAAAAAAAGACATCCCCGCAGAGTTTCTTGGTGCTATCTTCTCTAGCGGGCGTATTTCCGAAGCACTGGTAGAGTCAGTTTTCGCATTTCTTTTCAGCACTCAGACTTCAATTTGAGTATAGGAAAGAAATGGGTAAATATACTTACCTTTTTTGCAAAGTCATGTTAACATAAGTTACGATTTTTAACATTTTTTATTTGTATCATGTGTTTATGACCTTTAAAAGTGCACTTTTGTGCCTATTTAATATATGATATTTGACTTTTACTTTGACTTTGAACTCTCGTGCGCTGGATCAAAAGTCGCACGTGTTCTCACTGAGCCACATTCGCTCTATGACCATTTGTGTGGTATTTACATCTGAACGCTACACTAGTCTGCTCGCGGTTCCGATTACGAATTTGTTATTTGAAAATCTGTTTTTGCTGACCGTCAATTTTTTTCATGAAGATTTTTTTTTGTGAATGCCTTTTATTGCAGTCATTTGGTTAAAAAATAGTGGTTACCTGGAAAGTTTTCCGGGAGTTTTGAAAATTGATGATCAATAATCTATACTTATAATAAAACTGTAACGAAGCGGTTACTGTACATTGAAGATATTTTTGAAAATCAATTTTTTTAGGAGTATATGGTAGCAACAGAACCCAAAAATACAATTTTTAAAATTTTTGTCTGTCTGTCTGTCTGTCTGTCTGTCCGGGATAAACTCAGAAACTAGGGCACGAATTTGAATGCAGTTTTTTGAAATATATTTTGTGGAGACCGGCGCTACACATAGGCTTTGTTTCATCAAAATCGATCCAGTAATATTGAAGTTATGACGAAATTTAGGAAAAAATATAGGTGTCCACTATATGTTGAACCACGGAACATACCGGACCCTTTGTGCACATGGCTCAGCTTATACTGGTTTATTACTTACCTTCAGAGTTTGTAGAACTAAGGTATTGGTTCACATGATGGAATTCTAAAAAATGTTTTGTGGAGTCCTAGGCTACATAACAAACTTTGTTTTATAAATATCGGTTTACGAAAACTGGAATTATTACGCAATTTAACAACGTTGAGTACCTACCGATTAGCAATTTCAGTATGAAAGTTTTCGTGAGTTTGATTCATTATAATTATAAATCTATACTTATAATAAAACTGTAACGAAGCGGTTACTGTACATTGAAGATATTTTTGAAAATCAATTTTTTTAGGAGTATATGGTAGCAACAGAACCCAAAAATACAATTTTTAAAATTTTTGTCTGTCTGTCTGTCTGTCTGTCTGTCCGGGATAAACTCAGAAACTAGGGCACGAATTTGAATGCAGTTTTTTGAAATATATTCTGTGGAGTCCGGCGCTACACATAGGCTTTGTTTCATCAAAATCGGTCCAGTAATATTGAAGTTATGACGGAATTTAGGAAAAAATATAGGTGTCCACTATAAGTTGAACCACGGAACATACCGGACCCTTTGTGCACATGGCTCAGCTTATACTGGTTTATTACTTACCTTCAGAGTTTGTAGAACTAAGGTATTGGTTCACACGATGGTATTCTAAAAAATGTTTTGTGGAGTCCTAGGCTACATAACAAACTTTGTTTTATAAATATTGGTTTACGAAAACTGGAATTATTACGCAATTTAACAACGTTGAGTACCTACCGATTAGCAATTTTAGTATGAAAGTTTTCGTGAGTTTGATTCATTGTAATTATAAATATTTAATAAAACGGCTAGGACTCACGTAGTTTGTCAAATTAGTCGACCTAGGTTTCGAGCATGTCCGATGCTCTTCATCAGGGGCGAGTTTACACTGCGATATCGCGGCGACTATTGGCGGTGCCGGTGGCGGTGGCTGGTGGAGTGGTATAACGTTGAGTACCGTTGCAAGGCAAATTAGCTGTTTAAATCGAGCTACCCATAGATAGCACGTCTTATCAAGGGGCGTTTTTCTGACTCGCGGTGACGGGTTTTATGGACATGGCGCTGGACCTGCACTGGAGCTTTTTTTTTAATCAGTTTGCAAAACGCTTTTTTGCTGATGCGATTATGTCGCCTTGGAAAGTAGTAGAGGAATTTTATCTAGCGGTTCCCAATTTTTTTTAGCTATGGAACACTAAATTATGTACCTAATTTTGGCGGAACCCCAACTCATATTTGTAACCGACTTTAAAAAAGGAGGAGGTTCTGTTTTTTTCTATGTTTGTTACGCGATTACTCCGCCAATTATAATTTGATTTTGATGATTCTTTTTTTGTTTGGTAGGTCATACTTCAGAGGTGGTCCCATATAAATTTTATCGAAATTGATTCAGCACTTTTGCGCGGGTCAGTATATCGATAAAAATGCCGGCCAGCGTCGGCAATTCTCGGAACCCTAGGGTTCCGTGGAACAACTATTAGTAACTGCTGGTATAGACGAACAAAAAGCATAGCAACACCGTACCGGGCCCGGAACGGCCGCGGCGGCTAGCTTGGCACCACGGCGCACCGTCACTGTCAGTTTTGCGTACGAATCGTAAAGGGTCCATGGCATTTCCCCCCGATGGCAATCCCACCCGTGTTATTTCCACCCGGCCTCCGTGGTCCCGTAATATGTTTTTTTAAACTGAACGATGACATTTGATACGTATACTCGGTCAAAGAAACTATAACACATTTTTCACCAATTTTAAAACATCCCTAAAAGAACTTGCTAAAATGTATATATCTAAATATAAAAATAATCCACTCCCTCAGACACAGACACACACACACACATCACACCTCGAAAACCAAAAACCTATGAAGCTGTTTGGTATGTAAGTTCTATAAGGGGATCATTACGAGAGCGGACAAAAGGAATGAGAGTTTATGTTTTTAAAGATAGGGCTATCAATTTTGGTAATTAGGATTGGGAGCGGAACGGGATGATAACGGGATAAGGTGGGCATGGAAATGGGATAAGCGCGAGAGTTACAGAATAGGAGCGTAATGGTAACGATATAGGAGCGGGACTGGAGCAGGAGCGGAGCGGTACGGTAACGGGATAGTAGGGAGCGGTAACGGTATAGGAGAAGGACAGGATCAGTCCAGAACGCGGCGGTTACGGAATACAACCAGGACGATAACAGGATACGAGTGGGAAGGTAACAGAATAGAAGTGGTACGGTAATGAAAAAGGAGCAGGATGGGAGCTGGAACGGGAGTATTTTGGGACAGAAAATGGTCGGAAGCATGATGAATTACTACTACACTACGCGTACGAAGTCGCGGGCAACAGCTAGTCTATAATATTATCAATTTTCAAAACTTCCGGAAAACTTTCCAGGTAAAACTACCAAATGACTGGACTAGTAGACAACCACTTCAAAACTAGTGGATAGTATCAATAGGTGCAACTACATATTTCGACCTGCAGTGGTTGCTCAGTCTGTTGAGAGTGTTTCCTGTACTGAAGGAGAAGGTCCTGATTTCAAACCTCGACCGCTGTGGAATTTTTTGCATAGGATCTAATCAGGAAGTAAGAAAATTTTCGCTAATGTGCCCCCCTCCGTGCATATCCGTGCCTTTGTGTTCCTATACTCAAAATTCAGCATTTAAAACCAGTAAAATTAGATCTGATATGTCAGCACCGTTTCGCAAATTGCACTGCACTCCACCATCCAATTTGACGTTCAGCGATTTAGCGCCCTCGAGGTAACGAGCGACCGTGTGTTGGACCAACTAGGCCGCTTCAAGCGCTTCGAGCTCGTGGGCCGTGAAAGTAGGTTTGCTTGCTTCAAGCGCTAGCTTGCCGATGGTCAGCGCTGAATGCACGGTCATTAGTTTGTTTATAATATGTTGTGGTGCGCTTTTTCCGCTAGTTTATCTGTAGAGTACTTCAGTACTGCGAAGATGTGCTTGTTTGTTTTGTAGTGGGATAAAGCAAAAATATTTAATGCTATGAATAATTCAGAACTGTTCATAAAATTATTTATAATAATAAAATTTATAACAAAAAAACTGACTTCAATTCTGATGTATCTTCTATATGTATATGGGACCTTGAAGCTATAAAGACAACGCAAGAATTTTCCAAATCAGTTTATGAATGACGGAGTTTTTTGGGAATAAACATAAAATAAAATAAAATACAATCGAATTGAAAACCAACCTTTTACAAGCTTTTATGTAACTTGCAATGATTATTATTTGTTTGTTTGGGTCAAATCTTGCACGATGAATCAGAACCACTTTCTCTTATCTTACAGAGTTAAAATTTTGATACTTCTCGAAGTCCGATTGCAATGCAATATTATGACGACAGCCATAGATAGATGATGGACTCGAAAGGTAAGCAATGGAACTCCTTGGCGGATAATTGTAAACTACTAGTGTTTGGGCTCATTTGATCGAACTTGTTAAAAGCTTGTCTTGAAAAATATATATTTTACAACAAAAATCTTGTTTCAATGTCGGTTAAAAATAAGTGCATTCTTTCGAGGTACAAACGACGGCAAAAGGCTCATTAACGACGATAAGTTGGTGGAATCCAAAGTCCAAAGCCTGGTTCATCGACGTGAAGTCGCCAGCTTATCGGAACTGCACAATCTGATTCCCCCATCACCTTTTTACCATCGGACAACCAGACGATCGGCACAACGTCACCCCTATATGGTGGACGTTCCGCCTATCCGTACTAAACGTTTCGAATCTTCCTTTTTGGTGCGAACGTCGAAGGAGTGGAACGCCTTGCCGTCGTCTGTGTTTCCACATAAATACAATCTAGGTGTGTTCAAATCAAGAGTAAACAAGTACTTACTGGGTAAGCGTGCTACATCTTCGACCACATCGTCGCTAGCAGTAATTTTAATAAATTTAAAATTAATTCATCTATACTGTCTGATGCAAAATAGGGGCGGGCTTCCATCAAGGATCTTTCCACAAAAATAACAGTAGAAACTTTTAATAAGTATTTTGACACCCTATAGCCAACCCTTTTCCATCAGGAGGCTCTTATCTGCTCTGCTTATAACTATAGTTTAAAAAGAAAAAGTGCTTAAGACAGTCTCTGTGGTGTAGTAGTTGATTAGGTTGACTCAAATCTCATACACCACTGAGCTTGCGGGTTCGATTCCTGTGACGGGACAAATGTTTGTGCGCAGAAAAAAGTGCAAGTATTTCTTTCGTGCCTGGGTGTTGTGGGATCATGGTTTTCGTAGTTCCTGGTTTTCTAGATACAAGGAATCCTAGTTAAGGCCCAGAATCTATGTATTTATGTGATCGTTGGGCGTGATTTAGTTATTTATTTATTTAAGAAGACGTTTGCAGGCACATACTGTACATATTACCTCATAAAATTGGTACATAATGTACATATATAGGTTACACAATTTTTTATCTAAGTTCCAACTCTTGTAGCTCCACATCCTGAGCCAAATTGCAACTTCAGCTTTCCAGAATAGGCAATAGAAGATATCCGCAAATCCCGCGACGCGTTCAATTCGTACCCATATCCGAACGTTCCGATATACCGAACGTCGGTTTAAAGTTTATCCTTAACAAAAGCATGTTTATCCGAACGCTGTCGAAACTTGCACATTGATATGCAAAGGCTCAAATGTTACTTCGTACTACTTACCTCTTATGCGGTAACCGCGGAGGGAGACAGTGCTTTGAGATGCATTTAAGGACATCCGGAAAAGCCCAATCTTTGGGAAACTAAAAACATCTTCATCTCAAGAGCGAGTGTGGCTCAGTAGGAGCACGTGCGACTTCGATCCTACTCTAGTTCGAATTCCACTGGCCTCGCACGACTTTCTCAAGTTATGTTCGGATCACTCGCTCTAAAAACGGTGAAGGAAAATCGTGAGGAAACCGGCATGACCAAGAATTAATCACAAAAATTCATGGATATGTGACATCCATCTACCCGCACTGTGCTAGCGTGGTAGATTATGGCCCATACTCTCTCTATGAGAGAAAGCCCGTGTCCAAGCAACTGGAACGTGATGGGCTGATGATGGTGATGACTAAAATGTATAAGTACTTACTATTGCAGCTGATTTGCGTGCGGTACAATGCGTCATGGAACCTGTAGGTATGTCAGAGGACGTCAGATCTGAGTGAATACTTGCGATTTTAGCTAATGTACAAACAAGAGACAAAACAAATATTTAAATGTGTGTGTGCAAACATCAATTAGCCTTATCTTAGGAGAAGGTTAGGGTTTCCACACTATTGTAACGTACTCTTATAATGATTTAGGTAACTTAGGTCTAGACAAACTTTACGCCGCAGCCTAATCAGGCAAAAGGAACTTATTTTCCACTAAACTAATTTGGTAAAATGGAACTATTACCCCACAGAAAAAACTAACTTCCCTTATACAAAAATGGGGGACACATCTTTATAGGTATTTCTTTTTAAAGCTCTAGTATCAATTTACCTAAAATCGACTCTGTATTTCAAGCTAACAGTCACGTAAATATATCCGTAATAATAAAAAATCCAACCTCTAAGTACTAGCAGCATTACTTTATTCCCACGTCTCTATACAACGACCGATCAAGAAGGAATGATTTACAAGAGCCCGTTACACTTATTTTATTTATGCAATAATACATTGACACAAATCTTTAACATTACATTTTACAGCTTTTCCTAAATTTGTACAATAAAATAAAATTATTTCCTGAGTTGCCATGTTCTTATTTTTATAATAGTAGCTTTTCACAGTGGAAACTACACAAAAAGAAACCAAAGTCTAATTTAGAATGAATTTTGGTTATGGCAGGCCTAGCGCACTCCGCACTGTAGGTACGAAGCTACAAGTACATAGCCGGACACCGACGGCGGGTCGCGCGTTGTTACACGTGCCGCGTCAGAAGAGATAAGAGCTATGCGATAGAAAGAGAGGCGCTCTGTAGGTTAATATGACTGGTAGGTATACAGCGCTACGCGAGCTGAATTGAATTTTATTGCGTCATGGCAAGAGTCGCTATTTGTTTAAATTTATTTGCGGAGTGATGCTTCTGTCCCTTAGTATTCTGTGGTTATGGTTTCTAACAGTAGGTAAAACTAATCTTTACTTGACACAGGAACCGGCCATAAAAATCACACTTACCAAATAAATGCCGAATGTACCAAATAAATGCTAAATTAACACAAAGCTATAAAAGCTTTCACATTAAAACATCCTCATTATACAGCGAACCGTTGTCACCATCCGAAACTCCATGCACAATAGAAAATACGCCTCGAGGCGCTCGCGTGTGTCAGTTGAAAAGTTGAGACAACGCCAGACTCGAATGTTCGGGACGACTCTTTGTAGTCACGTACTTGATATTATAAACGCGGTTTAGCTATTAGGTAATTTTTTTTTTTTACGCTTAATAGATCTATGTATCTATGTTTTAAAATATGATTGGTGTTATATGTCAAATACATATAACACCAATCATATTTTAGTTTGCTGTAAAATGTGTTGCTAATTATCATATCCAGTTATTTTGCTGGCAAATATAGTGCCAATTATCTATTCTGTGCCCATGTCAGGTTATTTTGTTGTCAGAGTAAAGTGTATTTTTGTTTTTAATCAGTGCTTGGTGACAGTTTAATAAACTTTTTAGAGCACGAAAATTATTTCGCTGCAGCTGAGGTTTCAAGACCCTTCCAGTACAGGAAGCGCTTTAGCCAACTGAGCCACCCTCATAGTGTGGATGATAAAAATATTAAAGTTTTATTTACAGAACCTATTAACAATTATGCACAAATATATAGAATGATAAAAACTAAACTAACCTACAACAGAATTAAAAAATGAAATAAAAATATTATCTATATAATAAAAGAGCAGGGTTTTTTTCTACAATCATCGCACAGCCGAAACCGCTTAACATAGAAACCTGAAATTTGGACTATGTATTCTACAAGTAGTGGAGGCGTCATTTAAGAACGGATTTTTCGAAATTTGACCTTTAAGTGGGTCAAATGGGGTCATATAAGATGTATGGGGAAAAAATTTTCTTTTGTCGCACGGTCACGAAACTTTGGTAGTATATTATGCAAAAGAAATAAAAGAACACAGGTATCACAGTTTTTTGAAAATCAACCTTTAAGGGGGGTTTAGTGTGGTTTTTTAGATTGGAATGCGGAAACTATAATATATGCTACAGTGATTGTTTCTTGACCAGTAGTTATCAAATTTTGTGTGAGCATTAAACATGTGAATACTAAGAACTTGTTTTCGGCATTTTGCGAAATTCAACCCTTAAGGTTATTTATAGGGGTCGCAAAGTTTCCATGGTGTAGGTTTTTTTAGTAAAGTTATGAAACTTAGTAAATTGACTTAACATAAGAATATAAAAATATAATTTCAGTAACTTTTCAAAAATCAACCCCTAAGGTAATTAAATAGGGCTGCAAAGTTTGTATGGAGTAGGATTTTTTATTAATGCGACACTGTAGCTACAGTAAAGAAACAGGGTAAATAATATAATTTTGATCAAGTTTTAAAATAAGTTTTCAGCATTTTTCAAAAATCAACCCTTTACTGGGTTAAACGAGGTGGTAAAGTTTACATAAAAAAACTTTGTTTATAGCGATGAAACTTGGTACATACCTAACAAAACATTATTAAAATGTGATTTACCATTTTTGAAAATCATCCCTTAAAAGGGTTAAACAGGGTGGAAAGTGAAGATTATTATTTTTAAGCTACAGCAATGAAATGTGGTAAACGTGCTAAGCCAATAAAATTATAGATATGTATTTAACCATTTTTTTTGAAAATCATCCCCTATCAAGCCTAAGCGGGGTGGTAAAGTTTGTATAGAAAATCTTTGTTTATGAAGTTTCGTGGCTATGATAAGACTTGGAAAAGAAGATAATTAAAACGTAATTTACATTTTTTGAAAATCATCCCTTAACAGGGTTAAACAGGGTGGAAAGTGAAGATTATTATTTTTAAGATACAACGATGAAAAGTGGTATACGTGCTTATCCAAGGAAATTATAGATATGTATTTTACATTTCTTAAATCATCCCCCGACAAGCCTAAGTGGGGTGGTAAAGTTTGTATAGAAAATCTTTTTTATTTATGAAGTTTGTGGTTTTGATGAAACTTGGTACATAAACTAAGAAAAAAAAAGATAATTAAAACGTGAATCACAATGTTTTGAAAATCTACTCCTAACCAGGTTAAATAAGGGTGAAATGTAATTATATTTTTGACGATACGACGATGAAGTTCGGTTCAATTACTCAGACAGATAAACTTTAAGCACATCTTTTACCATTTTGCTGGAATGATCCCTAAACCGGTTCAAACGGGGTGGTTAAGTTTATATGAATTTATTTTTCATAAAGTTTTTTTTCATAAAGTTATGGCAATTAAATTTCGTACACAGAGTAAGCAAAAGAAATAAATGTAAACGTAACTCGCCATTTTTTTAAATTCACCCTCAAACAAGGTTAAACAGGGTGGAAAGTATCAAATAATTTTTAATGCTAATTACGATGTTGAAATTTGTTACAAACTTACAAATACTCAGCCAATAAAATTATAAACACGTATTCCACCATGTTTTGAAATCATCCCCTAATAGGGTTATACAGGGTGGTAAAGTTTGTGTGGAGAATTTTTGTTTATGCAGTTGTAGCAATGAAATTTGGTACGAGTATATACAGACCAAACAAAAGTAATAAATTAAAACGAAACTCACTTTATTAATTAACCTATAAAACATTAAACAAGGTCGAATATAACATTTTTTCTAAACCTATGACTATGAAATTTCGTACATATACTAATCGAAGATACTATACGCACATGTTTCACCACTTTGTAAAAATATTAAAAAGTCTAAACGGGATGGCAATTATTTGTGTGGAAAACCTTTGTTTGTAAGGTGAAACCGAAACTTTGTATTATAGACTAGGCACAATAAATGATTTCTAACGTAATGCAATTTTTTGCAATTTTCTTATTCGTACAGGACTTTAATAGACTTTTAAAATGAAACATTCAGAAAAATAAGAAATACTAAAGGTGTAGTCAATCGAAGATTTACAAATATTCAGCAACTTTTGTCGTTGACCGTACGTGTCGCAGGGAAATGAGGATATCTGGGATTTAGCGATATTCCTAGGAATACCACAAAATCATGGTATAATCATGTATGGGAAAGACCACTTCTCCGCGGTCCAACTAGCTTTTACTCCTAGAGTGTATATAAAAAGCGCGAAGCCAGGAGCTCACAAGGAGTTCCTGAGCAAAACGAGTGCGCAAAGCCAGAACGAAGTGAGTAGTCGAGTGCACGAGTGGAGCGAAGGGATGACGAAGCGAGAGTTCTGGCGAGAGCCTATTTATTAAAACTGTACGTCATATCCCTAGAGATTTCGTGAAATCCCTGGTATCCTCATTTCCCTGCGACATACAATATTTTTTCTGGAGCTACGACGATTGTATTTTGGACAAAATACTTACATATAGCCAAAAAAACTATTGACACGTGTTATTACGATTTTGAATACCATCCCCTGATAGATTTAAACGGATGGTAAAATTTGTAAAAAAATATATGTTTATAATGTAAGTATTCTGTCTACTTAAAACGAGATAAGAGCTGAAAGAGATCGGAATAGAAACGAGATGAATTCGGGATAGGATTGGGATAGAAGCAGGACAAAATCGGCATAGAAGCGAGAGCAGCCGGAAATAGCCAGGAACAAAATGAATTATTTTACTAAGCGTACAATGTCGCGGGCAACAGCTATGTATATGTAAATGGGAGAACTAGGTTTCAAAGATTTCTTTTACTCAGACTTCATGTATGTACATGGCGCCGGACCGGCGCTGCCGCCACACCGCAAACTCATGTAAAAAATCACATACCCGAAACCTGGACCACGGGCGCCGCACCGTCCGTCCGTTTGTACGTATTACTGGTATAACGAATCGTAAAGGGTCCGTGGCAGTTCCCCCCGACGTTTCATTCCCACCCGGTTTCTGTAGTCCGTAATACGTTTCAAAATACTACGCTAGCATTTTGTACGTTTGATACTTGGTCATAGAAACTATAACCACATGATTCACAAATGAAGTTAGGGCCAAAAAATTTGGTTATTATATCGGGACCGGAGTGGGATGACAAAGGGACAAAAAGGTGATGGTAACGGTATAGGAACGGCAAAACTATAACACGATACGAGGTTCGCTAGGGAGGACGATAAAGGTAAGGTACGTTAATGAGATAGGAGCGGGACGGGAACTGGAACGTGAATATGATGGGACGAAAAATGTTCGGATGCAGGATGAATACTCCACTACGCGGACGAAGTCGCGGGCATCAGCTAGTATTATATATTAATACGCCCAGAGGCGATCGCTAATATCAGTTGGAAAGTTAAAACCACTCCAGACTAGAAATTTTCGAGGCAGTCACGTATTTAAAACAGTGTTCATAGTTATTCGTAATGTTTTTACGCTTTTGTAAGTTTAATAGAATTTATTTGTTGTAGAAAATTGGTTTCAGCTCAGAGTTTTAAAGTTACTTTTAAAATAGAATAGAATGGAATAACTTTTTATTATATCACCATAGTACAGAAACAATTATAAAATAAAATAACAACTAACTTAATTGTCACAATGGGCGGTCTTATCGCTC
The DNA here is from genome assembly GCA_951640565.1 of Petrophora chlorosata. Taxonomy (NCBI): domain Eukaryota; kingdom Metazoa; phylum Arthropoda; class Insecta; order Lepidoptera; family Geometridae; genus Petrophora; species Petrophora chlorosata. Next base: position 3,087,593 of record OX621207.1, read on the forward strand.
TAAGCTATCTCTTCCAGACAAGATAATAAATATCTTGCTATGTATTTTATGTAATAGCTTTAGTTTATGTATATTATATATATAATAAAGTTAATTAGATATGAGTGGATAGACATGTTTATTGTGTACCTACCTACCTACAAAATTATCTTAGTAACACCGTCCATTTATATTTTTATCCATTGTTCCACTTGTGGCTTGTCTGGAAGAGATAGCTTAGAGCGATAAGACCGTATTTTATGTTAGTTCGTCAATTGGAAAGTAGCAAACCCAACCAAGATGCTACTAAAACAGCTGTACTTGAACCAGCAACCTGAGGCCTCATACTCTGTTGTTAAAAAGTTGCAACGTCCTGGTTGTCCTGGGTAAACAAACACTTAAACGGTAACACAAGGCCCAAACATTTACAAATTAAATGGCACAGAACAATTAATTAAATAATAAATACATTAAATTAAGCAAAACAAATACATGGTGCCCGTTTCGTTAAATCAAATTCGAAAATTAATTATAAATCAAAATATTAATAATCATAAGTTTATAATTATATAAATTTAAATAATAATATTCACAAGTTTATAATAACATAAATTTAAATATTCAATTAATATTCATTATTAAGGCTGGAAGGTACAACATACAACCGCAGAATAAACGGGTGTAGACTGGCAGTATGCTTTGTATAATCGTATACGAATAGAGTTGCCGGTCGTGCAAGCTACACAGTACATAGGTTTTTTCACTATAATTATATAATAATATATAGTGAAAAAACACATACACACTTATCTATAGTAAAAAAACTTATACGTGCAACCTATGTATGTACGAGGGTACACATAGAGCCGTGTGATTCGGAGATACGTGTCTTCGCCTTCCCATATTGTATTTAGTTTTCTGCGCTGCCAACACGCGTATTTATATTTTGGTTGACTTGCTCTGGAATGATGATACGCCACGCGTGCTATACTAGACATATTCATAGACACAGTTAAAATATTTATGGCAGCGCTGTGTGACGACACAACGGTGTCTTGCCCTGTGCTCTCTTATAGATCAATCTGTGGTACTCTGTCTTTTGTTGCGCTATGGCTCCCGACGCGTATAACCTAGCTTTATATAACCTACCTAGCTTGCTGGGAAATTGGTTTGGTAAAGTACTAACCTGTAAAATATCTATAAAGTACCAGTGTTTCTTGTCCGTCTTTCACGCGTGTTTCGGCATTAGTGCAGGAGGCTAGGCCCTTTCTTTTCACCTATAAAAAGTATATTTGTTACGTTAGAACGCGTTTTCACTACCTAGTTAAAACTAGATTTACTGAATGACTTTGTTACAACTAGAATTTACTTTTTATTTACAATGTGTTTTGGTTCCACGTTTATAGTGCGCACTGCTAAGGAATGAAACTCCTTGCCGTCTTCTCTGTTTCCTGAAAACTATTATTTGGGCGTCTTCAAGGCTAGAGTGAATAGGTCTAATATTCACTCTAGCCTTGAAGACTAAGAAGTATAATCTTCTAAATCTATGTGCTCCATCTTCGGCCACATCGTCGCTTAACATCAGGTGAGATGGTGGTCAAACGTAGATTTATCACATATAAAAAAGAACCACTGATCTAAGATGAATATTAGTTTCAACTAGTTCTATGTAGATGAAACGCGTTTTAACAAAATGACACCGTTAAAACTGTTTCAACATAAGTAGGTATATATGTTCGCTGCTTAGGCACCTTAGTCTACTTTAGTGTGCTAATTTTAAAGACTCCCAATCAACACTCCATTGATTCAATTGAATTATTTCCCCCAAACAAGTTTCATACTTAATATTAAAACAAAATTCAATATTAAAACACGAATATCAGTAAATTCAAGTTATAACTAGGAAATTCTAGTATTAACGAAAGCATCCAGTAAAAACGAGTTTTAACCAGTGAAAACGCGTTCCAACTAAAAACGCGTTTCAACTGTATCATATATACTTACCTACTTACCTATAGCGGTCAGATGTAACAACTTGCTCTGCTACGAGTATGTAGATAAGCTATTACAAAATACCAAAACAGAGTATCTATCACAGGAAATACATCCCTAATCGGGGGCCTATTGAAAATCCGGACATAAATAAAAAATCGTTTATTAATGTAACATTCCCTTACAAGGGCCAGAAAAAGACGGAATAGCTTGTTCCCACTTTGTTCAATGTAAGAACGATCAACAATCAAACGTAAGCTGTTCTTCCTTGGTCTTTCTAAAATCAGCCAATAAAATCAATAATAATTTACGTGTGACACTCACGTTTATGTTGGAGTAGTCCAACTATAGTTTCAACCACATCCGATGGTCTTTTTCGAGGCGAGTGCGGAACACTCGCAAACGCATCTCGCCTCGCCGCGTGCTGTCAGTGCGATGTGGTTGAAACTATACTTGGACTACTCCGCATCTTAAACGTGAGTGTCACCCGTAAATATTTATTAATAATGTGTCCAAACCGTTAATTTTTATAATAAAATCAGCCAATCACACAAACGCACTCTCTTTCTCTGTCCTAGGCCGTAATGAGTGACAGACCAGCTCATTCAAGGTTTTTACATATGAACGCTATTTAGGTAATTACTTCATTTAGAATGTTTCATTTGGGTTAATATTTTGATTCTGTACCTTTTATTACCAAAACGGTTTTAGATGGAACGGTTAGGTTTTAGGAAGACACTGCCGGATGCAACACAGCTAACGCTAAAGCACCAGGCAGAGATTCCATTTATATTGTACCATATTTATGTAAATTAAGTCAATAAAGAATTTATAATTTGTAATATTGGACAAAAAAAATTAAAGTCTGACCGGGCACATGTTTATCTTTTGTAATAAAATTATGAACACCTGTCCGATTATTTATTGGGCGCATAGTATGAACAGGTCTGGCAGGCCATTTATTTTTTACATCCCCAACCGTGAGGGAAACAATCGCGGCAGGTTATCTTTCGGATGCGTATTTCATTTCGCGGGCCATTGTTGGCGGTGATAAAGGCGGGCCCTTAAGCTTTCACCCTATAATACGATGCTTACCTGACAGTGAGCAGATAGGGTAGAAGAGACAGCCCATAGCTTGGTTGTTTGCCTAAAATATTAAGGTTTTTTCAATGTTTTTCTGTGATGAGAGAAAATAGTCCATAGAGGTAGTTTGGTTAATATTGAGTTTTTTTTTTCACTAGTTATAGGCTTGCGTTTGACCACTACCTCACCCGATGGTAAGCGATGATGTGGTCTAAGATCTAACACGCTCGCCTAGAATGTACCTGTTAGTTCTCGATTTGGAGAATCCCAGGGTGTAGTTGTCAGGAAACACAGACGTTGGCAATGCGTTCCACTCCTTGGCTGTTTGTAAGATAAACGTGGAAGCAAAACGTTTTGCTCGTACTGGAGATCTTCAACCTCCGACGCAAAAAGGAGGGGTGTTATAAGTTTGACCACAATGTGTGTCTATCTGTGGTACTGTAGTTCTTAAACGGGTGATTTAGATGCGGTTTTTTTTTATTTGAAAGCAGGTTTTCAAGCGGTAGTTCTTAAATATGTTTTATCAAAATAAAGACATTTTTTTATAATTTATACGTTTTTTTTTGTGTTGGAGGTGGATTACGAAAACTTTACTACCGTATTGGAAATTGCAGTCCCTCAACTAAGTAGTGACCGCAGTGAACGTTGCTTAACTTAGCAGATCATACACAGCCTCTGTGGCGTAGTGGTTGGGCAGGTTGGCTCAAATCTGATGCACCACCCAGGTTGCGAGTCCGATTCCCGCGACGGCGACGGGACAAATATTTGTGCACAGAAAAAAAGCGCAAGCATTTGTTTCAGGTCTAGGCGTTGTGGGACCATGGTGCTCATAGTTCCTGGTTCCCTAGATACAGGGAATCTCAGTTAGAGGCCAGTAGGTATCAATGTACCTATGTGATAGATATAGACATATTTATATAAACACGGAAGTCTAGGCAATGCACATAATTGCAGTAACACGTAACACCAACAAAACCAAATGTCACTTCTTTTCTCCCCGCAAAACATTACCCATCTCTCGCAATGAATTGCTCCTTCTGTAATATCGTACTCTATGACGCTTCTTTGAAAATAATGTTCTCTGAGAAAAATAATGCTTTGCAGTGGATAAAACAAAATTAAAATTCATAAATTTAAGATACTGACTCAGATATTTATGTAAAGGACGAGACCGGGACAGACCGAGGCAAATGTATGTTGAAACTTATTTAAAAACAGAATATACAGGTATAATTTAATATTCATTACTAAAAACTAAAGTAATTGGTCAGTACTGCAGTTGAACGCACCCTAGTACATAAGAAACAACGATCTCCATCGGGATCTTAGAGTTCGTTGATAAAGTTATTAAATAAAAACCAGCCAAGTGCGAGTCAAACTCGCGCACGAAAGGTTCCGTATCATTATCTATAAAAACGGAAAATAATAACCGGCCAAGTGCGAGTCGGAGTCGCGCACGAAGAGTTCCGTACCATTATCTATAAAAACAGCAAAAAAAATCATGTCTGTTGTATGGGAGCCCCCTTAAATATTTATTTTTTGTTTTCTAGTATTTGTTGATTATTTGTTGTTGTGAAAAACATCATCTGTGAAAATTTCTACTGTCTAACTATCACGGTTCATGAGATACAGCCGGGTGATAGACGGACAAGCAGAGAAACAGACAGACGGACAGCGGAGACTTAGTAATAGGATCCCGTTTTACCCTTGGGGTACGGAACCCCCTAAAAATACGCCGAAGCTCACGAACATAGGCTTCATCATCATGAACGTCGAGGTAATCCAGCTCCTCGACCACACGGATATAGTGAGAAGTTAAAAGAACAAAACCGTTTGAGTTAGTGTAGTATCTAGTGATAGTGAAGTAGTGTAATGTAGTACAAGTGCTACTCTTACAGAACACAAGAACAAAGTATCTATGCCTTAATAGAGACAATAACATAAGTGTTAATGGACACATTCCTAGTATAAGCAGGCCTAGCGCACTCCGCACTGTAGGTACGAAGCTACAAGTACATAGCCGGACACCGACGGCGGGTCGCGCGTCGTTACACGTGCCGCGTCACAAGAGATAAGAGCTATGCGATAGAAAGAGAGGCGCTCTGTAGGTTAATATGACTGGTAGGTATGCAGCGCTACGCAAGCTGAATTGAATTTTATTGCGTCATAGCAAGAGTCGCTATTTGTTTAAATATCTTTGCGGAGTGATGCCCTTCTGTCCCTTAGTATTTTGTGGTATAAGTCTATCTATCAGTTAAAGTTAAATAAAAAATATTGTAATAAAAAATTGGGAACATAATGTTTGTGAAACCGTACTAAAGGAAAAAAAGCCACAGTTAAGCTTTTCTCATGAAGATTTTTCAGAATTCTTTTAGGTACCACCGTACCTGCCCTGACGGCCTCCCGCATACGAGAGACCTACCACAAGTAAAGTCATAATATCCTGATTCCACCAATCCGCGCTATTTGGCATGGTGGATCGTTCGGTCTTTGTATATTGTATATGGTATGAAGAATCAACAAAGAAATCTTCATGAGAATATCTTAACTGTGGTATTTTTGTGGTATTTCAAGCAGTAGTACGCAGGCATTACTGTGTTCTGGCACAGAATACTAAGGGACAGAAGCATCACTCCGCAAAGAAATTGAAACAAATAGCGACTCTTGCTATTACGCAATAAAATTCAGTTAGGCTCGCGTAGCGCTGTTTACCTACCAGTCATATTAACCTACAGAGCGCCTCTCTTTCTATCGCATTGCTCTTATCTCTTCTGACACGGCACGTGTAACGACGCGCAACCCGGCGTCGGTGTCCGGCTATGTACTTGTACGAACCTACAGTGCGGAGTGCGCTAGGCCTGGTTCAGGTTTGAAGGGCATTCTAGCCAGCGAAATTACTGGGCATATGACATGGGCATACGGGGTAATGAGCGCAATGCAATGCTACGCAGTACTTTTTATGGTATTAAAAGTTCTGGGTGGCACTGCAATTGTTATAGACAGGCGAAGCGCTTACCATCAGGCGACTTGCGACGACTTGCTCGTCTGATCACTCAGTTCAATAAAGAAATAAAAAAAAATGATTGTCTCTTGACTCTGAATTTTAGACACGGCTTTACACTATTTCTTCACCTTATATATTAAAATAAAAAAATAAATGGCTTGGTCAAAAATGGATTCAAACTTCAGTGCTTCAGATCAAAGGTTTCCCGTCCTAGGTTGTAATGTACTTCGTCCTCTAGCACTTGGTCCCAGGTATTCAGGAATGGTCCTCTGTCAATACTCGCCCGTGATTAATTATATACGAGCGGCCTTCTTACATGAGTTTAGTCACAGGGAAAGGGTCCTGTAGGGTGACAATGGGACATACCCTAGGGGGTATTTTTTCTATGGAACTGAGTGATGAGTCTGAAGTGAGTGTATGCGAGTGTGGCTCAGTGAGAGAACGTGCGACTTTCGATCCGACGCACCTGAGTTCGAATCCCGCTGGCCCCGCACCACCGACTTTCTTAAGTTATGTGCGGATTGAACACTAGCTCTAAAAACGGTGAAGGAAAACATCGTGAGGAAACCGATACGTCCAAGAATTTATCACAAAAATTCAAGGACATGTGACATCCACCAACCCGCACTGGGCCAGCGTGCTGGGTTATGGCCCCTACTCTACTCTCTCTACTAGAGAAAGCCCGTGTCCCAGTAGTGGGCATGTGATGGGCTGATGATGATGATGATGAGTGATGAGTCGAGCAAGTCGTTCGCCTGGTGGTAAGGGCCACGCCTGCTCATGACAATTGTAGTGCCACCCATAACTTTTATTACCATAAAAAGCACTATGTAGCACTGCATTGCGCTCATCAACCCAAAACGTTATTTATATAAATATATTTATATATTTAAAAAAAAGATAGGTATAAACCTATAAAATAAAATATATATATTTAAAAAGACATATACAAAAAAAAGACATTACACTTGACATATTTGTATTCCGAGCCACTTCCACTTGCGCTTACTCTGTAACATCTAAACGTTTTGTACCGTCGCGTCGCGTCGGTCACAATGTACGACCGGACTTTTGTTTTTTTTTTGCAAGTAATATTAAACTACCGACATTTTCGTTTATAAAATAAGTATTTAGATATTTTTTAAGTCTTTGCATTTTATATATGTAGAACGCATAGCCCAAAATTGTTTAACATGTATTGTTTTCTCATGTAAGTGAATTAATTATTTTGAGAAATAAAGTATCTTAAACCACAAACGTCAGATATTAAGTCTCATATGCCCAGTAATCTTGGTAATAGCAGACCCCCGACACTCCATACAAATTCGCCGAGCTAAGTGTAAGTACATTCTTTGCATCCATACACAGAACAATAACGAACCATTTTGTTTTAGGTATATTAATATTGTATCATAGTCAATATATTGAATTTTAATAAAAAAAAGAGATAGGCAGACCTCCGTCAGTCACGTCAGGTCCTGGTCAGCTTCACCGTCTTCAGCCGTTCTCCGTCTTTTTCTAAATATGTTTCGTCCATATGTCAAAGTCAAATAGTCAGCCGGCCTGCTCTACCTCTGTAAAGCAGGTCGTCGTCGTCATCCAAAAAGGTCATAACAACCTCAAATAACATCAATTGATCGCATATATAAAATAAACATTTGAATCTCACTCATTAGTCATTCGCAGCGAGCGGTGACAACCGAGTGACGCAAGCACGGCATTACCCATTTTTTCATTGATGCATTGCGGGTGACGACAAATTGGCGGGCGGGTGGGAGTGTCGCTTCTTTACGTAGTAATATTTAATTTTCTTTGGTAATAGCTTGGAATGAACTTGGATGATAAACGAGGTTTGTCAGATTTTAGTGCGATTAAGAATCATTATTAACATGGTCAGGTATGTTCCGGGGTTCAACTTATTGTAGACAACCATATTTTTTCCTGAATTACATTATAACGTCAATATTCCTGGACTAATTTTGATGAAACATAGCCTATGTGAAGCGCCGGAGTCCACAAAATTAGTAGAAAAAACTGCATTTAAGATTGTGACATAGTTTCTGAGTTTATTGTGGCCAGACAGACAGACAGAAAAAAAATTAAAAGCTATTTTTGTATTCTGTTGCTCCTAAAATAACTATTTTTAAAAATATCTTCAATGCACAGTAATCGCCTCGTTACAGCTTTATTATAAGTAAAGATAAGTTATTGGTAGAGGGCCGAGTCGGGAATCGAACTCGGGTGCGTCGGATCGTAAGGCGCACATGTTACCCTTCAGCCACAGTCGCTCTTTTGGTAACCTATGATATTGAAGATGATTACTTGCAATTTTGATTTTGTGTTTATTTAAATACTTGCCGATTAAATTGAAAGGATTCCAAATTTCTAGCAGATTTGAAGGTAGAACCAACGTCAGTAATGAAACCATTTCTCAATAATGATTTCACTGACAAGATGTTTGAAATAAGCAAATGTCAGACTGGTCATTTGGACAAAGTTTATTGTACCTTGTCCAAATTACCAGTCTGACATTTGCTTACGTACTTCTGAATCTGACATTATAAATGATTTTTAATAATTACCAAATTAATATAAACGATAAACGAATAATAAACGGGTCGAAGCTGGACGAGAATGGCGAAGAGTCGAGGCAAATGGCATGACATGAGAGAGGCCAATATATAGGAAATCGTTTTTGATAATGCACGGGGCCGCGGGTAAAAGCACATTGTTTCCGGAGAGCTACAATCTGAGTGTCTTTAAGACAAGAGTGAACAGGTTTCTTCTAGGCGAGCGTGCTACATCTTCGACCGCATCATCACTTAACAACAGGTGAGATAGCGGTCAAACGCAAGCCTATAAATAGTAAAAAAAAAAAAAAAATATGACTATATAACAGGTAAAACGTGGTCACCCTAAAGGAAATTCTTGGAGGTCCAATGTTGGTCAACTCGATCGAGAACCTTTGAATAATAGTTTGTGTGGTAGGATGAAACAAAAGCAGGAGTTTCCCTTCTTAACCTGACAATTTCATATCATGAAAGTGAGAGACTAACCACTAACACTAGAACTAGCTGATCCAACAGACGTTGTCCTGTCATGAAAGCGCTAACTGTCAAACAATTGTCATTATGTCAAAAGCCATAAGGTTACATTAGAAAAGTTAATATGGTCGTTAAGTTTTCTTAAATTTTCACACATCTTTCTTATTTTTTTTTATTTCATAAGAACCTTCATGGACCTTCATTGCGACATTGATCCAGCTGCTCACGCATGATGCCGTGACCCAGGGACATAGGGATTCATTTATACATATATAGATGAATAGAGTACTAGCAACAACACATAGATAGACGTATCAGATAAACATAAACTTTTTGACTTGTAGTAAATAAACAAAGTTTTTTTTCTTCTAAGAGCATCGGTGATCACATTTTATCTGTAATTATTATTTACCTGAAGGACTCCTGTTGTGAAAATACTATTGATAATTGAGGTTGGACAAGAAAAACACTAAAGCAAAACACGCGTTTACGCTAACTCTCGAATTAGTGCACAATATTGTGTCCAATAGCTTTTCTTCAGTCAAGTCATCAACATCGTCATCATCATCATCATCAGCCCTTTACGTTCCCACTGCTGGGACTAAAGCCTTCTCTCATATAGAGGTTAGTGTATGTCACATGTCCTTGAATTTTAATGATTAATTCTTGGTGGTTAATTCGTGGTGCGGGGCCAGCAGGAATCGAACTCAGGTGCGTCGGATGGGAAGCCGCACATGCTCAAACTGAGCCACAGTCGCTTAAGTCAAGTCATAAACTTCCTTATTTCACACACTACCAGTCACAGTCATATCCTTTGAGTAGGAGGTACCAGCTAAAATCGGTCAAGTGTGAGAGGTCCGACGCCGGCGGCCCGGCGAAACTTGCTTACGTCATTAATGCCTAATTCAATTAGGCTCAAGGGTATATCCTATGTACACCGGTATTTTATTTCGGAATAGGTGAGGTGAAAATTAGGGGCTAGTGAATACAAACGTAAACGACCTATTTAGGGTTACTATGGATTATAAAGCATGAAAAACGTGCGAAAACTCGGGAATCATAAACTGAAAATAGAAATTGAGCGAGTGTGACTCAGCGGGAACCCGTGCGCCTTTCAATCCGACGCACCTGGGTTCGAATCCCGACCCAGCCCTGCACCAATGACTTATAGTTAAGTGCACATTTTGCACGCTCGCTCTAAATCGGTGAAGGAAAATATCGTGATGAAACCCGCTTACGCGCTTTGGAGTGGTAGGCTCTGGCCGTGGTTGTAATACCACTCACCGAACAAAGCCGTCAAGCGACCTAGTCGTGTTTCGGGATGATGTTCGGTAAACTATTAGGGAGATTGAGCAGCCGCTCAACTGCCGTCTCTCTCTAGATCTATGTGCTCCATCTTAGGCCACATCATCGCTTCACATCAGGCGAGATATTGACCAAACATAGATCTATTAAGCGTAAAAAAAATATTATGTTACTGATCGTTCGCCTGATGGTAAGCGCCACGCCTGCCCATAACAATTGCAGTGCCAACCACAACTTTTAATACCATAAAAAGCACTGCGTAGCACTAGATTGGGCTCACCACCGAGACTTTAGATATTAAGTCTCATATGGTCAGTAATTTCGCTGTAATGCTTGCACTGTGCATGGATTCAAAACTTAACCTGAACAATATATTATGTCAATAAATGATTTGCCATTTGATTTTGATTTGCTGATGATAAATGATTCTGTCGCCACCCAGTAATGCTTGCGAACTACTGCTTGGCGGCAGAATAACTGCCAAAGCTGTGGTACCAAACCAGACGTAGACGGCCTCATTCTAGAAACCTTTTTTTACGCTTACGCTTAGAAATCTACAATCTAGTAAAATGAAAATAAAATGTATCAAGTAGCGTTAAAGTAGATACATACTTACTTAGCAAATAACCAAATAGACCCAGACTTCGACTTTGTTTAATATATGTACTACTGTTTTACAAATAAACTTTTTTTTTTAATTACTAATTTATATGCTATTATACTACTTTATATATTTTCATTTATAAATTGTCCGTAGTAATAGAAGTAGGTAATTGCTTTTCTTTGTAAGTAGTTTAGTTGTAGTAATTAGAGTGTAGTTTTTTTAGTAATAAAGGTTCGTACAAAAATACATATAAATAGTTTCTTATTAAAAAAATCTGAATTTAAATAGTATACTAAAATGATGGTTCAGTTTAACTACTTATCCTAGATTACCGCACCTTCTTGCCGGTTAGTTAGTTCTCTAGTACGACCGAAAGTTCCCTATTAACAAGTAGTTGAAGGTATCCAGTGACCCACCATCCCGCGGCGAGCCTTTGCGACTCAACAAGTTTATCTCTAAAACAGCTTACAGACGGAATATTTTATATCGAGGGAAAGGACATTATGGAGTTAAAGATTTTGAAGAGACATTACAAAAACAAGCCAATTTCCGTAAAATAAAATTTAAAACCCCCGACACAAAAAACCTATAAGAAGTAAAAAACGGCTGAACCGATTTTAATATGACATGTCTAAAACCCACCGCTAGAAAATCTGCCTTTAAATAAAAAACCGCGTCTAAATCGGATCACCCGTTTAAGAGCTACGGTGCCACAGACACACAGACAGACACAGAGTCAGACACACATAGTGGCCAAACTTATTACACTCCTCCTTTTTGCGTCGGGGGTAGGGTCGGGGAGCCGTCTGGATGGGTACCATCGCTTTGCCAGTTATTCAGCCGCCAAGCAGAAGTGCGCAAGCATTACCGTGTTCTGATTTGAAAGGCATTGTAGCCAGCGAAATTACTGGGCATTTTGAGACGGGAAGAGCTACTTGTCTCAGGATGACGAGCGCAGTGCAGTGCCGCGCAGGATTTTGCAAAATAAAGTTCTGGGTGGTGCTGCAACTGTTAAAGGCAGGCGTATTGCTTACCATCAGGCGAAAGACCAGCTCATCCCGTCATTCAAACACAAAAACAAGTGTACATTTTATAAAAAAAAAACCGACTTCAATGTATCTTCAAAGTCAAAGGTCGAATATAGATGAAATTTATATGGGACCACTTCGTAGCTATACTGAACCCAACGCAAATATATTTTTTTAAATCGGTTCACAAATGACGGAGTTCTGAGGTAACAAACATAAAAAAATACAATCGAATAGAGAACCCTTCCTTTTTTAAGTCGGTTAAAAATAAAATTAAACTAGATACAGGAACGCATTACAAAAGATTATTATACACTCGAGAGCAATGAATCCGGGTCACTTAAAGAATGTTAAAAATCTCGGAAACTAAAAATGATAGGTTAATGCAATAAATTGTATTTAATAGACAATGTAATACTCCTTAAATGAAAGTAAAAAAAATATGAGTCACCATACATTTTATTAACACAAAATTACATAAAGAAAAAAACTGCTGATCTCTCCTTAAAACAAAAATAGGAAACATGAAATTTTTGAACTTTATTACGATTTTCTTGAATTTTAATACTTCGTATTGCCTCCTCGTGCTTCCATTACTGCGTTTACGCGGTTTGGCATGCGGTACACCAAGTTCCTTATACGATTTTGGGGAATATTCTCCCATTCCTCTGTGAGAGCAATTTTGAGCTCACGAAGCGTGATTGGGGGAGGGTTTCGTTGTTTTACGCATCTGCCTAGCTCGTCCCAAGCATGCTCGATCGGGTTGATATCCGGGCTGCGCGCTGGCCACTCCATACGAGTAATGTTCATCTCTTGAAGGTAGTCATTCACAATCCTACCTGTATGAGGTCGGGCATTGTCATGCATAAATATAGCATCCTCACCTAAATTGACCATAAATGGACCAACGTGATCATTGAGGATTTCTTCCACATATCTTACGCTAGTTAAAGAGCCGTTTTCTATGATCACCAGCTCTGTGCGACTTTCAGAAGAAATTCCGGCCCACACAAGTACAGACCCACCACCGTAGGCTACTTTTTCTTCGATGCATGCTTGCTTGAATCTTTCCCCTGGTCTTCGATACACTCTGTGTCTTCCATCGTGCTTGTAGAGCATACATTTTGATTCGTCGGAGAACATAACTTTTGACCAATCTTCAATACTCCAATTTACGTGGCTCTGGGCATATCTTAGCCTCGAAATACGATGCCCACGCTCCAGTTTAGGGCCGTTTGCAGGTCTAAGGGGTTTTAAGTTAGATTCAGCAAGCCGACGTCTTACTGTCCATGCACTTGGGTTACTTCCTCCGAGGCGTCGAAACTGATTGGTGAGTTCAGTTCCTGTGAGAAAGCGATTTCGAAGCATGGTGTTCACCAAGTATCGGTCTTCTCGTGCTGTGGTACACCTGGTTCTGCCCGTTCCTGGTCTGCGTAGGTTAGAACCAGTTTCTTCGTAACGTCGGAGAACTCTTTGTACTGTTGACAGCGACACACCGACAGTCCTGGCTGTATCGCGCTGACTCCGGCCGGTTTCCAGCATTGTAAGTATTCTGGTGCATTCTTCAGGCGTAAGCGACATAATTTCAGCTTGAATAATGAATATAGAGCACTATCAACATGGTTTATGTACCCACATAAATGACAGATTACAAACAAAAGCAAAACCAAATGCTGTAATTTCGTAGTTCCATCTTCGAAAGTGGCCCTTTTTCAAATTTGATTTTTTATGATATAACTTTACAATAACTAAGAAGTTTTAATACCTTCATTTAAGGAGTATTACATTGTCTATTAAATACAATTTATTGCATTAACCTAGCATTTTTAGTTTCCGAGATTTTTAGGATTCTTTAAGTGACCCGGATTCATTGCTCTCGAGTGTAGTTTTGTCGAGCTTAAAACCTAGATCTACATATTTTGATTCGCTGAGATTCAGTTACCTTCCAAAACCATGTCACTAAAGGCACTTCCAGAAAGCTTACATTTATATCCAAAGCGAAATCTAATCTCCCGTCTGAGAACTTCTACTTTGATCTCACACAAGTGTCTAATGATGGACTCTAAGTTCAGGAGTTCTTCGATTCTTTGTTTTCTAAGACTTCGATGTGTTTTTTATTTTTTATACGCCTAATCGATCTATGTTTGGCCACTATCTCTCCTGATGTGAAGCAATGATGTGGTCCAAGATAGAGCACACAGATCTAGAAAAAGACGGCAGTTGAGCGGCTGCTCAGACCCGTCTCCCCGATGGTTCAACGAACATCATCCCGAAACACGACTAGGTCGCTTGACGGCATGGCTTTGTTCGGTGGGTGGTATTACAACCACGGCCAGAACCTACCACTCCAAATCGCGTAAGTGGGTTTCATCACGATGTTTTGCTCCACCGTTTTAGAGCGAGCGTGCAAAATCTGCACTTAACTATAAGTCAGTGCAGAGCCGAGTTGGGATTCGAACCCAGGTGCGTCGGATCGAAAGGCGCACGAGTTCTTGCTGAGCCACACTTGCTCTAAAGCCACTCTCGCTCTATTTACGAGTCGTATTTTTTGCGGTTTGTTATGACATTTTATTTTATCATCTAGAACATGAAAATTAGAGACCGAGTTGGGAAATTGAAAGAAAATGTAACTAAAAACATTCTATGATAGCGCAAACTGCATCGCCATTGAAGCTAGCTTAGCTGAGCTGACGTTGCTTATCGTGCATCGGCTATGCCAGCTTAACTCGCGGTGTTAACCGAAATACGAAAAAAGGCCAAGCTAACGATCGCAGCTACATAAGTTAAGCTAAATTAACTTCTCTCGCAATGTGATTCGTTTTATTGTTGAAGAACTCGACTTTATAAATAAATAAAAATACGCCTAACGATCATATACATAGATCCTGGCCCCTAACTAGGATTCCTTGTATCTATAGAACCAGGAACTACGAGGACCCACAACACCCAGACACAAAACAAATGCTTGCGCTTTTTTATCTGTGCACAAACATTTGTCCCATCCTTCAATGGTCCCATCGTAGGAATCTAACCCGCAATCTCAGTGGTTTACGAGGTTCGAGCTAACCTGCCCAATCACTACACCATAGAGGCTGACAAATTCGAGAGCAGGTAAAAATTAGAGGCAGGCGATTATCTTAAATAAAACCCTAAATCAATTCTTCAAGACTCAAAATGCAGCGTCGAAACGAAACCTCTAACCCAAAATCTTCATAATTTCCCTATTCCTCAATACTCCAGTATTTCACGACTAAGCCATTTGCAATAGCCGACTCGCCCTAATTCGCAGTACCCGTCTACATTCAAAATGCACGCGGCAGCGACCTGGCTGTTTAAACTGCAGATATTGCTGTTCAGCGCTGGCGCAGTTGAAGTCAGTACTCAATCTTTGCACAAAACAGATAAACGAATTTCAATAAACTTACCATCAGGTGACATAGTGGTCAAACGCAAGCCAATCGGCAATAAAAAAATTAAATTTAAAAATCCCCGACAAAATACTATAAAAATTAAAAAAAACAGATGACCAGTTTTTTATAAAACATATTTAAGAACTACCGCTAGAAAACTTGCTTTCAAACCGCATCCAAATCGGTTCACCCGTTTGAGAGCTACGGTGCCACAGACAGACACACTTAGTGGTCAAACTTATAACACCCCTCCTTTTTGTGTCGGGGGTTAAACGCACCCGCTACCCGAAACATGGTTATTCATGTTAACCTATAATTATATAACCGAACGACACTTTGGAATTCTAATAAAATATTATTTTTATTAGAATTCCATAGTGTCGTTCTTAGGTTATCTAAAAAATGCATCATTATGGACCCTGTTGGGAACAACTAAATTGGTATAGATAAAAAAGGACAGTTATTCAGAATCAAGGACAGTTATTCAGAATCAGAATTATAATGGTGAAATTTAAATTGAAAAATAAAACGAAACATAAAAAGAACCAACTAAAACAATACTAATACATAAGTTATATCGTTCGTTAGAAAGTAAAATAACTACTCCATAAAAATCATAATAAAATTCATTTCATTAATTTTATTATGATTTTTATGGAGTAGTTAAGTAAGGTCAGCGTTCCGTTAGTAGCTAGCTATTATATAAGCGTGAGTTAATGTACTGTCGTGTCACATATACTGTGGTAATACTTGCGATGCGATCGACGGAGTCTAATGAAACTTGCTCTTTGAATGGTATTAGTTCGGTTTGAGTTATTGGAACTGATTTATTGAGATTTAAGTGTTCCGCAGGTTTGCGGAATGCTAATAAATGGCGAGGAAAGGAATGGTTCATCTTTTAGGACTGTTCGATATCAATTGACCTCTTTTCGTGTTAAATTGAGACAGTTTCGGTATAAACAAATAATTTTATGATCTTATCTTATTTTGAAGTCGAATCGAATAGAGTACAAGACTTATATCTGTTTTTTTTTATTATTTAAATGAGTGACGAGGCGAGCTTTGTAGTCTCCCGATGGTAAGCAATACGCCTGCCCATAACAGTAACAGCACCACCCAGAACTTTGATTTGCAATATTCAGCGCGACGCTGCTCTGCGTTCGTCACCCTGAGACAATTACCTGTTAAGTCAAGAAATATGCTACTGTTTAGACTGTTAAGTTAAATTAATTTTCAACACACTTGCTCATAAAGTGGCTCTATGGTCACCGCAATTAGGCACAGAATGACACCCATAATCAAACTGTGACTTTTCCATTGCTATAACTCACTAGTGAGTTATAGTTTTTAAGCTATTGCATAGCTTCTATCGCGGGCCTTGAGCGTGGAGACCGAATCCAGAAATTCCGTAACGAAAATAACCTAACACCCCCCACTCCGAATGCTATGCAATAGCTTTACCGCGGCAGTCTCCGAGTGCTACACGTCTTTTTTTTGTTTTTAATTTTATTGGTTGAGGTGCTTTGTTCTTAAAAAAGTTTTTATTCAAAAAAAGATCGTGTTTAATAGAACAAATAAATTAATGTTCCTATTGCTTGCTCATTTCATGCAACTTCTTATTTAAATAGATAATTTTAACTCGTACTTAATATCGTGTTTAATAAATAAAACTTTCACTCAAATATAAATTTTGTTTTCTCTGTAAAAGAAATCTTTAAATTTCCCATTTTGTACGTGGCAGAATAGGCGCAAACCCTATGCGCGGAAAATAAAAAAAAAAACCTCATCCCTTTAGTCTGTGGCTGATCGCAATGCGCGCGCATAGGAAAACTGATTAATTTTTCCCGCCATAACGAATCATTTTTCACAACTCGTTTTCACTGTTGAAAATGAGTTTTTATTGTTATTTTATTCACAAGTATATTGAAAAACGTCGTATGATACACGTATGTATTGATGATTACCGTCCTCGGCTCTCTTAAGACCCTCACCTGACACCTCGGGTCTCAATGGCGCCTCAGCGGTAATCACCAACATTACACACTAGTACCATAATGTAATATTATAATGTTATTTTAATGTGTATTTTAGTTTAATGGACTTTCAATAAAAAAAAGGTCTCATAATGCCCTTTAATATCGCTGGCTACAATGCCCTTCAAACTGGAACACAGTAAAGCTTGCGCACTACTGTTTGGTGGCAGAATAACTGGCAAAGCGGTGGTACCTACCCAGACGACTTCTCGCATACGAGAAACCTACCACCAGTTTTAGACTAGATTACACAATATTTGTGTACCAAAATATATAGTACAAGTATAGTATATTTTAGAATATGCTGTAACGGATCAATGGATTTGAGGGAAATTGGGAATAAAGATAGCTATTTTCTCTTCCGGGAAACCGCTAGCAAAACCGCGAGGCGCAGTTAGTTTTTTAAGAATACTAAAAAATCCTGTAATTTTATGTAAAACTCAATGCTAAGCGTTTACGCACCTGTAAATGATTAATTCACACATCTGTTGAACCTTTATCTTAACTTGTTACTGACTTTGTGAATGTTGCTGTATCTAAATAAACAATAAAAGACTGTCAGCAGGAAAAAGAGATTTTTGTTTTTATTAGCTTGTGTTGGCTGTACCCTGTGCCCTTGAACGAATAAAAAAGGCGGACGCCGCGTCGTCAAGTTCAAAAGTGAAGCACTCAAGCTATGCCAGTCCGCTCGTTCCTACGCAAACCACACGCACACATAAACACCATGCTATGCCAATCGGCCGTCACATCGGCTTGACATTAGCCTTCCGTCCACTCAAACAAACATAACGCCTTTGCCATTGCCATGTTTTAACCCCCGACGCAAAAAGAGAGATGTAAGTTTAACCACTATATGTATTTATCTTTGTGTCTGTCTGTGGCACCGTAGCTCTAAAACGGGTGAACCGATTTGGATGCGGTTTTTTTTGTTTGAAAGCAGGTTTTCTGGCGGTGGTTCTTAGATGTTTTTTTTATCAAAATCGGTTCAGCCGTTTCTTAAGTCGGAGTTTTTTAAATTTTAGTTTACTGAAATTTGCTTGTATTTGTTGCTTAGCAAGATTCCGTCCGCCTTTTTTCATTCGTTTAAGACTGTACCCTGTACCTTCCTGTTTTCCTTACCCTGCCTGTACAAGCAATCAATCTACATTTTCAAATAGACGCTTTAAATGAAACCAAGAGTTTCTCGTTACGTTTCTTTATTTGTAAGAAACGGGAACGGAGCGCAATTTGCTCTTTGTCATTTGGAATTTTATTAATATTTTATGTTCTATTTTCTGGTTCCTGTTTACATTTTAAAATAGCTGTCATTGTTGATTACAAATAGAGAGGCACAATAGGGGGAAATGTTTTTGAATAACTCTGCGCCCCTGTATCGGCTTTCAAAAACCGCAAATGCCAAGTGAGAGAAAATACAGCAGAATAACTGACAACGTGAGTGTTACTGTAAGTAAAGCCAAGCAGTAGTGCGCAAGTATTACTATGTTTCGGCTTGAATGGCATTGTAGCCAGCGAAATTACTGGGCATTATGAGACTCAACAGCTAATTGTCTCAGGGTGACGAGCGCAGCACAGCGCCGCGCAGGATTTTGCAAAACATAGGTCTGGTGCTGTTATTTTTATGGGCTGGCGTATTGCTTACCATCAGGCAAACAACCAGCTCGTCTCGTCATTCAGTAAAATAAAAATAAAAAAGACCCAGTAGCCGTGTCCCCGCCGGAGATGCCCGTTCCTAAACTAAGAATTAACTTGTATCTCAGGATCCGGAAACTCCAGCGATGACAATGGTTTAGCAAATAAACATAATAATAAATAATCATTTAATAATAACTGTAGTCTGTACACCAGATTATTGGTATTTTGATTTTTTTTTCTGTGTACAAACATTTGTTCCGTCACGAGAATCGAATCCGCAACTTCGGTAGTGTATGACATTAGAGCCAACCTACGCATCCATTGCACCACAGAGGTTTAACAATTATAGTTTATACTCTCTCTGAAAGAAGACCGTAGCAGTGAGAACCTTTTCTTCACTAATCGCAGTCGCAATTTACACAATCAGATACGATATATGATAATATAATATGCATGTATTTTTTAATGCATGCATGATTCGATTCATTATTGAATACTATTAATGAAAAAAAAATTTAAAAATTGCATCCTTATTGGTCCAGCTATGCTATATGTGTGTGTGTGTGATAATAATTTACCAATAGGGTGGGCTCTATGTCAAAAATTGACCAATAAGCAGCGAGGCACATGACGTCAAAATGTGGTTGCACATACTCAAAAATTTTTCGATTACGTTACGTTTCTCCAAAAATATGAAAAAGAAACATTGAAATACCATAAAACTACGCAATTGATAATAATTATATCACTACTAAAAGTTTACAGGAGTAACCTATCATAAAAAGTAATTTCCAGCTTTTTCTACAACACATGTATATTCCCTATTATGATTATAGGACTGTAAATGCAACTGATCGTAAAGTTTGGTCGCTAAAGGGAACCATTTTAAAATCACTACAGACTACAAATCAATAGACACTTCTCGCGTAAACGTTATTTGACAGCTAAAATCGTATATCGGAAACGGCTATTTTGTAAATTACAACTGGTTGTATCATGGCACGGATACACGGCCGAAGCGAGTGATGTAACATTGAAAAGGTCTCCCAGAAGTGAAAATCTGATGGTGGTGATGACGATGTTGTATCATATATATTAGATAGAGGTAGTAATCTTTATTGGATCTCCACAATACAGTAATAATGAATTTAAAGTTTCTTTAAAAATGTACATGGGTATCGAAAAGGGCGGTCTTATCGCTCAAATAATCTCTTTCAGCCAACCCAGAGGGAAGGAACTTATGATATAAATATAAAATATAATAAAATAATAATTAATATAGGTATATATTACGTCACAACTAAAATTATAGGTATACATATATTACGTAAACAATCATAAAATGTAATACATTTATTTCTACACTTTTTTTTTCACATTTTTTTTAATGTTTACAAACATGACTTTTATTTACACTTGACTAGAAATCTTATTCCAAATTTCGCGACGTTACTAAGCTTCACTAATTCGCTAGATCTTTTAATTTGTTATAATAAAAAAGAACACCTACCATTACCAGCGAATAAAGCAAAAACTTGTTCCAAGACGAAAGAAATGAGTTTTTATAGAACGAATTTCGTTATAGCTGTTAGATTTGTCTGTCAAACAAACACTTCATAAATATAAAAAATGATTGAGATACATTTATTGGGTTTTTAAATTCACGAGCGTTATTCGTTCATTAGGGTCCATTTTTCAATCCTTAGATAGACAAGCAGTCGAACATAATAAATGTCAAGCCAAACGCTTTTTTTTATTCTTGCCCGATACTACATATATTTTTGTAGTTATCTGGTGGTGAAAACATAGTGTCTTTGTAGATAGCTATTAGATTAATTACCTACATTGCATATCACTGACCGCATTGCTTCTTCTTCTCTTCTTTTTATTCCTGTCCATCCAAAAGTATCCTGTAAGAAAATGTACATAACGATAAATCATTATTTTATGTATGTAAATATTCAGATTTAGTGTTGTATAAAATTGTTTGTATTGTATTGCGTAAGCGCAACATTGAGCACTTGCACAGTTTGTAGTGAAGTTATCCGTCTAGATAACAGACCACTTATTTGTAGATTGAAAAATTGAGCAGTCTGACAAATACGGCAATCAGGGTCTGAGTAGTCTAGACTAGCTATATATTTCAATTTCAATTCATTTATTGACCAAATTATAACAATGTACGTTATATACCAGGCATACCATTATTATACAAAATTAATTATAATCTACTTAAATATTTTAAATATTGGTATGAGTATATATATTAGTCTATTTTAATAATATGTTCGTTTTTGTGTGTATTAGAATGTAAATATTAGCATGTATGTATGAATATGTAGGTATTTAGATGTAATTAACAAATTTTGTTGTACACCGCCGTCTACTTCTTCTTCCGATACTGTCCATCCAAAGGTTGTCTGGAAGAGATTGCTTCAAGCGATAAGACCGCCCATTGTACTACCATAGTTAAGGACTGTGTTATTGTCTATTTCTTTAATTTGGTATACAATAAAGAGTTTTCTATTCTATTCTATTCTATGAGATTTGAAAATAAACATTTCTGCCTTCCAACATTTCGTCATTAATTCGTTTATTGTTTAGAAAGGATGTGCTTCGAAGAACGCTTTGATTTTTGCTTTGAATTCTAGGGTAGGTAGGTAATTTAGTTACAACAAGAGGTAATAATGTTTTTTTAATCCACTTGACCTATATTAAAGAATAGTAACTATTACTTACGTACCTATGTATATGCTCCATCCTCACCACACAGAAGCTTATTACCAGGCGTATAAACATACAACTACATATAAGATCAAAAAAGTCGCTGCTCTCTCCAGTCACAGAAATCGCAGTCGCAATTCACACAATCAGCATGCGTTCGTGGAATCGATAATTGTGTTTAGACAAGCGAATACGCCAACACAGAAGCCAGACGGATAATTATTGCCGTAACAGAATATTGCGTTTCTACCTTTGTAATGCGATAGACGTACTGTCAACATCATGATCTGGCTCAACCTTCGAGTAGACAGCTAAGGCTCAACGTATCCATATTGCAATCCAACGGGCAATGCTGCCCGCATCTTGAATACGCTGCCAACTGGTCACTACCAGTTGGAGTGTTTAAGCTATCTACTGACTGGCTATTATAATTGTATGTTCATTATTATTTAGTATTATTATTTAATTGTATAGTAATATATTATTTATGTTAATGTTTATGTATATTATATTTTAATTGTGTTGTATGTATTAAGATTATTTACTATTTTAGTAAAGTGTACTTAGTGTAATTGGTTTATTTAAGTGTATAAAGAAATTGAAAACCACAGTCCAATATTTTTGCGTTATCCCTTTCCCTGCACGGTTGTCTGGAAGAGATCACTTTTAGCGATAAGTCCGACAATTGTTAACTTCTTTTTTTGCTTTTGATTGGTATTCTATTGATTATCTGTGTATGTTTCAATAAAAAGTCATTTCATTTTGATTTCAATAAATAAAAATAAATAAATCGTTGGACCGTTGAAAATAGTACCATATCGCAATAAGAACTTCTATGTCAAGGTATTTGAGAGAAGCAAATGTCAAACTAGTGATTATGACATCGTTCCAAAATGCAGTTCTTATTATTTTATTGATGCTGACAGTACCTAGCGTAGAAATTGGGTGAATTAATAAGCCATCTGAGATGGAGATTATTATGTTTAATAAATAATTTTAATTAAATAGTTGTTCTTGAATTTAATTCTAAGAATATTAGGTATTACTCTGTATTACTGCTTGTATCGAGCGCCAGATGTGTAACGCCCAGGCGTGGCGCATAACAAATGTAATAACTTCAAGAACGTTTTTTAAGCAAAACTTTATTTTGCTAATTTTTGCACGGTACTGAACCGGGAATAGAAGAGGGAAGGTGACGGGATAGGAGGGAAACGGGTCTGGTATGGGAGCGTAATAGGAGCGGAGCGGGATAGAAGGTAACGGGATAGAAGCGGTACGGTAATGATATAGGAGCGGGACTGGAGCTAGAACAAGAATATGGTGGGACGGAAAATGGCCGGAAGCAGGATGAATTACTTCACTACACCTAAGAAGTCGGGGACAACAGCAAGTTATGATCAAGGTTTGTAAACTATCGTTAGTCGAAATATTCATTATAAATGTAAACGGCTACACTCACTATATGATTGTGTCGGATAACTCCGACCAGGTTTCGGACAATTAGGATGTTCTTCTTCCAACGTTTTACGCTTTGGATTGCCGTTATGCCGATGCTGATGATTGCTGATGTCTGTGCCTTGAATATAAAGCGTAAACTACTGAAAGAAGGACATCTTAATTGTCCGAAACCTGGTCGAAGTTATCCGACACAATCGTAACGTGAGTGTCGCCGTTAATATTTATAATAATGAGTTATGAATAATTAGAGCGAGTGTGGCTCAGTGGGAGCATGTGCGACTTTCGATCCGATGCACCCGAGTTAAAATGCCGCTGACCCCGCAACACTGACTTTCATGTGCGGATTTACGCTCTCTCTAAAAACTGTGAAGAAAAACTTCATGAGGAAACCGGCATGTCCAATAATTAATCACAAAAAATCAAGGACATATGGCATCTACCAACCCGCACTGGGCCAGCGTGGTGGATTATGGCCCATACTCTCTCAATGAGAGAAGGCCCGTGTCCCAGCAGTGGGACCGTGATGGGCTGATGATGATTAATGATTATGAATAATTTCATAACTTAGGAATCAGCTAATCACGATGAATAGCCTGCCAATCAGTACGTAAAACGTTAATTCTCGCGACAAACTACAAACGCAGACACGTGGCTTCCTAACCCCCCCGCTCCCCTCCTAACCTCTCGACTGCCGCTCATTAATCACTGCCAGTGGGAAGATCATTTCTCAGGGTTAGAGAAAAACTCCTGTAAATACGCCAGCAAGATGGCGTTTTGATTTCTATAAAAAACATCGGTCGGGAAGTGGAAGCCTTTTCAGGGTATTTTTTGTCGTTCAGCGGTCGTGAATGAGTGAAAAAATGTTAGAGTTTGATACTAAGGCTTTTTTTATATAGCATTAGTCTACGCTAGCTTTGAAACTGAAATTTTTTAGTTTATACGACATCGTCAGTCTTCTTCTCTCGTATGGGTGTGTTGCAACTGAATAACAAACATACATTCATCCATCCATCCATCATCCAATCCTCAAAATCGCATTTATAATATTAGTAAAATGCACAAACATTGGTCCCGTTGCGGGAATCGAATCCGGAACCCGTGGTGTATGAGATATAAACTGACCTGCCCAACCACAATACTATGGAAGCTGTTCCTGTTCTAATATTTCGTTCAAATGCCTCGGATTAAAATCTAAACTATTCACACTCGTGAACTTCACTATAAACATACCTACGCCTCAACTACAACCAAGAAGCGAAAAGTATACGAAATGGGAAAGTTTTCATTGCAATTCGTTCACAGTCCAAGTTATTAGCGTTAAATCAGTTGCAGTTAAATGCGGGGCAGCAAATATATCACCGCTATCGGCATTCGCACGCAGCGACCTGTCCTGTAGTGTAAGAGCTAGCGGCTAGAACCACTAAGATATTTCTTTACTGTGCTCTAACTGCTACTGGATCTATATAGGTACCTATTCATATATCATTCATGTTTTTCTGTTACTGATACCACAGAATACTAACGGACAGAAGCATCACTCCGCAAAGAAATTTAAACAAGTAGCGACTTTTCCCATGACGCAATAAAACTCATTCCAGCTCGAGTAGCGCTGCATACCTACATCTATACTATCATATTAACCTACAGAGCGCCTTTCTTTCTATCGCATAGCTCTTATCTCTTCTGACACGTGTAACGACGCGCGACCCGCCGTCGGTGTCCGGCTATGTACCTGTAGCTTCGTACCTACAGCACGGAGTGCGCTAGGCCTGCTGATACTATGTTTATGGGACATCTCACTCGCACTTCTAGTCTACACTTCTAGTTATACTTTTAAACAATTTAAAAGAGTTGAAAAAAAGAGACATAACCGCAGAGTTTCTTGGTGATTGGTATTTCCGAAGCATTGGTAGAGTCAGTTTTCGCATTTCTTTTCTGGGCCCGGACTTCAATTTAAGTATAGGAAAGAATGGGTAGACACGCTTACCTTTTTTTAACCGACTTCAAAAACGGAGGAGGTTCTCAATTCGACTGTATGTTTGTTACGCGATTATTCCGTCATTTATAAACTTTTGTTTAACTTTGATTTGGAAAATTCAAGGTGGTCCCATATAAATTTCATCGATATTCGACCTAAGACTTTGAAGACACATTAAAATTGAAGTCAGATTTTTTTTGTTATACAAAGTGTATATATGTTTTTATAATCTAAGCTTACCGGCATTTATATATTTTTATGTAACGGAATGACGAGACTATGCAAACTGTGCAATAGAAGAGTTAGCAAATACCTAAGACACAATTTTATTCTTAGTGTAGGTTCTGCGCACCAATTAATTTAATACATTACAAGCCCGCACGCAAGGAGAGCGAGTGTGGCTCAGTGGGAGCAAGTGCGACTTTCGATCCAACGCACCCGAGTTCGAATCCCGCTGGCCCCGCACCACTGACTTTCTTAAGTTATGTGCGGATTTAACACTCGCTCTAGAAACGGTGAAGGGAAACATCGTGAGGAAACCGGCATGTCCAAGAATTTTTCACAAAAAGTCAAGGACATGTGACATCCACCAACCCGCACTGGGCCAGCGTGGTGGATTATGGCCCATCCTCTCTCTATGAGAGAAGGCCCGTGTCCCAGCAGTGGGAACGTGATGGGCTGATGATGATTACAAGCCCAGCTTACTGAAGATCCCTATTTTTTTATGTAACTAAAAGACGAGACGAGTTGGACGTTTGCCTGATGGTAAGCAATACGCCGGCCCATAACAATAACAGCACCGCCCAGAACTTTGTTTTGCAAAATCCTGCCTGGCACTGCACTGCACTCATCACCCTGAGACAATTAGCTGTTGAGTCTCATAATGCCCAGTACTTATATTTTTAATGTTCAGTTTCTTGCCTTATTTTCTGAGTAGTGGTTCTTTTTCCGATACGGTGGTAGAGTCTTGTGATAATTTGACGTTCATAAGTGCGTCTGTGATGCCAAACATGAATAAAGAGATATTGACTTTGAATGTAAAAATTGATTTTCTCAGCAAGTGAATTTGTAAATTCTTATGAGAAATAGATCTTGAACCGTTAGTAAAAATATCTCACTCAATTCTACTAGCAGTCTGGCCGGTACCTCTTCCTATCCATAAAGTCTAACGCAATCCAGCTCAACCTTAGCAGCGATACGATCAACTCGCGCCAAATTGCCTGCCGCTGGCCGCGCGCCAGTGCTCATATCATTTGATGTTACGTACTGCGAGTAAATATCAATTTTTCTTGCAGAAACTTGGTTACATTTGTGATTCAAATACATATTGTTAAATATTCAGAAGATAAACAGAGATTCAAATACAACAAGTATTTATTTTCCATCTTTTTTAACATGTCTCCTCAACCACACCCATAGATAATCTCTCTCTCTCAATCACTCGTACCATAGTGGTCACTGGTGTTGCCACTTCCCGGCTCTTAAAATACACCACCAGTATCGTCACAGGTACGAGTAATTTACCATATTCAATACAATTGTGAATCATTTAACAAAACAATACACCATAACATTAATAATTCTTAACAATATGATGGACAACCATGTGTGCGTTACCGCGTTTGACTGAAACGTATTTGGCAACCTAGATCAGTGTGGCCCAAAGCGAGAAAATTAGTCATACATTCTTACATTCGTACAATATTTACATATGTCTATACCTACATGTCATAAAACAGAAGACCCTATAAATTCTGAACATATTTATATAAAAAAAATTACTTGTAATAAGTAAATGATATTATTATGTCGCTCTTTCTCACGGGTTATACACCCGGTCCTTTGGAAGGCTTGCGCGGGGACATGAGTCCAACACGTAGAGGCATCTTAGAGCATTTAATTTAGATATGTAATAGGCAACACTTATCGGGGACTGTCTCTAAGTGCATCATTAGAAGATACAATCAAAGACAGCCCCCGATAAGTGCGAGGACAATTATTATTATTATGATTATATACTTGTTTAGTTAAAAATGGGCATTGTTATATTTTATTTTTTATTTATCTTTGTACTCTATATTTACTCGTGGTAGGGCTCTCGTATGCGGGAGATCGTCTGCGTAGGTACAGCTTTGACAGTTATTCTGCCGCCAAGGAATAACGCCGAAGCAAGACTGTGTTCCGGTTTGAAGGACATTGTTGGCAGCGAAATTACTGAGCATATGAGACTTATCTGATGTCTTGTGGTGATAAGCTGCGCAGTGCTTTTTATGGTATTAAAAGTTCTGGGC
Source organism: Petrophora chlorosata (assembly GCA_951640565.1). Lineage (NCBI taxonomy): Eukaryota > Metazoa > Arthropoda > Insecta > Lepidoptera > Geometridae > Petrophora > Petrophora chlorosata. The sequence goes on from OX621207.1 coordinate 3,115,158, forward strand.
GGCAATGCAATTGTTATAGGCAACCGAGGCGTTTAGCGTCAGGCGAACGACCAGCTCGTATCATCACTTAGTCCCATAAAATAAAATAAAAAATTGCATGTTCCACACGTTCCTTTGGTGGTTGATAGCAGCTGGATGAGAGTTGAGAGTTGAGAGTTTGCAGTTGGAGAGACCTAGGTATGTCCAGCTGTGGAGAGGGACAAGCTGATGAAGCTAATGACACATTACGTAAGGCGAGTTTGACTTGGATGTTGAACTTAATTAAAGACTCAGGTGATTCAATTTTGATTTTGATCTATAAAATAGACAGAGACTCAAGACTAGAACCAAAAAGTAAGTCAAGATGAGATTATTTATGTCGATGACATGTAGGTAAAAAAAAAAATCAGTTGATCGCAATTAATCGCAGATCAAAATTTGATCTGCGATTTGATTGATCGATTTGATTCACATTTAATGTAAATGAAGTCAAATCTGAACAAAAAAGCGACAGATTATCACCTGATCAGGGCCCGAATTCACTATGACAACTTGGCGATTCCTTGCTTCGAAATCACGTCGATTCCTTCATTAATAAACGACATCTCTATGACGCATTCATAAATTCATATATATGACGCGTCTCTATCTATGATACAAATTTCGCAGATATCGTTTATTAATGAAGGAATCGACGTTTCCTTGAAGCAAGGAATCGCCAAGTAGTAAATTAGGGGCCCTGATAAAAAATACTTTTAATGCTGTGTCATCAAATTGTAAGCTGCCCTGAAAGTTTCAGCCGCATAGCTAATCGGAAGTGCTCGAAATTGAATAGCAAGATTCCACCCGAAACGACAGACAGACAAACAAGAAAGTGACTTAACGTGGTAAAAAAAAACAAAGCTTAGTATCTACGTGATGATATTACACTAAGAATAATGGGTATTCTTGTGTTCCCATACCATTTAGATTTAAAAACCTATTTTACAAATAGTTAAATAAATAATAATAAATCATCATCTTCATCATCAGCCCATTACGTTCCCACTGCTGAGACTCAGGCCTTCCTCGTAGAGAGAGTATGGGCCGTAATCCACCACGCTGACCCAGTGCGGAATGGTGGATGTCACATGTCCTTGAATTAATGTGATTGATTCTTGGACATGCCGGTTTCCTCGCGATGTTTTTATTCACTATTTTTGATACTAAATAAATAGGTACATCAATTCAGATAAATTAAAATCCTACCTAACACTCAGCATCGTAAAATTTAATAGCAACAAAGGATAGACATATCCCAGACTTACCCAATTATGATGAAGGCAAGTCGGGATTTCGACTCTCCTTGAGCATTATTTAGGTGATTCACACACACAGCCCACGCCCACGAGTGTGTTTGTGGTCACCCAGCGTTTATGAAATATTTATATGTTATGTGATTCTGCGAGTCGCTTTTCGACCTAATAGAACGGTCGTCTATACAGATAAGAGCAAGTGTGGCTCAGTAGGAGCTTGTGCGACTTTCGATACGATGCACCCGAGTTCGAATCCCGCTGGCCCCGCACCACTGACTTTCTTAAGTTAAGTGCGGATTTAACACTCGCTCTAAAAACGGTGAAGGAAAACATCGTGAGGAAACCGGCATGTCCAAATTTTTTTACAAAATATCAAGGACGTGTGACATCCACCAACCCGCACTGGGCCAGCGTGGTGGATTATGGCCCATTATATATGGCTCTCTCTATGAGTGCAGGCCAGTATCCCAGCAGTAGGAACATGATGGGCTGATGATGATGATGACGATGTAAAATAAAGTAAATTTAAATTGCGTGTAACCAATTTAATGAAAAAAGCAAACCATACTGAAAACATCTGTATCTTCAAATAAAAGTGGACTTCAATGAATTTATTTTACAAAACTACAGCTACCTAACCATTGCGAGAATGTAACGAATATGAACTGTTGAAGCCCATTTTTTACCGATTTCTACCGCTTTTACCATTACGAGGAAAGGCCAACGCTCGTTTTCTGCTATACGTCGATAACGTTAAAATTTCAAGTTTTACGTGAAAACGTGGAATATCCATAGCGAATAAAAGAGCGAGTGTTCCAAATAGAATGTAATGGAATGGCTGCGAGATAAAAAAACTATTGTTTCACGCAAATTCGTATTTTCAACCGACTAAAGAAGGAGGTTCTCAATTCGACGGTATGTTTTTTATTTAGTTTTTGTATGTTTGTTACGCGATTACTCTGCCAATTATGAATTGATTTTGATGATTATTTTTTTGTAATGGGTAGGCCATACTCAGAGGTGGTCCCATATAAATTTTAACAAATTGATACAGCACTTTTTGAAAAAATTAACAAAATCAAAAAATATACCTTTAAACTTGGAGTTGATTCTTGTTTTTTTAACCGAATTCCAAAAAGGAAGAGGTTCCATGTTCGTCTGTATGTATTTTTAAAATGACAGTTCAAAATTCGAATTTTGGAGAAATTTGCCTGCAAAGATTTTTACTACAAAATTATTTGAGGTAGATGTTTATACGTAGTAAGAAAGCGCTATAGCATGTTCTGAAAAAATCTAATTTTTGCGATAAGGCAACGGGAAAATTGGCTTCCGACCTTCTCGTGTCATTTTATATCTGACAACGGCCCACTGTGTACTATTGGAACTCGACTTCTAATTAACTTTACTATTGTTTTGAAATAATTATGACCTACAAAATTAATAATGAATCTCAGATTTGAGAACTGCTGTTTCAGTGAGCGGAGTACCGTGACGGACTTTACGGTAAAAATCAAAATCAAATCAATCACGGTTGTCTGGAAGAGATCGCTTTAAGCGATAAGATCGCCAATTGTTACACTTTTGTTACGTTGTTTTTATTATTAATAATTTTATGTGTGTGTTTCAATAAAGAGTTATTTCATTTTCTTTTTTCATTTCAATAGTTTTAATATAGCCCAAAATGCTAATTCACAGGTCGAAAAAATAAATTCTTATATACCATTTTACCAAACTTTTGAAGTTATTGAATGCCAATGCAATATCACTAAAACAATTATTTATTATCAGAGTAAATAAATATTGATCGATAATTTTTAAATGAAATTGATTAAATAGCAAGCAAGCAAGCATTAAATTCTTCTTCGGGTCGACTTAAAAAAGATATTTAAAATGAACCGACTTCAATCCTCATGTATCTGTGAAGTCCAAGGTCGAATATCGACGAATTTTATATGAGACTACAATTGTTGATGAATTTTCCAAATTGGTTTATAAATGACGGAGTTTTGACGTAGCTCCTCCTTTTTTGGAGTCGGTTAAATATTCATAACAGTAGTCTATTTCATGACAAAGTTATATACCCCTAGATCACCCTTAACGAAGGTATATTTATTGGTCGCTACACGGTTCGCTCCGCTTTGCACAGCTCCGTGGACCGTGTATTTTTCTTTCAGTTTTTTATTTTTATAACAATTAATTTTTAGAAAAAAAACCAAATCCGACTTCAATGTATCTTCGAAGTCCAAGGTCAAATATCGATGAAAGTTACATGGGACCACTTCGTAGCTATACTGAACCCAACGCAAAAATAATTTTCTAAATCGGTTCATAAATGACGGAGTTCTGAGGTAACAAACATTAAAAAAACAATCGAACAGAGAACCTTCTCCTTTTTTGAAGTCGGTTAAAAACTAATTTATAGTAGATATAAATGTACCTTATTAATAACAACTTCTTTTGTAATTATTGTGATATGAGAGCGAGAGCGAGCGTGGCTCAGTGGGAGCACGTGCGGCTTACATTCCGACGCACCCGAGTTCGAATCCCGCTGGCCCCGCCCTACTGACTTTCTGTATATGCGAATTTAACACTCGTTCTAAAAATGGTAAAGGAAAAACATCGTGAAGAAACCGGTATGTCCAAGAATCTATCACAAAACTTAAAGGTCATGTGACATCCTCCAACCCGCACTGGGCCGTTGTGGTGGATTATGGCCCAGACTCTATGAGAGAGGCCCGTGTTCCAGCAGTGGGAACGAAATGGGCTGATGATGATAATGATGTGATATAACAAAACTTCGACTGCCTCATCTTTCTAGTATAATTTCACCTTATTCGTAAGCCAATAGTAGTAACTGCAGACCCTCAGATCGGCGATTCCCTGCTCAGATTATGTCTACCTGTTACAGGGGAAAAAGGCAAATTTCGTGAATTTGCCGGCGTCGGTATCAAATAATTAATTATCTATTTGGCGAAAAGAATAATATATCCCTCGTAAAAAAACGATTAAAGCGCTGCGTTCTAGACGCAGAGTCATGATAATGAATGTAAGTACAATATAAACATATTAGACCCTTCATCATCATCATCAGCCCATCGCGTTCCCACTGCTGGGACTCGGGCCTTCCATCAGAGAGAGAGAATCCACCACGCTGGCCCAGTGCGGGTTGGTCGATGTCACATGTCCTTCAATTTTTGTGATAAATTCTTGGACATACCGGTCTTCTCACGATATTTTCTTTCATCGTTTTTAAAACCGAGTGCCAAATCCGTACATAACTAAATAAAGTCAGTGGTGCGGGGCAGCGGGATTCGAACTCGGGTGCGTTAGATCGAAAGTCGCACTAGCTCCCTGATTAACCCTTATTAAACCCTGTATCTAGGGAACCAGGAACTACGAGGTCCATAGTCCCACTACACCCAGATACGAAACAAATGCTGGCGCTTTTTTTAATGTGTACAGACATTTGTCCCATCGCGGGAATCGCAACCTCAATGGCGTATGAGATTTAAGCCAACCTGCCCAACCACTACACCACAGAAGCTATTGCACTCGGTAGGTGCATTTCTTATACCTATGTGGTAATTGTTATACGTATTTTAAGTAGATATACATATACAAAAGTAAGTAAAGCAGTGTTATTATTTTTTGTTTTTATTTATTTATTTATTACAAACTAGTACGGCCTTAACCAATTACACTATAGTTCGCACATAATTTACAATATTTGATAAGAAACAGAAATATGTCAAAAATAATTAATACAAACAACAAAAAATAATAATACAACACAGTCATGCAAAAGAAATATGTCACAATTTAAGTAAATAATTAAAAATGGGTGTCAAATTATTTTTTAAATTAATCACATTAATAATATACATTAGTAAAATAAAATACAACATTGAACAAATTAAAAAGAAATATAAAATAAAATAATATAACCCTCTCAAGCACACTTCTCACAGAAATCAAGGCACACTGCATCAGAATAACCTTCCACGCATCCGCACGCAATTAATGACTATCTTATCTTAAATTTATAATATATGAAAAATATCAACATAAATTGTAATAAAACGTGTCTACATTCCAGCGGAAAATAAGTTTTGGAAAAATAAATATGTTTTTATATGGGCTTCCAAGCCTACTATTAATCAATGGACCGGTAACCAAAAATTTACATGTTTTAGTATGTATGAAACTTAGCTATATATACGTATTATCAAAGTTATTTATGAAAAAATAGCGTAATCGAATGCCAATTTTCAGAGACTTTTTTTTGCAATAGAATACAAATCTTTTAGCATAAAATGTGGGTTACTGAGCTTGATCAGAAGACCCGTAATCAAACATTTACGTGTTTGTTGTGTAGGTATATAAGAAACTATGCAATAGTGGTGTTTTATGTACTAACTTTTTTTTTATTATTTGATAGGCAAACATTTGACCGCTGTCTCACCTGATGGAAAGTGATGACACGGTCGACGATGGATCATGCTTGCCTAGAAGATACCAATTCACTGTGGACTTGAAGACACCTAGATTGTAAGTATCGGGAAACAGAGACGCTGGTAAGGTGTTCCATTCCTTGGCTGTTCGCATTATGAAAGTTGAAGCGAAACGCTTTTTTTTGGCAGGTAACTTATTTTTACACGAGCCTCCATCTTTATATTTTTAGAATGTTTAAAAGTTACTTTATAGTAATGACTGCGGCATAATTAAGTTTAACGTAAATAACTTATTTCCTTGCTTTGCTGCTTGCGTCTTGATAAGATCAAACACTCGGCTTCGAGGTAGGGTTGTCACCACTAAAGTCTTTAAAAAAAACATAGTTATCGATTTATGGCTAAATAAAGAATTATTCAAAGTAAGAACTAACCTACACTGCCATCACAGGACAAGCATGAATGAGGAACGATGAAACGTATAGCTTACAATTAATGGGAACAAGCAGAAATTAAAATGAATGAATTGTGATCGAAAAAGTGCACAGCTGATAAAATATGATCTACGGAGCCGAGACGTGGACACTCACAGTGAGACTGATTTATAAGTTTAAAGTTGCTCAGCAAGCTATGGAGAGGGCTATGCTCGAAATTTCTCTGAAAGATAAGATCCGCAATGAAGTAATCCAACAAAAACCCAAAGTAAACGACATAGCCCATAGAATTAGCAAGCTGAAGTGGCAATGGGCTGGTCACATCTCTCAAAGGACGGACAACCGTTGGAGTAGACGTGTCCTTGAGTGGAGAACGTGAATCGGCAAGCGTAGTGTAGGACGCCCACCGGCCAGGTGGAGCGACGACCTGCGAAGGTCGGCCGGAAGAAACTGGATGAGAAGAGCCGAAAACCGGGCTCAGTGGCGTTCATTGGGAGATACCTATATAAAGCAGTGGACGAATACAGGCTGATGATGATGATGATGATAAAATACGAAGTGACGAAAACGGTACGGACGTTTGGTTTGTGGACAGGCAGAGCAGACGGGGGTTTTAGCCAAGTAGGTGGCTTAGGCCAAGTCTGGCACTACCCGGGCCCTCTCTCCCGGGTGTCAATGATGATTTTCCCCGTCTGTACAAAAAAAAAACAATTGTGATGGATTTCAGATTAGAATTGGCTGAGTAATCGCTAGGCCATGGGCGCTCTTGTCTTTTATATTCTATCTCTAAATAGTATAAAACAATGTTGCTATTCACGTCTTCATTTCTGTTTCTCCACTTACTTCTTCCAAACCACGCAACGGATTTTGTTGACTGTCATTCAGAGAAAGTTGTCTTATGTGCTTTATCCGTTGTGTCCTTTCATACCTATTTCCTTTTTTCGTTTGTGTTTGTTCCTCAAAAATTTTGGTGACAGCCCTAATATTTGACCTAAGGGCCTGGGTCAGAAATCTTGCCAAGCACCGGCTTAATTTAATTTCAGTATATTCTTAACGTAAATTAGAGTTGCGTGATATTCAGTAATACGTCGCAAAAACGAACCAACTCGGAAAAGGTAGCTCATAGACGACAAAATAAACGTTTGTCTGGAAGAAATCGCTCTATGCGATGAGGCCGCCCATTGTACCTCAAATTAAAGTATTTTGTGATTATTATTTCTTTCTTTTTTGTATTGTGTGTTTATTTGGTGTGCAAGTGTTATTGTATTGTATTTATTTATTTATTACAAACTAGTACGGCCTTAACCAATTACACTAGTTCGCACATAATTTACAATATTTGATAAGAAACAGAAATATGTCAAAAATAATTAATACAAACAACAAAAATTAATAATACAACAAGTCATGCAAAAGAAATATGTCACAATTGAAGAAATATAATTAAATTTTTTATACATTTATTAGGAAGATATTTACAAATGTCACAAAAAAAGATACTATAAATAAAATATTAAAATAAAAATAAATAATATTAAAATAAATTAATTAAATTGGGTGTCAAATTTTTTTAAATTTGCCCAAATTAATGTGTATTGTATTGTTTTTCACCGTCCAGCCGTATGAAAGAGATAATACGTCATTGTGACTAAACTTCGTTTTAGGGCGCACAAGAATCTTAGACTTACCCTTACATCCTAACAATGTTACTAATATATAAATGCGAAAGTTTGTATGGTTGTGTGTTAGTGTGTTTGCTTCCACTTCACGCTGCAACGGCTAAACAAATTTGGATGAAATTTGGTATATCGCGAGAAATCGCGGGACGCAGCTATGTCACACTAATATTACACATGCAAAAGTTTGTATGTTGGTGTGTTTGTTATCCCTCTTCACGTCACAACGACTAAACGGATTTTAAGGAAATTTGGTATAGTTCTTTTTTTTATATTTGTATTGCTTGTGTTTGACCGCTATCTCACGAGTGACGATGCGGTCGAAGGTGTAGCACGCTCACCTAAAAGAAACCTGTTCACTCTTGTCTTAAAGACACCCAGGGCCTTAATTCACTATGACAACTTGGCCGTGCTTCAAGGAAACGTCGATTCCTTCATTAATAAACGACAACTGTGAAATTTGTATTCTCTATGACGCGTCATATTTATGAATATATGAATGCGTCATAGAGATGTCGTTTATTAATGAAGGAATCGACGTGATTTCGCCAAGGTGTCATATTGAATTGGAGCCCAGGTTATAGCTATCTGGAAACACAGATGCCAGCAGAGAATTCCACTCCTAGCACTTGGTACGAGCAGGAGGGATGTCAACCATAAATTGTTGACGGCTTGCCGTGAGTCTGGTCGTCTGGTGATGGAATGGGGATGGCGGAATAAGTTCATGTACCTAATTCCGTCGCACACTCTCCGAAATGTATCTGGTAAAAGACCGATAAACTGACAACTTTGCGCCGATGTTCAAGAGTCTGAAGCTTAGTCATAACCAGTGCATCGTCACCAATGACGTTTTATGCTCCTTGATCATCACCAATGAGCTTTAATAATACATATACATAGCTTTTCATCAGGAAATAAAGCCGCAGGATGTAGTATAGTATAAACAATATTAGAAGCGGATACGTTGGTTTACAATGCGACAGATTATTTTTATTTTATTTTTCTTTGTAATAACATCAGAGTGAACAAAGAAATAATGTTCGCGTGGTCTTTCCAATTTATTACTTTGTGGTTTGGTAAACTAATACATATCAAAAGTACACAAATTTGTACACAGCATGTTTATTAATAACAAGATTAAAATGATTTAGTAATATATGTATTTCAAAAACTTTTTTGGGCTATCTATATATAGGCTTACCTATTTATAGGCTTTTAATGTTCCGTGGGTTGTCCAATTGCTTCTCCTTGTATACAGTTAGTTTGGTTTTAGTAAGTAGAGTGTAGAATTATTTTAAATACTTGTTTGGTATGGTAGAGATTAAATGGAGAATTAACATGTGACTATGGAGAAAACATGTACTAACATGTATTCGAAATTACTGGGCATATGACAATTAATATCTGATGTCTCGGGGTGATAAGCGCAATGCAGTGCTACCCAGTGTTTTTTATGGTATTAAAAGTTCTGGGTGGTACTGCAATTGTTATGGGCAGGCGTGGCGCTTACCATCAGGTAAACGACTTGCTCTTCTCATCACTCAGTACCACAAAAAAAATGTTACAGCAGGCGGCTGCTAAATCCAGTAATTGCGAACATCTCGTTTCACTGTAGCGGCGACTGGAATGCTTGCTTAGTAAAACCAAAGAAAACTTACTATTAGGTAAAACGTTGTTACACCACAGAGGCTGTCAAAAACAACATCCAATCCTTTTCTAAAATTGTAACAAAACAACCAGTCTAAAAAATACCACAATAGGAACGCGAGTCATTTAAATGCGGTCACTAACCAATTTTCAGAATCCAATTAGTGAAGTCAGTGCGATACAGCGTGCCTCGAAAGTATAGTATCCAAAAACCTGAACTATTCATGGAAGGTATGCAGTGCATGCGGGGCGAAGTGTACGCGGCCTGTGTAGAATTGCTGTTGCTTATAGCAACTAGAAGTGAATTCAGCAGTCGTGTTGTATGGTGCTTAGACAAACTCCGCTCAGCAGTTTCAATGCGAAGGCTTGCCTATAGAGATTCCATGTTGAATGAACTTATAGGTTTTTTAAAGAAAATTTGGGATCACCCATATCATCATCATCAGCCCATGACGTTCCCACTGCTGAGATACGAGCCTTCTGTCATAGAGAGATCATGGGCCATAATCCGCTGGTTCATTGCGGGTTGGTAGATGTCACAAGTCGTTGAATATTCATCATAAATTCTAGGAAATGCCGGTTTCCTCACAATGTTTTCCTTCAACGTTTTTAGAGCGAGTGTTACACTTAACTTAAGAAGGTAAGTAGTACAGGGCCAGCGGCATTTGAACTCGAGTGCGTCGAATCGAAAATCTTCAGGCGGTTGCTGAGACCCGGCTGACCAATCAAATAGGTGGTTAATCATTTATATAATTTTGCTCTCGTCAGTGTCTTGTTACTAAAACCAGTAACCAGTAACTGATGACGGAGGAAACCTACTATGGCTTTTCTTAAAAATTCAATAATGCGCTCTAGGTCTTTGTCCTCACTCTCACTGTTCCGTTTTCCACGTGGACAGGTGTTGTCCATTCCACGGGCCTACATCTACGTACGTGAGTCCTGTCGGCACGTAGCCCTGGCAGTCAGCCAGCGGCTTACAGCGGTATCTCACGGGCAAAAACCGTATCTCCCGTGGTAACGTGGGCGTGAGTTAACACAATTTTGTAATGCTGCTGTGTTAGATGCACTGTGGGACAATGGGACATTGATAAAGGTGACTTTGGTGGCATTATTTGTAGTCGTAAGGAGTGTTAGAGTTTTGTGCAAATGCCGTTCAAAATTCTAGATGGCAACATTAGAAATGGGAATGTCCTGTGATAGTTTCGAAATTTCCTTTATAAGCGAGCAAGTAGAAGTTACGAGTGAGAACTTATAACTTAATTATTTATTAAGTACTTAACTGTATATATAGTTTAAAAAACTTTATTTACTTACGTGTTAGGAAATTATATTTATCTACACCGTTCTCCATTTTTTATTATGTTTTGCTAAGGAATCCTATTTTTTTTTTATCTGTTCACTTTTGGATTGTATAATATGTATGTTACTTATAATTATATATTGTATGTATGTGTATATGTATATTAATTAGGTATAAAGTTTATTTATATAGTCATATATATATTTAAGTAATTAGATTATATATTGTATATCATATGTAAGCCCTTAGTATGTCTATTATAATTTCTATCACCACCGTCTGTGTATGTTTCGTTATTCCTCTCCATCCAAAGGTTGTCTGGAAGAGATCGCTTTAAGCGATAAAACCGCCCATTGTTACACTATTGTAAACATTTGACTTGTACTTTTTCTCTATTTTTGAGATGAATAATAAAGTGTTACCTATCTATCTATCTACTTATAATAATATTTTATAATAGTGGGTAGTATCAAAGAAAACTAACTATTACTTATATTAGTAGTATAGACCTATAGACTATAATATGTATAGTTATCATAACAATAGTTGCGCTGCGCATGTATACCTAGCTTGTGGGTACCTAGCTTACTTTTTGTTTTCTACCTTAATTATTTTACAAAGTTTATCGGTCCTCCAAACGGCTTGAATAGAAAGAAGATTAGCGCTGGTAGAATAACCAGCACTACGCTGAGTTGCGGCTGGCTTGCGACATATGTAGTTTCTGAATGTTTACTTGTCACTCGTTACAATAGTTTTATACATCGTCAGCTAAACATGTTACCACTGCTGCGACACGGGCCTTCTCTCATAGAGAGAGTGTGGGCCATAATCCACCACGCTGGTTCAGTGCGGGTTGGTAAACGTCACATTTTCTTGAATTTTTGTGATTAGTTCTTGAACATGCCGGTTTCGTTACGATGTTTTCCGTCACTGTTTTTAGAGCAAGTGTTAAATCCAAAGTCAGTGGTGCAAGGCCAGTGGGATTCAAACTCGGGTACGTCAGATCGAAAGTTGCACATGCTCTCATTGAGCCACACTCGCTCCATAGTTGTATAATTGGTTGCAAATAAAATGTTTATTTTTTACGCTGTATAGATCTATGTTTGGCCACTATCTCGCCTGATGTGAAACGATGATGTGGCCTAAGATGGAGTACATAGATCTAGAGAGAGACGGCAGTTGAACGGCTGCTAAGACCCGTCTCCCCGATGGTTCACCGGACATCATCCCGAAACACGACTAGGTCGCTTGACGACATGGCTTTGTTCAGTGGGTGGTATTACAACCACGGCCAGAGCAGGTTTCATCACGATGTTTTCCTTCACCGTTTTAGAGCGAGCGTGCAAAATCTGCTCTTAACTAAAAGTCATTGGTGCAGGGCCGAGTCGGGATTCGAACTCAGGTGTGTCGGATCGACAGGCACACGAGTTTCCGCTGAGCCACACTCGCTCATCATCATGTTTTATATTCTTTTAAAAGATAGCTTATGACCAAACAGTAGGGTTTCATAGGCTTAAAATATTTAACTTACTAATTATTACCATTTTCCCCAATTACATACCGTCACGCCATATTGTCACAACATCGTAAACAAACAAGCGCGGGGCAGAATTACACGAGTAGGCCGAGCGGAGGATAACTTTCCAATTGATCCGCCAACTGGAGCTATAGCTGCGCTACTACTTGTTTGCGAGTTTGAGAATTAGATGAGTCGAATCGCTGAACTGGAGTTGCTTTCCTTGTTTGAAACTTTCCAAATTCTTGATAAAGTAGAAGGACGGGACGTAATGTATGTCAAACATAATCTATTTATAATTCACACGTATACCTCTTGATAGAATGAACGCAAGTCGTTGGACCAGAAGAATCCTGGAGTGGAGATCCAGAGCCAACACCCGAGAGCGAGGCAGACCACCGCAACGCTGGGTAGACGATATTACAACACGGAGGTCATAACTGGATGAATCGGGCACAAGATCAAAAGAGGAGAAGGGAAAAGGAAAGAGGCCTTTATCCAAGAATGGATTACAAAAAGGCCTTCATGATGATGATGATGATGATACCTCTTGATTAAGGATACCTGAATGATCAGTCTCGAACTGGGCTGATAACGAAACATTTTTGTAAATAGTATAAATAACTTGCTTAAACGAAGAAAAAAGGCGGAAAGTATGTTGCTAAGCAACAACTGAAGTAAAGCAATGGCGGTGGCGCTATGTTTGTTTGAGTGGACGGAGGGCCGAATTCAAGCAGATGTGACAGCCGATCGGCATAACATGATGTAAATGTGTGCGTGATGTTGTGTACGAACGAGCGGATCGGCATAGCTTGAAAGCGTCTGAGTTTGAAGACGAGACGTCCGCCTTTTTTTCTTCGTTCAAGATAAGGTTTTCATCTCACGAGTTTAATGTAAAATCGGTCAAGCAGTATTGCGCAGTTTTTTAATGAGATACTTTGTACTATTTAATGATAGAAGTCTAAAAGTACCCGAGAGGCCCAGAACGCCTACGCGTATTATGCGAGACAGCTCGATATTTGCTTAGAAAACAGGTCATGTTAATTAGCGCCACTACGCTTATATCATAAACAGTTAGCTGGCGTCCCTCCGGGGGCGGACTGTAATAGGAAATGTAAACTTTGATTACGTGACGTCTGTTTTGTGGGAGGAAATTGTGCTCAGTTTTTATGGGTTATGTTCCTTTCAAAAGACATGTCATGGCTTTTGAAAGATATATTCGCCGATGAGATGATAAAGACGATGCTTACTACTATTCTTTGTTTTGTCTAGGAACAGCCATATTTTGCCTGTGTTCCGGTTTGAAGGGCATTGTAGCCAGGGAAATTACTGGACTTATATCTGATGTCTCGGGGTCATAAGCGCAATGCTAATACGCATTGCAATTGTCATGGGTGGGAGTGGCGCCTACCATCAGGCGAACGACTTGTTCCATACAAAAGAGTACGCCAGGAATTTGTTTAAGTTAGTTCTGTAGTAAAAAAAAAATATTGTTATCTATAGAGTCCGTTTGACAAAAACAATGCAAAAATATATTAGTAATCAAATTATTTAACTTACTATCCATTAAATACGTACAATATTTTATCCACAGGGATACAGACCAGCAAATAAACAAATCAGTGAATCGTAAATAAGTGAATCGATCTGTTTGGACGGCAAACAATCGCCCAGTAGGTTATTGATATATTAGGTAGTAAAACAGACTGATGCAGGCAACTCAACAAGACATTATAATGATGTTGTTTCTATGTTTCTAAGTATCCGTATTTTTGATTGACAAATCGTGTTCAAGTTCCAAAGTTCTTTATTTAGTTTTGACATCACAGACGCACTTATGAACGTCAATTATTACAATGACTCTGACCACCATCGGAAAAAGAACCACTACTCAGAAGATATGGCAAGAAATATAGAGGCATTTTTTTAGAACTTTTGGTACAATATTTTGTTTGTTTTTGACAATATTATGTTTCTTATGTGCTAGTTGGCTATTTGGCACAAGCGGAATTTCTATGCATCTTTGTCCTACTAATATTATAAACGCGAAAGTTTGTAAGAATGGATGTATGGATGTACCTTTGTTACTCTTTCACGCAAAAACTACTGAATGGATTTGGATGAAACTTTACAATAATATAGCTTACACATCAGAATAACACATAGGCTACTTTTTATCCCGGGAAACTGCGGGTGAAACCGCAGGGCGCAGCTAGTCGTCTATATATGTAATTACTACCCGTAGTATGTTTTTTTCATTAGAATATTTTTCACACACAATTTGAATCCACTTTTTGTGAGCTCCGTTATACATTTCGGAATTTTATTATAAAAAGCGTACGCAATTTTTACGTGTTGTGTACGTGTTTTAATACATTTTGTTTATTATATAATAAAGAAAATCCCGCTGGACGGTCTAAAAACGATGAAGGAAAACATCGTGAGGAGTCCAAGAATTGATCATGATTCAAGGATGTGTGACTCCGCCAACCCGCACTGGGCCATCGTTTTAGATTATAGCTCATAGTCTCTCTATGAGAGAAGGTCCGTAACCCAGCAGTGGGCACATGATGGGCTGCTGAAAATTAAAGTAAAAGATGTGGAGTGTGATATGGCAACTTTTGAATATTACCTCATATTCAGACAGACGGATTCGTAACTTTGTTTTTTCTATATACAGAAGGCCAATTCTGCTAAATTTGAATGACGTTGACTGAATTTAAACTAATTTATTAATTGAAGAAAATGCGACGCGTGACCAAAATGCTGGGACTTATTTGGCTCAACGTATTGCAATCCAACGGGGCAATACTGCCAGCATCTTGGGTACGCTGCCGACTGGTAGTGGGTTGGAGCATTTGAGCTATCTATAGGCCTTTAATGGTCTATGGGTTGTCCGATTGCTCCTCCTTGTATTTAGTTAGTTTAGTTTTAGTAAGTAGAGTGTAGTTTGTTTTCAGTAATAAAGGCATTCGCCCGTTAAAAAATAAATAATAATATTCGTCCAAATAGATCAGAAGAAGTAAAGGAGTGATAACATGCGTCTATACATTTGTGTATTATATAAATGTGATGCAATTACCAAACACACTGAAGTACCAAAATACTGTCTGTTTTTTTTGCACATTATTAAAAGTGTATATTCATGAAAGAAAAAGGTAGCAAAAGTTACTTCGTTTATTGGCTACTTTTTTGTGATGACGTCACGTAGCTCCGCCTTTCGGCCGGGTCAGCCATTTTGAGTCAGGGCGACGCAACCGATTTCCGGTTCAATTTTCGGGTCGTATTATTCTTCCCAGGCGATTATTTAAATAATTTGTGAATTTTTAATGTTCATATGTATTGTGGTTAAAGGTCAACAATGAATGAAGTGTGTAAGATTTCATCAGTTGATATTGCAAGTATGTACTAGAAGGCGGCCGGATATTACTCCATTTTGTATTATTTTGTGTGATTCTTCAACACGTTTTTTTTTTAAATGGTATCAGTAGTCCTTCTGGTAAATGACTACGTCTCTCAATTTTCCCTGTCACAGATGACGTTTGACGTTATTTTTCAAGTTAGTAGAATACTCAGAGTGTGTCATTACTCTGAGGTAGAATACAATTTGTGACATTTATGAGATCGGCACTAGATCGGAACTAGAATTTGAATAGAATTATTTAGTAGAGGCTTCAGATTACAACATTTCGCCATGTTTTATTTCGTATAGCTGTTTCACATTCCCGAGTAATGTGAATACTTGCTATTCCTACAGCATTTATTCCTGCTTTGATCATACTGAAATCACATGCTACTCCACGCAAATTCTTTGTTTTTTCTTTCTTTCTGATGTAAGGTACGAGCATACATCTACATCACTACCGATCAAATCCGAACCTTCACTTCGACAGAATAAAGTTCAGTTTTAACTTCTCCCTTCGTTAGTGAAACTTGTTTTTACTAGTCATCTTTTTGTTCCAACAGTGGGACTAATGAAGAATGTTATTCAAATCAAAGTAAACTTTTTTTAGCATTACTGTAAACAGTGATTGTTTTACGTGTTCTCGTTTCTCCACAGATGTGGAAACAGTAATAAAAATATGATGGTATTTGGCAAATAAAGAAAATGTATTTATTGAATATTGAATTGAATTAAATACGCCCAACGCCCAACATAGATCCTGGTCCCTAACTAGGATTCCGTGTATCTAGGACACCAGGAACTAAGAGGACCATGGTCCCACAAAACCCAGATAAGACACAAATACTTGCGCTTTTTTTCTTTGCACAAACATTTGTCACGTCACAGGAATAAAACCCGCAACCTCAGTGGTGAATGAGATTTGAGCCAACCTGCCAACCACTACACTACAGAAGCTGGCTTATTAGATAGTTACAGCTTTATTAGATAGTTACAACTGTCTTTCCGGAACAATATTCGACACTTCTAACGAAAATATCTTCGTAATTGTTCGTACATTAGGTTTATAATATTATATCACGATGAATAAATCCAACTTCAGTCGTGGTGGGTCTCTCGTATGCGGGAGGCCGTCTGGGTAGGTACCACAGCTTTGCTAGTTATTCTGCCGGCAAGCAGTACTGAGCAAGCATTACTGTGTTCCGGTTTGAAGGGCACTGTAGCCAGCGAAATTACTGGGCATATGAGACTTAATATCTGATGTCTCGGGGTGATAAGCGCAACGCAGTGCCATATACGCAGTACTTTTATGGTATTAAAAGTTCTGGATGGCACTGCAATTGGCAGGCGTGGCGATTATCACCAGGCGAACAACTTGTTCGTCTCATTACTAAAATGGATAAAATAAAAATAAAATAAAAAAATCAAAACAATCATCAGTTCTAATTACAAAACTCATAAATGTTAGGTGGTGATTTTCCATTCCTTATGTATTTGTATGTGAATCTTTCAACTTCGAACGAAATCTAACTTAACCTGAAATAACCAGCAAACTTGCGTTCAAAATGGCTACCGACTAGGTTCTTTATCGCGCACACTCAAAAGAGTCCAGTGGCTTTTCAACCAGCTCATTTTGCCTTGAAACGTTGCAACATAAAGGACCTAAAATTACACGACGTACAGCGGTTTCCTTTTTAATTTCACCCACGACTTAAGCAGACTACGTTTAGAGATTTTGAAATGGATTTTTAGACTGCGGGCGTCGTCTATAGTATATAGGTATTATAAACAAGAATCCGTAATAGATTAAAGAAATAAACTAAAAACCGAGTTTTTATGGATTAAGAATGCATTGTCATCGTGGTATGAGTTACCCTGAAAGTTTCAGTCGTTATCTAATGTGGCATGAAATAAAGTTTTAATAATAAATAAATATTTATTTGATCATATACATAGATCCTGGCCCCTAATTAGGATTTTTTTTATACTTTATTGGCTTGCGTTTGACCACTATCTCATCTGATGGTAAGCGACGATGCGGTCGACGATGTAGCATGCTTGCCAAGATAGTACCTGTTCACTAGAGATTTGAAAATTCCTAGATTGTAAGTATCGGGAAAGATTGAATCCGGCAGGGAGTTCCACTCTTCGTATTTCCTGTATCCAGGAACTACGAGGACCATAGTCCCATAACACTAACATTTTTGCCACTGCGGGAATCAAACCCGAATATCTCATACATCGAAGAGGTTGTCTCTTCGATGTATGAGATTTGAGCCGACCTGCCCAACCACTACACCACAGAGGCTGTCAATAACAATAATAAAATGCAGAACTTCCACATAATATCTTAATACGAATTTTTCTCCTCGTTTACCACAGCTTTAATTAGTGAGCGTGACGCCAAACGGAAAATTAAAAAGTTTTCTGGAGAGCAGTATTTTATCGAAATAACGAAACAGCGCCTCCACGAAATACCACAATGGACGTTTTTTAATTCGTTTACCGCTGGGCTCTAGTGAACAATTTGAAATTTTGTTTGGGAAAAAATATCATCATCATCATCATCAGCCCTTCACGTTCCCACTGCTGGGACACGGGCCTTCTCTCATAGAGAGAGTATAGATGAGAGTATATTAAGTTTACTCAAATGTTGCTACTCTAAATTTCTAACTGGGTGACTGATATGTCTAATAGAAACAATATTTGTAGCGCTCGCAGCGTAGCTCGCCTATTCGTTTGCAAATGATCTGCTAGGAGCCACACGAGAAGAACAAGAACTAAAATGCCTTGAAAAATAACTACAATTTGTATTAACTGACATAAAAAAATGCTTTTAAAGGAAATTGAACTAGAATTATAAATTTTCTAGCTCTATGGCCATGAAGTATGATGTTTTTTAGCCAGAAGTGAAAGTAGACTATGGAAAACGATTTGTATTGTTTTCGCAAATGTAATTAATATTCGTGAGAGTTTCTATAAATCACAGTATTTTATTTTACTTTCCCTAAAACAAAACACACTCAGAAAACTATTATTATAATAAAAGATTTACTTCCATCAAAGGGAGATGGAATAGTAAAATCAAGAAACGGCAATGGATCGAGATCAATAGAAAATAATTGAAAGTCGAGACGCGGAATGGATTGGAAGCAAGCGGTGCTGTGTTACGCTGACGCTGTGTCAAGTTGTATTTTGCTTTGTAGACTGTTTCCGTAAATTTTTGAAAAACTACCGACCACCTACGGTTTGGCCTGCGTGAGTTGCAGAAATGCATATATTTTATGTAACTATACATATTTGTATATGGGAGATTTGAATTTGTATATTGTGTAACGCGGCGAAACTATCCGCCCGTTACTACCGGCTCCGGTTGCCATGCACCGCCGCTGAGTCCAGTCGCTACGCCACTTATACCTACAAGCACGAAAACAGCTGCGTCATCGGATGACGCACGAAGCCAACTGCAGAACCGGTTCCACTGCCGCCGTACCGATGACACCGCACCCCGCACGCTGCGCCCCGTGCGCCGCATGCCTCCGCCTATATAAGCACTCGCTTCACTCCGCACGGCTTGAGTCGTCTTATACCTTCCGTAGCTACTGAGCATCCGCCGCCGATAAGACCAGAATGATACCCGGGCAGTAACTCTGACAATTTAATAAGCATCAAGGGTCGCTTTTGTTGAATCGTTCGTGAGTCTTGGGCCACTAGTCATCGCCTTCACTAAAATCCACACGAAGGGCTTTCCCGTGGTTTCCCGGCGGGGCGTTCACCTGCGTGCATGGGGGTTTGAAGGGGAGGAGGGGAGTCATAGCGTCTAGGACAACCAGTTATCGCCTTCGCTGAGATCCACACGAAGGGCCTTCCCGTGGTTTCTCGGCAGGGCGATTATTCGATGCAAGGGGAACGGGTGAACGATCTCTACCAAAACTACCCTCGATCCGCACACAACCTGGCCGTCCACAAACGGCAGAGGACCATTGACCTCAACCACTCACCCTCACCGTACCACCCTCCGTCGCGAACCGTCTCGTGACCGCGCTAGACAGTCCGCGTTTAATGTAACGAGTAGAAGACCCGGTTCCCCGAGAGCTGTACGTAGAATCCTGGACCAATAAATCTCAGTGTATATTCGTGGTGTTCAATTCCTAGAACGTAAGTCCTTACCCGCCTCCACTCAGAATAGGAACGAAACTCCCTCGGGAGACCCTGTTAAACGTAACTAAGGCCCGTTGGAAGACCATCCCGCGGGTGCTATGTTACAATTGTATTGTCTACGTGACGCTTTGAGTGCAGAGTTTGCACTCAAAGCGTCACGTAGCCGCTTGTAGCGTAGCTCGAAGAACTAGTAGTGCGGTTTGTAGAACTCGTAGCGTTCATTGTAGAACTCATAGCGTACCTCGTAGATCACGTAGTGCAGTTCGTAGAACTCGTAGCGTACCTCGTAAACCTCGTAGCGTAGCTCGTAAATCTCGTAGTGCAGTTCGTAGAACT
This sequence comes from Petrophora chlorosata, assembly GCA_951640565.1. NCBI lineage: Eukaryota > Metazoa > Arthropoda > Insecta > Lepidoptera > Geometridae > Petrophora > Petrophora chlorosata. The sequence goes on from OX621207.1 coordinate 3,135,353, forward strand.
CATAGCGTACCTCGTAGATCTCGTAGCGTAGCTCATAGATCTCGTAGTGCAGTCCGTAGAACTCAGAGCGTACCTCGTAGACCTCGTAGCGTAGCTCGTAGAACTCATAGCGTAGCTTGCCTAGCCACTCGTGATAATCTGCTAGGTGACCGTTTGTATGGTATTTAAATGTAAGCGCTACCGTGCTTCGAAGGGCACGTTAAGCCGTTGGTCCCGGTTATTGTCTTAGGACAACAGTCGTTATGTTATGTTGGAGACCTTCGAGTGATTTATGACTCCAACACCAGAGCTAACTACACACCTACAAGAAAGACTAGAAGAACTACCTATACTGCGCTTTTGACCCTATTGGACCGCATCGACGAACCCGCAGCGGGCGTAGCACGTATGGCTAATCGACGCGCAACTTAAATTACTTCGGTGTCTTCAGACGAGCTTCCGCAAAATAACTATTCGACTACACTCATTTGTATAAAATAACATTTATTTTCCTTAAATTCCGTTATGAGACATACAATCTTTTCAAGAATATTTTTCTTTAATAGTCAAGTAAATGACAAAGCGTGTTTTCGTATTATTTGTTAGACCGTAAAAGCAATTGGCGTACGCTCTATTATTTATCACAACGTAGTATACATACTTTTTAATTTCAGAAAAAGGTCAGATATACACACACCCACACCCTCTCTCACACCCCTCACGATAGTAACTATATAACTAGTACTTAGCCGGTATTATTTTTTAATTATTTTAAGGTATGTCTGCTGGCAGCAGCTTATTGCAAAACAAGTTAATGTATATTTAAGTAGCTAACGTCACCCAAAAGCCGAGTTGAAGTTGGTTTGCAACAAATACAATTATTTTCAAATTAATCTCTACTTCTTTTTAATCCGGTTTAAAAACTATATTATTTTTATGTCATATGTCACCTATACTATGTATAATTTGTTGCAAATAAATGTCAATTTATTATTATTATATTCAATTCCATATTTTCTTTACTTATCCTCTGTCCGTTACAGTTTCACTGCCGGGACTGCCAGCACAGGAGCCTTCTACGGTGACAGAATATAGGTATGTTTGACCTCCTCGAACGACCACGGCGACGCGCGACGTCAGCATTTTTTATGGAATTGAGTAATGGATGAGCAAGTCGTTCGCGTGATGGTAAGCGCCACGCCTGCCCATAACAATTGCAGTGCTATCCAGAACTTTTAAAACCATAAAAGTACTGCGTATATAGCACTGCATTGCGCTCATCACCCCGAGACATGATAGTAAGTCTCATATGCCCAGTAATTTTGCTGGCTACAATGCCCTTGAAACCGGAACACAGTAATGCTTGGGCACTACTGCTTGGCGGCAGAATAACTGGTAAATCGAGGGTACCTACCCAGATGGCCTCCTGCATACGAGAGACCTACCACGACTCTGCGACGACGAGCTGCGTTAAATAGCAGAGAAATTGAGAATTAACGTAACTGTTTATTGGAGAGGGTAAGCCCTGAAACTGTACGTGTATACGAATACACAAATCACACATACACTCACACACCCTCACATACCATCACACACATATACCATCACACACACACCCTCACACACATCCTCATACACACATACATATTCAACGCCCACAACCACACACTCACATACACTTAGAATGTTTTATTTTTTTTTTTCTTAATTTTCTCTTTGTCTATTTAACTATGTATTCATTTTTGGCATTTTTATATATCTAAATTGGGAGAAGGAGCTAGTCCTTGAAACACAGCGTCAAGCTACGTCGAGGGCTAGAGACTTCAATCATAATTTGTAACACTTACTATGTCAATAAATACATTTTTATGTTTATGGATATTTTATGTACAATAAACAGGTAATCGTTAATTTACCTCTTAATGATCGGCAAAATCCAATGAATTGCCGTCATTTTGCAACGCTGAAGCGCAGCGGAATCATGCAAGCTCCCCTAGACGATTAACTTGGTGGAGGCTTATTCTGTGCGCGCTGGATCGCTATCTGGTTATTAGCATAAACAGCGGTGTTTTCGGTCGAAACTAGTAGGCTGACTTCTATGCGTGCATAGCTAGTATAATGTTTACGTAAAATTATGCTTTCGTTCAGTGTAGCTAAGGCTCATTTAGACGATGTATTTTGCCTTTTATGTCAATTGTCACCGTCTAAACAATACATCTCCAGTGCACAGTGCAACGGTGCGACGGAGTTTAGACAATTATTGCTTTACATGTAACCGACGATGGAACGAGTGTGGCTCAGTGGGAGCACGTGCGACTTTCGATCCGACTCACCCGTGTACGAATCCCGGCCCGGCCCTTAAGTTATGTGCGGATTTAACACTCGCTCTAAAAAAAGTGAAAAATATCGCGAAAAAACCGGTATGTCCAAGAGTTTATCACAAAAATTTAAGGACAACACATGTGACATCCACCAACCGGCACTAAGCCAGCGTGGTGGATTATGGCCCATACTCTCTCTAGGAGGGAAGGCCCGAGTCCCGAGCAGAGAGAACGTAATGATGCAACTGATAAGAAACTTGCATCATCTAAATAGGCTAAATCTCGATCTAAATATATTACATAAAACATGCTACTACTTGTCGGCAGAATAACTGAGAGAGCGATGTTACCAACCTAAGACGGCCTCTCGCATACGAACCTAGTAATTTAAGCATTTACCTTACATTGTGTACAAAATACTTTCAACGTTCTTAACGTTCCTAACTATCGAACGGCGCTGATAATAATCCCTTAGTTTATTGCGAGCCAGCAACTACCGGCAATTAAGTGTTGAAACTCAATTACATCAACAACTTTGAAGAAAATGGTCTCATTCGCCGTAACCGAGCGTATTTGAGCGAAAATATCCAGTTAACCGTAACTTTAATTGATGCTAAGCAACGTTGTACGTGGATTAGACGATTTTTCAATATTCAGATAGGCAATAAGATAAGGGCACGGCTAAATCTCACTTTCTACTAATCCATCCTTCATAATGTATCCTCCCTAAAAACTAGTCCTAAATTGAGTCCTAGCAAAAATTGGTGAGGATTGATGTTTGTATGGATAGATGTTTTTTACCCATTTACAAATATTATAAATATGAAAGTTTGTGAAGTTTGATGTTTTTTACTCAAACACGCAAAAGCTATTAAACGAATTTTTAAAAAGTTTTGTAAGTGTGTTATTATACACTTACAAAAACATTTTCAACATAAAATAAGACATAAGATAAACTAAGAATAAAAAAGCCTTTTCATCATCATCATCAGCCCATCACGTTCCCACTGCTGGGACTCGGGCCTTCTCTCATAGAGAGAGAATGGGCCATAATCCACCACGCTGGCCCAGTGCGGGTTGGTGGTTGTCACATGTCCTTGAATTTTTGTGATTAATTCTTGGACATGCCGGTTTCCTCACGATGTTTTCCTTCACCGTTTTTCAGAACGAGTGTTAAATCCGCACATAACTTAAGAAAGTCAGTGGTGCGAGGCCAGCGGGATTCGAACTTGGGCACGTCGGATCGAAAGTCGCACATTCTCCCACTGAGCCACACTCGCTCTTAAACTCGCTAAAAAGCCTTTTATTTCTTGCATTCTAATAAATTTTTAAGCATGCGTTTGAGAATTAATAATAATTGATTTTTCAAAATTATTACAATAATTAGATATAGGATCTTTTCTTCCAGGAGATTGTCTAAGCGAGCGACACCGCGGGGTGCTGTTAGTATTATCACGAATATAGTTTTTATTAGAAAAGGGTTTTCTTATTCAAACTTGTTATCACCACCATCCCTTACAGTTTCTTTGAGTTCTCTCCATCCAAAGGTTGTCTGGAAGACATCGCTTTAAGCAATAAGATCGCAAATTGTAACACTTTAGCTTGAAGTATTGTTTTTTAATTATTTCATGTCGTTTTGTGACAATAAAGCGATATCTAATCGAATCTTGTTATTTTATGAACATTTTTATTAATGGGAAAAGCCTACTATAGCTTCAGTAATTACATAGAAGACAAAGATGCATGAAACATTCCGCTTCTACCAAGTAGCCAACTGGCACATAAGAAACATAATATTGTAGTTAAAGTTCCAATAAATGCCCCTCAGTTTCTTGCCGTATATCTTCTGAGTAGTGGTTCTTTTTCCGATACGGTGGTAGAATCATTGTAATAATTGACGTTCATAAGTGCGTCTGTGATGCCGAAACTGAATAAAGAACTTTTGAACTTTGAACTTGATCCCAGAAAGACTAATATTAGGTACATAAATAATAGTGCACATAGTTTGAACATGGAAAAATTCGCAAATACTCAAAAACCCGTCTAACTCCAAAACTAGGTCATCCAAAGACGTGGCAGCAACTTCACCGTCGTACGAATTCAATTCCCGGACAGGAATAAGCTCGGAACTTCCAGTGTGTAATCTCTGTCCGGAATTAGGGATTTTTGATTTACTCTCCGACTATTTTCAACTTTATGCTGGTATGAGAACTTGGTACTAGTTCGTACGGCGAATTGCGACTTGTTTTTGTGCCTTTTAGTTTAGTAGTTGAAGTAACATTGGAATTCAAATCTTTTACATAAAACAATCATCATAGTGAGTGTGGCTCAGTGGGAGCACGTGTTACTTTACGTTATTATGTACAATCACACTCATGAACGGTTTTTAGTAATTGATATTGAAAAATCTATTGATTGTACATAAATCATTGGAATAAACCAATAAACAACGTTTTTATGAGTCTTTTCCTGACATTGTGAACCTTTTGTCATTAATTTATCAAAAAAAAACCGACTTCAATGCATCTTCGAAGTCCAAGATCAAATATCGTTGAAGTTTATATGGGACCACTTCGTAGCTATACTTAACCCAATGCAAAAATAATTTTCCACATCGATCATAAATGACGGAGTTCTGAGGTACCAAACATAAAAAAATTAAAATAAAATACAATCGAATAGAGGACCTTGTCCTTTTTTGAAGTTGGTAAAAAAATTAATCATTCATCAATCAACGCAAGCATTTGTTACGTGTCTGAGCGTATTGGGACCATGATCCTCGTAGTTCTTTGTTCCCTCGATACAGAGAATCCTAGTTAGGGGCCAAGATCTATGAATGTGATCGTTGGGCGTTATTTATTCATTTTATTTTTATTATCTTTATATATTGATAGTTTTGTTTTGTGTACTTCTATAGAAGATATAGTATGGTACAGTGTAATGTTGCATGAATATCGGAATACATGAATTTATTCTTTAATTATCCTCGCTCATGCAATGAAAACTCACATGCGCAACTTTAAATAAAAATTTACACCATAACTCTACCCATCATCCTATTCCACCCTATTTACCCCCTAACATTTGAAAAGCAAAAATTCCACAAACCCATTTGCGGGTGCGCCCATCTCGTCCGAACATTTGTCTTAGTTATATATTATTATTGTTCAATATAAGACGTCAAAGTTTCGCATACAGAGTGCCTCATTTCATAACTCGATGGGAACTATTATGTCTTACTGTGCAAGTTGGGGGGGAAAGCGATTTGCAGTTCTCTGCGAACTTACAAGGAAATCATCCACAAGGATATCGAATATCTCCGCATTCTCCAGAACCGGGGGTTTTCTGTATTTTTTTCAAATTAGGAAACAAGAAAGTGACTGATCAAAATAATCTAAAAACCACTTTTTATGCACCTTTTGAGGTTAGGTCGGCATTGCATTGTTTTTTTTTGCATTGGTTGGCATTGCATTGCATTGTGATTTAGAGTTTGTATAAAAACAACTTACGCGTCGAATTGATAGAACCTCCTTTCCTTAAGTAGGACTACATTTTTATTGACAAACCACCTGCGTATCATCATCATTATCAGCCCATTACGTTCCCACTGCTGGGATACGGGCCATCTCTCATAGTATGGGCCATAATCCACCACGCTGGTTCATGGATGTCGCATGTAACTGGTGGTAGGTTTCTTGTATGCGAGAGGCCGTCTGGGTGGGTACCACCGCTTTGCCAGTTATTCAGCCGCCAAGCGGTAGTGCGCAAGCATTACTGTGTTCCGGCTTGAAGGGCATTGTAGCCAGCGAAATTACTGGGCATTATGAGACTCAACAGCTAATTGTCTCAGAGTGACGAGCGCAGTAGAGCGCCGCGCAGGATTTTGCAAAACAAAGTTCTGGGTGGTGCTGTTATTGTTATGGGCTGGCGTATTGCTTACCATCAGGCAAACGACCAGCTCGTCTCGTCATTCAGTAAAAAAAAAAAAAAAAAAAATATGTCCTTGAGTTTCTTTGTGATTGATTCTTGGACAAGACGGTTTCCTCACGATGACCTTCACCGTTTTAAGAGCGAGTGTTAAATCTGCACTTAACTTATGAAAGTCAGTGGTGCGAGGTCAGTGGGATTTGAACTCGGGTGCGTTAGATCGAAAGTTGCACGTGCTCCCACTGAGTCACACTCGCTCTTATATCGCTCAGCTGCGTAAAGCTAAGTATTATTCCTCTTACAACTTGCGACTCCACGAGGTGGAGAATTTATCGAAATGGCCGAGGTGCTTTGTTCGCTGAAAAGTAAAGGAAGAAATGTTCTGACTCCTTTTGAAATTGCAAATGTAAAGTTACATTATCTCTTACAATTCTTAGTGACGTTACATGGTTCCTTTTCCTACCCACCCAAAATAAGTGATGGCTTACTAAAGCGTCATAAACTAACCAAAAAAACTTTTGTTGTATGTGAATTGTATCCATATTGTGTTCCATATTCCCTTCTGTAAAATTTGTTTTTGTCTGCAAAGAAAGTGTGTACCCTGTGTTCTTTTGCCATTTGAGGTTACGTAAAATACGTGGCACTGTCGCACGCTGCTCTGACACCGGCTGTGGCTGTGTGTGTGTGTGTGATTTCATCATACTCTATAGAGTGATGTAACTTGCCAGGTTCCGACTGAAAATCAGTACTAAGGTATTTATTACCTAGTTTATGCTGAGTCGGAACCTTTTCCTTTTTTTTTCTTTAAATAACACTGCGCATAATTTCATTGTATCCCGATATAATGTCCCTGTATATATTTATTGTTTTTATATATATTATATTTTTCTTCTTTCTTTGGTAAAATATTGTTTATTATTGTAGTTCGAAATGGCACGTGTATGTCTTTTCTTTCTTTCTTTCTTTCAGAACGAACATTTCAACAGTGCGTAACGTAAGCATATCGAGATTATTAGGATCAATGTGGGACTTCATTGTCACCACAGTTTAGAGTCAATAGTAAGACCAACCAAAAATAATGCCTACTCACACTTGGGACATCTTTGGGATACATGTGTGTGAGGCAATAGAATTGACAACAATTGAGCAGAGCACTTCCAGCGCTGAGGTAAAATTGAGATGCAGGTTCAAGTCCCGACCGGTGGTCGTAAACCTTTGTTCCGAAAAACCTTGTTTCAGTACGGTATTAATTATTCTGTGATAACTAGCAAAATGTGCACAAAACTATAAAAAAGCGTTGCTGCCAAAAGCCCGGATTCAAACTCAAGTGCGGCGTACCCAAAGTCGACCATACTACCACTCCGCCAAGCTAGCTCTTTAATCATCCTCTTATCTTTAACGAAGTCTACTAAAGATCCTAATGAAATCTCGGAGCAACGTTAAGTGATCTCTAACCGTCTAATGAGGGAGCGAAACGTAAGATTGATAACGAAGAACGAGATAGATCAGTCCCCAGTGACACTGAGGCGTAACTGCCACAATTCCTAGTATTTAGATACAACGAGCTGCGCCCCGCGGTTCCACCCGTTTTTACTAGGCACTTTTTATTTTCTCTAAAAGTCCATCGTTTATCCTTTTTTTTACCGATGTCAAAAAAGAAAAACGTTCTCTATTCGATTGTTTTTTTTTATGTTTGTTATCTCAGAACTCAGTCATTCATGAACCGATTTGGAAAATTATTTTTGCGTTGGGTTCAGTATACTACGAAGTGGTCCCAAATAAATTTAATCGATATTTGACCTTGGACTTCGAAGATACATTGAAGTCGGTTTTTTTGTTTGATAAAACGTATACTTGTTTTCTTATAGAACTAGCTGATGCCCGCGACTTCGTCCGCGTAGTGGAGTATTCATTCTGCATCCGAACATTTTTCGTCCCATCATATTCACGTTCCAGTTCCCGTCCCGCTCCTATCTCGTTACCGTACCTTACCGCTTCTGTTCTGTTACCTTCCCACTCCCATCCTGTTATCTTCCCGCTCCTATAGCGTTACCGTAATGCTCTGCTCCTGATTCCGTCCCGCTCCTATATCATTATCGTCCTGCTCTGCTACCAATAATATTTCGATCCTAACCCTTTATCGTCCTCCCTAGCGAACCTCCTACCGTGTTACAGTTCCCCTCCTATACCGTTATCATCCCCTTTTTGTCCCTTTGTCATCCCACTCCGGTCCCGATATAATTACCAAATTTTTTGGCCCTAACTTCATTTGTGAGTCATGTGTTTATAGTTTCTTTGACCAAGTATCAAACGTACAAAATGCTAGCGTAGTAGTTTGAAACATATTACAGACTATAGAAACCGGGTGGAAATGAAACGTCGTCGGGGGGAACCACCACGGACCCTTTACGATTCGTAATACCAGTAATACGTACAAACGGACGGACGGTGCGGCGCACGTGGTCCCGGTCCGGTTTTGTAATCATTTGCGGTGCGGCGGCAGCGCCGGTCCGGCGCCATGTACATACATGAAGCCTGAGTTACAGAAATCTTTGAAACCTAAATCTCCTATTTACATATACATAGCTGTTGCCCGCGACTTTGTACGCTTAATAAAATAATTCATTTTGCTCCTGGCTATTTCCGGCTGCTCTCGCTTCTATGCCGATTTTGTCCTGCTTCTATCCCAATCCTATCCCGAATTCATCGCGTTTCTATTCCGATCTCTTTCAGCTCTTATCTTGTTTAATGTAAATAAACAGAATACTTACATTATAAACATATATTTTCTTTACAAATTTTACCATCCGTTTAAATCTATCAGGGGATGGTATTCAAAACAATCGTAATAATACATGTGTCAATAGTTTTTTTGGCTAAGTATATGTAAGTATTTTGGCCAAAAGTCAATCGTCGTAGCTCCAGAAAAAATATTGTATGTCGCAGGGAAATGAAGATACCAGGGATTTCACGAAATCTCTAGGGATACGACGTACAGTTTTAATAAATAGGCTCTCGCCAGAACTCTCGCTTCGTCATCCCTTCGCTCCACTCGCGCACTCGACCATCACTCCACTCGGGAGGTCGCCGGCTCGCTACGCTCGCCACCTCTCCCCCTCGCTTCGTTCTGGCCTTGCGCACTCGTTCTGCTCAGGAACTCCTCGCGAGCTCCTGGCTCCGCGCTTTTTATATACACTCTAGGGGTAAATGCTAGTCGGACCGCGGAGAAGTGGTCCTTACCATACATGATTATACCATGATTTTGTCGTATCCCTAGGAATATCGCAAAATCCCAGATATCCTCATTTCCCTGCGACACGTACGGTCAATGACAAAAGTTTAGTATTCCTTATTTTTCTGAATGTATAGCATTTTAAGTCTTTTAAAATCCTGTACAAATAAGGAAATTGCAAAAAATTGCATAGCGTTAGAAATAATTTATTTTGCCTAGTCTATAATACAAAGTTTCGCTTTCACCTTACAAACAAAGGTTTTCCACACAAATATTTGCCGTTTAGACCTTTTAAGATGTTTAAAAAGTAGTGAATAATGTGCGTATAGTATCATCGATTAGTATATATGTACCGAATTTCATAGTCATAAGTTTAGAAATAAAATTATTATCTACCTTGTTTAACGTTTTTAGAGGTTAATTAATATAGCGAGTTTCGTTTTAATTTATTACTTTTGTTTGGTCTGTATACGAAATTTCATTGCTGCAACTTCATAAACAAAAATTCTCCACACAAACTTTACCACTCTGTTAGGGGATGATTTCAAGACATGGTGAAATAAGTGTTTATACTTTTATTGGCTGAGTACTTATAATAAATTTCAACATTGTAGCATTAACAAATTTTTGATACTTTCCACCCTGTTTAACCTTGTTAGAGGGTATATTTCAAAAAATGGCGAATTACGTTTAAGTTTATTTCTTTTGCTTACTCTGTGTACCAAATTTAATTGCCATAACTTCATGAACAAAGATTCTCCATATACACTTAACCACCCCGTTTGAACCGGTTTAGGGATGATTTCAGCAAAATGGTGAAACAGGTGCTTAAAGTTTATCTGTCTGAATATATAAACCGAATTTCATCGTCGTAGCTTCAAAAAATGTAACTTCATTTCACCCTTATTAAACCTGGTTATGGGTAGATTTAAAAAAAATGTGAATCATGTTATAACTATCTCCTTTTTCTTAGTTTGTGTACCAAGTTTCATCATAACCACAAACTTCATAAATAAAAAAGATTTTCTATACAAACTTTACCACCCCGCTTGTTGGGGGATGATTTAAAAAAATGTGAAATATATATCTATAATTTCATTGGCTAAGCACATATACCACATTTCATCGCTGTAGCTTAAAAATAATAATCTTCACTTTCCACCCTGTTTAACCCTGTTAAGGGATGATTTTCAAAAATTATAAATCACGTTTTAATTATCTTCTTTTACCAAGTTTTATCATAGCTACGAAACTTCATAAACAAAGATTTTCGATACAAATTTTACCTCCCCGTTTAAGCTTGTTAGGGGATGATTTTCAAAAAATGGTGAAATGCACATCTATAATTTCTTTAACTTACCACGTACACCATATTTCATCGTTGTAGCTTAAAAATAATAATCTTTACTTTCCACCCTGTTTAACCCTTTTAAGGGATGATTTTCAAAAATGGTAAATCAAATTTTAATAATGTTTTGTTAAGTATGTACCAAGTTTCATCGCTATAAACAAAGTTTTTTTATGTAAACTTAACCACCTCGTTTAATCCAGTAAAGGGTTGATTTTTGAAAAATGCTGAAAACTTATTTTAAAACTTGATCAAAATTATATTATTTACCCTGTTTCTTTACTGTAGCTACAGTGTCGCATTAATAAAAAATCCTACTCCATACAAACTTTGAAGCCCTATTTAATTACCTTAGGGGTTGATTTTTGAAAAGTTACTGAAATTATATTTTTATATTCTTATGTTAAGTCAATTTACTAAGTTTCATAACTTTATTAAATAAACCTACACCATGGAAATTTTGCGACCCCAATAAATGAACTTAGGGGTTGAATTTCGCAAAATGCCGAAAACAAGTTCTTAGTATTTACATGCTTAATGCTCACACAAAATTTGATAACTACTGGTCAAGAAACAATTACTGTAGCATATATTATAGTTTCCGCATTCCAATCTAAAAAACCACACTAAACCCCCCTTAAAGGTTGATTTTCAAAAAACTGTGATACACGTATTCTTTTATTTCTTTTGCATAATATACTACCAAAGTTTCGTGACCGTGCGACAAAAGAAAATTTCTTCCCCATACATCTTATATGACCCCATTTGACCCACTTAAAGGTCAAATTTCGAAAAATCCGTTCTTAAATGACGCCTCCACTACTTGTAGAATACATAGTCCAAATTTCAGGTTTCTATGTTAAGCGGTTTCGGCTGTGCGATGATTGTAGAAAAAAACCCTGCTCTTTTATTATATAGATTAATATTTTTTCACATTTCTATTAACATTTCGAATTGTTAAAACCTATTCGAAATCATTCAAAAACAGTTTGTTAAAGTATTAGGGAAGTGGGAATTCGGTAAATTGAAATGCAGTGTCGGATAGTCGATTGGCGGCCGTCCAAATGTGCGGAATTGCATTTGTTTGGGTTAAATTCGTTACAACACCGATAGTGATTCATGTGACGGGTTAAACGGGTTTTTTGGGTTGTGAAAGGGATAATTTAGGCCTTTTTAGAATAAATTGTGGTTATATTATGTGATTTTCTTTGGATTGTGTATCGGGAAAAGATAACAAACAGGGTATTCATTTCAAAAATAATACATAACTTGAGAAATGTATATCTAATTGAATCCACGATATAGGCGAGAGACCCCAGGTTCTAATCCTGTCTGGAGTAGCTAAAGTATATAATTATAACTTAATGTATACTAATAAGTAACAAGATTTTTGTTGAAAAATATATTTTAAAGACAAGCTTTTAACAAATTCGTAATCCAAACCGCGAGCAGATTAAAACGAGCCCAAACACTAGAAGTTTACGATTAACAGTCAAGAAGTTCCATTGCCCACCTTTCGTCTCCATCATCAGTTATCATAAATCATCATCATTACAAGTATGCAAAATTTCAACTCCGTAGGATAAGAGGAAGTAGTTCTGATTCAACTTGCAAGATTTCACCCAAACTTGTAAAACCTTATTGTTATTGCAGGCATTACGCGAACGCATATTTAGCTTTGAAAAGAAAAGTATTATGTATCAGCTTTTTCCCGCGACTAGGGGATGACAGAAATAGTCGTCCTTTTTCACAGTTTTTCACTTTTTTATGATCATGTCCACTTTCATTCATAAATCTATATATTTGACGTAAACAAGCGCTATAAGGATAACACATACGGTTCTATCATTTATATATATGTATATAGATTAGGAACAAAATTATCCTCTCCTAAAATATTACTTTAAGCCTACTATAAATAGGCTACTGGTAGGTACCAGAGAAATGGAGAATAGGTTAGAACGGCGGAGTAGGTGTAGCAGACGTGCCGCAACCATACGATTGAGCAATCGTATTTATGTCAACGGCGAACCTATGTCTGTTGAAATGCCGCACTTCAGTATCATAAGTCTTATGACCATTTCATAACTGATTCAGTAATCGATTCGTATTACCCTACAATAAGTTTTATTTTTAACATTCATGAATGGCGTTTATAACTATTTAATTTAGTAGTAAATGTGACGTAATAAGTGCGTTGATTTCTTCGTATAAGATGTGTCGTTTACGTGTGTGCGGTTGGGGACACTAGTTTCTAACCCCAACGTTTTATAAGTTTGACCACTATGTGTGTCTATCTGTGGCACCGTAGCTCTTGAACGAGTAAACCAATTTGGATGCGGTTTTTTTATTTGAAACCAGGTTTTCTACCGGTGGTTCTTAGACATGTTTTTATCAAAATCGGTTCAGCTGATTATTACTTTATGTAGGTTTTTTGTGTCAGGGGCTTTTGCATTTTGGTTTACTGATATTCTCTTGTCCTACAAAATGTGTTGATCACCATTCTAACTTATTCTCCATTTCTCTGACTGGCACACAGTAAACTCTTTCTGACAACTTGTCAAAAGGGCTCCAAAAGCTTTACATTTCAATAAGTATTTAAGTTAACAGTGCACCAAAACATCAAGTTAAATAATCACCGGCTCTCAACCTTTGATCCCTAAATAGGGGTTAAAGGTCGGACAGATACCAAACTGTCATGGCACAGGGACGGACTTTATTATCTATGGGGCAAGCGAACTTGTAATGATGGGGTATTAAAAAAATAAAAGACCAATATATCCCATCATGGGATACAGGTGACCACGGAGCTAATAAATGAAATAATAACAACAATATAATTAATACATTGTTTATTTCAACTATTCAGATTTGGCATTTTTATGTATCAAAATTGCAAGAAGGTAGTTCTTGAAATACAGTTTCAAGCTACGTTGAAGGCTGGAGACTTTAAAACTGAAATTGTAACACTTACTATGTCAATAAACAATATTTAGTATTTTTTATAGTTTTTTTAATGTATACCTACTTACGATTACGATCTTTGCAGCTTCGCTCACGATCATCAGATGTCAATCCCTCAAGACGGAGGAAAAATCTAAGACAATTGACAGCTATTTACGACAATTAACAGCAATGGACAGAGGGTCATGGAAGAAGGGAAGGGAGGCCTTTGCCCAGCAGTGGCACGAAACAGACTCATAAAAAAAAGAATAAAAACATAAAAAAACCTATAAAAGATGAAATAGGGATTTGCTTGCTTTATCAATCAGGGGCGCCCCATTTGACATACCTTAGTTACAGCCCTGAAACTGTCGTTACCCACGGATTTCGCGAAGGGAGAATTTTCAATTCGCAAATTTGTTATTCAAATTGGATAACTTCGGTCCAGTAATTACCTTATTCTTTTACTAGAAACGTTTCCGGGTAAGTAATCAAAGGCCTTTGTAAAGTTTGGCTAAATGCCAGTGACCATTTTCGAGTTATCTTAATTAATCTGTATTCAAAACTTAAAAGATATTTATGAAACAGGTACAATAAATGCACTTTTAAATGTCATATACATATAACACAAATCAATTGTCACTAGTGGTAGGTTTCTCATATGCGAGGCCGTTTGGGTGGGTTCTACCGCTTTGCCAGTTATTCAGCCGCCAAGCAGTAGTGCGCGAGCATTACTGTGTTCCGGTTTGAAGGGCATTGTAGCTAGCGAAATTACTGGGCATTATGAGACTCAACAGCTAATTGTCTCAGGGTGAAGAGCGCAGTGTAGCGCCGCGCAAGATTTTGCAAAACAAAGTTCTGGGTGTTGTATTGTTATGGGCTGGCGTATTGCTTACCATCAGGCAAACGACCGCTCGTCTCGACATTCGCTTCAATAAAAAAAAAGAATTGTAACTTAAAATACACAAACTGAAGTATGAGCCTAGAAAAAAAAAGAGAAAACTGACTCTACCAGTGCTTCGGTAATACGCCCGCTAGAGAAGATAGCACCAAGAAACTCTGCGCGGATGTCTATTTTTTTAATTTTTAAAAATTATAACTAACATAGCACAATGTCAAACTAAAAGTTTACTCGTGGTAGGTCTCTAGTATGCGGGAGGCCGTCTGGGTAGGTACCAGAGCTTTGCCATTTATTCTGCCCCCAAGCAGCTACACCGTCTCAGAGGTATATACCGACCATATTTTCCATTCAAGTATGATAGGTGTCTCGTATGAGGGAGGCAGTCTGGGTAGGTACCACCGTTTTGCCAGTTATTCTGCCTCCAAGCCGTAGTGCGCAAGCATTACCGCGTTCCGGTTTGAAGGGCATTGTAGCCAGCGAAATGACTGGCGAAATAAGTCTTAATATCTGATGTCTCAGGGTGATGAGCGCAATCCTTTTTATTGTATTAAAAGTTCTGGAGGACACTGTAATTGTTGTGGGCAGGCGTGGTGCTTACCATCAGGCGAACGACTTGCTCATTTCATCACTCAGTTCCATAAAAACACTTTGCAGATATATTTACGACTAGCTGCACCCCGCGGTTTCCCGGGATAGAAAGTAGACTATGTCTTTTTCCAGAACCTAAAGCACTTACATACCAAATTTCATGTAAATCCGTTTAGTTTTTACATGATTGAGTAACAAACATCCATCCATTTATTCATTCTCACAAACATTCACATTTATAATATTAGTAGATGTTTAGTAAAAAAACATAATACAGCTAAAAAGTACTTTTTAGTCTATGAAATTAAATAGATTAGTATGTAGTCTATGCACATTTTTTGTTCTCTGTAACTCTGTGGTCTGTCTACTTGAAGAGAAACGCAATAAATCAAATTTTAATTTGCAAAATATTAAAGTATTTCATTGTAATGTTTCTTCGGAAACAGTATGATCAAAATATACATTTACGAAGTCTCAAGCGGAGAACTTCTATTTGAGCTACAAAGTCCAACATTTTTTGCAATCACAATTTTGAGCATTTCCCTTTTGCTTCTAAACACCAAGTACCCACTAACAATTCACGTAATCCAGTTGACTTCCATTTTAGCAATCTCCATTATAAAGACAATGGCCAAAATTGCCTCAAAAACATTAAAAAAATGGAAGAATATGAAAACAATTATCAAAATTATATTTTTGATGAGTCGACTGTACCTGACAACAATGAAGGCGGGCGTAACGCAATTCCACGAAACATAATGATATTTGGTATTTGTGCCATTTTTCTTTTACCAAATTAGAAAAAAAACGCTCACAAAGAAGGTTATTTTAATATTAATTCGTGCCTCCGAGCTTACAGCGGAATCTCTTCGCGTTTTAGTGAAGTTTTATCTTTTGATATCTTCTGCAGTATCTACCTCGCTCTACCTTTGTTTGAAAAAGTTTTCGTGATAATAACCTAGACCTTATTTTAAGCTTTGCCACTAAAATTTCGTTCCTATCTGTAGTTTTGCATTAACTTTTACAGTTCCGAAAAAAGCAAAAACATTTTTCTTTTTTATTATTTTTTACCACCTTTCTATTAAGTCACTTTCTCCGATTAGCTATCCGGCCGAAACTTTCAGGGTAACTCACAACTCAATGACAATGCATTCTAAAACCATTTATTATTTTTTGGCGCATAAAAACGTGGTCTTAAGAATTTTTTTTTATCTACGTGACGGGTAGAATAAGTCGTTCACTGGGCAGGTACAACAAATTTACAGTACCTGTTCACTCGAGATTTGAAGATTCCTAGATTATATGTATGATTACCTCTACTCAATCCAAATATGAAACACTATCGGTATTTGTGTTACCTTTATGAAGGCTGACTGTAGTAATTTAAGTAATTTGATAGTATTTGAAAGTAAATTTAACTGACTTCAAAAAAGAATAATGTTCTCTGTTTGATTGCTTTTTTTTATGTGTCGGCAGACAAGCAGACGGCCCGCCTGATGGTAAGCGGTTACCGTCGCCTATGGACATCTGCAGCACCAGAGGCATTGCTGATGCGTTGCCGACCCTTAAGGACTCTATTAATCCCGTTTTAAAGGACTCCATGTTGTAGCTCAAAGGAAATACCGACGAAGGTAGGTCGTTCCACATCTTACAAATGCGAGGAAGAAAAGTGCGAGTGAAGCGTGTGGTGTGGGAACTCCAGTTTTGTATCATCATCATCAGCCTATTACGTTCCCACTGCTGGGACTCAGGCCTTCCCTAATAGAGAGAGTAATGGTTGCGCACTACTGTGTTCCGGTTTATATGGTTTATTACTGGGCATTATTAGACTCAACAGCTAATTGTCTCAGAGTGACGAACGCAGTGCAGCGCCGAGCTGGATTTTGCAAAACAAAGTTCTGGGTGGTGCTGTTATTGTTATGGGCTGGCGTATTGCTTACCATCAGGCAAACGACCAGCTCGTATTGTCATTCAATTAGATAAAAAAAATATTAAAAAAATATTTCAAATATTTGAAAGAAGATACGTCCCCGCAGTTTCTTGGTGCTATCTTTCCTAACGGATTTATTTCTGAAGCATTGGTAGTTTTCGCATTTCTTTCATGAGCCCGATCAATTTGAGTGTTTATGATGTTTAAAAATGCATTTTTGTGCCTATAAAATAAATGTTTTTCACTTTGACTATGACTTTAAAATTTGTAAGAGGAGCTTCTATAAGTTATGATCTATTTACAAAGACGTACCCAACGACCTTTCTGCTTAAGAAACTCACTTCCTAATACCTCTTGGCTTTCAGAAACTCATTCCTAATTTCCTCGATCGTCAATCCCCCCTCACCCCTTTTATTCCCCCTGTTCCTCCACGCTTGCTTTGATACTAGATAATTCGAATTTGTACCGATATTCTGAAGTACAAACGCTGCAACCAATACTGTTCATTGTTTATGATAAATATTAAATTACGTTGAGGTATAGTGCAAGGAGTAGGTGATGATAGAACAAGCATTAAGCTATTTATTTGTTACTAGCTACGGCCTGCGGTTTCACCCGCGTTTTCCCGGGATATAAGGTAGGTATGTCCTTTTCCAAGACTACTTTTTATCAAGCGCGTTAAGCGCGTAAAGTTTTTTTTTTATGCGGTAATAAGAGACCTGAAAGACCTACATACCAAAACTTAAAAAAAATCCGTTTAGTAATTTTTGCGTATATATGTAAAAAATACCTATCAATCCATCCATCTATCTATCCATCCATCCATCCATCTATTTAACCTCACTAACTTTCGCCTTTATATTACAAAGACTTGCACGAGAATAATTAAGAAAAAGTATATATAATACGAGTATATTTTCTTTTAATATTGTTGTAGGTTAGTTTAGTTTTTTTCACTGTATATATTTGTAGTATTTGTACATAATTGTTTCTAAATAAATTGATTTACTTATTTAGAAAAATAAAATTAAGATGAAAAAGGTCTCCAGTGCGTTGGATCGAAAGCCATACAAGTACCCACTAAGCCACACTCGCTCTTGAAAACCAGGCTTCTTCCTTAGCGATAAAACTCAGGTAGGTAATTTGATACTCCTTTCTATCGTCACTTAATCCACGGGAGGCGCCAATCAGGCGTGAGCTTAGCTTAGCCTATATCTAGTTGTACTTAGGAAGGTGCTTAGACATATTTACGAGTACGGCTTAAGTTCGAGATTAACAGTTTGGTGATTAATTTAGATCTCACCTGCTTGATGCTTCTCTTTGAAGCACCTTTAGTTAATAGGAATTATTTAAGATTGGTAGGTTTTAACAATGCTCGAGCAACCAAATTTCTTCTATCCTTCTTATATCGTCTTACGGGGACGATTCTACGTCATCTGTCGTCAATGCTTCCATTGATCAACCGAACAAGTAGGCTCGGTGGCCCAGTGGTTAAGGTGTCGGGACGGTATTCCGAAGACGCAGGTTCGATCCCTGCCCGAGCAATATCATTTTTCTTCTTCCTAATTATTTAAAATCTTCAAATTCTTTTTGCTTTGGGTTCAGTATAGCTACAAAGTGGTCCCATATAAGTTTCATCGATATTTGACCTTGGACTTCGAAGATTTTTTTTTATAAATGTATACTATGTATACTGAATGACGAGACCAGCTGGTTGTTCGTCTAATAGAAAGCCATACGCCTGCCCATGGGTCATATATGGGTCTTATCATGGGTGTTGCGTTCTTCTATTACTCAAAACAAGGTAAAATTAATATTGTCTACTAAAACCATGACGAACATCTCCATTTGATTGCCAAATGGAGCCAATATCTTAGCTCACATTTTTTCAACATCTTTTCAAACTGGACTTGGCTTGAAATTTCTTTTCAAAAGACGTCGCGAGATGTCGCTACGTGTCCTGCCAAAAACACTATCATTATTTCATTGAAATCGGAAACGTGTATAGTGTTTACTGTTCGCTAGCATTTTGGGAACAGATTGCTTCGGAGATTTGGCACGGAGCGTTGAAAGGTTGACTCTTGATCTCTCGACTCTCAAGTAGATACTATTATGATTGCCTTTTTATCTAATACTTGGTTTTTCCTGCAACTTCGTCTTCGTAGGCGACTGAGGAAACCCATAGTCGTCCTTCGCAGTCCATTTTAGCAAGACCTCCCAGTATATAAGATATTTCCCTTCTGTGTATATTTTGTTTTCTTTTTTTATATTTATTTTGTTTGTATATTCATCTTGTATGTATCTCTAATCTGACTGTTCGTGATGTCACGGTCATAGGTTCCGACTGAAAATCAGTGCTAAGGTATTTTATTACCTTAGTTTTTATGCTGAGTCGGAACCTTTTCCTGACATCGCGCAACGTTTCATTGTTCTATTTGTGTGTTATAAAAAAATATATAATACCTAACGTATTATAAATTTTTTTTATTTTAATTTTTTCTGTTATTTGTTATGTACCTACAGTATGCCTATTGTTATAGTTTAATGTAATGTGTGTCATGAATAAATGTCTTTTCTTTCTTTCTTTCTTTCTAAGACCGCGTACTACGAAGAGGTCAAGTTGTATCTTGGTTACCCAACCAATGTTGTATGTAATAAGGTTTTAACAACTTAAAACTTAATATATTACCTGTAAGTAATTATACTTACGGGTAATATATTATTTACTCACATAAATAACATATATACAGTATATATTATATACACATTCAAAGTTAATATTAATCAACGTAATAAAGTAATAAATTTAATTAAATTCAAAAGAATAATAATTAAAATTAAAATGCATTCAAAGTTAAAATAATTGAAACAATAAAGTTAATTAATATTAAGATTGAATGTGTATATAATATATAATGTATATTTGTTATCTATTTAACAAACATTCAAAGTTACAATTTTATAATAGTACAGAAAAGATGAAATTTTTAATGAAAATATTTAGTGCGATTTTGCCGAAT
Source organism: Petrophora chlorosata (assembly GCA_951640565.1). Classification (NCBI taxonomy): domain Eukaryota; kingdom Metazoa; phylum Arthropoda; class Insecta; order Lepidoptera; family Geometridae; genus Petrophora; species Petrophora chlorosata. Next base: position 3,155,542 of record OX621207.1, read on the forward strand.
ATTATTGGGTTCATTTGGGGTAATAAAAATTAAGTTTCCATATAAATCGCTCAAGTTATTGGGTCAACAAATTTTTGCGATTACAGATCCCAAAAACCAACAAAGATTTATCAGCCAGAGAAGTGAAGCGATAAAATAAAAATATTCTAATAAGGTTACCGGAGGCCGATTCCGGAAACAATTATCTGATAGTGGCGGCCGATGGCTGCGGTTATCGCGCCAATTTATTGTTCTAGAGGCGGGGCGGGGGCGGGCAGGAAGCGGGGGCGGCAGTGCCTTTGGGGTGGGCAGTGAACATGAATGCTTTTGAGGTTTTGTGAGTTATGCCGTGTGGTTTTCTTTTAGTTTTGCGCGCTGTTTTGGCTACGAACAAACTATTTTATATTCGATATTATGCATATGATTATTATGTATGATTATTAATTATAACTATATTTTTCGAGCAAAACCAGATCTGTGTTTTATTATTATTTATAGGCTTGCGTTGGACCTCTATCTGACCTGTGGTTAAGTGACGATGCGATTCACTCTTGTCTTAAAGACACCCAGATTATAGCTATCCGGAAACACAGATGCCGGCAGAGAGTTCAACTGTGTAAACTCACTAGAGTTTACATCGAACGACACTGAGCCTTCTCCTTATTACCTATTTATAATCGTATTTAATTAATCGCATATATAAATATCCTACAGGCACTGCCAAAATATGGGCGAACCTGATGACTAGGAACGCACTACACTGGCGGCCACTAAAACCAAAACAGAGGAATATAACAATACCATTTAACGATATAATAACTGATACTCGGGGCACAGCTACACAAGGATACAATACTTAAAAAAATGCTTTATTATACCTACTTCATAACAAAAAATATCAATGTACAGGAATTGACCTACAAACTACAGTACAACAAGCGGACTTATCACATCACTAAAAGCAATTTCTTCCAGTCAACCTTTGGATAGAAAGTACTAACGGAGTAAGAGAGGTCGGTGGTGCCAATAACTAAAAATAAATAAAAATAATTAATCCCAATTATTTTATTCACATATACTTATATACCTACGTTATATATATACTTGTTTATAACGTATCATGAGCGAGTGTGGCTCAGTGGGGGCACATGCACCTTGCGATCCGACGCACCTGAGTTCGAATCCCGCTGGCCCCACTCCACTGACTTTCTTAAGTTATGTGCGGATTTGACACTCCCTCTAAAAACGGTAAAGGAAAACATCGTGAGGAAACCGGCATGTCCAAGAATTTATCACAAAAATTCTAGGACATGTGACATCCACCAACCCGCACTGGGCCAGTATGGCAGATTATAGCCCATACTCTCTGTAAGAGGGAAGGCCCGTGTCCCAGCAGTGGGAACGTCATGGGCTGATGACGATGATAACGTATCTTTATAACGTTTTGGACAAGGACTAGTTAAAGTCTGTTGTTTTGAAGCGGTGGCTTGTTGAGCAATCGTTCTATAGCTATGACGAATTCTTAAAAGTGAAATTATGACATTCTCCTATTTTAATTTGATTTTTGTATCGACATCGTAACTTATTTGAATATTTTTGACATTGAAATAAATTATTTATTTTTACATTTAATCATATTAATATTAATATGTAACTTTGCTTAGCAACAAACTTATAATGGTGTATTTCTATTTATTTGTGTCAATTTTGATTTACCCATATTATAATTTTTTTTGACGTGTAAATTTTACATTTTACCAATAAATTGATTATGATTATGATTTAGACTTGGCTTTCAGACAGCATTATGGTGCTTCTCTAAACCACAATACACTAACGTCCAATTCCCGGCACCGTCAGCCATAATAACGCAGAATCAAAGCCGCATTACCATAATCAGTGCACGTTTCATTTCATATTCTGTTCGAATCTACATTAAAGTGCGCGAATGCTTCGGAAAGTTGCCGAGAGTTCGCGACGTCGGGATCTTAGGGACCCGGTGGGAATAGAAGTTGATCAACATTTTGCTTTGAACTGTCCTGGATTTGTATTCTAGTAACTGAACGTTTGTAAGTGCTTATTATTCTCGCGCACAATACTCACAATTATTCCTTTTACTTATGATGAAATTATTATGAATGATGATGAATGATTTTAGAATCCATTTAAAATTATTATGGGAAGGCGTGGCGCTTACCATCGAGCGAACTGTTGTGTGGCACCTCTTGGTTGTTATAAAAAAAACAACTTTTAGGCACACACAAACATTTATTTTTGTTTCCACAATTTTTAACACACACAGACTACTTCCCGCACTTCACAATATAAGAAAATAGTTTTGCTCTACCTGATTGCTTATTCCAGGCTGACCGGCAGGCCTAGGGCCAGGTCCGTAGTCAGGTCGCTTAAGAGCGATTAAGGAAAAAAGCCTTGAATACTAAAATTTACCAGTTTATATAGAGAGGCATATTGCTGACAGCGATTTAATTAGTGTTGGGGGTTCGCCCCCAGGGCAGCAATATTGCGATGTGTAACAGAACGACTTACTCGTCCCATCACTCAGTACCATAAAAAACGGTTGAATTTTTGTTTCTAAGTATTAACACATGCTTGGCTATAGTTTAGCAAACATTTTAGGTATGCACAATACGTCGCCCCAGGCGAGGTTTGAACTCGGTACTTTCTCCATCAATACAGGAAACACTCTGAACCAATTGAGCTACCTCGGCAGGTACCTCGGTGGTTTAAATACTTACACATCTTTTATCAACCATCTTAGTGTGACGGGCGCGACATCTATTGAAAATATTTCACATATTTATCAAACGACTGGTCTCTTCATCAATATGGCTTTGTTTTAACCTTTTAGGAACATCTCTAGGGCCCTCTCTATTGGGAGGAGAAATTATATAAATAATAAAGTGTATACAGCATGATGATATTATAAGCTTAAAGATGCTCAGGGTAGATGACACAAGATTTTTGTGGAGTCTTAGATGACTTTTTCTTCGTCTTCCATTCTTTCATTCCGCTTCTGCCAAGTAGCCGTAGCCACATAAGAAACATAATATTCTCAAAAACAAACATACAATTTTGTAATAAAAGTTCTAAAAAAACGCCCCTCCGTTTCTTACCGTATCTTCTGAGTAATGGTTATTTTTCCGATATGGTGGTAGAGTCATTGTAATAATTGACGTTTATAAGTGCGTCTGTGATGCGAAACATAAATAAAGAACTTTTGAACTTGAACCATGAGATTCAAATTCTAATTGTATTGGATTATAGTTCTATATAATTTTTTTTACACATACATATATCATGACATATATTTTGTTTACGCCCAACGATCACATACATAGATCCTGACCCCTAACTAGGATTCCCTGTATTCCCTGACCTAGGAAACTATGAGGACCATGGTCCCACAACATCCAGACACGAAACAAATACTTGCGCTTTTTTTTCTGTACACAAACATTTGTCCCGTCGCGGGAATCGAACCCGCAACCTCAGTGGTGTATGAGATTTGAGCCAACCTGCCCAACCACTGCACCACAGAGTCTGTCAAAATATACATTATTTTATAAGAAATATTTTCACGATTCAACAAAATCATAATCTTCAGTTCTACTGACGTATTCCGTGCTTATACCTCGAAAGCAATCTTTAATTATAACTTGCAATAAACAAAGAACTCTTCAATTCCAAGTTTGAAGTAAGTAAAGGTGAAACGGTAGCAAAGTACAAAGTTGCATTGCTTTTTCATCGTATTACAAAAGGAATTCATTTCATGTTACCGTAGACTTGGAGAGACGACGAAGTTCATACTTTTGTCTCGTTAAAGTGTTGTACTATTCGACGTCAATATTATATTCATTGGTGAAATAGGAAGGCGAAGTTAGAACGGTTCCGCACTGCATGCGATCCGAATCCGAAAAAAATGCTGTCCGAAGTAACCACAGTGCTATTTTTAAGGAAGGTTACGCACTAGATCCAAGTCCCGTCATCCGATTTCTCGACCAATCATTGATGATAGATTTGGATGGCATTCGAATATGATTCGGATCGGATACAATGCGAAACCGCTCTTACTCTTGCCCTTACATCTTTTGTTGACAATGTCATTAGTGTCCAAATAAGCCGATATCAGATTAGATGTTTATTTTTTATGTTATGTGTCTCTGTGGGAGCATGTGCGACTTTCGATCCGACGCACCCGAGTTCAAATCCCGCTGGCCACACACCACTGACTTTCTTAAGTTATGTGCGGATTAAACACTCGCTCTGAAAACGGTGATGGACAACATCGTGAATAAACCGGCATGTCCGAGAATTTTTCACAAATTATTACATTTATCTATTTGGTGGATTATGGTCCATACTCTCTCTATGAGCAGTGCGAACCTGATGTGCTAATGATGATGATGAAGAGGGAAGATAGTAAAGGTTAAAAGTCTGGTGGTAAGCGATGCACCTGCTCAGAACTGATACAAGCCAGTCAGACTTTGCACCTTCTGCCTGGTAGTTTTACCGAGCATATCTGTCTGTATTCTTAAAACATATGTAGATTCATCACTTCATCACTGACACTATCGACGAAAACTGAAAAACACTATTGTCAGAACAACTATACCTTACTCAATGAAACTCTGAGACAAACAAAACTATACCTACTTAATTGCTCACTTCCTGTTTATCCTACCATGTCTACAAGTCTCGCCTTATTATATTATGTAACAAAATCTTGGCATGCCCTAGAGACGTACATACATACAACATAAAACAGACATACAAAAATGTCTAAACATTAAGATTCTGCTTCAAAGCGGATGTCTCAATAGACATATTTAGAAGGTATTTTATTCGCTTCGACGTTTATTTCCGGGTGCGACGGCAACGCTGCAAAGCCATTTGATTTTTCTTGTTTACAAACTCAGCATTATAGAGATGTAGTACTTAATAAGGACGTCGATACTATAGACGTTTTTAACGCCAGCTACTTAAACGTTGCTTAGTAACCTAAGTCTTGTTAAAAAACTAAAGAATTATAATATTCTGAGATAGGCTGCGCTGCGTTCTCCTTCTCTCCTCGTCTATCTCCTTCCTTAGACTGTAAACGACTGGGCATGGCTACATAGATAGCTACAAAATACAAAATACAAAATACAAAAAACTTTTATTTACCAAAAAAGAACTTGCAAGTAAATACAATAATTACAGTAAATTAAGTACATACTATGTAATTACTAATGGTCCCCGCACTAGGGCAAGCCTGTATCGCGGGAGACCTGGACAGATTACTAGGTTCCAGTTTTTGAGAACTACAGTACTAATTTTAATAACAATAAGGTAACTAACTAAAATAGAGTATGAGTGTAGAGTATGCAAGGTTATGTGTGCTTATGTTAGGGTATGAGGGTGTGTGTTTGGGTGTGAATGTGAGTAGATATCGTAATGATATAATCATTTCTGAACGATCATTAAGGACTCAGTTTCGTCGTAATCTAGTGTTAGAAGCCATTTCCTTACTTTGACTTTAACACTATGCAGGGACATACTGTCTGTGAGATTGCATAGTTTCATAGTTCTCCTGTATAGAAAAGGAATGGCATAAAAAGTGAAGCGACTTGCAAAAGCTGATTTAATATTGGGGACTTTAATCTTGGTTCTACGTTGTTTTGTCATTGAATTGGGATTATCCGAAATATATTTATAATTATTTTTTTTGTAGGTAATTACGGCTTTATGGACGTAGAGTTGGCGGACTGTCAAAGTTTGTGTATCCCTGTACAAGGTTTTAGTCGGAAAGCGGAAGGGTCTGCGATACATTACCTTCAAGACAGATCTTTGAGCTCTTTCCACCCTAATCATGAAGGTTTTTGCAGCTCCTCCCCAGACAAGGATGCAATAACTTATGATGGATTGGCAAAGTGCGGTGTAGACTAGCATAAGTAGGTCTGCGCTAGCACCGTCTCGAAGTAATTTCATTATTGGGATAAGTTTTCTGACTCTTCCCGAGAGAGCATCGATGTGTGGCTTAAAAGAAAGTTTATCATCGAGTGTCACTCCTAAATATCTAATTGAAGTGGCGCGTTCAATTTGTGGACAGGAACACACTGTGTTTTGTGCAGGACTTTTACATTTATGAATCCTGATCTCATATTTTTTAGATGGATTATTAACATTAGTTTTTTGAAAACATAAATATTTTGTTTTCTTAGTATTAAGCGTTAACAGGTTAGAGTCCAGCCACTGTGCCACATTGAACAGCCCGGTTTCTGCTTGATTAAAAACTTCAGCCCAAGATTTCCCCTTAAATAAGATTGCTGTATCGTCAGCATAGCACACAATTTGTGCGTCTCTTTGAGGAACCACTAGGTCAACAATGTCGTTTATATACACTGTAAAAAGTGTTGGACCGAGGATGCTTCCCTGTGGGACTCCGAAAGAGACACTTTGGGTGTTGCTTGAGTAACCTCCCAATGACACATATTGTCTTCTACCCGAGAGGTAGCTGTCAAACCAGTCCAAAGCAATGCCCCGGATTCCGATTCTTTCCAGCTTTCTCAAAAGTATTTTCGGGGAGACGGTGTCAAACGCCTTGGCTAGGTCTAGGAAGATCCCGATGCACTTGTCCCCTTTGTCGATAGATGTCGCAATACTCTCAAGAAGTAAGGTAACTGCGTCTTCTGTCGATCTTTTCTGGCGAAAACCAAATTGAAATGGAGTCAAGATGTTGCGACTTTCCAAGTAGTTTACCAATCTTTTATTTGCTATCTTTTCTAGTATTTTGGAGAAAACTGGCAGGAGGGATATAGGACGATAATTACAGGTATTATTCTTGGGGCCATCTTTGTGTATCGGCACCACCGCAGCAATCTTCCAGCTGTCGGGGAATATACCGGAACACAGACTCAAATTAATGATGTGCGTTAATGGCTCTATAATAACAGGACAAAGTTTCTTAATGAGGGAATTCTTAAGACCATCTTTCCCCGGTGCCTTGTCATTTTTGAGCGATTGTATAATTTTAACTACCTCTAGTGGGTCCGTTGGGGACATGAAAAAGGAGGACATGGAACTAGAGATATTGTTTAAGTCGGCTGCAAGTTCATCTTCGGATTTCCCCAGACTTGTTAGTATAGAGCTGGCGAGGTTTTGGCCAACCGTGACAAAGTATTCATTACACGTATTCAAAGACTCACATGGGGACGAATCTAGGTTTAACAGTTCAATACTGGCGTCTTTTTTGTCATTTAATTCACAAACATGTTTAATAGTTCTCCATAGTTTGCATGGATTGTCTTTGTTCTCCATAAACTGCTTCTTGTTATGTTTGGCTTTTAAATCTTTCATCAGGTCTGAGAAAACATTTCTATACTTTTTATACTTTATCTGCACCTCAGCATTATTTGGATGTTTTCTGGCTTCCATATGGAGCGCATCTCTACGCCTCATGCATTTAATGAGTCCTGGTGTTACCCAATCTTTAATAGTATATTTTCTGCGACCTACGCGTACCTGCTTTGTATGCTGTTTAACTAGGTTTTCTAGCTTTGACGTAAACATATCAGCTGTTGCAGACACATCAGTTGATACCAATATGTTTGACCAGTCCACGCTTCGGAGTTCGTTGTAAATTTCTTCGTAGTCTGTTTTAGTAACAAACCTCTTGTGATAGTTCTTTGGCAAATTTGTAACGAGTCCGGCCATGACTAGATCGTGATCGGTTACGTCTGTTTTACACACCAAACCTACAGCCTGTGATCTCACGTCAACTAAAATGTGGTCCAGACAAGACGTGCCTCTTGTAGGCAGATTTATTAAATGTTTGAGACCCAATTCAGCTGAAAGACAAAGGTATTCATTTGTTTGGCTGTTATCCTGCAGAAGATTTATATTGAAGTCTCCAGCCATAATAATATTTCTATTAGCAGACATTAGGATCTTTACGGCATTATCAAGAGAAACAAGGAAATCATTAGTGTTAGCAAACGAGGGTGAGCGATATATTCCAAGTATAGATTGAGAATTAGGTAGATCTATAACTATACTGTCTACATCTGAAATTTTCGGTGCGCTAACATTAACACTCCAGTCAGAACGAACATAGGCAACAACACCTCCTGCTTTATTACTAACCATTTTGGTGCAGAAAGATACATAATCGGGAATAGTTCTAATTAAAGAACATGTTCCCAAATGACACTCTGTTAATATGATGACATCAAATTTGATTGCTAATCTTTTGAGTACTACTAAAAAAGGGTCAAAGTTTTTCTGTAGACTTCTGATATTGAAAGTTAAAATTTTTAGATTATACAGATCGTTCAGAGTATTTTTACAAGATTCAGCTTCTTCGTAGGCGTGGCAATTTACAGTAAAAGTTTCGTCAAGTTCGGTAACCAAATCTAAAGTGGCCATAACGGCCATTGATAAAACTTTTGTTTAATAATAATAAGGACATAAATGGTAAATTTTGCCACGGTTATGTCTGTGTGAATGTAGTTTGTGTGCAGTGTTTGTGTGGAGTATGTTCGTGTTGTGAAATATAATATAGAGACTAGTAGTAATACATATATTAGAATTTGTGCTTTAACATGGCCTATGTTTATGCTTTTGCTATATTTAGAAAATTTTATATAGCTATACAAACTATTAAAAATTAAAATTAAAACTAGCAATTCAATGATTGTAACAGGTCTAAGATTGCGGCTACAATGTTGTTGATGGCTTGACTCCTGTAGAGTTATGTGAAGCCCCGAGCTTTTCAGTAAGGTCCTTGATGTTTCGGATCTGTATTGCTGGGCTTCCTTCTCTCTTTCTAATGTTAATATGTCCATTGCTGGTCCAGCAGTATTTGTAACCAGCTTCAGCGGCCCGAGTTCTGGTTTCGCGAAATAACAACCGGTTTTCACGTGTCAGTCGTTCGTTGAAAAATACTCTTGTAGGCTGATCACCAACGCCCAGGTCATTAGCCACTAGAGGCTTCCTGCTTTTAGCTGCCTTCAAAAGCTCATCTCTTCTCGCACGACGAGTCAAGCGCAAGACGATAGGGCGGGGGAGCTGATTAGCCGAGCTTGATGCGCGGCCATCAGCCGTTTTTTTTTTTAGCCTGGGGCCTGCTCTTTCTACCCAATCAATGTCATCGTATCTTAACTCTACGTTGACTTTTTTAGCAGCTACTAGAACGACATGGTGTAGATTTTCCGTAGAAGTTTCAGGTAGCCCAACAATCTCGATCTCATTCCGCAGCGAAGTCTGCACTTGCTTATGAAGTTGATCTTGCAAGTCGGCTACTTGTTGTTTTAGGGACGCGTTTTCAGCTTCATAGCATGTCTGTAATGCCGTTAATTGTTTTTCGTTATCCGACAGTTTCGTGAACAATACCTCAAAGCGTTCATCAGTTCTAGAGGCTGAGGCTGCCATCATGTTTTCCATATTACTTTTGAACGTAAACATCTCCTCACGCAGAAATCGTATTTCACTAGTGAGCTCCTTCAGGTCCGATTCAGGCAATTTTTTCTTTGGACGATATGTTACATTTCCACTAGGCGTCTGTAGACAACATCCTCGAACAGGTGTACTAGAGTTATCTCCTCCCTTTTTTGTGTCACATATGCATTTTGGACATACCCAGCTGCTTATTTCCTCGGCGCTCGGTACTTTTCCTCCTATGCAGATATCCGTGTGATATAGGTTTTTACAAGATGCAACAGAGCAAGTGATATATTTGTCCTCCGGTAAAATATCATTCAGGCAGCTAGCACAGCAACAAAATTTATTAGCTTTTGTGAGGGACGTCATGATCGCTCAGAAAGAAGTAAATCTAAAAAGATTGTGGAATGCTATACTTAATTTTCGGCGGGCGCGCCAACTGCTCCGTGGCGTAATGGCTTCAACGTATGGCCCACGCCAAGGCGACACCGGGTTCAAATCCACTCACCAGCAAATGTCTTTTTCCTTGCACAAAATTTGTCCTTGCGAGGTGTCTTCAAGTAGGCGGCGCTCCAATGCAGTCCTTCTCGCTCACGCCGCCCACTAGGAGGAGCCTGCCGTAAGATTGCCTCAGGAAGAAACGAGAATTGAAATTCACGTTCTCAGCCAATAACGAACGAGAAAATTAAAATATACTAAATATTTAGACGTGAGAGCGACACACGTCTGCTCTGTACTGAGTTCTCCGGACGAATCGTTTTAAGCATAATCTTTTTAAGCATAACTTGTTTAGACACCAGGTTCTTCTTCTTCGTGTCGATGATCCATTACAACTACTAAATTATTTGAGCCTAATGCTCGCTCGGCTACTGCCGCCCCAGGGGGAGTGTCCACCAGGTTACAACTAACAGAAAATCAAACTACGGAAACTCACTCTATAAGGAAAAGCGTTTCAAATAAAAATTTTGCCAATTTTTTTCAATGTCAAAGCTTAATTAAAAAATATTTATTAAATATGCACAAAAATGCACGTCTTTATAAAAGAATTTTTTTATGTGGGTGAACCAAACATACCTAGAAAATACATCACCATGCCGAAACACGCCGCAATCGCTTCGAGGCACGTCTTTGTCGGCCCGGGAACACGTAGCGTGACTAACCGGCGTTTTTCACCCGCCCCGTCTGCAGCCAGCCCGGCGCAACATTTGGTTTGATGCCAGATTATCTCGCGCACACGCTCCGAAGATTTTAATCACTCAACGGTGTTGCCAAGATGTCGCGCGCTTCCGCCAAGTTTCGCAGTTATTTTTTATTACGGTATCATTGGCTGTTTAGGTGACAAACTTAAAAAAGGAGGGTAGGAATAGGGAAAAAGTTTTGGCTTGATATTTTGTGTTTACTTCCTTGAATTTCCTTGTTCCGTTTGCATACGTAGTAGGAAAAATAGGTACTTTTATTTCGTTTATGTTATTTGCAAAACTATTCCATGCATAACATTTCAAGGGATTTTTTCGCACTTTGCTCTCAACCCTTGAATATTTAGCAAAGGAGATGACAACGCGATGTAACCCAACATTTTAAAATTTCAATAACGGCAAGTGAGCGGTTATACCGCCTCTTTCTCTCCGCCTTTTTTTACTGTTTGCAAACAATATTTAATGTATTCTCTTTATTTTTTGTAATGGCAATTATGATCGAAAATTCCTTAGTTTTTAAGACAGCACGTATTTTAATAATCCTGAGCAATCAGCAAGTTCCAGTGAACGCTCATAAAACGCTCTCGAAATCTGAGCACGCCTCACAAAATCAACCTCCAAAGAAACATTAACAATCTACACAGCATTTTTGTGCAGTGTACTAAATTATGATCAGTAGCCTAGCTTCATCAAACTGGTTCCTTCGATTTACTCTTTTATTACCCAATATTTTCGGGACGTGGAAAAATAGATTTAAGCTCTTAAATCTATTGTTCCACTTCATAAAAATATTATTATAAAATGAGACCATAGGTCAAAACGTCCAAATATACAGACCCGCATTTTTTTTATTTTCTCTCGGAAGTCTAAGTAGATACAAACCAAGTAGAGCTTTAAGTAACACTCATAGAATTTACTCTCAATACACAATATTGAACTGATTTCATCGTTTAATAATTTATTTATTTATTTTCTCTTCACTATTATGTAGTCTAGGTATTAATTCATCATTAAAATGTTGATTCCTTTACTTACCTTATATTACAAAGAGGTGAAGTTTATGAGATTGTGTGTTGTAGTAATCTCTGAAACCATTTCGACTCCGAACATTCCTTGACTAATAGAAAGTCATACCTAGTTATTTTTCTTTGGTCATACTATCCCGGAGACCAAATTGAGCGTTTTGACTACTAAAATCTAACTAAAGTCAACATAAGTCTCTGGCAGGGGAAATACCCTACAGCATCACTTATTTCACTATCTGAAAAATACCCACTGGACACAATCTGCCTTGGCTGACATGGAAGTCTTTAAACAGACTCCGGACCCAAGACGGCCGTAGCAAGGAAAACATGTGCAGGACAGCTCAGGTAGTGAATGCGAGTGCGGTGTCTCTCCCCAGACTATGGCACACCTTTTGTCTTGCCCTGTGTGTCCTTCCAACTGTACACGCGAGGACCTGTACAATGCCACGGACAATGCTGTGCTTGTGGCGGAGTACTGGTCCAAAAAAATATATAAAGCTGAAGGATCGACTCGCTAAGAAAGAATACTAAAGTCATAAATGTATTGTAGCTATACAAGAAATTACTGAGCATATGAGACTTTTATCTCAGGGTGATTAGCACAGCGTAATGTTACGCAGTAGCTACTTTCATTGAATTGAAAAGTTCTGGGTGGTACTGCACTGCGGCTCCTATGAACAAACGTGGCACTTACCATCAAGCGAACAACAACATGCTCGTCTCCGTGCTCAGTTGCATAACATAAAATCACCCTCGTTTTGATTTTTTGCGTGTGAATGAGTTATATAGCAAACTTAGCTACTGTTTATTTGTTACAGTGATTTTCGGAACTTCCAGCAGAAGTACGTAAACGAAACTTTTCCATTTCAATACATAAAAACACTTCACGGTTTGTCGCGAAGTTACCACCGGCGGCCAAGTCCGAGATTTATTCGTTAAGGTTTATTCGGTAAGATTTATTTGTTAGGGTGTTATTGTACTTGTCGACAAAATATTCGACCACAATATTCGACACAAAGTATAAGACTGGTCGAAATTAACCGATTTGTGCCGCTTATCGAAGGGAATCTTAACTCCGATTCTCACGGACACGATCTCATGTATGTAGGTATCATGTGTCAATTTCTTTTCCCTATTATCACTCACATAAGTACTGGCCCCTAACTAGGATTCCCAGTATCTAGGAAGCCAGAAACTACGAGGACCATGGTCCCACAACACCCAGACACGAAACAAATGCTTGCGCTTGTTTTTCTGTGCACAAACATTTGTCCCGTCGCGGGAATCGAACCCGCAATCACAGTGATGAATGAGATTCGACCCAACCTGCCCAACCACGACACGACAGAGGCTGACTTATTTAATTTATTTATTTATTTATAACCGCCAAAAACTAAAAGAAAACAATTGAAATGACGGGCCATTATTTTAATATCGGTTACCATTACTTCTGATCTCTTTGGTTACCATGTACGTACAATAATAATCAGTGCAAGTAAACCTGCCATACCCGGGTGCCACAGAACCATTTGGTGAAACCCTGACACTAATAACACAGAGCTTTATTTAATGATTTCATTGTTAAAATTAACTGCCGTTTACAAGTGGTTAAGCGACATCGATCGCGGTTAGTATTTAAATGCTACTAAAAGAGTTTTACGAGCTGTTTACGACGTCATCTTCCGATTCCGCGTCGATGTTTGTGTGGAGGCGCCCTTATGATTTATTCGTTAATTCCGACAGTCCTGGCGCAGGAATAAATAAGTTGTGAAGCATCGTCGCTATTGAAATGAGATTCGGATATAGGATTGTTGTGTAAGATGCTCTATTTTGATAGGGAATGGAGAGAATAGGCGCGCGCCTATAGGGAGGTTTGATTCCGGCGACTTGTTTTTGTATGTTTCATTGCTCATGCTCATATTGATATATAGTATATTACCGCGACTTTGAGCGACAGGGGAAGCCTATATTCGGTTTTTTTAATACCACCTTACTTAGTGAGACCTCCCCAGTATATGAGAGCGCATTCTACGAAGAAGTCAAGCCGTATCTTCGTAGCCACCCAACTGTTTTTTTATGTAACATATCCTATAATCTAAGTTGGAAGTAATCCTACCAAACCGTGATAACCGCATTAAAATCCGTTCAGCTTTAACTGAGTCCATGGATAACAAACACACAAACAAACAGACAAAAATTCTAAAGACCGTGGTTTTGTGTTCAGTACCGTGTAAAGAGTTGTACCAAGTTGGTTTTTCAAAAATATCTTCAGTGTACTTCATTGTCTTAGTTCCATTTTTATAATAGTAGAGATAGATATAGATATAGATGAGTAGAACTTTGTACTTAGACGAGTATTTAGAGATTTGTGGTACTTTAGTGCCTCCGCCGACGTCAGACTTTTTGTAGGTTATTATTTAAGTTTTTATTTTTATTTTTGCTTAGTCGTTCTTGTGTGCCAAATAAATGTTTTTTCTTTCTTTTCTTTTTTTTAGGTTTGATAGTCGGTCCGACATTTTTACCGTCATTTGTTACCTATTTTGTGACCGACTTTTTGTAGGACGTGTGCGTTGCCATATGAAAGTCCGTATGTTAACAAAACAATACGATATTTTTTTTAAGTTGGCCCGTTAGGGCAGGCTAGTCTCTAGGACCGTACCGACATGTCTTACGTAGTTTTTATTTGATAGTTTAATATTCCATTTATTATATTTTTGTTGAGATGAGGGTCAACAGCAACAAGCCGGACCCTCTCCTAGTGCTTCAATAAAGTGGTGGAACTTTATTCAAGCTTTCCATGGACTTTTTGGGAGAACATAAAAAGCAATGTTTTTTTCTATTTTGTTTCATTTGCCTACACTCGTGCACGTTTAGGAACACATAATGGTTAATGTTGCACCGATATTACACATGATCACTCGAAATAACACTTGTTTGGAAAATAAAACAAAATCGAACTGTATCACTTTTCACTTCCGGCCAAAAAGTCCAAAACAATACGAAATACATGACAGGAAGTTTGTGATGTCAGAGAGGACAGCGTTGTTAAGACAAAATTTTACCTACTTAACCGCTAAACCACGATGGTCCTCTTTCTTTGTCTTCCACCTATCGCTCGCGTAGAAACAAATGCTCATCCAAGTTGACTAGGAACAGATTTTTTTTTCTTAGATACAGATAGTGGTTTTCTGATCTCATTGTAAGCTTTACGTAGAGCTTACAATGAGATCAGACCGTTGCCGTACGGTACCCCGGGCAGTAAATACTTAGCATTTTCACAGACTATTATTCCTTCCACATTGCCTTGTTGAAGCTCTAAGCCGTGAAAATCAGAAGGAGGAAAGTTATATCTTTTCCCTATATGGAACAGAGAAGCTTTTAAAATTATAATAAGGTCTCTGGTATGCGGGAGGCTGTCTGGGTAGATACCCTAGCTTTGCCAGTTATTCAGCCGCCAAGCAGTAGTGCGCAAGCTTACTGTGTTCCGGTTTGAAGGGCATTGTAGCCAGTGAAATTACTAGGCATTATGAGACACAAAAACTTCTCTCAGGGTTACGAGCGCAGTACAGCGCCGCGCAGGATTTTGCAAAACAAAGTTCTGGGTGGTGCTGTTATTGTTATGGGCTGGTGTATTGCTTACCATCAGGCAAACGACCAGCTCGTCTCATCATTCATGACGAGACGAGCTGGTCGTTTACTGAAGTAACATAAAAAAAAACTGTCACTTAAGCAAATAAGTTTTAGAGTACGGTTACGGTTTGAATATAAAAATCAGCAACTATTATATCTATTATATATATCAAAACCAACTAATGACCCTACATTTACAACAAAGTGTCCACTATTCCAGTTAGCCAATCAACGGCCAATTCAAATTCCACCGCCGGTTTATTCGGGACTGGCTAATCTAAATTCATTAGTGGCTACAGTGTTGTCTAAATATTTGAATAATTTGATTTCGCTTTGTCGAATAACTGGAAAGACCATGATTGGGAAGGACAAGGGTTGAACGTGGAGGTATGTGGCATTCGATGAGATTCTTGGACCGGACGTTTATGGCTTCATATTGGTCACGTACGTTAATAAAACAACCGTGAATTCTGAGATTTTAGTTACCATTTAACGTTTATTAATGAAATCCTATTCCACTTTTAGTTTTTTCACAATTTGAGAAAATAGTTTTTTAGGTATAGCATTGACGTGGAATAATCTATTTTTGACGAAATCATCCCTTTGAATCTTTTTTTCTGGTTTAATTATCAAGTTTTAGCCCAATTTTATTTTCGCGGAGTGTAAATTTGATTGTTACCGAACAAAAAAAATAAAAAATCAGTTTTATCGAAAGTGGAATACTCAAGTTTTGAAAAGAAGCTTCAAAAATAGTGTTTTTAACCGACTTCAAAAAGGAGGAGGTTCTCAATTCTATGGTATGTTTTTTTATGTTTGTTACGCGATTACTCCGCCAATTAGGAATTGATTTTGATGATTCTATTTTGTTTGGTAGGTGATACTTCACAAGTGGTCCCATATAAATTTTACCGAAATTGAATCAGCCCTTTTTGAAAAAATCAACAAAAACAAAAAATATAAGTTTTAAACGGCTACACTCCTGTTATGATTGTGTCGGAATAACTCCGACCAGGTTTCGGACAATTAGGATGTTGTTTATTGTTGATGTGTTGGTTGTTTTTATCTTGACATCGAACGCAACGCGCCAGATGAAAAAGCGTCTCCAAAATTCCTTTCATACCTCCACGTAAATCCATTTCGAATCCCAAAACTTTTCTGTACACATAACTAGTTAGGCATGTTTGTCAATACGAATAGCGGTCATTACCTGTTCACATATTAAACCTCCGATACAGGCACTCATCACTTAATGAGTAGCTTCCTAAAACATCCACACAGAACATTAAACTTTATCGCGACGGAATAACGTTTACTTTTGTTGATTGCGATTGTAATTTAGTATTAAGTCATTCCGGTCTAGAATGGAGTGTATTTCTATTTAAGCGGGTATTATGAATAGTATTGGTTTATTTTAGAATTGGAGATTACATGGGTCAAATACACTAATAAAGAGTGAATCACTCTCATAACACAGTTTTATATACAACCACAGAATACTAAGGGACAGAAGCATCACTCCGCAAAGAATTTAAACAAATAGCGACTCTTGCTATGACGCAATAAAATTCAATTCAGCTCGCGTAGCGCTGCATACCTACCAGTCATATTAACCTACAGAGCGCCTTTTTCTATCGCCTAGCTCTTATATCTCTTCTGACGCGGCATGTGTAACGACGCGCGACCCGCAGTCGGTGTCCGGTCATGTACTTGTAGCTTCGTACATACAGTGCGGAGTGCGCTAGGCCTGGTATCGGTTTATTTATTAGAATTGGAGATTACATGGGTCAAATACACATAATAAAG
The DNA here is from genome assembly GCA_951640565.1 of Petrophora chlorosata. NCBI lineage: Eukaryota > Metazoa > Arthropoda > Insecta > Lepidoptera > Geometridae > Petrophora > Petrophora chlorosata. The sequence continues at coordinate 3,172,613 of OX621207.1, forward strand.
AGTGAGATATCACTCTCATAACACAGTTTTATATACAAGTGGCTTTTTCCCGCGGCTTCGTCCGCGTGAACGACAGAGGAAGCACATATTCATATATTCACATATTTTGTACATATTCATATATTTTGTATATTTTTTTTCTAGACCATCTTAGCAAGAGCTCTCCAATACATATATGAGAAGCTTTATCTTCGTAGTCACCTGACTGATTTAGATGTAACATACCCTATAATTTAGGTTGGGACTAATGCTCCCAAATCCTGAAAACTATATTATCCGAGTCTATAGATAACAAACATATAAACAAACAGACAAACATTCTGAAAGTCATGGATTCATGTTCACTACTTTCTATACAGTCGATACCAGTTGGTTTTTGTTGTAAATGTATACTATTTTATACCTATTAAACCTCTCTTGTAAGCTAAAGAAGAAAATACTAGTTTAAATTATGTATTGATACATTCTATCTGTTTTTGACATATCTCTCAATAAAATTTTCACAACTTTAAGTCGTATATTTCCTAGAAATTACAACACGTTATCAGCACGAATTTCTTATAGGAAATACAGTTAATCTTATTACAAATAGTGTGTAAAATGTTATTATTGTGAGATTGAATTTTTTCGAAAATAAAAATCATTTTCCGAGATGTCCAGTGGTGATTCAGCAGCAATCAGATGGTCTTCATCGTCATTACCCTCACTTCTCCTATCTAATAGAGAAGGGTATCCTTCGTGGCAGTTCAAAATGAGGAACTACTTAATTCATGAAGATTTGTGGTGCACAATTGATGGGTACGATGAAGGAGATGCCACCTCTGAACAGGTAAAATCTCGAAATGATAAGAGAGCACTAGCAAAAATTTGCTTAACAGTAGATGGCTCTGCAATAACGCATATTAGGAGTGCAAAGTCTGCTCTAGAAGCCTGGAAGGCATTGCAAGATGCTTATGAAGATAAAGGCATGGGCAGAAGGTTGGCTTTAGAGAGAAAGTTATATAGGCTCTCGCTAAATGAATTTCAAAATATTGAAATGTACATTAACGCTGTTTTGAGTACTGCACAAGATTTAGCTGACATCGGCAAGGTAATTGAAGATACTTCGATTGCTGCGATCTTATTAGGAGGTCTCTCTTCGAAATATGAGCCTCTAATAATGGCATTGGAGAATAGCAATGTAGAAGTAAGTACCGAGCTAGTTAAAAGGAAGCTACTAAATGAAATGTCAAAGATTGACTCCACAGAAAGTGATGCAGCTTTTCAACTGAAAAATCGATCTGACATTGATGTTCATAAAACAAGGAAGAAGAAACCAATTGTATGCTATGAATGTAACAAGCCTGGACACAAACGGCCTGACTGCCCTCTACGCAATAAGGTAAAGAAAGGCGTTAGTTCATCAGACAGGGAGACTACTTCTTTTAGTGCTCTTGGTTCTTCGTGTTTGGAGATCAATAAGTGGGTTATTGATTCTGGGGCATCAAAACACATGACTCCTAGACGGGATTGGTTCAAGGACATCAAACCATTAGAAGGTAGCACTGTTACTGTTGCCAATGGTGAGAAGATCGACTGTGGTGGTATTGGTGACATATCTATTAACACTGTGTGTAATGTGGTAAATAGCATCAAAGATGTAGCGTATGTACCTAAACTTACTAATAATTTGATTTCTGTCAAGAAAGTCGTAGAAAAAGGTTTTGTAGTACTTTTTGATAAGAATGGTTGTAATTTTTATAGGGATAATGATTTTTCTTTTGAAGGTGAGGCGATTCTACATGGTTCGGCTAGTGGTGGACTGTACACTCTCGATTGTACAACTAATGCCCTCCAAAATGTGGCGTACGAGGTGCACTCTGACTCGTTGAGCAGGTACCTGTTATGGCACAAACGGTTAGGTCACTTATGTCGCATTGGTATGAACCAATTAAAGAATTCTCACGTAGGTATAGACTATACTGAAATAGATAAATCGAGTTGCGTTGCCTGTGTTGAAGGCAAGCAGGCGAGAAAATCTTTCAAGACGATTGCGTACAAGAAAGCTACCTCAAAGCTAGAATTGATTCACTCAGATTTATGTGGACCAATGTCTGAGACATCATTCCAAGGTAATAAGTATGTTCTTACTTTCATAGATGATTTTTCGCGGATGATCTATCCTTATTTTATTGCTTCTAAAGCACAAGTTAAGGAAAAGTTTTGTATTTTCCAAGCATTAGTGGAAAGACAAACCGGCGCTAAAATCAAGAGATTGAGAACTGACTGCGGAAAGGAATATGTCAATAAAGAGCTTGCGGATTACTTAGCTACAAGAGGAGTGACGCATGAGACTACAGTAGGGTATAGCCCTCAATCAAATGGAGTAGCAGAAAGGACCAATCGTTCCATCGTGGAAAAAGCACGGTCCATGCTAGCTCAGAGTTCGCTATCCAAAGCATACTGGGAAGATGCCTTCAAGACTGCTGTGTACTTAAAAAATAGGTCACCACATCGGGCTCTTGAGAGAAAAACACCTTTTGAAAAATGGAATGGCAATAAGGGTGATTTGACCCATTTGCGTGTGTTTGGGTGTAGAGCACTTATACAAGTTCCCGCTTGTCAACGCAAGAAACTTGATCTGAAGACTAAAGAAGTAATCTTTGTTGGATACTCAGAAGATCCAAATGGTTATTATTTCAGGGATTCTTCAAATCCAAGAAGCGTACAGAAGTCGAGAGATGTAACTTTTTTTGAAAATCATTTTTCCCAATTAAAAGGTAATGCTGTTGAATCTGTGAAAACGGAACCAGTCATTTTGATTGATGAACAGCAGCATCAGGATGAGAATGAAGTTCGTCAAGAAAATAATTCTGTATGTAGTGATGATGAAAATGATTATAATTCAGCAGAATCAGAGGATCCTGCAAGTCCTGAACGGATAGAACCAGTTGTGGATCAGCAAGTAAGTAGATATCCTACTAGGATTCGTAAACAACCGGATTTCTTTACCTCTAAGGTATTTGCTGAAGAGATTATTGAACCGAAGAATTATCTCGAGGCAGTGAATGCAAATGATGCTGATAGATGGCATTTGGCAATGACTGATGAGCTCAATTCTTTATTAAAATTAAAAACCTAGAAGCTTGTTGACCGACCCAATGGAAATAAGAAGATCATACCTTCGAAATGGATCTATAAGTTAAAGATGGATGCTGACGGAAATATTATGAAGTATAAGGCAAGACTAGTGGTTAAAGGTTTCAGACAAGTAGAAGGTGTTGACTACAATGAAACGTTTGCCCCTGTAGTTCGTCATTCTTCACTCCGTACATTGTTTGCTTTAGCTGTAGAAATGGACCTAAAAATGAGACACTTGGATGTTGATACAGCTTTTCTAAATGGAGATCTTGAAGAGGAAATTTTTATGGAACAACCTCAAGGTTTCGTAAAGAAAGGACAAGAAGCTCAAGTTTGTCTGCTGCAGAAATCCTTATACGGGCTCAAACAAGCATCACGAGCATGGAACAGGATGTTGGATAAAACACTGTTGAAATTAGGTTTTGCAAAAACTCCTTCGGAACCATGCGTTTATAAGAAACTTTTTGGTAAAGAGTTAATCTTATTGGCAGTTTATGTCGATGACATAATTGTTTTTTACCAAAATGAAAGGACATTTGACATTGTCAAACATGACCTGACAAATATTTTTTCAATAAAAGATCTGGGTGAATTAAAATATTATCTCGGATTAAATATCCATAGAAGCGACGATGGTGAAGTAAAGGTTAGTCAAAAAACATTTATTTCAAGTTTGTTGAAAAAATTTGGTATGGATATGTGCAAGACAGTTGAGACTCCATCAAGCCTGAAGAAGCTGAGTACTGGAAATGGAGAAGAAGAGTATCCATTTCAAAGTTTAATTGCATCCCTAATGTTTTTGGCAGTAAATACTCGCCCTGACATAGCATTTGTGACGAGCTATCTCAGTCAGTTCAACACAAAGTTCAATAAAGAACATTGGCTTGCAGTAAAGAGAGTGTTGCAATATTTAAGAGGTACAATAGATTATGCTCTTACTTACAGAAAGACTGGAGAGTACCTAAAGGGATACACGGACGCAGATTGGGCTAACTGTAGCATGGACCGAAAGTCGTATACTGGCTACTATTTTACGCTGGCTGGAGGTCCTGTAATGTGGCAGGCTAAAAAGCAGCAGACGACTGCTCTGTCATCTACTGAGGCGGAATATATGGCACTAACCGCTGCGGCTAAAGAGGCGTGTTATTTAAGACGATTTGTATCTGAAATAACCGGTAAGTCCGATACTGTTACTTTGTTTAACGACAGTCAGAGTGCACAAAGTTTAGTGCACAACCCTGTCCATCACGAGCGAACGAAACATATAGATACAAGATATCACTTTATACGGGAGAAGGTATCTGACGGTGTTATAGATATTAAATTCGTCAGATCAGATTTGAATTTTGCTGATATGCTAACAAAACCGTTAGGGCGTATTGCACATAAGAGATGTGTAGCTGGTTTAGATTTAGCATAGGTTTTAATAGTGTTTTTTTTTTCGGAGAGTTTTAATTGAGGGCGGATGTTGTAAATGTATACTATTTTATACCTATTAAACCTCTCTTGTAAGCTAAAGAAGAAAATACTAGTTTAAATTATGTATTGATACATTCTATCTGTTTTTGACATATCTCTCAATAAAATTTTCACAACTTTAAGTCGTATATTTCCTAGAAATTACAACAGTTTTAACCGACTTCAAAAAAAGGAGGAGGTTCTCTATTCGATAGTCATTTTTTATATTTGTTACCTCAAAACCCCGTCATTTATGAACCGACTTGGAAAATTCTTTTTGCGTTGGGTACAGTATAGCTACGAAGTAGTCCCATATAAATTTCATTGATATTTGACCTTGGACTTTGAAGATCAATTGAAATCGTTTTTTTTTTGATAAAATGTATACTTGTTAAAAATATCTTCGATGTACAGAATTGGCTTAGTTTCATTTTAGTAATAGGACAAGACATTAGTTATTTATTTGTAATTTTCGTAATTTTTTTATTTAAACGAGTAGGGTAGTGCTACCAAAGAGTACGCACTTTTAAAACTTATATTTTTAATAAAATCAACTTTAAGTTTACAGTCAACAAAATTATTTTTTAATTATCTTTGGTTCATTAGGAACATATTTTTAATTCTTAAAATAAGTAATTTTACCAAAAATATAAAAAAATATGGCCTTGTCTTATGACCAGTCCAACGCGTATCCTGCGCTATAGCTAAGAGTAGGCATTTAAAAATTGAGATATTTATTTGCAGTTATCACATGTTAAGACCCCAAATACAACATAGTCTGTGCATTCGTCATGCCACCAAGCCTCGCACCGACAACATTGAATCCAGTCTTTAACTTTAGTTCTTAGAAGTCTATGTCTGCCTTTTATATTTGCCCATGTTGATGGTTCTGTGAAAGAAACGAAGCGCAAGCAAAATAAAAAATGAATTATTACAGATTGTTTGATGAATGGCAAATGCGTGCGTGTCCAATACCAATAGAAAAAATAAAAACATTTTTTTTACAAGCTAAGAGTAAACTCGTACTCTTAGGATGCGTACTCTTACCAAAAACGTCTTTGGATCTGTAATCCCATCTATTTTCGTCTAACAACAGAATATGCCTACATAACCTCTGATCTATACAAAGTTCTATGTGCAAATATCATGAATAATCCCCATTCATAGATTGAGTATTCATATTTATATTACAATTTAAATTCAAAATTGATGATAAATAACATCAAACATGTTGAAAACTTAAACATTGCAATAAAATTGTGAAAACTTACCGCAGCGAAGCGAAGTTATGTCCGGCACCTTGTCTTGACTCAGACAACCAGTTGTAGTGTCACAGAAGTGCCATTAGAAAATAATAGTCTTTGTTTAGAAGCATTGCGTACTCATTGGTAGCTCTACTATACATAACAGAATAATCCAAATCATTGCGAAACTTAGGTAGGCAAGAGCTCGGGCACAATGTAGAGCACGTAGCTCTCCTAGCCGTTCGTAACAGATCTCTTAGGTAAAGCAACGTTAGACAGTATGGATTTTGCATTATGTGTCGACGACACATCTGTACGTTCACCTAAACCTTAACTAAACAAAAGCAATGTCAGAGGTTACCAGGGGTCACTGATAGTATTAAATAAAGTCTAGAATCCCCCTACTTCCCCCCCCCCCCTCTCTAAAGCTAAGGCAATGATCATTTACACATCCAGCGTTCACCCCATCCATATTTATAAGCTAAGGGTTGCCACAATTTGAATTTCACTCACAGCACACAATTAAAATACAAAACGAATTATAAACACGTGAATAATGTTAATACAAAGGTTTCGTTTGAATCTCATTTAATTCAGACGTTTGAATATATTTATTTAATTACTTGACATTTTAAGGCTCTATAAATTTAGAGGTGCATACTGCTCATTACACACAATAGGGGATCGGACAACTTTTCAGAGTGTTTTATATTAACTACAATGAATATATATAGCCATTAAAAGTACTATTTCAATTAAATAACGCTCTAAAAGTACCTAAAACTATGTTTAAATATTATGTTTCAAATATTGCCGCGCAAAAGGTCACTTGTGTCAAAACTTTTGACGTCATATGAAGGTAGAAAACGACAAACTCTTCGAAATAAAACTTGCAAAGAGATTTAAATACGTTTTGTGAAGTTTGGGGACGATATTGTAGTAATGGAACGAAAAAATTAGCAAAAATACATTTTATAAAAAGCAAAAACGTAAAATAAACACAAGCTTGACTCACGGCATTTGCCTACAAATGACGTCATGCGCTGTGTTCGTTGTTTCGTTTGAGATGAAGAACAGATTAAAAATGTCAGAATTATTAGATTTTATTTATTAATTTAAAAATATAAATCATTTATATTTCACAAAAAAAGAGTTAAAGAAAGAAAGTTCATATGTTAGTGTGTTTGTTGCCTCTTCAAGCCGCAACGGCTGCATATTCGGAATGGAGACAGCTTATACCCTGGATTAACACATAGGCTACTTTTAATCCCGGGAAACCGCGGGTGAGACCGCGGGGCACAGCTAGTATTATATAAAATTAGAAATATAATACAATAATAAATAATAATTTCCTCACTTATAAACTTAATAAAGTATATATATTTATTTATATATTTTATAATATATATTTTTTACTTTATTATGATATGTACTTTTTTTGGTACCTGTTTACCTACATTATACTTATATTTATTTATATATTATTAACCGACTTCAAAAAAGGAGAAGGCTCTCTATTCGATTGTATTTTTTTTTATGTTGTTACCTCAGAACTCCGTAATTTATGTACCGATTTGGAAAATTCTTTTTGCGTTGGGTTCAGTTTATTAGTCCCATATAAATTTCATCGATATTTGACCTTGGACTTCGAATATACATTTAATTTGGTTTTTGTTTTTTTTTTTCTAAAAAATAATTATTATACCTATTATTATGATTTATGTAGTCTTTGTTTAATATTATTATTTTATACTGTTTAATTGTTTATACACAACGCCACCTTCCCTCACAGTTTCTTTGAGTCCTCTCCATCCAAAGGTTGTCTGGAAGAGATCGCTATAAGCGATAAGACCGCCCATTGTAACACTTTAGCTTTAAGTATTGTTTTGTAATGATTTCATGTTGTTGTGTGCCAAGAAATCGTTATCTAATCTAATCTAATAATGGTTGACAATATTTATAATTAAAATGAAAACAAGAAACATATTTTTGTCTATTTATAACGCTTAGGTACTTAGCTTCAGGCATAAACACATTGATACAAATGCTCTTTCAGGTCCGCTACTGAATCGTCGGAGTTCCTGCGCGCCTTAGTACCGCACCCAGTGAGCCGCTCGCACGATTGCTCGTTGTGGCGGCGAGCATTCGTCAGGCTGAGATCGAGTTCGTAACCCAGCGAGACTGCGGCTCGCGACAGATCTTTGATGCACGTTTCTACGTCAGCTCTGGAAAAAACAAGAATTAACAACAACAAAGTAGGTATAGTGAGTAGAAATTACGACAAAATATTCAGGCACGTTTTAATTGTAAAATCGTAGCGTATGCCTTAGAATATAAAAAAATAACTCCGTCTGTATTATACAGAAACAATTAAAAACTAAAATAACGATTCACTTAATATTAGTGTCACAGTGAGCGGTGTTATCGCTCAAAGCGAACTCTTCCAGACAACCTAGAAGTGGAGGAATATAGACAAAAATTAAAAAATGGTGTCATTGAAATAATTTTGTACGTAGGTAGGTACATTGTAAATGTATCTATCTCATATTATAAAAAAAAAACTACTCAAACACTAAATAAGTAGTCATTTCATCTGAAAACCTGTCAGCCTCTGTGGTGTAGTGATTGGGCAGGTTTGCTCAAATCTCATACACCACTAAGGTTGCGGGTTCCATTTCCGCGACGAGAAACACGTTTGTGCACAGAAAAAAGCGCAAGCATTTGTTTCGTGTCTGGGTGTTGTGGGACCACGGTCCTCATAGTTTCTGGTTCCCTCGATACAGGAAATGCAAGTTAGGGGCCAGGATCTATGTATGTGATCGTTGGGTGAGTTTTTTGTTTATTTATCTGAAAAGGTGTGCATCCACCAACATTATAAGCTATTACGCGTCCGGCAAGAGTAACATCAGCTCAACAAAAATGAAATCTATGCGAAGGAGGCTTCAACATACTTTGCCATAGACCGCGCGTTCTTCCCAAACCCAAACGCCATCGCGACATCCTCTAAGGTCGACTGCATGTGGTTTCTCGTGATGGTGATCATCTCCTCCGCATAGTTGCCCATCTTGGCGATAGAAGACCTGGCCTCCTCAGTGCAGGCGTAGATGAGAGCAACGTGCTTGCTGGCGAGGGTAAGGGCCGCGCGACGCTCTTCGCTGCACATTTCTGTTATATACAAAAGCATATAAGTTTATAATGTTTTTTTTATAGAACTGAGTGATGATACGAGCAAGTCGTTCGCCTGATGGTAAGCGCCACCCCTGCCCATAACAATTGCAACGCTACTCAGAACTTTGAATGCCATAAAAAGCACTGCATAGCACTGCATTGCGCTCATCACCCGAGACATCAGATATTAAATCTCATATGCCTAGTAATTTCGTAAGTTACTTCGTTAGCTACAATGCCCTTCAAACTGGAACACAGCAATGCATGCGCACTACTGTTTGGCGGCAGAATAACTGGCGAAGCTGTGGTACTTACCCAGCGGCCCCCGGCGTCTGGATAGGTACCACAGCTTTGCCAGTTATTCTGCCAAGCAGTAGTACGCAAGCATTACCTACTGTGTTCTGGTTTGAAGGGCATTGCAGCCAGCAAAATTACTGGGCATATGAGACTTGATATCTGATGTCTCGGGGTGCAGCGCAGCGCTACGCAGTACTTTTAAGGTATTAAAAGTTCTGGGTGGCACCTCGATTGATAGGGGCAGGCGTGGCGATTACCATCAGGCGAACGACATGCTCGTCTCAGCACTCGTCGTATAAAAATATCGTATTGACATGTTTGAAGATCACCTGGCACATTCAACTTATCAGCCAATTCAGTCAGCTCTGCGTAAATCTTCTGCTTCTTCTGCACAGCGCTGTTGATCTCATCCTTGATCCTCCGCAGGATCTTACCGGTCAGCTGCTGGTACGAGTTCTGGATGTTCCGGTGGTAGGTGTCCAAGAATGGAGCTAGCACTGTGTCCATGTAGCGGGATATTTCGCTGGGAAATGAAAATGGGTCGTGGTAGTCTGCTGAAGTTTCGTAAGTATAGTAACAGGCATAAAAGTGGTAGGTTTCTCGTATGCGAGAGGCCGTCTGGGTGGGTACCACTGCTTTGCCAGTTATTCAGCCGCCAAGCAGTAGTTCGCAAGCATTACTGTGTTCCGGTTTGAAGGGCATTGCAGCCAGCGAAATTACTGGGCATTACGAGACTCAACAGCTACTTGTCTCAGGGTGACGAGCGCAGTGCAGCGCTGCGCAGGATTTTGCAAAACAAAGTTCTGGATGGTGCTGTTATTGTTACGGGTTGGCGTATTGCTTACCATCAAGTAAACGACCAGCTCGTCTCGTCATCCAGTTACATACCACGGCGCTGCACTACGCTCGACAACAGAATAGAGAGAAAGCTCTTAAGTCTAATAATGCCCAGTTATTTCGATTTAAGTAGTGTAATATATTCAACCGCCAAGTAGAAGTATGCAAATACTTCTACGTAGTGGTTGAGTATCTGGCAAAGGTGAGGTCCTTCCTTAAGCTATTAAGCTTACTAGCCCATTACCTATTAGCTAGTTCCAGCTGCGGCCCCCTCAGCTGCCGCCGCGTCGTGTTCCCCAGCCGATGCTTCAGCAGCTCCAGGTGGTTCTCCAGCTCTACTGGCTGATGCTGCCAGGGCGGTATCTCGAAACAGATCCCTCCATCTTGACGGAGATCGTTGCTTCGCGACTGGTGCGAATAATTTACTATTTAATAAACTAAATACTGATAGAAGCTGAAGTGGCAGTAAGCTTTTCATATTTGATTTAGAAACGATTACGTAGGAGTTGTTCTATAATAGAGACTACACTCGAGAGCAATGAATCCGGGTCACTTAAAGAATGTTAAAAATCTCGGAAACTAAAAATGATAGGTTAATGCAATAAATTGTATTTAATAGACAATGTAATACTCCTTAAATGAAAGTAAAAAAAATATGAGTCACCATACATTTTATTAACACAAAATTACATAAAGAAAAAAACTGCTGATCTCTCCTTAAAACAAAAATAGGAAACATGAAATTGTTGAACTTTATTACGATTTTCTTGAATTTTAATACTTCGTATTGCCTCCTCGTGCTTCCATTACTGCGTTTACGCGGTTTGGCATGCTGTACACCAAGTTCCTTATACGATTTTGGGGAATATTCTCCCATTCCTCTGTGAGAGCAATTTTGAGCTCACGAAGCGTGATTGGGGGAGGGTTTCGTTGTTTTACGCATCTGCCTAGCTCGTCCCAAGCATGCTCGATCGGGTTGATATCCGGGCTGCGCGCTGGCCACTCCATACGAGTAATGTTCATCTCTTGAAGGTAGTCATTCACAATCCTACCTGTATGAGGTCGGGCATTGTCATGCATAAATATAGCATACTCACCTAAATTGACCATAAATGGACCAACGTGATCATTGAGGATTTCTTCCACATATCTTACGCTAGTTAAAGAGCCGTTTTCTATGATCACCAGCTCTGTGCGACTTTTAGAAGAAATTCCGGCCCACACAAGTACAGACCCACCACCGTAGGCTACTTTTTCTTCGATGCATGCTTGCTTGAATCTTTCCCCTGGTCTTCGATACACTCTGTGTCTTCCATCGTGCTTGTAGAGCATAAATTTTGATTCGTCGGAGAACATAACTTTTGACCAATCTTCAATACTCCAATTTACGTGGCTCTGGGCATATCTTAGTCTCGAAATACGATGCCCACGCTCCAGTTTAGGGCCGTTTGCAGGTCTAAAGGGTTTTAAGTTAGATTCAGCAAGCCGACGTCTTACTGTCCATGCACTTGGGTTACTTCCTCCGAGGCGTCGAAACTGATTGGTGAGTTCAGTTCCTGTGAGAAAGCGATTTCGAAGCATGGTGTTCACCAAGTATCGGTCTTCTCGTGCTGTGGTACACCTGGTTCTGCCCGTTCCTGGTCTGCGTAGGTTAGAACCAGTTTCTTCGTAACGTCGGAGAACTCTTTGTACTGTTGACAGCGACACACCGACAGTCCTGGCTGTATCGCGCTGACTCCGGCCGGTTTCCAGCATTGTAAGTATTCTGGTGCATTCTTCAGGCGTAAGCAACATAATTTCAGCTTGAATAATGAATATAGAGCACTATCAACATGGTTTATGTACCCACATAAATGACAGATTACAAACAAAAGCAAAACCAAATGCTGTAATTTCGTAGTTCCATCTTCGAAAGTGGCCCTTTTTCAAATTTGATTTTTTTATGATATAACTTTACAATAACTAAGAAGTTTTAATACCTTCATTTAAGGAGTATTACATTGTCTATTAAATACAATTTATTGCATTAACCTAGCATTTTTAGTTTCCGAGATTTTTAGGATTCTTTAAGTGACCCGGATTCATTGCTCTCGAGTGTAGATACGAGACACGTAGTGTAGGACGTCCTGCGACAGTGGCTGCTGACTGAAGAAGGAGAGTCGAAGATTGGGCTCAGTGGCGTGCTTTGTGAGAGCCCCTGCCCAGCAGTGGACTGATATAAGCTGATGATGACGAAAAATTATGCTTATAGTGCAGTCACGAGAAGAGTTCCGATGTTAAATAAACTTTTTGTTTGTGCCTTACGAGAATATGGCGTTTGCAAATATAACTAATGTCTTTAACTTTGTCTGGAAGAGATCGCTGCTTATCGATAAGACAGGCTATTGTGCTCATTTGTATATGCAATAAAGTGTTGTTTAATTTTATTGAATTGTATTGTATTGTATCATATCGTATTGTATTTTAACATATCGGATCTCACTGCTTATTCAAGTCCTCTCCCCATCTTCACGAATCTCGTTTGGTTAATATCCTGATTCAATACACCTGACATCATAGTCTATGTGACCATGCTACTTTAAAAAAATTTCATATTACCTATCGTGTATTTAAATAACTTACTCTGCAGTTGACAGCGGGCTCAGTAGCTGCAATAATCCCGTAACACGCAAAGACGAAACACAATTTGACTATCATTTTTACTCAGAACAGTTTACTTTCCACTATTATCAATTCACATTTTTCAATACTTAAAACTTCAGATTGCTTTTGTTTTTTACCTAAGAAGAGCAAGCAAGTTGACTTGGAAAACTACTTGACTGATATCAATTGAAAGAATGGTAACGGTACCCCTGATTGCCCTTGAAGCATACGTAACGGAACCTTGAGTGACACCAGATGCAATAAGTCAAGTGTATTTCACTTCGTGTTAATTAATAATGATATTCCTTTCTGTAGCAAATAAACACTCATATACAAAATTAAAAAAAAACAATATTTATAAAAAAAAAAACTCAAATAAAAAAAACAATATTCCGTATCACTTCGTCTTATCTTGGACAATAAAATCGATATTTGAGTATCAAACCTCTGAACAATTACTAGCTTCAATGAAACATGAAAACGCTGTTTCTGCGAATCAATAACCGCAGCGGTTTATTCCGCTAATTAATTGCGTTCGTCGAATTACGTTACGTATTTGATATTCGAATTCGTGTTTTGAATTTGGGTTTGGAATACGTTAAATTAATTCGGATTAATAATCTTTATGGCCTAGTGTTTAGACGCTACCATTGTTCCCACTGATAGGGGCCTTCTCTCAGAGAGAGAGAAACTAAGATAGAAACAGAGTGAAAGAGAGAGAGCATGAGGCATAATCCACCGTGCTAATACGTTGGCGGACGACGCATGATCTCCGATTAAATTTAAGAGAGAGGTTTAAATGATATGAGACCGGCTTCTCTCGATGTTATCTACCTTTCCCGCTTGAACCTCGAAACATCAGGGGATGAAGTGTTGAAGTACATCAAGGAAACGCTTCATGGACGGATTCAGGGACAGATAGCAATGTGACTGTCGAGGCTGGAGTCGACTAGGACCACTGGATTCAAGTCCTACAGGCTCCAAGTTCCAGCGGTGCGGTGGAACTGTTCCTGAATTCTGACTTCTGGCCTGTAGGGGTAGTATACCGGAGATACAGGGAAGGAGCGAACATTTTGAACCCTGTGAAGTAGTGTGTGTTTTATCTAATGTTATATTTTTGTATGTACGTTTGTCTGTAAGGTATATATTCTATGGGCCTCCGTTAATTTTACTTTGTTGTACTTTAATATTGCCTGAAATAAAGAGTTTAATAATAATAAAGGCCAGGGGCGGCTTTGTGGCGAGTCGACGGTGCGTGGCGACACTGAGCCTTACCCCGAGATTCTCTCTGGGGCTAAATGATCAACGTTGCCCCTCTCGTCACCAATGTACGGCGGCCCCTAAAGGGGGCCCGTTTAGTGGGTGGCGAGTCACCTCCTGCCTAATTTTTTTTTATGTGGCGGAACTGGTGCCGTTTCAGGTGCCGAGGTCTCATATCATAGACCGGTTCTCACCCATTAAAAATTCACCTCAACAGCCCAATCATAAGTCATTTCCATATCTCCAATAATAGTCCTCGCACTTATCGGGGGCTGTCTTTGATTGCATCTTCTTAATGATGCACTTAAAGACTTTCCCCGATAAGTGTTGCCCATTACATATCTAAATTAAATGCTCTAAAAGGCCTCTACGTGTTGGACTCATGTCCCCGCGGAAGCCTTCCAAAGGACCGGGTGTATAACCCGTGAGAAAGAGCGACATAATAATAATAATAATAAATAACCCACTTGATAAATGGAGGAGGTTCTCAATTCGGTTCAGTTTGTTACGCGATGACTCCGTCATTTATAAACTTAATTGGAAAATTCTTTTTATTTTGAATTCTTTATTTATTTTTGCGTTGGGTTAGCTACGGTAGTCTCATATAAATTTCATCTATATTTGACCTTTGACTTCGAAGATACATCAGAATTAAAGTCTCTTGTTTTGTTGTTAAAGAATTATTTATTTCTATATGCTCTTCATAGATGTAATAGTGGAAGCGCCATCCAGAACTTTGCTTCTGTCGTTACACTGCACTGACTTCTCACGGCTATCATGTATGAAATCGCTCGCAAGGACATCTTTCAAACCATTATACATAGTATATGTATGCATAATACAAACATAGTACGAGTATATAATAGTGTATAGTACTGTTTGACGTGGTACTTCCAAGCAATCACATTAATACGCTCGATAAGTTTTTGCAGATGTAATTTTCATCTCTAAACAGTGACAGATTAACATGATTATGTGGATTAAAAAAAATCTAAAATCCAAGTTTTTATGCGCCTTAAAAATAATAACGGTATTACATGCTAATAAATGGATTAAGAATGCATTGTCATCGAGTTATGAGCTACCCTGAAAGTTTCGTTCGGCCAGGTGGCTAATCGGGAAGTGCTCGAAATTTGAGTTGCAAGATTCCACCCGGAACGATAGACAGACATACAAACAAAAAAGTGACTTAACAAAACGTAGTAAATAAAAATAACTGAATTGATTTAAGATTGGAGTAAAAAGAAAGATAAAGGGTAATTAACTAATGACTTTTAAATGACTTACCAAACTTCATAATAATTTATAAGTAATCTTGTAAAATTGATTTCCTTCTTAGCTATAATTAAATAAGTTTAAAACAAATTGGATTAGCCTCCCCTAAAGTGGCGCGCCCAAATTTCTCAATATCAAAACAACCCCTGTAATAAATCGGGCATCCCCTAATAAATAACGAACTAAATGTAATGGTTCTATACCCGGGCGGAAGTGCGTGACTAAATAACAATTGGGGTAGGAAATACCACCCCCAGGTACAAATTACGCAGATCTGATATACCTTTAGATTTAGGAGGGTTTCAGTGAATAGAGATTTTTAATCAAGTGCTGATGGATTAAACTCCTTTGTATATAGTTCTGTGTAAAGGGATCCTTGGTGTTGAGTCGTGGGGTTTCAAGATCAAGCTATAAATTATATAGACATATGGGTACGTGACTATACTTGTATACATAATTGATATAAAACGGCTAAGACTCACTGTAAACGTCGAAAATTACTCCGACCAGGTTTCGAACATTTTAGAAGTCCTTCTTCTGGGAGTTATGAGATCAAGCCGCGGCGTAGGTCGCGAGCGCTCGCACGTAACTGGCGGCGCGTGCGCGGCTCTGCAGACGCGGCGGGCGGCGTTGGTGGAGTTCGCGCCCGCTCGGCGATGTTCGTAAGCTCGGTGGTGGGTGAATCATCACTGTCGCTACTAATGTCTGCTGCATTAGGGTCTAAGCACACTGCACTAATTGCATCCATTTCGCACTCGAGTAAAATCCTGGTGTTGATCATGTTGAGAACCGGTTTCCTCGATGGTGAAATGCTCCAGCCCTATTAAAAGTAGCATGCCGTCCTATTTCGATGGCCTCACGTACCTTCCTAGGGACGAAGAACTTCTCCCTGGCAAGAACGGAAACCTTATCGAAACGGATGTAATGTCGGGAGTCCGAGATGTGAGCATACTGCGCTACCGCTGACCAAATGCCCGAAACCTAGTCGGAGTAATTTTCGACGTTTATAGTGAGTCTTAGCCTTTTTATATCAATTATGAATAATAACACTCACGAAACTTTTCAAAATCGAATATACTTGTATGGTTATATATGTACGTTTATAATATAACTAGCGACCCGCCCCAGCTTCGCACGGTTATTATACATATAAACCTTCCTCTTCAATAACTCTACCAATAAAAAAAACCGCATCAAAATCCGTTGCGTAGTTTTAAATATTTAAGCATACATAGGGATATAGAGACAGAGAAAGCGACTTTGTTTTATACTATGTAGTGATGTGTAATAATGTGTACCTAGTATATGTAATAATAATAATAATTAATGCTTTATTGTACACCAAACAAGAAATAAACAAGGTACACAAAATTTTCTTAAAAGCTATAGTACAACGGGCGGACTTATCGCTAAAAGCGATCTCTTCCAGTCAACCTTTGGATGGAAAGAACTAAAGGAGTGAGAGAGGTCGGCGGTGTAAATAAAAAGTAAAAAAGGACGACTAAGTGACACATAAAATATATATACATAAATAATATATAAATATATATATATATTAATATATAGATATAGACACATATATACTACATACAATAAAGGAAATTACTAATAATTTAATTATCAGCAGCACTCTGGGAAAGGTAGTAACGAGAGTAACTCTCGTTCCAGCGTTCGGCGAGTCTGGCCGAGCTGGTCGTTCGCCTTATGGTAAACATAACGCCTGTCCAGAACAGTAACAGCACCACCTAAAACTTTGTCTTGCATAATCCAGCGCGGCGCTGCAATGTGCTCGTCACCCTGAGACAATTAGCTGTTAAGTCTCGTAATGCCCAGTAATTGACCTTCAAACCGGAACACAGTAATGCTTACGCACTACTGCTTGGTGGCGGTATAACTGGCAGTGGTAACTACCCAGACGGCCTCCTCGCATACGAGAAACCTACCAACAGTGAATATATATAATATATTGTATTATATAAAAAGTATGTTCAAAATGTAATTCCTTAAGTGCGATAGTGTTACAATTTTAATGTACAATTTTCTGATTAATAAATTCTCTATAAATTATTGCATGCTGCAGGCTGAACATAGCGACCTATTATTTAACATGTACCCTGTATTCACAATAAATGATATTTGATTTGAAAACTATTTTCATACAGCTATTTTATATATTATAAATTGTCTAAACACCGAGAAAACTGTCTGAAACTGAAAATAGTCCACGTTTGCTCCCCAGCTATCTTTCCACATCTTTACCACAATTTTTCACTTCCGCGCCTCTCCCAGTATGATATTCTATACTCCCAGTACTTTTGGCGGCGCTTAGAGGCGGGAGCTCTTATTTTGACGAAAACTCAGTTTATTCATTCATACATTTGACTGTAAAATCTCGCACTGCAAGTTTATGAATACCCAGAGTGAGGTCTGATATGCAGCCGTGCTATTCACATATCATGGTGTCTTTGCAGGGACGTATTAAGGGCGACATACGCAAAGAACTTGCGTAAAATCAAAATCAAAAATCTTTATTCAGTTTAGGCATCACAGACGCATTTATGAACGTCAAATTATTACCCACCCAAGTGATGACCACGGCGAACATTGCTTAATCTACGAACGTGAAAGGATAGCTCAGGTTCTAATAAAATTAATGCTGCTCACCCATTCAGCCATGGATAGATTTATTTATAAAATATTATTTTAAACTATTTAAAGTCTTACGAACGGAACTATACCTACATTATAATGTTTTGTGTAAAACGAAGTCCTGTCCATAATGATGTCTTGTGTAAAAAAAAATCTGTCAAAGTGGCCCTCTGTTTATTTGCTTAGTACTACAGGAGTACGGGATGGATTTTGATGAGGTATCCGCCATCATTTAGAGAATTTCTAGAGAAGGATTCGTACCCGTGCGAAGTGTAATTTTACTAAAAAACCAGGTTACCACCGGTAGGAACTAAACAGTCAAGCAACCTAGTTTTGTTAAGGATGATGTTTGGTGAACCGTCAAGGAGACGGCTTGGAGCAGTCGCTCAACTGCCGTCTTCTTTTAGATCTATGCGCTCCATCGTAGTAGCTATAACACAGGGTATCCTAGTACGGCTACTAACGACACTATATATGTACACTTAGAAGTGTTGTATCGTATCGTATACATATTTTTGAGAGCGAGTGTGGCTCAGCGGTAACTCATGCGCCTTTCGATCAGACGCACCTGGGTTCGAATCCCGACTCGGCCCTGCACCAATGACTTATAGTTAAGTGCAGATTTTGAACTTGCTCTAAAACGGTGAAGGAAAACATCGTGATGAAACCCGCTGACTCGCTTTGGAGTGGTAGGCTCTGGCCGTGGTTGTAATACCACCCACCGAACAAAGCCATGCCGTCAAGCGACCTAGTCGTGTTTCGGGATGATGTTCGGTGAACCATCGGGGAGAAGGGTCTGAGCAGCCGCTCAACTGCCGTCTCTCTCTAGATCTATGTGCTCCATCTTAGGCCACATCATCGCTTCACATCAGGCGAGATAGTGGCCAAACATAGATCAATTAAGCGTAAAATAAAAAAAAATAAAAAAAAATATTTTACACTATTTGTTTGTTAATGTGTTAGATAAGAAATTAACTTAGAAGAAAAAACATACATGTATTATTTTTGGTAAATGATTGATTGGCCGCTTAACATCAGACGACTTACTTAAACATTAGCGATTAAAAAAGATACTTTCATTACTATTTTTTTTTTTCAATTTATTATCATTACTAGGCCTATTTTTTACTGTATTATTATTATTTCTTGCATAAAAAATGTGTTATTTTCACGCTGACAATCAACGGAAAGGTTCCCGGCTCTTTATTTAACTTTTTAAGTGAACCTCTACCAACAACTCTGAATAGGGGCTCATTTATGACCCGTAAACTCGGTCAATGGGACATAAAGTTCAGTGGATTCTTTGTTATGAAAAGATAAATAAAACGATTTGTACGTATCGGTAATATATTCAACAAAAGCTAAACGTGTACTTATGTTACCTTCCTAAAAAAGATTTTATTTAATAAGGGACAAAAGCAAGTGAAAGCAAGTGTGGCTCAGCGGGAGTTTGTGCGATTTTCGTCCCGGCGCACCCCGTTGGCCCCGTACCACTGACTTTCTTAAGTTATGCGGATTTAGCACTCTCTCTAAAACCGGTGAAGGATAACATCGTGAAGAAATCGGCATGTCTAAGAATTAATCACAAAAATTCAAGGACATATGACATTTACTAACCCGCACTGGGCCAGCGTGGTGGGTTATGGCCCATACTCTCCCTATGAGGGAAGGCCCGTGTCTCAGCAGTGGGAACATGATGGGCTGATGATGATGTAAAGCAAGTGTCACTGAGTGGTAATTTGCTAGACGCACTTAACTTCAACTTCGCCTCATCATCAGCCTGTATTCGTCCACTGCTGGACATAGGCCTCTCACAATGAACGCCACTGAGCCCTAATGCATGCTTAGAAAATATCAATTCACTCGAGACAAAGACACCCAGATTATATATTTGGGAAATAAAGACGCTGGTAAGGTGTTCCATTCCTTCTGTATAAAAGTCGAAGCGAAACGCTTTGCTCGAACAGGAGGAATGTCAACTGTGTACGGATCCCGAGTTTCAAATCTAAAATCACTCGGTCCATCCCTGCGCGGCAGTACATCATTCGACACAAGTGCCGTACCTATATACGAAGCATGCATATACCTTAGGACTACGTCCCAGATTGTTGCGCACCTGTGTCCTTGATATTATTATTTTAGTTCAAGGAAATTAATGATAATAAATTAATCAAATCAGATCAAAGGTTATTTATCACAAATATAAATAATAATATTGTTAACGCGCATCATCATTGCGTGCATACATGTGTGCGTACACGCACACTACGCAGAGTCGCCGAGCAAGTCCCCGCCCTCCGCGCAGCGCCTGCCGTGCCGCGCCCGCGGCTCCACGAGCCAGCCGCCGCCGCACCGCCTCGTCCATTCGGTCTGCGATCACAACGCTAGACATACGTGTAGCTATAATTAATATTATTTTCACCATTTGTAAAACCAGAATTACAATCTATTGTACGAAACTACAGCCGCACTCTTCATTTCGCCGTCCCTTTATAAGAATCTGCAACATAAGTCTTCGAGCCGGATTATTCGTGAGTTCGTTCCAATTTCAAATTGCGCAGTCATTTTTATATACATACCTTGTTCCATTTTCAAATTTAATTTAAAGTGTAATCATAATTAACTTATCCAGTCCCAGAATAATAATTTCCTACGTTTCAATTTTATTTCTATTTCATTTCATCCATATTCCCAGTAAATAAAATACCTAGCAAATACCTAACCATTTTTCATACTCCTAAATTCAGAGTTCTTAGTATATCAAGCTTCTAATTGTATTCTTTTCCACTAATCATTAAAAATCTAATATTTACATAAACTTTTACGTTGTTATTTTTTTACGTTCCAGAACATTCCACGCAGCGAGCGGCGCCGGCGCGCGGCCACCGCCTGCGCACGTACCTACCGGTCGATATTGCCGAGTCACGCAGACTCAGCTGTTTCGCACGCTTTCGCTGCATCCATACCTACGCGTCTTGCACTTCGCACCTATTTATTCACCACGTATCCAAAATTTACGTATCGTTTCACTTCTTTCGCTTTGATTTCACTGTTTTTTTATTCTTTCACAACTAATTTGTGTTTCTTTTCTTCACTATTAGCTGGTCAATTTGCACTATTTCTTACTCATCCCATTAAAATATTCTGCTTAATTTCATTAAAACTTCACAATGGAGACGCTTAAATCACTCAAGAAAACCAGAGCGTCCCATAAAGCGAAGCTTACCATTTTTAAAGCCTATCTTGAGCCACTTTTGCCTTGCAAGGAATTAAATGGCTTGCAAAGTCACGAGTTGAGTACTAGACTAAACAAAATTCAAGAAATGTACGACGATTTCGATTCAAATCAGACTCAGATAGAAAATTTAACGGAAATTCCAGATGACGAGTTCGTCGAGCGGCAGAGCCTCGAAGGCAGCTACTTCAGCGCAGTCGCCTCTGCGCAGGAGCTGCTCAGTAGGAATGCGGCCGCGGGGGCTGCCTCTGCGGCGCAGGACTTCGCTTCAGTGTCAGGTTCGAATGTTGTAGCACAGACAGGTATGCCAAACTTAAAGTTACCTACCATACACTTACCTACTTTTACTGGACGCTATCAGGACTGGTTAGAATTTCACGACACATACACATCACTTATTCACTCGAACCCATCCATACCAAATATACACAAGTTTCACTACTTACGCGCAGCTCTAAAAGATAGTGCCGCCTTGATTATTCAATCAATAGATTTTTCATCAGAAAATTACAATGTTGCTTGGGATTTATTGTGCGATCGTTTCAATAATAGTCGTATCTTAGTAAACAATCATGTCCAGGCTTTGTTCAATATTGAAGCAATTCCTAAGGAATCTTCCAAGGCCTTACGTAACATCATAGACGTTGTGAATAAAAACCTCAGGTCTTTGAAAACGCTAAACGTGCCCACTGAACACTGGGACGTTTTAATAATACACATGGTTTCGAGCAAGTTGGACCCAGCCACCATCCGTGATTGGGAGCAGCAGCGCAATACAACCAAGGATATTCCTACTTTAAATAATTTCAATGCCTTTCTTAAAAATCGAGCCGACTTGCTGGAAACCATGGAAGAAGCGCACCGTATACCACTACGCAGACACAGCGATATAACACATGTTCGTCCAAAAATTTTCATTGCCAACCAATCAACTCAAAGACAGGTGCAGTTCTCATGCCCTGTGTGCAAGCTTAATCATTCCATATATCATTGCGGCAAATTTAAAGCACTGCCTATAGAAAGGCGCATTGAAAGGGTTAAGCAATTAAATCTCTGTACAAATTGTCTGCGTGGAGGACACGATGACAAGCGCTGTAAATACGGTTCTTGCAAACTATGTTCAGGGCGACACAATAGTCTGCTGCATATAGATCCAAAATCTAATACGGTTTCCAAACCATTTTCACAAAGCGAGTGTGTAGTACTACCTGCGATGCAAGGACAAGAGCGGACCGAATCGCATTCACAAACTCATAAATCAGAAAGTAATAGTATCACATTAGCAAACACGCATCATGATCAGGTATTACTATCCACTGCTATAGTTAATATTGCCGACAGTAAAGGCCATTTGCATAAAATTCGTGCACTGCTAGATAACGGCAGCACGTCAAGTTTCATTACCGATGCATTGCAAAATCAATTAGAAATTCCATTTTATTCTACTTCAATTGCCGTCCAAGGGTTAAATAATCAATGTTCTAGAATCACTAAGCGATGTGACGTCAATATTTTTTCACTCACAGATAGTGACTTTACAGCAAAGGTCAATTGTTTTGTTGTACCTCAAATTACGCAATCAATACCTACAAATAAAATCAATAAAAACCTATTAAACATTCCTCCTCACATCCACCTCGCGGACCCAACATTCAACACTCCGTCAGAGGTGCAGATGTTGTTAGGCGCTGACTTATTTTGGCAGGTCTTGTCAAGTAATCGCATTGCCCTAGGAAAAAACAAGCCAACCCTAGTTGAAACAACATTAGGGTGGATTGTGTCAGGAACTGTAGGAGTCCTACATCCCAGGCACAAACACAATCATAATACAGTCCACTGCAATCTCATTAAAGACACTGAGCTCGAAGCTAAACTTGATAAGTTCTTCGAATTAGAGTCAGTAGGCATGACTCAACAAACTCTACCAAAGGTTGAGAGTGAGTGCGAAGCCATTTTCACAAAAACTACTGTTCGTGAACCAGACGGTAGGTTCAAGGTAACCATTCCATTAAAAGAATCACCAGATTCTTTAGGAAATTCAAGGGAACTTGCACTTGTTAGATTTCAAGCACTAGAACGTAAATTCAAACGTAATCCAGTATTCAAGCAAAAATACATTGATTTCATGACTGAATACTTGACCTTAGGTCACATGTCAGAAAACACTGACACAACAAGTGCTCATATTTCATATTTTTTACCACATCATGGTGTCATGCGTGAAGAAAGCCTGACAACAAAACTGAGAACAGTTTTTGATGGCTCAGCAGTCAGCTCAGGCACAGGCAAATCACTCAATCAAATACAGCACGTAGGCCCTACTATACAAGATGACTTAGTCAGCATATTAATTCGTTTCCGTCAGCACAAGTTTGTAGTTACCGCAGACATAGAAAAAATGTACAGGCAAATTTTAATCAACGAAAATCAGCGTGACTTACAACAAATCTTTTGGAGATCAGACTTAAGTCAAGAAATAAAACAATATAAATTAAATACCGTCACATACGGGACAGCTTCTGCCAGTTTTTTGTCATTCAGATGTTTGATAGAAGTTGGTCGTCATTGCTCAGACAAACGTGTAAGTCAAGCTATTTTATCTGATTTTTATGCTGACGATCTAGTAAGCGGTCATGACGACGACATGTCACTCATAGAAACTTGCAAGGGCGTCATACGTGAATTAAAGGGAGCTCAATTTCATTTACGCAAATGGCACTCAAACCATCCATCCATCCTCACTCAAATTGTTGATGAAAATAGCAATGATGATCTGGTGAACCTAAGTAAACATGAATATACAAAAACATTAGGCTTACAATGGGCATGTAAAAGAGACACTTTGCTATTTTCATTATCACAAACAGATCTTGAACCACAAATCAACAAACGCACAATATTATCTACAATCGCACGTATTTTTGATCCGCACGGCCTGGTCAATCCGTGCATGCTTCAGGCTAAAATCATACTTCAGAACCTATGGGCTAAAAACATTTCATGGGATGACCAATTATCTCCTGATATTCAAACTCAGTGGGCCAACTTCATTCAATACCTACCTGAGTTGAATAGTATTGAAATACCACGCAGAGTTCTAAATGAGAACTATGTCTCAGTTGAGCTACACACATTTAGCGATGCTTCAATCAAGGCATTTTCAGCATGTGCATACCTAAGATCAGTAAGCGAATCTGGTCACGTAACTGTTCATTTAATATTAGCAAAAAGTAAGGTGGCTCCACTCAAACAAAAATTAACTATGCCAAGATTAGAACTGTGTGGAGCTCTTCTAGCTACTCAGCTAGCCAAGAAGGTAACAAAATCATTGCGCCTTAAAATTGATGCACAATACTTTTGGTGCGATTCAACCATAGTGTTGGGTTGGATCAAGACACAAAGTAAACAAAGGCTTAAACAGTTTGTTTACAATAGAGTCACTGAAATAACTAATAACTCGGAGCCTTCTTCATGGAACTATGTTCCCACTGGTTTAAATCCCGCCGACATAGGTTCTAGGGGTATGAACGCCATGCAACTGAAAAAATCAGTTCTGTGGTGGGGAGGTCCACACTTCCTACACCACACAGCAATACAAATGCCTACACAGCCTCAAAATATGCATATAGAAAACTTACCTGAGGTCAAGTTCCAATGTCATCTTTCAGCAACTGAAACTCACGAATTTGATTTTACAAACAGATATTCAAATTTCAGCAAATTGCAGCGCATCACCGCCTATTTAAAACGATTTGCCTTCAATTGTAAAAATCCAAATGACGAACTTACAGGTCCTTTGATGACGTCAGAGCTTGACTCCGCAATAAATACACTTTGCAAAATTGTACAAAGAGATATGTTTTGTAAACAATATTCACTTTTACAGAACAATCGTTCACTCACTTCCAAGGACAAACTTTTGAGTTTAAATCCCTTTATTGATGACTCAATAATGAGAGTCGGAGGGAGACTATCGAACTCGAACTATAACTACAACACAAAACATCCTATCCTACTACATGCATCTCACCACATAACTCAACTTCTGGTAGAATACTATCACAAAATTCTTTTACACGCGGGACCACAGCTGTTATTAGCAACTTTGCGGCACAAGTTTTGGATTATTAATGGTCGTAATCTTGCACGAAAAACAACGCGTAATTGTTTAAAATGCTGTAGATTTTCAGGTATTACATATCAACCTATAATGGGTAACCTGCCTAAACAAAGACTACATGCAGATTATCCATTTTCAAACACAGCTGTGGACTACGCTGGTCCAGTGCTCATAGCTGACAGAAAAGGTAGAGGTTGTAGATTAAAGAAGTCATACCTATGTGTATTTGTTTGCTTGGCAGTCCGTGCGATACACATCGAACTTGTGACTGACTTGTCCTCACACGGTTTTCTCTCGGCCTTAAATAGGTTCATTGCCCGCAGAGGCAAGCCCACGGCAATATTTTCAGATAATGGCACCAATTTTAGAGGAAGCTGTACTGAAATTTCAAAATTCATAAAACAAAATTCAAAAAATATTATTTCATGCTCAGCGGAGAAGGAGATAGACTTCAAATTTTGTCCAGCTTATAGTCCTCATTTCAACGGCCTAGCCGAAAGTTCAGTGAAATCTATAAAGCATCATTTAAAAAGAGTCTTAGGACTGGCTCATCTTGATTATGAGGAAATGAATACAGTTTTGATAGAGATAGAGGCTATACTAAACTCTAGACCTCTCACTCCTCTCTCATCCGATCCCTCAGATCTAGTCCCTCTGACCCCTGCGCATTTTTTAATTGGTCGTACTTTAACGATGTGTCCTGCCCCCCAGGTGCAAAATACCGGCATCAGCTCAATGAGCCGATATATGAGAACGCAAGCATTAAAAGCTCATTTTTGGAACCGCTATTATAAAGAATATATTTCAGAGCTACAGATGAGAAATAAATGGCGCCAGAACAAGGGGCAGCCCACACCAGGAGATATGGTCCTGATCAAAGATGACCGCCTTCCTCCCAATCGATGGCTGCTGGGTCGAGTCGCTGCAGTCTTCGGTGGCACAGATGGAGTCAATCGTGTGGCAGACATCCACACCTCATCAGGGACCATGAGAAGAGCCTTCAACAGGCTCTGTCCCCTACCAACATTGGAACAGCATGTTCCAAGGAGGGCAGCATGTTAACGCGCATCATCATTGCGTGCATACATGTGTGCGTACACGCACACTACGCAGAGTCGCCGAGCAAGTCCCCGCCCTCCGCGCAGCGCCTGCCGTGCCGCGCCCGCGGCTCCACGAGCCAGCCGCCGCCGCACCGCCTCGTCCATTCGGTCTGCGATCACAACGCTAGACATACGTGTAGCTATAATTAATATTATTTTCACCATTTGTAAAACCAGAATTACAATCTATTGTACGAAACTACAGCCGCACTCTTCATTTCGCCGTCCCTTTATAAGAATCTGCAACAAATATAAAGAAATCCTAGCTCTAAAATTCGATTATTGTTAATCTTATTGCTAAGAATAAAAAATAGTACCAATTTATGTTTTCGAAATCTACTTACCTATAGATAGTAGACAGATAATTTATTTTTTAATTAACTTATTTTTAAAAGATATTGCATAAAAAAATGTCATAATAAAAAAATATAATATATGCAATATCTTTTTTATTAATATGATTATGTAATTAATTTTTAATTCATTCAATTAATTGTACGTATCCGACATATAACATTGTTATTATTAATAATCTATGCTTCTCGATAGTACCTACCTGCCAACCTATTCATTGCGTCAGCCATTTTGTTTTTCTGAGAAGTCAAAATGGCGACCGTTTCTATAGAAACCTCTTTAAATCTATCTCTACAAAGACTACTTCACGCGGTATAAAAACGTATTTATAGATAGATAGCATGTGCAAGTACTATCAGCAACATAAGTATACAATAAAAAACAATACAAAATGCTTTATTGTACTCCAAACAAAAATAATCAGTATGTACATGAAAACAACTTACAAACTCTTGATCTCTTGTTAAATAACGGAGTGAGAGAGGTCGGCGGTGTAAATAATCATAAATTGTGTTCTTATCCTAAATTCAAATACAAATGCATAAATAATATCATATTTATACATAAGTATATATTATACATTTTAGAAACTACCATGTCATACTCACTATAAATTGACTTGCTTGTTTCAAATACCTTGTCATTAATTAATATGCTTAGTGGGACATGGTTCTAAAATATGTACCTACTTATTACTGGCGCTTACTACACGAGTAACATGCAGCTACCGGAGCAGATTGCATCGTATCTGAGCTCCAATTAAACTGGGATTATTATATCAGCAGCGGAAATTCATTTTGATGACGTCACGATCGAATTTGAGTACAAGCTTTTAATGGAAGTGAACGATAACAGTGTTTGTACTAAAAACTTGTTTTTGCCATTATGATGTTAAAAGTCCTGGGTGGCGCTGTAAGGTCAAGCATGGCGCTTGACAACAGGCGAACGACGTGCTCGTCTCATTGCTCATTTACATAACAAAATCTATTATGAAAAATCATTACTGTGAGGCTGCAAAATTCATACTCCAACGTCTCGGATTATAAGCTGATCGAGTTTCCGTTGAGCCACACCAGCTCTACGAACGAAGTATATATATTTTATTTTTGTACAACAAAATACCCAAACGTACCATACCAGTACCTTAAACTGTTAAACACGTAGTTGCCACGTTCCTCGCGGTGCTGCCAGTTAAAAAAATAATTAACTGAATAATTAATTCAGGTAACGTCGCTTCGCAAGCTAAAGATAGCTCTTGGGCAGTTAGCGTTTAAAAAATACATTTAAAAATACATTATGAACGGTACTTAGCGGAGCAAATGTTTCTGTGTAAATAACGGAGATGGCGGGCTAAAAATCTTATATATAAAATTCTCGTGTCACAACGTTAGTTACCTTACTCCTCCGAAACGGCTTTACTGATTTTTACCAAATTTTATATGCATATTCAGTAGGTCTGAGAATCGGCTACTATCTATTTTTCATACCTCTAAGTGATAAGGGTTATTCACCCTTAAATTTTTTTTTTAATTTATATGGCAAAGCAACGTTTGCTGGGTCAGCTAGTTTTATTCTAAAAATTACTTGATTTGCAACATCTCACATACATAAATTTGGATTAGGAATCTCCATAACTAATCCATTGGCGCTTCGGGGACATATGGGTAGGGGGGCTGTTCCCATCACGGCTCCACAAACGAACACTTCACTAATAGGTACACCGGGGATGTCTTCATTAAATTTGTCTTTCACGGAAATCGAACCCACCTACATGTTGTGAGCTGATCTGATTAACC
Organism: Petrophora chlorosata; assembly: GCA_951640565.1. Lineage (NCBI taxonomy): Eukaryota > Metazoa > Arthropoda > Insecta > Lepidoptera > Geometridae > Petrophora > Petrophora chlorosata. The sequence continues at coordinate 3,201,169 of OX621207.1, forward strand.
ACCACACCACAGAGGCATTCGTAAATATGTCTCAAGTTTGGAAAAGTAAGATGAAAGAGCATTTAGTAAAAATATGTCATTGACATAAGTTATAAGTTCAGTTAAAGCCATATTTTCCATTTATAAAGTCGCCTAAAATAAAAACTAGTCTTTCTAAAATATAGAAGTTCTAAACGTTTATAAGTCAACAATGCAGTAGACACTATCTTAATATGAAAACAGTTTATATTTAACAAATATTCCATGACATAACTTTTCTAAATTTATTTAACTGCTTTTCGCGCGTATTGTTTTGGTGGCGAGACATAGCGATTAGCGGATTTTGTTCATAGGTTTTTTTTTTCTAAGGCTTTACTCCTCCCTGCAATCGGTAGCGATTTACCCTACCACCACTCTCACTAAGTCGCCACCGATTGCAGAGTAGGTATTTAATTTACTGCACTTGCCTGCGATTTGCCTACATACACTGCAATTAGGAAAGGGATCTAGGACGCTTCCTACCACTGCATCGCTATCAGAGAGGTGTAGGTACCTATAAGGGCTTTTAATAATATTTCTGCAGCCAGTGTCAAATTAATAAAAGTTCCAGCAATTAAAATACTTAAAATCGGTTTTCCTTTGATAGACTTTTAAGCCGGGTCGAATCACGAAACGAAAAAATTGTCACAACTTTGTAATATGAAGTGCGTTGTACCATTGTGCATCATGATCATTAAATTAGTGAATGTATTTACAAATCTGATGCAAACTGGGCAAAGTTGAGTTCAATCGTTGAATCAAAGTTTCATCTCATTGAGCTGACTCGCATGCTACTCCACTACGTCGCGAACGTTTAACAAAATAAAATAATAAATCAAAAATATTTTTGCGACCGAGCATTACATTTTGTGAGGTCTTTGTCCGCTTACATATGTCTCACCGCGCCAGTACCCTTCATCTCACCCAATAACAATCTGAGAAATTTCGAAAATCTAAAAGTTTAAAATAAGAAAACGGCGGCGCGCTCTGAACGTACATAAAATTAAATATCCGGAAAGAATCAAGGCGTTATCTGTAATAGAATCTCTGGATTTATCGGGTTTGCGGCTGCGGAATTGTACTGGCTTTGGAATGAAATATAGGCTGAGCAGCGGCTTGCTCGTTGCCGCTTTATTTTTTTTAAAGACACGCTGTATTGGCGCGCTTTCCAAGTCAGTGTGGCCAGTGTACGGAGTTGACATCTTATGAATTGTAGATTGTAAAGGTGAAAGTAATATTATTTTAGCAATAATACAGCAGCCTAAATAATATTCGGTTTCGATGTAGATTGCTTGTTGTGAGTAAGAAAGGTTTATCATACGTTGATTGCCATTCCGACTGAAAATCAGTACTAAGCTATTTATTACCTTGAATCAGAACATTTTTCTGACATCGCGCAATGTTTCATTGTACTATGTTTATATTATTTATTTATTGTGTGTTACATAATGTTATTATACATTGTTTTTTTCTGTTATACTATAATAGTATAGAATTATTTTTTATGTGTATTATAGTTTAAAGTAATTTTGCGTGTGTGTCTCGAATAAATGTCTTTTCTTTCTTTCTTATCTTCTTTCCATATTTTCCTTGAATGGGGGTTGGCAGAAGCAGTTTACCAAACCCAAGTTTTAAAGATTTTCTAATATTTTTAATTTTATATTATTTAAAAAGGTAACAAATCAATCTGATACTAGATTTTTTCGTCGTCATTTTGTGACCGATTTTTTGCAGGACGTGTGCTTTGCAATATGAAACTCCGTTTCATTTTCACCGACAAAAAAATCCGTGACCGGTGGTGACCGATTGTCTGAAGTGGGCGGACCTAAACGGCAATAATGCGAGCTATGCTTACAATTGCTAAAACTTTTTAAAATTCAAAAGAATCCCGTAATATGCACATGGCAACACCACTACGAGATTCCTTCGGCGGCTGTTTTTTGCGTTCGGTTCGAATGTACGTGATTGATTTCCTTTTGTGGTAGCGATGTGGATTGCTTGTTGCGAGAAGGGACTGGTTTATTATTCGTTGATTGCAACATGTGACTTGTGAAGGGAGTTTTAATATGTCTAATAAACTTTTAGAAATGAAAAATAATCAGTGATGGTAACATTGGCATTTTTTATGCTCGTTATATTTCAACTGTACTATCTAAGCTTTGGTCATGAATCTTAATGTTTCTAAAACACCGTTCATAACAATCGTTCGCCTGATGGTAAACGCTACGCCTGGGAATAATTATTAAAGTGTCATCCAGAACTTTGAATATCATAAAAAGTACTGCATATTCCAGCAATACCCATTACCTAATGCCCAATAATGGTATGTCCAGTAGGTTGTCCAATTCAATAATGGAACTGAATTAGGGGCAGACGTATTTCCACCAGGTTTCCACCATTTCCATTCCCTGGTCGGTACCAGGTATCAGGTAAACGACCTACTGGTCTCCTCACTCATTAGAATAAACACAAACAATACTTTTGTTCAGAAATATATTCAAGACAAGCTTTTAACAAATTCGTAATTGGAACCGCGAGCAGATTAAAATGAGCCCAAACACTAGTAGTTTACGATGATCCGTCTAGGAGTTACATTACCCAACTTCCATCTCCATCAACAGATCAGCTGGCTGTCCCCATAATATTGTATTGTCATCGGACTTTGACAAGTACGCAAAGTTTCTGTTTCAACTTGCAAGATTTGACCCAAACAAATAAATAATAATAAGCATTGCAAGTTCAATAAAAGCTTGTAAAAGTACAGTAGGAACAAATTTCTTAAGAGTATTTGGAATACTTTTGACCTCGAGGTTATATTTTACCGAAGGTTTCTGAAATCCTGATGACTTTTCAAACATGCTTACCGTCTCGAAGAATTTTTAATAATAACTCTGTCAACCGAAAATGATCTGTAAAGTTTCACAGTGAAAGTTATATTACATCTCCGAGCCAGCTGGTTGTTAAACTTTATGTGTGACTTGCTTTGTATTTAAATATCAACTGCACAGGAACCATTGTCCCGGTATTCCATAGTAGTCGTAAATAGACGGCTGGGAAAGAATTGTGGAAGGTGCAGCATTGTAGCACGCCTCGAGACGGCGTGGAGTCTTGAATACTGGATTTGGACTTATAAAATTTAAAATAAGTTACTATATATTACTATGTAGAGCTATAATGGAGAGCGAGTGTGGCTCAGTGGGAGCACGTGCAACTTTCGATCCGATGCACCCGAGTTCAAATCCGGCTGGCCCCGCACCACTGACTTTCTTAAGTTATGTGCGGATTTAACACTTGCTCTAAAACGGTGAAGGAAAACACCGAGAGGAACGTTCAAAAATTTGTCACAAAAATTCAAGGACATGTGACATCCATCAACCCGCATTCGGCCAGCGTGGTGGATTATGGCCCATACTCTACTCTTCCCTCGTATGTAATGGGCTGATAATGATGATGATATATTACTATAGAGAGGTACTGTATTTTTTTATGAGCAGGTGTGGCATATTTATAGACACGGCCCAACCGTATGCTGTTAAAAAAGTCTACAATCTGCTACACGAGTTATGAGCCTCAAATATCGTAGCAGCTATATATAATTATAGATTATTCAAGCAAGCATTATCTACTGTAATCCGATTTTAAGTGAAATTAGCACTAAGACTTATAATATCTGATGTCTCAGGGCGATGAGAGCAATGCAATTTCAGGGTGCGCACTGCAATTGTTTTAGGTAAACCTGGGAGCTCACCATCACGCGAACAACTAGCTCGCCTAAGATTAGTTCTATTTATTGTAAAATTGACATTAGATTATTTAATTTCATTATTAATATTTGCACGCCTGCTTGCAGGTTGAATACCGAGATTTTTAATTTTAAGACATCTGAAAATTGTATATTATGTGTATTCTAGTAAATAAACTTTATTACTAATTATGATTATGATAATGATTATAATTGTTCAGTGGCATTAAAAATGTGGATTTAACTATGTCTCTAAAAATGGTGAAGGAAAACATCGTAGGAAACCGGCGTGTCAAACAAGAAATATTCAAGGACATGTGACATCCACCAACCCGCACTAGGCCAGCGTGGTCGAGACGAACTCTTTTTGTGAGAAAAAGTCCGTGTCCCAGCAATGGGAACGTAATGGCTGATGATGATAAAAAAATATGAAATCCATTGCTTGCCTATCCAGTGACCTGCGCTCCCCAGACACTCGTGTCAGCGCACGGGCTACAGTCGGTCGTGCGATCCGCTAATGTAGCTAAATGGGTGAATTCACTCGAGAACAGTGCGGTGGAGTGCATTGCTGAGTTACATTTATTTGTTTCCTATTTTTCATATCACGAGAATATTACATTTGTAAATCGACAAACAGGCAGATGAAACGGCGCAAAGTTCTCGACGCAACCACGACTTTTCTAAAATGTATTTTACTAGAACACTAGTAAAACCAAATTACGTTCTATGTTATATTAACTATGTAATAATATATCTATGTGATATACGAGTAATTTATTAGTTTTTATCTAATATTTATTAATTTATGTCGAAAGCCAGTATGGCTCAGTGGGAGCACGTGCGACTTTCGATTCGACGCAACCGAGTTCGACTCCCGCCGGCCTCGCACCACTGACTTTCTTAAGTTAAGTTATGTGCGGTTATAGCACTCGCTCTAAAAACAGTGAAGGAAAACATCATTAGGAAATCGGCATGTCCAAGAATTAATCACAAAAATTCAAGGACATGTGACACCCATATTATATCGATTTACCACCGTCCTTCCAAGCATCGTTAGTTTAGTCCTTTCTGTTGTCTGAAAGATCACTTTGAGCGTTAAGACCGCCTATTGTGCTAATTATTAGGTACTATTAATCCCGTATTTTTAAAGGTTTTTAACACCTATCTATTGCGAAACTAAGACCCAATTGGGCACGCAACTGCATTGACCAAGCACGTGGCTCACCCACGTGGCCTGACACCTCTCACGTCACGGCATAAAAAACTTATTGGCCATTACATTCCTCTCCTACAAAACGCCGGCTCGGCTGTTTGTACGACAAATTCACGTAAAGCCCCCATGTTTTGATCACCCACAATAAATTACCTACAGCCATACTTGTGAAATAAATAAATATCACTCACTTTGAATCGGGCAATAAATTCAATAGACGGAAAGAAAGGGCAAAAGGCAATTTTCCCGAAACGTTATCACATAAATTGCCTTCGTCGTATGGAAAAATCTTGTTGAAAGACATTCCCGATAGAATAGGAATTATTATTTTCCCTTTGCTTAGAAATGTTCTGGTTTTTGTTCAGATGGATTGGTCATGGTGGACGGATTTGTGAGAATCGGATTATTTCCATCGTATTATTTGTGTACAATCGGGAAATGTTTAGTTGCGAAGAATTTTGTAACGGGAAATAATAAAAGATAAAGCCCGGGTTTATAAAGATGTAGAGCTATCAAAAAATACAAACAAAGAGACTTCTATATATTTTGTCACGAAATTATTATAAACTTAATTGAATACCAAACATACAGGAAAAACAATAGTCGACAAAGTCAATAAACAGTGGGTACAATGGGCGGCCTTATGGCTATGCGCAGTTTCTTACAGGCAACCAAATAAAAATATTGATACTTAAATTATTTTTTCTTTACTATGATGACATTTTGAAACTCGTAGTTATCAAAACGAAGCCGGGCATCTATGTGAAAAAGCCCGTATCCCAGCAGAGTCAATACATTTTTCTGATTCTGATTCTGAGTGAGACCGTGGGGTAAAGATGTGAGAAAAAGTAGTGGTCAAATACTTTACTTATTTCTTTAAACAAAATTCATACGTAGTACGGTGCAAGTTTCTTGTCGTTTGCATACCATTATCATCATCATCATCAACATCATCAGCCCATTACTTTCCCGATGCTGGGATTAGGCTGTTCCAGTTATGTTTCCTTCACCATTTTTAGAGCGAGTGTTAGACATAACTTATAAAATTCAGTGGTGCGGGTCCAACGGTATTCGAACTCGGGTTCGTCGGATCGAAAGTCACACGGGTCCCCACTGAGCCACATTCGCTCATTTGCATACCATAATGGCATGCAATTGTTAAGCTAACTTTGCCGTCGTTTAGACGGTGCAAGTCAATTATCTACATACCATTATGATATGCATGCAACCTTCAACAAAATTGCATCCGTCTAAGTGGAACACTGCATCCAAAACCAAACATGTCTGTAAAGAAAAATATCAAAAAATACCTTCATCTCTAGCACAGTTTCTCGCATTAAACATCGTCGTAGGTGAATGTGATTAACAGCGACTCGTTCGTGACTAAACTGATATTGTGCCAATCGGACGGTTTCAGCTCGTTAGCGGGGACGGGATGAGGACGGGGGGTGGGGTAACCTTGGATTGAGGACCAAACTCGCATTACCAGGAGTGGGGTAACCTTGAGGCGCCACGTCTTTTTTTAACCCGACTAAAAATGTTCATCTTCAGGTAAATATAATAAAAAGAAAAATGAAGCAAGAAATTTAATTTTTCATATATTATGACTTGGTATTTCCTTTCTATATTGGCTCTATTTATATCCCAAAAACGACCAGAAAATTTCTGTTACAGACAGCAAGAAGTAACCTTTTTGAGAGACGCGATCAACCGAGCGAGACCTTGGCAAAAGCTCCTGTCTCCTACCCTTATGGCACGGCAATAAGGTTTAAATTGGTAGAGGATTTTAGCACGTATATTAATTATTTCAAAGGCCCACTCCTATTAAGGTAACGAGTCATTCTGTCCCCAATTAATTTAACGGCGTCTTTTTAAAATTGTTGATGAGGAATTTTTGGAAGCCATCCAGGTGAAGTTGTTATTTTTAAGTGATCGGTGGCTAATTAATAAATATTTTAATTTTGTAACTGAAGCTGATTCCAGCCTTTGGAAATAAGCGAAATATTTGAAAATATTGGTTAGTGTGAGGTGGCGCAGGATAGAGACGGCTGGAGAGACTTGGGGGAGACCTTTGCCCAGCTGTGGGACAGCATAGGTTAATAATATATATATATATTGGAAAACATTTATATTTTCTTTTACGATGCGTTTATATAATTAATTAATCTTAGAGAACTTCCCGCCCTTGGCTTTGCCCGTGGTTTATAGTGGACATCTGATGATATCCAGTTCTCGTTGTAGATAATGAAACAGGTGTAAACCAATGTTTATGCGCGTATAGTATGCTTTTTTCGTTCATAAAGGTAACTCAGTTATATTAAAACCGGCTACTGAAAATGTAATATAACCCTACTATTACCCTATTACTAAGACTCCGCTGTCCGTCTGTCGGTCTGTCTGTCCGTCTGTCACCAGGCTGTATCTCAAGAACCGTGATAGTTAGACAGTTAAAATTTTCACATATGATGTATTTCTGTTGCTGCTATAATAACAAATACTAAAAACAGAATAAAAAATATTTAAGTGTGGCTCCCATACAACAGACATGATTTTTTTGCCGTTTTGTGCCGAACCCTTCGTGTGCGAGTCCGTCTCGCACTTAGCCGGGTTCTTTAATTGCCCGTGGATTTTTAAAAACGAGTATAAGTATCTATCTTTTTACTATAGACATTTAGAGTAACGAAACAGGTCAGTGACCTTTAAAGTCAATGAACAACACGTGCCAACAGATACCTACCATTAAAAAACCTATCACTCTATCCATTAAAAAACCGCATCAAAATCCGTTGCGTAGTTTTAAAGATTTAAGCATACATAGGGATATAGGGACAGAGAAAGCAACTTTGTTTTATACTATGTAGTGAAGCAAGGGATTCAAACTTTAAATTATTTTTACAGCATTAAAAGAGGTAAATAAATATTGAAACAAGGGATTTGAATTAAGTATACTTATTAATATTATTAAAGAGCGAGTGTGGCTCAGTGGGAGCACGTGCGACTTTCGATACAACGCACCTGAGGTCGAATCCTATTGGCCCCGTACCACTGACTTTCTTAAGTTATGTGCGGATTAAACACTCGTCTAAAAAAACGGTGAAGGACAACATCGTGAGGAAAACGGTGTGTCCAAGAATTTATCACAAAAATTCAAGGACATGTTACATCCACCAACCCGCACTGGGCCAGCGTGGTGGGTTATGGCCCTTACTCTTTATATGAGGGAAGGCCCGAGTCCCAGCAACGGGAACGTAATGGACTGATGATGATTATACTTATTAATACATACTCTGTTTAGATCCTAGTTCAGGTAGTGGAAAATGAAAAGATTAGTTTCTTCTTTTTGATGATGCTTTAATGCAGCTCCTCGTATGACAGTAGAAGTGAGAGAGAATTTATTTTTTACACAGGTGGTAGTTAGAAAAAAAGCCATTATAGCAATAACACCAATACTTCACTCCTAGCAATGATTAAAAACTATGACAGCGACGCGTGTTTAAAATGGGAGATTGGTAGCAGGCGCTAATTTATCCGAACTCCTTGCCGTCTTCTCTGTTTCCTGATAACTATAATGTGGATGTCTTCAAGGTAAGAGTGAATAGGTATTTTCTAAATCTACGTGCTCCATCTTCGGCCACATCGTCGCTTAACATCGGGCGAGATGGTGGTCAAACGTAGATTTATCATAAGTAAAAAAAAATACATTTTCATCGTCCACTCGTCTTTTACTATTAAACCTTTTTTCATAGTAGGACACGGTATGGCGACATGAAACCCAGCAGTGGACAAAAGAGTCATTCGAAATCGAATACTACATAGTACCCAAAAGTTCTTACACGAAATAATTCCCGAACTATAGAACCGAAGTTCAAACTTACTAATGAACAAACCCGCCAAGAATCAGTCGATGGTAAAATAATGAAACTTCGAGACGAACACAATATTTTAATGTTCTGAAGAAAACTTTCATTTCGTTTTTTTTCTCGAGTAATGAAGAAAAGTTTTGGCAAACAAGAAAACTCTCAGATTAATGGCTTGTAAATAAGATTTCAGAAGTCGGGCATAGTCCGGTAAATACATTTACCAGACTAAAGCCGTTTAGTTCTACAGCAGGCCAAATATTCGTTTGTCGATTCTTTTTCTATCGTGTCCAACCCTGGGCCCCAATTCACTATGACAACTTTGCGAAATCACGTCGATTCCTTGCTTCGAAATCACGTCGATTCCTTCATTAATAAACGACATCTCTATGACGCATTCATATATTCATATACATGACGCGTCATAGAGAATACAAATTTCGCAGATGTCTTTATTAACGAAGGAATCGACGTTTCCTTGCAGCAAGGAATCGCCAAGTTGTCATAGTGAATTAGGGCCCTGGTGTCGGAGTTTTTAGACTGCCCGAAGGCCTCCGACATAGCCTAACGATTGTTATTCTCAGACAACCACCGGGACCGGCGGCTTGCCGTGCCCTCCGAAGCACGGCAGCGCTCAGATGTAAAGACCACACAAACGGTCACCCATCTAAGCTATGACCGCCGCGAACTTTTCTTAACATAGCAGATTTGTATCTATCGACGTCATCAGAAAAACATGGCATTTCGCTGGGTATTCCGAAATATTTAATTTCGAAAGGAATAGAACTGAAACAGCTTCATATTTTCTCTAACTATAGATTTTTTTATTAAATCTAGACATTTTTTTTCTTAGTACTAATAAGATTTGAGATTAAGCTTGAAGATAAAGACGGAATTACAAAGGAAAGTAGATGACAGAATAACATTTTAGTGAATATTTTCTGTATGTATATAACTTTACAGATGGATTTTTTCTCAATTAGAATTCTTTAACAAACCTACCTACGTTTACAAATAAGTTGTATGGTATTATATACGTCGCTCTTTCCATTTTCCAAAACAATTTTATATTTTTAGGGCAAACGCAGCGCACTTTTTCTAATCTTCTCCTTTTTGTTGTGTGAATCAATTGACCAGTCTGAAATATCGTGAAATTAGTCAGTGAGCATCATGGAAGCTCTCACCAAAGATAATGTACCTAACACTTATTTATTTATCCTTTTTTGTTACTGATACTATGACTATGGGACATCTCACTCGCACTTCTTGTTTGACATTCTGTTAATTTTAATTTATACCTTATTATTTTTATTCATTTTAAAAGAGTTGAAAAAAGAGACATTCCCGCAGTGTTTCATGGTGCTATCTTCTCTAGCGGGCGTATTTCCGAAGCACTGGTAGATTCCGGACTTCAATTTAAGTATAGGAAAGAAATATGTTAACATGCTCATTCTCCTTTTTTCAAAGTCATGTTAACATAAGTTACAATTTTTAACATATTTTTAATTTGATATGTATCTTGTGTTTATGACTTGTAAAAGTGCATTTTTGTGCCTATTTATTGACACTTCGGTTAGCTCTCAGTGCGTCGAGTATTTTGGGCGTAATGTTCCAAAATTTATCCATAAACGCCGCTTGGGAAGGATGTGCTTTCTTTTTTCTATGCCCAACTTTATTAAATCCACAAAAACTATTTTATTCGTTGTTGTAACGATCTCTCCCTCCAAAAATTAGCATCGCAGTGTCCAATCAATACGAACTGCTCTAGACTCTGCGTTCAAATGTAGCACAGCCTGTTTAGATCTTAACCCAGTTTCCACTTAGCGCTTTTAAACAAAAATACGACTACTTTAAGCCGCTTTAAACAGCGCATCTTAATTACTACTCCTGCGAATTATTCACTCCTTAAACAGCAGTTAGTTCTCGCTTCGAGGATAATTAATTAGTAAATGCATGTTTCCTCTTTGTTACGTCGTTTGGCAGAGTGCAATTGTTGTCTTAATTACTGAGCTGAGTGTTTTGTTTAAGATTTGTGAGACCTTTGTAGGTTCACTGTAATCTGTAACCGCTTTTAAGGTTTACACTTGAAATGTGTGCGTTAACCCTTACAGTGGATGGGTGACCGTTTGTGTGGTATTTACATCTGAAGGCTAATTCTGCTAAATAACTGTATTCAAATTCCAGTTCCGATCTCCATAAATGTCACAAATCGTATTCTGCAAACTTGACAAATGACGTTGATCGAAGTTTAAACGGTATTCCGCTAACACAAATGACCAATATAAATTGAAAAATTGGTATTCTCGGATGTCAGTTTGACGTAAAGGAGATGTTTCAAAGAAATTACACAGAGAACATACTAAGATCATATCGAGTCTAGACTGTAATTATTACGAGCAGAATGCCAATTTTTCTTCGATTCTCAAATTAGTTTCGATTTCGTCAACTGTCATTCAACGTTATTCAAGTTAAGCGGAATTAGCCTTCTGAGCGTTACCGTGCTTTAGGCATGTTAAGCCTTCGGTCCCGGTTGTAGTCTTAGGACAACAGTCGTTAGGCAATGCCTTCGGGCAGTCTAAAAACTCCGATACGAAGGTTGGCCGCACGAGATAAGAAGACTGTAGTGTTGAACAGCACATACACGCGTTAAATGCAAAGTATATAATATTATATTTGATTCCATTAGATGGTCCGTGCAATGTCAATATAAGGGCACAAATAGCTCCGACTTCATTAACTTGCTCCAACGCAATTCAGTGTTATTAGGAATGCTGACTGACATTTTATTTAAATTGAAGTTTTATTTAATTATAAATACATTAGTTTGTATGTAGGTGTGATTGTGTGTTTGTTACCTCTTTACGCCACAACATCTAAACGGTTTGGATGGATTACATGGGATGCTTTTATCCCAGAAAAAGATAATTTCCGCGGGAGCTACTAACCGAATTCTGCGCGGGTGACACCGCGCGGCGCAGCTAGTTCTTGATTATCTTTGTTATCGTTTGTCATGTGTTTAATTTAGAAATTTAATATTTATGTGTAGTGCCTGAAATTATTTTTTTTTCTGTGCTGGAGACTATCCCACTAACGGCAGGTGGTCAGGAGTAGATGTGGTCGAGATCATCACGATGCTCACCAGTGAACCAGCGACTGGAGAAAGCGAGATTGTATTTACGTATTACAAGACGAAGCTACAAATAACCAGACTGAATTAAAAACTGCAACTTGCATCGTGCAAGATGCTTTAATTTAAATGTAAAGTCTAACGTCCAGACGGTCCTCCTTCGTCTCTAATTAAAGACATTGAGGATGTCTAAGTTTTAGCTTAAGAATTAACTGCATACGTTTATACCCGCAAGGCATATTCAAATGTTTCAGAGAAACGTGGTCTTGTTTTGAAAAAGGGTTGCTGAAGAAATCTACGCTTGTGAATATATAAATTTACATTTAAACAGACATTTGATAGAAAAGAGGTTATCTAAGAGCATCACAGACAAAGAGTGTCAAAGAGACGTTTCTTATTGTCTATAAGAAGATAAATAAATAAAAGAGGCGGACGGCTCGTCGCCAAATTCAGAAGTGAAGCATTCAAAGTATGCTGGTCCGCTCGTTCGTACACAAGCCTCACGCACACATTTACATAATGCTATGCCAATTGGCCGTCACATTAGCACTCTGTTCACTCAAACAAAACTACGCCACCCACCATTGCTATGCTTCATTTGTTGCTTAGCGAGATTCCATCCGCATTTTTTTATTCGTTTAAGCAGGCCTACCGCACTTCGCACTGTAGTTACGAAGCTACAACTACATAGCCGGACACCGACGGCGGGTCGCGCGTCGTTACACGTGCCGCGTCAGAAGAGATAAGAGCTATGCGATAGAAAGAGAGGCGCTCTGTAGGTAATATGACTGGTAGGTATGCAGCGCTACGCGAGCTAAATTGAATTTTATTACGTCATGGCAAGAGTCGCTATTTGTTTAAATTTCTTTGCGGAGTGATGCTTCTGTTCCTTAGTATTCTGTGGTTTAAGTACCAAATTAGAATTTCGTAAATATCTTAGATATCCAATACCCTCAACAAAATGCTAGTCACGACTGCTAGAAAATATTTACTACATAAAAAATAAGCCTTTCGACAAACTATTTGCTATCCAGCTGGCCGATTCAGAACCTCACGATACCTCGTTGTCGACCGATTCGGTTTGATATCGTACGTTCCAAAATATGGCACATGAAGGAAATTCCGTAAATGCAACATGTAATCGATACCGATATTGCAACCATAGCTGTATCGAATTCTCGAGGCGGAATAGCTCGAAAAGGACCTACAACACGAAATCAATGTCGAATGTCGAATCGATTCGGTATTCGTTATCAGGAAGAATCAAATATCATAACAATCCGAAATACTTGGTGCTAGAATAAAATAGAACAGAACTGATTGATTTGCATAAAATGTCTGTTATTAAAAATGCTTCAAGATCTCAGGGCCTCAATTCTCTTAACTATTGCCAAATTACCATCCTACTGAGATACTTCTACGATTTGAATGTCACTGATGAAATTGGTATTCTATCAAATCAAGTTTACGTAACGCAATAGTAACTCTATCGTGTTGCAGTTGTACGATGATCAAAATTATTTCAGGTGTTACCATAGCAACGCTATCGAAACACAATAGTTTGCAGAATACAAAATTCAGTCAAAATAGCTCGACAGCATGTTGGTAGCACGCCATCGGCCCGATAAATAGTGAGCAGACTAGGAAATCTATCAATGAACTGTCAACATTATCAATTTCCAAACAATTGACTAACGATAACGTAATTCGATAGATAATAGAATCAGGGCGTTGTACTTTTATCGGAAAATAATGGCCACACTTGGTTTATTTCTACATCAACTTTTAGCTAGTATTACACACTTTTGATAACACTTTGTACTCAAGGGCAAGCCACAAGCAATACCCCTCGATATCGGCCTTTATTTACCTAGATAGTTCTACGGAAGCTCAATCGAACTCCTTGCTCCACAGTCAAAGGGGCTGTACTCAGGCCTAACATCTGATTACATCGGTGCAGGCTCAGTTAATGACTTGTAAATAAGGGGGGCAGTCATTAATAACCGCCCCTGTCTTCCGCAGCTCCTTACAGCAATTACCCCGGGGCGGGGGTAACGTATGCAGTGAGACATGTTACAGAACTTTCTACTGTACCAGTGACGTATACTAAATGAGGCAACTTAACCTTCGTTTAAACTAGTACCTGGAATGCCTCATTGATTCCTTCATGTTCATTCCATCTTAGGGCCACTAGGCGAGGAGAGTCACTCCAACCTCACGTTGTGCACATACCACCAGTCCGCATAAAGCACTCCGCGACTCTTTCATTACACGTACTGCTAAGGAGTGGAATTCTCTACCGGAATCCTTATTTACTTCCAATTACAACCTGGGTCTGTTTAAGACAAGAGTGAAGACAAATTACAGTTAACTATGTCAATATACAAACATAAATAATATTTTTTTATAATTTTATATCAACCTATTGTGTCCCACTGCTGGGCAAAGATCTCCCCCCTTATATATAATAATAATAATATAGTATTCATTAAATTGTCATCTCATGTCACAATAATTAAAAATGTACTAATTATTATAGCTTTAATATATATTTTTGGTTCATATGTTCCTCAAAATCATAAAACAGCTGCTCAACAAGCCACCGTTTTTTTTTTTTTTAAATGCCAGACTTGGAGTAACGTTTATTTCATTTCATCTCTTGGTGTACTTACTATAAAACCTGAATCGTCGTCCAATGTCAAAAACCGTTTTTATTCCCTTCTCCTTACAACCGCCATCTTAAAAGTAGAAAATCCGAGCCAGAGTGGTGCGAGTGTTGCCAATCGTAAGAAACACAAAAAATACCTCTAGAGCGAGTTGGATTATTTACATGACATGATCATTGTTTAAATACTAGAGTAATCGATTAAGCTATCACTATAAACACATACTTGATTGCGTTGTAATGAAGCGTAGACTCAAAATTAACCTAAAAGTAAAAGTCTTATAACTTATGCATAATTTCTGTCAACACACATTTTTTAAGGTTCAGCTGCTATAAACAAGATGTCCTTCTATATTTAAATTCTCTGTGACCACAAGCACTTTGTTAACTTAGTACGTGCGTCTTACTTATGCATACGTGAGTGATCATCGCTGTATAGAGTAACAAATTACCCTCGCTCCTCTCAGCCGGGAGCAATATGGCTGGTGGCCTGTAAATTAACGGGAGAAATCGTTTAAAACGTATATAAAATGATTGAGACGATATAAGGAGAGGTGCGGAGGAAAGGTCCAGGACCTGAACCTGTCGAGGCTGGAGTCAACAAGGACTACGAGTTTTAAGTCCTACGTGCTCCGGCTTCCTGCAAAATATAAAGAGATGATCCTGGTTCCCGAATTTTGGCCCGAGGGAATAGTGTTCCGGCGCTACAGAGAGGCTACACCAAAATGCCCCTTATTCTAGTGTCTAGTGTATATTAGTGTTTTTTTATAATTTGTATATATGTTGTCTGTAAGGAATATATTTTATGGGCCTCTGGTACTTTTATTTTGTTAACTGTATTATTGCCGAAATAAATGAATTTATTATTTATTATTGAGGTTGATTGTTTTGATTTTGCGTCAATTTTATAGTTTCAACAATACCTGTTATAACGCTTTCTACCGCAACCGCTTAAACGCGTATTTTGTATCGTACGTCCTACTAATATCATAAATGCGAAAGTTTGTGAAGATGGATGAATGTTTGTTGCTCAATCACGCCAAAACCACTCAACGGATTTTTATGAAATTTGGTATGTAGGTAGGTGCTATATAGGACCTGGGAAGGGACATAGGCTACTTTTTATCCCGTGAAACCGCGGGTGAAACTGCAGGGTGCAGCTAGTGAATTTGTAATTTGTTTACGCGCGCAGTAGAACGCGTTAACTTGTAACAAAAACCCACACTAGGACTACTGGCTCTTAATCTGATCCATTCGTGTTCAAAGTTCAAAGTTCTTTATTCGATTTTGGCATCACAGACGCACTTATGAACGACAATTATTACAATGACTCTACCGCCGTATCGGAAAAAGAGACACTACTTAGAAGATACGGCAAGAAACTGAGGGGCATTTTTTCGTGATGATTCGACAATCAATGATTGAGATTTTTGGATTTTTGGAACAGGATGGGTTGTATTTAGGGTACATATCATATTGTTCAACTCCAACTGACATATTCAGCGCAATTTCACTAGATATTTTCATTGCGTTTCAGATTTTAACCACATTCAACAAAAAGCCACCTCGATTCCAACAATTATCTTACGACAAACCTTTCGTATCGTACTCTAATTTTTCGAGTTAAACTGGAAACTCGGTAACTCAGTTTCCGAATCAAGCGGGTGGTTAATGAAATTTCCAAACGAAACTCGATTTGGTTTCGACTTCCAATCTTGCCTAACCTCTGCTGAATTAATAGCTATAAATTAATCCTGGTGAAGTTTCTAGTGCACTATAATTGCTGTAATTGCTGGTTACTTAAATGGACGCTTAATCCGATTGGTATTTAAATCTTAAACCTATATAAATAAAAGCGAAATTCCACTGCTTCATAATCGCAAAATCATAAATCGATCCTTGCTCTAGGGAAAACTACTTAGGACTACGATTTTTTGTACGTATCCAGGGAACAAAGAACTATTATTAATCCCTGGGGGAAAATCTCGCAAAATAGATACAAGAGATATCTTGTTTTCGACATTAAGTTGGTGAAAAATACGATATGAAAAAAATGTACTTACGTGGCGAGACAAGCTTGTCGTTCACCAAATTGTATGCAACACGCCTACCTAGCGCCCAATATCAAATTAATATGTATAATGTAATAATTATTATTCATACCTTTAATTGATTTCTTTTTATTGTTATTTATTTTGTATTTTAATATCTGACATTATGTAATTTAATTAATTGGAATTGTTTTTATGTAATATCTAAAATAATAAGTGTAATTGGCTTGTGCCGTTCTTATTGTAATAATAAATAAATAAATATGTAAAAGTGTTTTCCTTCGAAATACAAACAAAAAAGAGAAATCTCTGATCGTAGACATTATATCTACTTATCGAGAATTTCCTCCTGGACCTCTTTCAGAATCTTCATCGATAATTTTATTTAAATTGAATCCTTCATACATTAAACACATACTGCATACATACATGAATACGTGAAAATGCCTGGGTCTCTTAATTTTCCTGTTCGTGCATTAATTACCAGGTAAATCTGTGAAAACAACAGTAAATCTGTCCAATTTGTTATTTATTCGCTATTATGTCGCGGAACGAGAAGAAATCACGATATATTAATGCTGTTATGGGATGTTCAATTTGCTTGATTGGCTATGTCATAGTGACTAATTTTTTTTTTATGATTAAATGGGCTCAAGTTTGACAACAACTCACCTGATGGTAAGCGTAGTTGCGGTCTAAGGTGGAGTATGTTTGCCCATGAGGTGCCTATTCACTCTTGTCTTAAAGAGACCTAGGTTGTAATGGTAGAGAATTCCACTCCTTTGCGGTACGTATAATGAATGAGTCAGCGAAGCGTTATGCCTTGTGTTCGAGTGAAGTAAAACGTAGTAAGTTTATCTTCTGTATGAGTCACAATCTTCTGGTTTTATCTTTTGCTGTTTAAAATTTCGCTTATGAATTTTTATATAATATATTTGTATTTGTATTGGGGGAGGCCTTTGCCCAGCAATGGGACAATATAGGCTTGTAAAAAAAATGTATAGTCATTATGTTCTTTTTTATGTTCTTGAATACATATTATATGTTATTTTATTATGTTTATAATTGGTATAAATTATCAAAATAAAAGGTTCAAATACTAAAACCCGACTACTGAAAAATCACGCTCTAAAAAGTATGACACAAGCGTAAATGGTAAGCAACAAACTTGCCCATAGCAATGAAAACTAACTATTACTCCCATAGCAACACCACCCAGAGCTTTGTCTCGCCACTCTGCAACGATGGGTCTTAAATCTCATAATTTAACATGAAACAATTAACCATTTCTACCAGGCTATAGTAATACAAAATCTGCCACGAATGTGACGTGTTGCTTCGACATTAGGTATACATTAAGGGTATAAAATTATACCCCTGTTGTTGTACAAGGTCAACAAGGCGACCATGTACAGGTTTGGCACAATTTTGTGACCTTTAAGGTAGGATGGTTCCTTTTCCTTTGCAGTGAGGAAGTTTTGTTCGAAGGCACCTCGGGTGCGGTTTTAGGGAAATAAAAACTGAATACTTGGGTTTTTAAAAAAAGGTCTTTATCGACCCAATAACCACGAATATTTTCTCCAAAGTAACCCAACAAATCGAATCGTAGTTTTTGAGTAAATTCAAAAAACCTGTATTGCCTTTTTGTCACACATAGCACTATCTGAAAACTAACTGCAAAAGAGCTGCAAAAGATTATTTTTAAGTAGTCACAATTTGGATTTCTCTTTTTTAAAGTATTTCTTGAACAAATTCCATTAATCTGTTTTCACAAAGTACTTGTACTCTCATTTATATTTGTAAACACTAGACTACGTGTCTTAAACTTTTTGACGAGGCCCTCTTCTATATAAAGTTGAAATTTATTTTTGTTTTACATTATCAATGTTTGTGTAAAAATATGTTTTATAAAGTGAAAAATAAATTATATTTCATATTTTTTCAAATTCAAATAGATTTAGCAGACAATTTCTAGATGAAGAGTGAGATTTATCTATTTTTTCAAATCATAGACATCAATAATCTTTATAAATCGAAAGTGTAGCTTTGATGACATGTGTTAGAGGTATAATCATGTACAAGGTCCAAAGTAGCGTGGTTTGGACACATTATTAATAATAATTTACGGGTGACGCGTTCGCGAGCGTTCCGCACTCGCCTTGAAAAAGACCACCGGATGTGGTTGAAACTATAATTGGATTACTCCAATTTAAACGTGAGTGTCACCCGTAAATTATAATTAATAACTTGTCTTTGTTATTTGTTGTTATTATCATATTATTATATTTAAAGGCGCAGGAGGGCCTTCATCGGAACTCATCTCGAGTATTGCTATGTGGGCGAGGAATTAAAATGCATGAAACCACTTAGTGAAATCACGTGTACAGTTTTATTCTTACTAATCAATTAATTACAGAAATCAACCCTTAAATCACTATCCCCAATTAACAATTACTTATATCACAATTTATCCCGTTAAAAACTACTGAGTTTGAGGCGATATATAGCGATTCGTCGCAGACGTGGTGCGCTGGCGCCGTCCAGTCCAAAAAGTGACAAATCAATCACCAGATGGCTGCCTCGCTACCATAGACGCGACGCTCCGCTAGAGCGACTATCAAATGTCACTAGCGTTGACATTGACAGCCGCTCTCTCGCAGTCCAGGCGAACCATAGCACGCGCCGTCACGGCCGGACTGACATACGACCGTCCTCGGGCGTTTATCTGTGTATGTTCCTGAAACAGATAATTCTGGATCACCAAGTCATCCGCTCGTCCATCCTAAAACAATGAGCTCTTTTTCACTTGTAAATTCATTATCGTCGTTAATAACATCATCAGCATCATCATCACCAACATCATCATCACCAAAATCATCATCATCACCAAAATCATCATCATCACCATCATCATCATCACCAACATCATCATCACCAACATCATCGTCACCAACATCTCCGAAAGTATTAGCACCGCAATGACTTGGACTTTGACCAGTCAACCGACTCAATACATCTGTATGGGCCGAGTGCGTCCCTTCAACCAACCCGCGAGGGTCTGGCCCGGACGGCACTTGTCCCACCAGGATCGACAACAGGAACATACATCTGGATGAGCCGAGTGCGTCCCTTCAACCGACCCGTGAGGGTCTGGCCCGGACGGCACTCATCCCACCAGGATCGACAGCAGAAACAAACATCTGGATGAGCCGAGTGCGTCCCTTCAACCAACCCGTGAGGGTCTGGCCCGGACGACACTCGTCCCACCAGGATCGACAACACACATCATGACGGCACTAGTGAATCCATTCTCGCAACACATGCTTGTATGACCTGGATGTCACTGTCTATAGGTACAGGATCAACAACGTGAAGAACGTGCACATCGGTTCACACACGTGATTAACTCAATGAGGCAACTTTAACATACCTATGATTGCGGGGTGTCTTGTTCAGCATAAATTTCAACTTCATGTTGTACGTCCCAAGTCTCAGGGTCAGAATATACACTGAGAGTGTCAGAGTCGGCTGTGATGGTACAGGAGTCGGCAGAAACAGTGTCCGAGCCCACGGTCAAGGTATCACAGTTATTAAAAGTATCGCGATTGCTGTAACTAGTACCTTCCACATCTTCTGGCGCCTCCGCCGTCTCGGCCTCCTCATCATTCAGAAGGTTAGTCGTTACTTCAAGCAAGCCTTCGTGTCCCTTGGGTACTGAGCGTAAGTTCTCGTGTGCGTACTTATAGATTCGATCAGAACTGCTTACACTTTTTAATTCATACCGGTCGTTGTCTAATACTGCAGTAATAACAAATGGACCCCTAAACTTTTTGTATAACTTAGTTTGGTTCCGTTCGCTGTTTTTAATGAACACAAAATCACCTTTGGAAAATGGTTTTATTATTGCACGACCGCGATTAAATCGATCTACCTCAGATTTAGCCGCCTTCTGAATATTAGTTGATGCATCTTCCCGTATAGTGTCAAGATCTAAGCGACTTTGTTGACTACAATTTTCCGAGTTTAGTTTGGACATTCCCAACGATTGCGTGCGAATTCCGAACATAAGTTCCGTGGGTGAGTATTTAGTCACGGTAGACTTTGTACTGTTAAGAGCAAGCTGGATATTTCCTAGTTCGTCGCGCCACGTTTTATTTGGTTCATTTTCAACTATAGTTAACAAGCTTTTGAGCGTACGCATGACTCTCTCAACTTGTCCGTTAGCCCTACTCGAACCCGTCGCAATGAAATGTAATTGTATCTTATGTTCAGCACAAAAGTTTTTAAAATCAGAGCTTATATAGCAGCGACCCTGATCAGCGATTATTCGTTTAGGAGCTCCAAAGAGGCAGACTGCCTTTTGTAGCGCTTGTACTGCACTTTTCGCATCGAGAGAAGAAGTATGTTCCAATAAAACATACTTCGTGAAAGCATCAATAATTACAGAGCAGTACTCTTTTCGATCACTCTTTCCGCTCAGCTTTCCCGTAAAGTCGATGTGTATTGTGTGCCATGGCGTAGCAACTTTTGGGATAGGGTGAAGCTGGACAGGCTGAGCTCCCGAGGGTCCCTTCGCCGCTTTGCAAATAATACACGAGTCAATAAACTTACGCACACACTTTGACATTTCGGGGAACCAGTACTGCTCATAAAGCTTATCTAACGTTTTATCCTTGCCTAAATGCTGTACCTCATTGTGAACGTGGTTGATTAGGGTCCATATCAAAGAACGTGGCACTACTGGTAACCACGAAACGATTTTGTTCCGACAAACTTTTCTGTAAAGAATGCCATCTCTAACGTCATATGTTTGTGCTACTGAATCGGGAAATTCGTTGTTATTGTGTTTCGCGATAAGATCTTGAATCTCACAGTCTCGTTTCTGTTCAACAGAAAGCCACCCTTGATGAAGTTCAACGTACTGAACTGTTTTTTTGTTATCGTTTTGAGATGTGTTAGCAAGATCGGCTGATGGTAGAGGGTTTCGCGAAAGGTAGTCCGCATGTTCCATTCCCCGGCCCTCCCGGTAAACTATCTCAAAATCGTAGGCCTGTAAAAAGGCCCACCACCGATGTACTCGAGGGGTAAGGTCTTTTTTTGATTTCGAGGCCTTAAGGGAATTGCAGTCCGTAAATACTACAAAATTCCGACCATATAAATAATGGTGGAAGTGCTCGACCGCTCGTACAACCGCCAACGTCTCTAACTCGTACGAGTGGTACCGAGACTCCACATCGGACGTGCGTCGGCTAAAATACTCCACAACATGTGGTAAATTATTCTTCCGTTGTATGAGGATCGCACCATAACCTTCGGAGCTAGCATCAGTATGCAGTTCCACTGGTAGTTCCGGGTCAAAGATTGTTAGCACGGGCTCCGATGTAAGAATGCGAACAATGTTGTTGCGAATTTCTTCGTGCTTTACGGTCCACTCAATCGCACCTTTCAATTTTGTGAGAGGATACAATGGTCCGACAATACCAGTAAAACCAGGAATAAACTTACGGAAGTATGATGCAAGGCCAAGAAATTGTCGCACTTGTGTAGCCGTTTTTGGTTGCGGAGAGTCTACTAACGCTTGTATTTTTCGTGAGTTTGGCCTAACTTCACCGGATTGTAGAGAATATCCTAAATAGTCTATTTTCTGTTTCATAAATTTGCATTTTTTGAGATTCAACGAGAATCCCGCTTGCGCTAAGGCACCCAAGACCTCATCAAGACGTCGCAAGCCTTCAGAGACATCAACAGAGTAACACAAAACGTCATCCATATAAATTAATGGTTTTTCCTTCAGATGATTCAGAGCTTTAGTAATGCACCTCTGGTAAACTGAAGGGGCATTCCGTAGTCCGAAGGGCATAGCAAGGTACTCAAATTGCCCTTCGGGAGTAACGAAAGCTGTTTTCTCTACAGAGTCAGAATGGATCGGAATTTGGTGGAATCCTGACGCCATATCTAAAGATGAAAAGTAATGAGCCCCAGTAAGCTGATCTATTTGCTCCTCAATACGCGGCAGAGGATAGTGCTCAGGTCGCGTATTAGAATTTAGCTCCCTATAATCCACGCACATTCTATCTGAATTATCTTTTTTCTTTACCAGCAGTACTGGGCTGGCAAAGGGTGACGAACTTTCCCGAACTACTCCCGCATCAATAAGTTGTTGAACTTTATCTCTAACTATCTGCTTTTCTGCCGGCGCTAATCTGTAGGGACACCTTTGCACAGTTTTATGTGAATCTACCAAAGTAATATCGCATTGCCCTGTCTTGACGCGCTGAGTAGGAATACCTTCAATAAAGCAATCGGAATATTTATTTAATAATGATATTAGAGATTCTTTATCCTGTCCTTTTAAATCAGTGTCAATCTGTGTAAAATCCGGTTTATTCACTGAAATCTGGCAGAGGTGCGACTGCTCTTTGCAGAAAAATATAAGGTTGTCGTTGTCAATTTTAACAGAAACCCCCTTATCAAGAATATCTCGCCCAATTATAATAGGATCGGAGATATTACCGTCGGGAACAACATGAAAAAGTAGGTTTACGGAGAACTCACCTATTTTCACGTCAGCCTGAATTTGAGTCGTACATTCGATATCGTCACTACCAATACCACTAAGATAAACGAGACTTTTACGCACAGTACCCTCGAGTTTGTTACAAAAACTTTCTTTTAACAGAGAACAAGACGATCCACTATCAAACAGAAAAGAAACTGGCTCACCAGAAGATGTTTTCAGGGATCCTCTCGAAGGGCGGTGCTCGCACTGATGAACTTCCTTGACCGGTGCTCCCCCATCATTCCTCTTATCTGGGCAGGCGGTCGCCACGTGCCCTGGTCGACGACAGGAGTAACAGGTCACAGCCGATATTTTCTCATGTGTGTGTGATAAACTTGAAGTATCTTGAGATTTCGTCTTTCCAAAGTCATCACGTCGCTTTCTACACTCCATTATACGATGTCCTGTCAGTCCACAGTAATGACATCTTCCAGTAAATTTCTCAGTAGTACGAGTTCTCTTTATATCAGGTTCCTGAGGTTCAGCAACATCCAAACGTCGCTTGAGTGATACTCCACCAAGGATACGGAATAACTGAGATCTTGTTGAAACATTGTGTGAGTACAATTCACGCCGTATCAGATTATTGTTCTGACACAACACTGATATGACGAATCCACATATCACTTCTTCGGGCATGGTCGTCATAGGTATTCGTTCTATGAGATTCCACAATCGAAGAGCAGATTCAGACGCTGTCTCTTTGATACCTATTTGAAATCGCAGGATGTCATCGAAATAATCTTGAAAATGTTTAGGTTTTGAAAATCGTGCCAGCAACGTCTGCTTTACTAAATTCCATGATATATCACTTAGATTTAGCTTAGTGAGACATGCAGCTGCTCGGCCTTTCAATGCACCCGTCAGAGCCATGAGTAATTCGACCCCTTCTAGACGTTTGCTTTGCACAATGACTTCTGTCACTTTACACCAGCCATCGATATCCGCATCTGGCTCGTCTGGGTTATATTCCAAAAGTATTGGTGTGTTGGTACTCACGGATGCTGATTGTGGCATTGCCAAAACTCGCGTTAGCAGCGCTTCCATATTATTTAATAATCTCGCAGCATTCGTCTCCTCCGGCTGTTTTTCGACATGTTGCAGCCCGTCCGATCCCACTTCTGATAAAGGCGCAGGAGGGCCTTCATCGGAACTCATCTCGAGTATTGCTATGTGGGCGAGGAATTAAAATGCATGAAACCACTTAGTGAAATCACGTGTACAGTTTTATTCTTACTAATCAATTAATTACAGAAATCAACCCTTAAATCACTATCCCCAATTAACAATTACTTATATCACAATTTATCCCGTTAAAAACTACTGAGTTTGAGGCGATATATAGCGATTCGTCGCAGACGTGGTGCGCTGGCGCCGTCCAGTCCAAAAAGTGACAAATCAATCACCAGATGGCTGCCTCGCTACCATAGACGCGACGCTCCGCTAGAGCGACTATCAAATGTCACTAGCGTTGACATTGACAGCCGCTCTCTCGCAGTCCAGGCGAACCATAGCACGCGCCGTCATATTGATATTATTATCAGTCAAAATCAAGTAACTATTATTTAATTTGTGCAGACATTTTCATAATTACAAAACAAAAATTAAAAATGGTTAAAAATACTACAACTGATATGTTAAAACTGTTTTAAAAATATGGATTAACATTGAACTTAGACTGAATGTGTTCACATAAATAGCATTATCACTATATTCCATAATCAGCTTTAATCATATCTGCTGCTTTCTCCCCAATCATAATAGTAGGGGCGTTAGTGTTTCCACTAGTTATAATGGGCATGATGCTAGCATCTGCCACTCGCAGCCCTGTCACTCCACGCACTCTCTACTGTGAGTCCACCACGCCCCATCCTTCCTTCCCCATGACACACGTACCCACAGGGTGCCACAACGTCGTAGCCAAGTTTAAAACATAGCACTTCCAGTATTCATGACTCCCTTTCTCCATTCCGCGACATTCCTCTAAATCTAAAAACAAAACTTTGGCACCTATACTTTTAAAGTATGTCGTATCTACCACTTTAAGATAATCTTCAATGCTTTTCGCATGTGTTTCTAAATCGTTCTTATTGGAATAGTTTCCAGTGTAAATTAAAGGCGCATCTTCAGGGTTTTTACTTTGCAATCGAATTTTGCCGCTAGACTCTGGGTGCAAGAGAACAATCAAACCAGTGTAAGCTTCGTTATTCCGACTAGCGCTAGATAAATAGTTGCACAGTTCTTCTCTGTACAACACAAAGGAGCATATTACAGAAAATGATAACATGGCTGGTGGATGGAGAAACCCAAAAGTTTGATGATCAGGGTACGTTTGCGACTTATTTAGAGCAACGAAGCCAGTCACTGCAGGAACAGGAAACCTATCTAAGTTGTAAAATATGTCTAAGTATTCAGCAGCAGCTGTAGCATCATCTTTTGCTTCACCTGTAGTGGCTATTGGGACAACTGGGTGATCAAAAAGGTTTGCGCCGACATTGGGTGAATCTAATAGTACTTCAATGCCTATTTCTTCTAAATGATCTTTGGGTCCGATACCCGACAGCATTAATAACTGCGGACTGTTAATCGCTCCGGCTGAAAGAATCACCTCCTTGTTTGCTTTCAAGTTAATTTCTTCATCAGGTAACTTCACCGTCACACCTGTAGCCCTTCTATTCTTGTCAAAGTGTATCTTCGTTGCCAAAGCATTCTTCAAAACAAACAGCTTCTGACGATGTTTAATAGGGCTTAGAAAAAATTTGTCCCGTCGCGGGAATCGAACCCGCAACCTCAGTGGTGTATGAGATTTGAGCCAACCTGCCCAACCACTACACCAAAGAGGCTGTCTTTAATAGCATACAAAACGGAATGCAATCATATACAGACATTAGAGAATTAAATCAAAGCAAACCAAATATATCTTTATTGGGCCAGCTAACAATCAACAATTTATATAGGGACATGAGAGATGTAGAACAATTTGTAATTGTTAATATTTTTATGCAATGCAATATTGGTAATCCCTGGAACCCACAGTAGGATGACCTGTGTCGTGGGTTTCAGTGTCTTCCATTTAATAATACTTTTTAATGGAACTGAGTAATGAGACGAGTAAGTCGTTCGCCTGATGGTAAGCGCTACACCTGCCCATAACAATTGCAGTGTTATCCAGACCTTTTAATTCGGAAAAAGTACTGCGTAACACTGCATTGCGCTCATCACCCCGAGACATCAGGTATTTAGTCTCATATGCCCGTAATACTTAAATTAAGGGTTCACCTTCTGGGTGGGTACCACCGCTTTGCCAGTTATTCAGCCGCCAAGCCGTAGTGCGCGAGCATTGCTGTGTTCCGGTTTGGAGGGCATTGTAGCCAGCGAAATTACTGGGCATTATGAGACTCAAGACTCAACTGTCTCAGGGTGACGAGCGCAGTGCAGCGCCGCGCAGGATTTTGGCAAAACAAAGTTCTGGGGAGTGCTGTTACTGTTATGGGCTGGCGTATTGCTTAACATCGGGCAAACGACCAGGTCGTCTCGTGATTCAGTTACATAAAAAAAAGACGTGTGGCACTCGGAGACTGCCGCGGTAAAGCTATTGCATAGCATTCGGAGTGGGGGGTATTAGGTTATTTTCGTTACGGAATTTCTGGATTCGGTCTCCACGCTCAAGGCCCGCTACAGAAGCTATGCAACAGCTTAAAAAATAAAATAAGGTAAAGTTATTAATAGGAATGTTCCTAACTAAAATTAAAAAAAAATAACGGCCAAATATTTTAACCCCACCTTACAAATATCTCAAATTGTACCTGTTGTAGGAGTTACTATTCGTGTGAATAGATGGGTGGGTGGTAAGTCTATAAAAATTGGTGTTAATATATTTATATGGTGTTAATACAACTAGTAGGTATTTTAAGTAAACATTTGTTATCAAAATGGAACTATTATGAAAATGGATCTGAACCAATTTGGTACAAAGAGGATATTTTTTTGAAACAACTGGGATCACCTCTTTAGAGGGTAATGAACATGAATCCACGTTTATAAGTTTGTTTATATAAATGCGAAAGTCTGTGTGTGTATTTGACTAAGATCCCAACGACTTAACGGATTTTGATGAAATTTTGTATGTATATATTTTAGGTCCTGAAATAGGACATTGAACAACTATAAGCCGAATTCTACGTGGACGGAGCCGCGGGCATAGCTAGCTTAAAAATAAAATACCTGTAAGTGCAATAACATTATTCGCGTGCTCTTATTCCGTTAGTGTTGTTTAATACTACATCTGGATCATATTTCCAGGATAATAATTACTAGCTGCGCCCCGCGGTTCCACCCGCGGTTTCCTGGAAAGTAGCTTATATTTTATTCCAAGTCCTAAAGTACCTACATACCAAATTTCATCAAAATCGGTTCGGTAGTTTTTGCGTGAAAGAGTAACAATCTTACATCCATACATTCTTACAAACTTTCGCGTTTATAATATTAGTAGAATAGTAGGACAGGATAAACAGTTTAATAAAATTATTATTGTATTAAAACCTGTAGTAAATTATTGTTTCATTTTAGTGTTAAAATGAGATGCTAGAAAATGTTTATATTCACTGTTCGTGATCACAAACAAAACGATCTCGAAGACTGAATGGAGAAACACTTCTATCAACTTTAACGACACTAGACTGTGGAAAACACACCAATATAATAAAAAACGTTTGTTCCGTACCTAGTGAGAGCGAGTGTGGCTCAGTGGGTGCTTGTGCTACTTTTGATCCGACGTATCCGAGTTCGAATCCCGCTTGCCTAGCACCACTGATTTTCTTAAGATGATCTAACAATCGCTCTAAAAATGTTGAAGGAAAACATCGTGAGGAAACCGGCATGTCTTAGAATTTATAAAAAAAAGGACATGTGACATCCACCAACCCGCACTGGGCCAGCGCGGTGGATTATGGCCCATACTTATAGAGAAGGCCCGTGTCCCAACAGTGGGAACGTGCTAGGCTGGTGGTTATAATGATTAGTGGGTTAGGTTAGGAATAGCTGTACTAATTACACAGAAATGCTTGCGGACTACTGCTTGGCGGCAAATAAGCGTAATAAACGTGAGCCCATTTAATCATAAGAAAAAAAATATGACTGGCAAAGCGGTGGTACTAACCCACCTAACCCAAGTCAGCATGCGAGAAACTACCACCTATTGAACCATCTTGTTGGAATCTTCCTGAGTTTCAACGACTACTTTCCGATTGAGTGGAACGACCTAACATGTCCTTCGGGTTCTTACAATACAATAGATTCTGCGTCAATCTTTACTTGGAATTATGCCTATTGAATGCAAATCACAGAATGATGGATTACATGTCGACATGTAGAGTCGAAATGTCGAGAAGTCGGGAACTATTAATCAGTATGTCTACATTTGAATGTTGTCGACGTTTTGCTAGTGATTTTGAATAATGTTCTCTCCTTTTACGCGCACATACGAGCCACACTTCATGTCGACGGACGTCGCCGACGGTAACCTCCTGTCGGCAACGCCTATGTATCTCGTATGGGGCCATCGGGAAGCCGTCTGGGTAGGTACCACAGCTTTGCCAGTTATTCTGCCGCCAGCCACTCTGATCTTATGTCTCGGGGTGATGAGCGTAATGCAGCAGTACTTTTTATCATATTAAAAGTTCTGGTTGCACTGCAATTGTTATGGGGTAGGCGTGGCGCATACCATTAGGCGAACGACTTGCTCGCCTCGTCACTCAATTTCACAAAAAAATAAACGCCTGGTGAATCATACAGGCGTTCCTTGAAGGTGTCCTATCCTGAAACGCTCGTGTGGGAATGAAATGTTGCTTCCACGTTAGCTTCCTTATGTAAGCGAAAGAAATACTTAGGCATATTACCTCCTCATACCTACATGCGACTTTTACAATTTATCACACTCAAGGAGTTTTTATACTATACTAGTAACGTCAAACTATACATTATGCTAACCAAAGAAAAAGTATTAATATTAAATCTTTGATGCTAACCAATAAATAATATAGTAACGCCCAACAATCCCTACATAACCTTGGGCCTTCAACCATCATGGGTGTTATATATTTATTTTATTATGAGGAAAAGTCCTCAATAACCTCCTATACCTCTCTCGCCTGAACAAAGAGACGAAGGGCGATCCTTCACCCTTCATCTCGATACGTCCGGGAAAGAATAGGCATACAATAGAATTCAATACAATAACTCTTTATTGCACACCAAATAACATATACACAATTGTGAAAAATAAAATAAGTCACAAAATATATCGTAGTTTTGACGTACAATGGGCGGTCTTATCGCTTAGAGCGATTTCTTCCAGACAACCTTTGAATGGATAGAACAGGTATAAGATCTAATGCGGTTTGGTGGTGTACATAATAAACAAATATAATAGTCACAAGTAACTTATATAAATAATAAGTGCATACGAAAAAGAAAAATACAAATAAAAATAAATATACATGTGTATATATAAATAGGCATGTATCGGAGTACGCTTGAGGAGCCCATCTACTTGAGTTTGTCGCGGCTGGAGCAGACTAGGACCACTGACTTCAAGTCCTACGTTAAGTACGTAAGTTCTTCGCCCCTGACTTCTGGCCTGCAGGGACACTCTACCGATGGTACAGGGAACGTAGGCGAAAAGGTATATATAATATGTGCCTTAGAATAACTTTAGTCACTAATGTAACTACTGTTTTCTGAATTTACCTGAATTATAATTATCATTAACAATACAATACAATACTTAACACTTTGTTGCACACTAATTAAACACACAATACAAAAGTAAGAAATAATTATGACAATATACATTAATTTGAGGTACAATGGGCGGCCTTGTCACTTAGAGCGATTTCTTCCAGGCCACCATTGGATGGATAGAACAGGTATGAGAAACAATGCGGTTTGGTGGTGCGCCATAACCATTTTTGTATTCGATAAAATTTGTTTGAGTACATTGACCTTTTGTTGGTAGGTCAGTGGCTAAATATGATTATGAAGCTTACCCAAGATCCGACCTTCGATTCACGCCCTTCTAATACTCTAGAAGTGAGTCAAAACACATTTGTACACAAAAAGACATTTCCACACACATTTCACGGTTCACTGTCCCGTCCCGGCCCGGACCCGGACGTGACTAGAATACAACCCTTTGTGCCTTAAGTCCGAATAGAAATTTACATGAATTTGAAACAAATTGTGTCAACGGCTAATTTCGGTGGGTAATCTCGTTTGGGGAGTGTAATCATAGGGTCCTCCTTTAATAGTGGATATATGTACATATAAATATAATCGGTTATCATGTACGAGTACGTACCTAAAGGAATGAGCTTAATGGTAATATAATAATGGTAAACTAATGCGCTGGAGCATTTTGGGCTATCGCCTATCTTTATGGCAATAGGTTACGGGCTTGAACGAATAAAAAAAGATGGACGCAATCTCGCAAAGCAACAACTGAAGCAGCCTCCTTTCACTTAAACAAGTAAACGGAGGGCCGATGAGACGGCCGATCGGCATAGCATGATGTAAACGTGTGCGTAAAGCTTGTATATGAACGAACGGACCGGCATACCTTGAGTGCTAAGTTCTGCATTTGGCAACGAGCCGTCCTCTTTTTAACCGACTTCAAAAAAAGGAGAAGGTTCTCTGTTCGATTGTATTTTTTTTTATGTTTGTTACCTCAGAACTCCGTCATTTATGATTCGATTTGGAAAATTGCGTTGCGTTTATTGCGTTGGGTTCAGTATAGCTACAAAGTGTCCCATATAAATTTTATCGATATCTGACCTAAGACTTCGAAGATACATTAAAGTCGATTTTTTGTTCTTTTCTAAAAAAATAATTATTTTTATTCGTTCAAGGTGACAGGGCATATTATCTTGAGTCGTCTCAGTACTCAACTGCATAAAAATACTCGCTGTAATTTTTATCTTATTTAAACACATATTTGAGGATTGAAAAATGAAACAGCTGAAGAAAACACATGCCTAAAGATAGTATGAATGGGCTGCCATTATATCAGTAGAGTACTGTTGACATACCCAGTAGTGTAGTATTGTGTAGTATTGTGGGTAGAGTCTCGTATATCTATTTTTTTTTCAGGTTTAGGATTTGTGAGTTTTGTGTGGGTATATTACATTGACTTTACCACTGTTGCTCGGAAATACCATTTAATTATATTATTTATTCAGTGTTATAGCCGCCAATCTGGAGGAAAGGGCAAGATAAAAATCTTAGTTGATAACACTTTTATGTTTTCAATAGAGTACTCGTACCTACAGCTTTTCAAATTTTTGAACATACACTGCTTTTCCAAAACTTACACAGAAAGAACAGAATAGCGAAAATCAAAATCGAAATCTCTTTATTCAGTTTAGGCATCACAGACGCGAGTGTGGCTCAGTGGGAGAATGTGCGACTTTCGATCCGACGTACCCAAGTTCGAATCTCGCTGGTCTCGCACCACTGACTTTCTTAAGTTATGTGCGGATTTAACACTCGTTCTGAAAACGGTGAAGGAAAACATCGTGAGGAAACCGGCATGTCCAAAAATTATCACAAAAATTCAAGGACATGTGACATCCACCAACCCGCACTGGGCCAGCGTGGTGGATTATGGCCCATTCTCTCTCTATGAGAGAAGGCCCGAGTCCCAGCAGTGGGAACGTGATGGGCTGATGATGATGATGATCACAGACGCACTTATGAACGTCAAATTATCACTATGACTCTACCACCTTATCGGAAAAAGAACCGCTACTCAGATAGATTGATAGATAGATAGGTGAACGCTTTATTGCAAACATTAAATTAAAGACATTACATAAAAACAATTAAAGAAAGGGTTACAACGGGTGGCCTTATCGCTAAAAGCGATCTCTTCCAGGCTTCTGCCATTTGTGTTTTCTTCTCAGAAAATACGGCAAGAAACTGAGAGGCATTGATTTTTAAAGAAGAAGAATAATCATGACAAAAAATATTTCCCAATCGTGCATGTATAAATGATTGAACGTAGCCGAGCGATGGATCAAAGCTCCAAAGCGTCAGCCAAAAATAACTACTTTTACACGAGTTTTATTTCACAGAAACCTTGTCCCTCTTTCGTTGACCCACTATACTAATACAGAAATAAAAACGAACTACAAAAACCATCAAGTTACGTAACAAACAATACAATATAATACAATAATACTAACGTTTTGAAAAGTTTCGTGAGTGTTATTATTCATAATTGATATAAAACGGCTAAGACTCACTGTAAACGTCGAAAATTACTCCGACCAGGTTTCGGACATTTTTGAAGTCCTTCTTCTGGGAGTTACTCGTATGAGATCAAGCCGCGGCGTAGGTCGCGAGCGCTCGCACGTAACTCGAAAGTTTGAAGGTTCAGTTACGTGCGAGCGCTCGCGACCTATATGATATGATATTACTTCGTTTTGAGGTAATATTATATCATATTCATATTCAATCATTTATTGCATCATACGTGTTACAGAGATCTTAAATATTATAAAACAAAGTCACAAATGTACCCAATTTAGGGCATAGCAATATGAGTAGAAGCGGATCAATATATTATTGCCGATATATTTCATTTTTGGTGAAATCACGCAGTATTCTATACTGTAGTACCATTGTAGTACAGTCATTTGAAATTGATTCGATTCAATTCAATTCTTTATTGCATTCTTTAATGTGATTAAATGTCAGGAAAATGAAAATACAGTTCATTATAGTAGTTCATTATATAGGAATTAGGCATTCCTATATAATTCCCATGTATTGGGCCTATAATTAACTGTATTTTTATTTAACTGTCGATGTCTTATCTAAACAAATTGTGTTACACCCTAAAAGACTTATACAAAACGAAATCTATTTTTCACCATCTATTCATCGCCAGACGTGTTGGGCATTTATAGGAAGACTTTATGAGAACTGTTGATTTATACAAATATATACCAGTGATTGAGCTAAATCGTGTCTAAGAGCAAACTGAAACTGTCTAAGAAAAAGAAAATATTTTAGCATCGGGAATAGGAATTACTAAAACAATCTACATTTTTTTAGTACTATCTCACCTAATGGTAAGCGATGATGTGGTCTAAGGTGTAACACGCTCGCCTAGAAGGTACCGGTCCATACTCGATTTAAAGACTCCCAGGTTGAAGTTGTCAGGAAAAGCAGACGTTGGCAATGCGTTCCACTGCTTGGCTGTTCGTAAGATGAACGTGAAAGCAAAGCGTTTTGTTCGTACAGGAGGAATGCCTACCATGTATGGATGTCGCATAGCCGTGCGTCTGGTTGCCCTATAATGGAATGGAGACAATGATCGTCGTGCGTCATTGATGGAAAGCGCCTCGCTTGCCCATAACTATTGTTAACTTAAGTGGTACCCAGAACAGTTTTGCGTGGTAGGTACTGCACTCTAAATGTCTGTCAGCCATCGCTTCACTGTCGATAGGCATTCCAACCTAAATACAGCATATGCATAATACAAAGATACTTTTAATGTAATATTTAGAAAACAAAAAATACTTGATCATGTGTTGAACCACGCGTCTTTGGAGATGTTAGATTTTCCCCAAGAATGCTTCAATGAATTATACACAAAACAGTTTTATATTAGAATAACAGTAACTATTATGTTGGTTAACAGTAGCAAACTGGACAAAGGCCAAGCTAATCGGTCTAGTCCGGCACGCTTAGCGTACCGCCTGTTAGTGCAATCAAATTTTATATAAACCCAGTTTGTCATTCTGAATTGCGTATTGTATTGTTAGCCATTTTAGTTTTTAAAGGCCTTTAATACAAAAAATATCATCATCATCATCACCAGCCCATTACGTTCCCACTGCTGAGACACGGGTTTTCTCTCATAGTAAGAGAGTATGAGCCATAATCCACCACACTGGCCCAGTGCGGGTTGATGGTTGTCACAAGTCCTTGAATTTTTGTGATTAATTTTTTAGACATGCCAGTTTCCTCATGATGTTTTCCTTCACCGTTTTTAGAGCGAGTGTTAAATCCGTACATAACTTAAGAAAATTAGTGGTGCGGGGCTAGCGGGATTCGAACTTGGGTACGTCGGATCAAAAGTCGCACGTACTGCCACTGAGCCACACTTGCTCTTGTCGCACGTACTCCCACGGTAGCACGTAAAACGAACTAACAGATTTTATCTATTCCAAATTTCCTAAAAAAATAGATAAATCGATCACAAAGTTTGTTATGAACTAATTTACTGAGCGTATGAATGTCCCCCTTTATCCTAATCCCACTCGCACGGGAACAAGGCCAACATAATCCAAAATCGATATTCGATACTAACAAGATCGAGTTGATTAGAGTCAGCGTTTAACTCGAGTCGTGACTTCATTCACACATGATATAAAGGGCGGCTCAAAGGCAGCCGAAGTTAAAGGCTTCTGAAGGACTTTACTGCTGAAGAAAGTATTGAATTGTTTGGTGTTTCTTTGTTGGAGCGATAGTGAAACGTTTTGAATGTTGTTTTCGTCGGGTTCGTTTCAATGTCTTCCATTTTCGCTTTCCTTAAACGTAGGCTTGAACATTATACATACACTAGTTGTACCCCGAGGTTTCACGCGGCCAATTTCTGAAGCCTACGAGTAAGAAACACAAGTGATTATAACAGTTAAAGCAGCACATGAGATATATTACTGGTGGAAGGTTTCTCGTATGCGAGAGGCCGTCTGGGTGGGTACCACCGCTTTGCCGGTTATTCAGCCGCCAAGCAGTAGAGCGCAAGCATTACTGTGTTCCGGTTTGAAGGGCATTGTAGCCAGCGAAATTACTGGGCATTATGAGACTCATCAGCTAATTGTCTCAGGGTAACGAGCGCAGTGCAGCGCCGCGCATACAAAGTTTCGCATTTATAATAATAGTGTGATTCAAACCGAAATACAGTAATGTTTACACACTACTGCTCACCAGTTGAATATCTAGTAAAAGCTGTTATAAACCGTGTATAAAATCTTTTAGAATTAAATTTAAAATATTGTTTAATATGTAAGAGCCTTAAATAAAACTTTTGTGAAATATGCTCATAGCGCCGGCTCCAGGTAAAATCTTTTATCAAATATGAAACGAATTCGAATGTATCAGAAAAAATCGGCGACACAAATAAAATAAATCTAGCCACAACAATGGCGCACGCCGCGCAATATTCGTCCAATTTCGATGATATCCGATTTTTTTCAGATCGCAAATGAAATATACAAAATATTTGTCACAAAGCTAAGGCCGGTGGTACAGTCAACATCGATAATATGTGTACACCTAGCCAAAACTCAAGTCCGTCCGCGTATAATAAAGCTTAATAATTGTCCCTAAGGGATTGTTCGTTTATCCGGTATACAATATATTTATAGAAAAAAAACAGTTAGTTAAAAAAGGCATTCATCCGCTTTTTTTAACTGTTTTTTTTTCTATTTAATTTCAGTTCAATTAAAAAAATAAATGAAATTATCCTATGTCCTATTCCATTATATGGTTATGATTATGACACTGATACTGAAGTGCGTTTCCGGCGGATATGCGTCATCGCCGTAGACATAGATACGACTGTTCAATCGTATGATCGCGGCGCGTCTGCCAGGCCTTCTCCGCCTTTCTAACCTATTCTCTATTTCTCTGGTGATATTAGAGTACTATTGGTTATTCTGTGATATTAGCAGGGCACCATGTCACAATAAGGATTTCAATAACAAGGTATTTTTAATAAAGTACATTTTACAACAAAAAAAAACAACTTCAATTCTGGTGGAGCTTCGAAGTCCAAGGTTAAATATCGATGAAATCTGTATGGGACGATCTTGAAGCTATACTGAACCCCACGCAAAAAAAATCCAAATCAGTTTATAAATGACGGAGTTCTGAGGTAACAAACATAAAAAATACAATCGAATTGAGAACCTCCTCCTATTTGAAGTTGGTTAAAAAAGGGGAATGTCAATCTAATAACATAGCATATATTTATTTCTCCCACAAAGGTTTACAGTATTCATCTAAAGGTTTACAGTATATGGATAAAATTAAGAGTAGAAATTTGAAAACCTGTTTTGTGGGAGACTGGTGCCTGATGTAGGTCTAAAAGACCTGCATTACTGTGGTTTAAGATACTTTATTTCTCAAAAGAATTAATTCACTTACATGAGAAAACAATACATAATGTTAAACAATTTTGGGCTAAGCGTACTACATATATAAAATGCAAAGACTTAATATCTAAATTATATAAATTAATATAATAAAATATATAAATTAATGAATATCTAAATACTAATTATATAAACTAAAATATCGGAAGTTTAATATTACTTGCAAAAAAGAAAACAAAAGTCCGGTCGTACATTGTAACCGACGCGACGCGACGGTACAAAACGTTTAGATGTTACAGAGTAAGCGCAACTGGAAGTGGCTCGGAATACAAACAGGTATGTCTTTTTTTGCATATGTCTTTTTAAGTATATATGTTTTATTTTATAGGTTTATATATAAATATGTATATAAATATTTTATTTTATTTGTTTTTCATAATATCATATTTAAGAAGTTTTTTAAAAGTAATCATGGATTTTGTTTGTTTGATGTCTTTTGGTAGTTTATTATATAATTGAGCGCCTTCATACAAGTTATTCTTTTTGCCATAGTTTGTTCGTGGTACATGTAATTTAATGTCATTTGCACTTCTTAGTATGTTTTTTTGTAAATGTTGTTGTTTTGTGAAACTTATTTGTATGTTGTATGTCTTTAGTAAGTATTTTCGAATTAAAATGCAATTATTGTAATAGTGAGTTTGATAAATATACATTACTTTTGTAGAAGTAAGAAAATCGTA
Organism: Petrophora chlorosata; assembly: GCA_951640565.1. Classification (NCBI taxonomy): domain Eukaryota; kingdom Metazoa; phylum Arthropoda; class Insecta; order Lepidoptera; family Geometridae; genus Petrophora; species Petrophora chlorosata. The sequence goes on from OX621207.1 coordinate 3,238,304, forward strand.
GTTAAATAGTCTTTTCATTAATTTATTTTGAGATACTTGTAATGGATTTAGGTTGGTTTTAGCAGCCGATCCCCATACTTCAACAAGAGTAATGCTTACGACATAGCGCTAATGTATACCTGACTATTGATACAGACTGTACAAGGGGGAGAGGAGATTCAATCTGACATCGAATGTCGGTAATATGTTTTGGAATAGTGACACATTCTATATTTTGTAGAATAATAGTTTTTACCCGTAACTCCAATTTAAATTTTTGTCTTAAACTTTGGACCATAGAGCCCTATTAACCCGCAAAATCCGTGGTATGTGAGACACGAGCTGACCTGCCCAACCACTATACCGCAGAGGTTCAGTCAGGCGAGCACTCACAACCTTATAAAATAATAAATATTGTAGTAAGTACCCTTTCTTAAGTACCTAATACATTATAACTGGCCCTCATACGATGCTTCCAAGAATTCATAAAACAAATTAACTATACCTACCTACTAAAATATTATGCTAACTACGTGAATTTACCATCTGCTACGCTCCTGCTACACGTCTACGTCTACGAGGCTACGTCGTAGCCGTGCTACGAGATTGCTACAACCACCTAAATTAACTGCAGTGAGGTTGATTTATAATATTTTGGACTAAAATGTTAGCTTTAAATATAATTGGATATTTATATTGTTATAACTACCTTAAATGTCGATTTGAAGGGCATTGTAGCCAGCGAAATTACGGGGCATATGATACTATATCTTATGTCTCGGGGTGATGAGCGCAATGCAGTGCTACAGTGCTATTTATGGTATTTAAAATTCTGGGTGGAACAGCTATTGTTAAAGGCAGGCATGGCGCTTACCATCAGGCGAATGACTTGCTCGTCTCATCACTCAGTACCATAAACAAAAATGTATATGGGGTGTTATTTTTTCCAAAATCAATGTGTTCAATTCCTAGCTAGGAAAAATATATCAAAAATCCATTTATGCAGTTTTAGTTTTGATCAAAATCAGCCTCGAGACTCCTTTGAGCATGTTTCGCAATTCTTTATAATTCGCATTTGGCCCACCATGCACACAGGAAAGTTTTGTATATTTGGGCTGTAATTGTTGGGTTCGTATTCGTAGTAAAATCGAGCGATATCGAATCGATTTTCAATATGGTTAAAAATCCTCGATGAAAGCTTGAGACAAAGTGTACTATAAGTTTAAACCTTATTTAATTATACTTTAAGGTCTTAATTGCCTTCTATTTCTGTCAAATATACTCAAAGTCCATCGATGATTTAATATTCTCAGCAGCTTGGAAACTATTAACTAAAGTTTGTTATACTTGAACCTAACAGCAAGCTTAATCATACTGTAACGACTATTTTATGTGCTAATAACTCAATGGCTCAATTGGAACGAGATCTTGCCGGCCTGAGACGAGAAAAAAAATCTAAACAATAGAGATGCTCAATTTTTTTTTTATTAAAAACAAAAGCCAATCATCTTCGTCCGCGGTCGTATACATTGCGTGGTATTTCAATCTAAGCCCTTCCATGCTTCAGAGGCTGCCGGTCCCGGTTGTTGTCTTATGACATCATTCGCCAATGACCAAACACATAGGAAATATATTTATGTATGTGTTATACTCTATGATATATGATTTTACAAAGTAGTTATGTCTGTCTTTTGTCGTATCACAAATCCTCTCTAACCAAAGGTTGTCTGGAAGGGATCGCTGATTAGCGATAAGATCGCCCATTGTACTAATCAAATTTTTAAGTTCTATTTTTATTTGTTCTTGTTATGTTTTTGGTGTACAATAAAGCGTTGTCAATCAATCAATCAATCAATAAGAAAGAAATAAGCAAAGATAAGCTGTACGGACAGATACTCTTGCTGCTCCACACAAATCTTAGTCAAACTTGTCTCGCAGTAACAGTTTTTTTAGGCATAATAGATCTAAAATGGACCACCATCTCGCCTGATGTTAAGCGACGACGTGGCCGAAGATGGAGCACGTAGATCTAGAAGATACAGTACAATTTGGGTTTCTTCAAGGCTAGAGTAAATAGGTCTATTCACTCTAGCCTTGAAGAAACCTAAATTATACGTGATTATACTTAGCAGGAAACAGAGAAGGCGCCAAAGAGTTTCATTCCCTAGCATAAGGGCCGGACTCCACCAAAGCGGAGATGTGCGGAGATGTTCGAAGCAGAGACGAGAAGAGATGTTTTTCAAAAATGGTGTATCCACCAAAGCTGAGCGGAGATGCGTACTGACTATAGACTGTAGCGGAGATGTCTGCGATGTTTGGGATTGCAGTTTAGTTCGATCTGACACGACAGCCAGACGTCTCCATGTCACTATTACTAAAATAGTATCTTCTTTTACTTGAAGAAGAAGAAACAGTGTCTGAAGAAGAAAGAAGCGTGTACGCTGCACTAGGCGAGTAGCGAGAGTGGCAGAGGCACAGGGCGGGGCGGGTCTCGCGGGTCGAGGGACGCGGAGCTGGGCGACCTGGCGGCGCCGCTCACTACACGGCGCTCACATCTCTTCTCAAAATGATACATCTCCACTCGGTGGTATCCACTGAAGCTGAGCGGAGACGAGATGTGTGAATAACGAATTTCTATTGGTTGTTAAAAACACAGCTCCTCTCCTCTCGTCTCGTCTCCGCTTTGGTGGAGTCCGGGCCTTAAGCACTAAAAACGTGAAAACAAAACGCTCTGTACGAATCGGGGAATGCCTACGATATAAGGGTGATATTTGGCCGATTTTCTGCTCGTCCAATTCTACCATTTGCACGCAAAACAATAATAATCTCGCATTAGGCTCCCATATAACATGTAGTACATATTAAACTAACTAGTAATAACGTCTACTAACAATTCTAACTGCAATAAACCGCGAACGATGCGAATAAAAAAGAAATCCACGCAATACGAACGTCGGAATCGAGTCAATTATACTGGGACGAGTCGTACAGACCTCATTACATAGAATATATCTCAGATACGGCCTGGCTCGTTCAACAGCGGGCAGCGAGTGAATAGTAGGAAATTTACGCAATATAATTATTTGTTAATACCGTGTTAATACGTTTTTGGCCTGCTTGGGTGTTGGGTCTTTTTGATGACGAATTAAAAACTAAGTTGCCAGTGTTGTGAATTCCCATGCAAAGTAGTAAAATTATGTTAATATATTTTGTTGGAATTATGAACATTTACAAAATTAAGCATCTTAGTACTAAATAATATATTAATAATATATATATATATATATATATATATATAACTAGCTGCGCCCTGCGGTTTCACCCGCGGTTTCAACAACTCTTATCACTTAGGGGTATGAAAAATAGATAGTAGCCGATTCTCAGACCTACTGAATATGCATATAAAATTTGGTAAAAATCAGTAAAGCCGTTTCGGAGGAGTAAGGTAACTGACATTGTGACACGAGAATTTTATATATAAGAAGAAGATAATGTACGTGTGACACTCACGTTTAAGTTTGAGTAGTCCAACTATGGTTTCAACCACATCCGGTGGTCTTTTTCAAGGCGAGTGCGGAACGCTCACGAACGCGTCGCGCTTCGCACTGGTGAGTGTCACCAAGGACATAAAATTCACTAAGATTTATATCATATAAGTACTTAAATTTATCCTTCATTAACCTAAAATTATCCTGAATATTTCACGGCTAACAAGAGATAAAGTAACGATTACGATTTTCTAGTGTAAGACTGTTAAATAAAACTTCCTACCAGAACAATTAATCGCTAATAAAATAGTCGCTATCAGTGAGTCATCGCACCACGCGTCACCCGTAGCATCCCATTTCGCGCCGCGCACACTTTTAAAAGCTCTCACTTGACGTTTATTTCCTTTTTATTCTTTGTAATCTACGAATTTAATATAACCGGCATAAAAATATAGCGTCTGAAAAAAATGACGTGCCTATTTAATTTGAGTGCGGAAAGAGGCGGAATGCATATTTAAATTTAGAATGCCGAATGTTTTTGAAACTCGAATGGTAATATCGAAACATGATCGTTTACCTTTACGTCTTAACTTTATGTAAGTGAAAAAGGCGTTGGTTGCTAAAATCTATGGGTATTATTTAGCCCCTGTAACCTTTTTTACCCTGTAGCCGTAAAATATTCTCTATGAGAGAAAACGAACGCTACTATGAGAGAAGGTCCGTGTCCCAGCAGTGGGCAATTAAGGGCTGATGATGATGATGGTGAATTACCGTCACTCTAAAGAGTAATTTTTAGGGTTCCATACCCAAAGGGTAAACGGGACCCTATTACTAAGACACCGCTATTAATCCGTCTGTCTGTCTGTCCGTCTGTCACTAGGCTGTATCTCATGAACCGTGATTTAGAGAGTAGTTTCAAAAAACTTATTCCTTTATTCCTTCATATGCCATTTCTCTGAGGTTCTCACGATTTAATTTGATGAGTTACTTTAGGAGAAACATTCCTGAAGGGAAATAGGATTGATTAGGGTCTGATTTGTTTTTAGTAACAATTTTCAGCCTGACTGTAGCTTTTTCAAATATCCAAAAGCGCTATATTTTATTTCCCTAAAATTCACCAGATGTTTAATAAGAACAAAACTTCTTCAATGCAGAGTATTCAATGAACCTACCCTGAAAATCCCAAAATGTTGCCACGCCCCCTGTTTACCAAATACACTCGAGAGCAATGAATCCGGGCGACTTAAAGAATGTTAAAAATCTCGGAAACTAAAAATGATAGGTTAATGCAATAAATTGTATTTAATAGACAATGTAATACTCCTTAAATGAAAGTAAAAAAAATATGAGTCACCATACATTTTATTAACACAAAATTACATAAAGAAAAAAACTGCTGATCTCTCCTTAAAACAAAAATAGGAAACATGAAATTTTTGAACTTTATTACGATTTTCTTGAATTTTAATACTTCGTATTGCCTCCTCGTGCTTCCATTACTGCGTTTACGCGGTTTGGCATGCTGTACACCAAGTTCCTTATACGATTTTGGGGAATATTCTCCCATTCCTCTGTGAGAGCAATTTTGAGCTCACGAAGCGTGATTGGGGGAGGGTTTCGTTGTTTTACGCATCTGCCTAGCTCGTCCCAAGCATGCTCGATCGGGTTGATATCCGGGCTGCGCGCTGGCCACTCCATACGAGTAATGTTCATCTCTTGAAGGTAGTCATTCACAATCCTACCTGTATGAGGTCGGGCATTGTCATGCATAAATATAGCATCCTCACCTAAATTGACCATAAATGGACCAACGTGATCATTGAGGATTTCTTCCACATATCTTACGCTAGTTAAAGAGCCGTTTTCTATGATCACCAGCTCTGTGCGACTTTCAGAAGAAATTCCGGCCCACACAAGTACAGACCCACCACCGTAGGCTACTTTTTCTTCGATGCATGCTTGCTTGAATCTTTCCCCTGGTCTTCGATACACTCTGTGTCTTCCATCGTGCTTGTAGAGCATAAATTTTGATTCGTCGGAGAACATAACTTTTGACCAATCTTCAATACTCCAATTTACGTGGCTCTGGGCATATCTTAGTCTCGAAATACGATGCCCACGCTCCAGTTTAGGGCCGTTTGCAGGTCTAAGGGGTTTTAAGTTAGATTCAGCAAGCCGACGTCTTACTGTCCATGCACTTGGGTTACTTCCTCCGAGGCGTCGAAACTGATTGGTGAGTTCAGTTCCTGTGAGAAAGCGATTTCGAAGCATGGTGTTCACCAAGTATCGGTCTTCTCGTGCTGTGGTACACCTGGTTCTGCCCGGTCCTGGTCTGCGTAGGTTAGAACCAGTTTCTTCGTAACGTCGGAGAACTCTTTGTACTGTTGACAGCGACACACCGACAGTCCTGGCTGTATCGCGCTGACTCCGGCCGGTTTCCAGCATTGTAAGTATTCTGGTGCATTCTTCAGGCGTAAGCGACATAATTTCAGCTTGAATAATGAATATAGAGCACTATCAACATGGTTTATGTACCCACATAAATGACAGATTACAAACAAAAGCAAAACCAAATGCTGTAATTTCGTAGTTCCATCTTCGAAAGTGGCCCTTTTTCAAATTTGATTTTTTTATGATATAACTTTACAATAACTAAGAAGTTTTAATACCTTCATTTAAGGAGTATTACATTGTCTATTAAATACAATTTATTGCATTAACCTAGCATTTTTAGTTTCCGAGATTTTTAGGATTCTTTAAGTGACCCGGATTCATTGCTCTCGAGTGTAGTTTAACAAATTCTATTAATAATAAAACGTGTCAATAGGCATGCTGAATTTTTATAAACTATGTTTAACATATTTATGATTAGGGTTCGGTCTCCTAAGCGTACCAAAGAAATTAAAAAACATTTATTTGACAACCACAAAAACTAAATAAAAAAAAGAAATATAGTTGAGCCCTATGACACAATAAAAAACAAACAGTACGAAAGGAGAAGAAAGAAAAAGTTTGTGGCGCCAAAGGGTATTATTGCTCTCAAATTAATGTCTAGTGTTATTGACAATAGATCCTGATTGTTAACCGACTTCAAAAAAGGAGAAGGTTCTCTGTTCGATTGTTTTTTTTTTTTTTTTTTTTTTTTTATGTTTGTTACCTCCATCATTTATGAACCAATTTGGAAAACTCTTTTTGCGTTGGGTTCAGTACAGCTACGAAGTCGTCCCATATAAATGTCATCGATATTTGACTTTGGACTTCGAAGATACATACATTGAAGTCAGTTTTTGTTTCTTTTCTAAAAAATAATTATCAACATAACTCAATAATTAAGACGAACGGATCATCATCATCATCAGCCCATCACGTTCCCACTGCTGGGACACGGGCCTTCCCTCATAGAGAGAGACGCTATAGATAGACGAACGGATATTTGTTAATAATTATTTTTCTTTTCAAATCCAAAAAACGAGAATGTATTTCTTTATTTACATAACAAAAATACGTACAAGGCATTATGAAAAAAAAAACTATAAGGCAAAACTTGCTTTTCAAATTCAAATGTTAATCTAACTATAGTAATATTTTCTAAGAATTTCGAGCGCAAAATCTGTCGTCAAAAGATTTTAAACCTTACAATTCTGTTAAGCCGACCGTTTTAAAACGATCATAAAAATACACCGATAAAGAGAAATTTCCACTCGTTATCATCCTCGAATACCCCTTTCATCATAATGCATGTTTCGACTTCAAAACCATATTTAGCGGACTCTATACTCTACAGCGATGTAATAAAATGAGTTTTCCAATGAGGCACAGGGATTTTATCGCGTCATTCACTGTGCGTCAACTGTCAACCGGCTGTCATCGTACAGAAGACCAGTGTAAGAAGACCTGTCTGAGCGTTTGAATGTCTTTAAAGTGGGGGTCTGGTTATGTTGGTCGAGCAGGATTATAATTTTTGATCCTGGGAGTGCAGTAAACCATATACGTGGCTCATTAGGTCTTGATCCTGGAGTAAACGAGGCGCGTCTAATTGCGGCGCTGCCTGACTCCCTCAAAAATGGCGGGTGGCTGGTGGCAGAATACGTTACGGTAATTTCAAATTTATGTTTCACACTCTTTTAAACTTTTTTTATGTGGTTTGGCGAAATCGCAACTAGAAATCCGACGATTCTACTTTCGTGTACGTAAATTAATTTAGTTTTCCTTTATGTTGTACACGTTTGCAAATTTTTTTGGAAATGTTGCTTTTTTATGTATGTTTTGAGACAGAGTAGTTATCATGTTGGGGCTGATTTTTCATTTCTCAGATAGACTAGCAGATAGTGGAGCGGCTTGATAATATAATAAACCTCAAATACATTTTGTTGACAGCCTCTGTAGTGTAGTGGTTGGGCAGGTTGGCCCAAATCTCATACACCACCGAGGTTGCGGGTTCGATTCCCGCAACGGGACAAATGTTTGTGCACAGAAAAAAAAGCGCAAGCATTTGTTTCGTGTCTGGGTATTGTGGGACAATGGTCTTCATAGTTCCTAGTTCCCTAGATACAGGGAATCCTAGTTAGGGGCCAGGGGCATCTATGTATCTGATCTTTGGGCGTATTTTTTTGGCCTTCTTTAACGTCTAGATTGCTGCTTAGAGCATCCAGCTTGCAAAGTTTAGCCAAGTTCGATAACTATCTTTTTTTTATGGAACTGAGTGATGAGACGAACAAGTCGTTCGCCTGATGGTAAGCGCCACGCCTGCCCATAACAATTGCAGTGCCACCCAAAACTTTTAATACCATAAAAAGCACTGGGTAGCACTGCATTGTGCACAGAATTCATATTTGTATTAGTATCTAAGTGATGACATTATATTTAATGTTTCATCGGGATTTGCACAGAATATTAATAGACTTTTAAATTTTAATGAAGAAATTTCTAAATCTAAACTAAACTTGCTTAAAAATATATACAAAATATAATAAAATTTTATTTGTATCTGAGTTGAGTATCAAAAAATCAGTTATAGGTATCGTGCATCTGATTTTTTTATTTTCAAAAATGCTTATAAATATAAATATAAAAAAATATAAAAAATGGCAGGATTACATAAAGATTTTTAGCAAAGAGAGGTACACAGTTGTATAATAAAAACAATAACAATAGTAGATATTTGGTTGTTTATATTGTACTTATAGCTTAACTTATAGTTATCTCCAACACTAGAATATCTTAGGAAGTTGACCGTTCGGCTAAACATACGCTGCCTTCTATCCCGGCAAAAATATAGGATTCCCATGGGGTAAATCCTCTCATAAGATGGCAGGAAGCCATTGATCCCGTCATTTACTTTTCCTCTTTATATTGATAGAGATGATTTCAAAAGGTCTGAGTTTTACTTTACTACTAGATTCACACAGGAGTTTTAGCAAAAGTAAAGTAGATACGTATATTCATAGCTGTGTTAAAATATCCTACTACGTAAGAATGGATGTATGGATGTACCTTTGTTACTCTTTCACGCAAAAACTACTGAATGGATTTTAAAGAAATTTGGCATGGAGATAGCTTATACCCTGGATTAACACATAGGTTACTTTTTATCCCGGGAAACCGCGGTGAAACTAGTATTATATAAAAATAATTAAAATGGAGGAATAAGTTGTGTCGCCATTTCAGTGAATAATTTAAAGGGCACTGCCAGAATTATTGTGACATTAAGACACAGAAGCCATACAACAAGAAGTCAAGTTAAGAATAATTTTAAAAACAAATTGGACAACTGGCTACGAACTCGTACCGTACTCGTATATGGGGCCCTATCACTAATACAAATACGATAAAGTAAAAAGATTTTCAACGCTGTGTCGATATAGACATACCAGCACCCGTGCTACTTCTCTATTAACAATGAATAAATATTTAATTAAAGAATTAAGTTAAAAAATTTATGATATATACATTATTAAGATAAATTGAAACAGAATAGACTCGTATCGTAATCAATACGTTACATTCCAAATTAAATGCTTTTTTTACGCTTAATAGTTAGACCGACCTACCATATAAAAGGCGCATTAAAACTTGGTCTGTAGATATTTATTTTTATCTGTCTCATTCTTGTTTACAGTTTAGGATGGGAGCTCTCTATGTTTCATGATGTCCACTAAAGTTCATTGATTTATTTTTGGGCACTATGAAATCGATTATACTTAATCCATGTTAAGGACTCTGGCCTTTGTTGCATTCTGCCATTTACGATCACCGGTGATATGTAGTACTATTAGGTATTCTGTGCTGATGGGTTACGTTTGACGATATAGTACGTTTGTGCCCAGTATAGAGCACTCAAAGTCGATTCTGAGTAAGATAAACTACACTTCTCGGTTCGGTCAAAGATCAAACAGAGACACAGAGATAGGTCCACTCGCACGTGCTTTGACGAGCATCAAAGTGAGTGCTCGGAGAGCAGATTATATCGAGTGTTGGTACAACATGCAAACTCAGGATTTTGGGATATCCGATGTAGACAAGACACGAACTGTGGCTGTCTTTTGGCGCATGCTTATTAGGTACTGATTATTTAGAGAAAGCTTAAGTTTTCAAGTTTATCGAAGTATAATATCTACGGCCCGCTGCTGCACTCCGCACCCTGACACATCCACTGTCAAGTCTCAAATGGCAATAATTTATTTACGCTAATCTTTTTGATATCAGACTTAGGTGACTTGATAGTACTGTCAGTCCATTTAATTCTACGTTTCAGCGAGACGATTCCAAATAGACAAACAAATCTTATTCTCTCGTGTGGGTGTGTAGCCAACCCTAAGCGTCGGATTTTTAGACTACCCGAAGGCCTCCTACAAAGGAAAGCAAATGAACAAGAAGGTTGTCTAAGAACATTAAAAATACACCAAAACACATTATAAATATAAGCGGCTACACTCACGTTATGATTGTATCGGAAAATCTCCGACCAGGTTTCGGACAATTTGGATGTCCTTCTTCCGGGAGTTTACGCTTTAGATTCGCGGCGTAGACTGCGCGCCTCCGCTCGTTCATGTCGCCGCAAGCGCGGCGACCAGTGCAAGCGCGGGGGGTGCGGGCGCCGCGGGGGTTTATTTACCCCGCACAGCCATGTTCGACACCACACCACCGAAACCTTTTATAATGAATATTTCGACTCACGATAGTTTCCAAACCTTAACACCAAAACACATTCAAGAAGACCTAAAAGTTATATTCCTCCTTTATAAACAAAGATGTGTAAACTAAAAACAAAGTTCTTCAGTCACGCCCGCGACACTGACTCTCGAAACTTCTTGAAAGAAACGCGAACTCGAAACAGCCACAAGTGAAACCAAAACCGCGCTAAGACAAAGTTGAACTGCAAAAGGCAAAAAACAACATTTTCTTTGTAGTTTGAAACAGGACGCCATCTTTGTTTTGATATAAACGAACGTCGAAAACGCGCGTTTTTGCAAAATGACATAACACCGCGACCACGTTTGATATAATTCATTCAGAATTCGTCGCTAGTTAATTTTACAAACGCAGCGGTCGTGACGTGCGTTTCGCCCGTTTTTATAATTTACCCCTAAGACAAAGTTGAACGGTGAAAGTAAAAAAACAACATTTTCTCTGTGGAAATAAAAGCGACGGCTTTAGGTGATTCTTATTAATTTGTACTTTTGTCATTTGGACGTAGAGCTGTAAAGATGAAGACAAATCGTTTACTTTAGTTTAAGGGATAAACATGGTAAGATACACGTATATCTTGTACTATACGTATTAACCCATCGTCATCGCGAGAACGAATCCCTTGAGTCGCGGTTCCAGACACAATGACATTTATAATAGACCTGCGTCCGGCGGTTTGACCCGCGGTTTCCCGGGATAAAAAGTATCCAGGAATTAAGCTGTCTCTATTCTAAATTTCACTCAAATCCGTTGCACGGTTATAGCATCATCATCATCATCACCGGCCCATCACGTTCCCACTGCTGGGACTCGGGCCGTCCTTCCTAGAGAGATAGTGGAGTATGTTCCATAATCTACCACACTGGCCCAGTGCGGGTTGGTGGATGTCACATATGCTTGAATTTCTGTGATAAATTATTGGACATGCCGGTTTCCTCACGTTTTCCTACACCGCTTTTAGAGCAAGTGTTAAAAAAATCCGGACATAATTTAAGAAAGACAGTGGTGCGGGGCCAGCGGGATTTGAACTCGGGTGCGTCGGATCGAAAGTCACACGAGCTCCCACTGAGCCACACTTACTCTCACGTTACAGCATCAAACAGAAGTAACAAACATACAAACACACTTATACACAAACTTTCGCATTTTAATCGTGTGATACTGTGAAGTGTGGAAGTTTGGATTATTGTGGATAATAATCAATGCCAGGTCTAGGTTTCACCAACTCTGTATCGGGACCCCTTTTAATTTCTCCGAGAAACAGTGGATTAATGGCGTCGTCTTTAATTAAAACCCTAAATGAAAACCGCGGTTTTACGACACGACTTTTTTAAGGTTCCCCGGGTGTAAAAACGTTAATGTACCGCCTTTAAAGAACGGTTGCCACATTGCTGAATGTGGATGCCACATTGTGTTCAGTTTTAAAGATGATTGAATGCAAGTGCCAACAGGGTAAGTCTAGTGTTATAAATGGGGAGCCAATGAGGTTTTGGGATTTACTCAAGCGCGGCAGATGAACACAAGGGAGGTTACCTTGCATCCTGCTGAGTACCTCTATCATATATAAGCCCTTTATATAGAACCGTACGCTCCCCTACTATTATGTTCAAAATATATTGGTGTTCTTTTTTTATGTAACTCACTGACGAGACGAACTGGTCGTTTGCCTGATGGTAAGCAATACGCCAGTCCATAACAATTACAGCACCACCCAGAACTTTGTTTTGCAAAACCCTGCGCGGCGCTACACTGCGCTCGTCACCCTGAGACAATTAGATGTTGAGTCTCATAATGTTGGCACTAATCAATGTAACAACTGGTCTCAAAGGCTGGCAGAAGAAATAACGAACAAGTCAATACACGGTGCACGAGTATATTCCTACTTACCTGTTGTTGCAACTGTTATGGGCAGGCGTGGCGCTTACCATCAGATGAAAGACATGCTCATCTCGTCACTCAATCACATAAAAAAACAAAGCAACGCCCTTAATCCACCATGCGGTCCCTGGTGTCTTTTTTACTAAGGAACTCTCTGCACGTCAGTCAAATTCACACTGAACCGTTTTTTTCCTCTTCAGCGGTTATAAGAAGCGAGGGTTAAGACAGGAGGATGCCCTGGAATTTTCAATTATGTAAGTCTATTTGTTTCATTTGAGTTACGCACCTGACTTCCGGGGAAGTAGGTGACTAAGAATAAATATTTGGGTCAGAGGAATTAAAAACTTCGTCCACGGACTCTGACTTGGGTAGAATAAAAAGGAGCAGTGATGTTTGTTATTGCTGTCATGTTTTATTTCGATTATGAGTTTATTTTACATTATATTTTTATGTGAACCTAGCTGCGCCCCACAGTTTCGATCACGGTTTTCTGAGATAAAAAGTAACCTACGTATTAATCCAGAATATAAGCTATCTCCACGCCGAATTTCACTCAAATCCGTTGAGCCCTTACAGCATGAAGAAGCAACAAACACGCTCAAACACTTACATACAAACTTCCGCAATTTATTTATTTACTAGCTGCGCCCGCGGTTTCACCCGCGGTTTCCCGGGATAAAAAGTAGCTTATGTGCTATTCCAAGTCCTAAAGTACCTACATACCAAATTTCATAAAAATTGGTATGGTAGTTTTTGCGTGAAAGAGTAACAAACATCCATACTAGCCGCCAGCAGTTTGGGCACGTTGCCGGACGACGGGTATCGGTTGAATTATCTGTAGGCCATTCATTGGCTTAACCGATACCCGTAAAGCTAAATGAACATTAATAATATGTACATATTATTAATGTTCATTTAGTTTCGTTTTTCGCCTACTGTGAGTGTTTTTATAAAGGCATGTATAATCGTTTTAATTTTGTAAAAACAGCAAGCAAAAAAATCTAAGCGTCAACTTTCTGGCGCTTCCTAACCTAACCTAGTCTGTAAGGCCGTTTGTGTTGTCGAAGTATTTTCTGTCGAACTAATACAAAGAGGATCAAATTTTATTTTAAATAGATCATTTAGATTTTAGAGGATCAAATAATATTGTCCCTTTTATAAATAGTTTTTATATTTCGTATATTTTAGAGCGATATGTAAATTGAATTGAATCCTGATTTCCATATCAACAAAAAGTGCAACCCTATAAAAAATGGTAGTTAGAGTGAAATACCTATCGATTTTATCGCCACTGCGCGTGTGTATGGCCCGTTACTTACATATTCGTTCGGGGTAAATTGCCCGCTCAATTAGCCAAAGTGTTTCATCCCATATGCAAAATAAAACCAGCTTTATACGCGTAAAGTTAGGCACGTACTATCGAAAAGTTCCAGCTCAAACTGCTAAGCTTAGCACAATCTTCTGCGAGATTAAGCGCTCGGCCGCAAATTGTTGGTGCAGTAACTCGGTTCTCTTTGTGACCTGAGAATGCCTATTTGGTAAGCCTAGTTGGAGTGTATCTGGCCGCATGTGGCCGGCTGCACCTAGTTGTAGCCGGCTAAAACTAGGTGTAGCCGCATTCCGGCTTTTAGCCGTAACATATCTATCACTTAAGTTAATTATTATTATATCGCTCATTCTCACGGGACCCGGTCCTTTGGACGGCTTGCGCGGGGACATGAGACCAACACGTAGAGGCCCATTTAATTTAAATCTGTAATGGGCATCACTGCAGGGCAAAAACCTCCCCTACCCTCTTTCCATTTATCTCTATCTATTGCCACGATAGACGAATCTTTCAAGTGTGAGTCTAGCTCATCCGACATGATATGTCCAGCCCAGTCCCATTTAAATTAAGTGTATAATAAATTACATACGTCCTACTTATTTCTGCACTCTATCGTCTTCAAAATGTCCTTACTCTAGAAAAGGGTAAGAAAAACAGCTATACTACAATGTACTAACAAAGGACATCACCATGAATCAAAATTACGACATTGCCATGAATCATAATTTCAAAGTAAACACAGGACTGGAAACAATAGTGAATAATTTCATACTTTATAACAAAAAAAAACAACTTCAATTCTGATGTATCTTGGTTCATTCTAAGTCCAAGGTCGAATTTCGATGATATATATCAAGGTCGAATATGTATGGGATCACTTTGTAGCTTTACTGAACCCAAAGCAAAGAATTTTCAATAAAAAAAATATAAATAATATTAATAATAAATAATTATTTTTAGAAAAAAACAAAAACCGACTTCAATGTATCTTCGAAGTCCAAAGTCACATATCGATGAAATTTATATGGGACCACTTCGTAGCTATACTGAACCCAACGAAAAAAGAATTTTCTAAATCGGTTCACAAATGACGGAGTTCTGAGGTAACAAACATAAAAAATTAAAAAAAAACAACCGAACAGAGAACCTCCTCCTTTTTTGGAGTCGGTTAAAAATATCGAACAGAGAAAATATATAAGGAAATGTTATGTTATATGTTTTGAAGTCGGTTAAAAAAACAATCAAATTGAGAACCTACTCCTTTGTTTAAGTTGGTCAAAAAAGTGAATACAGATTAAAAATCTGAAGATAATGAAAGGGATGGAAATAAAGGGATGGAATAAGGCCATTCGTATGTCGTATCTCCCTTACTGCATATGTGTGTATATCCTACAACACACCAGCAAACAAAACTTGCTCCACTTCAGCCGCAACTGGCTTTAAATTGTTTTTATGGAGGCATCCCGTTGTTTACGATGAGGGAATGTGATTTACGACCTTATGTCAAACTGTTTATGGCCTAGGATGTGCTTTATTGCATTGTTCGTGGATAATTATTGTGCTGTGTCTAGTAGCCAAATGTGACTTGATACTAAACATTTGACCTACGGATGCTGCAGAGGACATTTAACACCCCACATTTGACGCGTGACCAAAATGCTGGGACTTATTTGGCTCAACGTATCAGTATTGCAATCCAACGGGGCAATACTGCCAGCATCTTGGGTACGCTGCCAACTGGTAGTGGGTTGGAGCATTTGAGCTACCTATAGGCCTTTAATGGTCTATGGGTTGTCCAATTGCTTCTCCTTGTATGTAGTTAGTTTATTTTTAGTAAGTAGAGTGTAGTTTGTTTTGAGTAATAAAGGCATTCGCCCGTTAAAAAAAAAAAATTTAACACCCCTAACCATAACTGTTGCAGGATTTGACAAACTGTCAACGTGGCGGATTAAGTGATGAGACGAGCAGGTCACCTGCCCATAACAGAATCTTGTTTAACAAAATCCTGCGCAATACAACACTGCGCTCGTCACCCTGAGAACTGAAACACAGTAATTTGTTCGACACCATGAAAGAAAATTTAATGGTGATTTTGCATACAAACTTCTTCAAAGTTTAAAGTTCAAAAATTCTTTATTTTTGGCATCACAGACGCACTTATGAACGTCAATTATTACAATGACCACCGTATTGGAATAAATTATTTTTCAAAAAAAACTAAACCGACTTCAAAATCCAAATGGCACTCAAAAGTAAAAAATAAATTAATATAATTATCATAAGCGCTACCCACTCATATATTTGAAGTCGGTGCCAGCCAAGTCTAATAGGTAGCAGATAAATACTATGTATATAGTAAGTACTACTTGTAGGTAGTATCTATCTACTACCTTTTACCTTTTACCTTTTGGCTGGCACCGACTTCAAATATATGAGTGGGTAGCGCTTATGATAATTATATTAATTTATTTTTTACTTTTGAGTGCCATTTGGATTTTGAAGTCGGTTTAGTTTTTTTTGAAAAATAATTTATTTTACCCTTTTTAGTGAAAAACAAGTTTTAATTAAATTAAATCAAAAAGTTTTTAAAGACAAGCTTTTATGATCTAGAAGCAACATCATGACGAAGTTAAAACCGGGCTATCACAATTAAATGCATGTACAAAAAAATTTCATGTCTGTCCTATTCTCTGTTGAGGAGTTCCCTCGCCGGAAGTCAATCCTGGGTGTATCTGCCATGTCATGATGGAATTTAGAACAGGCTATTATGGTTAAATCCATTTACGAAATGTTGTGTCTGTACTATTCACCGTTGAGGAGTTCCCTCACCGGAAGTCAACCCTGGGTGAAGCAGGTGAAGCAGTCGAATACAAACCTCCACCTTTAGAAAGTTGGTTACGAAAAAAACAAGAACCGACTTGAAGATTAAAACTTATATTTTTTGTTTTTGCTATTTTTTTCAAAAACTACTGAATGAATTTCGATAAAATTTATATGGGACCACCTTTGAAGTATTATCTACCAATCAAAAAAAGAATCATCGAAATCGATGCATAATTGGTGGAGTAATCGCGTAACAAACACACAAAAAAAAAAAAAAAAAAAAAAACATACCGTCGAATTGTAAACCTCCTCCTTTTTGAAGTCGGTTAAAAAGAACCACCACTCAGAAGATACGGCAAGAAACTGAGGGGCATTTTTTTTAGAGCTTTTGTTACTGTATTTTATGTTTGTTTTTGACAATATCAAGTTTCTTATGTGCCAGTTGGCTACTTGGCAGAAGCGGAATGTTCCATGCATCTTTGTCTTCTATGTAATTACTAACTGTATAGTATGCTTTTTTCATTTGAATATTTTTCACACGCGATTTGAATCTACTTTCTGTGAGCTCCGTTATACATTTCGGAATTTTATTGCAAAACCGTACGCAATTGCCCATGAAGGACTTATTCCTTTTAGTCAGTCTAAACCAGCGAAATTAGTGGGCATATGAGACTTAATATCTAATCTCGGGCTTAATAATAATGAGCGCAATGCAGTGCTACGCAGTGCTTTTAGTGGTATTAAAAGTTCTGAGTGGCACTGCAATCGTCATGGGCATGCGTGGCGCTTACCATCTGGCGACTTCTACATCACTCAGCTACATAAAAAAAACCTAGGTACTGCAATTCTATCCTTATTTCTAGTGTTAATGTTATGACGGTCACTATTCACCTTCAATTTGTGCAGATTTTTACGAACATACATTATGTATGTATGTAACTGGTGGTAGGATCTCGTATGCGAGAGGCCGTCTGGGTGGGTACCACCGCTTTGCCAGTTATTTAGCCGCCAAGCGGTAGTGCGCAAGCATTACTGTGTTCCGGCTTGAAGGGCATTGTAGCCAGCGAAATTACTGGGCATTATGAGACTCAACAACTAATTGTCTCAGAGTGACGAGCGCAGTAAAGCGCCACGAAGGATTTTGCAAAACAAAGTTCTGGGTGGTGCTGTTATTGTTATGGGCTGGCGTATTGCTTACCATCAGGCAAACGACCAGCTCGTCTCGTCAATAAGTTACATAAAATAAAATAAAAAATGTATATTACTCGTAAAGTCGTGGCTCCATCGCGTCGTAACCGCATTAACATGCATAATATTTAACAGATTGTTCGTCTCATTATTCCACTGTAGCGTAACGAACCAATTTCCATGAGTAGCTTTTATTCGAATTTCATACCTTTTACTTTGCACATTCGTCGCAGTATTTTTGTAAAAAGAATCAGAGGTTACGTGAAATCTTTTGTTTCGTCATTGAAATGGAAAAACATATTATATGTCGTACAAGTAAATCTGGGAATATCATCTATAGCTTATAAGCCTATACCTACTAATCGACAGCTAGATATATAATGCCTGATGGTGGAACCTTACCATCAGGTGGACGACTTGCTTGGCTCGTCATTCGAATATTTACAACATTTAATTGACACTTAATATACAACAAAATATTTTGACATTTAATTTTAATTATTGATTATTCTTGATTATTTTATTACTTTTGATATTTTATTTTGTTATTTTATTGACTTACTTGTTACTTTATAATTGTATTTAATAATTTTTTGGCTAACTTTATAATATTATGTGATTTATTTAATGTAATTGGAATACCGTTTTAATTAAATACATTAAATATATAAAAAATATTGGACAATTAATTGGAGATATATCTCCAATATTAATATTATTGGACAGGCATTATATATTTATTATCATACAATGATAATAGATATATAATGCCTCTCTGATATTTTTTTTATATATCTGAGTGACAAGTCGAGCAAGTTGTTCGCCTGATGGTAAGGTTTCGCTTTTTGATTCTGATTCTCCAAGGCACACACTACTGCGCCCGATCTTAGCTCCTGGACTTGCTGCCAGCTACAGGTATCTGAAAGAGGTACGCATTGTAATTAACTTACGGAATTTACCTACTGAAGTTTCTTTATATATACCTATATATATTATATATATATGTATATATATATATAATATTTATAAATAAAAATTATGGATACAAGTCTATTCACAATAGCTACAATCATCTTTATCCTGTAATTGTAATGTATGTTACACCGTTTCATTTAAATGTATATGTACGTATGTTTATTATATTTTTATAGTTTTTGTACCATTTTATTAGTGCGTATTTTATGTATGTAATTAGTTTATGTGTGTGTGTATTAAGAAATTGAAAATAACAGTCCTTATATATTTGCGTTATTGCTCTCCCTGCACGGTTGTCTGAAAGAGATCGCTTTTAGGGATAAGACCGCCAATTGTTACACTTCTGATAAGCGTTTATTGTTATTTAAGTAATTGTCTTCATTATGAAAGCTTAATTACTGATTTGCACTGTCCCCTTACTTTGCACATCCACCGAATGATGCCATACCAGCTCTTGCAATAAGCTTTATTATTAAAATGCTCTGGTGTTGCCATACGATATACTTTTACGGGTATTTTTATGATTATGCGCGTATATTAATGCATCAGAATCTAAATGGCAAACGGGTTGCGAGCACCTGTTTCATTTGGAATCAAATATAAAATAAGTTACGATTATGTATAATTCACAGAAGATGGCTCTCTCTTGATTTCCATGAAGATGTTAAGCATGATAAATTCAAAGGCATTGATGATATTCCGGGGAAATTTTAGAACAGTCATAAAGTTGTTTCTTTGAATTGTATTGAAATGTAGAAGTACCCATGTATGTCTTTAAGGTATCTTGTCACCCGAGTTTTGCCCTACGAACAACTAAGTACCTATATAGAAACTTTGCCCGTTCTTGTGATGTTTATGTCAAAACAAAATGTTTATATCAAAACAGTGCGGACGAAGCGTCGATCAATTTGGACGGCACGGGTTGTCGTGCTTGAAGAGTGCAGGCCGCCTATACCGACATTGGGCCATTAATGACCTACTACAGCGGGCGCTCTCCACAGCCTCCGTGCCCTCGACACGAGAACCGACCGGGATGCTCAGAGACGACGGCAAGAGACCAGATGGTGCCACTCTGGTACCGTGGTGCCTAGGACGAGCCCTGGTCTGGGGCGCCACCTGCGTGGACACTTTAGCGCCGTCACACGTCGGTAGCACCGCTCGCAATGTCAGGGCGGCGGCTGAACAAGCCCAAACCTTGAAACATCGAAAGTATTCACAGCTCAGCGCGCACTATAAATTTGTAGCGCTGGCTGTGGAAACTTTAGGCCCGTGGTCGACCGACACCAAAAAATTTTGTAAAGATATTTCGACGAGACTAGTCCTCGCTTCGGGGGATCTCAGAGCTGGCGCGTACTTTGCCCAGAAATTAAGCCTTTTGATAAAAAGGGGTAACGCCGCCAGTATTCTGGGAACCCTGCCGCACGGTGGCGATCTAGACGGCGTGTTTGCCTTATAGTTTTGTTTATAATTGATGGTATTATTTAACACGCAACAAGTTGGTATATTATATTAAATAAAAAACAAAATCGCTTAAAAGCGATATCGATTATACGTAATAGCGGTATGAAAACTTATATATCATCATTTGCATGGGTGACCAATGCGATCCATAATTTCAAATAGTTTTTATTTAGTGATCTACTCGCTGATCTACTCACGTATTATTTTTCACACTAATATTATTAATGCGAAATTTTGTATGTGAGTGTGTTTGTTACTTCTTCACGCTGCAACGGCTCAACGGATTTGAGTGAAATTTGGAATAGCTTAGGTACAGGTACCCTGAATTAAACGCGGGAACTTTTTTTCCTGGGGAACCGTGGTTGAAACCGCGAGGCGCAGCGAGTATCTACACAGAAATCAGTCAGTTCCGTCTGCCGGCGCGCTGTAGTCTTCTTCTTCGATCATGTGAGTGTGTGTGTGGCCAACACTGGTGTCGGAGTTTTTAGACCGCTCGAACACTCTCGCTCCGACATGGCCTTACGACTGTTGTCCAAAGCATCATTCGGGACCGACGGCTTAACATGCCCTCCGAAGCACGCTAGCGCTCAGATGTAAACCACACAAACGGTCACCCATCCAAGTTGTGACCGCTGACCGAACGATACATCTGTTTACCGACTATTAGGCGAGCTATACGCTACGAGCGCTACGCCGCATTGTAGTCTTTATGGAATTGAGTGATGAGACGAGCAAGTCGTTCGCCTGATGGTAAGCGCCACGCCTGCCCATAACAATTGCATTGCCACCCAGAACTTTTAATACCATACAAACCTTTAATTTAATCTGAACGTAACTTCAGATCAGTTATACTTTCCGGGTTACCTACGAGGTTGCTTCTATTTTCGTGTAGGTACGCCCTCAATAGCTTAAAGCTAAAACTATTTCCCGAAATCCAACAATCGCACTGCCGTCTTTGTTTGAATGAAAAACTCTTTAGCTAAGGTCGGAGCCATTAA
The DNA here is from genome assembly GCA_951640565.1 of Petrophora chlorosata. NCBI lineage: Eukaryota > Metazoa > Arthropoda > Insecta > Lepidoptera > Geometridae > Petrophora > Petrophora chlorosata. The sequence continues at coordinate 3,259,609 of OX621207.1, forward strand.
TCCCCTTTAAAATAACTCAAAATTAACAAAGTTTGTCTCCATCTGCGACGGACAAAAGCGAAATAACATCATGATTGACGACTTATAGAATAAGTTCCGTTTTAGTTCTGACTGTAGTCGAAAGGGCGACACTTCGGATGTAGTTTTAATAACTTATCCTTTGTTCCAAATGGGCATGATCTAATTTTAGTTTGTTCTTGGTTTAACCTGACAGCGTAAAGCCGCGCGTTGTATATTTTTATTATGGTTTTAAGTTTATTTTTAACCCCCGTCGCAAAAAGGAGTGTTATAAGTTTGACCACTATGTGTGTCTGTCTGTGGCACCGTAGCTCTTAAACGGGTGAACCGATTTGGATAAGGTTTTTTTAAAAGCTAGTTTTCTAGCGCTGGTTCTTAGACATGTTTTATCGAAATGGGTTCAGCCATTTTTTTACTTTTTAGAGGTTTTTTTGTGTCGGGGGCTAATCTCTAATGTTGTTCTAATGTTGTGCGAATTTCATATTATGAAAAATATAGTAATTTTTTAGTTTTGGATACCTTTTTTTACTTTTATAAGATTCTAGCAGCCCGCCCCGGCTTCGCACGGGTATTTAACAAAAATTTCAAAATTAAAAATTATAATACACACACATCTCCCCTCCTGTGCGGCCCGTACCCCAGTGACGCCTACACTGCATAAGGTGCTGCCTAGCTAGCCGAGCAGGGTGAGCGGCTATCAAGCAACTTTTTTTCTAATACTTACCTAAATTTTTAAACTCGTGATATCTTTCGAATGGAATGTCCGAATTGAATAATTCAAAAAGTTAAATAAAGATATTGAAGCAGTTTTGAATATGAAGTAATTTCTTTCGATAAGGATTAATACCAAGATACAAATAAAGAGCCTTTTCTAGCGGTGGCATTTCAATTAAAATTTTAAAATAAAAGAAAACTTATTGTGGCATAACTATAATAGTTAGACATATGCTGTCGCGACACTTTTTGTACATAATGATGTGTACAAAGTCGTAGTACATTATTTTATTCTATCATCAATAGTTTTCGCAGCGCACGCGATGTAAAGAATATTTTAGGTATTTTTTTTTTACACCTTGGGTTACATTATTGGAGTTTTAGTAAGGATCTCTAATTTTTTTGAAAATATAATATAGCCTATGTCACCCGGGGATAGTGTAGCTTCCTAACAATGAAAGAATTTTTCAAATCGGTTAAGTAGTTTCGGAGCCTATTCAATGCAAACAAACAATCAAATCTTTCCTCTTTATAATATTAGTTTAGGAGATAAGAAATTCTTGATTGCAACTACAAACAACAGATACACAGCCGCATCGAGTACTTAGTATCTAATTAATAACTATACGTAAGCAATGTACCTACAGTCAGAGTGCAAACGGAGTAAATTCAGCATGTGCTTTGTTATATAGGCTTGCGTTTGACCACTATCTCACCTGATGGTAAGCGATGATGTGGTCTAAAATGTAATACGCTCGCCTAGAAGATACGTGTTCACTTTCGATTTGAAGACTCCCAGGTAAGACCTACTACTCTTATTTAAATATTAAGTAGCTGTGTCTAAAAAATCTATGTCAAACATAATAAAAATGGGTAGCTACACTAGCTACCTACCCCATGTAGGTGCTTTTAAATAAAGTTGACCTGTCTAGACGGTGTAAATCCGTTGTCCCCGTAAGCCGTGTCCCCTTTAAACGGGGACAGCGGTACTTTAATAAATTATTTAAAAATATGTCCCGCTATCCCCTTACTCTGTTTCCGTTGATATAGTAAAGTAAACTTTATATGGAAAAACTACTTTCTGGCGCTTCGCCGGCCGCTGCCGCGGCACGCTCGCTTCGCTCGCTCGGCTCGCGCTGTGTGGTCACAGTTCTAACATAACCTAACCTAGTGGCTGTATCTCTGTAAAGGGGACAATGGTACGAAAATTTAATGACGTCCTGTTCCCGTAGCGGGAACAAGGCCTACGGGGACAACGGACCTACACCGTCTAGACAGAATACCTGCAAGTTTGTATATTAGCGCTAATAAGTTACAAAGTCTTCAGATGACGACGTTTACTTTCGTACGATTCTCCCGAACACCTGAGGGAGCTTATACTTGGCCAAGTTGTTATCCTAGTTCTACTTACCTAAGTACTTAGTTAGAGGTTGTAGGACTTCAGTTTTGGCGGCTAATTCGATATCTTACGAATAGTAGACTGTTTGAGTCAAGTTTGGAAAGCTTTAGCCAGAAGTTATAAGGTCTCGGTGGAGATTTGTAAAATGGTATATTATCTATAGACAATTTATTATAGCAACTAGATGAGCCACGCGGTTCCACCCGCATGAGGAAGCACTTCCAGCATTACGAATTTCCAAATTCCCGGGCAACTTTGCAAATTTTAATTCCATAAAAATCTAATTTGGATGAATTTGGACTATTATGAACATTAAAAAAAACAAATGGGTCCGTTGTCAAGTGATGCGCTTATAACAGCATTTTTTTTTTGTATAGGTAGGTCGATAGATTTAAATTGTTGAATTTTGCTACTGCGGCTGTTTCAAGTCACATTTTTTTTTCTCTTTGATGTATTTGGTTTTGCGCATTTTTTCCATCTGCCACTCTGACTCTACACAAACTCTGTCCTTCGATTTAGATTCTTGAATTTTCTGCTGCTGCGGCTGTTTTGGCTCACATAACTTTTTAGCCGACTTCAAAAAGGAAGTTCACATTTCGACAGTATGTTTTTTTTTGTATGTTTGTTACGCGATTACTCCGCCGATTATGAATTGATTTAGATGATCCTTTTTTTTTGGTAGGTCATACTTCAGACGTGGAACCATGTACATTTGTCGAAATTGATTCAGCATTTTTCGAAAAAATCAACAAATATAGGTGTATCTTGAAGTAGGTATTTGTTTTTTTTTTCTAAAAATTAATTATACTTTCTTTGTTTCATTTGGCTATGCGCATTTTTAGCATCTGCCATCTACGCAAACTACTTTCATTTTTATGCGCACGGTATGAGGTGAGGTACCTAACTGAAGAGATGATAACAATAAAATTCTCAAACGAAAATATTAATTAGTATCGTATTCCAATTCAATGTGATATTAGAGAAAAAGGAAAAATCTTTTGTCGTTTTTTACTTTGGCATGTCGGTCATGTCGGACATGCCATTATTTAACATACATTAAGAGCGAGTGTGGCTCAGCGGGGACTCGAGCGCTTTTCGATCCGACGCACCTGGGTTCGAATCCCGACTCGGCCCTGCAACAATGACTTATAGTTAAGTGCAGATTTTGCACGCTCGCTCTAAAACGGTGAAGGAAAACATCGTGATGAAACCCGCTTACGCGCTTTGGAGTGGTAGGCTCTGGCCGTGGTTGTAATACCACCTACCAAACAAAGCCATGCCGTCAAACGACCTAGTCGTGTTTCGGGATGATGTTCGGTGAACCATCGGCGAGACTGGTCTGAGCAGCCGCTCAACTGCCGTCTCTCTCTAGATCTAGGTATGTGCTTCATCTTAGGCCACATCATCGCTTCACATCAGGCGAGATAGTGGCCAAACATGGATCCATTAAGCGTAAAAAAAAAATGCCAAAGTTGAGCCCGTCCGTTTGTGCTTGAGCAAAAGTATGTAACAACCAAAAAATGCCAGCATATAACTAAGTCTTACAAAGAAGGCAATTTCTTCCGCTTAAGAACGTATTTTCACATGTAGGTAAGTTATGTTCCTATCGGAAAACGATTTATAAATGTTGTAGTCAGCGCTAATAAGTTACGAAGTCTCTTAGAATGACAACGTTTACCTTTACGCTATATCCATCCGAACATATGGAGTATAATAAATGCCAAGATTCATCTCCACTGTGATCCTTGAGCCAGTCTTCCACTACAAAAGAGCGAATTATATTAAAATCTGAATGAACGGGGCCAAAACAACAGACTAACCCTTAGATAAATGGCGTGCAGAGCGATCATGTATCTTTTATTTCAATCAATTTCAATAAGAAACCAGTTTCGATGATGATTTTGCGATCACGTAACCCGTTTGTTGCAATCAAACGTCAACGAAAGCTCAATTGAAATAAAAATAAGTTTTAACAAACAAAGTTTATATCGATATATATACCATAGACAAGAGCCGTACTCGTATTACACAGTAAAATTGAATAGATTGGGCGTATACTTAAGAACTTTTCACGTGACAAGACCTGAGCCTTGTCGAAGCGGATGTAGTGGTGTGTATCCGACAGCAGAGAATGTTCAACCACCGCCGAACTGTTGCTATCAACAATACCCCACCCCCCGCACCAGCCAGCATCGACGCTCACGCAGCGAGCGGAGCGTGCAGCAGCCCGCAGTGCGAGGCGTGTCGCGTTCGCGAGCGTTCCGCACTCGCCTTGAAAAAGACCACCGGATGTGGTTGAAACTATAGTTGGATTAACAATTACTCCAATTTAACAGTGAGTATCACCCATATATTATTATTAATAACGGCACTCAATGTTATCGAGATTTAATAAGATTTTTTCTTTTTTTTATGGTCTTTTCCTACTCCCTTCGTTCTAGCCACACTATGGCACTGGTTAAATAAAGAAACAAGCGAAGCTATATTTGAAGAATAAAAAAGGCCGGAAATGAGCGGAAAATGTGTAGGTAACCTAAGCTTTTGGGCGGGAACTGTTTGTAACTCTTTATAAGTACCCGCTCTCATACCTACATGTACCTAGATGACGATTGCGAGTCCAAGTAAGCCGCTCGCAGTGGAAGGCCGGCGTTACACTTGGCCAAGTTGTTTCTAGCAGTTCTAGTTACCTACTTAGTTCGTAGATTGTAGGACTTCAGTTTGGCAGCCAATTCGATATCCGATAAATCTTTGGGTGTTTAGAGTAAGTATGAAATGTTTGTAAGTAGGTACTTACACACCGGACGCTAAGGTTTCAGTGGGTGAGGAACAAGAAATACATTTGGGAATTATAGCTGTGTTTTCTAAAGAATTGTGGTCGTAATTATTTTGTTTCTAGAATAGTTTTATAATTACCTAGTTTGGATTAGACCTTGCAAGCGAGTAGCTATGTTTAATTTGGTGTCGCAGGGTGTTTAGTTTACCTATATATATTATATGTAATATATTGTAGAAGTGTATAGTTAAATACCTATATATATATATATATATATAACATATTGTAGAGTCTATAGGTAAAGGTTGATTGAGCAATCGCTTTTACCATAGACCAAGACCATCAGCGACACCGCGACATAATGGAATGCTGTCTTGTTTATTGCTGAAATTACTGGGCATATGAGACTTAGGTAATATCTGATGTGTCGGCGTAATGAGCGTGTACAATTAGAACAATGAGTCTTACATTTGATAAGAAATTTGAGGTAGTTCACAATCGGTCACCAAGTTTCAAACGTCATGTCAAAACCTTCATATCAAAAACGCCACTGCTAACAATTGCAATGCAGTGCTACGCAGTACTTTTCACAGTATTAAGAGCTCTGGGTGGCACTGCAATTCTTATGGACAGGCGTGGCGTTTACCATCAGGTGAAAGAAATTGCTCGCCACATTACCATGTCCATTCTACCAGTAGTATTATTTTGCATCTAATTACCGCGGTCGATTTTTACCATTTTACCTTCTTGCCCTCGTGTCCTTCGAACTACCAACCTGACTACCTCACTTAGTTTACTTGTTCCAGACGAAAACTTCCCGCGAAGCATTCTCGAACACTAATAGATTCTGCCAAGTTCGAGAGACATCATATCTCCATAAAGAGTTCACTGCTCTCGAAAACTCACAAATTAGTTCTCGGCAACTGCAGACATACATTCATAACTTTGATATTAGCAAAATGGAGGTGTTGCAGTCGAAATTGGTTTACACAGAACTGACTTATCAGATGGCTTGGATAAACTTAGGTCCGCTCCGGCTACAGCGTGGGTATTTTGTTAATATTTTCCAGTCACTTGCCAACCGCTTGTAAATCGCTTTTTGACAGTGACAGCGATCCGAGTCGCCTTTTGACGGTGATTATTATTATAAAACAGCCCAGCGGATTTTTAACTTATGTCTTATGAAAACACTATGAATAGAATCGTCCCCATAACGATATAAGAAGGATAGAAGAAATTTGATTGTTCGAGCAGCTGGCTCGGTGGTCCAGTGGTTAAGGCGTCGGGACGGTATTCCGAAGACGCAGGTTCGATGCCTGCCCTAGCAGTATCATTTGTCTCCTTCCTAATCATTTAAAATCTTCAGATTTTCGCCTAGCATGCGCTAATGCAGTGAATATCAAAATTATGTGTTATGAACCTGTAATCTGATCTTAAAGGTAGGTAATTATACTTAGATACAGTACTCCATTACATTACTTAGTAGGTATATTTTTGCACATATTATATCTCTTACAACTGCGCAAGTGCCCCCTTTTTCTCTCTCCGGCCCTTGTCAAGTTTAAACAGAACTTTACGTCATTGTTTTCTGACTTACATTTAGATGTCCAGTGTATTGTAGGTCACGACAGAGTTAAACATGAAAGGTACGCCTCACAGACCGTTCCACCTCGGAAGCCGACCTCAGTACTTCACTCAAGAAACGGAGCGTGAGGCAATGTACTTTAATTCAGGAAACTTTTGACTCATTACGGTGAGACAAAGAGCTGTGCGCGAGCTAAAGCGAGAAACTTCTAGCACCGCATGCCATTATAAACAGACCTCTTAAGACGTGGACGTAGTTAGGGAGCAATGTGGGGCTTTAACAGGACTGAATTTGATGATATTTCAAGTTTTGGCATATGATTTATACTGACAGCCTAACTTATATCGAAAATGAAATTATTTACAAGAGAAAAAGGTAAGTATGAAAAACTCAAATTAGAGATTCAAAATTTGTCAAGGGAGCTGAATAATTTTGAAATGATAATTAAATGAAATGAATTAAGTTTATTGTAGCAAAAATACTTAACTAAACAAATACTTAACTAAACATTAATACTATTGCCACAAAACGGCCCTACTCAGCATAATGCCGGCTGAAGCAACCAGCGCTGATCTTCTGGGAATTTTTTTTGGACTACAGGCACTGAATGCATAATATTCTTACCTACGGGTACGCAATTTCACGTTGGCACTTCAAGTGTCGTGGCACTATCTTTAGGATTATCATGTTCATATCAAAAGTCACTTTCTTGTTTGTCTGTGTGTCTGGTGTTCCGGATGGAATTTCGCGACTCATATTTCGAGCACTTCCCGATTAGCTGGATTGAATGATGAAACTTTAAAGGTAGCTCACAACTAGATGACAGCGCATTCTAAATCCATTTATTCATTTAAGGCGAATAAAACGTGGTTTTTAGATTAATTTATTAATCTACCTTATATTTATCTACATATGTAGCAAAATATTATTATACATACTTATCTTACTAATATAATATTAAACGATGTTATAATAAACGACAGCTAATAATTACCTAAACTAATTATTTACTTAGGTGCCTATCTAAATAACCCTTCGAGTGCGCGATTAATTAAAATAAATGAAAGCGCAAAAGGTGAAGGGATAATTGGACAGCCTAGTAATTGTAGCCAGCGAAATTACTGCGCATTATGAGACTCAATAGCTAATTGTCTCAGGGTGACGAGTGCAGTGTAGTGCCGCGCAGGATTTTGCAAAACAAAGTTCTGGGTGGTGCTGCTATTGTTATGGGCTAGCGTATTGCTTACCATCAGGCAAACGATCAGCTCGTCTCGTCATTTAGTTAAAGATAAAAAAAAATTAAACTGACTTGTCCCATTTCAAGTGCCCCCTTCAACTGAACCCTGAGTACGCCCTAGTCTAGCATGTAAAATAGTGGTGTGGTGGCTGGCGGATTTGTTGGCAGTTCTTTACCGGCAAGAAAACAGAGCTCGGAAGTTTTTGGTTGACTTCAATTAGCATGGTTGGATGTGTGGAACTTGTTTGTTTGAAATGAGGTCGAGATGTGATGCTCGAGTTGCATCCGAGTTTTGCAAGTTCTAGGTCTAACTTGTAATGAATAGTGAGAAGAAAGATTTTTAATGATAGTAGGACAAGTCCATTAGGTCAGTCGTATTTAGGGTATGATGTTCGGTGACCGAGTTACAGGTCATAACTTAGCCCCTATTCAGAGTTGTTGGTAAAGGTTTACTTAAAAAGTTAAATAAACAGCCGAGAACTTTTCCATTGGGGGTCAGGGTAAAAATAACACATACAAGAAATCAACCATATTGAGTACACATTAACTTTCACGACAGAAATAGGTATCATCTTCATTAGCTCAATTCCGCCCACTGCAGAGCATAAGCCTCCTATTCCTTGGAATAGGTTTCTATCATCAGCCCATGGCTGGGACATGGGCCTTCTCTCATGGAGAGAGTACCTATAAGCCATAATCCACCACGCTGGCCCAGTTTGGCTTGGTTAGTTAGGGAGAGTGCGGGTTGGTGGATAATAGGTGTACATTACTGTAAATATATTTTTTATCGCTTACGTTACAATTAATGTCATCAATCCACGGAGCGCGCATGGGTGCATGAGCTTATGCTTCTATGAAATGAAAGTAACGCTCGCTCTAATTGTAGAGCCGATAAACGCCCCACCCTGATTACGAGTGCAGCAAAAAGCCGCAAGAAAACAGGAACCCATTTGGCTAAAGACTATCGACTCCCTCTCTAGCACGTGTCAAGCACGCTAATGCACGCTCGCGGCTCGCAAGTCGCAATCAAGGTAATGTTGCCAGGTGCGCCCCTACAGGTTCCCGCGAATTTATAACACGGCAACACTGACAGCCTGATTTATTCGCCGGTCGTTTTCGCGGTATTTCCAATTGTGGAATTGTGAGTATTTGTTAGTATTTGAGGGTATTTGTGAATTTGTGAGATATTCAGATACACGCGTGGTAATGCTCGCGGCGGAGTACTTTTCACGTTTTATTGGTTTTGCGTGATGTATTCGTTGTTGGTTGTTTTGTTCAGGTGCGGTCATGTGTGGGTGTCATTTGGAAGGACAATGCGACTTTTTAGTTTTAACTTTTTACTTAGCGGTTGTACTATCTATCTTATTTTTGAGATTCCTTGGGCCTGTTTCTGGGGCCTACATTTACTGACTTAGTGCAAACACATCTGAAACGTAATGTAATTTCGTCTTCGAATTTAGTGTAATTTCGCCAAATATTGCTTTTCAGATTTGAGATAAATTTCGGCTACGTCACGCCTGATCCCATAGCGCAAAACACTTGAATCATTAAAGATAGTTTGTAGACTAATTTTATAGTTATCCTTGACATACGTATGGCGGGTATACACTCTCGCCCGAGTGCTCTAGCCATGGGTATGGGACGGAGAGCGGAAAAGAACAGACGAGAAGCACCGACACGTTCCCTGTACACTCTCAGTCTCGGCCTGTCTCGGTCCGTCTCGCAGCTCCGCCCATTGTACTACCGATCAATCAATCAAAAGTTCTTTATTTAATTTTGTCGTCACAGACGCACTTATAGACGAACGTCAGTTATTACAATGACTCTACCACCGTATCGGAAAAAGAACCACTACTCAGAAGATACGGCAAGAAACTGAGGGGCATAACAACCATAGTTAAGGTTGGTTAAGGTTAGTATTCTTTGGTTAAGGACTGTGTTATTGTCTATTTCTTTAAACTAGTATACAATAAAGAGGTTTTCTATTCTGTTCTATTCTCTGTACAGCCGCCATTATGCTAAACTCTTCCTTGTAATGTAGATTCATATCTATACGAATACCGTACATATTGTAAGTTTTAACGCCTGAAACGACTGTACAGATAGTACTTACACACGTATACGCTGAAATTTTAATCTAAACAGACGATGCGCTCGACCTAGTTTCTGAATGTAAAAGTTTACAAGCAAATAATGGACAATACTCTATATAGAATTTAATATTAAAGCTAGAACAGAATTTTGATATCTCACCTATAGGGGTATTGCTGCAGAGCTGCATCGAAACAATAGAACTTCTTTTGTTCATACAAAGAGATACTCGAATAATAACGACCAAATGACCTGCATTCTACTCTCTAAATAGATGTTCCTGTTTAGGAAATCAATGATTACGAGGACCGTAATCCCACAGCACCTAAGCGTGGAGCAAATATTTTTGGACCGTAATCCCACAGCACCTAAGCGTGGAGCAAATATTTTTTTATGCACATCTTTTCTTATAATTATGCGTTAAACATTATATATACTTACCTACAACACAACAAACTTTGAAAAATATCGTTTACAAATGGAATATTAGAAAATTTTCTGTAGAATAGATCATCTAGGTAGATGTTTCAAAGGAGACTCATCTATCACTGATAGAAAAATTGCCTATATACAAACAAAAATACAATAAAAAATGGCTCAGTAATACAGTTACTCTACAATCTTACCAAATTGTCTTGATTTTTGGATAGTTCGGGTTCACACCCTTCTCCTGTTAGTACCTATATACAGACTCCATAAGAGAAGTAAAAAGTGCAACAATATAAGTATCTAAGTATCATCCAAAACTATGTACCTATATAGTACAAAGTTTGTAAATATAGGTATATGGCTAGCCTAATAACTCGGCATGCAAAGTTCGCGAAGTCGCCGGGTGTAGTGCAGAGGCCAAATTAACCAATATTGACGACACAGACTGCTTCCAACTAGACGTACCATCCGATATAACAACGAGCTACGAAGATAAGATAAGATATTTTATTTTCAAAACTAAGTTTCAGAGGAAGCTTAATGTTATAAATAAACATAGTTACAATATATATCTATAACAAAATTAAATTTCCAATGGATTAGAACAGTGGCTCTAGACCCGTCTCGTGGGAACCTTAATATACGATTACAATTTTGTACACAATAATAGTATCGGAAGCATCCTTATAAATTGAGGTCTATATACGTTATAGTTATATGTAAAATGAAATTAAGTATGTGCCTGACGTATAAGAGTGTGCGAGGGTGTGTGAGAGTCAGTGTGAGGATGTGTGTGAGGAATACTTTATTTTGACTATTCGTATAGTTGTAGCATTTATCTCTAAATAGTATAAAACAAAGTCGCTATCCGCATTTCTGTTTCTCCGCTTACTTCTTCCAAATTACGCAACGGATTTCGATACGGTTTACACTGCCATTTAGAGAACTTTTGCTTTTGCCACAACTATGACCTCCCGGAAAGAACACTTCCAGGAAGAGGACGTAGACTTTTTATCCTGGAAAACCGCGGTTGAACCCACGGGCAACAATTAGTCTATCCTAATAAAAATAAAAATAAATAAAATTGTTTATATGATACTAGATTTTGCCTGATTTATCAGATTATCAATTACATTCTTGTGTTACTTACAAAAAACATATAAGTGGCGATTTATTTGTAGTAAGAAAAAATCTAGTGGCTTTTCTGGTGGTTTTAGGAACTCCTTTTAGTAGGCTCGCAAAACAAATTGTTGGCAACACTGGATACAATTTGCGAAAACCTGCCTTGCCTGTACAAGAATGTCGTATCCAAAAACCGTTTCTAACATCCAAGTTACCTAAAACTAAACAGGTTATATATAACGCAGTCGAACTTTACTGCTGGGCTACCGTAACTTATTCCAAGTGATGCATCTGTCCATGAAAACGCTGCCTAAGCGACGCCGATATTACCTAGCCAACATGTTCACTACTTAGCCCTTGGCCTAGATTTGTATCGGTGACCGAGACTATACCTAGATATAGTAATACTGAATTTAAAATGTAAACAACTCACGTTAATTAGAATTAGGACATTAAATATTGTATTACTACAAATATAACTTTGCATGTAGGTACCTTTCCTCTAAGTGTCGATATTGATATCGGTAATCTAATTGGCGAGTTTGGGCGCATCACTAGTGCGTTCCTTGTGTTATGTTGCTAACTTCGCGCCGCGTCACCTGGCCGACGACGCACTAGTTACATCGGTTTAATATTTTGTAACTCTTACAGCTACCTCCTTTTATTTGTATTTTTAGAAATTATCTCCAGTTAAACCGATGTTGAAATTACCACAAACTTGCAGTTAGGTACCATTATTGTGGCTTAATGTTTAACCTTAAGCACGTTTTATGTGTACCTACTAAATAGTTAGATGTTTTGGTAGAAATGATGTAATGGTATGATGTTACAATATCTTTGTTAATGTAAGTAAATTATATTGTCTCAATAGGGAAAATACTAACTAGCATCGTAACACAGGTCTATCCTAGTACGAATGCTGGTGATTATCTTATATTTAATTTATGTGTCATAATTATGTACGAGAAAAAAAATTACCTTACAAAGTCCGCACTGATACAATTGCTGTTTTTAAATTAGAAACCCAAGAGGTATTTCTGCTATGAGAAGCTTCTAACCCATTGCGGTGGACGTACACGCTGCAGATTGGATGCATTTATCGAAATGCATGTGTTGTGTATATTCCGCTGAAATGCTCACAAAGTAGAGCCATGCGTGTCTCATGAATTTGAGCGTTGCGTTAAGTGTATATAGGTACCTTAGTAATAGTTAGTATTCGTTGCCTTAACCAAGCGAATCACGACTTAAGGTGGTACGTTACGTAAGATTTTCATATACCTAATCATTATTAACTTGTTCACTGAATAAACCTCACTAAATTTAGGCCTAAATGTATGCGTGGTAAACTATTTACGAGTGGTTATTTAAGCGAAATTAATAAAATGGTACAATTTATATCAGGTCTCATAATAATGATTAGTTAAAAACGTATGTGAACGTGAAAAACGTTCCGTAACGTACCACCTTAAGCGAATCACGAGTCATTACCACGCATTTGTGCATAGAGTTCTGTTTGTTACTAAAATTACCCCAACTACATTTTAATACTAGCAACGTGTCCGTGCGCAGAAATAGGCTAGCAGCATTACGCCTAACCAGGCCTTATCTAATACAGCATCTCTACTAACATGAACATTTATACAACTGTATCACAGGGGCATAAAGTCTAAAGTTAAATGGCAACAGTGATATTGTCATCGTACGTTACTTCAGATGGTCTGGACTATTGTGCTTGCAGGATATACGAGTGCACCTACGTTTATATTAAACGTGGCCGGTTAGGACAAAAATTATGTGTCTGGATGTAGAACTTGCGGACAGGCGGTGATAGAGATTTGTTATGTTTATTCTGAGATACAAACTCTATGGTATGTAATGTGTTAGAGAAAGAGCATTGCATGCTATTTTGGTGTAGGATGGTTAGGTACTTTGCCTATACCTACCTAAGCATACAATATAATACAATTTTACTTTATTGAACAACAAAACAGAAAAAAAAAGATTACATAAATAATAATCGTGGTAATAATAATGGGCAGCCTTATCGCTATGTGCAATTTCTTACAGGCAGCCTTTGGATAGACATGTATAAATGAATAAATGTCAGTGGTTTACAAAGTAATTAATATAAACATATAAGCAAGGTATATTACCAGATACAGCAGAAATAAGACTGAAATCTAGACTTCTCAACAGCCACTGTGGTCATGTCGTCGCATCACATTGTTATCATAGTTGACATGACCTAGTTATTGTTGATATTTTAAGTTTGTTAGTCTCATAAATAATGCAATTTGTAAATGAAAATTAAGTTATGAATTATATTTTTATATTTTATATATTATGATAAAAACTTTCACACCTGAATGACGAAGCGATCTGTAATATTAATTAAAAAACCTATAACAACATTGTGTTTTTGACCTATGTTTATGCAAATAAATGAATTTTGAATTTGAATAACGCGCATACATACAATTCACACTATATTATTAAGTTTATTCATTTTCATTGAGCCTAATCACTATTTATTGCAATTAATGCCTACCTGACACGTCGGTCTAGATGATCTTAAAGGTTCCCAGACTATTTACGGAATATCTACCATAACGTCATGCCTGACGTGGTATGACGGACTGGAACGTGCGCGACGTGATTACCTTACGAGCTGCATTCTAGCACAGACTAGTAAGAGATACTACGTATCATTCTAGCACGTATAAATGTGTGGAGCGTGCTAGCCTTGCATCACTTGCATTACGTAGCGAACTGCCGTACCTGCCTGTATGTCTACAGGGTATAGAAATAGTATCTCTACGTAAGTAGAGGCCGGATAGAATTAGTGTCTCTACGTAAGTAGTGGCAAGTGGTTAGATGATTATTTTGGGTTTTTATTGTGTAAAAGAGCGGCAAATTAGCGGCCCGCATCGATTATTGTCGCTAATATGCCGTATGTTCGTACGCCTTGGGGATATGCTGAAAACCAGCGTCTGGTGTCAATTTATGACACTAGACATTTTTGCTGAGCTGGTTTTTTTTCCTGGAACTGAGAGATGAGACGAGGCGGTCGTTCGCATGATAGTAAGCAGCACGCTTGCCCATAACAATTGCAGTGTCACCCAGAACTTTTAATACTAAGTTAAGACTAGTATTAAAAGTTCTGGGTGGTAACTAATTAAGAAAGTAAAAACATTTATTCGACAACGAAAAAGACACACGTAAGATAAAAATACAAATTTGTGCATTGAGGTCATCACCCCGAGACATGCCCTTAAAACCGGAACACAGTAATGCTCTGCTTGGCAGCAGAATAACGGGCAAAGCTGTGGTACCTACCCAGATGATCTCCCGCATACGACACACCTACTATGAGTAAACGAGGTTAATTATTATTACCGGCAAGGACGTCCATCGATAGAGGGTTTCACGGCAAAAAAATGTTTTAAAGTTCTACAAAAAGACCCAGACCCAGACGGCCTCCCGCATACAAGAGACCTACCACGACTGAAAACCTATCAAAGCTCATCGACATTTCTCGGCTTACGGCACAGAGGAGGATGTAGGAGGGCGAGAGCCAGGCTGACCATTATAAACAAGGTCAAAAATTAAGATTCTATGTATCACATTAAAATAAACAAACGGAAATCAATGTCGTCGAAATATTACTCTTGAATTACAAGTCAAAAACTTAACCGTTCCATTAAAGACGTAAATCTCTTTGTAACTTAATAACGTTGTTATAGGCGAGTTTACACAAGTATTAGGAACCCGCGATTTCGCTTGTTAACGGTTTGTTACACACTGCTTAACATTTAATACCTCAATAGGGGGGTTCTAAAAACCACGGAACGAGGGGCTTAAATTGGATGTAAACAGATCAAAGGAAGATTAGTGTTAGCTTGGTGATTCATAGACCCTACTGCAGGTTAGGTAGTTTTGCATAACTGTAGGCATAACGACGCCGCCGATGTTATGTTAGAGCATCAAATATTATAGCATATTTTACCATTATTTTGTTATTTTTTTGTTTGTCTGTCTGTCTGTCTTGTCTGATGTTCCGGGTGAAATATTGCAAATCAAATTTCGAGCACTTCCCGATTAGCTATCCGGCTGAAACTTTCAGGGTCGCTGACAACTCGATGACAATGCATTTTAAATCCATAAAAACTTGGTTCTTAGATTATTTTTTAATGTGTTACGGATTTTTGTTCATGTCCCGGATTCGTCAAAAAATATATTTAATTGCAATATTATCCAAAGAGATGTAGGAAACTCTTAGATACTACGATACGAGTCAATATACATATATTATAACTTTCAAACAATACCTATTATTATAGGTACACAGTATACCTATGTATCCCAAGGTGCTTTAAATAGTAGGTAGCGAACTTTCTAAATCCATGACGTAGGTAAGTACCCCTATTCATGGGCGTATCCAGGAAGGGCGGGGGACCGTATAGGTATACCTTACTTAACTTTTTTCTTTTGTCATTGATCTATACCTACCTACCTAGAGGTTGAACCTTCACCTTATTTTATAGTGCATTCTTCTTTAAAAGACCTCTTTTTGTAATATTCGATCTTCCATCAAAGTGACGGCTTCAAAGTAGTTCAAAATGTTTAGTATTTTTCAATTCACATTATATTTTGCGGCTGCATATTGAATAGTAAATTAATAACTTATTTTTGTAAATATGAACTTCCTGTTCAATCTTGTAAGATTTGATTGGTGGGTGTATCCTCTTGTGGTCGTTTCTTTCTTCTCATTAGCTCTTCTTCTCAATTACATTGTTAAGAAAATAAATGGTGAGTGTTGGGTTATTTTTCTTGCCAAAACTTGCTTCCAATACGTCGCCGTCATTAAGTAGGTAACATACTTTAATTTAAGTCGCTGCATAATAATAAGTTTGTTTATCGTTACAGAATCTCGAATCGAGGAAAGATTCGTCAGACTACGTCATATAGGTTCAAATACACGATCAATTCAAGTACAAAGACAGTTAGAAAATACGGTACCCTTAAAGTCGCCTCTAGAAGTCGTTGCCGAGCCGTCTAACCAATCTACTCTCAAAGGTATCTCCCTAGTTTTCAACAGAGATGACAATCTTATGGAAGACAGGAGGAAGAAGGACCAAATCGAAATTATGAACTATCCCGACTCACAAAACCTCTCCATAGCATCTGATGTCGCCGATATGTCAACATGCAGTGAAATAAAAACAAAACTATCAGAGGTTAAAAATAATGAAATCACTAAATCGCCATTCCTTGGCACAATATACAAAGAGCTAACTATCCTCGAGAAAAGCAAAAACTTATACAATTCAGATAAAGACAGCTTGCACGAAGATATTGTTGATAAAATGGTTTTGAATATGCAGGAGAATAAAGCGACACCGAGTTCAAAGAAATTGCCATATATTCAGAATGACGACGAACTGAAAAAGTGGACATTAGTTGAAAAAAAAAATACCCAGAATAAACAATCGAAATCTGAACGTAAAGAACGCAACAAATAAAATGTCATGTATGCATAACTGTGATGTTTAGTAAGTTTAAATTAATAAAACAACCCGTCTATGTCCAATATATTTGATATAGTACCTAATTACTGCTAATTACCTATGATTTTTTTTGCATGCAAGGCGTGCAAGTTGCAACCTCGATAGTGTACGGAAAACGAAAACTTCCCACGTTGGAAATTCTTACGTTACGTAGTATGTGCGTAATAATATTGCGAAGTGGAGCACACTTTGCAGCGCAATTGTAGAAACATAAATTATAGGTAATTGTCTCTAGTTTCATTATGTTAATAACTTTTTATCGTAAAATAAGTTGGAAAGGAAGTATTGTCAAAAAACTGCTTTTAGACGCCATTTTTCCAATATGGCGGCGCGAGCGGCAAAAATACGAGGTGGCAAAGTTGAAATTCGGAAATAGCACATCAAAATCTATGAAATTACCAATTTTCAAAACTCCCGGAAAACTTTCCAGGTAACCACTATTTTTCGAACCAAATGACTGTACTATATTATTTATATTACGTGTTTATGTACCCTTGAGTTTGACCTTATTTCAGTAATATTATAAACGAAACAAGTACTGTCAATGTCATTGTCATGATTGTCAATTGTTTGACATTAACTTGGCGTTTCTTCTTGTTTGTCAATGCGCGGTTTTGCATTTTCATCAATTATTATTATTTATTATAAGAAGTCAACGGAAATCTCAAAGAAATCTAACTAAAACTTCCATTTCCTCTCACATATCATGCTAGTATAAATAATAAAAGGTATATATAGGCAATAAAGTACCACCGGTAGAAGATGACGTCCATTATCAAGGTTTACTGCCTCTCGGGGGCTGGCGATGAGACCCCGCCGTGCTATGTCCTTCAAGTAGACGAGTTCAAGTTCCTGCTGGACTGCGGATGGGATGAAAAGTTCGATATGGACTTTATTCAAGAGCTGAAGAGGTATGTTTGAGGTTAGACTTAGTTGTGAAGTGATGTGTAAACAATGTTTTTCGTCACCCATTTTAAGGATTTGTTCCGTTCAATAATACATTTTTGCAGACCAGTTCATAGCACTTTAGGTAATTTTATCCAATTACTGATTGCCAGGAGAACACCATTAAATCCGATTATACTTCTTATACAAAATTACATCTTTACTTATGTTTCACCAGTAATATTTTGTTCAGTAAGGATTAATTTTTCATCTTATCATTGCAGGCACATTAACACTATAGATGCAGTTTTGCTGTCTCATTCTGACCCTCTCCACCTCGGAGCGTTGCCATACATAGTTGGCAAGCTCGGCCTCAACTGTCCCATATACGCCACACTACCTGTCTACAAAATGGGACAAATGTTCATGTATGATCTGTACCAGTCGCACAAAAATGTGGGCGAGTTTGATTTGTTCACGTTGGATGATGTAGATGCGGCATTTGATAGTATTACACAGCTAAAGTATAACCAAAGTATTGATATGAAAGGTGAGATAACAAACTACCTTTTTGTACCTAGTATACTCTCTATAATATGGGTGCAAAATCAATATTGAAAAACAATAATTTATTTGCTAGAATACAACTTATTATATACTTAGGTCTCAGGTTAATTTATTAGCATCAGTATTCATTATAAATATAAACGGCTACACTCACATTATGATTGAGTTGGTATAACTCCGACCAGGTTTCGGACAGTAGTACTCAGCCTGCAAGAAGATGTACAAATATTCAAAATTTATTTCTATAACAAAAATCTATAGTCCATTGACTCTCTTGTTATCTTTTACCACAACAAGCCAGCACCACTTCAATTATCCTCTAAGGCTAGCCATAAGGTATCTATTCCCCATTCTCATCGCCCCCATCATAAAATGTATTGAATTAGGTTACTTAATTTATTTGTGTCACAGGTCGGCACATATCTTGTACAAACCATAGCACAGACTTTAGAATAAAGAAAAAAGTGCAAGTATGCCTTTAGTGTCTGGGTGTTGTTGGACTATGATCCTCATAATTCCTGGTTTTGTTT
The DNA here is from genome assembly GCA_951640565.1 of Petrophora chlorosata. Lineage (NCBI taxonomy): Eukaryota > Metazoa > Arthropoda > Insecta > Lepidoptera > Geometridae > Petrophora > Petrophora chlorosata. Next base: position 3,278,526 of record OX621207.1, read on the forward strand.
AAACATGAAATCATTTGGCCAAGCATTCCTGTATAAGAAAAACCAGCAACTTTCTTAGATACAGGCTCCAGAAATAGCCTTTTTTTTTAAATCAGATGATACTTTTAGAAAGTGCAATCAGTGCTTTAAGCAAACATACAATCCCTCATATTGAGTAGTATTACTAATATTATATATTAGTATATTCTAATTTCAGGAAAAGGTCTCGGCCTCAAGATCACACCCCTCCCGGCCGGGCACACTCTAGGAGGCACAGTCTGGCGCATCGCAGCCCCAGGTGAAGAAGACATAGTCTATGCACCAGATTTCAACCATAAGAAAGAAAGGCATCTTAATGGTTGTGAAATAGAAAGACTGATGCGGCCATCACTGATGCTGATTGGTGCTATGAATGCTGATTATGTGCAGCAAAGACGGAGATTGAGAGATGAGAAGTTGATGAGTAAGTTCTGTTGTCGTTCTACAATTAATGACAAACAAGTTGTTGCAGAAAATTATGATGTTGAATAGTCCTATATAGGCTTCTATAAGTTCAAGAATTATAAAATATTAGGAACTTTGATTTCCGACAAATGTGTATGCGTATGTATGTATCATTTGAGCAAATAATCTGAATTTAATATAGATGACACTTGTCATCATTGAGCAGGCATTTTCCGCAACCAGGCATTTGTCAGTAGTTTTATCCGTCATCGAAGTGATGCGATTTCTGGTAATTAATAAATATAATGAAATTGACAGAACAATGTGTTCTGTTTTTAGTTATTTTAGCCTTATATGTTTGACTAGCCAGTATTATTAGCCATAATTTAACTGGCTAGTGAAACATATAAGATTAATTACTACAGTAATTCCATAACATGCCACAAGAGTTCTATTTCTTCTAACTAACATAACGAGACAAGCATGTTGTTTGCCGGATGGTAAGCTATGTCTGCCCATCACTTGCAGCACCACCCAGAATTTTGACCAGCCAAGACTCCACAGTCACTGTAATCTAAGTGACGCTAGGTAATACTACATAATACCCTTTCTGTTGCGACGCCTTGAACTGCAATGAGAATAGGGAATATCCATGTGTTGTCGAAAAATCTGGAAATCACTTTTTACAATAGATTACTCCTGTAAACATTTAGTAGTGATATAATTATTATTATTTTTTTATATTGCAATGATTTTTTTCTTATTTTTGGAGAAACGGAACGTAAAACGTTATCATAATTAGCATAGATGGACCAATGAGGAGATCCTAGGGACCCATCTTTTGACGTCACGCAAATGGCGCGTTTATGTTAATTTAAATTGATTCCAATTTTCGTTTAATTATTTTATTGACGAGTGATGCCGTAAAATTTTTAAACATATTTTTCATGAATAGTATTCAATAATGAATCGATTCATGCATTATAAAAAATACATGCATATTCCCTACTCCATAACTAAGAAGTCTTGCTGTGGAATCGGCGCCTAAGGTTTCGGAGTAATTCCCTATTCCAGCGACAATCCTGACAACTCTCCGTGGCGGTGGCTGTGTGCTAGTCTGTTCAGACACGGCCGGTCGGGTGTTGGAATTGGCACATATGCTGGACCAACTGTGGAGAAACAAGGACTCTGGGCTTGTGGCGTACTCCTTGCTGCTTCTGTCTAATGTCAGCTACAACGTCGTGGAATTTGCTAAGTCTCAAGTAAGTTCGTGAATAGTATCTAATAATAACGGCCAAGATAGTTCCTGGCCCCTAACTAGGATTTCCTGTATATAGGGTACCAGGAACTATGAAGAGGCCCAGAGCACCCAGACACGAAAAAATACCAAACATGCTTTCTTTACAAACATTTTTCCCGTAGAAGAAATCAAACCCGCAACCGTCATGGTGTATTAGGTAGCATTTTATTTAAGAAAAACATCATTATTATTTTAATATGCTAAAAAAGCTGTTTGAGGTCGACCAAAATGTGAATAAGTAGATGTTTTGGTGATTGAAAGTTTGGTCACGAGAATACTGTGCAAATTTTGGTGTTAGACAAGACGTTGAAATAAAAAAAATGTAATTTTGTGTATATTTTTTTTTGTTTTGTTTTATATAATTGTGTATATTATTATGTAATTTGGTGTGCAATAAAGTGTTATTGTATTGTATTGTAATACTCAAAAATAAAATCAAGAATTGTTTGACATTTTATTAGTATTCATTTAGTTTAGTTTTTCATTTATTTATGTGTTTTTATAAATGATTTTTGTATTTCTTGTAAATCAGAGTGATTAGTGAATTAATAATACCTGCTATATTTTAACAACGAATTGTAGACATAAAACATATGAAGATGTTAAAAAAAGCTTTTTTTAGCACTACCTAGTTCACGGTAAAGATAGCCTACATCACTTTTTTTTTATGTAACTGAATGACGTGACGAGCTGATCGTTTGCCTGATGGTAAGCAATACGCCAGCCCATAACAGTAACAGCACTACCCAGAACTTTGTTTTGCCAAAATCCTGTGCGGCGCTGCACCGCGCTCGCCACCCTGAGACAATTAGCTCTTGAGTCTCATAATGCCCAGTAATTTCGCTGGCTACAATGCCCTCCAAACCGGAACACAGTAATGCTCGCGCACTACTGCTTGGCGGCTGAATAACTGGCAAAGCGGTGGTACCCACCCAGAAGGCCTCTCGCATACGAGAAACCTACCACCAGAACTGATTTTAATTCCAACCACCTCTGTCCACAGATCGAATGGATGAGCGACAAGCTAACCCGGGCCTTCGAAGGCGCGCGCAGCAATCCCTTCGCCCTCCGCCACTTGCAACTGTGTCACTCAGTAGCCGAAGTGACTCGCACGCCCGGACCCAAAGTGGTGCTAGCTTCCTTCCCCGACCTGGAAACTGGTTTCGCTAGAGATCTGTTCCTGTTGTGGGCACCGCATCCGCAGAATTCCATTGTGTTGACTGCCAGGTGAACAACTGTGTTACTTCTAAGTTTAAACTTTAATGAAACTGAAATATATTTATATGATAATGATCCATCGTCGACAGCGACATCACCTTCCATCAGGTGAAACTGCAGTCCAATGCTTATGAAAAAATATACAAAGTAAGTTTTGTTTGAATAAAAAATACTACCACAGGCTAGGACTTGAACCCGTAACACAATCTTGTCTAGGCGCCGGAAGAGCTTTGCCCAATTGAGCTACGATGTTACCAGGGGATCGGACAACTTTTCAGAAAGTGTTTTTAAATAACTACAATAAATATATATAGCCATGAAAAATACTATTTTAATTAAATAACGCTCTAAAAGTACATGAAACTGTTTAAATATTATGTTTCAAATATTGCCGCGCAAACGGTCACCTCAAAACTTGTGACGTCATATGTAGGTAGAAAACGACAAACTCTTCGAAATAAAACTTGCAAAGAGATTCTAATACGTTTTGTGAAGTTTAGGGACTATATTATAGTAATGGAACGAAAAAATTAGCAAAAATACATTTTATGAAAAGCAAAAACGTAAAATAAACACAAGCTTGACTCACGGCATTTGCCTACAAATGACGTCATGCGCTGTGATTGTTGTTTCGTTTTAGATAAAGAACAGATTAAAAATGTCAGAATTATTTATTGATTTAAAAATAGAAATGATTATTATTTCACTACAATATTGATTGGATGATCTTTGTTACGACGAACATTCGTTCTAACTACATTTTACATTTTTTCTCGATTACTGTCCGATCCCCTATTTAAATGTCGAATTTTTCTTACGCTATTTATGTCTTAGGAGTGTCCCATATAATCTGTCATTCAGACTTAACGTGACCTCCGAAGCGAGATAGCGCTCAAATGTAAATACCACCCATCCTAGTGGTGACCGCAGCGAGCGTTGCTTAACCTAGCAGATATGTCAAGGACGACGATTGGAGACCGCAAAAAAGTATTCATTGACATATTCTACGCATATTTTGTCCACAGAACCTCCCCCGGGACTCTAGCTAGAGATTTGATAGAGAAGGGTGGCAACCGAACTGTAGAGCTCACCGTCAAAAGGAGAGTTCGGTTAGAAGGACAAGAGTTGGAGCAAATGTTGCAACAGCAGATCATTTTCGCGAATAACCCGCCCAAGTGAGTATTTTTTTTTTATACAATACAATACACAATACTTTATTATTATTATTTTTTTCTATGTAACTGAATGACGAGACGAGCCGGTCGTTTGCCTGATGGTAAGCAATACGCCAGCCCATAACAATAACAGCACCACCCAGAACTTTGTTTTGCAAAATCGCTCGTCACCCTGAGACAATTAGCTGTTGAGTCTCATAATGCCCAGTAATTTCGCTGGCTACAATGCCCTTCAAACTGGAACACAGTAATGCTTGCGCACTACTGCTTGGCGACTGGCAAAGCGGTGGTACCCACCCAGATGGCCTCTCGCATACGAGAAACTTACTTCCAGTGACAATACTTTATTGTACACCAAACAAAAATAATCAGTAGGTACATGAAAACAACTTAAAAACCAAAGTACAATGGGCGGACTTATCGCTAAAAGCGATCTCTTCCAGTCAACCTTTATGTGTATAATTTATTAACTCATGCCTGTAAAATACTTGGATCAAGTTTCTGGAAAGAAAAAATACGACAACAACAACAATAAGATAAGAAATTCTATATAGCAACTACAAACAACAGATACACAGCAATAAGATAAAGCCAATTTAGCGTTGTCAAATAAAAAACACTTCTTTAATAATAATAAGCCAACGCCGCTACCTCAGTCACAAAAAAAACACGTATTGAGCACAAAAACACCCCACCGAGTGTTTTTTTATTAGATTACTCTTTATTGTTTCACCACCAGAAAACATAATAACAAAAAGTACAATAACAAACTTAAAAACTATAGTGTTACAATGGGCGGTCTTATCGCTCAAAGCGATCTCTTCCAGACAACCTTTGGATGGAGAGGACTTAAAGAAACTTTAAGAGACGGGGGTGTCAACATAAATGACATAATAAACAAATGTATGTACTTAAAGTTTGTTTTTAGAAAGAAAAAAATTGTTTCTATCAGCGCCCCGTGGTTTCTCGGGTATAAGCTATATCCCCGGGAAACTGCAGGATTTCGGCGCAGGGTTCGGAATGAGAAGATCACGAGCTATGGAGTTATCGGTTTAATTAACACACTAGTACAACAACACTTGAAATCAACATAATTATTACTTAGTAGGTAGGTATATATGACACGCATGCGCAGTCCATGCGTTCCCGCGGGTCGCGACAGACGAACTCAAAATCTAGCTATTCTAGCGCCCGCGGCGGGCGGCGGGCGGGGCCGGGGGGCCGCGGGGGGACAGGCGCGGGGTAAGCGACAAGCGCAGGGACGCGCATGCAAAGCCGGAAATCACCGCGCGAAATATTCAAATATTATAGGCACTAGGTTGCTGCATTGCATTATCTACACAGGGTATAATCTCTATTTCGAATTTCACTCAAATTTGTTCAGCCATTGTGGCGTGAAGAGAACAAACACACTTCACAACATACATACTTTCGCGTTTATAGTATAAGTGCTAGATAGTGCACATGTGCGATAGTTGTTTTGTTGTAATTTATAATTTTAAAATAATATGTTGACATTTAAATAATATTTAATTAATTCTGACTGACATAATCTGTGATTTATGTGTTATCTTGTAATTACTGTTTGATATATTTTTACTTTTTACTATATTTTGCTGCATTTTTAGACTAATTTTAGTAGGTAATTGGCTAAGGCCGTCTAATAAATAAATAAATAGTGAAATTAGCGTTTCGCTTCAACTTTCATAATGCGAACAGCTAAGGAATGGAACACCTTACCAGCGTCTCTGTTTCCCGATTCTTATAATTTAGGCGTCTTCAAGTCCCGAGTGAATCGGTATCTTCTAGGCAAGCATGATCCATCGTCGACCGCGTCGTCACTTTCCATCAGGTGAGACTGTGGTCAAATGCTAGCCTATCAGATAATAAAAAAAAAATTAGTAACATTAGCCGTTAGCCGAACAAGGTAAAATTATTGTCATCTTTCAGAGAAGAAGTGGCGGGCATATCATCGGACTCGGACTCGGACGGTGAGCTAGAGATGTGGGTGGTGACGGGGCGGCACGACATCCCCGTGCGGCACGACGTGCGCTCCGGCGGCTGCTTCAAGTCCAACAAGCGGCACCACGCCATGTACCCGTGCCACGACGAGCGGACACGGACCGACGACTACGGGGAGTTCATCAAGGTGCGCGATGCGCGTCCAACATAGTGGCCGATGTCATCAGTATAGAAACAAAAAGGAGGAGGTTCTTTGTTCGATTGTATTTTTTTTTTATGTTTTTTACCTCAGAACTCCGTCGTTTATGAACCGATTTGAAAAATTATTTTTGCGTCGGGTTCAGTATAGCTACGAAGTGGTCCCATATAAATTTCATCGATATGTGACCTTGGACTTCGAAGATACATTAAAGTCGGTTTTTGTTTTTTTCTAAAAATTAATTATTTAGTGTCATATTATGTAACTGAATGACGAGACGAGCTGGTCGTTTGCCTGATGGTAAGCAATACGCCAGCCAATAACAATAACAGCACCACTCAGAATTTTGTTTTGCAAAATCCTGCGCGGCACTGCACTGCGCTCGTCACCCTAAGACAACTAGCTGTTGAGTCTCATAATGCCCAGTAATTTCGCTGGCTACAATGCCCTTCAAACCGGAACACAGTAATGCTTGCGCACAAGTGTCATATTTTTAGACATTTTTAATAGATTTAAACAAGTACATATATGTTTTATCAAACAATAACCGACATCAATGTATCTTCGAAGTCCAAAGCCAAATATCGATGAAACTTATATGGGACCACTTCGTAGCTATACTGAACCCAACGAAAAAAGATTTTTTCAAATCGGTTCATAAATGACGGAGTTCTGAGGTAACAAACATAAAAAAAATACAATGAATAGAGAACTTTCTTCTTTTTTGAAGTCTGTTAAAAAGAGACATCCCCGCACAGTATCTTGGTGCTATCTTTTCTAGCGGGCGTATATCCGTAGTATCATATCCGTAGTATCACATCCGTAGTATCATATCCGTAGTATCATATCCGTAGTATCATATCCGTAGTATCATATCCGTAGTATCATATCCGTAGTATCATATCTGTAGTATCATATCCGTAGTATCATATCCGTAGGGCGTATATTGGATGAACAGTATCGGAAGAGAAGAAGTAGATGGTGGTGGTATATATGTGATCGTTAGACATTTTTTATGAGGATCTTTGTTTCCAGCCTGAAGACTACCGACTAGCGGAAGTAATGGACGCAGAAGGAGAAATCAAAGACGTGCAGCCCGCGCCCGTCACTAAACAGGAACCCGACGGTAATGCAACTTGTCAGTCTGTACTTACTTAAAACACTAAAGGGGAGATTCCATCAAGTAAAGTTTTTTGGAGTGGTAGGCTCTGGCCGGGGTTGTAATACCACCCACCGAACAAAGCCATGCCGTCAAGCGAATGATGTTCGGTGAACCATCGGGACTCTCTCTAGTCTATGTGCTCCATCTTAGGCCACATCATCGCTTCACATCAGGCCAGATAGTGGCCAAACATAGATCTTATAAGCGTAATAAAAAAAAAAGTAATCCGAACGATAAAAAGCCACAATGCTTACTGATTTCACAAACAATGTTCCTTATTGCAGTGGAAATGGCGGAAATCCCAACGAAGTGCGTGTCATCTGTCAAGCAAGTGGCTATAAAGGCGAATATCCAGTACATTGAGTTGGAAGGGCGGTGCGACGGGGAATCCCTGTTGAGAGTGGTAGCGCATGCAAAACCGAGGGCCGTCGTGGGTCTGCGGGCCAGTGCTAGTGCTTTGAACACTTTGAAGTAAGTTTTTAATAGTGTTATTTTTTTTACACTGTTTACAACAAATAAAAAAATATATATTATAAATGCGAAAATTCTATGTGTGGTCTTGGAAGAGTATTGTCATTGTGGTCAAAAAAGCATGTGTGATGACGGGCCGAGACGACGGGCCGAGACCATTTTTTTTTGTTCCCTATAGGATTCCCTGTATTTAGGGAACCAGGGACTATGAGAACCATGGTCCCACAACACCCAACACCCAGATCCGAAAGAAATTATTGCGCTGTTATTTTTTCTGTGCTCAAACATTTGTCTCGTCGCGGGAATCGAACCCGCAACCTCAATGGTGTAAGAGATTTGAGCCAACATTTCACTATTGGTTTACTGGCTTTTTAGTGTTGATCCACCGGTCGGAATCCAAGCGGTTAAATAGGGAATATGCATGTATTTTTTTTAAAGCATGGATTGATTCATTATTGAATACAATTAATGAAAAAAAATGTTTAAAAATCTTACGCCATCATTCGTCAATAAAATAATGAAATGAAAATTTGAATCAATTTAAATCAACATGAACGCGCCATTTGCGTGTGACGTCAAAATGTGGGGACCTAGGATCTCCTCATTGGTCTGTCTATGCTACATGCGTGTGTGTGTCAATAATCTACCAATAGGGCGAGCTCTATGTCAAAACTTGACCAATAAGCAGCGAGCCGCGTGACGTCAAAATGTAGTTGCACGTACTCAAACGTTTTGTGATTACGTTCCATTTCTCAGAAAATAAGAAAAAGAAACACGGAAATACAATAAAAAACTACGCAATTGATAATAATAATTATATCACTACTAAATGTTTACAGGAGTAATCTATCATAAAAAGTAATTACCAGATTTTTCGACAACACATTCATATTTTCTATTATCAAAACTCATCATATTCTAACTTATGCTCTATTTACAGAAAACACTGCATCGCTGAGGGTATAGAGAACATTTTCATACCCCGCAGGGGGGACGTTATTGACGCCACTACGGAGTCTCATATATACCAGGTCAGTTATAAATGTTGCAGATACTGCTCCAGATTGTTGTGCCTCCCAGAACTTTGAATTGTAAAAATAAGTATAGATAAGACATATCTCATATCATATATAGCAGTAGTGCGCTAGCATTACTGTGTTCCGGTTTGAATTGCATTGTAGCCAGCGAAATTACTAGGCATAAGAGACTTAACATCTAATGTCTCAGGGTGATGAGCGCAATGCACCGCTACGCAGTAATTTTTATGGTATTGAAAGTAACGTTCTGGGTGGCACTGCAATTGTTATGGGCAGGCGTGGCGCTTAACATCAGGCGAATGACCAGCTCGTCTCATCGGTCAATTCCATAAAAAAATGGGGAATGTTCTGAAGAGCTTTTTGACCTGCTTCCGCCTTCCCAATTTTACCACCGCACATCTCGCCATCGTCAAAAAGCTCACCCCCACTTCTTACAAAACTGTACTTCCCGCACCACTCGCTTCACTCGCACTTGTAAGATGTGGAACGACCTACCTTCGTCGGTATTTCCTTTGAGCTACAACATGGAGTCCTTTGAAAGGGGAATTAATAGAGTCCTTAAGGGTCGGCAACACATCAGCAAAGCCCCTGGCGCTGCAGATGTCCATAGGCGACGGTAACCGCTCACCATAAGGTGGGCCGTCTGCTTGTCTGCCGACATATTAAATAATAATAAAAAAGTTTAAAATCTTATCGATCCTACAAAACCACAACTAATTTTTCTTATGTTTGTAAGTTCTTGTGTTAAGAAAGAAGAAAGAAAGAAAAAACATTTATTCGACAACCACAAAGAAATAAATGAAAAAGACACACGTAAGATAAAAATACAAAAGCAGAGAGAAAGAATATCGACACAGTGTACATTATTGTGTAAATTTATCTTTTTTTTTTTACTCTTAATAGATCTATGTTTGGCCACTATCTCGCCTGATGTGAAGCGAAGATGTGGCCTAAGATGGAGCACATAGATCTAGAGAGAGACGGCAGTTGAGCGGCTGCTCAGACCAGTCTCCCCGATGGTTTACTGAACATCATCCCGAAACACGACTAGGTCGCTTGACGGCATGGCTTTGTTCGGTGAGTGGTATTACAACCACGGCCAGAGCCTACCACTCCAAAGCGCGTAAGCGGGTTTCAGCACGATGTTTTCCTTCACCGTTTTAGAGCGAGCGTACAAAATCTGCACTTAACTATAAGTCATTGGTGCAGGGCCGACTCGGGAATCGAACCCAGGTGCGTCGGATTGAAAGGCGCACGAGTTCCCGCTGAGCCACACTCGCACTTAAAAATATCTATGTCTGATGTACTGAAACTTGTTTATATGATAATGTTGTGTTGCCAGGTGAAACTTGTTTTCATGATAACGTGTCGCCAGGTGAAACTTGTTATGATATTTTCGTGTTGCCAGGTGAAACTTATGATATTTTCGTGTTGCCAGGTGAAACTTGTTTTTATGATAACGTGTCGCCAGGTGAAACTTTTTATGATATTTTCGTGTTGCCAGGTGAAACTTGTTTTTATAGAAATGTGCTCCCAGATATTACTTGTTTATATCATAATGTCGTGCTGCCAGGTGAAACTTGTTATGAAAATGTCGTATTGCCAGCTGAAACTTGTTTTAATAAAGTCGTGTTGCCCAGTGAAACTTGTTATGATAAAGTCGTGTTGTCAGGTGAAACTTGTTTTAATAAAGTCGTGTTGCCCAGTGAAACTTGTTATGATAATGTCGTGCTGCCAGGTGAAACTTGTTTTTATGATAATGTTGTCGGGCGAAGCTTGTTTTAATGTTAATGTTGTCAGGTGAGACTTGTTCTTATGATAGTTTCGTGTTGTCAGGTGAAGCTAACGGACAGCCTGATGTCTGGCGTGGCGTGGCGCTCGGCCGGCACGGCGCAGCTCGCCTGGCTGTCAGCGCAGGTCTCCAACCGGCATCAGAGGCACGACACCGCCGCCGGTAACTATACCTACACGTTTTTGTCATCTATTGAAAGGAACAAGAAGTTAAATCCAGCAAAGTATAACCTATCAAATGAAATCGTTCTTGAGAAAATTCTAAATTCTTTTACTATTTTGTTTTTCTCGTTCTAAGTGCCTTAGGTATTCGGCGTGCTGCTGTGCCTTTCGTATTTTGAACTAATGAAAGTTTAAAATGTATGGAAAAACTTTGTTGTTTTTTCTCAAAACATACTTGGTACAACAAAAAAAACAACAAACATATTGGTAAAACATATTGGTTACTTTGGGGAGACGATGAGAAATAGAATCGATTTATATGTTTATTTTTTTTGCTGAGAATGTTGATTTATGAATCTGACTTCAGTACTATTTTTTCAAAAATCTATAAGCAAATCATTGTCAAAAAATATGTTTTTTTATTTTCTGGTTGCAAAAGAAAAGGTTCCTGCCTTAAAGGTGCCAAAATGTTGTCACGCCCTATAACACTGATGTATACGATGAAACTACGCTCAACAAAGCTTTTGATGCATTTCATAGTCTCGTCACATTGTTTTTTGACCTGTGCTTCCCAGTTGTTAGGATGAAAATAAAACAAAAAAATGTATTTAAATTGAGATGGCTCTCAAAGGGACTAAAAAAGTCTTGTGTACAAAAAAGAGTACATTATTTAAAATATGTACATAATAAAGATAATAAAATCTCTAATGCAAAAATATATAAATCATATAATAAACTACTACAAAAATGCATAAAGAAATCACAGAAAATACAGAATACAAAATATATTAACAATAATAAATGTAAAGGGAAAGCAGTTTGGGACGTGATACGGAATAATGTACAAAACGATAACATAAAATCAAATGAAATAGAGTCTATTAAAGTAAATAATTTGACATTTGACGATCCCCAAGTGCTATGTAATATGTTTAATAATTATTTTACTGACATAAAAAATGATACTGACACGACCCCACAATCATCACACAAAATATTTAATTCCATGACAAATAATCTAATAAATTCTATATTTTTAAAACCAACTGACGAAACTGAAATATTGAACATAATTAAATCACTAAATAATACTAATTCCGTAGGTTACGACAATATAAATACAAAAATGATAAAATTATGTGGTCCTTACTTATGTCAACATCTTTCTTATATCATAAACTTGTCTTTTGCAGAAGGCACATTTCCTGAGACACTTAAGACTTCAATCATAAAACCATTACATAAGAAAGGAGAAAAAAATGATATGAATAATTATAGACCGGTAACTCTTATCCCAGTATTATCAAAAATATTTGAAAAGGCTATGCTTTTAAGACTCGATGAATTTATGACGCGAAATGAAATTCTTAGTTCTGATCAATTCGGATTTACAAAAAATAGATCTACCACTTTGGCTTGCTTCAACCTCATCAAAGCAGTTACAGATGGACTTAACAATAAAGCAAAAGTGGCAGCCATATTCTTAGATATGACAAAAGCCTTTGACTTAGTTGATCATAATATAGCACTCAACAAACTTAATCAATATGGAATAAGAGGAAATGCTCTTAAATGGTTAGAAAGTTATTTAATAAACCGAAAACAATGTACAGAAGTATTTAAAATAATAGATGGACATAAAAAAATATTTAGATCACAGGTTAAAGTTAACAAAACAGGAGTTCCACAAGGAAGCATTCTGGGGCCATTTATTTTCTTAACCTATATAAATGATATTCCTAAAGTGACTAAACATCAGTGTATTTTATACGCTGACGATACCACAGTTGTTGTGAAATCTAAAAGTAATGAACAACTTAATACCGATATTAACAACACATTAAATGACATAATAATTTGGTTAAAACAAAATAAATTAAAAATTAATATAACTAAAACGAATATTATGCAATTTCAAACGTATCAATCTAAACAGGATCCATTAAATGTTAATTTCCTAAATGAGCGAGTAGAAGAAGTGGATACGTGTAAGTTCCTAGGTATAATAATTGATAAGAACTGCAATTGGAAGTGCCACATAGATAACGTTTGTGATAGACTAGACCGTTTTGTATACGCCATAAGACAATTGCGTCTCTCAGTGTCAAAATAATCTGCCCTGTGTGCGTACCATGGCTACGTGTCTTCGATTTTGTCATACGGATTACTTTTGTGGGGTAACTCTGTCGACATTAATAGGGCATTTATAGTGCAGAAGAAATGTGTCCGGGCAATTTGCGGTGCCTGGTCTACCGATAGCTGTCGACCTATTTTCAAAAAGTTCAACATACTTCCATTACCGTGTATGTACATCAAAGAGGTATGTCTGTTTGTTAAATACCATCCCGAGTTCTTTGATATGAATTCAAAAATTATTGAAAGAAACACTAGGCATAAAAATAAACTATTTTTACCTTTATGTAGATTGGATATCTTTAAGAAGAATGCCTTTTTAATGGCAATCAAAATTTATAACAAACTTCCAAAAGAAATGAAAACACTTAATAAAAATAAATTTAAACTAGAACTACAAAAATGGCTATTAAATAATTGTTTTTACTCTGTAAATGAATACCTACAGTTAAAATAGACAAGTTAAAAATTGTATAAATTTGACATTTAAAATTTGTAATAACCTATACCTACCTAAGACATATGAAAATGATTATTTAAATTTCGACACTTAATATAACTAATAACTATTTCTAATGATTAATTTGAATCCAAGAATGTAAAATAATAAAATGATATCTTGTAAATTAATTAAATTATTTTTATGTGAATTGTATTGCACACCCTTAAATAGGGTAGATTATATGGAACATTATAATTATTACTGTAACACCTACATTACCTACCTATATTCTAGCAATAAATGTTTATGATTTATGATTTATGATTTAACAAAACGGGTATCAGCTGAAAATCAGCGCCGAGTAGTGTAAAACTCTGGGCATTTTATGCTGAGCTGAGCCCATTCGGCACATATATTTATTATTTAAGTTTTATTTTTAATTTCTTGTTTGTGTGCCGAATGAATGGTTTTTCTTTCTTTCTTTCTTTAAACCTGTCTCCAGATGAATCGGAGTCGGACGTGATGATGTCTCTAGAAGCGGCATCGGGCGGCGCGCACGCAGCCAAGTTCATTAACTCCGTGCGACTGTCGGAGCTGAGGGCGGCCATCGCCAAGATCGGACTTGCGGCTGAATTTGCTGGCGGTGCTTTAGAATGCTGTAACGGCACGCTAGCTATACGTAGAGTGAGTTATACTACAGTAACCTACAGAACTTGTGTTAGTAATCTAGTCTAGAGGTGGTTCCGGGTTAGTTCATCAACTCGGTGCGTTTGTTGAAGCTCAGGGCGGCCATCGCCAAGATCGGATTCGCAGCTGAATTCGCGGGCGGAATGCTGTAACGACACGCTAGCTATACGTAGACTGAGTTACATTACAGCAATCTACAGAACTTGTGTTAGTAATCTAGTCCGGAGGTGGTTCCGGGATAATTCATCAACTGGGTGTGTTTGTCGGAGCTGAGGGCGGCCATCGCCAAGATCGGATTCGCACCAGAATTCGCGGGTGGCGCCCTAAAATACATACATAGTGCAAGTCAGAACTTGTGTTAACTGTAGTAATCAAGTGTAGAGCTGCTCATGGATTAGGTTATTCTTCTTCTTAGTTTATTAATCAGTGCGTTTATCGGAGCTCAAAGCGGCACGGCACGCTGACGTGTGTTATTCTATAGAAATTAGTACCGCAAAGTCTAAATTCATGTAAATGATTTAGGCTAAAGCGCCTGGCGAAATAGCGGTCTAACAGAGATATATCTTTACTATTATAAAATTGTACCTTCACCCTCTGCCCCGACCGACCCGCAGTGCAGTCTGTTACAAAGAAGTAGAATTTAGGTTCTTAGGAATTTGGGAACTTAACTCAAATTCTTTATTGCTAGAATGTTGTATACAAAGATGACAAATAAAGATCCTGACATTCTACCATAACAATGGTGTGCAATACTACTAACGTATTGTAATAATTTCAAAATATATAATTAATTTAAATTGAAATTGTCAGATTATTATGAGTTGATTTTAATTAATGTCAAAATGTCGTCAATTTAAATGTCAGTATTAAAAATATTCTGATAAAATATAATAAAAAATATCTCGATTATTGTTATAATGTGATTGTTATTTCCAGTTGGAGAACGGTCGCGTAGCACTAGAGGGCGTGCTTTCCGAAGAGTATTACAAAGTGCGGGAGCTTCTGTACGATCAGTTCGCGATTGTGTGATCTGTACTAATATACTAGCTATTATTATGTTCTGACTTAAGAGTATGAAATGTGTAAATAAATGATACTATTGATAAGGAAAAATGGCATTTTTTTTTCAATTATATTTGTCATTTGACACCGGAGAACTCGTTTGCTAGAAATTCTCTCCGCACCCAGCATTACCGCCTGCGCTGCAGACCGGCCGGTCACTGGCTATCACCATTTGTGCTGCTCGCTCACGGCGTTACGTCATATTCATTGAACATAGATATCCTTGTATGTGTGTGTAGATTTTAACCCGTAGGGGGAAGTAGTATTGAAATAAGGGAATGATTTTGAAAATAAAAGTACAGTATAAAATTTTACAATTTTTTAAATATTTTATTTACTTATTCCGGGACCGGTTCACATTAATAACATTATGTAAAGAAAAAATAAGGTACGATTCATTAAATACAAAAAGTAAGACACGGGTTTCTACAGTTCGCTATTTATAAAAATTTGATCTGAGATTACACTAAATATTCATTCTACATATAACTCCATTCTTCTACATTTACATCGAAAAGTAGTCATTAATTCTAATTTAGGTACAAATAGTTTACATTCTGGACCAGCGCCCTTTTTAAAATGATTTTGTCGCCTGGGTCGGTATGCAAGCCGTGTTGTGATGAGATCCCTTGCCACACCACTCGTGTGCAAACAATACGAAAACAGCGAACATATCATCGCAATTACGTATAATCATGTATTTACACAAATAAATAAATACCATTACCACCGACCGCAGATTTGAATCCGAAACATTACAATCACAAGTAATCGCAGATCAATAACATTTTTACATAAAACTTAAATCTAAGAAATATTCTGGCACATCTCTCACACATTTCCTGAGACTACCACCGCCCATTGCTCTTAGAAATTAAATTAAACACTACTATATAAAGTAAATATTCTTAACATAAGAATAACAGAACGATTGTTACAACAGCTCAATTGGAATCAAGGCGTGGCGCTTCTGACTTGTTATACCCGATGTATCGAGCCAAAAATGTACTATATCCATTGCAAAAGGAATAACTTACAATAAACTATATGAGTGATGGTTTACATTTTCAACTCTCCATAGTTTTACTGGGCGGGACATATTAACCGCATGAGTTGTGACTTGAGCGAAAACAACCACGCAACGGCTTCCAAAAAATGGAAAACAACGTTACGGCCGGCCCAGATGGAAATAAACAGAAGTGAAAATAAAGTGTAATTTGCCCTACAGGGGAACGATATACAATAATCATTTTCAATTTGAATAAATATAACCTCCTTATTCAAGACGTCATAGTACAATAATCACTTTTTCATAGAGTGCGACAAGGATCTGAATGAACGTGGACATTTAGTGGCGGCGCCACTAACGCTTTACGGTGGTACTTGCAACCAACGTCATCGATGAACATTATTAGTTCCTTTTTTTATGCCACGCTCATTAGACTCTTGTGGCATTATATTTGTAACAACCCATTGATTGCTTCATGATTTCCATAAATAATTAAAACGTCAAAAACATAAATTAGAATTTTCCATAGCCTTATTTTCCTAAAGTGTCATTTCCAAAATAAATAAAGCTTTTATTAAATTCAACATTACTCAAACAACCTTCGAATGAACCGAATAAGTCATACCGTAAAAAGTTGGCCATTTTGGAATAAGCTTGAATCAAAACAAAATGACCGAATTGTATTATCATGATAAATTTTCGGATTGAACGTGCATTTGTGATTTGATAAATTACAAATTAAGGTCGAACTGCACGAGGATAAATGCTATCAAAGTCCTTTAACAGAATTGTATTGTTTGTAGTGGCAGCCACAGACGTTCAAGTATATCCATCCGATTTGCATGAGACTTGATATAGTAAACCTGACCGTCTGTAGAAGTCAATATGCATGACAAGTTTTGCTTTTGGAATTATTTGTATGAAATGCACGTCTCATGCATATTGGACAGCAAACTTGACCGTGTGTGACTGCCTAATCACTGACTATACTTTAAAGGTATAGTTTTAAACATGAGTAAATAGTCTTAAATCAGAACGCCGGACGAATATCTCACTTTGACATTATTTTCATATAAAATGTTCTTACAAAGTTCTTAGATCCCAGTACTGTTTTACAATAAACTTATTTCTGAAGTCACTTGTGTGATTGGTAACAGATATTGAGGTATTCGATAATTTAATACTGTTCCACTGTATTCAACATCTACTCAACGATATATATACAATAGGCTTTATATACTCAAGGGTAAGGTACACATTCGCTTAACAATATACCATTGAATGGCAACAATCCAAAATATCACTACACTATCCAGAAATATGTTTACTTTTTCTCGTTAGTGGAACAGCCGACTAAATATATATTAAGTTGTATAGATATTATTACATCATAACGCGATTTTAAATAAATTCTAATCCATTACATGTACTGTTACTATTTTAATAATTGTACCTACAACAAGGAAAACAGAATGGCACCGCTGCATTGAATTTGTATGTAAAAGTACGGTTTCAAAAATTTCATGTCAGATAGCAATAGACATTCCAACAGTGTTATGAATCAATTCCTACGGTAGATAATAATATAATATTTACATGTACCTACATCGATTGCGTCCGATCGGTTAAAAAAAATATCTTATTACCACGTTTTTATGCGCCTTTTGAGGTTAGATCGACATTGCATTGCTAATAAATGGATTTAAAATGCGTCATCATCGAGTTGTGAGCTACCCTGGAAGTTTCAGTCGGATAGCTTACCTTATACATTTTAACAAAATTTGTACAACCGAAGGGAATGCAGACACCTACGACACAAGAATAACTGATATTCTTAGTGTAGGTTCTGCGCGTCAAGAACATAGTTTTTTCGAGGAGACAATACGATACAATACTATGAAATGTTACATGCATTTTTTGGAAATAAATATATTATTATAGCTAATCGGGAAGTGCTCGAATTTTGAGTTGCAAGATTCCACCCGGAACGACGGACAGACAACACGAAAGTGACCTAATAAAAACGTGGTAAAATAAGCAGTTCATCAATTTTGTCGTCAAACTTTGGTATTTCAAAGAGTGTAGCAAGCTTTAAAGTCACTAAAGTTGGGTTGTTGCAAACAGTGCCATTAAAAACAAAGCAATAAAAAAACAAAACAACATTACTATTAAAGATAAATGCCGAATACGGCCCTTCGCATTTACCCCCACATTTGTACAGTCGGGGAAACAATACCCGAAGAATTTTTAATTTCCAATCAAATATGATGTCATCGCGTACTAAAACTACGTATTAGCTGCAACAGTCTCTTTTCCGCTTATTTATCAATATAAAAAGTAAACCGCGATTTATTTTCGTTTGTATTTTATTGCGTTTTCGCGCTACCTACGTCAAGGGGCGAGCGTGCGAAGCGTAAAGTCGTACGATACGATCTTTTGATACATTGCGTATCTTGCGACATCTGTTTTTAAAAACCATCGCTGGTAGGATTTTAACTTATAAAAAAGACTCTAATGCCTGTATATTTGTACATATCCATTGTCGAAGATTGTAAACTAACGTGATATCGTATCAATACGCCAATACGCGTCACCGCTCCAAAGAATCATTTCCTCGACCGTGCATAATCTCGACACCTCACAGTAAAACTAGAATATATTTTTTTAATATACAAAAATAGTAACAAGTTTTGTACTAGATCCGTCCATTTGTACATTGTCGGCGCGGGGACACGATGATTGTTAAAAAAATCTATTTTAACTGTCCGGTCAGTGGAAACGAGCCGCACTCTCACAGCCAAGGTACGTCTTACTTTATTTACACGATTTTAAATGCAAACTAAACCTGCGCCCGTGATATGTTTTGTGATGCTGGTGACGTTTGAAAGGGGCGATTGTGAAATCGATTTGCATTATCGTTTTCATCTTTCACTAAAAAGATCCAGAACATGGAATTTTTAATCGATTTTTGCGTGAAATCATCGAAAAACTAATCATCAACAAATCATCAGTTCTTAAAATCGATTAAAATCCAAATCCTAATCGAACACACTCGAACTCAGTCAAATCATACAACACGACAGACCCTCATTCATTTCCTCACACTCGAACATTTCCAATCAACACAAAACTTCTGGTCTCGACGATCCTCCCATACACTTGGAATCGATCCCCGATGTGTACGATTCACAACCGCCCGTAGCATCGCGGCCGCGCGCCTCACTCAACTGAAGAAGCGTGATAAGCCCTAGACTCGACCAGAGCACCCTAGGTCCCCAGAGTCTCCAGGTACTATGGATCAACAAGACTACCCTAGGACCTTAGTTCTTTGTTAGAACACCATAGGTATCCAGGCCTCCGAACGCCGAGGGTTTACTAGAGTTCCCCAATTTCCTAGACATTCTCAGGTGCCATGGATTTACCAAAGTACCCTGAGTCTCCAGGCCCGGTCCTGAGTCTAGAATCAACTAGAGTATCTAAGTCCCCGGAAGTACACAGGTGCTAGGGTTCTAACACAGTACTCAGAAGTCCCCAGGTGCTGAGTTTACTAAAGCGGTCTTAAAAGACTTCCAGGTAAGTCTACAGGTGCTAGTCTACCGAAGCACCCAGAAGTCGAAGAAATCCAGGTCCCAGAGACGCCGTGACCTACCAGAGTGCTCTAGCTCCAGAAAAGTCCCTAGAAGTCCGCAGAAGTCCCCGGAAGTCCCCGGAGCACCCAGGCTCCCAGGTCTCCAGGTGTCTACCGCAGGGAAGCTTCCAGCATCTCGACGAAGAGTTTGTTCATGGGCGCGCGGCGGTCGCGGTGCACGGCGGACCAGAAGCGCCGCACCGCCACGTCCGCGTGCCGCAGGGCTGGCAACACTAGCAGCAGCTGTTGCAGCGCTGCGTTGGCGTTGTATGGCCTGTGGCCAAATAAAAGCTCAAATTAAAAACTGCCAGGAAGTATTCATTTCATTTCCCGGCGCAAAAAGGAGGGGTTTTTATAAGTTTAACCGCTATCAGACCTGATGCACTCCGCACTTTAGGCTCGAAGCTACAAGTACATCGGATTTCACAGTGGTTGTGGGAACGCGACGTTCGCGCAGCGTTTTTCGGCAAGACCATGGTCCTCGTAGTTTCTGGTTTTCTAGATACAGTGAATCCGAGTTAGGGCCCAGGATCTATGTATGTGATCGTTGGGCGTTTTTTTTTATGATTAGTAAAATAAATATAATAAACCAGTTTTCTTCTCTTCTCTAAGTCAAAGTCAAATATCATTTATTAAATAGGCACTAAAGTGCACTTCTAAATGTTATAAACACATGATACAAATAAAATATGTTAAAATTGTAACTTATGTTAACATGACTTGGAAAAAAGGTAAGTATGTTTACCCATTTCATTCCTATACTCAAATTACAGAAAAGAAATACGAAAACTGACTCTACCAGTGCTTCGGAAATACGCCCGCTAGAGAAGATAGCATCAAGAAACTCTGCGGGGATGTCTTTTTTTCAGCTCTTTTAAAATGTCTCGAAAATAACAATGAATAATCACTACATAGTATAAAACAAAGTCGCTTTCTCTGTCCCTATATGTCCCTATATATCCCTATGTATGCTTAAATCTTTAAAACTACGCAACGGATTTTGATGTGGTTTTTTTAATAGATAGAGTGATTGAAGAGGAAGGTTTATATGTATAATAACCGTGCGAAGCCGGGGCGGGTCGCTAGTTACGTATAAATAAGAATTAACAGAATGTCAAACAAGAAATCTTGTGTGGGTGTAGGGCCATTCCTGGTGTCCGAGTTTTGAGATCGCCCGAAGGACTCCGACACGGCCTAACGACTGTTGTCCTGAGACAATAACAGGGATTGACGGCTTAACGTGCCCTTCGAAGCATAGTAGCGCTCAGATGTAAATACCACACAAACGGTCACCCATCCAAGTCGAACGTTGCTTAACCTAGCAGACCTCATAAACCGTTCAAAAAGGAATTGTTAAATTGGTTACACAATAAAAACTATTATTCTATAAGTGACTTTTTAAATCGACTGTCACCGCATAATAAAATAGGGGATCGGACAACTTTTCAGAAAATGTTTTAAATTAACTACAATGAATATATATAGCCATGAAAAATACTATTTTAATTAAATAACGCTCTAAAAGTACCTAAAACTATGTTTAAATATTGTTTCAAATATTGCCGCGCAAAAGGTCACCTCAAAACTGGTGACGTCATATGTAGGTAGAAAACGACAAACTCTTCGTCATAAAATTCGCAAAGAGATTCTAATACGTTTTGTGAAGTTTGGGGACTAGATTGTAGTAATGGAACGAAAAAATTAGCAAAAATACATTTTATGAAAAGCAAACAAGTAAAATAAACACAAGCTTGACTCACGGCATTTGCCTACAAATGACGTCATGCGCTGTGATTTTTGTTTCGTTTGAGATGAAGAACAGATTCAAAATGACAACATTATTTATTTTAAAAATATAAATCATTTTTATTTCACAAAAATATTGATTGAATGATCTTTCTGGTTCGAGGAACATTCGTTTTAGTTACATTTTAAATTTTTCTCGATTACTGTCCGATCCCCGATACGTATTATTGATTTGTGACTAAAATTGAATGTAATAATTATTTTAACCATTGACATTGAAACACTAATAAATAGGGAATTAAATTTTCGACTTCAAGTTAAATAATATAATTTAGATTAAATAATACAATAAATAATGTTGCACACCCAGAATAGGGTTGATTGTGCAGGAACGAATTTATAAATCTTTAACGCCCTTGAAACCTACAATCTAGTAACAATAAACATTTCATTTCATTTCTGTTACAAATGAGTAGGCGAGCTACGCCACGAGCGCTACAATAACATTACATTTTGGCATTACTTTGACAGCTCACCTTAAAGCGGAAACAGCGTCGTTAAGCGCTGCCAGTATGGCGTCCCTGAAGCGGCGAAGCGCGGCGTGCTCGTCGATCCTCGCTTCAGAGTTAGCGAGCGCCAGCGCCTTCAGGAGGAAACACTCCTCGCGGTGTGCGGCCGTGCGCTCCAGGCGCTTCGTTACTCCCGCGATCTGGGAAAATATTTTTTTTTATTTTCTTTATTCTTTATTACACTATTGTAATATTTACATCGATGATTTATAAAATATATGTACAAAGGCGAGCTTAACCCTTAAAAGAGTTTTCTTCCAGGAAACCCTTGAGGAAAGAGAACTGTCACATTAGCAAATAGGTTTCAGTGTACGGTTACGGTTTGACAAGAAAATATCAGCAACTATAATCATAAATATCTAAAATAAATATCAATAACTAAATATATAAATATAATAAATACACAAATAAATTTATCTATACCATACATAACTATAAGGAGTAATACATACATAAATACTAATAAACCGAAGCTATAAGGAATGATGATTCTTTTTATTTTATTAAACAAAAAGTATTAGGTAACATAACTTTTATAGTACCACAAAAACCACAGTAGGTTTGTCTTGGTACGCACATTTTTTATTTATTTAATATGTCGGCAAGAAGCGAACGGCCCGCCTGATGGTAAGCGGTTACCGTCGCCTATGGACATCTGCAGCACCAGAGGCAATGTTGAAGCGTTGCCGACCCTTAAGGACTATTAATTCCCCTTTCAAAGGACTCCATGTTGTAGCTCAAAGGAAATAACGACGAAGGTAGGTCGTTCCACATCTTACAAGTGCGAGTGAAGCGAGTGTTGCGGGAAGTACAGTTTTGTAAGATGTGGGGGTGAGTTTTTTGACGATGGCGAGATGTGCGGTGGTAAAATTGGGAAGGCGGACATTCGCTTTCTACTGCCATTAAGAGTTCAACTATAAAGAAACAAACGTAAACACTATAGTACAATATAACCAGGCCTAGCGCACTCCGCACTGTAGGTACGGAGCTACAAGTACATAGCCGGACACCGACGGCGGGTCGCGCGTCGTTACACGTGCCGCATCAGAAGAGATAAGAGCGGCGCGATAGAAAGAGAGGCACTCTGTAGGTTAATATGACTGGTAGGTATGCAGCGCTACGCGAGCTGAATTGAATTTTATTGCGTCATACCAAGAGTCGCTATTTGTTTAAATTTCTTTGCGGCACTGATGCTTCTTTCCCTTAGTATTCTGTGATATAACGTAAGGGGGCGTCCATAAATTACGTGAGTTTTTTTAAATTTTCTGTACTGTAAATTTAAACGGGTGAACCGATTTAGATACGGCTTTTTTTTATTTCTCAAGCAACCTAAATTTTTTTTATCACAATCGGTTCAGAAGCTTTTTACTTTTTAAAGGCTTTTTGTGTCGGGGGTTTTAAATTTTGATTATGTTTTATGTTGTTTAAATGTAGTTAATAAAACGTACCTGTACAAACAAGTCGTGCGCGCCGATGTCCCTCGCTTGCTGCTCATCCAGGGTGAGGTCGGAAGCGAAGCGAAGCTTCAGAGGCGCCGCGCTTCCCCCGCCCCCGCCCCCGCCCCCGCCGCCGCCCGGCGTCATAGACCGGTACGCTAGCATGAGGCTCAGCATCTCCGCCCACGTGCTTTGTAGGAGCCGCATCTGTAAGAAGACACGGTTTGTTTGTCAAACGTTTGTGAAGTATTATAATTGTGGTCTTCGCAACTTTTGACTTTCGAGGAAAAGATTTGTTTGTCGAACGTTTGTCAAGTTTTGTGGTTTGGGCAACTTTCAACTTTGGAGGAAACGATTTGTTTTTCAAACGTTTGCCAAATTGTGTGGTTTTCGCAACTTTCTACTTTGGAAGCAAATATTAATTGGCAAACGTCTGCCAAATAGTGTGGTTTTGCCAACTTTCGACTTTGATAAGAGAAAACGATCTTCTTGTCAAACGTTTGCCAAGAGAGCTGGAAAGTTTCTCTCACCTGATCATTGAGATGTAGCTCTCTGAACCCAGGTATCTGCTTGGCCCAGCCGATGCCCCTAACAAGTTCCTTATAATACAAATCTTCTAGCAGAACCTGACCACTACATCTAACATTCATAACCAGGAAAGAGCTGGAAGATTCTCAAATGAGCTGGATTCTCGAGACAGCTGGAAAGTTTCTCTCACCTGATCATTGAGCTGTAGCTCTGTGAACCCGGGTATCTGCTTGGCCCAGCCGATGACTCCGACCAGCTCCTTATCATACAGGTCCGCCAGGAGGGCCAGGGTCTTGGCCACGGGGTCAGTGACCCCGGCCGGCGGCGCCGCGCATGTAAAAAGTTCTGGCTCATACGATGATAACGCTTCTAGGACCTGAAGTGGAAAAAAAACAGGGTTACATATATTTGTGATATGGTATAAGGTAGATAGGTCAAAGACTTTACTAGTGGTAGGTGTCTCGTATGCGCGAGGCCGCCTGGGTAGGTACCACAGCTTTTCCAGCTATTATGCCGCCAAGCAGTAGTGCGCAAGCATTAGGAAAAGGAGGAGGTTCTCAAACTTTATATCTCCGTCATTTATAAACTGATTTAAAAATTTGCGGTGAGTAAAGTAAGTTTAAGGTCCCACATAAATTTAATCTACATTCGACCTTGACACTTCGAAGATACATCAGAATTGTTGGTTTTTAACCCCCGACGCAAAATGGAGGGGTGACATAAGTTTGACCACTATCTGTGTCTGTCTGTGTGTCTTCTGTGGCACCGTAGCTCTTAAACGGGTGAATCGATTTGGATGCGGCATTTTTTATTTGAAAGCAGGTTTCCTTTTTATCAAAATTGGTTCAGCCGTTTTTTACTTTTTATAGGTTTTTTGTTTCTTAAATTTTAGTTTACTGAAATTCGCTTGTTTTTGTTATAAAATTTAGGTATACTTGTTTATGTAGAAGACGGTATATCTAAATATTATTAGAATTTACATACCATTAAGTGCAAAAACTCTTTAGACAATGATTAGATAAAATGCTATGTGACATTTAGAAAAAGGAAAAAAAATGTGTGACAATCATTCTTGTGAAAAATATGTGCTGTGTGAAAAAAAACTTAAATAATAAATATTATCTATACTACCTATAAAAATTAAATACTCACGTAAACCTAACTACAGTGATAAATACTTCAAAGTGCAAATCATCTATTACTATACAGGATGGAATTGAGTTCGATATTTTTCCGAAATGTATCTACTCAGTATGGACTGAGTGAGCTTTAGATTGAATATGAAGCGTTAAATTAAAAATATATGACCAAAAATCTTTTGACAATTACCTAGCTGAAATGTCTATTTCACTAAACAGGATACACGGGGGCGACGCGGCGGGGCGCGGGTGCACGACACGGCTCCTACTAGCCTCCCTGCGTCTCTACATTTCATTCACATTTATTAATTGACATTTCAGCTAATTGACAATTATATTTTGGCCAACTATTATTATTATTATTTTAATTTAACACTAGATTTATTCTAAAACATGGACTGAGTATATACATTTCGGAAAAATATAGAATTCAATTCCACGGTGTATACTCTGCTTATATAAAAGTTCCGAAAATCGACTAAGAGTTAGTAAGTCGATTTATCCGTATTAGATAAACACCGCACCTTGATGTCGTCGAGATGCGGGCGCGGCTGCAGCTGCGCCGGCGCATCGGGCGCGCGCCGGTACTTCTGGCGCCCCCCGCGCACGCGGTCGAGGCGCACGCCCTCGCGCAGCATGCCCGTGCGCAGACACTTGCGGAAGCGGCACGCCTGGCACGCCTTGCGCCGCCGCTTGTTGATCTCGCACTCGTTGGCGGCGGGGCACGTGTACTCTATGTTGCCCTGGTAACGACAGTTCTGAGAGTTATTAGAACGGTCTTTTAGTATGTACATTTGATGTTTGTATCTACTAGAAGCTGGGTTTCGGTAGGAATAAAAAAATTATTAAAACCAAAATACGCAATAACTGACGATAGGTATAACACGTCTAGAGAAGAGAGATCAGCTAAGCGCCGCCGAACGACCTTGGTGAACACTTCTTTAACTGATTCTACAGAATACTAAGGGACAGAAGCATCACTCCGCAAAGAAATTTAAACAAATAGCGACTCTTGCGACGATGCAATAAAATTCAATTCAGCTCGCGTAGCGCTGCATACGTACCAGTCATATTAACCTACAGAGCGCCTCTCTTTCTATCGCATAGCTCTTATTTTTTCTGACGCGGCACGTGTAACGACGCGCGACCCGCCGTCGGTGTCCGGCTATGTACTTGTAGCTTCGTACCTACAGTGCGGAGTGCGCTAGACCTGCTGATTAGTTTATACTTCCTACCAAAGATCTAGTATAGGAAATACTAAGAAAGATCATAACAAATTAAAACACGGTAAAGACTAGCCTTTTAAAAATAAATCATTATCTTTTATTCTTCTTTATCCGAGACTCTTTCATATAATTATTACTAACGACCCGCCCCGGCTTTGCGCGGATGACAATTTACTAATGTGGTGTAATTTGTTTTAAAACATACAAAACATTGATTTTAACTACTATACAAAATCCTAATTAGAATGTATTGTACATATTACCTTCTGTAAAAAAATATCTAAGTGACAGTTAAAAGCGTATCAAAATCCGTTGCGAGTTTAAAAGAAGAGGAGAATCAAAAACGAGGAGAGACTTGAACGACTTTGTCAAAGTCAAATAAAGTCAAATATCATTTATTAAATAGGCAATAAAGTGCACTTTTAAAGATCATAAACACGTGATACAAAATAAAATGAAAAATCGTTAAAAATTTTAACTTATGTTAACATGACTTTAAAAAAAGGTAAGTATGTTTACCCATTTCTTTCCCATACTCAAATTGAAGTCCGGGTGCAGAAAAGAAATGCGAAAACTTACTACCAGTGCTTCGGAAATACGCCCGCTAGAGAAGATAGCATCAAGAAACTTTTGTTTTATACTATTCAGAGATAACTTCTTATAATATAATAGTGAGCATCTATAACCTAAGGTCTCGAAGCAACATATAAGCTGCATTCAGTATTAATTACTCTGTTATGAGTATCATGATTCACCCGTATAATTTTCCGATAAATTACTCTAAATTATAACTTAAAGAAACTATACAATTCTTTGGAAACTGTATTTTGAGGTGCTGTTTCTAAGGAAACTGCAAGTGGTATCATCAGCAGTAGACTCACCTGTATTGTTCTCTTGAAGAACGCCTTGCAGGCTTCACAACTGGCGACTCCATAGTGGAACCCTGAGGCGATGTCCCCGCAGACGAGGCACAGCCGCCTCGGGGCGTCCTCATCGCGGGCTCCGCTGGCAGCGGCGGCCGTGGTCGACGAGCAGTGCTGCTGTTCCGGACTGGTGTTCCCGACAAGGGTTGCGTCTCCGGGTGACACGCAGAATTTCACCTCCTCTTTTGGTTCGAGGTCCAACTGTGAGAGGGACAGCAAAAGAAAGAATAAGAAAACAAAAGAAAAAAAGAAGAAAGACAGCAAAAGAAGAATATCGAGAACTCAAAACAAATATAAATATCCCGTTTCTAAATCAAATTCTGTGACCATGTTAGTTTAAAAACGTATATAGCAAAAGGAAAGTTCTAGATTTATAGTTTTTTTTTTTGTCTTTATTTTAGTATGTTCAGTGTAATGTTATTCGATGTCCTAAATAAATTTATTTTCTTTCTTTCTTTCTTTCTTTAGATATATAAATTGTGGTCTGGAATTAGGTTTTACACGTGGTAGGTCTCTCGTATGCGGGAGGCCGTCTGGGTAGGTACCACAGCTTTGCCAGTTATTATGCCGCCAAGCAGCAGTGCGCAAGCATTACTGTGTTCCTGTTTTAAGGACATTGTAGCCAGCGAAATTACTGGGCATATGAGACTTAATATCTGATGTCTCGGGGTGATGAGCGCAATGCAGAGCTACGCTGTGCTTTTTATGGTAATAAAAGTTCTGGGTGGCACTGCAATTGTTATGGGCAAGCGTGGCGCTTATCATCAGGAACGACTTGCTAGAGACTAGCAAGTCGTTCGCCGTTTCTGATGGATCATTCAGTTTCATAAAAAATAAATAGGTAGGTACCTACAGCAGAGTTTTTGGATGGAACTGGTTTTTGCAAGTTATTTGTTTTTTTTTTCTGATGTTATGGTAGTCTTGTATAGGTATAAGTGAGCACAACATTATTTTTTTTGGACACTCAATTTGAGAATTATCCTATCCAAAGATACGCAAATACGTAAATCTTGAATCATGATAAGTTTTTATCTAGGTACCTATTTCATACCTATGCAATCAGGTTTTTCAGCGCTATCAGTATTTTCATATATCGTCCCCTTAATGCAAAAACCAACTAAGTGCGCTTTTTGACATTTTAACATTATTATGTAGATCTTGAAGAGGAGATTCTAATGGTATTCGTAACTCATTTTTGTTAAAAAGCGCACTTAGTTGGTTTTTGCAGTAAGGGGACGATATATCGTAGCATAATCGTACATTCGACTGGCGGCCTAGCCCTTTTGACAGTCAGCACGGCATCGGCATGGCACCGCCAATGGTTAGCTGTTTAGCAAAATCAGGATCATGGTTTACGAACGGGCTAGGTATTAATTCGAATGTCCGATTACGCTGCAACACACAATGCCTATTATAATTCTGTAGGTAAGCACTTCATCATACTTTATCATAATAAAACCAAGATATGTCTCCAGATACAGCTCACAACACAACATAATAAATATAGAACAAAAAGATTAACTTGCTCTTTATCGATAACATCATCCACTTGATACCTATTTCCTTATAAACCTGTGCTATTAAACAAAAACAATAGATTTATCATCCTTTGTTGTCTAGCTGTTGCATATAGATAAAAGTTCGGTGCAAGCATGTGTAATTGTGACACGCGCGGAATTACCGAAAGCAACATTTTTATACCGATGCAGTAAGGTTCAAAATTCGTTGGAAACACAGCTGCTGCTTGACACAAGCATGGCGTGTTGTAGGTAAATCTGCGCGTGCGATTGACACTAGACGAGTAAAGATACCACGGACCACGTGACCTGCGCAGTAACAAAAATGGATACCTACATAATTGTATTCTGCGCAGGTCACGAGTAGTGTTGCCAGGTCCAGTGTGTCAAATTTCGGAACGGAAGGTTAAAATAATCGGGATTTTGGTTTTCAAATCGGGACAACTACAATGGCTACAAAAGGAAAATGGTTTTTGTGAATTAACTTTTATGTTTTAAAAGGATAGTCAGTTCTTTTTAAAAGAACAAATAAAACTCTCTAAAATATAACAAAATTCAAACGTAACCATTTCGACTAATCATAATCATTAAGTTTGTGTCGTATTTTATCAAAATTATCAAATATAGTAGAGACTAAAGAGGTTAGTGTAAAAGTCGGGACATTTGGCGTCCCGATCAAAAGTGAATCGGGACGTGTCACCGGACCTCCAAACATCGGGACGTCCCACGCAAATCGGGACACCGGGCAACACTACACGAGGTGTGTTGGTCAGCAGCATAAAATTTGATGCGAGGTATATTTACCAGGGTAATAGCATCAAGGTGTTTACCATTTTGACTTCAGGCGGCTGCATCATAGGCATAGGCCTGGGGTGCAGGGGCTGCGCGTGCGGCGGCTGAGGCTCAGGGGAAGAGTATTGCGGCGACGGATCAGTCTCCTGCTTGACGCGGCGCAGCATGGGCTCGCCAGACACTGCTGACATCATCTGCACCTGGAGAGGACGTTAGGGGTTAACTCTATGGCTCCTGAAGTGTCTATGGTTGGCAAAAGAGGAAACTTTCTAGCAGTGGATCGATACGTTGAATGTAGGACGTCGATTGAGGCTGACGATATACTTAATTAATATCAAATTGCTGCGAAATTAGCTTTTCCTTGGAGAGTGATCAACTTGAAACCACGGAGGCGATGCTGCTTGGAAAACGTCAAATTTCCTTTAGTAATTAGGCACGTGGATTTCCTCACAAAATTTTCTTCATTCGTTGTTAGAGCTAGTGCACAAAATCCGCGATTTGCATCTTGGCAGAGCCAAACTGCCGCTACGCTACGGCAAGCTTCTAGTGGCACTTTTACCGGACTGGGAATTGCTATTATTTTTCTTATTAAAAAAATGAGTTTATTTGCATAAAGGGTTTACATATGAATTTAGAATCTAAAACTAGTTAAAACTGTGTTTCGGGTGCCAGTGGCTTCTCCCATCTAGATGTACTTAGATTATTATTATGCATTGTTGAACAGCGATTTAATATGTTAAATCGAAGCTCAAAGGTTGCGCATTATGCAAGCACATGGTTACTTTATCAGATACCAACATTTTTATCCGGACATAGCCACGATCACAACAAAGATGATCTACAGGGGAATCGTCTAAAACCGATCGCTTTCAAAGTAATCTCGTGATCGGCATTTGTCTGTGGAAGTTTGCTATTCAAAGTTCGCGTTTTGTGCGCCAATCACGATCGCTAAAAATGATCGCCTTCCAAATTTGAAATTGAAAGCGATCGCGATCGGTGTTCGATTTAGGCGATTCCACTGCTGGTATAAGTAGCAAGGTAAGCCACAATGTTTTTTGAATATCGTAATGAAATGAAAACAAATCAAAGAAACCGTTCTTCAGGATTTTAATATCAAATGTAAATGAGGAAAACCCCGCATTTCCGTACAAAATTCAAGGACATCTGTCGTCCACATCGACCAAACCGCGTAGTGGGTCATGGCACATACTCTACCTCTGAAAATGACCCGTATATGTCAAGGTGCGAGATCGTAATAGCCTCATAATATAGTTTTTATGCGACTAAAGAGTGGGTAAGAGTAATTCCCCGAATACCCGAAAATAAAGTCTCGTTAACAGATAATTTGCCAATTTGATTAGAATTATTTGTTGAGTTAGTTTAGATAGTTAAATTAGTTTTCGAACTGTAACAAAGCTCGGACATCCTACTAATATTATTAATGCAAAAGTTAGAGATGATGGATAGATGGATGTTTGTTACTTAATAACGCTAAAACTTCTAAACGGATTTGTTGAAATTTGGTATGTAGATACTTTTGGTCCTGGAAAAGAACATAGGATTTCCATCTCGGAATTAATTTTTAGAAAAAACAAGAACCGACTTCAAGATTAAATATATATTTTTTGATTGTTATTTTTTTTTTCAAATAGTGCTAAATCGATTTCGATAAAATTTATATGGGACCACCTCTGAAGTACGACCTACGAAAAAAAAAAAGAATCATCAAAATCAATTCATAATTGGCGGAATAATCGCGTAACAAACATACAAAAAGAAGCATACCGTCGAATTGAGAACCTCCTCATTTTTTGAAGTCGTTTGAAAACTAACAGCTCGAGGGAGCAACTATAATGCGTAGTAACGCGGGTGAAACCGAGCGGCGCAGCTAGTACCTTCACCAAATTCACGTGTATCTTCACGTTCTAAAAGAGATAACAAACACTATCACGCTTTATGTAAGTACCCAGGAGGTGGAAAGTTATCGGCGCGCCAGTGGCAGTGACGTCATGAACATGTACCGAAAACAACCTAATTTGTTTGGGTTATTCCCAAAGTACTCCAAGAAATTTTCTCAAACTACTCCACGAAAAAAATATCAATAATATATTTTATAATTTTAGTTTCATTCTTCTCCATGAGAATATAAAAATGTTCTCAAAGTACTCCACACTACTAGTTTCAAAAGGGTTGTTTAGGTAATAAGTTGTAGTATAATGAGTTCATAAACCGTATATTCGTTCTCAAACTACTCCAACCATTTCTGTTTAATGATTATTAATTAAAAAAACTGTTTTATGCTGCATCCTATATATACTCCAAAATGTTAATTTTATAATATCCAAATGGAGTAGTTAGGTATTTAATGCTGCAAAATCACTGGAGTATTTTGAGAATAAAACCAGCAACACGTGGAGTAAAATGCAACTTAAAAAAATAAAAAAAAATATACTAATATTTCTTTGGAGTAATTTGAGAATTAATGTATGGGATTCTTATCTTCTTGGAACAAAAGAATGGAGTACTTTGGGAATAACCCATTTGTTTAAGGTAGGAAGGTGTTTTACCAATCACGTATTATTTTAATGATTACTGGGCATATAAGACTTAATATCTGATGTCTCGCGGTGATGAGCGCAATCCAGTGCTACGCAGTGCTTTTTATGGTATTAAAAGTTCTGGGTGGCACTGCAATTGTTATGGGCAGGCGTGGCGCTTACCATCAGGTGAACGACTTGCTCGTCTTATCACTCAGTACCATAAAAAAATATGTCTATAGAACTAAATTAGCTTAAGCGAACGGTCCTTTGGCAGTGCCTGCAGTAACTTTTTATTAAAACTTTACGCGTTTCCTGGTTGAGAGAGATCATGCTATTGGTGTGACGTTATTAAGTAAGTACTCTACTATCTATACTACTATAATGTTTGTCAGGACGGATGGATGAATGTTTGTTACGCAATTACGCAATAGCTACTACGTTGATACTTTTAACGGACGTTGGATAATTTTAGCTCGGAAAATCGCGGGTGAAACCGCGTGGCGCAGCTAGTCTTTTTTATAACGAGTTGGTTGTTGTAGATCTTTTTGAGATTTTTGTCATTACGTGTTAGTCATGGTGAAATAGCACGACCCCAATTATTTATATTTATGCTATTCAAACAACCAAAAAAGTAGAAAAACGAATTCCCTGTATAATTTACTAGAAAAGAAACCAAGTCCAACAAGTTTTAAATACATCAAATCGGTGAAAAATTCAAAATCGTGCCAACCAATCGGCGGGCTGCACGATGCACTGAATCCAACAAGTATTTAAGAAACGCAAAACATTCTCTCTATCATGGTTATTTACAGAGCACAGAGCCGTTGCAAAAACACATTTATCTACGATAACTAAAAAAACGCTCAAGGATAAGATGATCGAGTTCAACGTACCGGTGACATTGTCAGTGTTATGTATGTTAATAATCGTGATGCAAGTGCACTGTCTAGGTTAGGTACCTACCTACCTACTCATTATGCATTACTAATCAAACCGCGTCTGTTTCATAATGTGAAAAGGTGTGCAATTAGCATACAATTGTAACGATTTTTGAAAATGTGACTTCTCAGTCAATCCGTTTATTAGCTCATTTATTAGACAATTACCAACAACCAAACGAATTACTACCACCTATAAATCCTGGCGCCCAACATGGGATAGTATACTCCTAGCGCGTAACAAGGACTCCGAGTAAATCTGGCGCCCGAACAGGGATGCTCCAAAACTAGAATGAGGACTTAATAATACCATACCACGATATTACCGAGTTTCTACAGACTTGGAACAAAAGAAAAGTGATAAGATAGAGAGCCCTATTGATTTCTATTGCGGTAGGTCAATATATCGCCTCCGCCATTTAGAAGATTAGAATTACGTAGACATGCCTTATCTCGCCGGCGTAGATATCCAAGTCATTTTCTTCTCACAAAATGACGTTTATTTATGTGAAATTAATAATTCAGCAGTTTATTACAGCAACGTGAGACATTTTTTAAATCAATTACAAATGAGTATGATTAACTATTTTCTGCATTTTACGTACAAGCAAGTACAAGTATTGGACAGTTTTTAAGTCAATTGTAGTTTTTGAGAAAGAAATCGGATATTTAAAACTGTATTTAAAGTCAGGACTGCTGGCAGCCGTCAAAACGCTTTGTTTAACAATTTTAAACATAACTTTAAACAACAAAATTATGATATGGAAAATTAACTAAGTATGTTCCTAACACACCATTAAATTAATTATTATTGTCAATATATTTATCTATCACGGATAAAAATGAAAAATTCAATAACATTCAGAAGTAAAATAATAAAAACAACCTTGAAAACTGTTTTTAATAAAGGTTGGTATTACATAAATGTATATAAATACAAATAACTTTCATAAGTAGATATTATTAATAGCTACTTATTACAATACTACAAAAACAATAATAAGCCTCGTAAAGAATAAACAAACCCTCTATCTCCAGTTCTCTACAACTGACGAGTTAGTGTAGGTCATAGCAAAGCTCAAACCGCAAAGAAAAAGCGGTGTGTCATGCTTCTGCCACGTGACGAATGAAGTGACTTGATTACTGAGAGGTACATGACGCTACATCCGTTTCCTATATCATTTTTCAGCAGAGAACTGTGATCTCCGAAGACCGAAACATTTTTTTTTAAATTATATGTAATACAAAAGATCTTTGTAGGTAGTAGGTACCTAAATATAATGATTCCTGACTGCGCAACACCTATTTATGTGTGCGGCAAAATAGGTATTATACACAACACGCGGAGTTCAGCGACCGTGCGTCCGTGGTCTCACCTTCGTAGATAAGCGTCATTTAGAATAGTGCGGCGGGCCGCCGGCGACCGCCAAACAACGACACAGCCATGCGCTGTAACTACGCCGTTGAGGCAGGCTCTCTCCGCCCGGCCTCGGGCGTTGAGGCAGGCTCACAGTTCACTCGTTCGCACAAAATTGGGTACCCAGTCGACTCATCTCAATTCTCAAAGGAATCAAAGGGAACTTTATCTGTGCCAGCATTTCTGTAGATATGCTGTCAGTTTCTGACGTTTACACGAACTATTTTTTTACCTATGATCTTGGACAATCAATTCTTTGGAGATCGTTTCGACGAACATCGATTGAGTTAGTTTTAGTTCTTGAAACTCCCACTGAATACCACCTAAATTTGCCGAACAGTCTGCAGCCTAGCCAGACATTTTAAGTGGGTAGGCAACTAGGCACTTTATCTATCCTACTGCCACGTTTCAGGTTTACAGGCTGAAAAATGTTGTACTTTAAATGTTGTATTCTTTGTGGATTTATGAGTCATAAACAAGATGATGATGAGATCGTAATGGAGAGATGGGGCTCAGAATTATTATATTGAAGTTTAATAGAATAGCATGTATTAAAAAAAGTTTTTAATTTTTATTTATCGACATTGTCACTAATTTGTTATTTTGTTTAAGGAAAACAAAACGAGGGAGAAAACGGATGAGGAAAACGAGAGAAAGGGATCTAATGGAGTACCTACTTTGGGGATGGCCTACGCGCTGTGGACACCTCCCCACTAATACACACACTACAACTATAAAAAATGTAAATAAAATTAAGTAACTTTAATAACAATTGATAATCTGTCATGTTGGTAGTAGAAAAAAAACATTTTTAGGTTATTTAATTTACTTTAGTGTGTCTGATGGGCAAGTTATGCTGGATTACTTAATCTATTTTTTTTACTGGTTTTCTATAAATGGTTCCATGGTAAATGAAATTTCCTTAGATTGGACTTTTGACCCTCATAAGCCTTGCATCTGTCAAAGCCTATGTTTGTTTTCCTGATGACCACAGATAATACCTACCTAATATAAATGAGTCTCCAAAAAAGAAAACCTCAGAAACAACACATAATAAAACGATTGAAAAATAAGACTATCATAACAAAGGCAAAAAGATAAGATATGTTAACATAATAGGTATCTAATCATATGACGTAACATCATGGAACTGAAATAGCCGTCCATTGCCTATTCAATGTAGGAACCAAGACCTACCTCAACATGTCACACTTTATAAGTAGCTTGTCTGTCAGTACTTTTCCATGCGCTATCAAATCTTAACAATTTTAAAACGTGATAAGTCCCACACTCAGCCTTTTGTATAGGTATTTTATAACATAATATATTATCATACGAAAGCGTCGTGTAACAGACTGAACAGGCGCACCGCACAATACATGATCCAAATGTTTGCACAGTTGGAGTATCTTTGACTCATACTCGTATTTATAATTCTGTAGCCAGACACGTTGTCCAGAACTTGAAATCTACCTACAGTTTTACATAATCAAAAAGCTACAGTCAGTAATTACGTACAAATGACAGCAGTATTGATTTAAGCACACCCAAAATGTACCAGATTCACTTTTCCTTCGACCTATTGAACGAGTGGGCGTTTTTGTTGTCTTCCCACACCCTTCAATCGAGAGTTCATTACGAGTTCAAATGAAAGTCACTGGGTCAGTAGCTTGGAATATTAGACGAACCAGCTAGATGGTAGCCATTTATACTCTTGATCTTAGGTACCTATAATTTTTTATTTTAGGATTTCGTTATGTCTGAACAGGTTTCTTGTGTGATTTTTCAAATTAAACTTTTTTGTCCTCAAAAATCCATTTACAAATTGACTTTTTTAGACGCTTTTTTAACCAATGAAAATATTGACGTAGGCAACTAAAGAAACAAGTATCAGCTTCTTTATAAATTCCAAAACATCTTCATATGCTTTTAATTACTAGCGTAGGTGGGTTTTAGTAAAAATTTACTTTATAACTCTAGAGCTAACTTTATAACATCAAACATGTTTCTTTTAATTATTTACTTCAGAAGTAGCACTTCTAAAATTAGTCAGCCCAAGGTTGAATTGTGCATAAATTCATCCGTAAAACGGTTACGTCAGCTGTGCATTTTTCGTAAGTGTTATAAGAATATCATTTGGACTAGGCATACAAACGAAATAAACATAAATCTTAACAAACTACTAACAAAACTGGTTTGTATTTTATCTGAATAAATGAATTGAATAATAACTAAATTCACAATGATTAGAAAAATTATCATTGACTCGAACAAAATTATTTTATACCTTATTTTGATTACATCGTCTACATAAGTAAAAAACACAAAATCCTTACATAAAGGACTCAAAGAGGGTGTTTTATTAGAATGGTTGAATGATTTGTTATATATAGTACATCTAAAACTACAGGCATAAAAATAGAATACAATATACCTACCTACATAAAATTCATCTCCCTCTCCATCCATCCATTCTCTCCCTGGATGAAACTGTCCAGAACGCTGGCCGCATTGCCACGCTGATATAGAAAATTTTTATAGAAACCAAATCATTGGAAAAATAAGTAAAGTATGTAGCTACATGATTTTCAATTATTCGGAACCACCCCTAAGCTAGTATACCAACAAACCTTAAAAAACTTGCTCTCCTTGATAGTCAAAGAAAATTAATCTCCATAGGTTAACAATCAATTAATAAGCAGATAATGGCTAGACAACGTGATCACGCGTGATTAAAGGTAGGTCAGGATAAATAATTGTTAAATGAGGTGTCGAATCGACCAGGCAAATTCGGCTGTGGTGGTAAAAATAGGTAGGACGGAGGTAGAGTCGCGTGGTGAGCGGGGTTGGAGGGCTGGCGCGAGCGCGAGGGTTGGGCGGTTGAGGCGGGGGCGGGAGGCACGTCTAGACGCCGGCCTTGACCGTCAAACGGTTTCCGCGCGTCCGAGGTTGCGGCGACCCACAGCCCGAGTGAGACACTACAACTGTACAGCTACTTATGTCGGTATACCTACAGGGCTTGGAAGCCGGGCGTATTATGTCATACTTTGTAACTTTTTACTCCGGCACACTCTCTGGCAAAAGTATTATTCAGCCAAGCGTGAAGAGTTCCAATCGTTTTTATATAAAGAAAGCAAGGTTCTGTACCAGATGATATAAGCGACCTTTGCCTATACTTAACATTTAAAGATGTGCAACCTAGAACTTTGAATTACAAAGTCCGAATCGGAACTGCCCTGCGCTTGTCTCCCTGAGAAGTTTCAAGCCTCAAACTCCCAAACAAAAACAAACTGAATCACTAGCAACGGTGCAATTTAAACCAAACTACTAATGTATGTACACTACTGCTAGTTGCACAACTGACACTCCAGTGGTACTTACAACCGCTTACGAAAGAGCTTAATTGCTGCAAAAATTGTAGTAAACAATGAAATATAAGGCTATCCTATCTTATAATTACGCAACAACTACGGAACGGATCTTGATGACATTTGGCATGCACATACCTAGCCTTGTTTGGCCCTAGCTTGTAGCAGGTACTAAGTATTCTGTTTCTGTGGCCCTGGAAAAGGACATAGAATACTTTTATCCCGGAAAATTGCAAATCAAACCGCGGGGTGCAACTAGTAGATAAAAAGGCGTTGCCGACTTAATAACGCCTTATAATGAAGAATATACAAAAATATATATACTGCCCCACGATTATTAAAAATAAGAGTTCAGTAGAGAGCCAATCCATTGCTGTCTGAAGTTATTCAAGGTTTTAGGAAAAATATCATGAAGCTTAATAGCTGTACCTCAGAGAGGTATTTCAAAGTTTTTATTTAATTTTAAAGTACTAGTTAGTACTGCGTAGTTGTTAAATGTACACAAAAATATAAGTATGTACCTATAGTCAGGTCTACAAAAATTCGGTCGAATAACACGCCTGGGCGAGGAACGTAGACGCGACTCGGTCTGTGAACTCGCGTGCGATTCGACATTGCGCCGACATTGAGTCGGGCTAAATAACGCAGATAGCGTGGGGTCGACGACCGACATCGCCCAATATCACGCGGACGATCGCAGGATCGCCAGCACCTGCCTACGCCGCGTGTCTCACTTATATAACGAGCACGCCGGCTGACCTACCCTAATAGCACGGAACTTGGGCCCCGCATTTGCATACATTTTAAAAACCACAAAAACCACGAAAAATACGTTTTGAACTTTTATTTTGAAACCATCTGTTTTTATGATTTTTTAGAGAATTAATCTATTTTGCAGTCGTAGCACGTCGGATTTGGATCTTTATCAAAATCGAGGTTTCGTACAATGGCCGCTGAGGACTTCCAAACCCCTGGCCAAAATCAAAGACGCCGCTAAATTGCCATTCGGAAATTATGTGCGGCGCTTGATTCTGGAGGGCCTCTGAGGGTGTGAAGCGGGGGCGTTGGGAGAAGGGGCCGAATATCTCCGCTCGGGGTGACATTGCGCGGCCATCGACATTATGCCCGACCTACGCCACGCAGCGGCGCTCAGCCGCCCGCACCTCCCGAGCCGCGGAACAAGGCGGCGGCGCGCGGCGCGGCGCCTCATCCGCTCTTCGTATTACATTTTACATTAAACATTTACCTACAAAAGATCGGTGATCTCGCTTTTAAATTAGACTAATCTTTCAAATTAAATCAGAGAAAAGAGCTTGTTTCATCAGCAGACGACTTAAGGACAGAATTTATAAATTCAGTGCTCGTCGTTACACTCTTACATAAAAATGACGCAATGCTTTATAAGATTGGGTTTTTGTTACTAAATTGACCAGTGACAGAGATAGCTGCGTCTCCTAAAACGAGAGCGTGTCTGGCCCAACAATAATTCACTCTGTCATAAAAAATACTAGATTGTCGTTGTGATAATTTTGCCACGTGAGGTCTAATGTTATCGGGTCATACTGTATCATACTTTCTTTAGATAAAAGAATACAATGGCCACTCCCAACACAGCAAACATAGGAAATGTTATGTACCTACATTTATGTTAAAATTGTAAATCATAAAGTCATAATGCACCGATAGATACTTAGGTGCCGAAAATAGTTCAGTAATAAAGTAAAAGTTTCCCGATTGTTCTACTATGAAAATATTGAAATTTTTAGAAGCAGCCAATCTCTCGAAACTCTTCGAGAATTCATATCTCTATGATAGGACTCCAAAACTTTGTTATAAATATTACGCGAAACTTATTTCACCTCTTTGAGGAAAATTAATTCTGGCATCGCCTCATGTCAGTTTCTCGCAATCAGGCACCTCGAGCATGCAGCGATGTCGAAATATCGAGATCTCAAAATAAATACATATTACATTTACTAAATTTATCCCGTTTCTAAAGTTCAACCGTAAATAAATATTATTATTTAGAAAACATGATAACTTACAAAACTATTTAGGAAGTTTTATAGTTTTGTCAAGAATTATACAAATAATTTATTATTAAATATTAAATAGTTACATACCCTACTACCCTTGAACTACTACCTACCGATACGTTGGGGACTCTCATAAACAGAAGTTTCAGGGTTTTGCCCTAATTATTAACAGCATCACATCATCTTCTTGACATGACATGAGGCGAGATAGTGGCTAAACATAGACTAACTATTAAGCGTAAAAAAAAACAGGAAAGATCCAGAAAATTAGACAGGCAACACTAGAGTTCGAGAAAAAAGTGTACCGGCCGGCCGTGAGACTTTAGATTTGGATACGAGTATATGTACGTTATTCTTTCGCAGGTGCAAAACATAGTCATTTTTGCACGAAGCTGAATCATCAACACGAAATAAAGAAAGAAAATTTTTAAAATAAAAACATTAGGATCGTTTCAATAGGTCGAGGAGCGAATAATGGAAAATAATGGTCTGAATCTAAAAGGATCATTGCGTTATTGATATAAAACGGCTAAGATTCACGGTTAAACGTTAAAATTACTCCGACCATACCATACCGCATCTCATAACTCCCAGAAGGACTTCTAAAATGTCCGAAACCTGGTCGGAGTAGTTTCGACGTGAGTCTTAGCCGTTTTTATCAATTTCTCACGAATCTTTTCAAAATCTCAAGGATCATTGAGTTTAAATATTTCACGTATAGGAATAGATACGGCGAGTTCATTGAGTGAGTAAAATCTTAAACATTACATATGTCGAAGTCGGGACAAGGCATTATGCTTTGTCGGAAAATTATCCCCCGTAGACTCAACTTTCCATAAATTTACATCCTTCACACGATCATAGATAAAATATGACAAAAACAAATAAACTAATTCAGATCAATGGCTTCTGAGTCTTCTGACTTTCAAAAGTCCTGTACAAAGTATATACAATTATAATTTATAATGTCTTTAGCGTTTGGAACGTGAGGCTGATTCTATTACATACCTACTATCAAAATACTTATTTTTATTGTTTCAAAATAGTTTTGCAACAAGTCGGAAAGTAGGATTTTTTTGGAATTGAGTAATGAAACGAGCATGTCGTTCGCCTGATGGTAAGCGCCACGCCAGCCCATAACAATTGCAGTGCTACCCAAAATGTTTAATAGCATAAAAAGTACCCGAGATGTTAAGTCTCATATGCCCAGTAATTTCGCTGGCTACAATGCCCTTTCAACCCGAACACTGTAATGCTTGCGCACTACTGCTTGGCGGCAGAATAACGGGCAAAGCTGTGGTACCTACCCAGACGACCTCCCGCATACAGACACCTACCATGAGTAAACGAGGTTAATGATTATTACCGACAAGGACGTCCATCGAAGGTTTCACGGCAAAAACATCTCTTAAAGTTCTACAAAAAGCATCTAACTTTTCTGCCGATACTTATATCACTTTTCTGAGAGTTTTACCGTTCTCATAAAATAAATCGAAATGTCAAATGATCTATCACAGACCGGTTGACTTTATGCAATGTTTATCTTTGCAGTTGACTCTAAAATCCATTAGATAGGCAGATCAATATGCTTGCTTGATATTGTCCCTGTGCGAATTTTATAAGTAGGTACCTATAGGACTTAGGGGGATCAACCTAAACAGTTTGATTTTGGATAAAATAATCATAAATACCTTAGCTGTTAAATACTAGCTGTTTTTAATACGCGAATTAGTCATATTTTAGAAAGGTAAGGTACCTACCCGTACACAACAAGTGTAGGTATCTAATTACGTTGTCATCTCATGACGAATCAATGCAAATTTATGAAAACGTCAAGGTTATACAAAATTATTATGTTGGTATTAATTTGTGCACATATATCAGATAAATTCATATAACATACTATATAGACTATAGAGATAATTTGGACTATAATACAATAATTATAATATAATATTTACAATTTTTTTTAAATAATATAATATTATTTTTTAAGCAATACAGACGATACTTCTGAAAAATATGGTGGCAAGTCAAGAATTATTGGATGAATAGCGTAAGAAGTGTCAGTGGGCAGAATGCTGGAAATTTTGATGACAATAAATCTTTAAATTTAAATTAATCCGATTTTGTAAAATTAGTTGCGCATGCGCATATAAATTTATTGTGTCAAGGTTATATATCTCTTCTAGCAGGTAGGTAGGTACTTCATAACATTGTTGCTGATAGTTGTTTACGAATGTCTATATAAACAATACATCATTATCTACAATTTATTGCGTTTTAGTTAGCACTTCTTGATAACAATTAGTTTATATAATTGTATCCCTAGAAGGCATTAATTTTAGGTCAG
This sequence comes from Petrophora chlorosata, assembly GCA_951640565.1. Lineage (NCBI taxonomy): Eukaryota > Metazoa > Arthropoda > Insecta > Lepidoptera > Geometridae > Petrophora > Petrophora chlorosata. The sequence goes on from OX621207.1 coordinate 3,320,915, forward strand.
ACGAAAACCACAGTTTTATCAAATGTTTAATTTTGTACGGGACCGTGAATTAATTGTTGGTTACTTTTCGTATGTAATAAAGCTAATAAGTCACGAAATATGTTATCCGAACGATTTAAAGCTTATTTTTTTGTTATAAAAACATAAAATTTTGCACGTCAGAATTCTTATAAAAAAACTACAGGTTAACTTCGAATTTTTAGTAAAAAATGCATCCGATGTTCGAACAAAAAATAAAATAAACAGGTACATTTAAAAGTACTTACAAAACTCGCATTGTTAGATGACGACTCGATCATCTCCAACGAGTTGGCGATATACGAAAACAACCACGCGTCTTTAACTGCACACATTTTAAAAATTTACAAAACAAACAACACATGTAACGAAAAGGTTATTGCACCGCGTACGTCATGTTTTTCGATTTGATTTCCGCGGAGGGAAACTACACGCTGTGTGAGCGACTCACACGCACTGTCGGTACGCATTGCGTGCACGCAGGCCACGCCTGCGCCCCCACCAGACAGCATGGTGAACGCACGCGCCGCCCCAGCGACTATCCACGTGCCCATCGCCATTCAGATTGGTCCCTTTATGTATTACTCGACGAATAAAGGCAAAACGTTTAATTTTCCTGAAGCGCTGCCAAGAAGGTCGCCTGTCATTGGTCCGCTGCGACGAATCGTTGTTTTCAAGCCGTTTAGAGCCCTTGCGCTTGCGCAAGTGGCGTGTAGATTGTTTAAGACATTTATTTATCAGACATTAATTTAATTTTAATAATAATAAGTCAGACTTTATTACAACAGACCGGAATTGAGAGACAGCTAACCCTTATATATAAATGCACGCCATTTTAAGTCCAATGTAAAATTGACTGCGTTAATTGCAAATTTTACCAGATTTTATTTATCTTGCAATGTATATATCGTTGTCCGGGTGGAATTCAGCAAGCTAAATTAGAACCACTTCCTCTTATACGGAGTTGAAATTTTGCATACCTACTTGTCAAAGTCCGATGACAATGCAATATTATGGCGACAACCAGCTGACATAATGATGGAGACGGAAGGTGGGCAATGGAACTCTTTGACGGATAATCGTAAACTGCTAGTGTTTGGGCTCATTTTAATCTGCTTGCGGTTCCGATTACTAATTTGTTAAAATCTTGTGTTGAAAAAAATATTTTTCAGTAAAAACTTATTAAATAAATAATTTCATGGCGATTAAAAGTGAATAGTCAATAGTTAGCCAAACATTTTATCAGTTTTTTAATAGACAACTGCTTTATAAGTTTCCTTAAATAGGTATAATAATTCTGTACTTTTAAATTATTTTGAGAAACTTTATTAAACGTAGATAGATAAGGTACCTGTAGGTACCTACCTACTACCAACCTAACGGTTACTATATGGATAACGATATAATTTTAAATAATGTGGCTAACATAATAACATTCAACGTTGAAACTCAGATATTTGGCAATATTATGAAAGCGGCACTTCACTTGGCTTAGCGTATTCGTGTTAGCGCCTTGTTAGCGCGATCTCAGCCAAGTGTGGAACACCTATTTCTGTATTCCCACAGATAAAAGAAACACTCAAATAGCAACACGCATATCCGTCCTCTTGTCGGTTTTCAGTCACATATCAAAGAACTCAGTCTGTGTAAGCGTGGGTGTGTATGTGTGTGTTTGTTATTATAAGAATAGTTTTAATTATATGTGCATGCTAAATAGCTGGATATAGAGGTACTCATTTATTTTGTAACAGCAATGTTTCCCTTTAGGTACCTATATTCGCAATAAACGCTTGATTGATTGTTACCACTTATCTCCCTAACAGCAGAACAGATTTTTATGACATTTGGTATGTAGATACTTTAGATCCTGAAATAGGATATAGACTACTTTTTATCCCTTAAAACCGACCAGTTCCTGAGGGAGCAACTATAAACCGAATCCTACGCGGGTGAAACCGCAAAGTATAGTTAGTTTTCTAATAAACATGGATTAGACGGTTTGCGTTGTGTAGGCCTAGTAGGTTAAATAAAATAGAAAAGAATATAAGTATTAAATATCATAAAGTTACACATTGCATTATACTTACATTATGAATGGTAGACATTAAGACTCGTCTGTACATAAAATATTATGTACCTAGTGTAAATGAAGTATTTACTGATTTTATCTATGTGTGTTTGTTTCATCAAATATGTGGGCAAATATAGCGCACACCGCTAACGAAAACACTAAGCCAAGTGAAGTGCCGGCATAAAAGGCGATACCTACGAGTTACGACCGTTATTAATTTGTTAGTGTGACTCACTTCTATTCAGACACTAATTAACTATTACATTTTAGCACCATAAAATTATATTTTATAGTTTGCAAGTCCCAATCGTGAAGTCTCATGGCCACATAATATAGACACCGAAAACCAAGGACAGGTACCATAATATTATCTTTCCGGATTTATTCGATTAGTCATTCATATCATAATCTTTAATCTTTGACATTTTCAGTACTTATATGCATGGGACATTTTATTTCAATCAATTTATATAATGTAATATTATGAAAATTTGTATGCCAGAAATGGTGAGACACGCAAAACTATAAAAACTTTTGTAAACTTTATAATGACCGTGTTTCCTACAAATAAATATCATTTCATTTCATTTCATACTAGTGGGCCCGCCCAGCAGCTTCGCCCACAGTTTTCTCGTTTTCCCATGGGAATTTTGAAAAATATTTTTTGTCCATCTCTACACCTTATAGGGATAGAGATAAACAATTTTTGTGCTATAGGAACTATAATTATATTCCTAATCTCATTATTCTACCTTCAGTGGTTGAGACTGTGCGTTATCAGTCAGTACGTCACGGAACTGTTTTTAAGTGTAGATTTCATTTATGCGAGTTAGCCAAACGAAAATATACAACGCAGAATGTAGGAACAGATAGAATAAGTACAGTTCAACCTACAAATACCAATACAAAAGACTCCAATTCTAACTAAAAATAAGAAAAACTAAACCTTCCAAGGAATCTTATAACAAAGGGGAGCCTGCAGACAGCCTAGAACGTGATGATGTCATAGGTAGATATGAGGCAGACAGACAAAAACTAACAGAATTAAGTTAGCTTGTTTCCGAACTATCTATACCTACCTATCTAAACCAATGCAACGTCTGTAATATACGTAGGTACCTACGTAGGTAGACCGCAATTGTATGACCTTGGGATTTATTTTGGGCTCTTCAAATAGACGATTTATACTACACACCGTTATAGCGTTTAACTTAATTTTTTTTTTACGCTTAATCGATCCATGTTTGGCCACTATCTCACCTGCTGGCCGATTCAGAACCTCACGACAACTCATTTGTCGATCGATTCGGTTTGATATCGTACGATTCAAAATATTTTAAATTCACAATAGTCGAATCGACGTTCAAATTGTCGTAGTCGATAACCAATCGTAACCGTACGATAAACGCGTATTTATCGACCGAGAACGTTATTCACAATGCAGATATCGAAGCAAAGTTTTCGAACGTCCGATTAATTTCCACGACAACTTATCGAGTGCAACATATCACTCGAAAGCATTAGATTTGACCGTCAATACCGAGTATATTCCGTGTGTTGTTAAATAAACTACATTTTCTACTACAAATAAAATAAAACTCACAGTAAGATTCAACATAAACTAATTCTATGTAATAAAGTACCTACCAAGTCTAGTATTTATTTGTAGGTTAAGTTCGCTTTGATTGTTTTAGGACTATTTACTTACTACTATAAGACTACTTAATAAGATGCATAAATCTACCGAGATAAAATCACTGTACCTATATAATTATTATAAAGTACTCTGTGATACTATGTAATAGTAATTTTGGTATTTACTTAACATTTCTAACGAATCTTGATGAGGCTCGTCTTCTCGCTCGATCTTCTTTTAATAATTTCAAAACATGATAAAGTAAACAATTTGCGATAGACATTTAAATTTGGCGGTTTGTCAATGTCAAAAGCATAGATTAAACATTAATGTCAAGTGGATATCAGCAGGTGGGTGTTTACGAAGCTCTTGTTTTTTTTATATTTCTACCAATATCTGGCGCTTATAATTGTTGATTATAATTTAATTCGTGATAAACGTTGTTATAATAAATTTTGATAACTTGAAAACATTTTTATATCGTCTAGATAATAATAAAATTTTCTGCGAGTATTGCACACAAAACGAACTCCGTAAATGCAACACGTTGTCGTATCGATTTCGATATCGTAACCGAAACCGTGTCGAATCCTCGGGGCGGATGTTCTGAATAGCTCGAAAAGAAACCTACGACACGAGATCGTTATCCAATCGAATCGATTCGGTATGTTGTCGTGGGGTTCTGAATTGGCCAGCTGATGTGAAGCGATGATGTAGCCTAAGATGAAAAACATAGATCTAGAGAGAGACAGTAGTTAATATAATAATTGCAAAAGTATCTGACATACGTTTTGCCAGACCTATATTAATTCGATTAGGTATGTCTAGATAATGATAGAGAACCCGTTAGTACTTACAAAATTAAAAGAAACTGTACAATACTGGCAGTGGGTAGAAATAAGATTTTCAATTAGATAGTTAATTATTCAACAAAAAAACCCGACTTCTATTCTGATGTATCTTCGAAAGCCAAGGTCAAATATCGATGAAATTTATATGAGACCTTAAAGCTATACTAAAGCCAACAAAGAATTTTCCAAATCACTACAGAGTATAAAACAAAGTCGCTTTCTCTGTCCCTATATCCCTAAGTATGCTTAAATCATTGAAACTACGCAACGGATTTTGATGCGGTTTTTTTATAGATAGAGTGATTGAAGACGGGCGGGTCGCTAGTCAGTTTATAAATGACAGAGTAATCACGTAACTACAATACAGTCGAATGGAGAACCTCCTCCTCAATTCAAACGTTAGAAACCAAACAAATGAGGCTGAAGTCATAAGTAAATTATATTATTTTAATTGTGTCTAGTGCAACGCTTTAAGTCAACATTTGAGTGTCGATAATAAATTCAAACCTTGTCTACAAGCACAAAATTTTACATTTTGGAATCGGAACCTTTATAGAGGTAAATAAAATAAAAATAACAATAATTATAATACAATCAAAACGAGTCATAAAACCTAAATACATGCATTAAAATGTCTAACGAAGTATAACAGCCGCCCACAAGTTAAATTGATTTTGTAATCGCATATCGAAATAGAAAAAGACCCGACAAAAATAAGACCATTAACCATCAAAATCGCGCAAAACGAGTAAAAGTAGGATTCCGGATACGTATTATAATTTTTGGGCTCTGGCGAAATGTCTTTATAATTTCTTTAACCACAACACCAATTCTTATCTAAATTATGATGCAAAGCCCCTTAATGTCTAGTTTCTCATACTCTAGATCTAAATTTATTCAGCAGAGCAAAACAATTTATTCTTCCCAATTCTGCAAAGCAAGCAAAAGTAGAATTCCATACACCTAACGAGAACTTGGGTTTATTGTGGGATATCTTTGTAGAATGTCTTCAATGTTGATTCCTGATTAGATTCTGATCGATAAGCTCTTAATGTATATTCGTCCATATTCTGAATCTCGACGAACCCAGGGCAGCAATACCGCAAAGACGCACAACAAATCCAACAAAACAAAACCATTATCCCAACCTGCAAAGCAAGTAAATTAAAGCATGCAAAATAAATTTGCATACGCGTAAGACTTTGGGCTCAGCGATCCGTGTTGGAATGATTTTTCCGGTTTTGATTTTGATTGATAATCTTATTGATTGTTCATACTCTTATCTAGCTCTAGGACAGCAAAACCGCAAAGACGAACAACAAACGCGTCAAAAATAAAACCATTTTGCTTCAAATTCCTGCAAATCGAGCAAAACGTGAAATTCGTACTCGTATAGGTAAAACAACAAGTTGTATACGTGTATATAGTAATACAACATCAGACTTGGGGCTCGTTAGAGAACATTTCGGTATCGATAAATATTCCGGCGGGCCCTAGGCTGTCTATGTGTAGGTTGTCTTAGGGCAGGCACGGCGTCGGCGCGCCGGGAGGCCGCAGTTTTTGGCTGTAGGGTTGCTACTAGCGAGGTAGCGAGTGTAATGTTGAATGTCAGTAGAATACAAAATACAAGATGTCGGGCGCTGGAAGTTACAAAGAGTTAACGGGTTTGGGCGTAGTAATGTTGGACGAAAAATACTAAGGAAGTTAAATGAAAAAGTGCTTAGGAAAATTCCAAAAAGTATCTTTAGACCGAGACGGACTGTAGACGGTAATGGCAGCTGTAAACAAAGTACTTATTGAACCCAGTGAAATCCGAGCCGTGTGCGTTATCGCAAGGAATTCAATCTCGCGATGCCGATGGTTTAATTTCACAATATGGGATTCCATTGAGCTAATATTTACCCAAGACAACCCTATAAACGAATAGTGTGGGAGGGAGGAGGCAATTCGTGGAATAGCTCTCGATTATGTGTGCGTGAGTTTCAAACACAAATAAAATCGCACTAGTGTGCGCGCCGCCGGTTCATTGTCAAGGCCAACAGCCAAATCTCCCGCCTGAGCCCCCCCTCCACCCCTCACTCCCACCTCAGTCTAACCATAGTCAATTATTCGTATTCGCCGAAAACATTTGCTTGATACCCGAATATTGCTCGGACAGAGAAGCCTTTAATCTAACTCAGAGCTAAGTCAACCCGCAATAGTTAACGCACAGAATGAATTAATAAAAAAATTCGCTGCGTTTTCGCTGCTTCTTAGTTATTGGTACGGGTCGTGGTCGCTGTCGACGCGATAATCGAGTATTTTTAACGTTGCATATCACATTCCGCCGGCTTTTTTATCTACGGTGTGGCGTTGCGCTTGTGTGTGATTTTGGATGTTCCAAAACAACAACCCTAGCATGCATCCGCCGCCGATCTAGACTAGACGCTAAATATCGTCTTGGTGATGACAGCCTGCACGTTTGGTTAAGTCTGCCACTTAAGTCATAACTTAGTCTGATCGCAAACATATGCAAATTTTTTGGCTGTATGAATAGTGTCATATATTATTATAATTATTGTTATAGGCTCTAAAGAGGCATTTCATTAATTTCCGTCTGACGGAATATTTGGGTCAAAAATATCTAATTTCTGCAAGTTCATTAAATGATTTATAATCTCTAAATACATAGTATAAAACAAAGTCACTCATTTCTGTTTCTCCGCTTACTTCTTCTAAACCACGCAACGGATTTTGATACGGTTTTCACTATCATTTAGAGATTTTTTTACGGAAGTTTCATATGTACAATACATTCTAATTAAGTTTTTGTATAGTTGAGATTGCGGAGATACAAATTAAGTCGTCAAAAAATTACACTTTATAATAAATTGTTTTGCATAAGTGTAAAGTTTGCGGAAGCTAGCGGTTAGTAAGTAGATGGTGTTGGTTTATCTATCGCCCTGCCCATGACCAATTAGTCTTATAACCTAAGGTCAATTGATAAAGTTGATATCAGTGCAGCATCAGTGCCGATGATATGAGAAACTGGAATGCTATTATTACAAAATACGTACACTGACTGATTACAGACAATGTTACACACAAGTATCTATTAGCTTTACATAATTAATTAACAGTAATATTGTTTAAGAGCTGTTCGAAGATCTTAAACGAAATAGTGACTTTAATTATGTTTTATGTAACATTGCTAACATGCTAAAATCTAGTAAGCACTACGCAGGGGCGTGCATGACATAAAAACTGTTATAGTCTGATATCATAATTATTTCGCAGTATCAATTTTGCGTTACATAAGCTTTGTACAAACGAATATAAAATGTAAATTCATTTAGTATCCTGTGATACCTACAGTGCATTATGACCGAATCAAAGAAGAAACAAACCAAAATCCACCCCAGGATTGTACGTTGACCCAGGATTGTACCCAACATGTTAGGTAATATAAATATGTGTCAGCATGTACAATATGCAAAGATTGGGCGTAGATAAGATGGCAGTCAAGGCCGTGTTATATCAGAATTATATGCACCGCACTGCACACAAAAGATTAGATAGAACACACGTTGCGAAATATAAATACTTATTTTTGTTATATATTGGTAGTGCCTTGTTTTTTGGAAAGAATGAAGGAAAGATCGATTCCGAATAAGAGCTATGCGATAGAAAGAGAGGCGCTCTGTAGGTTAATATGACTGGTAGGTATGCAGTGCTACGCGAGCTGAATTGAATTTTATTGCGTCATAGCAAGAGTCGCTATTTGTTTAAATTTCTTTGTGGAGTGATGTCTTCTGTCCCTTAGTATTCTGTGGTAGTAGTAAACATAGAATGAGAATGCCTACTAACTCTGAGTCATACAAAACGTCGTCAGACATACTTCCTTTAATAAAATATCTCTTAAACTCAGCTGGTTAATATAATAAAAAAGAAGATATGCATGAAGAGTCTAGTAAATCATACTATGTAAAATGAAGTATTTGCGTCAATACGCTATTTGTCATTCTCACTCAATGCTATCAATCAACATAGCAAAGAAACAACGGCAACTTATGACGAATTCAAGAACAAGGAACTTAATACAGACACGAGATAAAAAACCTTTTAAACGAGACTGGAACATATCAGCATGCGAAAAAATAGAGCCCATTTATGTGCCCACACACTGCTGCTTAACTGTAATAACTGGCTAAATGTTCGCCACATTTTCCATTGTTTATTTTTCTTTGCCAAGCAAAGGTGATCTTCTTCCTTATATCCTCCATTCTGTGATCAGTGCGAGTCTTAGCCAATTTCTGCAGAAAGCGTTCATACGAGCAGTAGTGGAAAATAATAATAAGTAAAAATATAATAGAACTGATAAAACGACTTCACACAGTGGAAAAGATGCCAGCGATTTAAAGAACCGTCGCCTATTTCTCACCGGAACTGACAGATGATTGAATAATTTGTATTTTTCCTGTGAAAAGTGAATGGGTCTTTTTTGTTAACGAACACAGTACTTAATTCATTATATTTCGGCCATTGAGAACATCATTCTTGATGGAAGATTCTCACCTCACTGACTGACCAATCCATTCTCCACAATGATGCAGCCTTTTACCCTAATAAACAATAATATTATACTGCCAGGATAAAATAGTAGATTGGATTGTCCATGCGACAGGAAGATCACATTTCCCCCAGGTTGTTGAGTGAGGCTGGTATCACACTCATTTAATCAGCTATTCAGAAACGTAGAGTCCTCTGCTTTAAAACAAAGAGTAAGCCAAAATAGATGATACACAGAAAAAACAAACACCGCAATGATAGATAAGCGCATACGCAGTCGACGACAAAACTGCACGTAATATAAAAACAGAAACTTTGGAGACGTGTCAAAAACACTGGGCAATGTTTTTTTAAATGCGTTAGAATCGCGTGAAAAATAGAAGCGTTACAGTTAGACGGCTAGAGCCGGCAGAGCGCTCGATCGATCGGCGAGTTGGGGCAGGTCGTGCACGTTTCGTGCGTGCCGGTGTTTTGGACAACAATCGTGGCGGTAGGCATGGTTCACACATTTGATGATTGTTTGAGGACGTAGGGAGAATGTAGAATTGTGTACTCCAAATATGCAATAGACTGCAGAAAATATGACATGATTATTACACAATTAGTTACAGATAAAGCTCTATCAAGCGAGAGTTTTTCTGAAATATTTTTGTAGATTACTATAATTCTTATTGTAACTGAAAACTTTTCAGCACATTTTTTTATGTAAATGTTTAGGTACAACATGTTATATTATTAGATCACTTTTCGGATTTAATAAAGTGATTAGGAACCTTACATCAAAGTCGAAAATATAGGTGAAAACCACTGAAAATAACATTATTTCATATTAGGTAATGGAATTGTTATATTCATAAAAATGTTGTGAACTTGATAGAAATAACATTTCACTATATGGTGAGTAAAAATTTCCACCACACTTGCCCAAAACATGAAAATATGGAATAAATTATAAACACTCTAATTGTAGAGCCAATAAATTTTAATGCATAAATGGTTCGTTGTTGAAAAAAGAAATATCGCTAATTCGATAAGTATTTGGCAGCCGGGCCCGGCTCCGTTGATAAAATGTTAGGATAGGTCAAGGCGAAACACATTTCGGCAAAAAATATTCCACAACAACAAATCTCCACCTACTGATTTTTCACCTAAATAATAATTGAAAATGTACGCACCACGTCTTCCATCTCCATCCAGTCCATGTCGGCGTATTATTGTAATGCCTAGGTTAGCTTAGTCTGGGTCTAGTGCTGCGCGAAAGTACTGCGCGTCGCGACGTTCCGTACACGAGTGCAGCGTGTCGTATATGTTGCACCGAAAATTCGTTCCCGCCACCACGGTCCCGCGCCCCGCACCGCACCCCCGAGCCCCGAGCTCGCAAAATTTTCAAACTTCGAATCGCGCAACGCCATCTAGCAGCGATGGGTGAACACCGCCACCTCCCTTTGGCCGTGGCCTTGAACTTGACTGAGCGCCGCTGTCGACCCACATTTGCGTCGCGTCCCGCCCCCCGCCCAGTCGCGCGCATTGTCACGACCGAGCCACCTGAATGGATCTATGCGGGGATAAGGTATATTTTCGCGTGCTCCGTCGAGAACTCTCGTTTTCACTTCACATTGTTACGTCACTTTAACATAGCAACGGTAGATTATCAAGCACATATTTAGCGCTGCCGATAGCTATTATAGAGCCGTTTCCTACGGCTGCATTAATTTATGTAAGTTCAGTTTGTTTTTGTTTTTTATATCATTGCGCTGTATAATTACCTATGTATTGTTCTTTTATGATTTTCATACTGTCTGGAATCGAATTCCTTATTTGCTGTACGTGTAAGTCATGTTGGAGCTCGAGTAACACAAACAACTGTTTATTATCAATGCCAATAATGTATGCTCTTGTTATCGTGAAATCTGTCGTGACCGCACGACGCCGGCATGTTGCGTATTCGCTGCAGCATAACATAATGTTCATTGCGAAGGACACATTCTGCATTGAGTTATTTGGACACCAGTAACGTGCATTTTACTGCATAAGTTTCGAGACCTTTATCGGTTACATCATTTTGATGTTCAAGTTGAATGTACCTAACTTGTTTGTTTTTGCATTTTGCAGGTAGGGGACGGAAGATTTGACGATGTTCAATCTATGCGCGTCATTCTTGAACTAGAGATTTGGAGAGCCGGAGATTCCCAAATATGGATTAACATAATTTTCATCATTACAAAAATGTATGTGGGTGCGGCATGTAGGAGTAAATCAAAATTAATATTTATCATTTACTTAGAAGATACTTAATATCGTTTTTGTACCGATTTGTTATGACTTGCTTGTTATTTTACTATTTCTTGTGATTATTGTACTCTCTTTGGTTGTGGTTTAATTAAATTAGTTGCTGTTAAGAGTGTCATCCAATTGAAATTCAAATTATTTGCCTACGTAGCACAATATTTCAATCTTCAATATACCTAATTCAGTTCCAAAATAAAGTCTGTAGCTGGAGCGCCATCTAGTGGAACTTGGTGAAACTACAATTGTACTGATATATTATTACAGACAGACGCCTCTGAAATGATTAAGCCCCTTATTAGTTTAGGTTACTCAAGTGGCCGTTATATTGAAAGTTCCATACAGACTATCACAGACTGTATACCTATTGTTGAGTAAAGTTGCAAGTGGTTATTAATCTTTTAGCGAAATACGAATAGTTATGAGCGCCATTCACAAATGTTAAAAATATACCTTGTTGCAAGGCAATACGAATGTATTACTGAATCAGTTATGACATGGTTATGTATGACACTTATGACACTGAAGTAAGTACAGAAATCGACGCGTGGCGTCAACGCGCCGAATTTCGGCGTATGTCTACGCCGATGAAATAAATAAGATTTTCAATCGTATAATCGCCGCGCGTCTACCACGCCTGCTCCACCGTTCTAACCTATTCTCCATTTCTGACCCTAACCGTTAAAACAATGTGTTGTTAGAAATCCAACTAAAGTTGTTCAAAGTCATAAAACTAAACTTTTATATTTTTGAAAAGTACTAATTTTCTTCCTAAAATCGATAAAACGACCAAAAAAATTGTTTTCACTTAGTCATTATACTATTCTTCTGCTTAAGGAACAAAAACTGTATTAGCATACGAGGTTGGGTCAAAATGTTCACGGAACGAAAGGGTTAGAAATAGTCAAGAATATATCTTATACTTGACTAATGTATGACTCAATTTTACTTTAAATACCAAGTTTAAGCCAAATTGGTTCACTCATGTTTGAGATGTCGCCAAGTCAATCCGGAAGAAAAGGTCAACTATGCAGAACATTTAGTTTCGCGCTGTCATGTTCCTGAATAAGCTGGGAAAAACGCCGCAGATTATCATGGAACAGATGTTATGTGCTTACGGGGACTTTTGCCTTGAGACAACCATGATTTACAAGTGGAATGGTCTATTCAAGGCCGATAATAAATTGAAGACGATGATCGCCGATTTTTGGGAGCATTTTTGGGATTCTGAGTGTATTTTGCTGATTGACTACAAAGAAAAAGGTGTCAATATCACTGGAAAATATTACGCTTGCCTGCTAGAAAAGCTAAAAAATGCCATCAAGAAAGGAGGGGAAAATAGACTCAAGAATAGAATACAATAGAAAACACTTTATTTCACTTAAGAAGGAATTACATTCAAGATGCATTTGCACGACTACTCGCCAGTTCACAAGAGTTACGTTGCGATGGCTGTCCTTCACAAGTGTGGCTTCGGAACTTTAAACCAAACGGGAACGGGAACAAATAACATTCCGAAAGGGCCAAATTTGCACTATAGGGAGGGCCTATAGTGCAAATTTGGCCCTTTCGGAATGTTATTTGTTCCCGAAAATGAAGAAAGAGCTTGGAGGAAAAAAGTTTTCAAACGAAGATGAAGTGAAGTCGGCGATTTTCATTTCAAACATTTTCTTTTGAAGGCTTAAACAAATTATATGACCGATCTGTAAAATGTATTAGGCAGAACATATTGTAAAGGAAAATTAATATTGGGTTTAATTTATCTATCCTTGTCATTCCGCGAACTTTTTGACGCCCGGTCGTGTTTTTCTAAAATTGCTACAACTTAATAAAAAGATATAAGAAAAAACGATGAAAAGGCAGTGCCATGGTGCGAGTTAACGAGTTTTCGGATACCTATTGATATGAGTGATACGACACTATACCAAAGCTTTTCAATTCACTCGCGCCCTCCCAAATTATTGTTTTTTGGTGATGAGATGATTTTGAATAACAATTCAACGCGGAATATTCCGATCTGTCCCCCTGCTCTGTCCCCATGGGGTGACAGAACGAACAAAAAAAGTTTGATCTGCCCCCTTGTTAGCGATAAGAGGACAGTTCGAACTTTATTCACCTCCTTAATGTTTTATCGGCATTATGGGGACAGATAAAACATTTTAATTCCTGTTTGTCCGCAATAGAATAAAATATATTCTTAAAAGTAATGCAACCTTTTATTAAATAAAAGACAAACTGGTTTCGGTTTATAATCGCATTTATTTACATGAATTATAAATATTTATTTTATTTCTTTAATAATAACAGTCTCATAAATCACGAAAGGTACATAATAATATTACACCGTCAGTCTTATTACGATACAAATATCCATATTTAAACTTACTAACATCACGAATATTTATCTATCAATCAACATAAAACCGTGCTATAAATCACAGTAGATATTGTACATATTACAATCAGTCTTCTGATTTGATTTGCTAACCTAGTTACTACAAATGACAACTTAACTATTAAACTAAAAGTTGTAAATAATCTCAAAACATAAATAAACGTAATCAAAAGTCTAACAAAGTATAAAAAAAATTCCAAAAGTTGTAAAAAATAACAGTTAAATAATAGTACATTATGGTACTAGTGTGTAATGTTGGTGATTACCGCTGAGGCGCCACACGACAAACAGGAATTAAAATTTTTTATCTGTCCCCATAATGCCGATAGGGGACAGATAAAACATTAAGGAGGTGAATAAAGTTCGAACTGTCCTCTTATCGCTAACAAGGGGACAGATCAAACTTTTTTGTTCGTTCTGTCACCCCATGGGGATAGAGCAGGGGGACAGATCGGAATATTCCTTCAACGCGAGTCGTTTTATCCTCAATAGTTTAGTTCGGTCAACGATTTACGATTCTAAGTTCTATGTTAATAATCGACTTCTTAGCTCAGTCGAGTTGCACTTGTAACGTCACTAGTGCCACCACTAAAGCCAAGCGCTTTTGGAACTAACGAACGGTTGCCGTCAAATCATGACGTTTATTAGCACGTGCCGATAGGAGTTATTTTTGACAGATTCCGTCACCGTGACGTCATTTGCGATGACGTACAAAGCTTTAGACCTATAGATGCGGGACGCGACAAGGATATTGATGAATACAACTAAAACAGGAACTAATGACTAATCATTTCAAGTAATATCAATAGTAGAGATGAAAATTGCTAAAATTGTCGTGGTGAACTTAAAACACCGTAAGATTTAACGTATTTTATGATAATATGGTATATTGTATTAAACCGTTCCATTTAACTTTCCCTGTTTAGGTCAAATTTTGTACTTAGTTAAAATTTTATTCCTTCCTGTTGACCAATTGATCTCAAATTTGGTACACACCAATAGTTCTGATGACAATACAATTATGTATGTTCAGTATCATTTAAAACCAAGATGGCCGCCACCACAAACTGGAGGATAACATTTTTTTTTCAGCCCACTCAATATGGGTGTCAAATTAAAAGTACTTGACTAGTAGAATACAGCACATCATAAAAAAACAAATTCAAGATGGCCGTCACAACAAAATGGAAGATTTCATATATGTTTCAATACCCTGTAATATAGCGCAAGCATTTGTAGCGTATCTGGGTGTTGTGGGACCATGATCCTCGTAGTTCCTGGTTCCCTAGATACAGGGAATCCTAGTTAGGGGCCAGGATTATTTACCTTTAGCAAAGTAAATCCAGCTCGAAGGACCAAAAGTACATATTTATGGATTATATATGCATAATAGGTATATATTCTGAATAGCTTATTTATTAAAATTTGGTAGATGTGATAGCAAATATAAGAGAATGATATTCATATAGTGCAGGTAAAGTCAAATTTATTTAAGAAAACAAGAACCAGCAAATAAATGTTAATATACTTGGTCGATAGGAGGATTCTATAGGAGGAGTTAGGAAGACATGCAAACATAAAAAAAATTAGAACAAGGAACAGACACAGTATTTATTAAGCAAAC
The DNA here is from genome assembly GCA_951640565.1 of Petrophora chlorosata. Classification (NCBI taxonomy): domain Eukaryota; kingdom Metazoa; phylum Arthropoda; class Insecta; order Lepidoptera; family Geometridae; genus Petrophora; species Petrophora chlorosata. The sequence continues at coordinate 3,336,344 of OX621207.1, forward strand.
AGATATTTTTGTGAGAACCATGCAGAAGCAAAATGTTAGATTAAATAAAGCAATACATTTCCAAATGACAATATTATTAAATATTATGAATATATATAATATATATGTCGCAGCCAACTAACTTAATTCGCCGTTCAATTAACAGCCTAGCCTTTTTACTAAACAACGCCATTCAACTAACGGCCTGAATGATATTCAGCCATTTGATCAAACAGCTAGGCAAATTACTTGAATCGATGATGTTTAATTACTTGCCTAGGCTGTTTATTTATAAAGCCTGTTTTCCAAAGTTTAATGAAAAATAGTACAATGGAAGAGTGTAGTGACAATAATAATGAATATAGCTGCAACCCTCGGTAGGTTAGGATGTATGTTAGATCCGAATATAATGTAAGTAGATTATAATCTATCAATTCGATAGATTACAATCTACCGAAAAATAATGCGACCGTTCACAATCTTTCGACAGTTTACAATCTCGCGTAGGATACATCTAAGTTTAACCTCATGCCTAAGCATTAGCCAGCCAGTTTATTAAATGTTGCAATAGACGCTATGGCTGAATATCATTTAGGCCACTAGTTGAATGACGCTGTTTAGTTAAGAGGCTAGGCTGTTAATTAAACGGCGAATTAAGCTAGTTAGCTGCGACATATACGAATATAAGCAGTATAAGCACACACAGACAGACAGATTAGACAACAAGCATACAGATATTTTTGTGCACATGCAAAATCAAAAATGTTAAAACAGAAATTAGTCTAGACATGGCATATTAAACAAAATTAGTGGGTTCATGTAATTCTTTGATTAAATTGCAAAGCAATAGATAGATAGATAAACACTTTATTATTCACCTTAAAAATAGAAATAAAGTACAATTCAAATGTTTACAGTGGTGTAACAATGGGCGGTCTTATCGCTTAAAGCGATCTCTTCCAGACAACCTTTGGATGGAGAGGAATAACGAAACATACACAGACGGTGGTGATAGAAAATACAAGCAATGTGACAAATTAATGTTAGACAACCTTTTAAATTTTTTGACATTCCTCTTGTGATTAAAAATGTTTTCATACAAATCCCCATTGGCTTGCCTCATCGATGTTGACAATCATAGCAAACTCCCAATGTATTTATATAATAACAGGGTTATTAGGACCAGCTGTAAATTTTCAGCACAAGTTCTGGTTCTATGGAATCTGAACAGAGTTGAAACAAGATTCTTATTATATTTATATGTAGCATTAACAAATGCTAACCGAAAACCACAATCAATAATTTTTACAGGGCAAGTATTTAATTGCAGCATTGATTGTTGAGAAAAAGGTACACTCTTATCTCAATAGATGGCGTACACGCCAATCTCAAGATTTATAAAAAAAAATCGACATGGTGACCAACATAGCTCAATTGGGCAGAGCCCCTCCCGTAACGAAAAAAGATTGTGATGCGGGTTCAAGTCCCAGCCAATGGTCGTATTCTTTCAGTTGAAATTGCAAACTTGTCAAAGTCCGATGACAATAAAATATTATGGTGACAGTCAACTGATCTGACGATGTAGCCGGAAGGTGGGCAATGGAACTCTTTGACAGATAATCGTAAACTACTTGTGTTTGGGCTCATTTTAATCTGCTTGCGGTTTCGATTACAAATTTGTTAAAAGCTTGTCTTAAAAAAAATATTTTTCAATCTTGTTTATTAATAAATCGTGTTACTTATGCCATATGTTATTAGCTAAATTCTGTATTCCATTTTCAAACATAATACTCACCTCAGTCACATTGGAACCGGTTGACGGTCACATATCTCTTGTGAATTATATCCATGAAGAAAACTGTTGCGAGGCATTGTGGATTAAACACCTGAAATGAAGAACAGTAATTTCGAAATGTTGGTTAGGTACATTAATAAGGATGTGATAATTATATTATTATTGACTTGTACCTACTAGGGCATGCAGTATCGGTACCATTCTCAGTACCGAATTTTTAGCCGATACTGACACAGAACCGGGAATTCCCGGTACTTTCGATACTGAAATATTAAAAGGACCTTGCAATGAAGCAGAAATTGTAAAACAAAGAACTTTGTATTTTTCGGATTCAATTTTACTAAATAAGTATAAAAATATAACTCACAACAATATGTTTGATTTATCAGAGATCAAATTAAGTCAAGTTTACTCGAATAATCATTAAAAAATCAACAAGTTGGTTCAACATTAACAAATTACGTACCAAATCGAAATTGAATGACGTGAATAAAGCAAGTGGTCCTGATAGTATTCCAGCGATAGTTCTGAGAACTTGCGCGCCTGAATTGTCTCCAGTATTGAAACGCCTCTTTCGTCTCTCTTTTGAGACTGGTCAAGTGCCAAAATTCTGGAAGCTAGCTAACGCGCAACCTGTGCCTAAAAAAAGCATTCGTGTCGACCCTTCAAATAACAGGCCAATCTCAGTCACGTCCATATTGTCGCGCGATGCGAGTTGCCATCGACAATTCGGTAAGTGTCACTAGCACTAAAATGTCGATATTTCTGGCATGTTGGTAACACTGCTTTTATGACGGTGAATGTGGGTAAGCACGGACGAAAAATAACCAGAGATCGACTCGAGAAGATACCGAGAATATCCCTGGTAAGTGCTTACATTATTCTAGATAATAGAACCTCTAAACGTGGTGGTTCGAAACCATAACGTGGCAAAGATTAAGGTTTAATGAGGATCCAATGTTTGCTAAAGATCTACATAGGTCAAGGACATTGGACAGGCAGAGCACTTGCAAGCTCGTCGAAGGGAGTGGCCCGGGAGCACACTCACAAGGCATTGCCATGATAAAACGATCGGCTATGATGTTGGAGAATGGGCAGGACTATGGGGAAGGTGGAGGTCCTCGTGGGGCATAAGCCCCATGTCCGGCGGGTGCCGCTACCCTGGGTAAACTGTACCGGCCAGGAACCCAGGGAAAAATGAATACGGAGTGAAATGTACAGGCCAGGTACTCCGCTAAGCATGGAAGGCACCCGGGCGCAGCCGCTGCGCTCAGACTGGAGCCATAGTCGATCGTAGGGTAACTCTGAGATCAGGCCCTTGGATGGCAAAGCCTCTTAGTTTTCATAAAGCGAAGCATGACTGATGGATCAACTCATCCTAATCATAATCTTTGTTGCGCACATGCTTGTTTGTAGAGAACCTTGGCTGGAATCCTAAATGTAAATGAGATTCTATGATGGTAATGCGCGACACATATTCTGCAAGTACTGGACGTGTACTGAAAAACAGGGTCCTGGCATACCTCGAAGCGAACGAGCTTCTCAGTGACCGACAATATGCCTTTAGCCGAAACCGCTCAATTGGTGACCTTCTTGCTTATGCCACTCTCACATTTAGAGCAAAGCCATTGAGAAGCACTTGCGGTTTCTCTAGATGTCTCAAACATGGCATGATAGGGTATGGCATGACAGCCTTAGTAGAAAGCTTCGAGCATATGGCCTACCTATGTGTATGGATATTGGACTTTTTAGAGGGACCAATCAATTTGAGTAGTCGTTGAAGGCTGCTAGTCTGATCAATTGGCAATGAATGCTGGGGTTCCTCAGGGGTCGGTTCTTTCTGCGGCTTTTTTCCTGCTGCATATTAACGAACCGCCAAAACCCGGTATCTTTGGGTATGCAGACGACAGCACAGTCGTAGAGGGATATATATTCGATTCATGGACCAGTCTTAAAGAGAGGCCATGGTTGATCGCATGAACTTGACATTGAAGCCGTATCCGATTGAGGTGATGCCAACCTTGTCAAGTTCAACGCAGCAAAAACCCCCAAAATTCTTATGACATAATTATAGAATCATCTAATCAGTCTGTCTATTAAAGTTAGAAATCATGCTTTAAACTATGAAATAATAACAACCAAATAAATTCTACTTCATACTTTAAAACAAAACACCAAGTGTGTTCCGAATCTGTTTGAAGTGGCGATGGCAAGATCAGCGTTTTTTTGTGTTAAATAGCTTGGATTATAATAGGACGTTGTAAGTTATTGTAAGTTCATAATATGTTAAAACATTCTTATAATTTAAAATTGAAGGGAAACTAAACGATGCATGAGTGATTTTAAGACATACATTAATATCATATTAGAAAAAAGTTACAATAAATTCATGACATAAAGTATCGAAAGAACCGGGACTAGGTTCGTAGAAAATCGGTACTGGTAATGTTCAAAAGTATCGGGAATTCCTGGCACTTTCGATACCGATAATTGTTGTTTGTAATATATTAAAAGATAATAATTGTTGTTACCGATTTGAAAAAACCCGGAGCATGCCCTAGTACCTACTGATGGTTCTAGGCAAGAAATATAATAGTATTTAAAATGTATGTTACAGCTGTTACAGATACGGTCAACGACAAAAGTTGCTAAACATTTGTGAATCTTTCAATTGACTACACATTCAATATTTGTCTTATATCTCTGAATGTTGCATTGAAAAAGTCTGTTAAAATCATGTGCAAATAGGAAAATTGCAAACAATTGCATGTATTTTGTATATTTTTGGTGTTATTGACTATTCCTTACCTATGTAGTAATATTAATATCTTACCTACCTAGTAAGTATACCTTACTTAAATATTAAAGTGTGTTTATTTTATCTCAAGTCTAACTTAAACTGTTTAACCGAGTATTAAACGACCTCCTTTTACTTAATGAGGATATCAGCAGTTTAAATGAATTAGTTTTAGTACAAGAATAGAATTTGGTGTCAGCAAGTAATGGCACAAGGAAACCTCTGGTAAGGGAATGTATACACAAGTTTTAGAAGATTCTTACTGCAACTGTCTACATTGAAATATTTACAAGACGGATAATTATAGTTCATTAAGATGTAAGACAGAAAAATGTAGTTTTAGTAAAATGTAATTATAGTAAATCTATGATTGCAGCCTCTATTATGTAAACAGTGGTATACTTTGTGCAATTTATAGAATACTTACAAAACAACAATTATGTCAACTTTCACAGTACAGCTTAGAGAAACTCCGACACGAATATCTGCAAGATATTCCAGAACCAGCTGCAATTCCAATTTTCAGGTATAAAAATTGATGAAACTGTCAAATCGCTCAAGGTGCAACTGCAAATTTCACTGTTTTGTTGACACAAACGCTATATAATGTTGTGAAACATAAAAACTCGGTTACTGGGTAATTTCTGTAATGATTTCAAACTTTTATAATATTGGAAACTTGTGATAAATCTCTAAAATTGGGTCTGAATATCCTTGCACTTTCAACTTCTCAAGTGACTTTTTAGGTTTTCTTATCTGTGGACGAATGCATTTTTGGAAAAGTGATGCAGTAAGTAAGTACATTTGATTTCTGGGAAAATCTATCATCCCTGTCACACTCTATAAAATGTATACTCTTCCAACTTTGTTTTATGCTCAAAGTCTAACTAAATAATACATTTCCTAAATCCAGCCACCCAGCTGTAACATTTTTACCTAGTGATGTAATGGTTAATGATGTTGTATTGTATGCTCGACGTTTTTGTAACGATGAGATAATAAGATAATCCCCAAATGCATGAGTTCTTTAACATGAGTGGCCAAACAACCAGAAATTATTTCGTGATCATTTTTACTATACACGTTTATTTATTTATTTTTAATATCGTTATGCTCTTTCTCACGGGCTATACCAGTATCCCTACCTAGTCTGTGGGCTATACAGCCGGTCCTTCGAACGGTTTGCGCGGGGACATGAGTCTAGTACCTACGTAAAAACACTAAAAACCCTAAGAGCATTTAGTATAATTATGTACCTACTAATGTAATGGTAGCATTATCGGGGCTGTTTTTGAGTACATCAGAAGATGCAATCAAAGACAGCCCCCGATAAGTTCAAGGACTATATTGGAGATATGGTAATGATAGCATTGTAGATTTATACATATTGGCAGTGCGCTAATGTTGATTAATTAATTAATTTATTTATTTTAATGCTATAATGATACCGAATTTTTATTAATAGCAGTTAACAATGCTTAAAACGAAAAGATAAAATAATTAAAGTATTTTATAAAAATGTGCACGGTTTATGAAAATACAATAATGTTCTGATTCTGATTCCCAAAAAATAATGTACATACATCAATATACATAATACATAATCGATATCGATCTGAGATTCTAAACACTTCACTAAGCTACGTTCCACTTCACGCACGCTTATGAGACATGTTTATTAAATTAAGGAATTTAAAAAAAATATTAATTTCTAAATTGTTTCTTTAAAATAAATACAAATTCATACTTTTACATTAAATTAATTCTCTATTATTGAATCATTTTTTATTTCATAATTATGATATGCACCAATTTAAAGAAACATGGCAGTTGTTGTTGCTGACATGAAATTATAAAGTGTTTTTTGTATGCATTATATAAACTGATAATTTTTTTTCTAATAATTATATTTTTCAACACATACGCATTAAGCATATACATCACTTCTCACCAGAAACCAGTTTATGTTATCTGTCAGTGTGAGTTCTAAGTGGCTCTGCTGGAGAGTATGCTCTGCAACAGAGCCACAATCAATGCCATTTATTTCATTATACACGTACACGTATTGTTTATAGCTAAACGGCATACGTACATCACGTACATTCACCGTACGTCATTTTAAAATATAATTTATCGTTTTTGATGATGGTGGCTCTGCTGCAAAGCACGACTCGATTATTTTTTGAATTTTTTTTGTTGTAAAATTGTTAAATACGCCCAACGATTTCATACAAAGATCCTGGCCCTTAACCCCAAACTAGTATTCCCTGGCTCTAGGGAACCAGAATCTACCAGGGAGGACCATGGCTTATTTTTCCTGTGCACAAACATTTGTCCCATCGCCGTCGGTATCGCGGTAATCGAACCCGCAACCTCGATGGTGGATGAGGTTTGAGCCAGCCTGCTCAACCAGTAGTGGTTCGATACCCATGACGGGGCAAATATCGACGTTGTATGAGATGTATGGGGTATAGCTTACTTACTTAATGTGTGGCTTGAGTTGGGCATAAATGTTTACGTTCCAATATACGCATTGAGATTTGATTAATTGGCAAGGTGAAGTTGGCAACTGGCAACATTTAGAAAAGCCGACGACGACGTTTCGCGACTCGGGCCAACTCATCGGTCTTTTTGACATAGAAATATGTTTATTTTCAGTAATAAATGTTATGAATTGTGAATTATATATTGCGAGATAGATAGAAGGAACAATTTCAGTCATGGAGGTTTATTATCTCGTAGTGGTTTTGAGTATTTTTTGGCATAGCGCCGATGCTATCATGTGGAGCTTGGCCCCCAACACACAGAAGTGTCTAAAAGAAGAACTGCATGCCAACGTGCTGGTAGCTGGTGAATACGACGTTACAGAAGCTCCTGGGCAGAGAGTCGACTACATTGTAAGTGTTTTTGACCAATTTATCTCAACTATTGGATTTTCCGTTACTGCTGATTTCAGTCATAAAAACTGCTTATTTTTGGTATAAACGTGTTCTCATCATAATTCAAGAAGTAAAAGCTCACCTAAACTCGAAGCTTTTACTATGTTAAGCTTGTTTTTCATACAATATCACACAATCAACTATTTATCATGCCCTATTTATCCAGATCCGAGACTCTAAGGGGCATATACTATCGCAGAGGGACTCAATAACGAAGGGCAAGTTCACATTCGTCACAGAGACTTATGACACATTTGAAGTCTGCTTCATATCAAAAGTACCCCCAGGTAAGTTAATTAGCCATTAGTTATAGGATTAGTCGGTCTTATTCAACAGGGTTCATGTTAACACACTTCGCTTAGTGTGTCGTATGTAAGCAGAGATCAAACACTTTCTAATCTTATTAATATAAAATTCTCGTGTCACGATGTTAGTTACCTTACTCCTCCAAAACGGCTTTACTGATTTTTACCAAATTTTATATGCATATTCAGTAGGTCTGAGAATCGGCTACTATCTATTTTTCATACCCCTAAGTGATAAGGGTTGTTCACCCTTAACATTTTTTTAATTTATATGGCAAAACCCTTGCCGGGTCAGCTAGTGTTAATGTTAAAATCAGCGATTATGGGTTATGTCAAGAAGGGGTACTTGTGCCAATTTGAAATCACGATTAACCCCCTTTTAGGTGTCAACTTTTCGACAAAAAATCAAGTTATCCGTGGGGAGTTACCTCAATCTCAAATTGGTGCTAGTGTCACTATGCTTTGTTACATTTGTTTTTAAAATCTATATTTATCTAAATGAGAATAATAATTACATCTAACCATGCCATCTTGTACCCATTTTTACTACTACTATTCTTATTAATTCTACTACTGGATAACCTCCTCTCTGGATACCTGTTTCTACTGGATATCCTCTCTTTTTCTCTCCTAAGTCTTAGATAAATTTTGCCCAATCTGGACTCTACTATCAGTGTTTTGAAACTTTGATCTAGCAACCAAAACCTAATCATCTAATCATTATGAAAAATATTAATGCCATGCAGCATTCAGGGAATTACAATGCTTGATGGTGAAAATAGCATTTCATTTCTTTCATGTTCACATTAATTCCATTATGTATGTACTTATTTATAAACATACATTGCATTTTATATAATTGTTTGTACAAGTGCATGACAACATGTTATAACAACCACACATAATAGGAGTATTATTTAATTTACCTATATAACTTTAAGAGAATATTGGATGTACGCCATGATAGGTTTAGGTACTAAGTTCTCAAATAGTAAAGTGTTCGTTATTATTTTTTTATGCTAGTTTTCAGCCTGTGTATTGGTCCAAACATTTCACATTTCTGGTTGAATTTCCTATTGTCTAAGAAAACAAACTATACAAATCTTTTATAGTTCTTATGAAAAGATTCATAGCAAACATCTAATCAACACTGTCATTGCCACCTACCACTACCTCTATGCGGCACAGGCAGTATTAAATAAAAACCCGTTTATAATGAAAAATAATACTTATTCATGTTCTTTTATTGAATTGCCAAACTTTTTGAGTTTATTTTTTCATGTAGGAATCCACCAAACACCCTCACGTTTGGAGGAGCTTCAAGGAGGTATCAGTACTCCCAAAATGCAACCAATGCTGGGAAATATAATTTTGCCCCGTGAAGGTAACAGTCCGTACACAAGTGTCTCCTCTCCCCTACTGCTATGTACATTTCCAGCTCAATCCAGTATAAATAAAGATAGACTGAGCATAAGTCTCTGGCATCAAGTACCATATCTCTCTATAGTGTATGTAGGATTATGTTATGATAAAATATAACTAATACTACACATCACTTCCTCAAAGAAAACTAAATATTACTATGTAAAGAAGCGACACTCCCACCCCCCGCCAATTTGTCGTCACCCGCAATTAATCGGTAAAAACCTGGGTAATGCCGTGTTTGCGTCACTCGGTTGTCACCGCTCGCTGCGTGTGAATGTGATTCAAATGTTCCTTATTTTATTTTGACTATCTACTCATTTCATTAATGATGTTACATCACTATTTTTAACTAAACAAGTCTAGGCAAAAAGATTTAGAAGTTTTTGATTATTGGTTCGAAATGTCCATGATTTATGAAAACTTGAACTCGAAACAACTTCGTTATTGTGAAGTGACTGAAAATGATAAATTATAAAGAAAAACACTTATGTTGCCTATGTATGGCAATGTCCTTGTCCCGCTCAATTGCCTTAGATCATCCCTACAATAATTACGCACACACACAAAACGTGTGCGGACAGGCCTTTGCGCCAGTAGTAGTAGTAGACACTTAGCTCGGCTAATTTTATGGTGTGTCGGGGTTTAACTAACTGGAATCAGCTACCTGAAGATGTTGTGTCTGCCACTTCAATCAACAGTTTTAAAAAACAAATTGGACAACTGGCTACAAACTAAAAACGACCACTAATACAATTATGAGAAAGTGAAAAACTTCCAATGCTGTGTTGATATAGATATACCAGCACCCGTGCTGCTTCTCTATTAACAAATAAATAAATATCAATAAAATTGATTTTACTGGTAATTAATTAATTTTAATGTTTTCTCGTATTCGAGAGGCAGTCTGGATGGGTACCACCACTTTGCCAGTTATTCAGCCGCCAAGCAGTAGTGCACAAGCATTACTGTGTTCCGGTTTGAAGGGAATTGTAGCCAGCGAAATTACTGGACATTATGAGACTCAACAGCTAATTGTCTCAGGGCGACGAGCTCAGTGCAGCGCCGCGCAGAATTTTGCAAAATAAAGTTCTGTATGGTGCTGTTATTGTTATGGGCTGGCGTATTGCTTACCATCAGGCAAACGACCAGCTGGTCTCGTCATCCAGTTACAGTTAAAAAAAACTTAAGTTTCACGTTCATTGTTTCAACACATGTATTCCTATCTACTTAAAATTTTGTTTATCTTATTTAATTTTATGTTCCTGTGTTGCAAAATGGTAGAAAATCCATAAGTACTATTGCTACTATCGATTCTGCAAACTTCTTTACACTTCCACATTACTCCAAATTTTAAAAAAGCACAAATTAGTTCTAGGCTAGCCTGCACAAGTTTCTTATCTATCATTAAATGCCATTTAAACTCCATCAAACAATACAAACCTTCACTTAGAGACTCCATTTAAATCGGCATTATGTCAGAATAGGTACATATATTACAGACATTTCTTTATTTTCTTCCAGAGCGCAGAAGTATCAGCCAAGATGTGTCTCTTGACATCAAAATTGGTATTGAAGCCAAAAACTATGAGGGTGTAAGTATCAAAAATAAGTTTTTTTTTATTATAGAATTATGAAAGCTTTTTATATTCACATCTCTGATGGGGTAACGAGGTAACGAGTCCCACGGGTACGCAAAATACTGCTCTCTGATGGCATAGTGATGATTGCACCAGCTGGCTCTAAACACAGGAGATGGTTTCGAATCCCATGTGGAGTCGTATTTTGTGTGCCCTAAAAATTTATAAATGATAATTTTATCATTAGTATATATCTACAAGTTACTTAGCTACTTACATATTATTTGGTGCCCAACCCCACAGCAAGACTTCCGAGTTCCATGGTCACTATGCGACGCTAGTTAGTACTACATATTACCTATTCTGTGACGACGCCTTGAACTGCCACGAGAACTCAGAACTCTTGTTACGGAATCGGAGCTTTTCTATTATTTTATTTTCTGCTTTATATTTATGAAGATAATAATGCATTTATGTCTACATGGTTGTTGGGGTGACTACTGCAACAACAGACCTCTTGGGTAATCTACCGTTAGTCTTTACTGCACTGATTTGATTAACAATTCTAACAACCATGTGAGGGTGGCAAGTTTTTAACCCCTTTATGACTCTTAATGTGAGGTTGGCAAGTTTTTAACCCCTTTTATGACTCTTATATGCGCTCATCCAATAAGCAATAGAAACCATAACCGCAACACGAGTTAATTACACTGCCGGGGATAATGCTGAGGTAGTCGTAGCTAAGAACGCGCCTTTGCAATCTTGATACCGTCTTGAATTTATGATTATGAGTACTTCCTACTGTACTATCCTACTTCCTACTAATATTATAAACGCGAAAGTTTGTAGTATGGATGTACCTTTGTTACTCTTTCACGCAAAAACTACTGAATGGATTTTGATGAAATATTGTATGGAGATAGCTTATACCCATAATACAAATCAATTAAAAATACGTTAATTTTAACTTAAGTTTTCATGACTTTGAAAAAAACGGTCTCGGTTTGAAAAACACAGAATACTAAGGGACAGAAGTATCACTCCGTAAAGAAATTTAAACAAATAGCGACTCTTGCTATGACGCAATAAAATTCAATCCAGCTCGCGTAGCGCTGCATACCTACCAGTCATATTAACCTACAGAGCGCCTCTCTTTCTATCGCATAGCTCTTATCTCCTTATAAAACCTCCACAGTACACCGAGGTTAACTGGAAGATAATGCTCACTAGCATTAAGTTCGCCTATGTACTTACAAATTTGTGCAATAAAGATTTTTCTATCTATCTATCTATCTCTTCTTACGCGGCACGTGTAACGACGCGCGACCCGCCGTCGGTGTCCGGCTATGTACTTGTAGCTTCGTACCTACAGTGCGGAGTGCGCTAGGCCTGTTAATACAAATCAATTTAAAATACGCAAAAACTATAACTTAAGATTTTATGAGTTTGAAAAAAGTCTACCGTCTAACCATTTCTTTCCCATACGGAAATTGAAGTCCAGAAAAGAAATGCGAAAACTACCAGTGCCACAAAATAAATAATAGACTGCTTCGGAAATGCACCCGAAACTGCGGGCTGCGGGGATGTCTCTTCAAATCTTTTAAAATGTTTAAAAATAAAACAATAAAAGCTCTCATTATTAGCAATGATAATATAGCACTCCTCATGATAAGCAAAGTCAAAGACGCATTTTGTTCATGGCAATGTGAGTACGGCTCATAATTGGCACAGCCTCGACAAACAGATAGCGGCACGATTGCATGGCAGAGCTTTTTCATACAAAATCTATTCTTCTATACAAAAAATGGAACTGATCCAATAGGGGATCGGACAGTAATCGAGAAAAAATCTAAAATGTAGTTAGAACAAATGTTTGTCGAACCAGAAAGATCATTCAATCAATATTTTTGTGAATTAATAATTATTTATATTTTTAAATCAATAAATAAAATCTAATAATTCTGACATATTTAATCTGTCCTCCTACTCAAACGAAACAACACACAGCGCATGACGTCATTTGTAGGCAAATGCCGTGAGTCAAGCTTGTGTTTATTTTATGTTTTTGCTTTTCATAAAATGTATTTTATGCAAATTTTTTTCGTTCCATTACTACAATATCGTCCCCAAACTAAAAACCTATTTAAATCTCTTTGCAAGTTTTATTTCGAAGAGTTTATAGTTTTCTACCTTCTTATGACGTCACAAGTTTTGAGGTGACCTTTTGCGCGGCACTATTTGAAACATAATATGTTAACATAGTTTTAGGTACTTTTAGAGAGTTATTTAATTAAAATAGTATTTAATATAAAACATTTTCATCATTTAATTGTAGTTAATATAAAACATTTTCTGAAAAGTTGTCCGATCCCTTAATCCTCGACAAACAGATAGCGGCACACGATTGCATGGCAGAGCTTTTTCATACAAAATCTATTCTACTATACAAAAAATGGAACTGATCCAATTCTGTACATTGAATTTATTTTTGAAAAGCCAACTGGGGTTGACTATTTAGTGGGTGCTGAACACGAATTTATGGTTTTTTTTTTATAATTTTTGTATTTTTATTTGTTTGTATGTTTGTTAACTATAGACTCGAAAACATCTGAACGGATTTCGATGCGGTTTTCAGGTTTATTACATCTAAATCGGTTGAGTGACTGCAAAGATACAGCTAGACCTTTTCGTAGTACGCAGAGTCATATACTGAGGAGGTCTTGCTAAAATATTCTTGGAAAAAAGACGACTATGGGTATTGGGCACATTGTCTACGTGGACGAAGTCGTGGTAAAAGCTAGTATCTCGATAATCATCTTTGCCACGCCACGACTTTGTACTATTAATTATACTGTGCCATGATGCCGCGCCGTCGCTCGACCACAGAATAATGAATAGGTTAAGCTATGTCCATACATTACAGTCTTAATCGGTTCGCCACGCTAACGCACTTTCTAAGCAACGTCTGTCGAATGTATCCTACCTAATGCTGAGCAAAAGCCTATATTTCACTAGTTCGATTTGTGAGATAATAATAATAAACAATGAGGTCAATAAGACATGTTGTAATGGAGTACTTATGTTCGTTCCACTTCAAACTACATAGTACCTACATTGAAAATCAATTTTCAGCGTGATAAGACCAGTAAAACCTGTGTGTATTGTATGACGTTTGTTTGTAAATTCCTGAAGCATTTCCTTCAAAAACTATACAGTGCATTACGGTATGACCCATTCCTTTCTTGTTGTCTGTATTGCATGATGTAAAATATTTTTTTACCAACGTAAGTAGTTTAGTATGTTTGCATGCTTATCTATATATCTGTTACGGCTAAAAGTCGAAGTGCGGCTACACCTAGTTTTAGCCGGCTACAACTAGGTGCAGCCGGTTACATGCGGTTAAACTTAGATATATCCTACTTATCTTCGGTTAGAACTAGGTTTAGCCTTCATCATAGTGGCTAGAACTAGGTGCAGCCGCATGTGAATATAGCTGCAGCCCTCGGTAGGTTAGGGCGAACATGTATATTAGATATAATATAATGTAGATTATCATCTATCACTTCAATAGATTATAATCTACTGAAAAATAATGCGACGCCGGTTAGAACTAGGTGTAGCCAAGAGTAAGTGGCTACACCTAGTTCTAACCGGCTAAAACTAGGTGTAGCCGCACTTCGGGTATTAGCCGTAACATATCTATAAATTTATCTATGGAGTGATAGTGATGCAGACAAAAAAAAAAGTAACAATTTCTATTCGTTTGCATCAATCAAATCACGTTAGTATCATAATTGCGAAAGTTTGTATGTATGTGTTTGTTGTTTGTTAATTTTTAACGCTGTAACTGCTCAACGGGTTGGATTGAAATTCCGAAATTCCCTGCGGTTTCCCGAGATAAAAAGTAGCCTGCTGTCTCCATTTCAAAATTCACTCAAATCAGTTGAGCCGTGACAGCCAGAATATATACTCAAAACTTTCGCATTAATAATACTAATGTGATAGATGCCTATCATGTCAGTCCACAGATATGTTGGCAGGTCTTTATTATTATTATCATTGGACTGTATGAATCTTCCCAAGTTTGCTATAAGTTATTATATAGCACTTGTCCCACCACTGCTCACTGGGCCGAATTGGCATGTGGGCCATTTCTAGGAAATGACCCACATACCAATTTGGCATTCCGTATTTTTCCTTCAGTAAGAGCAATTTTTTTAACCTGTTATTATTCCTGGAATAAATGCAGTTTAGCAATGAACCTGCCTATGATGCACTGGGCCAAATTGGCATGTGGGCCATTTCTAGGAAATGACCCACATACCAATTTGGCATTCCGTATTTTTCCTTCAGTAAGAGCAATTTTTTTAACCTGTTATTATTCCTGGAATAAATGCAGTTTAGCAATGAACCTGCCTATGATGCACTGGGCCAAATTGGCATGTGGGCCATTTCTAGGAAATGACCCACATACCAATTTGGCATTCCGTATTTTTCCTTCAGAGAGAGCAAATTTTTTAACCTGTTATTATTCCTGGAATAAATGCAGTTTAGCAATGAACCTGCCTATGATACACTGGGCCAAATTGGCATGTAGGCCATTTCTAGGAAATGACCGACATATCAATTTGGCATTCCGTATTTTTCCTTCAGAGAGAGCAAATTTTTTAACCTGTTATTATTCCTGGAATAAATGCAGTTTAGCAATGAACCTGCCTATGATACACTGGGCCAAATTGGCATGTGGGTCATGACCCACATACCAATTTGGCATTCCGTATTTTTCCTTCAGAGAGAGCAAATTTTTTAACCTGTTATTATTCCTGGAATAAATGCAGTTTAGCAATGAACCTGCCTATGATACACTAAATCTTGACCGGAAAAGGTTGAATAACGACTCTCACACGCTCTGAAGTTCTGAACGCATGCGTGTAAATGTGTTGTTCTGATTGGTTGCTGTGCCTCACTCGAGTGTTTCGTCAAGTGTTGTCCACGAATACGGGTGTCAGGATAGACGCGTTTTTACGAGTATGTTGGACAAACCTGTTTCTATTTCTTCTAGATTGGTGAAGCTGCCAAGTTGAAGCCAATGGAACTTGAACTCAAGAGGCTGGAGGATCTCTCTGAAGCTATTGTACAAGACTTTACAATGATGAGGAAAAGAGAGGAAGAGATGCGAGACACTAATGGTAAGCCATCTTGTATTAAACCTTTGTACTAAAATAAATTTATATTGTGTATCTACTAACAAATGCGCAAGCATTAGTTTGTTCCAGTTTGAAGGCCACTGTAGCCAGCGAAATTACTGGGCATATGAGACTTAATATCTAATGTCCTGGGGTGATGAGCGCAATGCAGTGCAACGCAGTATTTTATATGGTATCAAAAGTTTTGGGTAACACTGCAATTGCTACGGGCAGGCGTGGCGCTTACCATCAGGCGAACGACTTGCTCTTCCCATCACTTAGTAATATAAAAAAATATTACATAGGACAGATTTTTCAGAATATACAGGGTGGGGCAAATTTTTGGCCCCTCAAGGCAAATTTTTGATTTTTTTAATTATTCCGAAAACTTACGATTTGATTTGGTAAGTTCCATTGGGAGAAGTGTTCCTGGTTGGAAAAAAAGTCGATTAAGATAAACTTGTTTTTTTGCCAAATGTCATTTTTTGGGCAAACAGTACTTATTTTCAAAAAACTAAAAATGGCAATATTTTTTTCTTTAAAATAAAATAGAAGGTTCCTAAGAACAAAACCTTCTAACTACAAAAGAAAAGGTAGCTACCCTTTAAGGAGCCAAAAATTTGCCCCACCCTGTATAGTAAGATATCTGAATACTTGGTTAGATTAGATAAACGTACGCACGTAGATCTTCTAGATCTACGTGCTTCATCTTTGGCCACATCGTCGCTTAACATCAGGCGAGGTGGTGGTCAAACGTAGATCTATCTTATGTAAAAAAAGATAACGGTTTATTGTAACACAACAACAATAAATTATAACAAAACAATACTTAAAGCTAAAGTTTTACAATGGGCGATCTTATCGCTTATAGCGATCTCTTCCAGATAACCTATTTTTTTTTTGTTATTTAGCGTTTCTGACTTCACTATAAACTGCCAGCCTAACCACAGGTCACTTAGTACAAATCGTATATTGTATAAAATTTTAAGTGTAGCTCACTCCTTTTCTAGGACCTGAAGAACCTATATGTATAACAAAAATCATATTTCGTTGATTGGTTTTTGCGTCACTAACATCTCTAAAACTATTTCGATAAATGTTCATAAATGCGGGTTTCTATCCTACTGAGCATCCTAACAAACTTCGCTTCAAAGTGACAAAATGATTTGATCATAGTTTCTCTCGTTATCTTATTTCAGAGTCAACCAACAACCGAGTCCTTTTCTTCAGCATATTCTCCATGGTATGTCTCCTGGGTCTCGCCACTTGGCAGGTACTATACCTACGCAGGTACTTCAAGGCCAAGAAACTGATTGAATAGAAGTAAATATACACAACGTGGGTAAAGTCACTAGCGATTGACAGCTTCTGCACAAACTTTTACACATTGCCAGTGTTGCTGGCATATTTGTGACTGGCAACACAAAGAACAAATTTAATTTAAAAAACCTTTTGTTTGAATCAAAATTTAGTATGGTAACATCACAACGCCGCTAGTCACTTTACCCGCGAGATTAGATCTTATAATTTTACTGTATTTAAAATAGTAAGATTTTGGAATACTTAAAAGCAGATTTCTAATTTTGTTGTAAATGATTGAGTTTGTGTCTGTTTACGAATGTAAAATAAAATTTATTTAAAATATTTGTTGCTTTAATTGTTTGCAACCCCTTAGTTCAATTAACCCAAAGCGTCGTCCAGAGACCAAGGTCGTTGATGATTATGCACCAATCAACTTATATGTAGAGAGCACAGGCCAAGACAAAACCTAAAAGACCTTAACACGTTGAACGCCACGAACGAGCACCATGTTTAGCCCAGTGGGATGCGTCGGACACGGTGTGTCCGCCAGTATGTCGGGTCCAGGGGGCCGAGTCGGACACGGTGTGTCCACACGCCCTCGATCACTTTAGAAGTCTCTGGATGGCCGACGGACAGCGTTTAGACTGTTTTTACTAAGGCAAGTGACCCGCGTGGCCCCACTGTACAAACTGACCAATTGGCACAAAAAAATTCAAAAGGACTTAGGATTTATGGTCTTTTCAACAAATTGTTTCCAAAAATGTTGTAAAGGTACACAAAATAAGTATTTTGAATCGTCCAAATGTCATTATTTTTATAATAAGTAGACTATATTTTTAAGGCATTGTAAGGTCATTAAAATTATAATCGTTTTTAGCCAAGTACGTATCTATCAAATAAAATAAGTAAAGGGTTCAGTAGGTAATTTACGTAAGGAACTACCTTTTCTCAAATTTACTAAAATTTACTTTTTGTTTGTCTTACTTTTTTTAATATAAGTGTATATAAACGCTACATACTTTATTTCTCTATTTTATTTTATCTCGCCGGGGCTCGCGGGTGCGGGCGGCGCAACGCGGGGTCAGCGTGACCCATGCGGCGCCCGCGCATAGATAGACGATTAGCCGTTCTTGCAGGCCGCGACGGACACTGGTGTCTGCCATTTGACATCTCGGAAAATAATTAGTAAATCGCTGTATCCGTAAGTCACCCATTATTTTTGAGTTATTTCCTGATGATTTTTGATCGATTATTGATTTATTGGTGCGGCCCCGGTGGAAAAATTAATGTCAGGCACATGATAGATAGATAGATAGATAAACACTTTATTATTCACCTTAAAAATAGAGATACAGTACAAGTCAAATGTTTACAATGGTGTAACAATAGGCGGTCTTATCGCTAAAAGCGATCTCTTCCAGACAACCTTTGGATGGAGAGGAATAACGAAACATACACAGACGGTGGTGATAGAAAACACATGGTGCCCATCATGGCGTTCAACGTGTTAAAGAAGTTGATTTAAACATCGACGCAGCACAAAACCGTACTAAATGGAAAATGAGGATGAGGAGGGCCGACCCCAATAAATGTAAACAGGTCTAGGAGGAAGAAGACAGCCAAGTGACCGCTTGACTTCATTTCTTAGCATGCATATGTGTGAGTTAAGAACGATCATTCTCAATTTACTTACCAGTTGAATGAGTTGGTCAGTGTAAAGGGACAAGGTAAGTACATATAAAATGGTATAGTCACCGTCAGATAGATCGAAGCGTCTAAAATAGCCAAAATAATCTAATGATCATTATTTCATTTTTGTTTTAATATGTAACTGTATGACGAGACGAGCTGGTCGTTTGCCTGATGGTAAGCAATACGCCAGCCCATAACAATAACAGCACCAAACAGAACTTTGTTTTGCAAAATCACCCTGAGACAATTAGCTGTTGAGTCTCGTAATGCCCAGTAATTTCGCTGGCTACAATGCCCTTCAAACCGGAACACAGTAATGCTTGCGCACTACTGCTCGGCGGCTGAATAACTGGCAAAGCGGTGGTACCCACCCAGACGGCTTCTCGCATATGACAAACCTACCACCGGGTTATTTATATGCACGAAGTCAAAGTAAGCACATTTATTGTTTGAGGCATCCAAATTAGTCAATATAAAAAAGTCGGTTTTAAATTTGAATTGAAAATGACTATTTTAGACGCTTCGATCTATCTGACGCTGACTACAGAAATCCTAGCCTAGAGGTGAGAGTTATCTACATACTTAGGTAGTTATAGTTGTTGATCGTCTTAATTAAGGTAGACATAAATACCAAAGCTAAAAATTATATAATAATATAGTTTTACGTATCACAGCGTTCTGTCACGTCTCAGTAGGATATAAGGCCACGAGTCCGCCTGCTAAAAATATCTGATAATCTCAGATTAGCTTGAAAGTATTGGTAGTATTGGTATAGCAAACGTGAGTTTACGCACTTTTTCATGTTGAAGTTTTCGAGGAGGTTGAATTACAGCCTAATATATATGACATGGTGTAGGCCCTTTAATTAGTTCTTCGAGAACCCGAAGTAAAGTATTTTTTTAATATTTATGAATTAGGAAGGGGTTTGTCACATAGTGACTATTAGTGACCATGTCACCCCCCAAAGTAAGGTTAGAATTAGAAATTTAATAATTTATATTTTTTAGTTCAGAATTAGTGTTTGTGCTGAATGTGCATGTCTGTAAATGTCATGTTTGAAGATGTGCACATATTGCATAAAATAAATAGTATTATTATTATTACCTATTTGTTTTATATAATCCCGAAAACTGTCTCAGCTTTGTTTTTTTCTGTGTACACATGTTTTTGGATTACAATCTAGACTCACAACTTTATGATATTTAGTTATTGCTGTATTGATTGTAGTTTGTTTTGTGTTTATAATAAATAAAATAAAAATAAAAAAGAAACTAATATATTAACTGCAAGTAAAGTTGAAAGTAGGTATTTTTTTAATTATTCTATACGAAAGTATCTGTTAAAAAACCTTCAATCTTCAGTCATGTTTGTGTGAATGTCAGAAATCGAGAAGATCGTTAGAAATAAAATTCAACGCATTTCGGTAACTTATTTTAATCTCGTAAAAATTTTACTATGAAACAGGCATTTATTTTTCACATCGAGTTTAATATCGACTCGGCTCTCACAACACTAGAGAATTGTTTTCTTGCAACACAAACAAGTAATACAGATTTACATATTAGCTAGCACACTTCTATGATTCAAGAACATATACTTACAAAGAGTTTTTGAAAGGACTGTTTCTTAGGCCCAGGGCCAACATATAAAATAAAACTTAAATAGACATATAAATTAAAAGAGATACCGTCCTTTGCAAGGAAGAATTTAAACAATAGTAGAAACCTTATCTGTTATTAAAAGTTAAGTAAAGTTCCGTTTACACGTTGATTAGTTCGTACTTGCGAGCGTAGCGCTAGGAGCGTAGCTCGCCGAGCCGTCCATAACCAGATCTGCAAGGTTAAGCAACGTTCGCTGCGGTCACCACTTGGATGGGTAACCGTTTGTGTGGTATTTACATCTGAACGATACCGTACTTCGGAAGGCACGCGGTCCCGGTTGTCGATTTAGAAATACAGTTGTAAGTTCATGTCGGAGGCCTTCGGATGGTCTATAACTAGGTCACCGCTATCTAAATCTAATACCATAGAATAGAATAGAAAATCTCTAAAAATAGACAATAACACCACCCACCGAACAAAGCCATGCCGTCAAGCGGCTTAGTCGTGTTTCAGGATGATGTTCGGTGAACCATCGGGGAGACGGGTCTGAGCAGCCGCTCAACTGCCGTCTCTCTCTAGATCTATGTGCTCCATCTTAGGCCACATCATCGCTTCACATCATCACATCAGGCGAGATAGTGGCCAAACACAGAACTATTAAATGTAAAAAAAAAACAACACAGTCCTTAACTATGGTAGAACAATAGACGGTCGTATCTCTTGAAGCGATTTCATCCAGACAACCTTTGGATGGACAGTATAGGAAGAAAAAGTAGACGGCGGTGTACAACAAAATTTATTAATGACAACTTAATACTTATTCTTGCTTTGAGACTGGCCATGTTTGCCCGACGAGTTACGGGTCGCTAATCAACGTCAACTTTAAAAACTGGTCAGCTTTGGTGGAACCGGCCCTAAACAACACGGGTGAGTGGAAGTTTAAAGATACCTAGGGAAGACCCAATAGGTGTTGTGACTTGGTGAGAGGTGGCATACAATACATACACCTAACTTAATTAATGGTTAAAAATAATTCCGATTTTGTTTAAAACAATAACTTAAGAGTTTGCCTGTACATTTTTATACAATGTCCATACTTTTGCGGTGTTTTACATACTGAGGCTTTTTGCCTTTTACACGTAAAATAACTTAAATGCATTAATTACATGCGTTTTGCCAATTTTATTATATTCATATTTAAATATATCCATAAGTGATGTTTTGTAACAAACATATTTCTATTATATTTCGTATCCAATAAAAAATATTTGAGACAATCATGGAATGTTACATATAATACCAATTAAATTATTAGAAATTGAAAATAAAAATTACATAAAGTATAAAAATTATCTACCTACACCATTGAGCTATATGTAATACGTGCTAGTACTTAGTACATATAGCCAATGACCTTAAAGGTACGCGTTGGTAGCCGACTGCAGACAGCAGAGCAGACGACTTGTCGCTGCCGTCATGATGTACCCAAACTGCAGATGGTTGCAGCAGACGGCAGACAGAGCCGTATTCCAGTTAACAGTCCGGCAGATTTCCCTTGTCGGTGGCAATACTTTTACGTTTAGAGCGAGTGTGGCTCAGCAGGAACTCGTGCGCCTTTCGATCCGACGCAACTGGGTTCAAATCCCGACTCGGCCCTGCACCAATGACTTATAGTTAAGTGCACGCTCGCTCTAAAACGGCGAAGGAAAACATCGTGATGAAACCCGCTTACGCGCTTTGGAGTGGTAGGCACTGGCCGTGGTTGTAATACCACCCACCGAACAAAGCCATGCCGTCAAGCGCCCTAGTCGTGTTTCGGAATGATGTGCGATGAACCATCGGGGAGACGAGTCTGTCTATGTGCTCCATCTTAGGCCACATCATCGCTTTACATCAGGCGAGATAGTGGCCAAACATAGATCTATTAAGCGTAAAAAAAAACTACTGATCTGCGGTCGGGCGACACGTCGTCTGCGATGGTGCGACGTGTGGCTAGCTGCGGAAGGTATTTCATAGAAATACATAGAAACCAGTAGTGTATAGCGATACGTCGTCTACTGCTGCTGTCTGCAATCGGCTACCAACTCGTACCTTTTCACAGCACGACGCGACGACGCTACGGTAAAAAACACCAGCGGTGCAAATTCCAGGGGTGCATTCAGTAAGTACTCGGTGTGAAAGTCGCCCGTGCGAATGTCGCTCGATCATCCACGATTTAGTGAACGCCTTTGGGCATCATAATTCCACTGACATCTGTCAAAAACAATGACACATAACCTCCACTTTGTTACGAAAACAAAAGTAACAAAGAAACCTAATTTTCAGGGTCTTATAAAACGTGTAGGAAGTAGGAAGTAGAAAGTGCCGAAAAAATGCCTCCCATATGCCGTTCGACGTGTTATCTGTCAAAGTGATAGCAGTGGGCCTTTCACCCCACGACTTTACTCGCGCCCGACGACATACGGCCATGGACGATTTGGTGTGATCGCGCGGACTATCGCACTAACTTTGTGAACGGCCAAAGTGCGATCGTTGCGTCGTCAAGCGATGTTACTAAACGCACCCCTTGCACTTCATAGAAAACGTAATGAAATCAGCTACTTATTCATAAATCATAACCTCTTATTTCAAAGGTTATTAGTTCATACACATAAAAAACGAAACATTTTTTCCATTCATACGCAGATGGCAGATTACAAATTAAGTTACTTCTTTATTTACATATATTTAATACAACATCAGCAACCTAAGCACAGTCCCTGCCTGTAAAATACGATGAAGTTCTAGTAAAACCAGTAACTCTATTTGTCCATTATTAATTTGCCTAACTTTTAACATAACTAAATCGATGTCAGACAGGGCGGAACTTTAGGATGCCGCGCTTGGCTCCACTTTGTGTGCCGTCTCTGTACATTTGTGATTCTCTAAACATCAAAGCGGCGAATAGTCTAATTGCACCGTGAGATGCTTGACGCCTGCTTCTCTGAAGATCCTCGCCGCTTGTTCCGTCACGTATCTAGGATCCACTTCTCGCGCCACCTCGATCTTGATAGCTCCTACGTGGACGTCGCTACACAAAGTCCAGAAGTGAGGTTCCTGGACCGCGTGAACACCCGCTAAGCCTACCACTCGCGTGTATAGATTCGGCAGCGCGCGCTCGATTGCCGTTGGAGTCCTTTGCATAAGCACGCCTGCCGAATCGCGCACTAGAGGAACAACACTGGCAGCTATGAGTAACGCTATAGCCATAGAGCAGAGGGGATCGGCGCGCATCCATCCGAATGTCCTCATCAAGAGAGCCGATATTATAACACCGACCGATCCCAGCGTATCGGCTAGGACGTGTAGGAACACACCGCGCATTATTGCAGAGTCGGCGCCTGTGGGGGCTTCAATTTCGTCATGGGAATGGCCGTGGTGGTTGTGCGAGTGGCCGTGGCCGCCGTGGGAGTGGCCGTGGCCTCCGTGGCCGTGGCCATGGCCGTGGTGGAACGCGTAGATGCCCACCAAATTGACGAGCAAACCGAGTACCGACACGAGAAGTAGACGCTCGTGTTTTACCTGGAACATGACATTGAAATTACGTTAGTGTATGTTTAATGAAATGAATATTTATTGCAGAAATTGTGAATAAATTGCTGTAAATTTCCATTAAGCTATGGTGTAGGTATCAAGAATTTATCCATGACGTACAATATTTTGAAAAGCTAAGGAATTTATTTATTGCTGATTATACAGTCAGCAGAGGAGTATGAGGAATATCAGAATTAAATATGTTTTTTTTTGGTATGATTGCAAAGTATGACAAGTATCGTGACCAATAAGTGCGCTTCCTCTAGTCATTTAATTTGTTTGTGCTTGACCTTCAAAGTTCAAAAGTTCTTTATTTAGTTTTGGCATCACAGACGCACTTACAACTATTACAGTCAATTATTAGTGACTCTACCACCGTATCGGAAAAAGAACCACTACTCAGAAGATACGGCAGAAACTTCCTTATCGTAACGCCCATCAATGGCTCCATCTATTCTTTAAAGTCGCTAAATTAGAAGCATAATGATTTATTTATTTTCAGAAAGAAACAAGTATAAATTTAATAAAAAAACCGACTTCAATGTATTTTCGAAGTCCAAGGTAAAATATCTATAAAATTGATATCGGACTTGGAAGCTATACTGAACCCAACGCAAAAAAATTCCAATCCAGTTTATTATATTAAATGACGGACTTTTGGGGAACAAACATAAAAAAAAAAAATTGAATTGAGAACCTCCTCCGTTTTAACCGACTTCAAAAAGAAGGTTCTCTGTTAGATTGTACTTCTTTTTTATTTATTTATTTTATCATTTTTTTATGTTTTTTACCTCAGAACTCCGTCATATATGAACCGATTTGGAAAATTATTTTTGCGTTAGGTTCAGTATAGCTACGAAGTGGTCCCATATAAATTTCATCGATATTTGACTTTGGACTTCGAAGATACATTGAAGTCGGTTTTTGTTTATTTTTGCTAAAAATTAATTATTTTGTAGTCTCTTAAAAATATGAGAGCCTATAACTAAATTAAATAAAAACATAATTCACGAGTGAAATTGAAACACATTTTTCATCTTCGTTGTTATCAGAAAATTCTGATTGATATGACAAGAAACGTGGTTCCAACGACGTGCTCTAATCTGCAAACTCTCTGATAAACGGGCGTAACGCGACTGGCGCAAGGAAATATTTAACGAAACGACAGCAATTAACGAAACGACTTGATTATCAGTACTTTATCATTTAGCATTCACGTGTTGAAGTTACAAAAACGGTTGTGTTCTTAATGAAGCAAGGTGATAAGCGATCGAAGGTGAGTGCCATGCTACTGTCAAGCGAAACTACTGGGCATTATGAGACTGCTGACCCCGCTGCACAGTATGAAAAATGACCTCAAAAACGGTCTTCCACTTTTCATATCTCTATCTGATAGAGTAAATGGTTTCAAATGCACGAGTAGAACTCCCGAACATCAAAGCACTTACATCCAGAGATATAATTTTTTTGTTTTTTATGTTTTATTAAATATTCGAAATTTATGGTTTAAATATACATTTTTATAATTCTACTAGTGTCATCATATGAGGGTTCTGCGTAGGCATATAATGTATGATATAATCAGATTCTAACTTCAATAGAAAAAAATATATTAAAAAAAGTACATTTTTATTTTTATTTTTTTATTGCCTTATTTTGCAGTGTTGGGATTCAAATTCTTGATCAATATAATCTGTAACACTTTTAATGTTTTATTTTGTTTTCTGCTTTTTTATTATTTTTTGTTTATATTTTATAAGTTAATTGTTGCAAATAAACATTTCCTTTTTTTTCTTTTCACTTTGAAAGCGGTGACACTACTGGTGGTAAGTTTCTCGTATGCGAGAGGCCGTTTGGGTGGATACCACCGCTTTGCCAGTTATTCAGCCGCCAAGCAGTAGCGCGCAAACATTACTGTGTTCCGGCTTGAAGGGCATTGTAGCCGGCAAAATTACTGGGCATTATGAGACTCAACAGCTAATTGTCTCAGGGTGACGAGCGCAGTACAGCGCCGCGCAGGATTTTGCTAAACAAAGTTCTGGGTGGTGCTGTTATTGTTATGGGCTGGCGTATTGCTTACCATCAGGCAAACGACCAGCTCGTCTCGCCATTAGTTACATTAAAAAAAGGTTTCCATTGCTGGGACACAGGCCTTCCCTCGTAGAGAGAGTATAGGCCACCACGCTGGCCCAGTGCGGGTTGGTGGATGTCACATGTCCTTGAATTTTTGTGATAAATTCTTGGACGTGCCGGTTTCCTCACGATGTTTTCTGCACATAACCTTATAAAGTCAGTGGTGCGGCGCCAGCGGGATTCGAACGCGGATCGAAAGTCGCACATGCTCCCACTGAGCCACACTCGCGATACGTGTATAATTTACGAAAATAACACGATTCCAATTCTAGTTTCCTACCAATCGTTAATTGCTTAATACTGTAAATTGTAATGCTACTACACACAATTGACCGCGATGTCACGCTCGATTGGCTACACAGATCGGCTTCATTTTCTAAGGATTATTTAAAGAAAAAGTATTTGATGAAAATAGGAAATTAATGAAGGTGCTTCCTAAGCTAAGGATTTTAGAAAAGTTTTGACATTAGCCATTTTTTTTGCGCCGCCGCCCCACCGATCAAAAACTTTCACACATTTTAGACATTTTCGATCTGTACTTGTTCTTTATTATTGCAACTGCAGGAAAGCCGTACAAGTAAGATGTCGCAAATGTTAGCAGAACCCTCAATGCTGCAGTGCTGATGGCACGATATTCGTGAGATTCCATGTGGATCCATGAATGAAGCCAATCCATGTGGATCGCCTCTCGACGCCCTTGGGATAATGCCTAACTCACCACGACAACTTGGCGATTCCTTGCTTCGAGGAAACGTCGATTCCTCGTTAATAAACGACATCTGCGAAATTTGCATTCTCTATGACGCGTCGTATATATATGAGTATATGAATGCGTCATAGAGATGTCGTTTATTAATGAAGGAATCGACGTGATTTCGAAGCAAGGAATCGCCAAGTTGTCATAGTGAATTGAGGCCCTGGTATTGATAAACCTCTGATCGATCCTGATTTTTTACCTCGATCCACACTAATCCAACTTACTACTTCCGGCCCTATCCTACTCCTACTAATATTATAAATGCGATGGATGGATGTTTGTTACTCAATCACGCAAAAACTATTGAACAAATTTTGATGAAATTTGATATGTAAAAAATATAGTTCGACAAGTCATTGTTTCGACTGATCATAATTTGACAAGTATTAGTTCGACAGAAAATACTTTGACAACACAAACATTCAATTTACTTTCTGGCGCTTCGCCGGCCGCTGCCGCGGCACGCTCGCTGCGCTCGCTCGGCTCTCGCGATATGTGGTCACTACTCTAACAGAACCTAACCCAGTCTTTGAGGTTTTGTCGAACTCATACTGGTCGAATTATGTTGTACGATCTACGTCTAGAGCGATTGTGGCTCAGCGGGAACTCAGGCGCGTTTCGATCAGACGCACCTGGGTTCGAATCGGACTCGGCCCTGCACCAATGACTTATAGTTAAGTGCAGATTTTGCACGCTCGCTCTAAAACGGTGAAGGAAAACATCGTGATGAAACCCGCTCACGCGCTTTGGAGTGGTAGGCTTTGGCCGTGGTTGTAATACCACCCATCGAACAAAGCCACGCCGTCAAGCGACCTAGTCGTGTTTCAGAATGATGTTCGGTGAACCATCAGGAGCGAGTGTGGCTCAGTGGGAGCACGTGCGACTTTCGATCAGACGCACCCGAGTTCGAACCTCGCTGGCCCCGCACCACTGACTTTCTTAAGTTATGTTCGGAATTAAAACTCGCTCTAAAAACGGTGAAGGAAAACATCGTGAGGAAACCGGCATGTCAAGAATTAATCACAAAAATTCAAGGACATGTGACATCCACCAACCCGCACTGGTCCAGCGAGGTGGATTATGGCCCATACTCTCTCTACGAGGGAAGGTCCGAGTCCCAGCAGTGGGAACGTAATGGGCTGATGATGATGATGAACCATCGGGGTGACGGGTCTGAGCAGCCGCTCAACTGCCGTCTCTCTCTAAATCTATGTGCTCCATCTTAGACCATATCATCGCTTCACATCAGGTGAGATAGTGGCCAAACATAGATCTATTAGGCGCAAAAAAAAAAAAGTTCAGTCAAAACAATGACTTGTTGAACTATATTTTTTCGAAGTGCCGTGTCGAAATAAAAAACTGTCGAAGTTTAGAGGGACACCGACCCAATAGATATGCTACATTGCTACACGAGTGAAGCATTATTTCATTGACACATTGAGAAACACCACATTCTACACCTTTAGCAGCACAGAATAATTAATAGTACAAGACATTTTAGTAATAATATTAGTCTATTCACGCTACAATACACGTGGCCAATTTCCACACTGCGGACAAAAGCGCCAGATGAAAAAGGCTTGAATACGTGCCAAAGTTGCACCACAGATTTAATATTAGTTACAACGTAACTTGAAGAAACTACAAGGGCGGTGTAGCAACCCAATGTCAACATTATTACAATGGGTAGAGTGACGAAAGTTCTTTGCGGTGAAAGGTTGCTGGTAGTAGTTTTATTCAGATTTTATATTATACGTCGTTCCAGTTATTGATTTTGTACGAAAAGCTATAAGAACATACTATTTAATATTGCATATTCCTTATATATATATATATATATATATATATATATATATATATATATATATATATATATATAACAGATTATTCTTATAACAGATAATTTTATTTTTACTGCAGATTAAAAATACGTAATTCATCATCATCATCAGCCCATTACGTTCCGCTGGGACACGGGCCTTTTTTCAAAGAGAGACGGGCCATAACCCACCACCCACCAGTGCGGGTTGGTGGATGTCACATATACTTAAATTTTTGTGATGAATTTTTGGACTTGCCGGTTTCCTTACGATGTTTTCCTTCGCCGTTTTTAGAACGAGTTTAAATCCGCACATAAATTAAGAAAGTCGTCCTCATGTTTATTCGAACTCCGGTGCGTCAGTTCGAAAGTCGCACGAGTTCTCGCTGAGCCACACTCGCTCGCCTCACGAATAACTGCATAGCAACATGAAAGTCTTAACACAAGGTTTCTATTTTATGGTTTCTGCAAACTACAATGCCACTGAATATTTCATATATTATTTAAGAGTTAAGTTAATTGATTTTACAATAGTTTGTTTATGGCAAGTCAATGCAACCATAAGTTTGATTCGTTCTGCTGATAAGGGTCTATTGAAGTAAGTACTATTGATATATTAGAAACATTATTGCTATTACTTTAAGGTTCATTTTTATAAATCCAAATAGGACAATGCTTAAATTTTTTTAATACATATATATCAGCAGATATCAGCCCATTACACTCTCAGAGAAAATGGGTGATACCTAATCAAAATTTAAAAACCCCGGACACAAAAATCCTATAAAAAGTAAAAAACGGCTGAACCAATTTTGATAAAACATGTCTAAGAACCACCAATATAAAACCTGCTTTCAAATAAAAAAACTGCATCATTATGATGTTATTGTCGATTGTTTTTAGACAAAGTTTGGAATATCTATACTTTCTTATGTTTTATTCTGGGGTTAAAATTCCTCCATGTTGTCGTCAGATCGAGAAACAACAAGTTGCCACTCGACCTGTCTCAATTCTTTTTACATAGTATAGGAAGACATTGAATTTATTTTTGTCTATATTCCTCCACGTCTGGGTTGTCTGGAAGAGATCGCTTTGAGCATTGGCGCATTTAAATGTTCCTGTATTGTGGTGTTATAATAAAAAGTCTATTCTATTGAAAATATATCCATAATATTAAATTGCTAGAGGGTCATGGAAAGAGAGAAGGGAGGCCTTGTCCCAGCAGTGGGACAAAACAGGCTAATAAAAAATAGTTATATTGTATAAATTGTGTTCCACTTAATAGGAGCCGTCTAGTGGGGAACCTTGGTGGAGATTTCTGGAGTAAACCATGACGTGCCAGAGACCTTTGAAGAGAAAAGCTAGACAAGTATGACAATTTCAGCAGAAACCGACCAAATTCCCAAGATCGTAACTTCTGGAAACTGTATAGAAAAGGTTCCATCCAACTATGAGAGATATGTAGCACTATGCTTCAGGAAGTTCACACTAGAGATGTTACGGAGGTGGTTTTATCGGAACCAAAGTCGGTGTTGGAGGTTTTAAATTTGAATAATTTTGGTGGTTGGTTTTATATTTAATAAAATAAAATAGTACTACACAAATTGTTCAGTCAGCCTCATGTAAATAATCATCCATCAAGATTGTGTAACATCAAGTGAAAGAGTAATCGACGACAGAAAGCACGAGGAGGGATTCTCCGCGCGACATGCATAAACCTGTTCATACACGTTGACCTCGGCTGCCCCGCTCCACCACCGCTATTCTATATGCTCCGACCTCCGATTAAAACCTCCGATTTAAAAGTTTCTGAGCCTAAGTCGGAACCGGAGGTGTAATATCAATTGGAAGTTCCGATTAATCAGAGTCGGAGTCGAAGCTCCATAACATTACCAGTTCATACTTATCAATTAAATTCTTGTAATAGTTTATCAATCACATGCAATAGACAAATCTATTATCTTATCAAAATTAAATTGAGATAAAATGCTACATTTATTTATAACAAAGTCTTGCACGGATAAAACATGCGAGATAAGTCAGATTGCACAAGTTACTTAATCAAAGACTTGCTGATTAAGCACCTCATAAAAAAAAAACAAGAAAATTTGACTGTGTGTGTGAATGAACCAGCAGATCAAAGAATACATTATTATTTTCTTATTGGATTTGAAACAAGTTTTTCAAGTTGTTAACTTGTCTAATAATGTTACTTAGTTTTTAAGTACATATTCATTCATAGGCACAATTAATATCACATGGATATTGAAGTCTAAGTGACTTCTATGGGAAAAAATGCACCATATGGGACATATAGGTATCTATGCTCATTATAGGGAAGATATAAAATTATATAGTATGAAAATACATTTTATATGCAGAAGTGAGAGAATCTAGGTATAGTAAAAATCATATTTACCTCTGGTGGTTCAATTGCCCTCTCTACTGCTTCGCTCATGATAAAGAATGCAATAAATAGCAGGAACAGTCCATTCACAAAGCCTGCTAAGACTTCAGCTCGTGCATATCCGTATGAGTAGCGTTCGTTTGCTCGCCATTTGGATATTACAGAGGCAGCAAGACCAGCCACAAGGCCCGTGCAGTCGAAAAACATATGGAATGCATCCGAAATTAGACCTGAAAGTAAAATTGGAGTATTCAACCATCAGCATTGTAGGATCAAATTCAGCAATAATTATAACAGCAACAACGGCTCAGATTTCAAAAGTTACTTTCGAGGTAAAACATCACATCTATTATTGAGACTGGAAAGATTACGTTGACTCTTCACTCACACAATACATGTAAGACAATAATTATTATAATAAAAATCTTTAGGATACATGAAGAGTGCCTTTTGAACAGTGATGGGAAGATGCAAAGAATATTGATGAATTTTAGTGAGCTAGGTATATTATAGTTTTAGCAACCTCATCATCGAAGTTTGTAAAATATTGTGTTCCAATAAAACTGGGCATAATTTCATGTAAAATGCTAGAAAAATTACAAAGTAACCATGACTCCTATAAGATTTCACTTTTATAATGTTATTTTATTACTAAAACTGAAATATAAGTAACTTATGACTTACCTAAACTGTTTGTCCATACTCCATAGAATAATTCAACAAATGCGAAAGACAAGTTCAGAATGAGGAACATAAACAAATTCCTCGAATTCTTATCAGAATAAATTAGTCTAAACCAACTGTATAACTTGTCACCGACGCCCCCGATGGGACCTCTGTGTCCCATCTGGATCCGAGTGTCTTTCTGCACGAGGGGCAACATTGTGTCTGATATATCGTCCTGATGTCCAAATCACCTCATCACACACCAATTCACACAAAAATCACGAAAACATAACGAGAAACATGCATACGTGTACTTCTGTCGGTTTATAACCTTGTCGATAAGAAATGAACCGCACAACTAAGCAATTTTATGTAGGTAAAGAAATTGATGATTAGGAGAGTAATGTAATCGTGTATTTTCATTTACTCTTGAGATTTAATATGATTTTCATAAACTTTACATCGGACGACAAGTCGACAACATTGCCCAATTTACCCCAATTTTTATCTAGGATTTACCCCATGATTTGTCGTCTTCTTGTTTCTTGTCGTCGTCGTCGAACTTGAATGTTGCCAGCTTACCAGCTTTTAAAAAAAAATATTATATGAATTTTAAATGTCTTAAGTCAAATTCACACTTAACTTTTGTGTCGTGCGTGTCATATTGCGTTCCGACGTCAAAGCTAGCATTAGCATGCACATCTATTTGTCGTATTGGTTGCTCCGACGTAATTTTGAATCATTACAGTCGTAGCTTTTGGGTGATCAGATGAATATGAACAATATGACGTAATTTGATCGCAATTATTTATTTGAGTGATAAGATCGCCTTTTGTAACACTTAAGTTTTTAAGTTTGTTATTTTTCTTTTTGTTATTATGTTTTCTGATGGTGAAACAATAAAGAATTATCGTATCTAATCTAACCAATTATTGTTTTGGAGTGAATGCAACGAAGACGAGATGAGATGTGAGCGGTGTGCTCCGAGTAAGCAGTGGTAAATAATATACAGCAGCGCAAAGCAGTGACGAGAGATGTGAGTGACGTGTGACGACGACCAGTGCCGCCAGTCATTTATGTTCGTCCAACAACTTGCAAGAAGCCAACTGAAGAAACTGACCATTTCAACGGGTCACGTTACCTCCTCCAAGCAGTATGCCTCTCACGCATCTTGACCTGAACTCATCACTGCGGAAACCAGAGCCACTTTAACCCTCCACAGAAGAGCTGTTATGTGTGCGTGTGGTTGCACTACTCGCTCCAAGGACACTAGCGAAATCACATCACTCAATGAGACAATAACTGTTAAATCTCATAACGCCCACCAATTTCACCGGCTACAATGCCCTTCAAACCGAAACACAGTAATGCTTGCGCACCCACACTCACTGGCACGGTACTACTTGGAGGCAGAATAACTGGCGAAGCGGTGGTACCAATCCAGACAACTCTTGCGTACGAGAAATCTACCACCTACTACAGAATACTAAGGTACAGAATCATGACCCCGCAAAGAAATTTAAACAAATAGTGACTCTTGTTACAACGCAATAAAGGTTAATTCAGCTCGCGTAGCGCTGCATAATTACCAGTCATATTAACCTACAGAGCGCCTTTCTTTCTATCGTATAGCTCTTATCTCTTCTGACTCGGCATGTGTAACGTTAGAATTTATACTTGTGTTGTGATGAATTATAAATCTCAATAGGTATTTAGTTCAGGTTATATTATATCTCATTCTGTGAACAATAACTTTTCAAACAGTATACCTACCTAGTATTAACACAGCAGACTTAATAATACATGTTGTATTAGGTATTAGCTACAACTATTCTACAAATGTGCATATTTTAATTTTCAAACTAAGTAGATAACTAGGCATACACTATGTACACTTATATAGTTACTGTCTAAGAACCTGAATAGATCTGTTACCCCGAGACAAAAAACGGCCACGGCTACCTAGTCCAGGAGCCGTCACACGAAAATCATGTTTGTACATAATTAGCGCAAGCTAAATCGAATCTAACGTTAGTATAAGTAGCAGTGGAAAGCGTGTGTCACGGGTGGCGCGTGGAAACCCACTGCACTCTGCAAGGCCCGGCCGGCAGGGCCCGGCTATGTATTTAAATAAAATTAAAAAAAACATTTATTTCGGACAACTTGGTCCATAAAATTTTTTTAGTATGTACATGCAGCTTACTCACGATGTTAGTTCTCAGAAGTCAAATTCAAATTAAATTAAATTAAATTGTATTGTATTGATTAATGTATATTAAATTAAATAGATTAAATTAAAATTCTAATTGAAATCTTAACACAAAAGAATACAATACAACAATAACAATATTTTAAATTTATTTAATTTACTCCGTCTATTCATCGATTCACATGTTTAACATGTAAATCGATGAACCGTCGAAGAAAAACCGAATTTATTCTTTCGGCTATCATCTTTGTGAATGTTCGCGTAGAAGTCATCCACGTGAGCATCCGCAAACATACCGGATGCACTACAGAATCTGGGAAGTTTCAACAAAATTCTGAAGGTATTTTTATACTGAACTCGCTTTAAAAAGCATTTATTTTACCTCTACTGTACAACGAGTGAATCTACGAGCCAACATATTACCTCGTACCGACAATGCTCTGCGTTCCCTATCAATGTCCTGGTTATCTTTTAAATCATCTGTTACAATGTTCCCTAGGTACTTAAACTGAGAAACACGATTCAAGGCAACTCCGTTTAACATAAGCGGTAGAACGCAACTAGGCGTACTGTTTTTACTTGTGAAAATCATGAACTCGCTCTTTTTTACGTTGTACCTTAAGCCGTGTTGTTCAGCGTAGGTCTCACATACCTTGATCAACTTTCTCAATCCACCAATTGATGGGCTCAGCAACACCATGTCGTCCGCGTAACTTATGTTGTTCACACTTACATCACCTAACATGCATGTTGCTCAGCCCCTCAATCAGCTGATTGACATATAAGTTAAACAATCTTGGAGAGGTCAGCCCCCTTGCCGCACGCCACAGTTCAGTGTATATTCGTCTGACAAAGCATTCGCCCATTTTATAATTTTTTTTTTTATTTTTATACCAGCTGGAAAACATACCTATGACTTCTGGAGAAGTACCTGCCTCTTCCAGCTTTTTCCAGAGAATGTCATATGATACCAGATCGAATGCTTTTGATAGGTCTAAGAAGCAAGCATAGCTAGGCGTCTTTCTCCTGGTATACTAATCAACAGTGTGCTTAAGTGCCAAAATGGCGCTCTCTGTTGAAAGACCCTCTCTAAACCCAAATTGGGCATCATGTAACATAATGCATTTACTTAGGTAATTATTTAACACTCCATCCAATACTTTTGCCATTATGGTAGCCAGTGAAATACGTCTATAGTTAGATTTATCAAATAAATCACCTGTTGAGTTTTTAACTAGTGGTACTATAACAGTTTTTATTAACTTGGGTGGCAAGTAAGAGTGTCTAATACAGAAAGTATACAACATTGACAATAACCCATTAATATGACAACCTGCATAATTTAGGTGTTCAATACTGAGGCCGTCATTCCCAGGACAATTCCCCCTTTTCATGTTTCCTATGATGAGACTCACTTCCTAATACAAGTTAATATTATTAAGTATTTGTAGCTTCGTACCTACCTACAGTGCGCAGTGCGCTAGGCCTGCACTTACCAAAATTTGTCACCAACCCTACTAAAGTAGGTATGTCACCAAATGCTTGGAGTCAGAATAATTGGCGAAGCGGTGGTACCAATCCAGACAGCTCTCAAGTACGAGAAACTGACCCCTTACTAAAATATGTCACCAAAAACTTAAATTAAATTTGAATTCCACCAAAAAAAGTCAAAAATATTTTTTTAAGAACAGCACAGAAAAAATGTATCCCTAACATTACGTGAACCCAACTTATTATTATTAACAGTAAACACCCACTGTTGTTTGTATGTTATGTGTATGACGTAATCGTTATACCCATTTTCAAACAGATTTCCCATAATTTGTGGAGGTGTTCAGAAGTTGGCATCACATGTACTACATATGTCAAAAAATTGTGTTGCCATGAAAGATAAAGAATTGAACCTAGTGATTATTTATCTCTGGTTATATTGAATATTTTATTTTCTTTTTACTTTCATATATAGTTCTTGTCTATGGATCTTTATCAATCATAAAAAAACATACCATTGCGTACATTGGTCGGAATCAGTGTCACTACGTCATTACAAGTAATGCACCAATGGGATGGAAAAGTTCAATCAAACAATCATCTGTGAGTGGTAAAATTAATGGCAGTTTCTGATGAGTCATAGACTTTCAAAATGACACTCGTTTCCGGAAAAGTTTAGCAATAAATCTATGAACATTCGTTTATATTGTTTATGATTGATGAAAATCTAGTATTGTTGTAGTGCATTTTCATCAATTTATGGCTAAAATCTAGTATTATTGTGAATTAATATTTCTTTAGTTTAGTCGTACTTATATTTGAAGGATGTTTTTCAAAATAGAAGGAAAGTTGGTTTTGTTCCCGCCACAATTTTGAATTTGGTTCACCGGAAATTCGTCTATAGATGCGTTTGTTTCCGAAAAGTGAACGTTTCACGAGTCAACAGCAACGTCTTTCGAGAAGTTCTAGGCGCTGTTTGCGACATTTTTCCTACTTTTATCCGTCATCCAATGTTTTATGTGATGAAATAACACGTCGTATAACGATTATTTTCATTATTAGTGTTCATAGTTGTAATTAAGTAATCGCTAGATTACGATATAAGCTAATATGGGCGACGAAAGCCACCCGAAAACTCTCTACGTCGGTAATTTGGACGCGAGTGTTACAGAAGTTTTCATATGCACGTTGTTCGGACAAATAGGAGAAGTAAAAGGTTGTAAGATAATACGAGAACCTGGCAACGACCCATATGCATTCCTCGAGTTCACTACTCACACGGCGGCGGCTACAGCCCTGGCCGCCATGAACAAGCGAGTGGTCCTCGACAAGGAAATGAAGGTTAACTGGGCGACGAGTCCCGGCAACCAGCCGAAGACGGACACTAGCAACCACCATCACATATTCGTAGGCGACCTGTCGCCGGAGATCGAGACACATATACTGCGGGATGCGTTTGCGCCCTTCGGTGAGATCTCCAACTGTCGGATAGTCCGTGATCCACAAACGCTCAAATCTAAAGGTTACGCCTTTGTATCATTTGTTAAGAAAGCTGATGCTGAAGCCGCTATTCAGGCAATGAACGGCCAATGGCTGGGATCTCGCTCAATTCGCACGAATTGGTCGACACGCAAGCCGCCAACCAACAGGCCGAACGAAGGCGCCCCTAGCAATAAACGGGCCAAACAGCCGACATTCGACGAGGTTTACAACCAGAGCTCACCGACTAACACAACCGTCTACTGCGGTGGATTCACAAGTAATGTTATCACCGAGGAACTAATGCAGAATACATTCTCACAATATGGTCAGATTCAGGACATACGAGTGTTCAGAGACAAAGGCTATGCCTTCATTAGGTTTACTACTAAGGAAGCTGCTGCACATGCTATTGAAGCGACACATAACACAGAAATTAGCGGGCACACAGTTAAATGTTTCTGGGGAAAAGAGAATGGTGGCTCTGAAAACCAGGTTTGTATGCTAATAACTATTATAAGCTTAATTTTCAGGTAACAAGGTTCTTATAACAGTGGTTGCGTAAGATTAACCCTATACGGATAGTTGCAATCGATCAAGACAGGTATGTAAGTGACCTAGTGATGTAATATTGTATGAATGAATCGCTTGCTACATAACAGTGACTAGTACCTACTGGATTATGTGGTACTTGTTTGTATAATAAGTAAGGAAACATTCAACCATAATTTGCAATATTTAAGACCTTGTTCTAATTGGACTGGATGAGTTTCTTGTATAGAATTTGTCCAAAAGAACTACTTCGCAATATCTAAAGTCAAAAAATTCATTTTTTAAATATTCCTTGAGCATATTCACAACTTTGTATTGACATACTTATTGCTCCTTATAGCTCAAATTCTACTTTGGATTGATTAAAAGGGGTTTTTTAAATTCCAAACAAATTCCCAGTAACAGTCTCTTTGTTCTATTTTAAACTTGTTGATATCACAATGACCTAATTTGAGAAGTGGCACAAAAAATGTAAACAAAAAAGTCACACTTCAAGTGTTTGTAAACATACCCTGTTGACACTTGAGCATGGGCTTGGGTTGTACAGAGTTAGAGATTTATCCATGGAAATGATTTTACAAGTAGCTTCTATAGCAGTTACACCAAAAATTCAGTAGGGGTGACTTTTAAAAAAGTATTATGATGTGACAAATTTTAAATGATGGTAAATGCTTTTTCACATAAATATTGATATTAATCAGGAACATTTATTTTATTGTTTTACATTATCCGACATCTATGTGCATTGTTTATGTAGCAGTACTGGTTTATGCGAGTCATACTAGCTGCTCCCGTGGTTTCCTGGGATAAAAGTAGCGTTTGTCCTTTTCCAGGACCTAAAGTACCTACATACCAAATTTAATCCATATCCGTTCAGTAGTTTTTGCATGATTGAGTAACAAACATCCATCCATCCTCACAAACTCACACTTATAATATTACTAGGAAGTAGGATAACCTAAACAACATTAAATGTCTTTTTTATAATGTTTCTAATAGAAATGCAGACAAGAAACATTTATAAACTTGTACACAACTATATATTAAAAGAGGAACATTATAATGAATGCTGTTTTTGCCAAATTTTAAGTGCATTCTTTGTAAATGTCTCAAAACTTGCATATGCAAAACTTCAAACAATCCTTTGTCTGACCATCATGTTTCGCCGGCGCATTTACCGCAGTTCTTAAATTAGCATCAATAAAACTTACAAAGATTTTAATGAGAGAAAGCAAGTTTCTGAAAAAACTTAGATTTGAATTTTTAATTAATTATTATATGCTATTTTTGTATGGACAGATACTAGTAAGGATAAAGTTATTAAATTAACCAAGAAGACCAACCAACACCAAGAAGCATGTAAAGCAGGTCACATCACCCCTAAACATACATTAACAATAGGTAGTTATTTCTATTTCACATCATGGCAAAGTCCTTCACGAGATTTCAATCACAAAGGGATTCAATCTCCCCAGAGATCTTATGGTAAAAACGGTCACTTCTACTTAAAATATAGACTTTTTTCTATCTGTTTTAATTTAGGGACTTTAAGTCGTCCAACGACTATGTCAGTCGCATATTGATCTCTATTTATATTTAGGTACTGTTTTTAACCAGCCTGTATGTGGACTGATAGATCATCCTAGCTGTATCCGAAGTTGGTGCTCATAGGATGCTCTGAAATAGACCCACATCAGACTGGCAAATTTATTGTAAAGTATACAAATTATCTCTAATAGTCACCCTCAAAAATATAGACATAAAGTCATAAACCTTATTTACATTTTAAAATATGCCTAATGAAAAAACCCAATTGAGTTTTCCCCTTACAATTTGATAACAATAAAAAGCAATTTTACATTACAAATAATATTTTCATGGTCTCTGATTTTGTTTCAACATTTTGTTGCATAATGAGAAATTACAGTTGGAGATACGCCAGTACTTTTCTACCCAAATAAGTATGCTACATTATGACAAAATTACAATGTGTTACTTTCAAATCTTTGTTGTTTCAAACTCATTTTTGTCCTTATGTAGACTGCTTAGGAGTGAATTTAAAATGTTACATTGTGATTCTGTTAAATTGCTCATTGCTTTTCTTTGTCCTTACAAATGCAATATTGAATCCTGAGGTTTTTTCCATTTTATGTCCAACATACAAAAATGAATCTATTAATTTTTTAATAACATTGTTTAAGATTTCGTTAGGTTTGATAGATCTTACTTTAATAAGAGATACCATAGCATCTTGTATTTTTATTTCACTGTAGAATTTTTCAGAAATTATATAGCAATTTTTTTCAAAAATTTTTGCAATTCGGTCCGTTTAACAATCATGAAGAAAGGACTGCGAAGTCAAAGAGTTTAAACAAAATATATTTTCTTTATTTACTTACGAAGTTCCAATTAATATTTCATAAAAATTATTACTTAATAATTTTATTGTAAACTTTTTCAGACTGCACCCAACCCTCCTCCCGCGCAGCCTTCGATGGGACAGCAACAGCAGCAGTATCCTTATCCATACCAACAGGGAATGGGATATTGGTATGCCCAGGTAAATATATCATTTTAAGAGCATTGACAAAAAAATGGGCCAGATGTACTTTAAAATTTGGGTAAGGCACATTTAAAATTTTAAGACTGGTTTATTTAACCTGTCTCAACTATGTTGTCTTGATTAGAAAGTTTGTGAAATTATGAATATCAAGTTCTCATGACCCATTACTTAGTTTTTTTTATGAAACTGAATGATGAGACGAGCAGGTCGTTCGCTCGATGGTAAGCGCCACGCCTGTTTATAACAATTCCACCCAGTTCAGTGCCACCCAGAACTTTTAATAGCATAAAAAGCACTGCATAGCGCTCATCACCTCGAGACATCAGATATTAAGTCTCATATACCCAGTAATTTTGCTGGCTACAATGCCCTTCAAACCGGAACACAGTGATGCTTGCACACTTCTGCTTGGCATTAACTTCAAATTTATATTTTCCATGGTCCATGTTTATACTGTCTGAAATCAGCCCAGCAGCAAAATCTTTGATTCTTTATACCAGAAAATAAAAATATTTATATAATACAATATTTTAAATTCCATAATATATTACATCAGATTTTTTTAGAATCAGGCCAATATTTTCAAGGTGACATCTATCAAGAATATTAATTCAATGCCTCTACATCTCTATTATCTACATCTAGTCCAGTTTCTGAATCAATTTGTGTGTGTACTTAAAAACACACCTACCATTATTTAAAAAACGTCACATTAGACAAATACATAACAGCTTGACTCATTAAGATAAATAACTATTTTCATTAGGGTATTCCCCCAATAAGCAACTAATATTTCGAGTATGGCAAGTTTACAATATTCCATCATTTAAAGAATATTTATAACTAGCAGCACCCCGCGTTTTCACCCGGAGTTTCTTGAGATAAAAAGTAGCCTATGTGTTGATCCTGGTTATAAACTGTCTTCCTTCCGAATTTCACTCATATCCGTTTAGCCATTACAGCATGAAGTAACAAACACACTTAGGGGGCGTCCATAAATTACGTGAGGTGTTTAAGGGGGGGAGGGGGTCGAGTCAAATCTCATCTAATCTTACGTTGGAGAGAGGGGGGTCTAGGCAAATATCACGCAATTTTTTTCTGATTGAAACAAAATAATATATATATATATAATTTTGGTCCATTTAATCCAGTTTGTACATACTTAAGATTTATCCTTAAGCGTAATCGTTTATTACAATTAAACTCTCAGCAATATTGATTACTAGTCTTAACTAGTCGTAAATAAAAGCACGAAGCAATTTTTTTTTTCTTTTTGCTATAACAATCAAACGCCTTTACGTAAGAAATTAACCCACATTTTGAAAAATCTCACGTGAGATTGGGAGATGGGGCCCTCCCCCATCTCCCAATCAAAGGTTGAATAAAATCTTACGACATCTCACCATACAGAAAATTTAAAAAAACACCTCACGTAATTTATGAACGCCCCCTTATACACTAACACACAAACTTTTGTATTTATAATACTAGTGTGATATGTAATACAGTTGTACTATTAATTATCCTATGATAATAATTAATAAGTAGTAATAAGTGCTCCTACTGTGAACTCTTTTAAAAATAGACTTGATAAATTTAATATTGGACAAGTGCGCTCAAGTGACATACACGCATCAGCTTTAAGCTGCTAGTGTATTAACAATAATACCCAAACAAAAGTATAATAATCAAGTTAGCTGATAAGAAACACGGTCTGGCCTTTGTGACGTCTTCACCAGTCGGCAAGACGCCTCAAGACGTCAGTCCAAGTGACTGTATCATCATCATCATCAGCCCATCACGTTCCCACTGCTGGGACACGGACCTTCTCATAGAGAGAGAATGGGCCATAATTCACCACGCTGGCCCAGTGCGGGTTGGTCAATGTCACATGTCTTGATGACTTTTTGTGAAAAATTCTTCTTAATTCTTTTTCTAAGTGACTGTATACAAAAATATTATGAAGGACTAGCTTCGCCCCGCGGTTTTCCGGGACTATGTCTTTTTCCAGGACTTAAAGTACACACATACCAAATTTAATTATCTGTTCAGTAGTTTTAGCGTGATTGAGTAACAAACATCCATCCATCCATATTTAATAAATAGGTACAAAAATGCACTTTTAAACGTCTTAAACACAAATAGTAGTACTTAAATTGTCAGAAAAGAAATACGTTAACCGACTAGATATAGATAAAGATGCTTGGAACATTCCACTTCTGCAAAGTATCCAACTGGTACATGCATTGTAGAAACCCAAAAAATTGTAACCAAATTGTAAAAAAAATGCACCTTCAGTTTCTTGCCGTATCTTCTGAGTAGTGGTTATTTTTCCGATACTGTGGTAGAGTCATTGTGATAATTTGACGTTCTTAAGTGCGTCTGTGATGCCAAAATGATTAAAGAGATTTTGATTGACTACCAGTGCTTCGGAAATAAACCCCAGAGAAGATAGCACCAAGAAACTGCGGGTATGTCTCTTTTTCAAATAGAAGAAGTGTCAGTGCTAACTGCTTCTCTTGTGATTTTCCAGCAGGGCTACCCGGCGCTCCAGGGCTACATGGCCCCCGGGTACTACCAACAATACACTGCCGCCTATAGCAACCCTCAAGCCGCCGCTGCAGGTAAATATCTGCCATATCTTTTAAGTTTTTCAACCCCCGACGCAAAAGGGTTCAGGATTCCGACTGAAAATGAGTGCTAAGGTACTTAAAAATAACTTAGCGTATGCCGAGTCGGAACCTTTT
Organism: Petrophora chlorosata; assembly: GCA_951640565.1. NCBI lineage: Eukaryota > Metazoa > Arthropoda > Insecta > Lepidoptera > Geometridae > Petrophora > Petrophora chlorosata. The sequence goes on from OX621207.1 coordinate 3,379,338, forward strand.
CCTGACATCGCGCAACATTCCACTGTGTTGTATTTATTGTTTTTGTTTTGTCTTTATTCTAGTATGTTCAGTGTAATGTTGTGTGATGTCCTGAATTAATGTATTTTCTTTCATTAAGTTCATTCTTTTATAACACCCCTCGGTGATATAAGTTGACCACTATGTGTGTCTGTCTGTGGCACCATAGCTCTTAAAAGGATGATCCGATTTGGATGCGGCTGTTTTATTTGAAAGCAGATTTTCTAGTGGTGGCTCTTAGACATGTTTTATCAAAATCGATTCAGCCGTTTTTTATTTTTTATAGGGTGTTTCTAATGGGGTTTTTTGAAAATTTTAGTTTAGTAAAATTCTTCTTTAACCTAGTAAGCACTGCTGAATAAAGGTTACCCCCATGTCCTTCCATGGATACCTCCATTGCGACCTCAGTCGTAGTCTCGCGATTGCGCGGCCATCGTGCGAAACGTGATTCGATCATCGATTATTCGCACGATGACAATTGAATTTCCTAATAGGAAGGTCGTATCGTATCGCATTGCATCGCCCACGTGTACAACAGACAGTAATTTTGCTGGCTACAATGCCTTTCAAGCCGGAACACAGTAATGCATGCGCATTACTGCTTGGTGGCTGAATAACTGGCAAAACGGTGGTATCCACCCAAACGGCCTCTCGCATACGAAACCTACCACCAGTAGTGTCACCGCTTTCAAAGTGAAAAGAAATAAAGAAAAAAGGAAACTTTTATTTGCAACAATTAAATTATCACTACATAGTATAAAACAAAGTCGCTTTCTCTGTCCCTTTGTCCCTATGTCCCTATGCTTAAATCTTTAAAACTACGCAACGGATTTTGATGCGGTTTTTTTAAATAATTAGGGTGATTGAAGAGGAAGGTTTATATGTATAATAACCGAGCGAAGCCGGGGCGGGTCGCTAGTAAACTATAAACACATGACAAAAAAAAGCAGAAAAGAAATAAAACATAAAAAGTGTTACAGATTATATAAATTAAAAATAGGAATTTGTTGCAAACCGGCCTCAACTCAGCGTCGTGCTGGTCGTGCGACCAGCGCTGGTCTTCCGTTGAAACCGTTTGACTGACTAAATATACAAATATCAAAAATACAATAAACTTATCCGAAAAAATAAAATACATTTTATAATAGTAATAATAATAGAATTTTATTGCGAACATTTGCTCATAGTGTTAGTAATTATTCTTAAAAGTTAGTCCTTAAAATAAATGTTGGGGAAAATTAATGCGCGAGCCCGGCGGTTTTGACCGGGTCGATAGATGTAAGTGTACCCAGTGGTCAACAAATGGATTATCCATTTTTCCTGATAATACTCTCAGAATATTGTTGGGGCTTCCACGCAACCTGCTCATCATCGATGCAGCTCTTTTTCTCATGATGGCGTAGAAATCATCAACACGAGCCTCCGCAAACATTTTTGTTGATTTGTTGTTAGTGAGTGAGGGTGTGTGGGCGTGTTTGTTGTTTGTGTGTGTAAAAGATAGTTTCGTTTTATATGGCACTCATCACGTTCCCACTGCTGGGACACGGGCCTTCACTCATATGGGCCAAAATCCACCACGCTGGCCCAGTGCGGGTTGGTGGATGTCACATATGTCCTTGAATTTTTGTGATTAATTCTTGGCTTATAAACTATAGTACAACGGGTGGACTTATCGCTAAAAGCGTCATCTACATCATCATCTACATCTTCTGCGTTACCGGGCCAGATGTACTTGCAAAGTAGAACAAAAACTTGGCGAACATGTTTTGCTAAACATGAATTAATGCTTTGCACGCAAGAACGATGTCATTCGCCTGGCGATAAGAGCCACACCTGCGCCTACAACAATCCCGACATATCAACAGTAATGTTCGTAATGGACTGTTTCAAGAGGAAGTCGAAGAACCGGTTTAAAATATTCACTACAGTCTTGGTTATCAATTGTTTTATTTCTTAATGTACATAAATATATGCTAGGTGAGTAACCATTCGCATAGATTTCCAGGAATAAAATAATTTATTTTTAAACAAAAAACCAACTTCAAATCTGATGTATCTTCGAAGTCCAAGGTCAGCCTCTGTGGTGTAGTAATTGGGTAGGTTGGCTCAAATCTCATACACCACTGAGGTTGCGGGTTCAATTCCCGCGACGCGACTGGACAAATATTTGTGCACAGAAAAAAAAGGCGCAAGCATTTGTTTCGTGTCTGGATGTTATGGAACCATGGTCCTCATAGTTCCTGGTTCCCTAGATACAGGGAATCCTAGTTAGGGTTCAGGATCTATGTATGTGATCGTTGAGCGTTATTTAAAAAAAAAGGTCAACTGTCGATGAAATGTATACGGGACCTTGAAGTTATACTGAACCCAATGCAAGAATTTTCCAAATCGGTTCATAAATAACCGAGTAATCGCGTAACAAACATACGGTCGCATTGAGAACCTATTTTGAACTATAACTGTTTTGAAGTCGATTAAAAAACTCGGGAGAAATCTTAGCTGTCTTCACACTTCACCCCCATCAAACTACCTCTTTTTTAGTTATAATAGGGGATCGGACAACTTTTCAGAAAGTGTTTTATATTAACTACAATTAATATATGTATATAGCCATGAAAAAGCTATTTTAATTAAATAACGCTCTAAAAGTACCTAAAACTATGTTTAAATGTTATGTTTTTCAAATATTACCGCGCAAATGGTCACCTCAAAACTTGTGACGTCATATGTAGGTAGAAAACGACTAACTCTTCGAAATAAAACTTGCAAAGAGATTGTAATACGTTTTGTGAAGTTTGGGGACTAGATTGTAGTAATGGAACGAAAAAAATAGCAAAAATACATTTTATGAAAAGCAAAAACGTATAATAAACACAAGTTTGACTCACGGCATTTGCCTCCAAATGACCTCATGCGCTGTGATTGTTGTTTCGTTTGAGATGAAGAACAGATTAAAAATGTCATAATTATTTATTGATTTAAAAATATAAAGCATTATTATTTCACAAAAATATTGATTGAATGATCTTTCTGGTTCGACGAACATTCGTTCTAACTACATTTTAGATTTTTTCTCGATTACTGTCCGATCCCCTATTATATAGTTATAGTCGTAATAAGACAAATCATCGTAAGAGAAAGTCTACACACTACAAACAATACGCTACGTCATGGCCGACACGAGATGTTTCAATCTATATAATCCCAGTCAAAGATAAGAGTATATCTTTGAGATTTCACGCTTTAAAAATAATGGCGTGATAATGACGATACGAAATCTTAATGCAAAAGTAAATAGGTTTAATAGGAATAGTCTTCTAAGTGTCTTAAGTTTATTTGCCCTATATAGATTTTTTTTAACCGACGAAAAGACGGAGAAGGTTCTCAAGTCACCGCGTATATATACATATAATTTTTATGTATGCGTGGTCGCATAACTTTTACAGAGTAGTCCGATTTTGATAATTCTTTTTTTGTTTGGTAGGTTATACTTCAGAGGTGGTCACCATATACATTTTTTCGAAACTGATTTAGCGCTTTTTGAAAAAAACATTAAGAACAAAAAATATAGACATGGTTTTGAAGTCGGTTTGTGTTTTTTTCTGAATATTAATTATTGTTGTACCTACTAGCCTGAAGTGTTCTGTTGCATTTAATCCTAGTGATTTTGGTTATATGGTGGACATTCCTCCCGCGTTTGCTTCTACTTTCATTATGCGCACCGCTAACGAGTGGAACTCCCTGCCAGGTCAGTCTTTCCCGATACTTACAATATAGGAATCTTCAAATCTCGAGGGAACAGGTACTATCTTGGCAAGCGTGCTGCATCACATCGTCGCTTACCACCAGGTGAGATAGTGGTCAAGCATATAAAGAACTTAAAAGATTCAAATTTTCCAAGCGTTATTTATTACTTGTTGCTTGGTTTCACGCGCGGTTTTCCTGTATAAAAAGTCTCATGTCCTTTTCCAGTACCTGAAATACCTTCATACACAATTTCATCAAAATCCGTTCAATAGTTTTTGTATGAGACAAACATCCATCAATCCATTCTCAAACTTTTTATAATATTAGTTCGCAACACTATCGATACGCCTACCGATGGCTCAGAGCGAGGAAATACTATCTAATGAGTGCAATACTATCGATAGTATCGATTGTTGCTCGCGAAGAATAAACTATCGATATTAGCGATTATTCTAGACTATCGATAGAGTACCAATTTACAATAGCAATGTTTACAATATTCAAGTATAATCACAGAATACTAAGGGACAGAAGCAGCACTCCGCAAATAAATTTAAACAAATAGCGACTCTTGCTATGACGCAATAAAATTCAATTCAGCTCGCTTAGCGCTGCATACCTACCAGTCATATCAACCTACAGAGCGCCTCTCTTTCTATCGCATAGCTCTTATCTCTTTAGACGCGGCACGTTTAACGACGCGCGACCCGCCGTCGGTGTCCGGCTATGTACTTGTAGCTTCGTACCTACAGTGCGGAGTGCGCTAGGCCTGGTATAATAGTCAATAGTCACAACAATAAGGATAATGGAATACCTAAATGTTGGTGTTGAGTCAACACCACCAATGACTTACTATGTGCCGATTTATCCCTCGTTCCAAAAACTTTGAAGGTATGCGAGAAAAATCATGAAATTTTAGGTCTTGACATCAATCAACCGTACTGGGCCCGTTATGTGAATTATGGCCCGCGACGAATCACCAAAGACGATGACGAATTCGTTTTAAAACGCAGTACATACCTACTATTGACAGATTTATACTCAGTTCAGTAATGGTCTTATCAACTCGGAACACCTTTTGAGTATCAACCCGTATATATTGCTGCAACTAAACAATACATAGTTCCTATAACTCTTAGTTCCTAGTTCTCTAGATACAATCCTAGTTATGGACCTTAATTTTAGTGCAATCAGAATTTGATTGATGACATTTAGTGCCGGCGCCACTATAGTTGAGGTGATGTCGAGCTTGTGGTAATAACAAGTTTATAAAAAATAATGTCTTGATGACTAAGATTTATCGCTGATCACCAACTTCTCTCCATACGGAACAAAATATTCCATGCATATTTACAATTAGAGTAAATTGTCAATAAAATTTTATGGAGCCGTATCGTGCGCATTATCGGACTGCACGCGTAAATTAAGTTTGGCGCGGTCAATACTTTTTTTTTATATAACTGAATGACGACATGAGCTGGTCGTTTGCCTAATGGTAAACACTACGCCAGCCCTTAACAACGACAGCACCACCCAGAACTTTGTTTTGCAAAATCCTGCGCGGCGCTGTACTGCGCTCGTCACCCGGAGACAGATAGCTGTTGAGTCTCATAATACCCAGTAATTTCGCTAAGAGATTCTAATCAACACTTTCTCCTCCAGCAGGCTACCGCATGAGCGTGCCGGGCGGCGCCGGCGGCGCGGGCTGGAGCGGCGCGCCGCAGCCCGTCATGTACGCGTCTGCCATGCCCTCGGCGCAGTACCCCACGCAGTAGCGCCGGCCGCGCCCCGCCGCCGCGCCCCCGCCGCGCCCCGCCGCTGCGCCCCCGCGCCCCCGCCGCGCATGAGTTGTCACCGCCGCGCGCCGCCGCGGCAAGCCTCCCTGGTCCGAGTACTCTGCAACGAGACTGATACATTTGTAAAGCGTGTTCACCGAAGCTACACACCGGACGAAATATCAACCGATGTGTGATAGATTAGCTTTTGTTTAATTGAAGGTTTTCGGACGCTGCTCCCGTCCTTGCCTTGAACTAGACGCTAATCAAATATCGGTGATTTTCCATATGTAGCATTTTTGAGGGTTTTATGTTTGCGTTTATGGAACATTATCTGACGCTCTTTTATTGTATAATTCATTGATCAAAATTCATTCTCATTTTACTAAATTGACAATATTACATGAAAATGCGATATCAAAAGTAGGCATTCATTTTGAGAACGATTTTTATCAATGACTCTTACGATAAAATGATTATATATGTTCTATAATTCTAAACATAAAATAAAGTCTTAAAAGTATTGCTTCATATGCAAAAAAATCGATTGTGTTTAGCGCCATTTAGTGCATGTCAAAGATGGCAGCTAGCTGGAGCAAGTCTATTGGTTGATTTTTCTCTCCGGTGTACAATTTCGGTAAACAGGCACCCTAAACTGGGTATCTATATTGCTAGACTGTCACTCAGTCACGTAACCTCGCGAGGCAATCGCGTCTTTATGTAATACTTATGTTTGCAAGGTAGTCTCGCAATCTGATATCCAGCTTTACTGTTTAGGAATCGATAGCTGTGACACTTTCGTTTACTTTGTTCAAAAATTGACAAGACTTCCTAGATGTATTTGTTAGGAGGTCGAGGTGATTTGTATGAGGGGCTCAAAATATTTCTTAGCATGTATCCACACGTTTTTTAGAGAAACTTATGTTGATTTGGCTCGTGAAAATTGTAGCGCACATAGTATATGACACAATTAAAACGATTTGAGAACCGATAGACCGGTTGTGCGCATGAAGAGGTAAATGTCCATAAATCGAGTTCCCCTGACTATGCTCTGAACAAGAGACTTAGGGAACCAAGATTGAAACAATAAGGTGCCTAAAGAAATATTCACGGTGGATCTTATCACACAGCTCAAATGTGACTTTCTTTCTCTTTCTGTTCATTCTGATCTTCCATCATTGTTTGCAGTCGTCATCAAACTTGTTAATTTGATATACAGTCATGGTCACCTTATCTTGATTATGGCGGACGCAGTGGTGTCAATATATCGACATCACAAATTAGTTATTATTGTATGTTATATATCCCGCTTCTAAACTTAATTTTAAGATCAGAATATTCACAAGGCAATAATTTTAGTAATGTAGCAATAACAGTTATTTAGAAAGACTTTACAGAACGAAAGCAATTATGTATGTGTGCCTTGGGAGAGGCCACTTTATCTACTATCTCGTAAAGTTAATCATACCTACAGTATATCTGTTGCTACAAGATCTGTAGTTACTCTATTTCTTTATACAATGTTCTACAATAGTTTACTTTTGTACCATATTTATTTTTGCCATAACCAAAGTTGCAGAGTACTTTACCAGATATAAAGAAATGTTACTTGTCTCTGATGTATTGTGCCATTGGATAGTTGTGAGTAGATATTTATGTTGGCATTTCATCTTCGGACAAGTTACATTTCAAAACCTAGAGTTATTCCTCAAGTATACGTCAAAGTGAAGCAGGGGAAGTGTTTGGAAAAATGTAGCCTGTAACTTTTCACTGTAATTCTCCTCTTACCTTTGGTGATATATTGGAACTGGTGATGTTTTAGATGGTGCTCTGAATTGTTAATTATTGTGTTCGGGTATCATTAAATTGGCAACATGGATCTGTCAACTATGTTGAATTTTGATGTAATTTTCAAACCGTTTCACAATTTGTCCACGTGCCTCCGTAACCTTCCCGATTCGTTTATACAGTATATCGATAACATGTTGCCAATAGTATCTAAAATATCATCGGACACCGGCGGTGTGCTACAACTTACAGATGGGGATCGAGCCGTCGAACTCGATGTATAGACATTGGCTAGGTTGTCATGAAAAATGTACAAATTGTTATACAGCAGTTGTCAACTCATGCTCCCGGTGGAGAGCGTCTCAAGTCGGTGGCGCTAGGTAGCACGCAGCCGCGCCGCCGCCGCGCCGCCGCCGCGCCGCGCCGCGCCGCGCCGCTGCCGCCACGCGTCCGCGACGACTACGGTCCGTCTCGACACAAGAGGTCGCGACGTTGTTAGTCGCCTACATAGATAGGACATAACGAAATAAATTATAAATTTTTAAAAAAAGTTATATATAGGGTGGTGTCGCGAGTGGCCTCGTGTACATACGTTGATATTTATTGGCGCGCTGCGCTGGCCGACTGAGCTATGTTCCAAGACTCCTCACGACGACGCGCCAGACCGTTTCGACGTATTTATATTAAGTTCGGCACATGTTGTTTTGTTTGACTTGAATTGTTATGATTTATTGTATGGAAACACTGGTAAGTCAATAAAGCAGTGGGTCTGGGACAACGGGTGTTTAATTTCACCGTCGTAGATTTTTATTATAGAAGACATTTTTTTTTTCTGTATTATGTTAATTTCTGGGTCCAAATTTATGTGTGTCGACCGTTCGGTCCACTTCTGTGATTAATCCGCGAAAATTATATTGTACATTCTTAATTACAACGTCATTTTGTAAGAGGAAGAAAATAAATAGTTTAAGTTTACTATTATTTTTGGTTATTGTTGTATCATTGTGCGAAAACTTAACTGTCAATTACCCTAAATTAATCTCATCTCAAACATGAAGCAGAATTTTCACGGAAACATGAAAGGCAGCTTTAGGAACACAAGTTAAAATCAAGGTTTAGGTTTATAGGTACAGTATAGTATACATATAGACGTGGCAGTACATACTAAGGACCTTCATTGCTTTTATAGCATTCTGTAAAATTTTACAGTCGTCTCAAAATTATAATTTATATACTATTTGGTAGTTAAATTTCAATGAGATAGATAATGGTGATAATGAAATAATAGAAAAGAACCTAAAAAAACATGAACTAATGTACAAAAAACAGAAAAAATTCCAACGGATAGGCAAGATTTTCCTCATGGGCAAGCTAAGGATAGTGGTTGAAACTCGTTAAGACCTATACTGATTTACAAATGGGTAAAAAAACAGCTGATGTGTTGATGTAAAAAGAGGGTCCTACAAAGACGAAGAAAAAAATCCAATACATAAATAGGCAGGATGTTTCCTCATGGGCAAGCTTCTTTTTATGCAACAGCAATGCGACTAGCAAATCATGTGCCTGATGGTAAGCGCCAGCTATCACCTAGAACTTTTATGCCCTTCAAGCAAGTAAATAGTAATGCTTGGCACTACTGCGGTGGTACCAACCCAGACGACCTGCCACTTAGGAAGCTAAGAAGATCGTCATGACAAGCTTTTGTGAGTTGCGCCACGTCTGCCCAAAACGCCATCCAGAACTTTAATGCCTTATAAGCATTGCGTAGCACTACAAGCACTACATTAGCAGGCAAATAGCTTTTAGCGATAAGATCACCTAATGTCACACTAGATTTAAATCTCTTGAGGTGTACCTATTTATAACAGCTAACAAAACAGAGTTGTCTTTCTATTGGTAAGTATAAATTAATATCGTCGTCCCATTTCCCATCAATGGGATCACGAGAAAGGGTGTGCTTGTAGATTCGTCGTAAATAATGTACCTACATAGTGAAATTAGAATAGATTTTTCTTCAAATAAATCACTACGTCCAGCCCAGTTCCATTTCGACGTCTGTATGTCGAACAAGCTGTGGGATAAACTTACCACTAAGTGAGTCCCACCAACGTCAGACGACAACGCAGCAGGCCTAGACGGAGATGGTGATATAAGCTAGACTCTACTGGAAAGATTGGCCGCAAAAAACATTAAACCGTGAGGAATGGCAGGAGAGGCTTTGCTGCAGGCCTTTGCCCTGCAGTAGGACGATCACGGCTAAAAATAAAATAAATTATTAAGTACTTGGAGACAAATTACTTAGGATTTTTACTTTTACTATTACTAGCTTTTTTACTTGTTTAAAGCTTCATCATCATCATCAGCCCATGCTGGAACACGGGCCTTCTCTCATAGAGAGAGTATGGGCCATAATCCGCTACGCTTGCCCATTACGGGTTGGTGGATGTCACATGTCCTCGAATTTTTGTGATTAATTCTTGAACATGCCGGTTTCCTCACGATGTTTTCCTTCACCGTTTTTAGAGCGAGTGTTACATCCGCACATAAGTTAAGAAAATCAGTGGTGCGAGACCAGCGGGATTTGAACTGGTGTGCGATGGATCTAAAGCCGCTCGTGCTCCCACTGAGCCACACTCGTTTAAAGCTTGCGTCTGACCATTATCTCACCTGATGGTATGCGATGATGTGGTCTTAGGTCGTAGATGTAACACGCTCTCCTTGAAGATACCTTTACTCTCTCGAATTAAGATTTCCAGATTGGAAATAGACGCTGGCAATAATCCACTCCTTGGCTATTTTACAATGCTAATGGTAATAATACAATAACTCTTAATTATTCTGTGACAGTAATAGTAATGGTATCAGGCCTAGCGCACTCCGCACTGTAGGTACGAAGCTACAAGTACATAGCCGGACACCGACGGCGGGTCGCGCGTCGTTACACGTGCCGCGTCAGAAGAGATAAGAGCGGCGCGATAGAAAGAGAGGCGCTCTGTAGGTTATATGACTGGTAGTTATGCAGCGCTACGCGAGCTGAATTGAATTTTATTGCGTCATAGCAAGAGTCGCTATTTGTTTAAATTTGCGAAGTGATGCTTCTGTCCCTTAGTATTCTGTGATGGTATTTAAATTTATCTACAAGCAATTCTATATGTTGTAAACATCCATCAACAAAATGGTTGTACCTATGAAGCACCTATTGCTTATACTCCCTCCAATACGTAGGTGCCTACGTAATAATAATGCCTATGCTTATTTTATACTCACTACTGTCTACATCACCTAATGAATGAGATTCCATTTTGGCGTAGTAACTCTGATGTTTTTACTCCTGCAGAAATAAATATCTCTAAAATGGCACCTACTTATTCATATCACCACCACTACCACTTACACGATTATTTATCATCATCGTCCTTAAGAAAAAATAGAAGAAATAAACAACAACATTCCGCCAAGATCACCTACTCCTACAAGAATCCGCCTCAACCTACACAAATGTCATGTTTGAGGGTTGATTCGCCAGTCGCTTTTACCCGATGATTCACTGGATTAAACCGCCCGCCGCTGCCCATGGAAAAGATATCTCGAAGAAACAACCTTGTGACATCTATTTTGGTCAAACCCTTGCATCCAACCCGTTGCATCTCTCGGGGTCTCGCATTATCCTTAACCCACAAGTGACATCAGAACGCAAGTAATTTCTCTTTAAAATTTGAGCGGGACGCGGACGCGGGAATGACGTGAAAATTGCAATGACAGTGATCTAAAAATAAGGGCATCGGCGTCGCGGTACTGTGCGCGCGCGCTCTCCAGTCGAGCACGGACCGTCGCGAGTTTCAGTCGAACGAATCATAAATCAGCAGCCATGGTGTACGAGAGTGACTTCTACACAACCCGCCGCCCCTACTCCACCTACAGGCCCACCAGCACCTACTCCAGCGTGACGGTGAGTGCCTCATGTCTAACACCTACTGAGCGTGGCTCGCACCTCGCCCCACTGTCCCCCGGGAGCCGGACGCCCCTCGCACCAGCTCGACCCTCGACATACGCCTCCCACGACGACCATCATTCGACGGCTCCTTGAAATCGACACCATCGTCTGTTTCTCGTTTCGACCGAGTTGTGAAAAGCTCGCAGTCTTCACAAGTGCTCACTTGTCTATGTTGTGTTTCCGCTTGTAAACATCATTGCTTTCATAAGTCTCGAGCGAAACCGGCCTCGGACCGCGATCGTCTTCAAGCTTAGGGCTCGATTCGATAGGGCGGGCGGCAACGGTAGTCCGCAAGTGGGTCATTTCGTATAGTGAACCGGAGTCGGAAAGCGGAGCTACCGGCCGCGCCAAATATAGCCGCGGCTGGAGTCGCGCGCGCCCGTCTAACGGCGACTTCTCCGCTTGCAGCGGCCGACGCTCGGGGACTGGGAGAAGGTGCCGTTCGTGCCGCGGCCGAGCCTCGTGCCGGACCCGGTGACGGCGTTCGGGCGGCGCTCGCGGCCTGGCGCGCGCCAGTCCATCCTAGAGCCGGTCACCAAGCAAAACATCGCGCCCAAGCCTGAGTCGAAGCTGCGGCCGCTGGCGCCGTACGTGTCGGCGCGCGAGCACACGCGCAACCGAGTGCTGTCGGCCGTGGCGCACCGCGAGCGCGCCTTCGAGGCCGAGCCGCTCGGCACGCCGCGCGACCACATGGACGTGGTGCTCGCGCAGGCGCACGGCCTGCCGCAGCACGCGGCGCGTCGCCACGTCTTCTACAGCAACTACGCCTCGTATTGACGGTCGCGTTGAGTTTTCGTTTCGTGTGTTGGTTTCGCTTTCGCTATAGTCGTTGCTAGGGTGCGTGTCGGGTGGGTGCGAGGGCGGGCGGCGGGCAGCGGAGGGGCGGTGCGGTGCGGCGGCTACAGCGCGTTCGTCCCGTTGCAGACGCCGAGGCACTACGTGGTGGTGGACCGCAGCGTGGCGCCGCAGCGGCGCGCGGAGGAGCAGTACTCGTACTCGTACCAGAGCACGAGCGAGCGCGCGGGCGGCAGCGGCGTGCCGCAGCGCAGCTCCTACAGCAGCAGCGTAGAGCGGCGCACCGGCAGCGGCCCGGGCGGCTACTCGTACTCCAGCGAGCGCTCCAGCAACCTGGGCGGGCCCGGCGGCTACTCCTACTCGTCCACCAGCAGCGGCCGCCTGCCCTACGGCACCACCTACCGCAACTACTCGTACCGCGTGTAGGCCCCGGCTCCCGACCCCCCCTCCCGCTCCTTAACCCCGCTTCCCTCGGTACCTAATCAGTATTCACTAATGCAGTGATCGCTCCACTTTGGTGTAAACAAGTGGAGAAGGATCGTAGCTTTTCTATTTATGTTATTCGTTAGGGTTTAAATTATTATTAAAAATGTGATTTAGACTGATGATTTATAATAAAGCTTGCGTTTTCTAATACATTCTATTTTCTTTGTGTTGTGTTTACAAACTCCTATGAAACAGATCGTTGATGAGCCCGATGTTTCACTAACAGTATCTCTAAGTGTTGGTTTTTGTTTACTCTCCTCTGTTCTATGTATGTTCTTAAGTCTTTCCTCAGGATTGGCCCAACACTTGCAGGACAACTAAAGCCAATCCGTTCTCTCATAAATATGTAAACATCAACAGAAACTGATTACAAGAGCTGGTCATGCACCTTCAGTTCAGTTGGTAGTTATTTAGTTCAATATCAATGGACGTGGCTCAAAAAATGTTAATTTGTCCACGATGTTCGCGTACAGTTTAAATTGATCAACTGAACAACTGAAGGTCGACGTGTTATTCAAGATATTTACATAGATAAAACCTTTAATTAGTTATACATAGGTAGAAAAAACAACTCTACAACTGTTTAAACAAGCCAATACAATACCTTAGCAAAGCGCTAGGGCCTAGAGCAGAATAGGAACAACTTTACTGTCTAATCAGAACCTGTTTCTTCGGTCTTCCTGTGCAGCCCCTGACGTCTACCTACTACCTGTCTTCATTACTCCCAATGTATCACGAACCGTACATCACGTATATACCAAAACTCTCTCAGGTGAGTCGATTGCAACGGAATCACAATCGTACTCATGACTCACCTTCTACATAATTATTGTAATGACATGAATTGCAGTTATTGTAATTACAAGTTACATTGTAGTTCTTGTGATTACAATTATTATTGTTTCTGTAACTGTTATTAGAAACTTAATGATTGTAAATACAAATATCAGTAATAAAATGTAATTACAAGAATTACAGTTATTGTAATTACAAATATTACGGTTATTGTAATTACCTTACAGTACCTAGTAATAATATGGCTATTATGTGCCTACGTAGTTCATAGCACCATTTGTAAATAGATAACTGTTCTGCTATTGCTATATTACGAAGCACGCAGCCGTCCATTTCACAGCACCAAGTCTCATAAATAATCATTATTTATGCACATTGCAGTTTACACAGCAAACACAACCGCTTGGTATTTATAGAATCATTACAGACTTCACTAGTGATTTCATAGGGACTTCGTTACTTGGGTATTGTACTTGACAAAATGAATATGAATAGGTAGGTATATGAATATGAATAAAGTATAGCGTACCTGAGTTCATAGAACATCACTGAAAGTTGTAAGTTGCTTGGTAAATTGATGTCATGTCAAGTGAAAGATATATTATCTAATGAAAGATACATCAATGACAGTCCTAATCCAATTTATTTATTAATGTTTTAGCATAAAACAGTTTGTACATGGAGGACTTAATGCTTGATAGCATTTTCTACCAGTCATCCAGGACGTGCAAGAAAAAATGGTAGCGGTGCAGTAAAGTGTGTAATGGGAAATAGTAAACCACACAAACTTAATATATACCTATTGCAAGCCTAATTATAAAATATATACTTAAATCATTACATAAATAAAAAGACATATACCAGCAATAATAAATGACTACGTCAATGGGTTAGGATAGTTAGGTACAAATAATAAAAACGCGTAATCGCATTTTATTGTAGACACATGCAGTGTTTACAAACACCAACAGTGAGTTTGCAAGCCAGTGTGCGGCGCAGATGTATTGACAGTCAATCAACTCCATCGTCGAATTAAATACCTACAATTCCCCGACTCTGCACAAAAGTTATTTTAAAGATAGGAATTCAGCTCGTCTCAAAATATTTTGTGAATTTTCTGATACGTTCGAGAGAATTGAGATAAAGGCCTCGACCTGATTTCATCATCGTTGCATGAAGAATTTAATGACTCATCAAATGAACTATATCAATTTACGCGTAGCACTCTTTTGTTAATTTGGCCAAAATCAACAACAGACGCTAAGATTAGATTCGCATTGTGATAGAAATTACTAGACGACTAGACTGTCTCGAAATCACTGTGGGTAGTTTATAACCATTTTGAAACCTCACGTGTTCTACACGTAGGTATTGCTAAATATTTCAATTACTTTTTACTAGTGTTCTGTCATTGAACGTTTTCAAATAAACACATTTGCAAAATTTTAACGACTTGAGTTATTGCCACATCATGTTTATGAGTTGCTGAAAAACCTCGGACATCAAGAAACGTAGCATTTGGAGGAAATGAGAGAAAGCTTCATAAAACGCTTAATTTGTGTAAACGTCTAACTTGGAGTACCTACCTACGTATCCAGTATCCAGATATGCATTATTCACGATATTTACATTTGATAGTAGATACAAAGTCGTACACACATTTCATTTTGATTATGTATTTTCATAGTTTATATTTAATTCTTTATTGCACTATTACAAGTAATGTACAAAAGGAGAACTTAATTCTAAAGCATTTTCTACCAGTAATATAGTTTAGATTTATAATATATATAGTTTAGTATAGTTCAGGATCCAGGCTAATTCATATTTTTATAGTCAACGTAGTTAATATAGTGCAGATTTTTGTGTACTTAAATTCGAATGGTGTATCATATGGTTGGTATCCCTCAGCGGCTAATTCGTTATTCACAAATAGGATAACAATACAACTCACGCGTTAGCTACTATCGTACAAATGGTTGGCTTGATGCCAGTCCCACTATAATGAAAAACGTTGGTATTTTCAAAACAGCTGGCATTTATGAAACATAACTAAGAACGACCTAGAGCGTGCAAAACGTGCAAATGGTTAAAATTAAAAAAAATAAACTCTGTTTTATAAAACCTACTCGACTTTCTATCGATGTCTATATTTTTACTACCCACGCCACCCACCTCTATTAAGATAGACACAACAATAAAAAAGCTAAAAATATATTCAAAATGACAATCGATTGTATTATAATTCTCCGTTGCGTAATTACAATTTAATTTGTCCGAGTGTTTTGGGTTGCAGGACCATGGTCCTCGTAGTTCATGGTTCCCTAGATACAGGGAATCCAAGTTAGGGGCCAGGAGCCAAGATGTACGAGTATGATCTTGGGCGTAAATATTATTAATATTAAATGCTCATGAAACTACAATTGCTGTAATGTATTGCAACTCTTATTTACGCCAATTGTACACCAGTAAAAGAAAATACCTAATATTTGATGAAAATTGTGCAGAAGCTTGAGGAATGCAATTAAACTAATCCCAGAAGGCCAATTATATTTAAAGCTGGGTACATATATACACGCGTTAATCAACCTAAGACCCGGAGATGGTGATTTAGCCGTTCATTTATCATTCTTAATTGTAAAATGTGTAGATGAGAAATTTTAATGAAACTGCTTTTTTATCTAATTATCTACTGCCTTTCAACTCCTACTTTTTTAAATTTAAATTGATCTATTGTAAATCTTTACAGTCTGTGGTTAATACTGTAAATGCGATAAGACAAAAAAGTGGATATAAAAACTTTCTGCATTTCTTTGGAAACAAACAAACAACTGAAGCTGGTAATATAATGATTTATAAAATAGAGCAAAGGTATTCAATAGATTTAAGAAATCAGATTTTGAAAAGTTTTGTGAGTTATATTATTCATAATTGATATAAAACGGCTAAGACTCATTGTAAATGTCAAAATTATTCCGACCAGGGTTTCGGACATTTTAGTAGTCCTTCTTTTGGGAGTTATGAGATCAAGCCGCGGCGTAGGTCGCGAGTGGTGGGTTACGTGCGAGCGCTCGCGGCCTACGCCGCGGTATATCAATTATTTAAGAAATCGATCGAATATTTGTTGATAAAGAAGTACCTATATTTATTATTTATAGCCTCCGCAAATCTCAGTCATAACAAAAATACAATATTAAAAACAAATAGAACAAATAAAAAAACAAGCATTAACTAACTAATCTTTTGCAATCATCGTCTATTAGGCACTTGCCGACCGGATGCAAATCTATGAATAAGGGAAAACAACACCCACCGGATCAAGGGAAACGGTTCTTGGCACCGAAACAAAGGCCAGCGTAAATATTTACACTCCAATCGTATTACTGGAAAGTTACAGAGTTTCAGCAAGGAAAATAGCTCAAACTGTATTGGGAAAGTCAACAATGTATACATTTTCATGCCTCGCTTGCGTAACTCCACTTAATTTTACCGATCAAATGGAAACTGGCAAAACGGCATAACTACGCCACCCGAAAAATGTGACTGGTTTCATGTGAAGATCAAACTGGACAGTTGTGGACACACATAATAATATATTTTATTTGCTAATATGCCGAAGTAAGGTCTAATGAGGAAAAGTGCTGTGCTGATGTGGTAGCATATCAAATATCAACAACGTATAGTTTTCATATCCCACTACATTTAGTTTTAACGATCTAATGAAAGCTGCTAAAACAATCAGACATCAGACTGGTCGAAGTAACGAATCTAGTTTTTTGTGAATTAAACTATAGCCACCATAAGATTTTTAAACCTTGATATTACCAGTTAAGTATAATAAACCAGCTGCTGGTGACATAGCAGACCAAGGGCTAAGGTATTGTCCACGAGGAACTTGTGATATTGCCTAAGTACGGTCGATAGTGGAAGTGTTGCATTTAACAGGGAAAAATGTATTCATGAAAAAACATATAAATAAGCAGAGATTCTGAGCCAAAATGAGTAATATCCAAGTTTAGGCTTCAGAATTGCAAAGTTGGGATTAGGTTTCAGGAAACGGTAATTTGAGAACATGTTTGAGTTTTTGTAAGCATTTTATATCTCAGCATTTAAACTGAATGGGCTAATTATTAAATTTAAATATTCAGTAAGAAGAAAATTGAAATTGCTAGGCCAGGAATCGTATATGCGTCTTCGTGCTCGATGTATTCCGAAGACGCAGATTCAATCCCTGCCAAAGCATTTTTTCTCTTTGTATATTTAAAATCTTAAAATTTATTGCAAATCAAATCTAAATTTGCCAATATGGTTAAGGAATACAATCTGACAATGATGAAATCAAATATATCAAATCGTCTATGGATATAGTGGAGAAAGTATAAAGAGAAAAGTAAAGTAGATGCCTAAGTAAATCATCAAGTGAGAAAAACTATGAATCGTCTACAAGATCCTGGAAATTGGTAAGAACTAAGAAAATTATGGAAGACTGTAAATAGGCATGCCGACTACAATAATAAGCCGACTACAAACAGTTATAAAGAAAACACCACACAACGCCGCCAGGCGGCGCGGCGCGTGCGCACCGAATCCGTCTAATTTTACCCACCACTCGGTGATTCACTCCGCCATTGAGACGCAGAAAGGTCTCGCCTAAAATAGCTCCGATATGGCATAATATTATAAACAACTATCTACGGTTTACGCGAAAATATGTATATAGCTTCTGACATTCATTTTTAATTACAGATAATGACTGCATCTGTTTACCCTATATCAAGGAAGAACACTCATTTTGCGTTAGAGCATTGACTGTTTTCATTTAAATGATCTTGCATTGCATGTTTTCTGAATGTGTGACCATCATGACCAATACACGCATGATAATGCTATAGATCTGACAAGTGGTTAATGTTCAGAAAAACAGCATTAATCATACCCAAGCTTGCTTCTCTATAATCTAAACAAGAACATTTAGAACGCTGTTTTCAATCTAAACTTGATATTTTTACCCTTGTTAACGTCTAATATTTTAGACGCTAATAATATCTTATTTTTATATCAAAATTGCTGATTGTCTTCCATTGTATATCAAGTCCTGCAAAATGTTTGGTAGCTTCGATCATGCCTTACTCTTGCAGCATTGGCAAGACCCACGCAAGCTCTCATACCAAGTCAGATTCTTAAAAGTGAGACCCATTTAAGTTTTCCTAAACCCTGTTTTTATCTTTTACAATTTGATGGTTTCTTTTTGGTTTCCTTCAAAGTCCGAGAGTCTTTGAAGACCCTGAACTTGTATCAGGGCTTGCGTCTCCGATAACTTCAGTAAAGACAGACATAACAATTTGTTTACACTTGCAGGCTGAACTGATATACCGGCCGACTGCTCGCTCTGTGACTCGGCTCGTCACGTACCCTGAACCGCCTCATCATGTCGTGAGGGTGCGCGTCCGTCCATCCGTGGTGTTGAGGGAACTTGACCGAATCCAGTACCGTCACCGCCCGACTGCCGCCGTCACAGCTTTGGATGACTTCTACAGATCTGAGTCCACCAAGGTAAGATCCAAAATTGAAGTATGTTAACACTTTTTGTTTATAATTGAAATTACCTCTTGTCTAAGTAACCTTCTCATAACTAATCAACTAAATTAAAACGATCATGATGATATTTTACATAGAGATAGGTGGTTACCGAGGGATCGCGAAATAACCAAGTCACGGGCAGCTAGTTAACTATAATTAGCAGTAGCAACCATTATTAAGAGAGTTCAACTTTAATGAAATAAGTATTGCAATTTTCCTTTCTTTATCATGTCACAAAAGATGACATCATTATTTTATATTACCTAAGTAAACTTTTGTGACAATAAAATGATGAGGAAAAATCTAAATTTTCAGGCTTGGGAAGACGAGACCCGCCGCATTCGTGCTGACACAGCTTCGCTGCTGACGCGTGCGCGTTCTGTGGTCCCGCGTGCTAAGACTGTAGCTCCTTTGGAGACAATCTACTCGTAAGTAACCATCTACCACAAATCGTTCTATGTAGGTACAGTTTCTTTGATCTTGTAGAAGGCATTATTCTTCATTAATATCATATTTTACAGGGACTTATGATCTTAATAATGACATCTTGCCAAGACCTACTCACATTACACAATGTCATAATGTCGTATGCCAGTAAGCCAAACGATGAACGACTATCTAAACTAAACAATATGGATGGCTTCACGTCAGGCAACCCTTATAAAATATGATGAACGGCATTTGGCTGAACCGAAAAAATACCGCGGGCAAGGAAAGTTGGCACAAAACATTAGTTACATGGAGACGATAGAACTTGATATTTTCTCGTCCCGTCTCGTTAACATTGGGCTTTCAACCTAAAAACGATTTACACCTACATGTCCAGTTAACGATGAAAGAACCCTTGAATTCAGGGTCAGCTTCTAACACCTTGTGAATGTTGTTTTCATTTGAAAGGTCAAGTTTTTCTTGGCCTGATGTCACCTTACAGGAATAGCTCATCCATTGATGTGTCTATCAAACGACCGCCCTGGCACTGACATTGACGACGCTCACCGGCCACCGGTCGCCATTTGGCAATGATGTACACCACATTTTAAAAAATACCCACACATTAGCGTCCAGCTAAGACTTGCAGTAAAAACTAAGGTGTTCTAGCAAACTTGGTAAAGACATTCATAACGTGGGTGTAATATTTTACAGCAAAATCATTAACACGCTTGTTTTGCATGTGACGTACCGCACAAGCCGTACCGATCACGTTTTAATTATAGACTGGTTAAATGCCAGCATGTTTGCAGTCCCAATAAAATATTTTACGGCTTATTTTGTTAGTACTTGTTTATATGCATGATCGGGGTTCTGAATGGCCTTGGATTATGTGGTTTCCATGTCCCGATTTTAACGATCGCTAAAATTGCGTCGACAGATACTCCTACGGAGAGCCGGTTCCGTACCGTTTCAGCAATGACGCCTACATCGCCAAACTCCTGGTGCCTTTCCGCAACGTTGTTGAAAACATCCATAACATTTCTTACTACAACGAGCCTGCCAAAAAGTTCACCGGTAAGTACCGACGACCGACACGACACCGTGCGGTTACGAAACACGTTTACTGACAACGACTTAACTAAAAGCATTGAATGCTTAATCTTCTTCCAACTTCCTTGTGGTGTCCATGTATCGTCCGTTGCAGTTTGACCACCAACTAACAGTTAAATTCCAGTGTGACCCTGTGGTAACAGTGAGGTGTTCTCGCCAGGACGCGGAAACCTTGCGTGCGTGCACTACTCCGGTAAAAAGGCCTTCTCCAACCGCAGGCCTCTGTATAAGGAACTTAGCATCAGGGACGACGTGAACCTTCTCTCGTTCTATGCCAAGAACAGACTCGCGGCCGCCGGTCTGGCCGTCGAAAACGTCACAGGTACCTCGTCGAAGTCGCAACGCTAGTTCAGCTTACTATCCTTCGCTTAATTCATAAAAATAAGATGTTAAAAACAGTTAAACGTATGTAATTATCGCGCGCCGACTGCGTTCGGTGTTCTAAAATGGTATCGATTAAAATGGAGAATAAAGTCCGTGTCTAACACTGTGTGTGGTGTCTCTTGCAGCGAGCAGCGCGCCGGAACAGCCGACGGCGGCGCAGTGCGCGTAGTTCCCCGCACCTCCCCCTCACCCGCTAGGCGGGGCGGCGCGGCGCGGGCGCAGTGTGCGCTCGCGGTCTGCGCCCCCGTCGCGCTTGCCCCTACGTTCTGTGATCTCGGTATAACGAGCTAAATACCTTCATCTAACCCAGATCTTATATTTTCCGACTCATATTCATTGAGATCAAATATTTTTTATTCATTTTTTACTTAGATCTTATTTTTACCATTATTTTAGTTACGAGTAGCAACGAACGAAGTAATTTTAGATTATTTTCTAGTCATCGTTGTGATAGAGTGGTCTAACCACACACCATAATTTTACCGGTAACTGATACCTCTCGTTTTCACTCGACTGATTTTATTTAATAATAAAATATTTTTACTGAAGCTGTAGTTGTTTTAATTGTATGCACGGTAGATGTTCCTCAATTCACGCTTTTAATATCTAGGCTTATTTAACGCTTCGCTTTCTAACTAAAACCTATTATTCAACTAATACACCAACATAAATAAATACACGTTATATAAATGATAAAATAATTAAATTAAAGTAAAATACACTATTAGGTACACAGCACAGCTATACATTAGGTTTTATGTCCACAATATGCTTTTGGAGGGAGTTCATTTGTCAATTTGAATTTGCTCATACATATTATTGACAAATGGATAACTGTCTCAGCAGAATGTTACTGAAATTGTGTGCCATTAGAATCAGCGAGATTGCACCATGTCCATTCGCATCACAGCATGTAGCAAGCGACACTGAAAATGAGTAGTCCATTACATAAAACGAATATCCATACAATTCAGGCTTTGCTATCAAGCTTGATGCTGAGGTCCAAGTGCTTTATGGTGAGACAGATCATGACCACAAGCGGTGTGCTGCCTCGCTTACTATCTCATTTCCTCCCGCGCCGCCGCAATGACCATTGCATCGATCACGCATTGTAAAATGTCTAGCTAATGCTATTAGGATCATTATCATCAATGGTCGTTGCCGGTTCGGGACCCGCATAACATTGGCCTGGGTGCAGTGAAACTGCTCCCCTGGAGGCCGAGCCGTAAGTTCCAGGCGCCTCAGATCATGGAAGACCCGGCCCTGGAGCTGAAGGCGGCTAAAGCCGACCGTGAAGCCAGGTTCCGCGCTACCACTGCTGAGCCCGTTTTGGCACCGTCGGTCGATCTTGCCGAAATCAAGAGGAAGAGGCAAGAAGAGGCCCGCGCCGCAGAAGAGAAGTAAGTGCACAAAGTGGCTTAGGTAATTCACAGTCAACAACAATAATATGATAATAATACCTACTAAAATAAATTTGTATGTTTCAGGGCCTTGAAGGAAGAAGCTAAACGCGACGCTGAACGCAAAGCTCAGGTAAGACCATAAAATCAATAAACCTTAAAAATGCTAAACTATTTTGTTACCTGTTATTTTGTGTTATTTTGATACCTATTTTGTACTTGATATTATATTTTCTTAACTTACCTATATTTTATTCTTTTCAGGCTGAACGGGAAGCTGCCGAGAAAAAGAAGGCCGAAGATGATGCTCGCAAGGCCGAAGAATCCAAGCGCAAGGCTGAAGAAGACGCCAGGAAAGCTGAGGAACAGGCCCGTCAAATTGAAGAGGCTCGGCTCGCTGAGGAGGCCCGCCTAGCAGAAGCAGCGAAGAAAGCAGAAGAAGCGAAAAAAGTAGAAGAAGCGAAGAAAGCCGAAGAAGCTAAACTTGCCGAAGAGGCACGTCTGGCTGAAGAGGCCAAGTTAGCCGAGGAAGCCAAGAAGGCGGAAGAAGCCCGTTTGGCAGAAGAGGCCAAGGCAGCTGAAGAGGCTCGATTGGCAGAAGCAAAATTGGCCGAAGAGGCGAAGTTAGCAGAGGAAGAAAGGCAAGCTGAACAAATGAGACAAGAAGAGTTAGCCAAACTAGAAGAACTGGAAAAACAGGCACAGGAAGAGCGCGAGGAAGAACTCGCCCGACAGGTGAATTGCTAATAATTATAATTATATTATATATTATATAATAAAGAATTACTAAATACATAATATACTGCAGCGGTTAAAATTCTCATGTTCGATATTATGGGATATTAACAGAACATATTTTCTGTTTTAATTTCAGGCTGCTGAACTTGCTGAGATCGCGAGACAAGAGTCCGAGCTGGCCGCCGCTCGCCTTGAAGAGCTTTCACACAGCGGATCCGCGGCTGAGGTTCCCGAGACAGAAACAAGGTAAAAACAAAACAGGCAACATGAGAAATAATATGGAATTATTCCATTCACATATTGATACCAACTGATTTGATCCTTAGGAATCTCCTAACATGCTAACATGATATATGTATACGTAGCAATCGCACCACTTTTAAAGTTTTCATTTGTGTGATGTGTTAATTTCATGTTCCAGCGAAACCCCCGCCGACGAACCTCAACCTATCGTTGAAGAGCCACAGACCCCTGAAGCTGTCCCCGAAGCTACGGCGGAATCCTCCCCTGAAGCGGAAGCGGCAGAAGCCAGTGAAGACGAGAAAGCGGAACCTGACGTTACTGACGAGGAATAAGCTTCAAAGAATAATGGACCTTTAATTTTTTAGTACTTTCCGTCTTAAGCTAGACTTCATTCATGTGCATTTCATTAGAGCTAGACATGAATGACGTATTAGCTGTGTTAGCTATTCCGGTGGTCTAAATTATTTCTCTAATTTACAAATCACTTTCTTTTACGTAATCAAATTACGTGAACTTCGAAAGCACTGTATTTACATGACGAAAATACTCACTTCCACCGTTAAATGTTGTCTAAACTAAATTTTTTAAGATTAAGCGTTTGATAATATTATATTTTGTTAAAGTTTAACAATAAAAGGCAGATACCATGTTTTCTGTTTACAGAGTTGTTTTAGTATCCTAATATTATTGACAGCAAAGAAAAAAATTGGTTTTGAAAGCACATTATAAAATTAATGAAAAGTGTACCACAAGGATCGAACCTAGGTCCTCTATTCTTCAATTGATGGAAGCAAGCTTACCTAGCTCATTGGCTAGATACCCACCTTATTTGTGCATCCACTATCTCATACTTATCTTTAACTTCTTCCAAGAAGTTGTACAAATTAATATTACGTGTACTATTTTGTTGTGCACCAGTCAAGGCATTTTGTCACCATTTAGTCTACCGGTATTTACCTAGTATCAAGCCTTTAGTACCCTTTTACAATCTTCTGATAGAGAAAAACATAGTGGAATGGTCGGATAACATTCAATGTCAAATCAAAAATACTTTGTTCATTTCTAGCATAGTGTTGATGCTGCATAAGGGCATCTGATAAACACACTGAATTGAATTCATGTTACACCCTCAGTTGATTGCGTAAGAAATGACGGATTGTAAAACAAAACTAAAAAGTTTAAAACTAATGATATATTAATTTACCTTATATTTACAAAAACATAAAATATTAACCTTTGTAAAGCTCCTAGTAAATACTATAGGTCCATTTTTACAATATCTTCGGCTGCTTTAGCTACTTCCTCTTTTGAGACTGGAGCTTTTTGTTTCTTTTGGGATTTTTGCTGAGGTTTTGAAGCCGGCGTCTTAGATGGAGTAGGTTTGGGATTTTTATTAATTTCCACAAATTCTTTGTCCATGTCAGACACTGTCTGTTTGATCTGAAAAGAATTGTTTAGTGTTAAGAAAGATATTATATTCAGTTTCTTTCTATTTGTTGTTAGAAACCTATGAAGTACCTAGATATAGGCAGGCCTAGCGCACTCCGCACTGTATGTACGAAGCTACAAGTACATAGCCGGACACCGACGGCGGGTCGCGCGTCGTTACACGTGCCGCCTCAGAAGAGATAAGAGCTATGTGATAGAAAGAGAGGCGCTCTGTAGGTTAATATGACTGGTAGGTATGCAGCGCTACGTGAGCTGAATTGAATTTTATTGCGTCATAGCAAGAGTCGCTATTTGTTTAAATTTCGGAGTGCTGCTTCTGTCCCTTAGTAATTTGTGATATAGGTTAGATCTGTTAGGAATGGCTAGGTGAGTTACAAGTGCTACAAATGCTACAGTAATCCTACTTCCTTCCTACTAGTCCTATTAATATAATAAAGTTGGTGAGGATGGTGGATGGATGGATGTTTACTCAATCACACAAAAACTACTAAACAGATTTTGATGAAATTTGGTATGTAGGTAAATTATGATCTTAGAAAAGAACATAGGTTACTTTTATCCTGGGAAGCCGCAAGTGGAACCACGGGGCGCAGCTAAGATTATATATGCAAAAGTTTTCAATAACACAAAAACTGAACATATTTTGATTAAATTTGGTATGTATCCCATCAAAGTCCTGGAAAACGACATAGAACACTTTCGGAAATCTGCATGGAGTATTAATATTAAAAATGCGAAAGTGTGTCTGTGTGTTTGTTACCACTGAGCTCCATAACGCCTGAAGGGTTTTGATCTAATTTGGTATACATGTAGGTACTCTCAAGTCCTGGAATATGACATGGGATTTTCATCCCGCAAAAGCAAACAGTTCCATAAGGAACAACTTTCAAACAAAATTCATCGACGGGTATCGGCTAGCACTCAATAAAATAACGTGATCAGAATCATCTATCCTATACACAAAAGTTTGAACACAGTTTTTCGTGGATTCTACATTAATACGGAGACATCCAAACACGAGGTAAACAACGCAACAAACTTACATTTTTCAATCCCAGATTGACCGGTTTCGCCTTGGTTTTCTTCAAGCTCTTAGCTCCAGCTACTTTGAAGACGTTGGCTTTAGGTCCTTTTTTGTTTTTACCCATTTTGTAGTATTTTTGTCCAAATTCACCAGTTTATCAATTAAAACCTCCAAATTGAAATCACAACAACACGAAACGAGACGCGAGCCAACGAGAAGAGGAGTGCAGAGCGCGATGACTTGATTCTGACATTTCTGATTAGTAACATTGACAACTCAAACGAATGTCACTCAAAGATTTGTCCATCTATCGTTGACCGTAAGAAACTACAAGGACTTTTAGGCCGCGTTCAGAAATCACCCAGTTAACGTAATTATTACCCTAACGCCGTTCAGAAATGACTCAGGTGAACTTTTACATTTACCCTGAGCCGTTCAGAAAACCAATTGGGGAGAGTAAAAGTTCACCTGTCAGGTGAAAATATTCACCGATAAAAAAGCTGGTTACGATTCTCACCTGTCAGTTAATAGTTGTCAGTTGTCATTTTCCTTTACATATTGCAATATATTTTGCATTGATTTTTTGTACTTATAAATAAAATAAGCGATTCGTGTATTTGAAGCAAAATATAAGGTAAAATTCCAATATTAGCCAAAATAACGCAGTTAAATCTGATAAACAAAAGCGCGGGAAATCTCGGTGTTGAAAATGATTGGTTTTGATTGGCTGGCTTATTGTATTACTCGATGCCCGTTCAGAAAGGCGCTAGTTAATTTTTAACTTGGCATATCACTGAGATTAACTGACAAGTATTCACTCGTGAACATTTACCCATTTCTGAACGCGGCCTTAATAATAGAATCACATAAAATGATATAAAATGGAGTAACATCCGGCCACTTCTAGTATTATACTTGCAATTCGACTGATGAAATCTTGCACTTCATTCATTGTACACCTTTAACCACAATACATATATATTTTTTTTGTACCTAAATGACGAGACGAGCTGGTCGTTTGCCTGATGGTAAGCAATACGCCAGCCCATAACAATAACAGCACCACCCAGAACTTTGTTTTGCAAAATCCTGCGCGGCACTGCACTGCACTCGTCGCCGTGAGACAATTAGCACAAATTATCTAAATAATTGCCAGAGAAGAATATGTACTACGAGCCGAAAGTTGAACCGGAAATCGGTTCAGTCACTATGACTAAAAATGGCTGACCCGGCCGAAAGTCGAAGCTACGTGACATCATCACAAAAAAGAGGCCAATAAACGAAGTAACTATTGTTACCTTATTATTTCATGAATATAAACTTCGCCTTTCAGCCGGGTCAGCCATTTTGAGTCACGCTGACGAAACCAATTTTTGTCTATTATTTTCGGGCACTTATATAAAATGCGTATTAATAATATTATTATATGTTAATATATAATGTTTATATATATATTGTGGTTAAAGGTCAACAATTAATTAAGTATGTAAGATCCCATCAGTTGATATTGCAAGCACCTACTAGAAAGTGGCCATATACGTATGTTACTCCAATTTGAGTAATTTTGTGTGATTGTTCAACACGTTTATTTTCTAAATATTAGATGCCCTGTATAGTTCTTATGGTCAGTGGAGTGCAGCTTTTTTTTGTTTCAGCATTCTAAATCCTCGAAATGGTTTCAATCTTAGAGTATACATAACTGTAGAGCGTGTGTTCCTATGTGGGAACAGTATGCACGGGTGAGAACATAGCATCGTCCTGTCCACAAGCGCTAGTAGTCTTACGAGTTCTAGCAGTGTGAGCGCCCGTTGAGAGTTCTTAGCAGATATATCTTATAAAAAATGGTTAAATGTGCAATAAAAGCTTGTAAAAAGGATACTCGGAAACACACTTAATAGAATTCTAACATCACATTTCACCGGTCAATTTTTAATATATTTAAGTTCAAAGGTTGTTTCGTTTCGCGGGGGTGAAAAAGACGTGGGACGCGGGGCTACACGTACCGCCGGCACTGCCCCGCAACCCCACGACTCAAAAAGTGATGTGACGCGTTCGGCCTATTCGATAATGTTGTTTGTTATGAGTATGGCGAGCAATAGTTTACACCGGTACAAAATCTGCGCTTGCGATTTAAAATTCTGTAATCTATATAGATACAAATTAAATGCTGTTCTTTGGGAAACGCATCACTAGAGAGCGGCTGGATCCGGTATATGTTAATGTGATGATAATGTAAATAAACAAAGATATATAGATATTAAAAATAATTCCTGAATTTTTATTTCTGACTTTCTTATATCATACCGACCTAGCCGTGTTTCGGGATGATGTTCGGTGAACCATCGGGGAGACGGGTCTGAGCAGCCGCTCAACTGCCGCCTCTCTGTAGATCTATGTGCTTCATCTTAGGCCACATCATCACTTTACATCAGGCGAGATAGTAGCCAAAACATAGATCTATAAAGTGTAAAAAAAAAAAACATATCCCATACATATTTTACATAGGTACTACACATGCTTCTTATACATTAAAATAAATAATGTTCACTTACTACACAAGAATAGGTACCGTGTCACGGCGCATAATTATTACCCATCACTATTTCACTTGCCTACGCTGCGCATTAGGCGACAAGTACGATATGCGCGCTGTATAACTAGTTATATATACTCTAAGGTTTCAATATTATAGTACAGTAGGTATAGGTGTAGGTACCTATTCAGATAAAATACGTGCTACATCTTCGACCGCATTAATTGTCACTTAACAGGTGAGATAGCGGTCAAACGCAAGCCTATAAATAATTAAAAAAATAAAAAATAATATCCAGCCATATATTTGCCAACCAAAACCAAATATATATTTTTTATATATACATACTAGCGACCCGCCCTGGCTTCGCACGGTTATTATACATATAAACCTGCCTCTTCAATCACTCTATCTATTAAAAAAACCGCATCAAAATCTGTTGCGTAGTTTTAAAGATTTAAGCATACATAGGGATATAGGGACAGAGAAAGCGACTTTGTTTTATACTATGTAGATAGTGATATAATGGCTGTCTACTCAAGAAGTAGGTAGTTCAAGGAGTACCTACTTTTTTTCCTCATTTCGAGAGGGAAAATGATAAAAACAAAACTGATAATGAAAAAAATACTTAATAAAAATGATATGTGCTAAATTTTTTTTAAGTCTTATAACACTCTACTTTTGGCTTAAAATAAAGAGATTCTTTTTTTTTGTTTATTTACATGGCCATTAGTTGAAATCAAATTCAAAATCAAAATGTGCGCTACATGGGTAATAGGATCCGAAAACTACGAGCAAAAATGTATCCGACCGAACCCAACTCCGTATTTGACAGCTGGAACAGCCCGTTCCACTTCCACTTATTGCTATTCTATTGATACAGGCGCTGTAATATTTGGATATTTTTTATAAAAACACAAATACTGTGTTTGTTTTGCTGTCGAAGGAGTAAAGAAAACCGTCAAAATTGCGTACTACTCTAAATATAACGGGACCATCTGCACTATGGCTAAGGTAAATGGCATAAGTACTAATTTATCTACTTGTTTACTTGCTATCTATAGTTTTTATCAAAAGGTAGCGAATTTATTAGCATACCGGCTAATCTTGTTTCCATACAAGTCAGTTTTATACTCAACTCCGATCATTTATCACTAGGTACGCTTGCAGAAACGTAGTGTTCATAATAAAATAATTTCATAAATAACTACCTACTTGAAAAATGGGAGACGTCGTCGAAACTTTGGTAAATAACCATTATTTTTTATCTGGTTTAATGTTTATATGCTAAATAATTCACTCATTTTATATTTAAACCACTTTTAACCACAAATGTATAACTTCAATGTTAGCTAGAGGAAATACAAATAAATGTAACTTTCTAAATCTACAGAGACATACCTAGATGGTGAATCAGTGTTGTACCTGTGAAATAACAAAAAAAAAAAAGCTATTTTCTTTCTTTGTTCTTATTTTGAAATTCTGAACTATTATTGCATGAGTGTCTTTAAAACAGGTTTATCTCTGAAGGGGGCTTGGCATAGGAGTGGCATTATAAAACTGGTTTTCTATAAATATTTAAATTATTATTATACCTAGATTTCAAGATCTTGTTTCCTAGTATGACAACCTCTGTTACTATGGCTTTGATTCTTACATACAACTACCAATGTCATAAGGAGACTCCTTTCCTCTTTATTAAATTAATATCTTTTATCATTATTTTTAAAAGTTATGTTCCTTTTTTCAGCCAGTATTGTATTCATACTGGCGAAGCTCATGTTCCTGGCGAGTTAGAATCGCGCTCAACCTCAAGGAGATACCATATGACATAAAGGCTGTGAGCCTAATCAAAGGAGGCGGGGAACAACACTGCAATGAGTACCGAGAAGTTAATCCAATGGAACAAGTCCCTTCACTTTGTATTGGTAATTATAACTTAACTATTCATTTGTTTTTTTTGGTATGTGTACAAGAATTATGGCAACATTATCATCAAGAAGAGATCCCTTTTAGTGATAAGGAAACCCATTGTAACACTATGCAATCCAACATGCAATACTGCTAGCATTTGGGCTACAGCAACTGGTACTGGGCTTGGAGCATTTGTTTTATCTATAGGCCTTAAAAGACCAATAGTTTGTCGAACTGCTCGTAGTTTTAGCTAAGTAGATTGT
This sequence comes from Petrophora chlorosata, assembly GCA_951640565.1. Taxonomy (NCBI): domain Eukaryota; kingdom Metazoa; phylum Arthropoda; class Insecta; order Lepidoptera; family Geometridae; genus Petrophora; species Petrophora chlorosata. Next base: position 3,409,806 of record OX621207.1, read on the forward strand.
ATATAGAATTGTTTATTATAATAAAGGCATTTGAATGTTAAAAAATAAATTAACACTTACAACACTGCCACTTCAATCATTGTTATTTTTCTTTTGTTATTAGGTGTGAACAGTACAATTAAATTAAAAGAGTGTATCTTTCATCAATGGCTTTAAAATATAATAGAATTCTTTATTGGCCATATAACTAAGTCCATTATACACAATCTACTAAATATTTTATAATAAAATAAAATAATAATGAAATTAAATTTCAGTTAATATCATTGTCCTATTTTATTAGTAATTTTTATAACAGAATCATAAACTATCATAAAAATGTTACTCACAATAATTGTATTATTTATTTTATTTATATTGATACCACCTGCATTTAAGCAAAGTTTTTTCATCTTCGTATAAAAATGTCTTTATAAGTCATTGACACAAGTCCATATTGTTTCCACTGCATAAGTATGCGGCTCCCCCGACAGCATTAGAGATTCTATATTCTTAGAGAGTATGAGCATTATTTCTGTACTTCTTGGACAATACTCAATACTCAACAGTACCTTAAATAAATATTAGGCAAGAAAATCTCTTTGAAATAATCATTGTCATTTGTATAAAATGTTTTTCTTAATTTTTATAATTTTTCAGATGGGCATACATTAGTGGAATCACTGAATATAATGCATTATTTAGAGGAGACTAGACCACAGAGGCCCCTTATGCCTGCTGATTGCTTCAAGAGGGCCAAGGTTCGCGAGATATGTGAGGTAATACTCATTCTTTATTTATGCTCTGACTAGCCAATAACTGCGTGCCTCCGTCTGCTCAATAAATAATAATAATAAATTATGCCCAACAATTACATACATAGATCCTGGCCGCTAACTAGGATTCCCTGTATCTAGGAACCAGGAACTACGAGGACCATGGTCCCACAACACCCAGATACAAAACAAATACTTGCGCTTTTTGTATGTGCAAACATTTGTCCCGTCGCGGGAATCGAACCCGCAACCTCAGTTGTGTATGAGATTTGAGCCAACTTGCCCAACCACTACACAAGAAGGAAGACAGCAGTTAAAAGACTGCTCAGACCCGCCTTTCTGATGGTTCACCAAACAACAACCAATCAGAAACTTATTATGTAACTGAATGACGAGACGAGCTGGTCGTTTGCCTGATGGTAAGCAATACGCCAGCCCATAACAATAACAGCACCACCCATAAGTTTGTTTTGCAAAATCCTGCGCGGCGCTGCACTGCGCTCGTCACCCTGAGACAATTAGCTGTTGAGTCTCATAATGCCCAGTAATAAACTTCACACCACTTCCCTTCGTTTCAGGTGATATCATCCGGCATCCAGCCACTGCAGAACCTGATAGTCCTTATCTACGTCGGGGAAGAGAAGAAGAAAGAATGGGCCCAGCACTGGATCACCCGGGGGTTCAGAGCCGTTGAGAAGTTACTGTCAGCTTGTGCTGGGAAGTACTGTGTTGGAGACGAGATTACTCTGGCAGACTGCTGTTTGGTTCCACAGGTGTTTAATGCTAGAAGGTATGTAGTACCCCAGAATACTAAGGGACAGAAGCATCACTCTGCAAAGAAATTTAAACCAATAGCGACTCTTTCTATAACGCAATAAAATTCAATTCAGCTCGCGTAGCGCTGCATACCCACCAGCCATTTTACACAACGCGCCTACAGTCCTACAGAGCGCCTCTCTTTCTATCGCATAGCTCTTATCTCTTCAGACGCGGCACGTATAACGACGCGCGACCCGCCGTCGGTGTCCCGCTATGTACTTGTAGCTCTTCGTACCTACAGTGCGGAGTGCGCTACGCCTGGTAGTACGTAGTAGCGCTCGTAGCATGTAGATTGCCTGTCCGTTCGTAACAAATCTGCTAGGTTAAGCAACGTTGGTGCGGTCACCACTTGTATGGGTCTCCATTCTGTGGTACCGATGAAGCTACCCACGAACAATATTATAATAAACTAACTGTTGCCCGCGACTTCATACGCGTAGTAATTTAATCTAACCTGCAGCGCAAGTACGATTCTTACGTGAGACCTCGAATGATTCTTACCAGTTACCAGTTTTGTTTTAATGACGTTCGGATCGTCTATTTTGTCGATTTAAGTTTTTTCTATATTATTACTGGCCCGGATAAGAGATAATTAAAGAATGAAATGAAAGAAATAAAAGGAATGAACGAAATGAACAAAATGAACGAAATGTAATTATATTGTTTGTATTTTCACACTCGCTTTAAACCGTATAGTACCTAGAGTACGTACGTAAACGTAAGGAGTTACTGAGAGCTCCTGATCAACTTGACGTAAATTACAACATTCGCTAATATATAGGTACTTATGAGACTTAACCAGTGCAGTGCCGCGCAGGATTTTGCAAAACAGAGTTCTGGGTGACTGATTGATTCATTGATAACGCTTTATTGTACACCAAAAACATAACAAGAACAAATAAAAATAGAACTTAAATTTGATATATACGGGGCCACTTCGTAGCTATACTGAACCCAACGCAAAAAGAATTTTCCAAATCGGTTCATAAATGACGGAGTTCTGAGGTAACAAACATAAAAAAAAATACAATCGAACAGAAAACCTCCTCCTTTTTTGAAGTCGGTTAAAAAGAACTATTATTGTTTACTAACCGGCTACACTCACGAGAATAAGTCGAGACACTCGAGCGGTGTTCGAGCGGTACAGACGCTCATCATCACGGAGTACGTGCGGTCCGTGATGATGAGCGTCTGTACCGCTCGAACACCGCTCGAGTGTCTCGACTTATTCTCGTGAGTGTAGCCGGTTAGTAAACAATAATATGAATAATACTCACGCTTGTATTAATTTTTAATAATAATATAAAAAGAACTTTTAGATACCTACTAAGTGACTAAAACCACAGAATACTCTACAACTAAATGAATTTTTGAGATAAGTGACCAAATCCGGAACCTACCACTCAGGAATTTACTTTGTTTGACATATAATTCTGGCGGCCTATAACTGCGCTTGGCACATTTTGACGACTAGATATCGATCGATAAACGTTATCCAAGATTCCATGATAAAAATATTTCTCAATAGAAGAATGCTGATGCTCGCATTGCAAGAATACTATAAACATTTTATATTATAAGTTGAGTTCTTCATTTAGTTAGGTATTATTTCATTACTTTAGTTTTTTATAATAAGTTTTATTCATTATAATTACCAGCCCATTACGTTCCCACTGCTGGGACTCGGGCCTGCCCTCGTAGAGAGAGCATGGGCCATAATCCTCCACGCTAGTCCAGTGCGGGTTGGATGATGCCACAATATGTCCTTGAATTTATGTGATAAATTACATTTACATTTTAGATTTTTTCTTGATTACTGCCCGATCCCCTGCCTTTCCTTGTAAGTAGTTAGTTTAGTTTTAGTAATTGTAAATTAAATACATTTAAATTTTGAATATTTCAGATTCCACGTGGACCTCCGTCCGTTCCCTATAATCCTGCGCATCGACCGCGAGCTTGAGAATCACCCCGCGTTCCGCGCCGCGCACCCCTCCTCGCAACCGGACTGCCCGCCGGAGATCGCCAAGTGAACGCACCCCACCTGCCACTGCTGCCAACCGACCGAGCTAACTAGTTGGTCATAGCTACCAACATGACGAATGAGCTGGCGCTCGGAAATAGACTATTTCTTGCATTGATTTCTTGTGGTCGCAATGCTGTATTTGACGGGTATAAAAATTAAGGGCATATTAAATAAACTAAAATTTAAGCCCCCGACACAAAAACGTATAAAAAGTAAAAACGGCTAAACCGATTTTGATAAAAACATGTCTAAGAACCACCGCCAGAAAACCTGCTTTCAAATGAAAAAAAACGCATCCAAATCGGTTCACCCGACACATACAGACACAGATAGTGGTCAAACTTATAACACCCCTCCTTTTTGCGTCGGGGCTTAAAAATAGACTTTAAATAATGGTCAATACAAATATGACAGAAAAAACAAAATTTGTTAAAAAAATAATACCTAGTTACAGCCATTTAAAATTCAGTAGTTAGAAAGAAATGACAGCAGCTTACATGTGACGTCACAGGTAGCGGCATACAAGACGACTAAAAGCTAAGCTACGTACAGAAGATGTTTTATTAGAAAGGTGTGACAAGTCCCCCACTTTAACCATTAAACATCTGTTGAGGTATATACCGAAATACTATTTCTTTAGCCCGTGTGCGAGCCCTATTAAAAAGGATCCATCTCCACGAGCGACATTTTTGCAGCGACATGTCGTGCGACTGAGCATTATGAAAAATTATATTCATAATGCTTTGGGTAGTCGTAGAAACTTTAATTTCTCTTTTGTTTGTTTGTGCCAAAATACGATAAAAAAGGTAAATCCGTTATTCAAACTTGCGGATTTTTAGGCTCTAGGCCCACTTACGCAGATTTGAAGCGAGGCGAGCGAATTTTGTTCGCGCGAACTCGCGATTAATCAGACAGGCGCCGTACAAGTGTCCTAATTGACATTCGCGTAATGGGGACGAACTTGCGAATCATCCCATTGCGTATTCGCGTGATAATCGCGTAGTCGCCTTCTATTAGGACATCTTACATTCGCGTCGCTTGGATGCGCGCATTCGCGACGCGCCTCTTTCACGTTGTAATAGGAATATGACGCATTATTTGCTTCACACTGTACATTACACAGTGGGCATAAAGCTCTACATCGCAAAACATGTAGCTTTGACAGCCTCTGAGGTGTAGTGGTTGGGCCGGTTGGCTTAAATCTCATACACCACTGAGGTTGCGGGTTCGATTCCCGCAACGTGACAAATGTTCGAAGAAAAAAGCGCAAGCATTTGTTCGTATTGCGGGACCATGGTCTTCATAGTTCCTGGTTCCCTAGATACAGGGAATCTTAGTTAGGGGCCAGGATCTATGAATGTGACTGTTGTAAAGAAAAAAAAATGTCATAAATGTCATTAAATTATTATTAAAAAAAGTTAGTATTCAATGTAACATTCTAGAGTAAAAAGACGCGTCGCTTCGAATTTGAGTTAGTGAGTGTTGAGCCATTTTTTTTTCATCAGCCCATTACGTTCCCACTGCTGGGACTCCGGCCTTCCCTCGTAGAGAGAGTAAGAGCCATAGTTGTTGTTAATTTCGCTCGTGGATGTGACGCCTACGCATTGACGCGGTCAAGATATAAACGTAAGTAACCAGCCCACAGTTCATTGTATAGTAGAATTTAAGAACACTTCCATTGTTTCGCTTCGACAGTTCTATAAACTATCGGAGCCCGATCGTTGCTGTTTCAATATATCTATCTATATTAGTAGGTATATGTTTTATTATGTGCTACTTATGTATTTACATATTTTATAAAAAAATGCAATTTAATTTAATTACATTAAACTTGCTTTAAGATAAATTTAATATATTAGGCAGTCGTTCTGTTTTTTTTAATATTTCATAATTATTATTTGTGTATTTTTTACTTTTTTATTACAGTTTTATTGTCTGTAAATAACTTTTGTAACCATTGAGCGCCGGATAAGTACAAATATTGAAAAAAATGTTTTGTAGTCTCCTCCATCCCTATTCCTAAGTTTGTGTCGCAGTAAAGAAGCTACGCTTTTTTTAGCTTTACATGTCTGCATTAACGAAGTAAAATCTCGTATTATTTTAGACATCGAAGTTCGACCGAGCATGTTTAAAATGTGTACCTATATCTAATAACAATGTATTAAATAATGCAATAAAAATAATTATTTTCTTGGATACCTCTAGGCAGTCCAGACACGGTTTTAAAAGGTTTTATTAAATAAAAATAAATTGTTATAGGTAATTGCTGGGTAGTAATTGTTGTAATGTGGGCTGGTAATATCTTCTTTAGCATATCTACTTCAGAACAGTATATTTATACCCATAATGGTGATAAAATAACCCATCATGATGTAAAGCTCAAATTAATTAATTAATGATGAATCAGAAACCAGTAATCCAATGACTGTCCACTTTTACTGAAGCGACGGAAGTTGAACTAATACGAGAATAGGGAATACGCATGTGTTGTCAAAAAATCTGGAATTAACTCCTGTAAACATTTAGTAGTGATATTATTATTATTAATAATTGCGTAGTTTTTTTATAATTCAATGTTTCTTTTTCTTATTTTTGGAGAAATGGGACGTAATCGCAAAACGCTTGAGTACGTTATTTAAACATGTCATTCCACGTTTTGACGTCATGCGCCTCGCTGCTTATTGGTCAATTTTTGACATAGAGCCTGCCCTATTGGTAAATTATTGACACACATACACATACACCCATTTAGCATAGATGGACCAATGAGGAGATCCTAGGTCCCCACTTGACGTCACACGCAAATGGCGCGTTTATTTTGATTTAAATTTACATTTAATTCTTTATTGACGAATGATGCCGTAAAAATTTTAAACATTTTTTTTCATTAATAGTATTCAATAATGAACCGATTCATGCATTAAAAAAATACATGCATATTCCCTTTTGTAGATTTGCTTTTGTTTTAAAACGAAGGTATTATTTTCCTCGCGGTCCGCTCTGCTCCACAAAACGAGCGAATAATGAACAGCCACCTTTATGCTCAAAGGATGTCTAAATCAAGAAATGCATACAGCTTCCGTGGTGTGGTAGTTGAAAGTGGGTTATGTGGTTTATCATAACACGCAAGGTGCGAGTTCGAATCCCGCGGACAGAACAAATATTTGTGCACAGAAATAAAAAGCAAGTGTTTGTTCTGTTTCTGCATGTCCCATGGTCATCGTAGTTCCTGGTTTCTTAAATACAGGGTGTCCTAGTTAAGGGCCAGGATCTATGTATGTTTTCGTTGGGTGATTAATAATATGAAATTACTGGATTTTCTTGTAAGCATAGATTGATAAGTTTCATGTTAATCCTAGGCTTAATTAATTTTAAGCAATTTTACAAGGTTTTTGGGTCGTATATTTATTAAACATAAGTGATATTTACTTTATGTGCCATTCCAATTTTATTCCATGTTTAAAAAATATTTGAAATTATGAAATCTCTTGCTTCGTTATAGAAAATTATACTTTTGTTATGTTTTGATGATTGTGTTTGGATCTATGGAATTTTAGTTATGTAGTTATATGATTGGCATCGAATTTATTTCGATGATTATTGGTAATTAATAAATAATTTTGTTTCAAAGTGTTTTTAGATGGTTCAATTAATATTTCATGATTTCCCATATAACTTATAATTTTATTTTAAGAAATAAATTAAATTACTGCATATGATTGCATATTGAGTTTCGCACTCACCATGCCTATGGGGTAATGAAGAGCTTAAGCATCTGGTCTAGTAAAACAGCAAAAAAATTAAACATACAATAATATAGTATTGATATCTAGCAGAAGTGAGAAGTAAATAAATTACTACATGAGTGAGAACGAGAAGTGTTTTCTATTTTCGCTGTGATCGGTTGGAGTGGTTGATTTAAATAAGATTTGCTTGTTCCTTTATTCATTACATTGGAATGGTCTAAGAAAGAAAAGAAACCTGGAAGTCCTGGAATTATATAATTTAAAAATAAAAAGCATGTTTTAATAAACGCATCCTATTTTATATGTGAACGCAACTTTTTGAGCGACATCTATTGGTGACAGCAAAGGATTAGAGTTGCCATCAAAATATTTTTGCCTTTCGGACTTGAACCTTTGGGTTTGGGTTTTGGGTCTCATCTGATAAAATACTAATTGCACGTGGAAGTCACCATATTCCTATATATATTTAATAAAACCAATGATAATATACGTTCACCAAATTCTGTGTATATTTCTCTAAAAACTGACAATCAACAAGCCATGGTTACCAGCTGCCATATCAGGCCTACTCTATGGTATTCATAGATAAAGCTTATAACCCCATCATCCCCCCTCAATTCTAATTTCTTATCAAATACGAATTGAAATTATTTATTATACATCTTTTTTTAAAAGAAACAAATAACATATTATTCTAATAAGCAAGTCATTTCAAACACACAAACAAACATTATGATAAATTTAGTAACAATTTGTTACCATAAATGACAATAATCACATGAAATCCAACCTACTACTCATACTCTAAATAAAAAATAGATATAATAAACCTAATTATTTAATTAAACTAACTAATACCTTTCCCCCACGCAATTTTAAGAACCTTAATACACTATAAATTAGATATACTTACACACATTTAAAAAAAATGAATCTCACAATAAAGTTATCATGACAAATGAATACTATGTATAAAATAACCGTAACTTATATACCATTTAACCAAAACCCATTTTTTGGACAAAATAATCATGTTTTATTTTTCCTAAAGCCTTGGTCAAAATATCAGCGACATTTTCATTCGTACTCACATATTTTACTATTATTTCTCGTTTATTAATTAAATCTTTAATAAAGTGATATTTAATATCTATATGCTTTGCCCTCTTACTATTTTCATTTGACTCCATTAATTTAATAGCACTTTGATTATCAACTCGTAAAATTGTATCTGACTGACATTTAAAATCTTGTAATAAGCCCTTTAAATAAATTAATTCCACAGACGCAAGAGCAGCAGCTATATATTCAGCTTCGGCAGTTGACAATGCGACAACGTTTTGTTTTTTACAGAACCATGCCAATAAATGATTACCACTGTAGACTACAGATCCACTTACGCTTTTCCTATCAGTTTTGTCTCCAGCCCAGTCAGCATCGGTAAAGCCAACTAAGTGACTACTGCTAGCCCGTTTATAAATTAATGCTTTTGATTTAGTTTGTTTTAGGTAACGCAATACACGCTTAGCTGCTTTCCACAGGGATATAGTGGGCTTATCCAAAAATCTACTCAGAAACGACACTGCAAAACAAATATCAGGTCTACTTGAAGTAGCTAAATATAAAAGACAACCTATAAGTTCACGAAATGGTAGATCCAAAGTAATTGGTTCATTGTCATCTGTTGCGAAATTTACTTCCATTGGCGTATCTGCTCCTTTGCAATCAGTCATATTAAATTTTTCTAGTAGTCTGTCTATTGCAGATTCTTGACAAATTGAAATCTGTTCTGGCGTTCTTACTATATCCAGTCCCAAATAAGTTCTTACTTCTCCAAGGTCCTTTACATTAAATTCAATTTGTAAAAATTTATGTACTTTATTCAAGTTAATCTCACTTTTTGACATTATAATAATGTCATCCACATACACTAACAAAAAGACATCTTCCATAACATAGAAACAGAAGTCATATTTCGATTGAACAAATCCCTTATCAACTAAAAAACTATGAAATCTTTCGTTCCAGCACTTGGGTGCTTGTTTTAATCCATATAGCGACCTTTTTAGTTTCAAAAATACACCTTTTCTAACTTTGATTCCTAATGGTGGTTTAATATAAACATCTTCTTTTAAAAATCCATTCAAAAAAGCAGTTGGTACATCTAGTTGTTTCATATACATATCATTTTGTACAGCTTGGCTCAACATCATGCGGATTGTAGGCATACGAGCGACTGGTGAGTATACATTAAATAATGTTTCCTCTTGAAATCCTTTTGCCACTAATCTAGCCTTTTTTGTACCATCCTTTTTAGTAGTGAAAACCCATTTTGTATCTATGGCTCTTTTATCTTTAGGCAATTCTGATTCTTCCCAGGTTTCCAAATCTTTAAGGGAATTTAACTCTTTATTAATAGCATCTTGCCACTCTTGACCTCTATCGACTGCATCTTTGTAAGAACTTGGATCACCCGTACATAAACAGTAGGCCACATGTGTTTCATAATCTTCTAACCTTTTCGGAGGCTTAACTATTCTGCCACTTCTTGTTTTTACTATATGTTCATTTAAAGTATCGTCACTCTCAATTATATTTTCTTCAGCACAATCCTCAAATTTTTCCTCTGGTTCAATAATTCCATCTTCCACATCTGTATTATCAACTATAACCTCTTGTCTGTTATTTTCATTATTATGTTCTGGTTCAGAAATTGGGTTACTATCTTCTCGATTCACTTCAGAAGCTCTAATTCTTTGCCATTCATTTTCTTTTATTACTTGATCGTTTTCATTGTAAACAATATCATCTTCATCGAATCTCACATCTCGTGATACTATAGTTCTATTTTCTTTAGGGTCCCATAAATTATACCCTGTCCTGCTATATCCAACCATCCTGCTTTCACATGCTCTTTCGGAAAATTTATCCGGTTTTGGTAAGATAAATGCCCACGCTTTGGCACCAAACGCACGAAGTTTATTCAAGTCTCTTGTTCCATATAGTATTTCACAGGGAGTTTTAAAATTAATGGCCATAGAGGTACATCGGTTTAACTGATATGCCGCACACTTTACAGCTTCACCCCACAAATGTTTTGGTAGTTTGGTTTCAATGAGCATAGTCCTTGCTTTATTGTATAAACTCCTATTCATCCTTTCTGCAACGCCATTGCTAGCTGGCGAGTATGGTAAAGTATATTCCAACGCTATTCCTTTCTCATTACAAAATTGACGCAATTTGTTGCAAGTGTATTCACCTCCATTGTCACATCTTATCCTTTTTACGGATTTTTCAAATTCATTCTCATATCGGTGGATATAATTAATAATATTTTCAGCGGCTTCAGCTTTTCTCTTCAACAAGAATACTACACAGAAGTGTGAGTAATCATCAATAATAGTTTGAAAATAAATTTCACCCTGTATAGTTGGAATGTTGGAAGGGCCCGCTATATCACTGTGTATTAGTTCCAAAACCTGAAGCGATCTTGGTCGCTCTAATCTTTTGAATGGTAACCTTGTTGCCTTACCTTTCATACAAGCACTACATAAGTTGTTGTTAAGTGGTAGTTGTAACCTTTGTAAAGTTTTAGAACTGGTATGACCTAAACGTCTGTGCCACAACATACCATTCGCTGATTGTATAGCTGCGACTCCATTCTCTGTTACAATTTCACCCTGTAATAGATAAAGTTTTCCATTATTATATGCCCATAATATGGAACCATTAAAAAAAATAATTTTTGCGTATTCGCTTTTAAATATGATTTCGTTCGGGTTTTCTAATAGTTTTCTCACAGATAACAAATTATAGGCTAAATTTGCTACTATAAGTCCTTTAATTGTAATTCTAACATTGTTACATTTTATTAGTAAATTGCCACTTTGATAAGCAGTCAATTTTTCGCCATTCGCTGTGTTAATTTTTATTGGATGCTCTAACTGTTTTATATTAGTCATGTATTGTATATAATGATCAGATATAAAATTTTGCGATGCACCTGAGTCTATTACAAAAGAAACTAATTCATCAACCTTACAATTTAAATTGAATTCTCCATCAATGATACAGCCCATTTCATCGCTCTCTTCATTGCCCAATATTGCATCGTCTCTCGATGTACTTGCTCTATAATTGGTAACGTTTCGACCGCGGCTCTGCATTCTTCCACGACCACGTCTATAAAATTCACCATTTCCGAAGGAAACTCCTCGTTGGGGAGTATAAGATTGTCTGTTCTGTACACCCTTGCGGCAATGTATTGCTTTGTGCCCTCTTTCATTGCAATTCCAGCATTCTATATTGAAAGCATTGTCTAGGTTTGGTGGTATTATCTTGTTAGTCAATCTTATTTCTGCATCTAACAAAGTACTTTTTGTCTTCTCCAAAGTTAGTCCTTCGTTCATTGCTTCTAGAGCTGTTGTAACATCATTAAATTTCTCTGGTAGAGCTAGTAACAAATATACCACTTTGTCCGACTCATCCATTTTTGACATTGATTCATTATCACGAATTAGCTTGTCAAATTTTAAAAAGAACTCTTGTAGTTTCTCGTTGCTGTCACATTTCAACTCTATCAACTTTTTCTTTATATTATATTTATTCATAACACTCTTTCTTATAAAATTATTTTCTAAAGTATTCATCATTTCGTTTGCACTTTTGCAATCTCTAACAATTTCCAAAAAATCATCCCCTATGCATTGCACGATTAGCGATCTAGCTTCTGCATCTCTATTTTTATTTTCACCTTTAATAGTACCAGACTTCACTATGTCACCGAGACCCTTCTCCTCCATTAACAACTCCAGTCTAAATTTCCATTAATGAAAATTATTCCCGTCTTCTAACCGTCGAATTACATCTTGCGTTTTAATCTGAGACATGTTTAACTCTTTATAAAAGCTGCTTCGATAACAAGCTTTGCTATTTTTGCTTCAGCCTTTTATTGAATTATGAATATTAATTTTATATACTCGAAGGCTGTCAAATTCGAATAAAAATTTCGAGTAAATATTTTACATTCTTATTTTGCCCGAAACACTGGAAATAAGATATATGGGGCGGCCCATAACCTGATAAAATACTAATTGCACGTGGAAGTCACCATATTCCTATATATATTTAATAAAACCAATGATAATATACGTTCACCAAATTCTGTGTATATTTCTCTAAAAACTGACAATCAACAAGCCATGGTTACCAGCTGCCATATCAGGCCTACTCTATGGTATTCATAGATAAAGCTTATAACCCCATCATCATCAAACTAGATAACGATTGATTTGGGGTGAAAGTGTTCAGTAACAAGACTGATATATTCTATAGTCCTTTTAATAAACCTAATTTTTAACACATTATAATAGTCCTTTTAATAAGGCACCAGCGTAGGCCATACACCAACACACACCCCACTGGTAGTGGTTTATTAGATTAGATTAGTTATTTGTATTTTTAATTTGTTTTTTTTTTTGTGTTGTTTTATTATCTATGTGTTTCAATAAACACGAAAATAAAAGATTATTAAAATTAAAGTTACCTTATACTAGCGCCAAGTGCCAGGATGAATATTATTAGATGATTCGTTTCTTGTGTGTAAAAACTAGCCAAAAAATTTAAATGGAATCATCCTTCATGGGATGAAGAATGAAGATAATGTGGATGATAGATGACACAAAGAAAAAAAAAATCAGGGTATTATGTTTTATTATGTGGGCAACACAGTACAGCTGGCTGTCAAACGTATCGAACGCCCCGGTTGGCTCGTCGTTTGGCTTTCCCAGTCAGTCAACCGTGCTATGAAAATTGCCGAGCATTGTTGTGTTTCGCTTATTTCGGCCCCGCTATCGAACTATGTCTCAAAAATGAATGCAGTGCCGTGTTTAGTGATCAAATAATAATGCCATAACTGGTTAACATTAGTGCTGTGCTGTGAAAACTGTGCTGTTACGATGACCGAGAAAAATAAATCTGAAAAGATGACTAATACATCAAAACCTGTTCCTATGAAACTTTTCGCCGCCTGGGAAGTGGACAGGACACCTTCCAATTGCATTCCCAGGTGAGTACAAGCTAGATATCGTTTGTTTGTTGTTAGTTTAAGTTAGAAATCCGGTAGCAAACAACTCCGAACAAGTGAGACGCGATGTATTTAGGTTGGCGTTGTATTTGGTTGTGTTGTGCACATAAATTTGCGTCGCGTGTGTCATTGCTGCCGGCTTATCAGAGCGCCGTCATTGTGAGCTATTTTAGCGATCAAATTGCCAATTATGTTGTGTATTGTTGATGCTATTCGATTCAGTAAAGTTTCTGTGCTGCATGCACATGATACAAGTTGTAAACTTTATGAAAACAAGTCAGATAATAGTGAATATTTATTCACAATGCATAGCCAGCCTGATTTTTGCTTTCATACAAGTTATTTTGTTTTGATTCTGAGACTTAGACCTCATTGTTATTTTATTTTTAATGAGAATTCATACAATACGTTGTAATCAATTTTACCATGCAATAAATTAAAACTATAAGGATTGATAAGTCTGTTGTGTAGACACATTATACATATTGGGTCATAATTTAAGATTATCTTTTTAGAGTTTACTGTTTTGTATGGTTAAAGAGACCGCTGTCACTCTAAAAACAAAACAATGAAATGAAAACAGTAGGTAATATAATGGTAATCAAGGCTTTGCATTCCAACATGAACAACAGATAAGCCAACGTTAACTTTAAATACATAATTGCAAGGGAAGTACCACAAAGTATTTGTTTACCATAACCTTCTTTCAATTATCTCATTATATAATTGCTTACTTAGATAAACAATAACATTGTTAATTATTGTTTTGTTATAGATATACACTGTTTCAACTGATAATTCTCAACTTAATAAGTTAATAGGTCCATTATGTTCATACTTCGGAGCTTATCAATATATACTTTGTAAACAAATAGGTTTTTTATTTTATAGTTATATTTTTAAAATGGGACTTATCATGCTAAAACATTAGGTTTATTTACATCGACATTTTAAATAGGTATTACAGTCAGTATCCCGAATATGAATTCCTTACAAGGGCGCTGGCGATGTCAACGGGTCAATAAATAAGTTATTCAATTATATTCTTTTTAGCAGAAGCATAAGTTCTGGTTTTGAAAAAGTTACTGAATCGATAATGATAGATTGTTATTGATAATTTTTCAAGCCAGGACTTGAGCCGTTTTGTCTTTATTAGAGTTGTATATTTATTAGATTATTTGTAATAATAACATTTATAGAGAACATAAAACTGCAATAAACATGTTTACTTGTAATACCTACAACCATTAAAACTATGAGTATTAAGGTGCTGTAACCCACTATGATATGTCATATGAAGGTACTACTGTATCCCATGATACACAAATCAAATGGTTGGCACAGTGGGTGTCCAGGATGCTGGTGATTCACAAATTGTCACTGTTTGATACTGGCTTTTAACGCAAGGCCATTGGGGGAATTATTCAATTGAATTTATTTACAGTTCCCCTGTTCTAAAGAGGTGCTTGTCACTCAAAGTACCTATGAAGTTATTTATACAATGTACCTACTACATGATACATTATTGTGCCATCATCAGCCTATCTCTGGCTCTGTGGCCCCATTGGGACTGCAACTATAAAGTGTTTAGTAGTTATTATTTTTTGTATAACATTTATTTAGCTAGAAGAAACATAGCTACAGAATAATAAATAGATTGTATTAGATAACTGTATTGTACAACAAAAAACATACAAATAAAAAATAGAACTTATAAATTAAAATTTTACAACAGGCGCTAATAAGCGCCCTGTTCCAGGTAACCTTTGGATGGAAAGGATTCGTGATGCAGCAGAAGATGGTGGAGTATACAAACATAAATTAATAATTAGAATTATTAATGAAGTAAAAGAAATTTTTTGATGAGCAAGTGTGGCCGAGTGGTAAATCGTCAAACTTTCGAGATGCCGCCGCTGCGCCAAAGGTCCGAAACCTGAAAAACAAGAAACATCAAACTTACGAATTGTAGATTAGGGTTCATACTGTGACTGACTCTTTTTAACCGACTTCAAAAAGGAGGAGGTTTACAATTCGACGGTATTTTTTTTTATTTTTTTTTTTGTGTGTTTGTTACGCGATTACTCCGCCAATTATGCATTGATTTCGATGATTCTTTTTTTGATTGGTAGGTAATACTTCAAAGGTGGTCCCATATAAATTTTATCGAAATTCATTCAGTAGTTTTTGGAAAAATAGCAAAAACAAAAAATATAAGTTTAATCTTCAAGTCGGTTCTTGTTTTTTTCGTAACCAACTTTCTTAAGGTGGAGGTTTGTATTCGACTGCTTCACCTGCTTCACCCAGGTTTGACTTCCGGTGAGGGAACTCCTCAACGGTGAATAGTACAGACACAACATTTCGTAAATAGATTTAACCATAATAGCCTGTTCTAAATTCCATCATGACATGGCAGATACACCCAGGATTGACTTCCGGCGAGGGAACTCCTCAACAGAGAATAGGACAGACATGAAATTTTTTTGTACATGCATTTAATTGTGATAGCCCGTTTTAAACTTCGTCATGATGTGGCTTCTAGATCATAAAAGCTTGTCTTTAAAAACTTTTTGAATTAATTTAATTAAAACTTGTTTTTCACTAAAAAGGTTAAAATAAATTATTTTTCAAAAAAAACTAAACCGACTTCAAAACCACAAATGGCACTCAAAAGTAAAAAATAAATTAATATAATTATCATAAGCGCTACCCACTCATATATTTGAAGTCGGTGCCAGCCAAGTCTAAAAGGTAGTAGATAGATACTACCTACAAGTAGTACTTACTATATACATAGTATTTAATAATATAAGGTAGTAGATAGTTACTAGCTACAAGTAGTACTTACTATATACATAGTATTTATCTGCTACCTATTACACTTGGCTGGCACCGACTTCAAATATATGAGTGGGTAGCGCTTATGATAATTATATTAATTTATTTTTTACTTTTGAGTGCCATTTGTGGTTTTGAAGTCGGTTTAGTTTTTTTTGAAAAATAATTTATTTTTTATGTAAACAACTGAGTGATGAGACGAGCAAGTCGTTCGCCTGATGGTAAGCGCCACGCCTGCCCATAACAAGCTATTTTCTCAAGAGAGTGGGTTTTGCCTATGTTCTATCAAACGTCTAAACTATTTATAAAACGCCAAAAGAAAACAGGCTTAACCCGCTGCATTCCGCGCCTTGCGCTTAATCGCAACGAACTCGCACTCGCAATGCCGATGAGTTAATCATCTTGTATTTAGTTACAATGTCACATTAACCTGTTACACGTAAACACACTCAATCCTCATGTAAAATGCATAGGAAACCTTTGACAAACACTGAGTCACCTTTGTTTTGCAGTCCCCACAGGGCTGGGTGGTCTAGGTTATTTATTTTTAGAGAGCACTTCGTATTCTATGCAGCCTTTAATCACAATCAAATTAAAAACATTAAAAAATAAAAATAATTAACTACTTTTAACTTTTCCTTTGCCCAGCCGTGGGACACAATAGGTACAAATTTTAAATGAAGACGAAAATTAGAAGTAAGAAGACTATTTTGCAGGTACCTACCTCTATAGGTACCTACTAGTCTGCCAGTCTATACCTACGCAATACGTTGATGATGTGGACTGTGGCGGTATAAATTTCCTAGCCCTAAATTCACTTCGATCTTATAGTAGGTACCATCTGCCTTTTCTTATCTTGTTTTAGTTGTCAGATCTCAAAAAGGTCACCTTTCTTAATAAAGCCTGTGACAGGATATTCTTCTGTCTATTTCATAGAAATTATGTCGTGTTTTACTGTAGGATTTTATACCAATGAGAAATAATTGCATTATAATTATTTCCAAGCAGACTTACAAGCATTAAAATATATATAAGGTAAAACGACGGACTATACAAATAATATTTACGTTTGTGTAATTCGTTTTATGCGTTTTTCTTCTTCAAACACAAAGGCAGCTAAAAAGACGGATAAGCAGTTTTTTGTGCGCATTAAAAAAAAACGAAGGCTTCCTCATTGTTCCGCAATCGAACAGAACAAGGGTTTCCGAAAACAGAAGTGTGAGTCACACCTCACAACCGGTTTTGGTAATAAGTGACAATATTGTATAGGTTTTTACAAAGATGCGTGATGTCGCATCTCCAAAATTACTTACTGGGGCTCAATACGTACTGCTACCACGGAGGGTTCTGTTGGTTCGATTCCCACAATAATACTCGTATTTGTGCCCAGAAAAAAGTGAAAGTATTTGTCCTGTAGGTAAAGAGGACCCATGGTCCTCATAGTCCTATAAATACACAAACATTATATCTTAATTTTAGTCAGAAGCTAGGAATCTACGATCAATATCATGCATGATCAGAAGAAATAACCGAACTGTGTGCCATTTTCAATTTGATTTGTGTGCTATTGTGTTGTCAGTTTTTCTCAATTACTACCTACATTTTATGCCCAAGGCTAAGGTAAACCCAGGTTGACTCAAACTGACAAATAATAAATTACTATTTTATTCTTGTGCTAGCAACTGACGTTTCATGCAAACTCAGCAGTATGTTTTGTATTGAACGATGTTTGCGTTTTAAAGTTCTATCGAACTGTATGAAACTTTGTAACAACAATACTTTAGACGAGGCAACTTTTCGAAGGTTACCTACCTTCGAAAAGTGATTAAAAGTTAAAATTTATTAAAACTTGAAGCTCTCAACGATGTATAGTCTGAAAGGAATGAAAAAGCTTAAGAAGACAATTCTTACAATCAACTAAAAGCTCTAGCCTAGCAATAAACCTTCACTAACCTTAACTCATTCACGTATAAACGATGCGTCTACTGACCATAGGTCTTCGGACCGTGTCTCGTATCGTAAACTTGCGTCATGCCATAGATTAATAAATAGCCATGCAGTCAACAGAGTGTATGGTCTATCCGTTCTTACACAGAACACAGTCATGAGCCCAAAGACTCCCAAAGTTGAGTCGATTATGATTTCGCGATAGTTAGACTTAACCCACTCAAAAACATGGGATTGGAATTCGAACGTTGCCCGAGAATTATGGTCTGAATCTTGAATTTAAACTCCATCTACGTAATCACTGCTACTCGGTCATACAATCTAACTTAGTAGCAACTCGCAAGTCTGAACTGACCGGAAGGTCCCTGTGTCCGCTTGTACACGTGTGCCGGTGGGGTCAGCATTAAGCCATTGTATGTTGTTTCAACTAAGTATTCAGTTGACAATAGCACGTGAAGTACCTACACGAGATTTATAAGGTGTCAAATATTTGTTTGATAGAAATAGAGCAGACTTAGAAATGTAATGCCCTATATCTCAAGAAGCACAAGTATAGGGCCGTTTGAGACTCGTCAAAGCTAAAGAAACCAGAGACATGAGGTGTCTCCAAGTAAATGCGGACGTTTTCCTCAAATAATGACTCCTTCGCACCCCAACGTCCGTAAGGTCTTTAGTCCGGTCCGGACGTACTTTGCAGTCTTTGCTCACCAAGGATTCGTGTGTTGTGTCGGTTCACTATTGAGTCATTGTGGTCACAGCTGTGGGAGTCATTTTACAGTAATCCGAGATGCGCAAAGCTTGTACGGCGAATGTGGCTTCGATGACAAAACAATTTCTGTTTGGTATTCGCTTTGTTTGGACACAGTTTGGAGACTTAAACCTTACATAGTATCATAGCGCCTAAAACTAAACGCACGTAGTTCCCAAAAATGTGCTCCTAAATATAGCACAACGAAACATTATTAAGAATGCTTTAAGCAATTTTACTACCGTTATATATAACGGTGGTAAAATTGCTTAAAGCATTGTATATATACACCGTGCTTTTAGGGTTTAAAACAATTGTTTTTAATTCTGCGCTCAGAGTTATTTTATCGAACGCCACAGGAAAAAAAATACCTATCTTAATTAAACTTAATTGCAAGTTATCCTAAAACAGCACATAATGAAACAAAGTTAGCAATTAGCGAAGCATCGAGGTCACGGCCGGTATTCGCGCCTAATCTACTTTATATTTAATTTGCCGCTGAACTGACAAGGTCGTATATCTACTACAGACTTTGCACAGTGCGGACTTGCTATTGTTACCTATGAGGAGTAATAAATAACGCTAGCTACGTAGGCAGGCACTCGATAACAGCTTATCAAAACGTTTTTATTATTGTTTGTTATAACTCTATATCTAATAGACTCGCAACACAGACTAATAGGTACGACATAAATAATCACAATAAGGATACAGGATAGTAAAACAAGCTCTGCTAGATCATAAATAACCATCAAAGGGGAAAACCGACGACGATATGCTTAATAGTGAAAACATCAGTCAAACCTAACAATACTACAAGGATAGTCATTGAAATTTGAGGATATGATCTCATTCAGAAGCTAAAATGGATAAGTAGGTGTGATGCAAGTTTCAAAGATCAACTGGGTGCTGATGACTAAATTTCCTGCCATTTACTTAACGTCTTTATTTATAAATTCAGTGCAAAGTGAGGTCACAACGTCCGTATTCTAAAAGTTTAGAAAACAATTCATCTATTTTTCCTCTGATGGCTCATTTACGACTGAAGTTCATACTCACCCTTTATTATCAGCTATCTACATTTCTAGACACTTAATATCAAACCGCATAATAAATCCAATCATATCTTGTTCAACCTAAATAGAAAGCCTTTTAGGATATCGATGGGCGCTATATCAAATGTAGGCCTATAAATATTTATCTTATTATAATAAGCTGTATTTTGAAATTAGCCTGTTTATAAACAGGCTAATTTCAAAATACAGCTTTAACACCAACAAATCTCGCACCATTCTAAACCACTCGACCAGCCAGGTCGCTGCCCTGCTCCAAATTCCATCAGCACCAGTCATCAGCGCCGTCAACCGTGACGGCTCATAGTGTACGCTCAGGGATGTGGTATCTGTTATGTTGACAGCAGCTTTTTTACACTTAATAGATATATGTTTGGCCACTATCTCGCCTGATGTGAAGTGATGATGTGACCTAAGATGGAGCACATAGATCTAGAGAGACGGCAGTTGAGCGGCTGCTTAGACCCGTCTCCCCGATGCAAATGAGGCTAAGAGCTAATGTGGCTGATTCGTGCTTTGATGATCTTGTAGACTGAGAGACACAGTTTGATGATGATTTATTTTATGAATGAACTATAAGTGTGAGTTTTTTTATGAAAGCAAACGGCTTTGGTTTTGTAGATTATTTCTAATTCTAGATTTTACATAGTTTCTATTCGAAATTTTTTATCTGAGCGGAGGTCAGATGAAAAATCTTAATAAAAGTAGTAACTGAAATTCTTTGAAATCGTAAGAATTCTAGTTACTCTATAAAATATAGAACTAAATGACCTACTGCAAAAATGGCCTATCCTTAACTGGTTTTTTTCACTTAATCAGTCATCAATAACACTTTTTCCAAGCATCGTCAAGACCCTTTTAAAATTATCATTATCAAGTACTCGAAGCATTATTTAGATAAGGAAAGGGAGCGATGTCAAGTACCTACCTAATTTCCTGAGATACTGCCGGCCATGACCCGTCTATCATTGACGTTAGACTATTTTGAAACTGTAACAAAAACGAGTCAATGAATCAAACATTTGTAGAGAACTGACAGAGATCAATTATTTCGAGGTCACAGATATCAAATCGATCGTTTTTAGGCATTTATCTGTTTGTTAACAAATATTCGTAACCGACGGGCATTAATTTCGTTATTTGACAGCTTAGGTTTCAAATTCATCTAGGATGTGTTTTTTATAATATTGTTGTGCTGAGAATTGTAAGGGCATTCTTAAAACTAATGAAATTTGGGTTATGTGTGGCATTGAATATATATTGAATATGTGAGAAAATAATCACGGTTCAATAGTACCCAGAACAGATGTTGGCCAGATGGCTTGTATCTGTGTAATGTATGGACTATTGAAAACTTCTTTGTTTTGAACTTGGTGTTGCTTTCGACATAAAACGCAACAGCCTCCTTCTCCTTTCATATGAAGATTGATTCATAACGTCAAGCTCAAACATCTTTCAAGTAATTTACGGATTTCTTTCAACAATGTCCGGCATTTAAAAATACGGAGAGGGTGTCATGTGATGCCAAAAGGGAAGTCACTCAGGGAGCATTCCTTGGCCCCAAACTTAAAAAAAGTTTGACGAGCCATTGTTTTTGAAGAAAACTTTTTAGCTTTAGGAGTTTAATAACTTTCAATTAATAAAATAACAGGAAAGGTTACAAAAAAGCATATAAGACTTTGAAAGCATAAATACTTTGTAACTACTTTTTTGTAAACTCCTGTAATTTAGTGTGTATTAGATACATTAAAGTGCTTATACCTCTATCTGTGTAATTCGGCTATCTAGAGCATTTCATCCTAAGTAACATAATAATAATATCTTTATTCGTTAACAATTCAAGACAAGAGATATCGTCACATTAAGTTAAACGTGATTACTATTGTTATGATCTCATTGAATTTCAAATTACATGCTCGCGGCATATTATGTTATGTTGAGATTTTGAATAACATATCGCTACAGTTCACCAATAGAAAAAAAACAAAGTCACCGTGAAGAATTTTTCCGCTATGAATAATAAACATGGCAAAGCTATCCAAAATGTATCTAAACCTCTGATATTCTGATAATATCAACACTTTCTCATTCTGCAGATCATTTTACAAAATTCTCGTTCTGAAATTCGCAAATCTTTGTGAATCGGAACTCTCTTACAAAAATAATTGGTTATTACGGTTGTAAAATAAAATTATTACTTCTTACCACTCACACGTATTGGCTCTATAAATCTGTAGCAATTTTGCGTCGGCATCATATCTGTACCGTTACTGCAATGAGAGAGGATCGAGCCATTTTTTGTTGGATGGTCGATGAACCTTACAGCAGTGTTTTATTCGACAAGTGATGTAGTATTAACTATCTCTTTGTTCATCTTTTTGGATATTAAAAGCAAACGCCTGAAGGTTTTACTCATCAGCCTTATGTCCTAACTGCTGGGATTGGGACCGTCTACCACTTCAAGCCTTAAGTAAGTTTTTAACCACGTCATAAATGAAATTCGGGTTGGCAGATTTCAATACAACCAAGGTGTGAACCTTAATGTGTTGTTAAATCTATTTTATACACCGTTAAGTAATGAGTACGTGGCATAAAAATATACTTTACTATCGTATCTTGTACCTTTAGATTTATATTCAGACTACCTGTCCAGGAGAAATAGAGCTATAACACTTGAAATTCAATAGTGTACTCCGTTGAACTATTAGATTAGATATAGTTGCATTACAGATATTACCTACTTGGTTTTATTTGTCATCTCTTCCGAGTCCGACACTTATAGACAGACGGACAATGTAGAGATCGATTTTGTACGCAATGATGTTGTAACGTGTTTCAAACAACATTCGTATTATTGATCGAAAAACACAGGTATCTTTTCCAGAGTTCGGTTTATCAGTTATTCGAGCACCTGATATTAGGTTTATTACACTTTTACGATCGCTTTGATGCGCATCCGGGGACCGGGATGAGCCCGACAATTTACCTTTAGGATCAACTGGAGGCCGGTTTTACGGTTCATTTGCTGTTTTAAAGCTTTTTTGGTCAAACATGACTCGTAAAATACATGAACTGTATGTTATGTATGCTGTGTGGTAAAGTTTTGTTTATAAGCTCGCGTTTGCACCGTATGAATTTTAGATTTTTTGTCACTGGTAATTATCATTATAGGTACCTAATTTTGTAAAAAAGTTTAACTTAAATCTAGTAATTTCATTATTCTGTATCCGAAATTACCCTTGAATCAATGTCATGAGGTTGCGTCATCAGCGGAGCTTTATGACACGCTAGTCTGACATCACCTTATTTAATTATGCTTTCTCTATATAAAATAATACCTTAGTATGGCTTACTATTCCCAATTATGTCGTCTGTAGAACTCTTACGGCACAATAATAACTCGAAGATCGGTTCATTGAACATTGACAATGAAATAAGCATAAAAGAAGGCATGTACTGACAACATTGCATCGCTTGAAGATGCTAAGTGTGACTGCGTAGAAATAAACAAGGATAATAGAAGGCATTTTGCAGAATATCGGTATCAGCTACTACATAATTTCTACTATCAATACTACCTATTTAATTTTAGTTCCGAATTTGCTGGCAGATCTGAATGGTAATTAGATTGACTCGCAGACATCTCTAAACCAATCTGCCTATAGTCCGTTGTTGCACTGATTTTTTAGAAATTAATTCGGAATTTGGTCCTTCGTACATTAGCAATAAGATGCCCTAAATTTTCACACAGCTAGCCAAGACGCTTGCAAGGTTAAGGCGAACGTTCTGCACAGTGTACACAAATAATTCTAACATTTATATTGTGAATGTCAACTCGTAATCTTCTCTCTAAATTCGACGACACTTGACAAGTCCATTGCTAATTTTGATCAAGAGGCTTATTCTGTCCTTCAAATTGGGAGACCTTAAATTCAATATTGAAACATTTTCACGACTTTGAACCCAAATATTTGGTAATTGTGTTTAGACTCTTAAATTATAGAAATGGTTATTTAATTTGTTAATTCAACACCGGATGATCCCCACAGTTACTGTCACCATATCTCCGGAGTCAATATATTATAATCATTAATAATAATTTTTATTATTAATGATTATAATTATAATTTGTGTTAAAATTTTGGAACTTAATTTTTAAATTTTGTTTTATGTTAGCTTGGTCTTTATCACTGTATATATCTGTAAATGAAAGTTTATACAAATAAATATAAAAAAAAAAAAGGAATTATGTTGGTCGAATCGAAAAAATTGAGGTTCCATGCAAAGAAATACTAAAAGACTGTACGTTGATAATGAACTAGGACGCTAGACGTAAGTAAAGCATAATAATGTCAACAAAAAAGATTATCGTATAAATTTAACCCTTTTTAAGCTTTAAAATAAATTATATATGAAATTCAAATATTCATTTAGAAACAAATTCCCAAATTGTAAAATAGGTTAATTCACGTGAG
Organism: Petrophora chlorosata; assembly: GCA_951640565.1. Lineage (NCBI taxonomy): Eukaryota > Metazoa > Arthropoda > Insecta > Lepidoptera > Geometridae > Petrophora > Petrophora chlorosata. Next base: position 3,434,312 of record OX621207.1, read on the forward strand.
TGTAGCCGGTTAGTAAATAATAATAGGTTAATTCTGCATATTAAGCAAATGTTTGAAAAATGTTAGCCCCAACAGCAAAATAATCACATTATGCCAAATTTCGATTGTGTAGGGGCTAGAGCACAGAATACATATAGAATTACATAGCTAGGGAGTTTTCTAGTTATGTAGATTGAAAATACAGACACTCAATATTATAGCGGTTTCTAAATTCGGACATTATTTGTAAATAATGCAAATGCATTAGCAAGCTTAAATGTACCCACCACTACCACGGAAGACTTATGGCACTACTTACTACCCTGCAGATTACGTATTTATCATTTGTCATTACATTCTGTTTGTTTTCCGTCGACGTTGCTATTCCTTCTTTGTTATCATTCCCATTGAACGGTTTCAGCAGATTTGTCGTTGTGTGTTGCGATAGGTTAAATGATAGTGCGGTCCTATATTGCTTTTACGGTGATGCAAATAGGATATACCTACATACCTAATACGACTACGAATCAGTGCTGCTACACAAACGATATAATAATATAAATTATAGTGTATCACGTACAGCAATTAACTTATGATACCGATTTAGATTTAAAGTAGTTCGATTACTTTCCGCTAACTTTTAATTTATGTTGATATTTTACTTTTCCTGACTATATTTGAAGTCTTCGATTTCGTGATTCGCTTTATTTTTAAACATGGTATATTTTTTGTTTCCATGTTAAGAAGGTACTCCTTCCTTGCTGTGAATCATCAAACCCATGCAGTCTCTGTATTATATAATAACGTGTACAGTAGGTATTCAATGATTCGTCCATTGAATAGGTTTGTATGTTGACGTGACTCATTGTTAACTATACCAATGACAAATTACTTAATTCTATACAGAGTAGCCCTATTCCTGGAAATGAATTTTGAAATAGAAAATTACAAAAAACAAACAAACAATGCCCATTAAAGTGATTAAAGTCAAATTCGACTCGCATCTATTTGAAAATACTAGTCTACTTTAATTTATTTTGTGGTAACACTTCGGCAGTAACCCTATTCCATGCGTATTCTATACTCGTTCATTGAATACACGTGTTTAAAGATTTGCGTAAGTCTAATTTGCTGTTTTTGTATCCACCTCAATTTTTCCTGGTCACCAACCGTAACCACTTATCCGCATTATCACTTATCATATTATTTTCATTTTTATACCACCATTATCATTTGCACCATCATTTTCATTAGTCCCGTCTGTTTGTCGGTTGCGGACGACAAAAGCGCAATCTGTCTCTGTCACAACCGTCCGCTAACTATTGTCCGAATCGGGTAATTTGTACGTGACACAAGAGCCCTAAACCTTGTGAAATGTCAAATATAGCTCTGTTTATAGTGGATATAACACACTTCCGGTTTAGTTATCTCTTGGTAGAGTGGGAAACAAGAATATAATGGCTAAATGAAAAATGCTTTTCCATGTGTGGAATCTTTAATAACCTTCCAACTTGACCAAACATTTATATCTACATTGTCATAAGATTAGCTGTAGTGTTCCTAAGATAATAAATAAAGAAATGTTAAATGATTTGCAAGACACTGAACCCTTAAACACATGTTAGCTGAAAAACTAACTCTCTTTATTATTGATCTCATCATCATTTGCCATCGGATGATGAGCAGTCTTCGTTAATCTGTCATAAATAATAACGTCAAATTCAAAAGAACATGACTGTAGCCTTTTAAAAAAATTATTTTACGAAACCAGTTTTGCAATATGCAAAGTATTACAGAAGTTGTCACAAAGACTGAGGACGCTAATGTAGAGAGGAACTAGAGCGTGTTAAAGCCGTGCAATGCATTTCGTGAAACACGACTTCATAACTACGATTCATTCATGGTTAGGCTACTAATGACATTTCGAAACTCTGAACGGACCGTTAACTCTTTGAGTCATGTATGATGAGTACCAATTAAATATGTTAAGTGGAAGAATTTTCGGTGGTCGCATAATCCCGAGATATCTCAGCAAAGAGGAGTCTCTACTGAGATATCTCGGGATGCGTTGTTTTTTTAGTCAAAAAGGTATTACAGCTCTTTGCAAAAATAATGCAGAGCACCATCGAAAGATTTGGAAAGAGTAGCGTAGTGCCGCGACAAGAGTTGTAGAGCGAAACACTAGTTACTTTGGGATAAAGTACTAAATAACTAGCATTCAGCAGCAATTGTAAAAACAAACATTGCTCAATGAGCCTCTATCAGATCGTAAAGATAACTTAAATAGCACAAATGTTCAGATCAAAGCATTGCTACCATTTCTGGCGTTGCCAGAGGACGGGTTACTAGCACCTTACCTTTCTTAGCAGTGGAGAAAAGGTCGAGGTCTTCCACGTTTGAAGCGACCATGATATCAGTTATTATCGTAGTTTATTCAACTTTGACATTGATTGTCACAGCTCTTGATGACAGAACAATGAGGTGCTCTACGATATATTCTGTGGTGGTTACGCCAGATTGCAGCCACCTGTGTTTGTCATTGTCAGTACAGTTTCCTGTTAAATGTTTAATTAAAACCGGAAATTTTACCTTTACATTGACATTACGGTGAGAGAATATTACAGTTATAGTAGTTTAAAGGGTATTTGATGATATCAGTTTCCCAAAGATCGTGACACTTAAAGATTGTCATTGACATTTGAAAAGATGTTTGAAAATCTGCTGCGACTAATAGTGTTGGATGTGCAGTAACGCTTGGAATAAACGTAACACTGACTGAGACAAATGACAAGAACCAGGGGACGGTCAAACAATATTATGTTTGTGATACTCGCAGTAATACTCTAACTCTCAGCAGACCCGAAGTTTATAAATATGATGTTCTATAGGCGTTTATAGATCAGCAAGTCAAGATCAATCATGTTCATTTGTTCATCCAGGTTCCCTGCCATAAAGAAAATGCTTGTAGGCTGCTGTCGAAAATATCGATAGTAATGATGATAGCGAGATTTTACCAAGATATGAGAGCGTGCACGTTTCTTATTTACTTGATTCTTCTTTGTTCTATGTCAGATTTGTAAGTTTGGTTACATAACATACATTACGTGCTAATACAATAAACATGTGCAAATACGAGCCAGAATTATTTTAGCGCGTCGCGTCGGTAAAGTTGTTTTTGTCACGTCGATTTCTTACTTTATTTGAACTCGTTGATATTATCATCTGGAAAAGCATGAAGTGCTTCTAGTTATCAGTAGAACACTGTTTATGAACTCTTATCGAAATATCTATGAATATTTTTTTACATCTAGCGACAGTTGATCGAGGTTACATAAAAAATATTGTCTTACTCTTTAAGGTGTTCTAAATTCCCGATTCATTCCCGAGGTTATTATTTGTACACCCAAGGCTTATTTAGCAAGACCTCATAATAATAATTAACAAACAATGAATTTTGTTCACTATTTAATAATTTATAATTTTAGACCTTTTTTAAAAAAAGATGGTGTAGTTGTCGCGTACGCATTTGAGTTACCTTGAATCTTGGTAGTTCGAGTTTATTACGTGTTATTTAAATTCGGTGACGCTCGATGTACATAACACAACCAACAAGAATAAGAACTATCGTACTTAACAAATTTTAGAAAACCAGTAACGTTAGATTCGTCTTCTTCATCATTTGTGATAATGTTAGACATTTCTACAGTAATAACAGTTTCGGTAAATTCTCCATCTAATCGCTTTCTCCGTTTACCGTCTAGATCTAGAGATCTAGAAACTTTCTAAACCCGACTTGACATTTTACTACGAGCCGACCGGCGACGCCGGCGTTACGGGAAAGGTATCGATCAATTAACTTTCAGTATGTTAATATGTCATATTAGTGTAGTGATCGTATTACTGTCACCAAAATCACTATCACCAAATATCATGTGTAATAGTATGATATTTACTTTAGTCTTTGGCTGATACCAAAGTTCATTAAACGCTTTTAAGAAAGTGTTAAAATTTTCATGGCCATTATCAATCAAACTGGTATTGCGCCGAGTGAAAGTATTTTGCATAATAACACCAAAAGTAATAAAAAGCATGATGTAGTTGATGTGCTGACAATTTCTTTTAAATGTTACGTATAATTTTCTCTCAACATCTATTCTTGTCGCAGCATAATGTAAATGTTCAATTAGTCACCGTTTCGAGCCGAGTGCTATAGGTTCGTAATGTCATAACATAACATTGCTCTGTTATGATTAAGAGTGACGCTTTAGTGCAGTGTGATTAAGTGTATAAATTTATAATTAGCTCCTTTATTTATTTCGAAATATTTGTGTTTATAGAAAGTTCCAATTATTTTATATATCCAAACATACTCCAGATCAACACCTTCACCAGATTAATCACGCCCACTTCAATGATAAATTCTGTTTAAATATATTATAACCACTTGCATTTCCTCTTTGCAAACTTTGACCAACTCAGAGTAAAGTCTGTTCTTGTCAGAACTATCTGTTGCGGAACTATTGTATAGGGATTATCATGACTTTGTTATTCAAAACGACATCATAATTCATATCAACGTTGATTAACACCACATCATTCCCTTTTCTACAACTAGTCACCAACTTGTCAGTATATTATTTAGTCCTGTCATGTGATGTTTGTGACAAGCTCATTAATTAGAGCTAGCGTGATGCCATCAACAATTCCTTTCAAAGGGACTCAGTCGTCACCGCAGCCTGCCAGCGGTTTTTTAACTGTCCAATAACTGATGCCCATGCGATGAGTAGTAAACTCTGATCGATAAATCTGCGATTGCAACAAGGGTCCTCAACCCTCAACTCTCGTTCATTCGTAAACTTTTCTCTAAACATAATATAGTATCTGTTCTGTCCTTCGATTAGACTTCCAGATAATTGAAATTGTGAGTCTAGTGAAGGAAGATTCTATTGCAGCCATTTCAAAATAAGAACATTAATAGCGAAAAGAAACTTTCTAATAGTTTGATAAAAATAGCTTATACATAAGGGACGTTATTCTCGGACAGGAAATCAATGTTGTTTGCAAAGCCCAAAATAATTACCGAATTCTGAAGTTATTTGCCTCATCCCAAGTAAAGATAGCAATGTTTGATATGTTAGTGTTGTGTGTATGTGATTTTATCGATTGGCCGTCCGGGCCCTGATACCGAATCAAATTATGGTTCCGGGAAAAGTAGCGGGAATATAGCAGAAATTTGAGGGATACTCATCCGGCTGAGTACACTACGTGATTCCGGAATGGACACTTAACTGGAACAGTCCTTTATTTGACCTTTGACCTTTTATATTTGCCGAAATGGCATTTTCGTTAATATTTAATATTGTGGCGATGTCGCTGGGAGCTAGAATATTTTTTTCTTAAAATCTAAATCTATATTATCAATTTGAATATTATATGGGGTGTCGCTTGTATATTTGTATTTTGTTTCAAGTATTTGTGAATTGTGTTACAGATCTATTAACGCTTAATTGCACATTTTGAAATGGTATATTCCATAATCCTGCAATGTTTTCTCACGGTAGAATTAAGGTCGATTTAAATTTTGTGAGCGCTGGTAATATCACAATAGCCCCAATTAAGAATTCCAAGAAGATATATTTTACAGTGAAATAATGAAATGAAAATGAAATGACAGTCTTCAGGATTTGGTGATTATTACCTACTTTGCCTTTGTTACTTACTACTGGTGCTTGTAATAAAGTTTTCAGTGTGTTCAAGTGTACCCCGTGAACTCTACGAGATGCATGAGTAAACATGATATTACTGTAAACAATTGCCATTTATTATTGTTACAGCCGGAAAGTTACTTTCCTGTTATATTATACTGTAATGTATACTCGTACAATCAAATCTGTGTCTGTTATAAATAGTCATTTCTACATGGTAGTCGTTATCTATTTTGTGGTTCTGACTGCATATAAATGATGATACATTTATTGGTATTTATTTTTCAAAATTTTCATACGTAACTTCAGTCGTATTTCTACGTGTTTTGAATCTCCAAGTCTTACAAGTAAAATCAAAAACATTTTGTACACGCTGACAAAAATATTCGAAATTGATTGAATTGGTTGCATGTATTTTGTATAAAGCGACTTGATACCGTCACGTGGGGCTTCATATTAGCCGTGATAATCCTTGTTAAAATCCAAGAAAATCTGTATCCCTAATGAATCAGTACTATTCAGTACCCCGATCGGGCGGTATCGATTCTTCTACCGCTGTGATTCGACCGTTTTAGAAACACGCGCAAATTATTCTGTCGCCATAGTTGATTTATGTAGTTATGTTCTTGGATGATATAGTTGTAATAGGAGATTGTTTTGTTGATCTCCAATTTCATACACGATGTGCTTTGTCTATTTTTTTTATATGAACGTGAGACTTTAAAGACGTCATGTTGCTGGAAATATTTACCATTATCTTAGCCTTATTTTTACTCATCATTCGTCCATCACGTCCTACCCTAGTGCGGCTTTAGACTTGGATGATAATAATTAATCGGTAGTCAAATGCAATCCTTTTCCGTTGCCAAGTTATGCTTCTGTTTGTACGTTACTATGTAACAATGCGAAGTTCTCAGTTATTATCAAACCCATTCATTAACTAAGGGTAAACTTCCAATTTGCTCTAACTCTCGGTCACAGATTAAATACTAGTATTTTTTAACCGGCAGCAGGCATCAGGTGAGTCACCCAAAGGAAAGCGGCTCTACCTTTGATTGCACTACTGTCTGGTGATTGAGCAATTATCACCTTCCATTCCGCCTGGCGGATGGCGTCTCCGGTGAATGGTTCTACGCAAACGTTTACGTTATTTCAATTATTTATACAATAGCCTTGTTGGTGTTTAACTCCATAGTTTCTTATCTACTTCTCAAAGTCATTATTGGGTGTTTAAGACTAAATGGTTGTAGTTCATTAGCGCTTCCGTGGTGCCTACAGTGAATGAAGACATTTTGATTTTGAGTGGTTTCGTTTCTACTTGATATAGCTGCTTTTTAATCCTGGACTAGGTTGTTTTATTTATTAAATTTCTGCCTTCAATTCGATTTGTTCAATATAAAGGATTGAGCATATGTTATTAATTTTTTCGAACAATAAATATGATTAATGAGCATGATTTTCATAATTTCATAGGAAAATAGTGTTTGTGTTTGGCACATAAATATGTTTTGTATCACGGAAAATGCAGAATGTAGATCTTCACTTCAAAACACACAAAAAAAAATGTTTCAACACAAACACTAAAAAACTACCGAGCTATCATACCTAAAAACTCCAATGTCCTATTATCATTTTTTTATCGTTATCTATTTGGAATTGATGTTAATGTAGTCGATAAAATTCGATTACAGTTGTGAGAAAAAAATATATATCTGATAAAGTTTATCGGAGTTTATCTTTTGAAAAAGGTACTACTTCTATTATTGAGGTTATCTTGTAGATCATTATTTTTCGGCACTTTCCTCATGATAAGTCAAAATAACAGCCTGATTCAAATCTTAACGAAGACTTTAGACTGACATCAGTTCACAGTTGATACGATTCCTATTATGTTTATCTCCACGAATTTTTTTACTGGACTTTTTGGATTTTTATTACTATTATCAAGGAGGACATCATCTCTACTGATTCCATTCTTAATAAAAATATATTATTCATCTCCATGTTCCTTTGTTAGGCTTTCTCTTCGTGTTTATTCTTGATTTTTCTTCGTCTTACATATAAAGTATTACATATTTCTAATCAATATGACTTTGAGTTCTTCCTAGTTCAGTAACCCGTGGTTATATAATTAACGCTACATTTTTTGCGTTACTCTCAAGGTTCTTTCGGTTGTATCTTATCTGTGTAGCAGATGTGGATCATGCGTTGTATATTTGACTTTGTTTCACAATATTAAGGTACTTACAAAAATTGATATAACATTGTCAATTTCTTATTATTCATACCAAAATTAGTGTCTTTTTGGTATTTTGACTTAAAAAAAATATATATTTAAGTACGTAAGTATAAGTGGCCTTAACAAAGAAAATGTAAATATATTTTGGTCCGTGTTTCTCTATATTCGTAGTCCAATTTCTTCTTGCAAATTCGATATTCCTTCATCTCATACGAAATTCATGTCGGGTTCAGTGCGTTCACATCCTGAGTTTCTCCGCTTGGATGAGTTGGCCAATAAAATCGAGTCAGAGAAGGCAGCGGCATCGCGACACAGCGCGACACTTTCACCGACAGACCGACACGCTCGGTGGAGCGAACAGAGCGTTCGAGTGAGGTAGTACATCGTCGGTGTCGAGCTAGCCTTGCTCCTTTATGTAAATAAGAAAAAAAAAAACAAAAGTGCATTGGCTGGCATACAAACTAGAATGTGTTTGGATTATTTTAAAGGTGGTGGCGTGTAATTTTGTTGATTGAAATTATTTCATTAAGCAGAGTATAAGCGCACTTTTGTAGTAGGACGCTAAAAATGTTTGAAGTATTGATGAATTTATCTCTCAAAACATGACTTTGAGCAATCAAAACATACAAGCTCTTACAAAGCAATTACAATGTTTTATAGCGCCCACGGTGAAAGGGAATAATTTGTATTCGAAGCTTCTCTAAGTAAATATGATTATGTTATGAAAATTAGATTCTGCTTGTGAAGTCCCGGCGCGGCGGAATGACGAAGGAAGATAACACGAGAAGGGTATAACAAGTTCGCCTAATAAAGGATGGGTGACGTTGGAACTGCTTATGAGGTGTGGCAAATCGGAAATCAACTTACTATTTTGTTGCTAAGTGACGTACTGTTTGGCGGTTGTCCATTAGAAGAGCGGTACCGTCTTCTATATCATATAAAATACTATTCAAAGCTGATGCATTTAGTTTCTGAAATAAAAGGCCTTGTGGGTTGTTAGGTTTGATGTATACATCTAGTGCTCATACGACTACACTTACAGTCTTGTTAGCTCTTAGTAATATTTTAGAATAGTTTAGTTTAAGCTGTTTTTGTCTTTGTCGTGTGATGAACAAGTATACGTTTTATCAAACCAAAAAACCCACTTCAATGTATCTTCGAAGTCCAAGGTCAAATACCGATGAAATTTATATGGGACCACTTCGAAGCTATACTGAACCCAACGCATCGGTTCATAAATGACGGAGTTCTGACGTAACAAACATAAAAAAAATACAATCGAATAAAGAACCTTCTCCTTTTTTGAAGTCAGTCAAAAATTAATATTATCGTTGACGGAGTCATTTTTCAGCACATCAAATACTTTCTTGTTTTAAATATTCTAGGCATAAAGAAGGTCTAGCTCACACCCCACACAGTCCAGTCCACACGTCATAATGGTGAGAAGTGGCACGTCAGACGTTGTACTGCAAAAACCAGAGCGTGAAATTAGCATAGCGTTGAACCACTTCATTCTTAGGTAATTGAATCATCGAGAAGCTATTATTAGATTCTTGAAAAACAGTTACTTGATTTCTTTTAGGAATTTCGACTGCATTTTTATCTCGATGGTCTTTATGTATTCGGAAAATGGAGAAGCATCCATCATGGTAAAGGTCATCTGATAAATGATTAGAAAACAAACAGAGTTCAAAGGCTCTTTTCCTGAAGTATTTACCATAAACTAGATTTGATGCAGAGTAAATAGGAAGAAAGTCGTAATATCATCTATCAAGTTTCACTTTCACTATTGTTTGCGATTCTCCTGTCTGTCACCGATTCTGTTCTAGTTGTCACTTCTTCTAAATCGGGCCATTCTATTGAGTTCAAGAGCCGCTATGATGTTTGCAACTTTGTTACATTTGCACAAACTTCAGAGTTGAAATTTTACTTTCACTTGAAGATGACCATTCGCGAATTTATCACTGTCATCAAAGTAAATATACAATGTTATCGCTCAGCCTTGTTTGCCATGTTTGTTCTGTATCACGGATCTTAGGATCGTAGTTCCCCGGACTTGATATAAAATCCTGTTAAGGGTGGGTTTATGATTGCGATCGTTCGGCTTTTTTATATCCCCAGTGACTCTCCTTTGTGCGCCTGCCACAATTTACTTGTCGTGGCGAGGTCATCAGTTCGACCGCTTTGCTTGTCATTGCAGTTTTTTGCTAGTGTCTGTGTCTGTGAAGTTTTCGCCGAGATTTATTGCCAGTTAAAATATTTGACAATGATAGATGTTCTTAAAGTTTGGAAACTCGCTTTGTGAAATCATTTTATTTTTAAGTTATTGTGCAAGAAATTTTCCCCTTGCAAGATCTTAATTAAAATATGTCTGTGTAATTTTATAATATTTTTTATGAATAACGTTGTGGCCGAATAGTACTTATATCAAATCAACAAAAAATATAATGATGAAGTCAACGAATACCTATAGCGCGTACAGGTTTCTTCGCATGTATAGTTCACAGAAATAAATTTATCGTTAAGTTTAGGTACCTTCACTTAATAAGCACTAGGTATCATTTATTATTATTACATTACTTGATATCGTCAATCATCCCAATATTAAAAAAGTAACTAAAGCCAATATACTCTAATTTTTTTTGGCTTGCATGGCGTCGCATTTCATATTTTCTCTATCATATAACTGTTTAATTTCTTTAAATGCTTTGTTCGTTGGCTTATGTATTCTTGCTCTTTATCATAACACGTGCTAATGAGACCTGCTTCATAATTTTCTTTTCCGCCAATCAGCAGCACCCCCACTAATTGTTCCGATCGGAGTGACGCACGGACTTTTGTACTCGGATTAGTGGTTTATTCAATTAGGTATTCAGTGTAGCTGGCACGTGAGCAAATAGTCTGCGTGGTTACGTGAGCGGCGTTCGCACGCACACATTCGAAATCATTGAAGCTGTGCAGTGCAGTGTTTTGTATTGGGTTTTGCGAATGGTTGTATAAGGCTCTAGTTTACACACGTTTTGTCACCATCGTGTCTGTCATCTTTCATAGTGATCTTTAGACCGCTGATTAATTAACCGTAGATTTAGATGGCGCGAAAACGTGTGTACAAAAGGCCTTAGACACGAGTGGTACAAATCTAATGTCCAGTCTCTTAGTTGGATTGTTTAATTTCAAATAATAGGCTTCAGCGCCTCGCGATGTTTTGTCTTATTTATGTTCATTGTCTACTGTAATTTGTGCCCTGTTCAGTAAAACAAGTTATTTA